>OZ005649.1:304618517-307018517 GCA_963930645.1 Salticus scenicus
TATGTTAAAATGCTTTTACTTTAGTACACTATAAATATACATAACTCAATAACAGAAGAAAGTTAAAATTTATAATGTTGTAAGAAGTGAAATTTTTAAAATGTTCATGATATCTTAAAGATTAGTATGAGCCAAACCAAATAAGCGACGTGTTGCACATTTGTAATGCATAAATATACAATAATAAAATTATAAGTTTAGTTAAAATATCTAATATTATAAAAATGTATGTACAAAAGATAAGATCCCACAAATAATATACCATTTATACCTTGTTTTTAAAACTAATGTTACGTAGCATATCTACTGATAATATTTATTTAACTAAAAATGAAATTTATAATTTATGGCCACGAAAGCAAACAAATTAAAAATTAATTTATCGCTTAAATCTCAACAGTTTAAAGAAAATATTTGCGAATTAGCTCACGACCTCTCACTCTTTGCTAATTTTTCAAGGAAAAATGTTTGTCTTACTATTTTTACGCCTACAAAAGTTAAACTTAAATTATCTCATTTAATTAAGCACCGCTTTAATGAGAAAGATAAGAATGCATTTTCGCGAGCGAGAATAATGAAAGTGAAAAGTTGTTTTAGCTAAAGTGCTTTCAGTTTTTTTGTAGAAGACGTGTTAATGAAAATTTATTTTATGAAAATATTTGAGCCCCTATATAATTTTAATTTAGAATTTTATCGATTTTAATTTTTGTATAAATTTTGATTGAATCTATTAATATAAATATTAATGTTTGAAATTAATAAATGTGTACGGCATTCTGTATCGTATAAATATTCATTTGAATATTTATTATCATGCCAATATGATTATAAATACTTTTTTCAAATTATATTTGCAAAATAACAAAAATAATTCTCTACTTTATAATATAATATGAATTTCTTTATTTAATATATATTTATATAATTACTGAATAATAATAAATTTGTTTCTCTCCACATTAAAATATTTCTTAAAATTTGCGTTTCATTTCAAATATTCATTCATTAATTTAACATGATGAATTTTTTGCTATCCTGCAATATTGATAATTATTTTAAACTTTTATTAAAATATGAAACGTTATATACATATTACTAATAAATAATAGAAAGTTAATAATTACATTTAAATTATTTTCAATAAATTTTGTCTATGTAAATATAATTAATTTCAGATTTTTTTCTGTAATTAGGTTTAATTAATTAATAAATTGACATTTGATGTAATTTTTCTATTTTTAATATGATAGACTGTGTTGGATAGATTATAACAAAGATTAATAATGTTTAATATAATTATGAAGTATTCACTATTTATAAGGTGTGTATGTATATATATATAAATATATATCGTCATCATCATCAAATTTTGCTTTTATTAATCTACTGCAGGAGGAAGGGACTTACTTAGCTGATTCCAATCTGCCTCGATTTCTGCAATTCTTTTCCATTTTGCTCTTCCAAAGTTCACAATTCCATCTTTCCATCCGTCGTTTCTTATCTCTAGGTGTCTAAAGTACTATTCTGGTGCTCCATCTCTCACCGTTTCTTCTAGCAAGGTGACCAGCCTAACTCCACTTTGACTTCTTAACTTTAAAAATGACTTCAGTAACTTTGGTTTGCTCCTTAACCCAAGTGTTTCGCTTTCTGTCTCTCTGGGTTAATCCTAACATGCATTTTTCCATGCTTCTCTGGGTTGATTGAAGTTTTTGTATAACTTTACACATTAATTTCCAAGTTTCTGAAGCATAAGCTAAAACAAGCAAAATGCACTGATCAAAAACTGTTCTTTTGAAACGAATTGGGAAGTAGCTTTTGAATATAGCGCCATTTCTTCCGAATGCCCTGAATGCAAGTTTAATTAGGTTGTTAATTTGTGCCATGATGTACCTGTTCATCGTAAGGACTTGTCCCAGATAAAGTATGACTGCATACCGTTTCTATTTCATCCATATCAATAATGATCTTCAGTGGTGAAGCAAAGGAATTACACATCATTTTTGTCTTACTAAGGTTCACATTCATGGAAGTCTTTGAAACTGATTTATGTGATATTCACGTTCACTATCGGTTGTTTCCTATTGAAAAGGGAGTGCATATCTCTACTGGCTTGTTTACGGGGACATCCAAAAGTATTCCAAGGCATTGTGTTCTAGGAGAGGTATTTTTATGAATTATATTTTAATTTATATTACACAAATTCCAATGAAATTGAAATATGTTGTTCAAATTCACTATGGATATACCCTATTTTAAGTGACATTAATAGGTCCTGTGCAACTGGTTTGTGTACACTCTAAAAATGGTTTCTTAAAAATGAGTTAAATTTTCTCAAAATAGCTCCGAAACAATATATACTTAAATTTGAAAATCCATGTACTCAATTTTGAGTATATTTTCATGTCAAACATGGTGATATTGGGATTCTTATTGGTCAACCCCATTTTGTAGCATGTCAGTATACTCAAAAACGAGTACATGAGTTTTCAAATTTAAGTATATATTGTTTCGGAGCTATTTTGAGACAATTTAGCTCATTTTTAAGAAACAATTTTTAACAGTGTATAGGGATACCCAAACATTTGTCAATGCATTGCATTTTAGGACAGACATTTTTATAAATTACATTTAAAGAAATTGACATTGATTTTTAATATGCTAAAATAATATTTTGCATAAAATATTCTTTTATTATCCTTCAGATTTACAGGGCTACATTGAAATACTCAGATACATTATTGACTGCAATTAGTATATAAGGCTACGGTTTTTTTAGTGTTAATCATTTAACATTTTCTAACAATGTTTAAGAATGATTAGGGATTCAATTAGTCTATGTGTATGCCTTTCAGAATAACTGTCTGTCCGTCGTGTGATTACGTAGGCAAATAGTATTGGAAGTTATACAATACAACAATTACGTACATTTGGAAAGTGTTAATAATCAATGCGTACAGCATAATTTTGCGTCCTTGTTTTAATTCATTTAAATATAATGACCAGTGAAACGGGTACAGTCTACTAGTATTTTTTTTTTCTTTCTTTCTTTCATATTAAATTTTTATACATTATAACGGAAAATAGAGCCATATTCGTTATAATTGTACTGAAACAAAACGTGTTATGACGGTGTTACATTTAACGTTTCTCATAAAACTGAAATGGTACGTTTTATGGACGAAACAAAGCACACGTTTTCAGAGCTGTACTAAATAATACTTTTCTCGAACGTCGAGTAGAAAGTTCTTGACGATATCAATATTTAAGCTATTTAACACCTTTTGAAAATCAACATAAAGTTCATGTCTAAATTTTGATATTTTGTTTACATTTATTAAAAAAAAATGTAAACTGATGTTGCTGGATATCTATATTTTCAATTAGGTAATTCAACAAATGACTATAAAGTTTAACTAATGACTAAAAAAAACTATAAAATAAATAAAAACTATTATAGAAAAGTAAAATAAAGCTAAACATTAAGTAATGACTTCGGAAAATAATTACTGATTTCTTTATTCGGTTATTAAGAGCCTATTACCGCCGACAGTAAAAGCTCATGTTATTCTTTGAAGAAATTTGTTTATAGCATTATTCATCACCTAAATATATACATATATATATGAAATGTGAATGTGAAAACGGAATTATATATATAATTCCATTTTCACATTCAAAAAAATCTCAACCATTTAATTTTTTCTTATTTTCTAAAAATTAATTTTCCAAATTCTCAATATATCAGTTTGAAGCTAAAAAATGTGTAAAAAGCTCTTATTTATGAAAAATTTAATTTTTCCGACTAGGTAAAAATAATGCCTGGACCGGGAGTCGAACTCCGGATCTTTGACTTACAAGGTCAAGGCTCTACCAATTGAGCTATCCAGGCCGACAAACCGGTCAGTATTACTCACTCAGACAACCTTTAGGCAGAAACATCTCTGGTCTATCATGTAGATAGCTCAAAAGAAATAAGCTGCAAGGTTGTCTGAGTGAGTAATACTGACCGGTTTGTCGGCCTGGATAGCTCAGTTGGTAGAGCCTTGACCTTGTAAGTCAAAGATCCGGAGTTCGACTCCCGGTCCAGGCATTATTTTCACTCAGTCGGAAAAATTAAATTTTTGATAAATATGATTTTCTTCCACAGTTGATTGTGTGATTTTAATAAAAAAAAGCTCTTAGTTCATTTTATTCAATTTATAACTCATTTTATTCAATTTATAAAATATTAAAAACTTAAAAAATAGGTTTTGTGGAAACAAATTTACCGATTTTAGAATTTGGTGAATGTGAAAACCAAACTTTATATATATATATATATTACATAAAGTATAACATAGGCTTTGACTGTAGGCGACGATAGCAGAAAATTTAGTAGTCTATATATTGAATACCACTTTTTAAAATAGAAAAATAATTGCTATTTAATTAAAGAACAGCTAAATATCCTGAGATACGTATTGTATAGTCTTAACGTTGTTATACTTAATAACTCTGCTATTACATATTTGCAAAGCATTTTAATTTACAGTGACGAGTGATACCTGTAATTAATATTGCAGTGAAATGTGCTAGAAAACTGGTATTGAATTACAAATAATACAAAATTAGTTTAAAAGTAATTTATTTAAGACATTTAATTCGAGCCGAAAGAATTATCGAGAATTTTTTTGCAATTCATGGTATTTCTTTTGAATGTTTTTATTTTTCATGGAACATGCATGGTGCTTGCTAAAAAGTGTCAAATATTAAATCTGTTACATGCTTTATTTTAAATTTTATGTTGAAATATTTAACTAATATATTTATTTCTTACAAATCATTTAAAAGAATGGTAATATTGTGGCTAATATCGGAAAATACTTTTCAGGGATATTTCCGTAACTGTAAAAAAAATTGTATATCATTCTGTTGAAGAAGAGTGGAAATTTATTTATTTATACACGTAAGAGGTACATAACAGTACTTAATTAGCAGTAACCTATGATCAGACTGAGAATTGTTTTTTGGAATTTGGCATCATATGAAGGAAAATTAAACACAATTAAAAACTATATTTTTAGGTTACGTAATACAGTGGTGGTCAAAATTATAAGGAGAAAGAAAAATTCGCCAAATCTTGACCAGAAATTATGCATATTTTATGGCTGAAAATCAATGATAAAAGAAACATTTCTTATTAATTTTAATAGAAATACTTGGAAAATCTATATTTATAAAATATATTTTGGATTTAGACAGCCATGTGATACAAACAATATTATAAGACAACTGTATTTGCGTGCTCTGAAAAGCAAAATTTGTATGGTTTTTTTTTTCCTATCTTTTCTGCACACCTCACTCTCAGACGATATAAAAGTTTAATAAACGATTGAGAACGTTGTATTCTGTTTTTGCAGTCATGCCGTTAGGTACTAAAATTTCGGATTTTGAGAAAAGAAAGTGGTTGCTTGTAAAAGTTCAGGACTTACTGCACGTCAAGTTGCTACAAATCTGAATAGATCGAGAACGGTCATTCATAGTTTACTTAAGAATCCCACAAATATGGACGGCAAAGACATACAGGCAGGCAATCTTCTCTTTCTGTGCGTTAGAAAAGAATGATAATCAGGAAAGCAGACGAGAATTGTGCTCGGTGTGACAACCGAAAAAGTTACATGTTACTTTCTTGAAATAAAGCAAGAAAAAAATTCTCGAATTTTTAAGCTATTGCATAGCTTCTATCGCGGGCTTTGAGCGCGGCGACCGAATCCAGAAATTCCGTAACGAAAAAAACCTAACACAGTTCGGCAGACTTCGGCAGACAGTTAGTTCGGCAGACTTCGGCACTTCAAAACGTAATTTCACAAAATCCTTCATTTCTCAAACAAAAAAACAGATATCCGTAAAATTTTTGCTTTAAAATATAGCTAATAGAAATGTCTAAAAATCGGTTTCTGGAATTTTTGAAATTCGGTCCCCAAGGGGGGGGGGGGGGCAAAACGTGATTTCACATGCGTAAAACGTGATTTCGCATAATCCTATATATCTCAAACAAAAAAAAATAGATAAACGTGAAATTTTTGCTTTAAAATATAGCTAATGCAACTATCTAAAAACCAATTTCTGGAATTTTAGAAATTCAGCCCCCAGGTGGGGCAGCAAGGGGGGGGGGCTATGGAGCAAAAACAAATCGAAACACAGTTAGGCTGTTCAAAATTGGTACACATAGGTTTTAAAGGCCTGCAAGTCGAATGGGGATATTTTCGATTGTGTAAAGTTATTAGGAGGCGCGAGAAGGGGGGAGGGGAGGGGGAGGGCAAAAAAATAAAAATTGTTTCAGATCGTTCAAAATTGGTACATAGAGGATTTCGATACTTACAAATCGATTGCGGATGATTTTGAATTTGTAAAATTATTAGGAGGGGCGGGTAGGGGGGTGGGGCGGTAAGGTGGGCTATGGGGCAAAAACAAATAGAAATACAGTTAGGCCGTTCAAAATTGGTACAGATAGGTTTAAGAGGCCTGCAAATCGAATGGGGATATTTTCGATTGTGTAAAGTTATTAGGAGGGGCGAGAAGGGAAAATGGGGAGGGGAGCAAAAAAATAAAAATAGTGTCAGATCGTTCAAAATTGGTACATAGAGATTTTCGATACTTACAAATCGATTGCGGCTGATTTTGAATTTGTAAAATTATTAGGAGGGGCGGGTAGGGGGTGGGGCGGTAAAGGGGGGCTATGGGGCAAAAACAAATAGAAACACAGTTAGGCCGTTCAAAATTGGTACAGATAGGTTTAAGAGGCCTGCAAATCGAATGGGAATATTTTCGATTGTGTAAAGTTATTAGGAGGGGCGAGAAGGGGAGGAGGGGAGGGGGGCAAAAAAATAAAAATAGTGTCAGATCGTTCAAAATTGATACATAGAGGATTTCGATACTTACAAATCGATTGCGGCTGATTTTGAATTTGTAAAATTATTAGGAGGGGCGGGTAGGGGGTGGGGCGGTAAAGGGGGGCTATGGGGCAAAAACAAATAGAAACACAGTTAGGCCGTTCAAAATTGGTACAGATAGGTTTAAGAGGCCTGCAAATCGAATGGGAATATTTTCGATTGTGTAAAGTTATTAGGAGGGGCGAGAAGGGGAGGAGGGGAGGGGGGCAAAAAAATAAAAATAGTTTCAGATCGTTCAAAATCGGTACATAGAGGTTTTCGATACTTACAAATCGATTGCGGATGATTTTGAATTTGTGAAATTATTAGGAGGGGCGGGTAGGGGGGTGGGGCGGTAAGGGGGGCTATGGGGCAAAAACAAATAGAAATACATTTAGGCCGTTCAAAATTGGTACAGATAGGTTGAAGAGGCCTGCAAGTCGAATGGGGATATTTTCGATTGTGTAAAGTTATTAGCAGGGGCGAGAAGGGGGGAGGGGAGGGGGGGGCAAAAAAATAAAAATAGTGTCAGATCGTTCAAAATTGGTACATAGAGGTTTTCGATACTTGCAAATCGATTGCGGATGATTTTGAATTTGTAAAATTATTAGGAGGGGCGGGTAGGGGGTGGGGCTGTAAGGGGGGGCTATGGGGCAAAAACAAATAAATATACAGTTAGGCCGTTCAAAATTGGTACAGATAGGTTTAAGAGGCCTGCAAGTCGAATGGGTATATTTTCGATTGTGTAAAGTTATTAGGAGGGGTGATAAGGGGGGAAGGGAGAGGGGGGGCAAAAAAATAAAAATACAGTTAGATCGTTCAAAATTGGTATATAGAGGTTTTCGATACTTACAAATCGATTGCGGATATTTTCGAATTTGTAAAATTATTAGGAGGGGCGGTAAGGGGGGACTATGGGCAAAAACAAATAGAAATACAGTTAGGCCATTGAAAATTGGTACAGATAGGTTTTAGAGGTCTGCAAATCGAATGGGGATATTTTTGAAAGTGTAAAGTTATTAGAAGGGCCGGGGAGGAGGGGGGACAGAGGGGCAATAAAAAAATAGAGTTAGATCATTCAAATTTGGTACATCGAGGTTTTCGATACCTACAAATCGATTGCGGATATTTTTGAATTTTTAAAATTATTGGGAGGGGCGGGAAAGGGGGGAGGGAGCGGAAGGGTAAAAAAAATAAATAAATAAATAATTATAATTGCATAAGTTGATAAAAAATGCTATGCAATAGCTTTACCGCGGCAGTCCCCGAGTGCCACACGTATTTTTTTTTTATTTTTCGACCGCTTAAGAAAAGGCCTATTGAAATAATGAGGAAATCGTTAGAATGTATCAAAGAATGATAAATGAAAATGAATGTAATGAAGACAATCAAAATACCCATTACTTAACATCTTACATAAAACATTTTGTAAAACGCAAAAATAAATAAATAAAATAAGAAATAAGAAATAAACTCATACCTTTCTTTTTTTTCTCATTTCCAGTAAAAATTATATTTATGAGATTTACCGAAGTGGGGTTAACATGCGCACGACGAAGGATTAAAATTGCGATGGTATGTCTCCGTACTATCCCCTAGGGGGGAATTCAAGATCGTCACTGCTTGTTCACTGCGTAATTCTAGTATGACGTCAGACCCACTCAACCTCAGCCTCGCTTCTTATGGAGTAGCTGGTTCGCACCATCGAATTTAAATTAGTGAATCTGCTCGATGGTTCATATTCCTCATTCATTTAATAGGAGGAATGTGATCGTTTCGAATTGGCTCAAAGATTTTTGCGCATGTCCCATTTTGGTATTAAAAACAGCTTTGTATTTTATTATATAAAATTAAAATTAAAAAATACTGAAACTTTTAAATTTTCTGTAACCTCAATAAAATAAAATACAATATCATATTTTACGACAATAATGGTGAAAGTGTGATGGAAAAAGGAAATTGTGTTCTTTTATGATGAAACCAAATTTTGCTGATCGACAACATACTAGCAATAACTCGATTTATTTCTCAAAATTTATGATTTAACAACTATATATTTAAGATTTTAGACAATTTTTATCTAAAAATAATCTTTATTGTGTCTAAACTCTAATGCTGAATCAGAAGTAAAGAAAAAACATTGCAGAACTAACAAAAAGTTTCAGAAAATATCATAAGAATTTACAAAATGTTTTCAATAATTTAGGACATGAATTACTACGTTCGATACTCTAAAAGCTCTATCAAGCATTTTATGTCGAAGATTGCCAGTGAATTAGAATGTCCCTGACTAACACACTAACATATTCAAACCTTGTTTGTACATTTCATATAAGTATTTCGAACATTTTATCATGAAAAGACAGTCATAAAATACTGAGGTTTTAAAATTTGTTGCATACTGTGAAATGAAAGCCAGTATCACTTTTACGAGAGCAAGGAGAACGAGAAGAAAAGGAAATTACTTACCTTTATGATGAAAGCTGTTCATGTTTATCTATCGTAAACTGACAGTGACATTTAGCCTTTCATAAAATTTAGGAGTTCGTTGCGTTGCATTTATGATTTCTGCTAGTACACTACTAGAGATATTGCTCCAGAGTTTCTAAGTTATTATTCAGAAGTATGGAAATAACGATGTTTCAGTTTGAAAAGATACTGTAGAAAAAAGGATTAGTTCTTTTTTTTTTAAATTATTATTATTATTTTATTTATTTATATTTATTCATATAGTACGTGTTTTAAGTGATTATTCAATAATGTTTTAACATAAAATGGCTAAAGAAAGAAGTTAACAATCTTACATTTCTCATAATGTAAGTAAAAATTAAAAATGTAAATTTTGAATGTACGGGAAGGTGACCTAAAATGATCCTCTTAAGGGAAAAACTTGTGTAAAACAACATAAATATTTAAATAAAACTTTGGCTCTTTCCTAGTATATTTTGCAATATATTTTGCATTATAAACATACTTTAATAATATTTTAAACTTAATCTGGCAAATGAAAAAAATAGATTTTTGATAGAAAATAGATAGAAAGGTCCAAAGGAAGTTTTTACCCTCATCAAAGGATAAAATGATCCTTCATTTAAAAATAATTGTCAATTACTTTTTATCTGCAAAATAAAGGATATAAAAGTAATTATGACAACGCATAATGAAATAAAATAAGTTTTACGATCAAATAGCATACATAATTTATTTCATGAAATAAATATAAAAAAAAAAAGCTCATATAACTTAAAAAAAAAGAAAGATAGAAAAGAAAAGAAAAAGTAAAAGAAAACAATAAAACATAATATTTTAAAAATATTATCGAAAAATAATAGATATCATAACAGACCTTCAAAAACGTCAGAAATAAATAAAATAAAGCAATTTTCAGCCACATCCAATTCAAATAATGAATTTATAACTATCCACATAATGGGTCGAAAACTATTCACATAATGGATCATTTTACCCGACAACATGGCCACCATTTTAGGTCATATTACTGAATGACGCAGGGAAACATAAAAAAATTAGCAAGTGTAGTAGTGTTTAGATGATTTTATTAAGTAAACCAAGTCATAATACATGAAAGACTGTGCATCTAAATAAATAAGTTAATGCTTAACTAATAACAGATTTTATACTAGGGGATCTGCAGTTCAGGAGCCTTAATGTTCTATTTGCATCACACATTATTCAACAGACCATTTTTATTTATGCCTTATTATATAATATATATACTGATTCGTTTGACTTGTTACATAAACAGATACGTTTCTTAGGGGGACAACCACCCCTTTAACCCCGCCCCCTCCCTCCCCGTTGTATCTCTCTTTCTATACCTACCTGTATATATATGCATATATATGTATTCCCAATAACTGACATTCTTGTATTAATTCCCTATAATTCATAAATATTTATACCAAATTTCCTGCAAAAAGATTACTTAGCTTATCGGAATCATTTTGTATAACCCTGTAAACTAATTATCAATTTTATGCCTATAATTTCCAACACAAAAGCATGCTTTTAAAACTCTAATAAAATTTCGTTATATTGTTTGGGGTATAACCATGTTAAAATACACTTTTAAGAAATACGGAATATAGACCGTGATAGTAAGAAATTCTTTTACGTATCCCGAAAAAGGAACCACAGTTATTATATACGCCAATAATAAGAATGCGCCTAATTAATTATAACTCATTAATTTTTCAAAGTAATTTCACATCATTTGGATGATTACAGTACGTCATCGGAATTCTTTTGCGTGGTCCCGTAAAATAAATTATTTAGTCTATACATACCCTTTTTTTAGAGTAAACATGCTTTTAAGCATCTTTATAATATATGTTAATTCAATTACGTTCAATGCAGCATAAGCGCATTAAAGTGCACTTAAATAAAAATTTGGACTTTCTGCTGTAATTTATTTTTGAGGTCTGCTGATAACACGCACACACACACACACACAGACCAACCGCTAAAAACATGATTTTTGGATTCAGGGGACCTCAAAACTTGTAAATATAACAAAAACTCACTTTCGAAAATTTTACCCAAAAACAATACTTCCTCTATCTTATGGGTAAGAGAAAGTAAAAAGTACCTAAATTTGGCAACACTGATCACATGTACTTAAAATTTCGCCCGTTATTTGACTGAGCTTGAATGACTTTAAATTCGGCAGATATTTTTTTTTTCTTTGGTCATTTAAAAAGATTACTCAGTGTTTTATGATGTTTCTTCCAAGGGTCCTACATCCCATATGTATACAAAATTCGAATATGTAAGGTTAAATAACCATGCAATATTTTATTTATACTATTTTTTAATGTCAGATTTTTTTTTTTTTTACATTACAGATCATTTTCTTAAACTCTATATTTAATTTTGGTTAGCCATTCAGAAAGTTAACTATTATGAAAATGTTTCTAAATCAATATTACATATTGATATTATTGGGTATAGTAATAAGTTTTAAAGCGTGTTTCGGAAAATTAAAGAACTGGCAATAATACCTTTATTCCCCAAAATATTCGTTATCATAATCTAATAATATAGACCATCAAGGGCATCACAAGGGCATGCGGGGTATGTGTCCCAGGCTCAGAGTAGAAAGGGTCCCTAAAACAAATTTTTTTGTACATTTTATTTAACAATTTCCGCTTTTAATGCATAAATATCGTAACGGAAAATTTTGTTTAAGTGCGAGGAGGGGGTCACAGAGGCCCAAGAAAATATGTGTGTCCCGGGCCTCACATGAAGGTAATCGGGTCCTCCCCTGAAGTGTACAAAAGGCAAAACATAGTGCCTCGACCGAAACAAACAACAGTCTGAAAGAGCTTTGTCAGAGCCATACGCGGCGCGCTGCAAAACATCCCAACAATGTTTTAAAACATGCTCTGACCGTTTTTTTTTGCAACTTGAGGCCTTACGCTATCACGAAGAAATTTTTTGCTGGTCACTAACCTTACCAACAAAAAAGAAGTTTTCGGCCTATTTACCATTTTATTGGAAAAAATCGGTGTTCATAGCGTTCGATAGTTACATTTTTACTGGGCTTGTACAATTCGTAACAGAGCATACTCTTCATAACACACTAGATGTATAAGAAAAGAACATTGCAGTGAATGACTCGTTTCAGCGTACTCGATATAGCAGCTTTGCTGGAATTCATCTAAAAGTTCTTTCGGGTTCCGGATTATAACAACAAATTCATTTTTCCTATTCCGCCCACATTTCCTACAAGAAATATTTTCTGTATTAGTTGTTGAGCACGTTATTAAATTTTGAGATTTTTATTGAGAGTGTGTGTGTGTATACCGGGTGATTCAAAATAGATGATACAGCGTTTATCTCATAAATTAATAAAGATATAAACATACTTCCAATTACAAAATTGGTGCAAATTAAGAGTAGATTTCAAATATGGCATATTTTTGTACAAGGGGCTTTATACATATTAAAATACGCAATTTAATTTGTATACGGTCCCTCCTATCATATGACTTTTATTTAGAAAAATATTCTACTCGCTCTAAGAAGAAAAAAAAAAAATCATCTTTCTAAGTGAAAATCTCGCTTAGTTATTGCAATTTGAAAATGATGACTTATACCACTTTATTTTCAATTTTGGCATCTCTTTTTCGACGCCAAAACGCTCACTTTAGGGTTTATCTATGAGATGATACATATTAAAAAAAAGATCCTTTATTTTAAAAAAGCAACTAAAATTTATCAAACACGTGAAATCAACAGTTTAAAGAAGTTAATGCAATTTTGTATTATTCTGTATTGTTAAAAAAATTTAATAGTTGGATTTCTTAGGTGGTCACCTGCAAATTAAAACACACAAAAAAAGAATATTAAAGGACTAGCAAAACCGTGTGAAATTTTCGCAATTAATTACTTTTTAATACTTTCCAACATGGTTGAAGAGTTTTAATGACTTCGGCTGTTTAACACTTTCCAACAAGATTGAAAAGTGTTAATGACTTTAGTTTGTCTCTCTGCCCAGCCGTCTTTCTATCTGTCCGTCCACGCTCTAACACCCGTGAACATTCATGGAATTTCTTGAAACTAATAAACGTTATATGAGTTCACTATCGTATGTTCCTTATTGAAAATGGAGTGAATACCTCTGCTAGCTTGTGTACAGGGATACCCGAAAATATTCCAAAGCATTGTATTCCATGAGAGGTATTTCTATAGACCATATTTTAATACCTTTAATTTACACAAACATTAATAAAATTGAAATATTATTCAAGTTCACTATCGGAAATTTTTATAGAAAATGGAGTAAATACTACCGCTGGTTTGTATGAAGGGACACCCGAAAATATTACAAAGCACTGCGTTTTATGAGAGATATTTCTATAAACCAAATTTTAATTACTTTGAATAAATGTTAATGAAATTGAAATATGTCATTTCATATGCACAAAATAATGCTTTCTTTAGTGTACAATACGATCAGCATTAGATTTACAGGGCACACAAAAATATTCAGTTACGTTAAGGGTTATAATTGGAAATTTGTTGGAATTGCATTTTCGTTTACATTAAGCGTTTTTAATGCATTCTAACAATTTTTAACTGTGAATGTGATTTAAATTTGCGTGTTTGTCTGTCTGACTGTCCAACTGTTTATCTGTCCGTATGTCCAACCCCAGCGTCCGTAAATACTTTCAGAATTTTTAAAAAGGGATATATGTTATTCAGGTTTACTATGAAATGTTACCTATTTAAAATATCTATGATAGGTACTCTACAACTCGCTTGTGTTCAAGAACGCCCAAAAAATGCCAGTGTATTACGTTTTAGTACAGACATTCTTATAAATCACATTTAAATAACATTCTGCTGTAAAAGTCATAAAGAAATTCACATTTTTTGTTAGTATTCTAAAATAATGTTTTGTATAGAATATTATATGGTTAACCTACAGATTTACAGGGCTACACTAAAATATTCAAATACGCTAAGGGTTACAGTTAGAATGCGATGGCTGCATTTTGTTTTGCGCTATGCATTTTTAAAACTTCCCAAAAAAGTTTAAGAGTGATTATGAATTCAAATAGTGTATCTGAATGCCTTTCAGTCCTTCTGTCTGTCCGTTGTGTGAAAACGTAGGCGAAGAACATTGAAATTTATACGATAGAACAAGTACGTACAGTTGGAAAGTGTTAATAACCAATGCGTACCAGATGATTTTTCGTTCTTTTTTTTTATTTAACTTTACCATTTAAAATAAAGTCTTATTTAAATTTTACCACTCAATTTAAATTTTAATTCATCAGAAGCCAAATTATTATTAGTTTTGTGGAATAAAACGCTTATGATAGTGAAACAAAAACATTAAAAAAAAATCTGAAAATAAAATTAATGTTTGACGACCCACTTCCCCAGGCAGGACAGTTTCAATGTAGGACCTCTATGACAACTTTTAAATATTTGCGTCTTGTTGATGATGCCTTTTAATATATTTCATTATTCATTTTGGCATTTTTTTTTTTTTGTAGGGGGAAAAAAAAAAAAAAAAAAAAAAGAAACTTAATGTTCCTATTTTGATTATATTTTTTATTACTGCGTTTCTTTAGTGAATTTATGATAAAAGTTCATAATTTGTTTATATTTTTAAATTATTGCTAGGTTTAAAATGACGCTTGCAAAGATTGTAAAGATGCAACTTTTAAAAATATATTTTTCTATAAAATGATCTCATCACACTTTTAATAGCCTTTTACGAGTTATTGTAGCCGAACAACTAACACTGTTTATACATACTATTTTCAACAGGAAACTTACCTTAGTGAACCTAAATACATATATCAGTTTCAATGGATGCTGGAAATGTTTTCGAAAACCAAAGCACAAATGAATTAAGACATAAACTTTTCTTGTTAATTTTTCAGAATATATATATATATATATATATATATATATATATATATATATGTATGTATATATATATATATATATATACTATATATATATATGCACGTTTACTATGGCACACCAGTGGCCCAGAGGTCCTACTCTCAAAGCTGGATGAAGAAAAGTGCCACGTTTAATTCCAGACCAGGTACATCGGCATAGTCGCCAGGAGTTTCATTGGTCTTGCTCATAATTATTCGCGTAATTTCGAGCTAGGAATCCATAGAAAGTCTTCATGAAGAGCTTTTCTCCCAGGCCTAGATCCTAGCGTAGTCTATCGCCTTTAACCTTTACACCACAAAAACAAACCAAACACAACTTTCAAAACGATTCAGAGTGGAACTCTCCCATTACTTTTATCATACACTATTAAATATGCATTGTAAATGCAATTTTATTTAAAAAGAAATCTTAAAATGGTCGAATGGTAGCTATGATACATAGTAAATTTAAATGAAGATTAAGGCGAATTGTAATTACCACAGATATTTTACATTACATAGATCTATCATCCCCATGTTATGGACAATAAATTTTTGATGCCGAAAAAAAGTTTTTTCATGAGCCATTAGCGGGTATTGAAACTCGGCTATAGAAATAGAATAGAATGTTTCAAAATGCCGAAATATTGCGTGGGTTTTAATTGTTCTAATAAATATGTGAAATGTATGAAAGTTTTCATCAGTAACTTATATTTAATTAATTTAAAAAAATATATAATTTTTATAATCAGTTGTTTTGTTATTATTATGATGTAAATACTATTATGGTATTTAAATATGGTATTTTTTAAATATATATATATTAATATTTTAATATTTTTTAAGATATTTGAATATTTTTGGGTGTCCCTATACACAAACCGATAGCAGTATTTGCACAGTTTTCAGTAGGGAATATCCTAAATATATATCAGTTTTAAGGGAATGAATATTTACGGGAGTTAGATCACGGACAGACAGACCGAAGTCATTAACACTTTTCAACTGTGTAGGTAAGTGTTAAAAACAAAATAGACGCAATTAAATTTTACCAAAAAGAAATAGTATATGGAAACGATAAAATTCTTTAAATGTCGTTATTTATTCAAAGGGGGAAAAAAGAGAAAAAAGAAATTATCTTCTGAGTCACTCACATGGCTTTCAGCTTTCATTACCATGAACTTCAATATACTATAAAGAAAGATTGCTGTTTGAGGCGTAAGATCATTAAGATAAGATAATAAATTAAATTTAGTTTAAAATAATTTAAAACAGGTTTTGGAATATTTTTATTTGATGTATAATTCTACGTCAGGCGGTTACCACTCATCTCAAACCCCGTTTAATTATAATGCCTACATTTATTAAAACAAAAATCAAGTTTTTTAGTAATTTCCTTGAAACTTGCAAATCTTGATAAACTTTTCAATTGCCAACTAGATATGAAATCCAAAGTACTAAATCTAAATTTCTTGCAATTATTTATTGTTAAATTATGCTGATAATTCATATAAATATACAGATCAACCACTAAAAATTTAACTTTCATGTTCAGGAGGCCCCAAAACGTGATATTACACAGAAAAAAAATCGATTTCCAAAAATTTCTTTGTTTGCAGTATGGATATGAGAAATTAATATTCCGTCCTGTGTCAGCAGTGTTCTTCGACATAAAAAAAAAAATGCAGCAAAGCACTTACGTGAATTACATTTAATTAAAAAAGAATGTTTAGCTTAATTTTGGGTAGCTCTGTATATTGTCTATAAACAATATACATATACATTGCATACATAAATATATATTTATTTCATTTTATTTAGGGGAGCCTATGGATGTCACACTGTACTTACGAGAAATTTCGCTCATAGACATAATGTATTTGAATTCTATTGGATGACCCTGTAGACAAACCTTTTGTCTGATCTCAACAAATAGTTTAGTGTTGCATCACTATATGTTATGGATTTAGAATACCGAATTTGGACTTCCTGCTACTATTTCTTCTTGAGATATGCTAATAATACACACACACACACAAAGAGAGATATAGAGAGGGAGAAAGATAAAAACATGATTCATGACCGCTAAAAACATGATTTTTAATTCAAGGGATCTCAAAACATGTAAATATAACAAAATCTAAATTTTGGAAATTTGACTCAAAAAGAATACAAAAAGAGAAAGGAGGAAAGAAAGAAAAAGAAAAGGAAACAAAAATGAATTTGAAAAATAACTTTTAGTACATAAATTATTGATAAATTTTATTTGCTAAATTATCAATGAGTATTCTCGTGTGTATTCACTCGGGGAAAGACGTACATTACAGGTCTTTAATAGCCGTCTTTACCTGAATGAAAAGGAATATCCCCCCCCCCCCGCGATGAACAATCCTCATTACCAAATCTATAGTAATTACAATTTTTCACTTTTGGTACAACCCCTTAAGACTTGGCGAAAAATGTTAAAATTTTCAAATTGCAATAACTCAGCAAAATTTTCATTTAGAAAATTGATTTTTTTTCCCTTACTGAGGAGAATTTTTTTCTAAATATAAGTCATGTGATACGAGGGGCTGTATAAAAATTAAATTTCGTATTTTAATATGTATATAGCCCATTGAAAAAAAAAATGCCATATCTGAAATCATATCTTAATTTGCACTAAGTTATTGGAAGTATGTTTCTATCTTTCTTAGTTTACGAGATAACCGCTGTATCATCTATTTTGAATCACCCGGTATATATATATATATATATATCAGCGATATAGGTGGTAATGGAAAAAAATGATAGATTATGTTAACTCTTTAAAATTAAATTATTTTTGTTTAAAGCTTCTATTACTACTGAGGTAGAGATTAATATAGGTGTTTTTTCTGTCTCTGTCTTCATGTAATTTTGGTTGACTAGAAAAGTACTTTTTTTTTTTATTGCTATTTAGTTATTATATGATCTGAACACCTTTTTCCAAACTTCGTTCAGCATGTTTTAACTTAAGTTTAATTCAATATTAATGCTAGATTTTTTTTTACACTCAGAGCAAAGTGCTCAACAAAACTTGAGTTAATATATGCTCAACAAAAATTTGTTGTTTACAACAAAACGTCTTGCTTATATATGTTCCAATAGAAAATTCTCTTTGATTAACAAAATAATTTTTGCTGCAAGTCTAAGAAAAATATTTTGTTTTCTTACAAAAATTGTTTTTATTTACAAATAAAAAAGATTCAATATAAAGTTAAACAAAGGTATTTTTTAATGTAAGCAAGTACTAAAAAAAATTTGTTAAACTTTTGTAAATTGTTTAACAGTCAATCTTTTATTATCGTAACAATACGGATTTTTGAACTTCTAATAAAATTTTAGTTTAAGAGAAAATAAATTATACAAAATACATTTTTTAATCAATTCCTTTCTCTTGTTGTAAAGTATTTTCTTATGCAATATGTTTTGCTTTAGTGCACTGTAACTTTCACACTGCAATCGTAGTTATTTCTTTGTTTAATGAAGAATCTTCATTAATTATTTAAAACGAAAGAAATGCTACTTGCTGATGCATTTTATAATGGTTGTTTACAAAACTCCTATTCTTTTTCATTATTTTTATGTTTTTGAAGGTTGAGAAAGCCATGATGACTAAATTTTGAATACTAAATTGTAATAAAGAATATTTTCCTTTATTATTACATTGTCAACTCTTCCTAATTTCTTCATTATAAATTAATAAAAGAGAAATATCAAAATGATAGTGATACTAAAAACAAAACCTATCTCAAACTAAAATATTTATAGGATAAACGGCTACAAAGTTAGCTTCTTAGAAAATACTTTCATTTTTCAATTCTGAAATCATTACTTTAATTAATTTAAGAGAGTGAAAATTGTAAATATTATTTAAAAAACATTTATTTACCGTTCTCCTTCGATATAATGATTTTCTAAACCCGTTATACAAACATTTGTTGCATATTTTTACAATCCAAATAGAGTGCACTCTGTTTTTCAATAACTTTAAATGTTTGATGAACGAAGACTTTATTTCTAATATTTATTTAAGAGATAGGGAAAAGAGCATCTAATATAAATATTTCATGGAAATTGGGTACTCTTGTTTACACATATTTCTTTTTATTTAAATCTATACTTCTAAATTTTACAGAACTTTCTCTGGTTCATATTAAAAATTTCCTGATTTCGATTAATTTTTTGATATTCGTGTAAAATTCTTTCATTTTTTTTCCTCTAATTACAAATGTTTTTTTTCTTCTTTTAATTAATTAATTGTGTTAAGTTACAAATGTTACCGCCGAAATGTCATTAAAATTGAAAATGTCGCATTTGATTTTTAATGTTAAAGTTACAACTGCACTATTTAAGCAATCTAAAGATAGTGTTGAGTTTGTAAAGGAAGAGTGTTATATTTTATAGCAAGCTTAAGATTAAAAATATCGGATCTGAACATTACATGATTCACTTCTACTCTAATAAACAATGCATATTTTTTAATAATTAAAATGATAAGTATTTTTTAACACATTCACACGAGGTTGAAAAGTGTTAATGACTTTAGTTTGTTTATCTGTCTGTCCACGCTCAAACTCCCGTAAATATTCATGGAATTTCGTGAAATTGGTATATGTTATTCCAGTTTACTATCGTATGTTCCCTATTAAAAATGAAGTACATACCCTCACTGATTTGTGTACAGGGACACCCGAAATTATTCCTAAGAATTGTTTTCTATGAGAGGTATTTCTATAAACCATATTTTAATACCGTTACTTTACACAAATCATAATGAAATTTAAATATGTTATTCAAGTTCACTATCGGATGTTCTCTATTTAAAATGGGGTACATACCACCACTGTTTTGTCTACGAAGACACCCGAAAGTATTCCAAAGCATTCGTTGTATGAGAGGTTTTTCTATAAAACAAATTTTAAGAACTTTACTTTGCACAAATGTTAATAAAACTAAATTATGTTATTCATATTCTCAAAGACTGCTTTCCATTGATTACAGTATGATTAGCATTAGACTTACAGGACCACACAAAAATATTCAGTTACGTTAAGAGTTCAGTTACGTTCAGTTACGTATTATTGGAAATTTGCTAGAATTGTATTTTCGTTTATATTAACTGTTTTTAATCACTTTCTAAATGTTTTTAACATTTCCTAATATAGCTGAAAAGTGTTAATAACTTCGGTTTGTCTGTCTGTCTATCAACGCTCTAACTCCCGTAAATATTCATGGAATTTCTTGAAGCTGAAATATGATAATCATGTTTACGGTCGGATCTTCTCTATTGAAAATGGAGCGAATACTTCTCCGGGCTTGAGTACAGGCACACCCAAAAATATTCCTAAGTATTGTGTTCTATGAGAAGTATTTTTATGAACTATATTTTAATTAATTTATTTTACACATATTTCAAAGATATTGAAAAATGTTATTCAAGTTAACTATCTAATGTTTGCTATAGAAAGTGGAGTACATACCACAAATGGTTTATGTACAGGGACACTAGAAAATATTCTAAACCTTTCGTTCAATGAGAGGTATTTTTACAAACCAAATTTTAATAACTTTACTTTAAACAAATTTTGATAAAATTGAAACAGGTTATTCGTATGCAAAAAAGAATGTTTTCTACATAATGTAACATGATTAGCATTAGATTTACAAAATCTATAGTAATTACAATTTCTCACTTTTGATACAACCCCTTAAAACTTGGCGAAAAATGTTAGAATTTTCAAATGGCAATAACGCAGCGAAATTTTCATTTAGAAAAATGATTTTTTTTCTTCTTACTGAGGAGAATATTTCTCTAAATATAAGTCGAGCGGCTGTATAAAAATTAAATTTCCTATTTTAATATGTATACAGCCCCTTGTACAAAAATGCCATTTCTGAAATCTACTTTTAATTTGCACTAAGTTATTAGAAGTATGTTTAGAAGTATGAAGAAGCAATTGAAAGTATGTTTCTATCTTTCTTAGTTTACGAGATAACCACTGTATCATCCATTTTGAATCACCCAGTATATATATATATATATATAATCAGCGATGTAGATGGTAATGGGAAAAAAATGACAGATTATGTAAGCTCGATAAAATTAAGCTATTTTTGCTTAAAGTTCCTATTACTACCGAGATGGAGATTAATATTGGTGTTTTTTCTTCATGCAATTTTGGTTGACTAGATAACTACCTTTTTTTTTTTTTTGACTTGTTATTTAGTTATTACTTGATCTGAACACCTTTTTCTAAACTTCGTTCAGCATGTTTTAACTCACGTTTAATTCAAGATTAAATGGTAGATTTTTTTTTATACTTAGAGCAAAGTGCTCAACAAATGTTACGTTATAACATGCTCAGCCAAAATTTGTTGTTAACAACAAAAAGTCTTGTTTAAATATGTTCCAATGCAAAATTATGTTTCATTAACAAAATAATTTTTGCTGCAAGTCTAAGAAAAATATTTTATTTTCTTACGAAAATTTTTTTTATTTACAAATAAATAAGATTCAATATAAAGTTAAGCAAAAATATTTTTTAATGTAAGCAAATATAAAGAATGTTTTCTTCAACTTTTGTAAATTTGTTAACAGTCTATCTTATGTTGTCGCAACAACAAAGATTTTTGCACTTCTAATGAAATTTTAGTTAAGACAAAATAAGTTATACAAACTCAATTTTTAATCAATTCCTTTCTCTGCGTGTAAAGTATTTTCTTATGCAACCTGTATTGCTGTTATACACTGCAATCGTAGTTATTTCTTTTGTTTGATGAAGAATCCTCATTTATTATTTAAAACTGAACAAATGTTACTTTTTGGTGGATTGCTGTTTGTTTACAAAACTCCTATTCCTTTTCATTATTCATAGTATTTTTATGTTTTTGATAGTTGAGAAATTCATAATGACTAAACTTTGAATACTAAATTGTATTAAAGAAAATTTAGTGTGAAAACCTCTATTCTAAGATTATGAATTTAAGTACACCATTTAGCTTTTTCAAATGTCTATTTACAGATGATTTGATTAAACATATAGTTCAATAAAAAAGCTTATTCAGTGTTTAAAAAAAAAAAAAAAAAAAAAAAAAACTAAAAAATGTATAAATTTAACAAATTTAGAAATTAGACAGTACATAGAAATTTGTATAATGATGTCTATAGTACACGTACCAAACCTCAGAGCATATTGGTCATCTGTCATTGGAAATGAAGTTATAAAGGAATGCATGCCATTAAGACATTTTGAAAAGGTAAGAGAATTCTTACATTTTAACGACAACAATAAGCAACCACAACATGATCAACCAGGCTATGATTTTTTATATAAAATTAGACCAGTTATAAACATGCTGTTAGAAAAGTTTCGTGTTGTTCCTATGGAGTCGTGCCTTTCTGTAAATAAGCAAATCTATGCTACAAAATGCACTCATACATTTAAGCAGTATCTACGTCAAAAATTGCACAAATGGGGGTTTAAGCTCTTTGTGTTTTGTGGCATCTCAGGTTATGCTTATACATTTGAGATTCAATCTGGTCAGGAGAATGATCAAAAGGCAAATGAACCTGATTTGGGGGCAAGTGCAATTGTTATTGTTAGGCTATACAGAAACATTGAAAGAAATAAAAACTTCAAAATATATTTTGTCAACAATTATACACCATTGAAGTTAATAGCTTACCTGGCCAAAGAAGGAATTCAATTTTTGGGCACCATAATACGAAATAGAGTACCAAATTGTATTTTGCTCACCGAAAAAGAAATGAAGCAAAAGAATAGAGGATTCAATTGTGAAAATGTCGCAGTTGTGGATGATACTAAAGTCTCACTTGTAGCATGGAAATGTAATAAAACAGTAACTTTAGTCTTTTCGTTCTGTAAACAGTTACCATTATCAGTAGTAGACCGATTTGATAGAAAACTAAAGAAAAAAAATCCCATAGACTGTCCAACTGTCATTTGTGAATATAATAAACACATGGGCGGTATTGACCTTTTAGATAGTTTTTTAGGTCGACATCACATAACAATAAAGTTAAAAAATGGTATTTGAGATTGTTCTACCATATGCTCAGTATGACTATTGTAAATTCTTGGATTTTATATGAAAGAGTAATTACATTCAGAGGAGACAAAGGTGAGATGGTCAACTTGTTATCTTTATGGAAATTTAGAGCACATATAGCTGAGACTTTGTGTAAGCATGGTGTAAATAACTCCAATAAACGTAGACGACCTTCATCAAATACAAATAAACAATTTCGCAAGAAATGGCAGAAAGATTCAGCTTGTTATGTATCACCTTGCGATGTCCGTACAGATGAGATTGGACATTTTCCGATACTTGTTGACAACAGACAACGGTGCAAATATCCCAAATGTGGAAAATTATCATGTGTTAAATGTGAAAAATGTGGTGTATTCCTTTGTTTAAATAAGAACAACAATTGTTTCAGATCATTTCACGTGTGAAAGGTAATGTAAAATTTTAGGTTTGTTCACATTGTATTAAGTATCGTACAAAAAGAAAAATGCTATCGTTCACGCTCTATCAAGTTTGATACGTTCATTAAATTCAATTTAATAAAAACCCAATAAAAAAAAAAAAAAAAAAAAAAATGTGTATTTTTCTGATATGGGAATTCACGATGCCAAAAATATTTTTTATTTAAAAATTTAAAAAATCGTGCATTGAAGGGTTAAGTATATAGTCAGACTCAGGAAATAATTCTCTATCTATTGGTATAAAGCATGTCATTTAGTCTTTGAGAAAATCCATTGGTAAAAAAGATTCAAGTCAGAAATTTAGCATTCATGTTTGGTATAAAACAAACTATATAAAACTATATAAATCAAAACAATATAAATCTGTTAAAAATAAACAAACTACAAAACTAAATGTATGTAGTTTATTCACAAAATTGTAGATTATGATAATATCCTGGTTAAAACTGTATTGAATGGATAATTTTTTATACAGAATTTTTTTATTTTTCGTCTCCTGAAAAATCAAGAACATGGTCCTTTTAAATTATCAGTACAGAATTATTCCGAAGCATTTTGTTCTATGAGAGGAACCATATTTTAGTACCTTTACTTTACACAAATCTTAATGAAACTGAAATATGTTATTCAAGTTCACTATCGCATGTTCCCTATTGAAAATGGAGTACATACCACCACTGATTTGTGTACAGGGACACCCGAAAGTATTCCAAAGCATTTGTTACATGACATGTGAGAGATTTTTCTATAAACCAAATTTTATTAACTTTATTTTGCACGAATGTTAATAAAATTAAATTATATCATTCATATTCACAAAAGACTCCATTGAATACAGTATGATTAACATTAGATTTACAGGGACACACAAAAATACTCAGTTACGTTAATGGGTATTAATAGAAATTTGCTAGAATTGCATTTTCGTTTATATTAACCGTTTTTAATCCCTTTCTAAATGTTTTTAACATTTTCTAATAAAGCTGAAAAGTGTTAATGACTTCGGTTTGTCTGTCTGTCTCTCCGTCTGTTTGTCTATCAACGCTCTAACTCCCGTAAATATTCACGGAAAATCCTGAAACTGATATATGATAATCATGTTTACTGTCGAATCTTCTCTATTGAAATGGGAGTGAATACTTATACTGGCTTGAGTACAGACACACCCAAAAATATTCCAAAGCTTTGTGTTCTATGTGAGGTATTTTTGTTAACTATATTTTAATTAGTTTATTTTACACAAATTTCAATGGAATTGAAATAGGTTATTCGAGTTAGCTATTTGATATGTTTATTATAGAAATAGGAGTACATACCACCAATGATTTGTGTACAGGGACACTAAAATATTTTCCAAACCATTCGTTCTGGGAGAGGTATTATAACCAAATTTTAATAACTATACTGTAAACAAACCTTAATAAAATTGAAATGCTTTCTACATAATGGAATATGATTAGCATTAGATTTACAGGGCCACACAAAAATATTCATTTATATTAAGGTCTTTTATTGGAAATTTGCTGGAATTGCATTTTCATTTACATTAAGCGATTTAACACTTTTAACATTTTTTAAGTGTGAATATGATTTCAATTTGTGTACCTATCTGTCCGACTGCCCATCTGTCTATCTGTCCGTCTATCCCCCCCCCCCCCCCTGCAGCGTCTGTAGTATTTTCAGAAACTTTAAAAAATTACGTATATTATTCGAATTTCCTATGGAATGATTCCTATTTTAAATGGAATTAATAGGTCCTGTGCAACTGGTTTGTGTATCGGAACACCCCAAAAAAATGCCAATTCATTGCATTTTATGATAAATATTTTTATAAATTACATTTAAAGGACTTTCTATTGTAAAAATCATAAAGAAATTGACATTTATTGTTAATGTGCTAAAATAATATTTTGTATGGAATATAATTTTGTTAACCTTCAGATTTACTGGGTTACACTAAAATATTCAGATACATTATGGGCTGCAATTAAAATATAAGGGCTACGTTTTCTTTGTGTTAAGCATTTTTAACACTTTCTAACAATGTTTAGGAATGATTAGGAGTTCAAATAGTCTATCTGTATGCCTTTCAGAACTACTGTCTGTATGTTGTGTGATTACATAGGTAATGAAAGAACATTGGAAGTTATACGAAGTTAAGAGCATTGAAAGTTATACGATACAACAATTACGTACATTTGGAAAATGTTAATAATCAATGCGTACCGCATGTATTTTCGTTCTTGTTTTAACCTTAAAACGGGAGATTATACACAGAGTGTCCACTTTATTATGGCCACCTGTAAATTTTATGCAAATAAATTTCTGCGACACAGTGTTTCCACTTGATGGATAAGGTAGTAGGAAAAAGGAAAACTTAGTACCTGAGACAAGTAGTACAGGCGAATTATTTGCGAATAAATACGGATAAAACATGATTCTACAAACATTGAAAGTGGGAAAAGAGGGTAAAAATAAGAGCTCAATTTCACTGTAAAAAATAACGGTAATTTTTACAGCTGAATGGGCTGGTAAAAAGGGGTGTCAGCAGATTCTGCTGTAAATACTAACGTTATTTTTAACAGCGTGTATGGAGCAAATATTAAAGCAACTGCCATGTTTGTAAAATGTTCCGACAGCTGTAGCGAAAATATATCATGACTGGAATGTCTGGAAATGACTAGGTTTAAACCGGTAACTTTTGGTCGTCAACGAGAGATGAGCGATCACAAAAAAAAAACGGAGAATCTTCCAAAATTTAACAAAAAATAAACAAATAAAATAAAATACCAGTGTAGCAAATTGAAGCAGATCATAACCAAAAATCCTGTGTAATTATCTAGTGCAATGTGTGACATGCTATGTGTTAATGCGACAAATTATATATACTCTTAAATCAAAAAAGTGGACTGTATAATTAATTAAAGAAACTAATTTTAAATCATATCAAACTTTATTCTCGGCAACGACACTTTGGCGTTCCGAACTTTCATGCTTCTGTTTACAAAACTGAAAACAAACAAACTACCGGTACATGGAAAAGGGGGTGATCGCAGCGCCACTTCACAACTCAATGTATTAGGGAATAAACATACTCCCCAGGATTGAAATTACATTAATTTCAATAACTTATAGCATGATACAAATACAGCATTAATACAAATGATAAAATAATTAAAGAAATTATAAATTTACATAACACAATATTCACGTCTCTACATAATATCATAAAAATATTTCAATTTCAATTAATCATTATCCTATGATTCTATTGGCAGAACTGCAATTTTATTAATAGTACGTTTAAATTCCCCTGATTTGGTCTTTACTTTGATGACTCTGACCTTTCCGTCAGATCCATGATATACTGATATGATACGGCCTAATAGCCATGTATTCATGGGCAAAAAGTCATCTTTAATGAGGCACATTTGACCAACCATTAAATCATTCTTTTCAACCATCCATTTTGATCTAGCCTGTAATGTATTTAAATAATCAGACTTCCACTTTTTCCAAATAAGTTGAACAACTTTAGTTACCTTTTGCCAACGACTTTATCGGTTTTCATTTATATCAGTTATAAGTGGCTCAGATATAGCTATCAAGGGTCTTCCTATTAAAAAATGACCAGGGGTCAAAACATCAAATTTATCTAAGTCATTACTTAATGGAGTAAGAGGGCGCGAATTCAATATTCCCTCCACTTGAATCACAATAGTCTCAAATTCTTCATATGTAAAATGAAGATTTCCAATAACTCTTTTGAGATGATGTTTTACTGATTTTACGCCAGCTTCCCATAATCCACCAAAATGAGGAGACCTGGGAGGAATAAAATTCCAATCTATATTTTCAGTAGTAAAGTATGATGCTAAGTCCTTTTCTGGGAAATTAACTAATCTGTAGAATTTCTTCAGTTGGGAGTTAGCCCCCACAAAATTTGTCGCGTTATCAGTGAATATTTTTGAACAATTACCACGTCTACTGATAAAACGTTTTAATGTGGCGATTAAAGCATTGGAAGTCAGATCTGATAATAGTTCAAGATGGATGGCCTTAGTAGAAAAATATATACAAATACAAATATAAACTTTATTTAAAGTGCCTTTCCTTTGATTTTTATAGGTAACAAAAAATGGACCACACAGGTCTAATCCCGTTATACTAAATGGAGGTGCCCTATTCACACGTTCGTATGGTAAGTTCCCCATAATTTGTGATGATAAAATGGGTTTGCATTTAAAACAGGTCACACACAGGTGAGTTGTTTTTCGTGCCAAATCTCGGCCACCCAATGGCCAAAACTTTAACCGCACTGCATTCAGCAGTCCTTGAGGCCCAATATGCAGTAATCTTTCATGTACACTAGAAAAATAAATTTTACTTAATCTACAATTTTTTGGCAGGATTACAGGATGTTTTTGAGAAAATGGCAAAGAGGCTTTTTCAAGTCGTCCACCTACACGAATTATCCCTTTCTCATCCACGAAGGGATTCAAATTTTTTAATTTACCTGATATGTCCCTTTTACCTGACAGGACTTTTTGTTCATGCTTTATAAGGACTTCTTCGGCTACCTGGACTTCTTCCAACTTTAAAGGTCCAGTTTTCTTCAGCTTATTTCTGCAATTATAAATAAATCTAAAAATATAAGAAAGAACATTAATTATTTTATAATAACTATTACTCAGACTTAAAAGTTCGTTGAAAAAATTCGAAGTTTCACAGACTGTCATAGTTATTTCACAACAGTTATCATTGTCACTAGAAGTTCTAGTCTCGTTCAAGCAAAATTCTTTTTCATTTTGGGTCAAGCACTCAGCTTCATGAATCACAGGTGACATACACTGTTCCAAAAATTGTGGCTCCATCAAAAATTCTGGGCCTGTCCACCACTTGTCACTATTCACTAGAGAGACAGCACTAATCCCACGCATCAAGAGATCAGCAGGATTGGTTTTGGTTGGGCAGTAAAACCAAGAATCTGGATCAGTCAATTTTTGAATTTCATCTACACGATTTTTGACGAATGATTTCCATCTTTTGCTGGATCCTTTGATCCAGTATAACGTGACTTTGGAATCACTCCAAAAGAAGATACTAGATGATAATTTACGATCCAAATTTTTTTAGTTTCAGTTCCCAGTCTTGCAGCAATAAGTGCACCAAGTAATTCGAGACGAGGCAAGGATACCTTCTTTACTGGTGCGACTCTACTTTTAGAAGTCATCAAATGTACAGAAATTTGTTCATGACTCTTCACTTTAACATTTACAACTGCTCCATAAGATTTTTGACTTGCATCGGAAAAAACATGAATTTCTGCGTCTGCTTGAAATGATTCCAAAACAAATCTTGGAACTTTAATTTTACTCAGTTCCGAAACTTCACTGAACCACTGGGACCACTCATCATTGATGTCAGGGGGAAGTTCAGCATCCCAAGGCAGTTTCAGTAGCCATAACTTCTGCAATAAAATTTTTAGCCTGACAGTAAATGGCGTAATAAACCCCAATAGATCATAAAGCTTTCCAGCTGTCTGAAGAATAAATCGCTTAGTATTTTTCTTTCGTCTTAAAGAATCTATCAAACAAGCAGTCTCTATACTCAAACAATCTTCTTCAATATTCTATTGTATACCTAAAACCTTTAGTTTTGTTTCAACTGAATCACTTAAACAAAATGGATGAATATCAAAATTTTTTTCTTTTAATTTTTTAATTAACTTTTTATCATTAGTCGCCCATTTACGTAAGTTCATGCTAGCTTTACTCATAATTTCTTTAGCTTTACATGAAAGTTTTAAGGCTTCCATTGTATCATCTGCCCCTGATATAAGGTCATCAACATACATACATGAATCAAGAACTTCAAAAACATCAGGAACCAAATTTCTAATTTTTGAATATGCAGCTTTATGGTTGCCGCCAATAAGAAAGGACTTGAATTCACTCCAAAGAGTAAACGTTTGAACCTGTATATTTCCAGTTGTTTATCAAACTTATTCATGATTGGCCTGTCAATTTTCTTCACAAAGAGAAATCTAACTGCGTCTCTGTCTTTCTCAGCTAAGGCAATTTGCAAGAAAGCCTTCTCTATGTCGGCTAAAATTGCTACTCTGTTGAGTCTAAAATATATAAGCAACTGAAATATATTAGAGTTTAAATTTATGCCAGGCCATAAACAATCATTAAGGGACAACTGACCGACTTCATGCGAACTAGCATCGAAAACAACACGCATTTTTGTAGTGATACTTTTTTCTCTATACACAGCCTGGTGAGGGAGATAAAAAACCGGTCTATTCACTGGTTTTAAAGTATCAGGAACCTTTTCTATCATATCCTGATCTAAGTATTCATTCAAAATATCCCTATACCTTTGATATAATGAATTATCAGATTGCATTCTTCTTTCTAGGCCTTTTAACCTTTTTTTTTTTGCTACATCAAAATTATTCTCTAGTTCATTGGAATTCTTCTTCCAAGGTAAGCTAACAACCATTTTTAAAACCAACAGTTTCATTAAAAATCTCAAGTGCTTTATCTTCATCGTAACAGTGCGGATCATCTTTAATCCCAATTGATTCTAAATCAAAAAAATTTTTCAATTGTGTCTCGACATTTTCATGAATAAATCCACAATATGCTGGCATTTGATTATCTCGAAAACTTTCAATACTACCACCCATTAAGTACCCAAATACAGAATTTTGTAAAACTAAATTTGTATTAGGTACATAAATTTGTCCTGATCTAATTAAATCAAAAAATATCTCCGAACCAAGAAGCAACTCAATTTTTCTTGGTTCATAGAATTCTGGGTCGGCTAACTTAACATTTTTTGGCATTGCCACATTTTGTAAATCAATCTGCATTAAAGGTATCAAATGAGTAATGTTTGGAACTATATAAAAATCCAACTTACGACTAAAGGATTTATCTACATTAGAGATTATGGCTGTCATTTTTGATTTCACACTAGTTGAAATTCCTGCTAAACAACCTACTGATAAATTTACATTTTCTTTTTGCAACTGAAGCCTTTCAGCTAATTTAGATGTTCAAAAGTGAATCATACTTCCATTATCTAATAAAGTCCTCGCTTGATATATTTTCCCCTCATTATCCTTAATAAGAACCATGGCTGTAGATAATAATACTTTCTTCACAATATTATTATTATGACTAGTCGATGTCATGAAACATGCGTTTTCATTTTTACTTTCAAAAGAAATCGCATTAGCATTGAGTTCCTGAGAATTTGCAGACTCGTTGGAGTCAAACGTTTGATCAGACGACGGCACAATCTCATAATTTTTCTTATTCTGAAGGAACGGAGATTTTTCTCGATCAAAACAAATTAAAGAATTATGTTTCTTTTTACAAACTTTGCAAAAATAATTAGAAAGGCAATTTCTCACACTGTGATTGCCAAAACAACAAAAACATAAGCTTTGTTTTTTTACAAACTCAAACCTATCTTTCACACTTAATTTTTGGAATTTATAGCATTTAAACAATTTATGTTCAGCCTTACACAATTTACAGATATTTTCACTTTTATCATTTACAAATGATATCATTGACGAAATTTTTGGATTGTTTCGTTTAGGAATTACTGAAGTTTTCGTTGCGTTTAATGTTTTTGCATAATCTTTAAGGAAATCTAATAATTTAGTAATATTAGGTAATGTATCCTTTTTTAAATTTCTTTCCCACCATAACTTAGTATTTTGATCTAGTTTTTGACTTAAAATAAAAGCAAAAATAGTTGATGAAAAACCTTCTAATTTTTGTTCTAAACATTCCAATGATCTAACAACTTCACTTGTCACATCAATTAAATTTAGAATCGCAGATGCTGACTCATTCTGAATAACGGAAATGTTTATAAATCTTTTGAGATAAGCGTAAATTTGTTCTCGTTTATTCGAATATCTTTCTTCAAGAAGAGACCATGCTAATTTATAATTAGAATCTGTAATTGATATAGTTTGAACAATTCTAAAGGCATCTCCTCTTAAAGCTGATTTTAAATACTGCAACTTCATAGCGTCTGATAAGTTTACGTTTTCATCTATGCTGGCTCTAAAAATATCTTTAAAGGAAAGCCAAGCGTGTATTTCTCCCGCAAAAGTGGGTAAAGAAATTTTTGGCAAACGCACTACAGAATTCTCTGAAACCGAAACTGAATTTAAGATAGAATTTTCGGATTTGTTCTGAGTATCAAATTTTGAAATTTTACTATTAACATCAAATTCCATATCTATAAGAGTCGAATTAATTTCATCTTGTTCATCCATAACGTTTTCGACATTTTCTGTTGTACTTAATTTGATAACAGAATCGAAAATAGAATCAAACTCAACCTGTAAATTCTTAAATTTTGTTCTCAATAATTCTAAATCACTAATATTTAATTCTGGTCCAGATAATTTTTGTTTTAACTTCGTTAGCACCGCTTTTTGTGCTCTTTTCTTTGCAAGAACATCTTTTATTTTTTCGGCCATTTCGTTATATTAAAAAATAATTAACAAAAACGTGTTATTGAATTACGTAAAATATATTCAAAAAACAACTAATAATAATTCTTCTATACAAATCATAAAGAATTCAAAGAAATTTTTATTATCTTCAAACAATAACTTCTTAATCATATCTTCAATCGAAACTAATACCAATGGAAAACTGTTCTTAATGCTCAGTTAATAAATAATAATAATTATTATTCCATAAAAGTATTCAAAAGGGTTCTACTCACCCTCAATTAAATTCAGCAACAGCAAATTTGCAGCATAATCATGATTTTCGACTGAATAGTCCTCATTCTTTAAAGAACAACTACAAAACGAAACTAATTAAATTCATAAGTTCAAAGACTCCGGCAATCGTCGGAACAGAATGTTAATGCGACAAATTATATATACTCTTAAATCAAAAAAGTGGACTGTATAATTAATTAAAGAAACTAATTTTAAATCATATCAAACTTTATTCTCGGCAACGACACTTTGGCGTTCCGAACTTTCATGCTTCTGTTTACAAAACTGAAAACAAACAAACTACCGGTACATGGAAAAGGGGGCGATCGCAGCGCCACTTCACAACTCAATGTATTAGGGAATAAACACTATGCTTCGTAGGAACTATGGAAGACAAAGGTGAATGCGAACGCTGTAGGGTAATAAAATGATCTGGCGACTCAGTGTACAGTAACCAATAAGAGGCGCGCACATATAGACGTCATATAACTCCCAAATATTTAGAATGTCAAAAATCTACGGCTGCATAAAAATTATTCGTTTTTGAGTTAACGAAAATATCTATTAAACTAGAAGTCATGCATAGGCTAAAATGGGAGATGCACAGGTACATGATATAGCAGCCTACTGTTATATATATACACAGATATAACAATTGCCTTACTATAAAGAGCTCTGAGCCTCTTTGATTATAGACTTGCTGTGTGTTAATGCTCTAATACAGTTTGTACTGTGAATTTGCTGTTGACAGCAGTTATCTAAGCTGTGTTTACTGGTGAAAGTGAAGTTGATACTTGGTTTATACTGTATTCTTCTAGAATTTTTTGTAAATAAAGTTTCCAGCATCTGCAAGATTCGCTTTTCATTCTCGGACAACTCACGAACCCTCAAGTACGCAACCTTTCTGGTGTCAGAAGTCGGATTGTCTGTGACTGGTGATAACTAGAGGTATGGAGGAAGAAATGAAGAAACTTCCAAAAGGCTTAGCTGCCCAGATAAGTGAAGTAAACAAAGGAAAAAAGAGATGAAAGACAGTATGGAAACTGGGCAGAAAGAAATGAAAGCAGTACAGGAAGATATGAAAGGGAGTTTAACCGAAGAAATTAAATCCATCCAGGAAAAAGTGGAATGCAATCAAGACGAGATGAAGAGAGAGCTTTCAACTGTGAAAGAAGTAAGTGAGAGTAAATTGACAGTAATAGAAAACCAAATAGATGGAGTGGAACATAAAATTACGAAATAGAAAATAATATTACGAAGTTTGAAAATAGTGTTATGAAGATAGAAGAGAGGTTTGAAGAGAAAATTATGAAGATAGAAGAAAGTTTTGAAGAGAAAGTTAAAGAAACTTTTGATCAAGAGCTGAAAAGAAGGTATTCAAAGAGAGAAAGCAAATTTAAGAGACTGGAGGAAGATCTTGAGAAAAAAATAAAAGAAGAGTGCAACAGGAAAGTGATAGGAAATGAATTACAAAAGAAGATCCGTAGTCTGGAAAAGCAGTTAGCATTCATGCCCCAGGAAGATGAAAGGAGAGATAAAAGAACACAGTATCAAGAACCAATTAAACTATCCACGTACGATGGCAGATCTTCCTGGCAGGTTTATAAGACACAGTTTTCCATCGTAGTAGAAGCTAACAGTTGAGACTCTACTGCCAAGACTGCTCATCTGGTAGCATTATTACGGGGGGACACAGCTGATACCCTGGAAACTCTCCCGAAAGAACAGCGAAATGACTTCGAGGCTTTAATCAGAGCACTGGAGCTGCGTTTTGGAGAAATATGTTCCAATGATTATAGTCGCCTCCAGTTAATGTCCAGTTACCAAAAATGCGGGTGAAAGTTTGCAAGAGCTGACATCGGATACTCAGAGGCTATCACACCTAGCTTTCTCCGACTGCCACGCTGAAACTCATAATGATTTGGCCCTAGAATACTTCATCGATGCTGTTCGAGATCCAGATATTCAGAAAGCACTTAGACACTCCAATGTCAAGAAAGTAGAATGAGCTTTAGGCTATGCACTGAAGATTGAGGCAGACCAACAAGCCTCCCAAGCCTCCCATAAAGACCACCTACCATCAGAGCAGTCTCATTAGATGATACACCAGCTCATCTAAAGGAACTGAAGAAAAATCTCGCAGACATCACGAGAAGCTTGCGCAGTCTTGAAAATAATAAAGAATTAAAGGATTCGAAGATAAAATGCTGGGGCTGTGGAAGAGATTGACATGCGAAGAGAAACTGTCCCATACGACGAACTAAATAAAACAACCCGGCTTTACGATCACTGCAGGGAAACTAAGAAGAGGTAATCTCGCGTGACGGAGATTGCCGAAAATTAAAGAGCCCTACTTTCCCGTACTTCATGTTTCTTCGATGAGTGATGGCGAATATGGAATTTACGTTTATGGTCAAGTTAACAACACCACCTGCCGTATGATTCTGGATACTGGTGCCGACGTAACCATCGATAGAATGGATGTAGCTCATAATTTTAAAGAAAAGATCATCTGGACGCCGCCCTGAGTTAAACTCCAAACTGGGACCGGTTCCGAAATCAAAATATATTGAAAAATGAACTTGACCATCACATTTGGAAATGCCAGTTACCATCATATGGCATATGTAGATAAGAGATCCTCTAATACTTGGAATTGATTTCCTGAGAAAGTATAACTTTAAATTGGATTTTTAGAATAATGATCTGCATTCGAATTCAGAAGACGTAGCTGTGTTTAATGTTGAAAATCCGAACGTTCAAGCAATATGCCAGATAACAGCGAAGTCCGAAATCTCCACCCCTCCACACACGGAGACAATAGTTTCCGGGACACCTCCTAAAAAGCAATACTTCCGCTATGGTCTGATTGAATACCTGAATACAGACAATAGCCCGAGAGGAGTTCTGGTGGCTTCATCTCTGGTTGACCTTACAAAGAGCATTATTCCTGTGAGAGTCGCCAACATAAGCGACAATGTAAGGACAGTTGAGAAGGATGAAGTGCTAGCAACCTGCATTCCTGTTACATGAATTAACCGGCCTACGCAATCAACCGAGTACAAGCTTTCTGAGTTTTCAACAACGGAATTACTCAAGAACGCAGAGTTAGGAAATGAACAGGGACGTGCTGCGGAGAAGCTATACTATGAATTTAGAGGCCTTTTTGCTCGAATACCTGAAGACGTCGGGAGAACGAACATCACCCAGCACTGAACTGACACAAGAAATCTTCCTCCAATCAAGCAGCATCCAAGAAGACTTCCATTTGCTAAACAGGAAGAGGTAGCTGAGCTTCTAAATGAAATGCAGCGTAATGACATCATCGAACCATCAACGAGTCCTTAGGCTTCTCCCATAGTACTGGTACGATATAAGGATGGTTCAACGAGATTATGTGTTGATTATCGTCATTTAAACCCTATAATCTTTAAGCCCGTCTTTTTACAGCATGCATAGTCAAAATAAAAGGCTGGTGTAGCTAAATTTCGAAATATATGTAGCTGTTTTCAAGAAAATAAGATTAATAAACATGTGTTGTATACAGTATTAAATTCTCATATTTATACTGTGCATGATATTAATTTTATGAATCATTAAACAGATATACCGAAAAACGGCTAACGCTGAAAGGGTTAAATGACATCACGAAGAAAGGTAGTTACCCTCTTCCTAGAATTCACGACACATTGTCACACTTTCTGGCAATGAGTGGTTCTCGACTTCGGAACTAAAGAGCGGTTATTGGGTTATTGGCGAGTAGAGTTGCATCCTGACGACCGTGAGAAGACTGCATTCACTACGGGACAAGGATTGTGACAGTTCAAAGTTAAGCCATTTGGATTGTGTAATCCACCTGCAACCTTCGAGCGCCTGATGGAGGTTAAAAGGACTTTTCTGTGAAGTCTGTCTGGTGTACTTTGATGACATCATTATTGTGGGGCGTACCTTTGAAGACCATTTAAGAAACATCCGTAAAGTGCTGAAAAAACTCAAGATGGTTAACCTCAAATTGAATCGAGCAAGTGTATCTTGTTCCGTCGTGAAGTGAGTTATCTCGGCCATATCATCTCTGCTTCCCGTGTGAGAACTGATCATGAGAAGATCTCTGTAGTCGAGAACTGGAGTCGCCCTGAAAACGTATATCAACTAGGAAGTTTCCTGGGATTATGCACATAGGGGAAACTATGATGGTTTGATCCATAGGGAGATTTGATCTATGCGGATTTTTCCTAAGAACGGAAAATTTCAGGGAAATGTCAGTAGGTGTACTGATTGACCAATCATACAACAGTATTTTGCAGATAACAGTCATTACAGAATTATCCGTAGTATTCTTGCAATTTAGTGTTGATTGATACTGCTTCTTTCAAGTAAATTTTAAAGATTTTGGAGTGTATTAAATTTGAATTTCCAGTTTTGAGGTAAGTCAATTTCAGAAAAATACTTGTTTTAGTCTCTGTTTTAGCTACAGATTGGTATATAGCAGTTTCATATAACTGTAATGCAAGTTGTTAAAAAGTTAGGATTACCAAAGCAAAGCTACTTAAGGAGATATGACCCAAGAACCCGGAAGGCCAGATTGTTAGGGGCATACAACGCCTCCAGGAATATGCCTTAGAGATACGCCATTGTAAAGGGACTCTACATGGAAATGCGAATGCATTGTCACGGAAACCCTGTTTGGAAATCTGCAAGTACTGCTCTAGAGCCGAAGAGAAATACCAGCTGATAAATCCGGTTGCCTGCCAAGCTACAGTCTCAACACCATCGAAACTGGACCAGTGGAGTGACCAGGAACTTAGGCAAGCTTAGTTGGAAGATCCTGACATAAAGCCAATATTACAATTGCAGGAGACGACCAGCAACAGACCTACCTGGCAGGACATTTCTACATTTAGCCTCATTACGAAAAGTTATTGGGCACTCTGGGACTCCCGTCTTATTAGAAACGGCGTACTATACAGAAAATGGGAGTCTGACGATGGAAGGAGTTTCAGATGGCAGATTTTACTACCAAGATCGAAGATTCCAGATGTTCTAGAGCAGTTACATAGTAGCTCTACCGGAGGCCATTTTGGAGCGATGAAGACTCTGCAGAAGGTTCGAGAACGCTTCTACTGATGCAAAGCAAGGGAGGACGTGGAGAAATGTTGCAAATCCTGTAATGCTTGATCAGCACGTAAAGGCTCGAAGAAACGAAGCCGAGGAAGATTGCAACGGTATAACGTGGGAGCACCATTTAAACGAACCGCACTCGACATCTTGGGTCCTTTGCCCGTCCAGTGGGAATAAGTACTTCCTCGTCGCGATGGACTATTTCTCTAAGTGGCCTGAGGCGTATCCCATCCCGGATCAAGAGGCATGCACAGTTGCAGAGGTTATACTGCAGAAATGGGTGTCAAGGAATGGCACATCCCTACAACTTCATACTGATCGAGGTAAAAACTTTACCTTTGCTGTATTCAGAAGATCCTTTATTTACAAAATCATTTAATTATAGAAAATAATATATATATATATTAAAATATTGCAGGTAGGAAAATTTATAGAAATTTGCTAGAAGAAAGGGAAGAGCCTGACCAATCCATAAGCTACAATATGTCTGATTAAAAACGAACTAAAATAAGATAAATAAATGGAAATGAATGAAATAAAGTATTTTACAAACGTTTAAGACCAGTAGCCAATTTTCAGTATTTTAATGCATTGCATCATTTGCGTAGATTATAGCGTCATCTCATGTGCTGATCGCATCAGACGCATTCTACTACTATAAATAAAGGTGTCCGGCACGTTTATCGAGAGTTGTTTATTGGATTTTGTCGCAGACAGTACTGTTGTTTAATTATTGTAATGGGTCAAAAACCTTCCCTTACTGTTACAAAAAGGTCAGAAATATTGACCCTGCATAAAATTAGATTTTCTGAACGAGAAATAAGTTCGATGGTAAATGTGATCAAGACAGCAATACATCAATCTATCAGTAAATTTAAAATATCGGGAAAATTTGTGGACCTTAAGAGAAACGGTTGCCCTAAAAAAACGAGTTGACGTAATGATCATGTGATAAGGATGATCGTACGAGATCCAAGAATCTCCTACAATACGATTAGACATTCTCTGGCTGCATGATGCACCAACGTTAGTTTGAGTACTATTTCAAGACGTTTGGTCAAAGATTTTGGTTTATCGTCCCATAAACCTGCAAGGAAACCTCGACTTACTTCAAGTATGAAAAAGAAACGACTTTTAAGGTCTACCAATTTTCCCGAAATTTCAAATTTACTAATAGCTTGATGCACAGCTGTCTTGCTCACATTTACCCTCGAACTTATTTAACGTTCAGAAAATCCAATTTTATGCAGGGGCAATATTTCTGACCTTTATGTAACAGTAAGTGAAAGTTTCTTACCCATTACAATAATTACACAACAGCACTGTCTACGACAAAATAGAATAAACAGTTGGAATTGAACGTGCCGGGCACCTTTATTTTTAGCAGTAGAATGCGTCTGATGCAATCAGCACATGAGATGACGCAGTAATCTGCGCAAATGTGTTAAAATACTGAAAATCGGCTACTGGTTTTAAACTTTTGCAAATGACTGTGCATGTGGGTGTGTGTATATATATATATATACTAGCAGACCCGGCCACGCGTTGCTGTGACTAAGTTATACATTGATTTATATTGCAGTAAACTATTTAATACAGTCAAATTATTATTTATGAATAAAGATGAAAACGTTGTAGCCGATGTAGAAACCCACAGGATTGAGATTTGAACCTTAGGTCAAAATTTGGAAGCGATTGATAAAAATTTTCGTAGAGTTGTATTAAGCACAAATTAATTTTATTGTAGGGTCTTATAAATTTTAATGGAGATGTGATATATATTATTTCTAATGCTACTTAGGATAAAAATTCTAAAATGACTAATATATAAATTAAATTCTATTAAAATTCTATTAAAATAAAAGTATAAAAGAAGCAGACGATTTTAAAAATCTGTTTTTATGGATGAGTGAAATATAATATGTCTAAAGCTATTTTGGATTAAAATGCTAAAAAGACTAATATGTAATTTAATTTTTATTAAAATTCTATTAAAATAAAAGTATAAAAGAAGCAGACGATTTTAAAATCAATTTTTATAGAGGAGGGAAATATAATATATGCTATAATGGATAATTTAACTATAAAATGACCTCACCATTTTAAATATTTTAAAGATGGCAACAGTTGTAGTTATAAAAAGGAAAACATTATGGCTAAACCAGAAAAATAAGTAAATTTGATAAATATTTTAAAACTTTAAAATAGGACATCTTATGAAATATTGTACATTTAAAGTAAATACGTGTATCATTTTAAATCGAAAAAGATTTTGGAAAAGTTTAATATATTTTAACGAAATGATGAGAAGGTTTTTAGTATGTTGAAATTTTAATAGTAAATTCAAGTTAATAAAGCTGGGAGACATTGAGGATTAAGATAAGAATACTTATAAGATTAAAAAAAAACTTTTGATATACCATGCTTTTAAATTTTAATATACTAATAATATACTAATTAAAAGGAAAATGATAAATATTCTATCATAGTTTGAAGTCAAATTTCTTTTCAAATGTCTAAATAAAATATCTGATATAAGATACTAATATGCTGCAGCGGAATAGATTTCATTTCTGTCATCCTTGGCGAGAAAAAAATAAAAATAAAAATAAAAATAAAAACGCCAAGGACGACAGAGTTTTGAAATTTAAAATTAAAATTTTGTCAATTTGACAGCAAAATAACTCAATCTAACGCACGCGATAACTAATACATATCTATACCGAAATATAAGGATTAAAATTGGGAAATAAATTTCCTCGATTTTTAATAATTTTTTGCAAAAAATCCAATGGGAAATCTTTTTCTTGGGATGGGAAATCTTTTTCTTGGCAGTGAGTCACACTTCGCTTGCGTATAGAACTCGTAGATATAGTATAGTATATATAGAGTGATCATTGGGGAGAAAAAAGTGATTCCTTTTCACTGGGGAAAAGATGACGTTTTTACCAAAATATGGCCGTCTTTCCCCGACTGAATACACACGGGAATACATACGGATAATTTAGCAAATAAAATTTATTAATAATTTATTTACTAAAGGTGAATGAAAAACTCCAGATACAATTTCAAATTCAGATTTCTTTTTTTTTTTTTTTTTTTTTTTTTTTCCAATACCACTTAATGGCTGATTCCAAAGCTTTTTTTTTTTTTTTTTTTTTTTTTCGGCATCAAAAATCTTTGTACGATAACATGGGGATGATAGATCTATATATATTACTATATCTATGATAGAACTACATTATCACTTTATCAATGTGTATAAAATCTTTAAAGTGATCATGACGTCAATTTTCGTGGGATGCATAATTTAACTTTTTATATTAACGTTCACGTTTGATTAAATGTATTTATTTTTATGTCGAAAGAAAATGAACTCGTATTTTTTTTTTTTATTTGTTTTTTTATTTATTTATTTTTTTATTTATTTACTTTTGGCAACAATTAAATTTATGGAACTCACAGATATTTTGAAGCAACTGTAACAAAGGGCTATAATTAACAAATAATTGCAACGAAAAAAATTTGTGACAATAAACTGAGATAAAAAAATATCCTATCTCTCAAGTTGGACCAAACTGCTGCACACAGTGTTCAAAATTTCATTAAAATCGGTTCCTTAGTTTAGGAATTTATCGCGGACAAACATCGTGACACGAAATTTATATATATACAGATATATATATATTTTTTCAATTTGCGATTTTGTGTTGTCGTCATTTAAAGTGTTAAATATGCCAGAATACCTGCCAATATCCAATTATACTTTTAATTGCCTAAACTATCTTAAAATATTATAGCAAATCTGTCAAAATTTTTACATTTATTTTTAAAATTTAATAGAACAGTTTTAGTATAGAAGATATATAATATGCATTATTATTATTTATATATGTTGAAAAAAAAAAAAAAAAAAAGTAAACTTCCATGTATTCATGAGGATTTCAGACGGATATGACGTCATTAGTAAACTAAGAAACTTATTTGAAAATATTTATAAAGAACAATTTTTAAATTATCAAAAATACATTTAAAATGTCTTACATAATGATGGCAATTTCTAACAGATTAAAATAAGTAGAAACGTCTTAAATTTAATAAAAGAAAGGAAAATTTCTGAAAGTAAATGAACTTTGTGGCATAAATTTGACTATTAAAAATCAATACTATAAAACTATATATCAAAAGATTCTATGATCTATGAATTATAACTCACATAACTTCAAAAATACTCAATAAAAATTCAAAAAATTGATTGCAAACTTTTTTATTTAAATAATTAAAATAAAATTTAGAAAAATCGTTCTACAGCTTCAGTATGGAACCCTTGGCGAAATTTGAAATTTGGCACAAAAGTAGCTCGGATGTTTCTTGCCAAGATCCTTGCTTATACAATTGCGATAGTCATTTTAATTCACCGCCAAACGGGCAACAGAAATTTAAGATCCACCAGGAGGGGGGGGGATCCTATGTTAAAAATATGTAACCGATGCTAGAGAATGAAACACAGTTACTGCATGTCTTTATGTGGATAATAATAATTAAAAAAGTGAATCCTTTCGTACTAAATTAAATGTTGGTTTATGCATAATTTTACATCTATTACTTAAGAAAATAAGCTTAAGGTTCAAAAATAGACTAAAGGTTTTCAAAAATAGGCTTAAGGTTGTAATTTTTATTCTTTTTTCTTCAATATTAGTCTTTCAGAGCATTTTATTGCAATAACAGAACTGCTTTTTTTTTTTTTTTTTTTTTTTTTTTTTTTTTATATATATATATATATTCCATAGTATTGTTAGCAACGAGATATATAAATTAGTGTGCTGATTCAATGGATGAAGGATTAACTTTCCGTGGTTCAAAATGAATCACGTGATATGCTCGAATAGGTTGCTGTGTTTGGCCCTTTATCGCTATTTTGGCATTTAAAATATCAGTTCGACAAATTATCATTATTATTAGGTAACATGGCAGTCCTATGACCGAAATAAATTGCTTTTAAAATAATTTTACACATATTTCACATTTTAATAAATAATAAAATACCTTTCTTTTCATCGTTTCTCAACAAACTTTAAAAGTGTTTATAAAACAAAATTTAAACTTTTAAAGAGCTAAATTTAACAACAAATAATAATTTTTCAACTATTTTTAAGCATTTTATCGGTTAAAGTTCAACTACACGAAATAAAAAAGAAGTAAAATCAAAATCAAAATGGTTTAGAACAAAAGAATATTAAACTACGTAAAGTAAACAAAAACATTGAAACCGTTGCCATAGAAATGTACTGAAAATGAGCTGTTACCAAGGAAACCACCGAATACGCATGTGCAAGGAAAGCATGTCACATGACTCATCTTGGACCTTCTCAAGGGTTACCATTTATCACTCTACTTTATATATCTCGTTGATTGTTAGTTCCTTCCTTTTTCTCACACCGCTTTGTACAATAATTTTTCTCGATATTTAGTTATTGTTAAAGGAGAAAAAAATTTCTCTTCTTAAAACGTTGAAGCTTATAAAAAAGGCAAGAACTAACAACACTACTGGATAAATTTTTAAAAATGACAACTCTACAATCATTTTTAATTTAACTATTTTGAAAAGAAAAAAAAAAGATAATTTGAAAAGAAAGAAGATTTCTAACAAAATATATGTTATTCTTATTATGAATTTCTTTAATTATTTATAGATAAATTACATATATTATTAATTGAATTTAAAAATTATCATATCAACCAAGTTTTGTTCAAAAGTTATAAAAATTAAATATTGATATAACATCCAAATTATGATATTAGCTTTTATGTGATACGTTTATGCTTTTCATTAAATTTTCATACAAAATCTACATTCAATATTTATTATTCTTCGCGTCTAAATTAGTAATATTTTGCTGGTAAAGTCATGAATTTTGTAAAAGCAATAAATTAGTTTGCTATTGCATTATCAGACATATAAATACTGGCATGTGATGTCATAATAATGTAATATGATTAAAATTTTGCATATATATATATATATATATATATATATATAACCATAGAATATAGTAATAGAATATATTTAATGAATAGCAGGGATTGAATCTTATTTCAGATACAATATAGACCTTTTTTTTTTTTTTTCTTCTTCTTCTTCTTCTTCTTCTTTTTTTGAATAAGGCAAACAAATATTTATAATTATAGTTCAAAAAATCAAATTTCTATTTTTGTAATCTGAATTATTATAATTTATATAGCGTTTTCAAGCTGTATTATTGAAAACAATTATTATGAAATTACACGAGATGATTGAAGCGGTCGCGGCAAGAAAATACCAAGTCACATTTTAGGTGAAATAAATTATAAACTGTAATAAGTTGCTTATTATTGAAAATTATAAGGTGCTACATATTATTTGTTTTTAATGTCACTAGGTTGTCGTATATGTCAAACGTTTCGTTTTTACCTCTTACGTTTCTAGAACATTTTAGCGGGAAGAAAATGTCAATTTCAGGTATAAGTGCGGAAAATGAATGACAATTCAGGAGATTCTTATATAAATGAACACGTTAATAATGATATATAAAACTGTGTTGATAAAATTTAATTTGATAATTTTACCTGATACATATGTTTTTCGATGTGCTGAAATCGAAAATGAAGCCAGTTTTTCTCCGTCACGTACAGAGTTTTGTCAATACAGGATGTCTACCGACACAATTTCTTCATTTTTGGTAATTTCCACAATGTTTCCCTGATTAATTATGAGGAATATAATTTACTAATTAATAAGGGAAACAGGCTATAAAAGTTATCACATATTGGTAGAAGAGTCACGAAAGAAATTATGTCGGTTAGACGTATTGAAAAAACCTACGTACTGCAAAAGATTTTACGTAAAATAATAATTTTATTAACCTTTTATTTTACCCTCACTCTGCCATTTATTTACAAAACAGTAGAAACCCCGTTAATTTGCAAAGATTTCTTTAGACCATGTGTAAAACAACTGTCACACAGACATTTAACTGCAGTGATGTCAATATATCGTAAATATACTTTTTGACTGACTGTTTGGTAACGCCGACATTTTAAATTTCTCTACTGGATTCAGCATTCCTGTAAAAGAAAACATAATAAATACAGTCCTTGTATCCTAAAAGAAAGGACACAAGAACTGTATCTGTAAGGTAAGTAGTAAGATTGTTATATTTTGTGTTATATTTAGTGCATAATTTTGATTTAGTTTTAGCGAGGCCGGGGTTTTCCACTCGCGCCAGTCGCAGATTTTTTAGCGATATAGTAGGTCGTTGGTTTCAGAGATAAAGCTTTATATTAGTTAGTCTTTTTGTCTGATCGAGAGGATTTTAACCTACCTCAAGTGAACTTAAAAATATCCCGATATTTGGATTGCAATAAAAAATTGTTTTCTTTTGGCTTCTTTTTCAATCAAACAGAAAAAATTGTTTTCGGGATGTAAAAACTTTAACGTCCACACGAGATCTGGATGACTATCGATGTCAATTAGATGAAGGCAGATGCTTACTTGAACACTTGCTGGTTCATCCACTTGCCTGCATATTGCTTAAACCTATGGAGTTACTACAGTTTAGACTCACCTTTCCTTTCAAAAATAACATATACAACAAGTAAAATGACGTTGACGAACTTCAAAGTCTGCCGGGAAATGTATCATGCATCTCGTAATCAGAAATAGTTACAGAGGATGTTATACACGAAACAGACGAGTTTGAGAGTCTATCAGGAGATGTTTAATGTACCTCGGAATCAGAAAGCTACAGAGGATGTTATCTACCAACTACCTACATGCTAGCTTCACGATATCGTGAATAACTATAACCTGAATAGAACGATAATGAACTCTGTGATATATAATTGACTTCGTGATATATAACCCACTTTGTGATATATCTTTTGTCTTCGTGACTTCAGTGTGATATGTATGCGATTGATATTTATTGAATGTTTAAATTTCATACAAAATGTGGTAGCTAACCTTTTTCATTATTGGGTATGTGCATACTTCATAAATAAAACAAATTTGGTAAGTCATACTTGTTCTTGTCTATTTCATTTATTTTTTTGCTCTGAATGTCAATGCTTTTATTTTATTTCAGATAAATAACGCGTAAAAAAATTTTTGTTTACAATGCAATGTATTATTTCTATACAAATAATTTTTCATAGCCTCTAAGTTTGAATAACAAAATCTAAAATAAACCATCAATAAAATAGATGAGCAAGACACATAATTAATTTTTTGAATTATAAAACCTATGTTAAAATAATTTATATTAGACTTCGGAAGAGTTTTATGTGATAATTAATTCTGTGTGAGGGGGGCTACCGCCCCCCTCAACACCCTGTTTCATTACTGCACCTACATTTATCTAGAATTTGAATCTGTTATTAAAATCAAAAGTTCACTTAAAATTATTCAGACAACTTTCACCTGCAACATTCTTTTAAACTTATCAGTCTTAATCAGACTTTTTCAGCAACAAATTTATATTAATTTGAAAATCCAACCTTTGGATCTCCTGAAATTATTCGTTTTTAAATTACTCTAAGAGACACAGACAATAATCAAACTTTAAAAAACTTGACTTTCGTAATCAGGAAACCTCAAAACATGCAAATACACAAAAAACAACGATGTTTATTTAGCTTAACATAGATTATTTATCATATGTCTATGAAGAATTCATTTCCATTCCAGAGCAGTTTTCCTGGATATAGTAAAATATTATAGTAAAGCACTTCCACTAACAATAAAAGAGAATGTTATAAATATTTTTAACCCTGTATATCTTTTGAAGAATAATTACAAGCTAGTTAGTGCACCTAAATACAATCCTATAGTAATAATATACGGCACAACATGAAATGCACTTCCACCAATTTTCAGCTATTGTCGTACTATTATCTAGTTCTTTTGTGTAGCCCTGTAAATGAACAGTGAATGATTTCCCTGCCATACTCTACATGAGGTATGCTTTTATGCATATAAAAAATATATATTCATTTCATTCGGTTTAGTGCAATCTGTAGATGTTAAATTCTATTTACCTGCAATTTCCTCCTTAGACGTAATGTATTTGAGTACTCTTGAGTGTCCCTGTACACGAACCATTTGCTTCATCTCAACGAAAATTTTAGTGTAGCATCCCTATATAATAAATATTTAGAATACCGAGCTTGGAATTTCTGCTACAATTTGTTCTTGAGATATGCTGATAACACACAGACCAACCGATAAAGGCATGATTTTCGGATTCAGGGGACCTCAAAACGTGTAAATATAACAAAAATTCACGTTCGAAAATTTGACCCTAAAACAATACTTTCTCTACCTTATGGGTAAGAGAAAGTAAAAATTTCAGATGTATACCTGTGTTATCAATCTACAGAAAAGCTTGTGTCGTTTAGTGAAAATGTGATGGTGGTATGAGTGCCTTTGCGTTATTTTCACTCAAAATATTTTAGTTTTTTAATGCTACTAAAGTGATAGTCCTTTATTTCCTATATATTATGTTTAAGCGAAACTTATTACATCTCTAAATTGGGCATTGTTTTATTATTCATAAAACTGTTTTATTTTCAGTATTAGCTACATTTATCTATTTAGAAAACCCAGAAAATGTTTTTGTGGCTTGCAATTATTATGAATGCAATAAAAGTGCATTCTACATAATTTTAAAACCCTTGCTGTTTTTATTCGATAAAATTTCATAAATCATTATTACATTGTATTTTCATTATAATATGCTGAGAGTGTTTTAAATAATCAAAAAGATCCTCAAGTTTGTTATTAATATTATTATTATGAATTTTAAAAATATTTAAAATCTATAGGGAAATGCTAACCATGCATGCAATTATTTTTAACACAATATATATTGTGTTATTATTATTTTATTATCAGTTACTTTTATTTCTAAGTGAATACAGATTTTAAATTACTAAATTTTATTAGATCTCCAAAGACCGCCCCAGTTAAAGGTTACAATTTCGATAAAAACTTGGTTGCTGATCTCGAAGAAACGGAAAAAAGTGAGTAAATGTCATAAACTAAGACTTTCTCTTTGCATTTCTGGTTGCGTTACTTTTATGCATCTGTTAGAATAATAATTAACTTTCATTTAAATATATATATATATGTATATATATATATATATATATATATATATATATATATATATATATATATATAAATTATAATGAATAATAATATTAATACAATTATTTCTATTACATGATAATATTTTATTATAACAAATAATAAATTTTCGTACTTGCTGCTATCATATTTTCACTGTGGAAATCTCGTTAAGTTTGAAAAATCATAATGCAAAATATAACTTGTCAAATATCATGATTGACTATCTCTCTAACATTGCATCATAATCGTGTAGAACCCAACAATTTTTAAAACCTAGGAATAAAAATAAACTTTCTTAAAAATTGATGCGATTTTTTATATACTATTATACGTTGTAATTATATAACACAACATTCAATACAGTTAACTAATGTCTTTCATTATAAAAGCAAGTTTTGTACTATTAAAATTCGATTGTATGTATGTCTGGCTATCGTCTTATTAACACTTTTATTATTCTCAGAACCATCCCTAGGAGTGCGTCCCAGACCGTCGCCATTTACCCATAGCGCAATACTAGTGTAATGTTAAACCCAATATGCATAATGACCTCTTGAATTCGAATATGACACCCTCATTTTGCTCAATTACCTATCGTTTTCTCGGGTCGACACCCCTCCCCCCAATTTTTATAACTGTTCGGTAATTTTATGGCATGAATTTGATTTGGCGAATGTAAAAGAATTATTTTAATACTTAAAAAAAAAAAAAAAAATGTAATCTATAATCTAATAATAATAATTGATTAATAAAATATAATAAATGTAATATGTATTTTCAGTGGCAACCCCCCTACTCCAAATTTCCCCCTTGCTGCAAATGTTCATATTTTAGAATTTTCCAACTCTGCAGTCCATCAGAAGATATTTAACGGTTAAAATAATCCTCCCCACCTCTACAAATCAAATTTAGAGACATAAAATTACCGAAAAGTGATAAAAATAGGGGGTGTCCCTAAAAAATGGTGGGTGATAGGATAAAATGGGAGTCATATTCTGACTCAGGAGGTAATTTTACATGAGAATTTGTAAAAATGGTGTTGGGGCCGATTTTTATGTAGAGCTGTGCTTTTGAAGCAGTTCGGCGGCAAAATACAACCAGCGACAGCAGAATAGGCTAGCATTAGTTGAAGAGGTTAAGTGGATTTGATTTCGCACAAGAGATACTCATTGGACAATGGACGACGGTCTGGGAGGACTGATTAGAAAAACTTAAAATCCGAAGTTATAAGTAATCGTTCGAAACAAGGTTTTGAACGATCTCAATGGATTTTTTTTTTTTTTTTTTGATTTGTTGATATTTGTTGATAACAGATACTGATTCATTCTTTTTGAAAATTCGTTTAAATATAGTGACAAACGGAGCAGGCACACCCTACAGTTAGAATATTCGTGCATTATATATATTCTTGTAGATTATTAAAAATACTTTATGTAAATTATTGAAAAAAATTTCATGAACTTATTTAAAGACACCAATTCTCTACTTACAATTAATTAAGGCTTTAAATTAAATATTATAAAAGTCAGTTTAAATTAATATATATATAAATATATATATATATATATATATATATATATATATATTATATTTATTTTTGATTAACTGTTTTGTAAATTTTAGTGTTTATCATACATTTGTCTTCCTTCATGCAGAAACAAAATAAAATTTCTTTTAAAACTCTCTGACAACAATACAATACATATTTCATTTAACGTAAAATAAATGCAAATAATTTGAAAATATCTATATCATTGTACCATTTCAATAATCATTGAAGGAGTTTTCTAATAAATGGAATCAAAATGTAACATTTTATTGGAATATCTTGGCAGTAGAATTTCTGTTCTTGAAAGTTATGTAAGAATGATTTATATGTATAACTTTTAGACTGAAATATTAAATTATTTCGAAAGCCATTATCATGAATCTATTCGAGGTGAACTTTTGAAATTGAATATTTAATATCTACTAAAATATTCAAAAATGTTCCGAAGAGAATAATTGGATTCATCTTTCCTCATCTGAAATCGGAATACTAGCGAAGATGTTATTCTCCAGGAAAGAATTTATTTAGAAATTGATGAGATTTATGAATATAAAGACGTTACTGAATGCGATATTCAATAAAAACTAATATATGTATTTGACAGCGAAAAGTTGCCTGGAGTAAATTTATTTAAGATCGGTGTAAAGCTTTAAAATATAAAGTTTTTCTATAATTATGCATATTTTTAGAGACTGATTGATATTTAAAAGATGAATAAAGATGACATACAGAAATGAAAAATATTGTCTGCTTATGTGATGTAGCTGGGAATGTTTTTACAATTAATAATATTTATTTTATTTTGATAAATGGATAAATACTCTGATCAGTGTTTTATAAATAATAATAATAAGAAGAAGAAGAAGAATCTACTTGAAAATAAAAGTAAATAAATAAATAACCAAATCCTATTTTTGTTTTCTAAGTAATAGATATAAAATTATGTACAAAACAAAATTTAATGTAGTACGACTGGACTTTTTTACTCTACTTTCCTGTGTAAAGGCATGGGGTAACTGTGTTGCTTTCCTTAGCAACGATTAATCCATCCATTGCTTAATATTTCTTTGTACAGCTTTAATATACAACCTTCTTAGCGATTTTTCAATTTTGCTGCCATTTTGGCGATCACTTAAATTGGCTATTCCAATTGTGTAAGTAATGACAATGGCGAGAAACGTCTGAAATCCCTTGGGCAAATTTCTGTACTAATGATTCAGTACTAATGACTTCAGTATTAATGATTCTATACTAATAGTGTTCTTTTTCTTTAACTCGATTTTTTTTCCAATATTATTTTAAATACTGATGCGTGAAGGAAAAGGGGAAAACATTTTTAAACGGTCGGAATATACAATAAGTGTCATAAATAAATAAATAAAAAGAATAAAATAAATAATAGTTTTTATCTCAAAATATGATATTGCATTCTCAGTTACTGTATTCATTTCTTAAAATTTCATTTTCAGATATTATCTCAATTTTAATTTAATATTTTTTAACTTGTTGCCGAAGCGGAAAGAATCCTGATGCATTCAAGGTGGAATACAGCAAATGTTGACGACACGAAAGATCTGAGAGAAATCGTTAGTCCTGTCGCACTAATAAAATAAAAGTATAGTAAAAAAAGAAAGAAGAAAAGAAAAATAAGCAAAAAAAAAAAAAAGCAATGCAAAAAAATTAAATTAAATTAACGAAAATAAAACCGTTTATATTGATGTTTTTATTAACTAGAGTAGAATACAACAGAACATTAATGGTCAACTGGTGGTCCGTGGACCACTTGTGGTCTAAAACTTGTTAAATTATTTAATTTTTTTAATCCATTATTATCAACTACGCTGGTTTTTTAAGTCAATTTTAGCTATGAAATTTTCATAATTTCTTATATTATGAATATTTCTTATAATATTTCGCACAACAGTTTTCATTTAAAGAAATCTTTCTTAAAAGACCAATACACACACATGTATAGACATAGTATAGAGGGGGATTCAAAATCTAACGTACTAACTTTTAGGGAGGTATTACACATCATAAGTATTGAAAAATTCACAGGAATTAAATGTAAAAAGAAAAAAGTAATCGGTGTGGAAAAGGCACACAAAACCAGTACAAGGAAAGCTCCAAGGATTGAATTTTCTCTCTGGATAGTTGGTTATGCATAACCCCCCTTCTCTTTTAACTTTGTTTTTAATTTCCATTTGACTTCTGATTCTGTAGTAGTAGGAAGTATTTTCAAAGTGAAAAAAACTGCAGTATTTTGAAATGAAATGTATATTTTATGTAAGTTATGTTTTTAACGATTCTAATAGTATGCACCAAAAAATCTGGTGTTGAAATATGAATCAAATAAGCAAACAGCATCATGCAACAATTATTTTGAGTCAAAATAATTAAATACGATGCTTCATTAGGCAGGAAAGTAGACATTGATGCTGCATAAAAGCAGCAATGCATTATATTACCTTGTAAAGAGCTCTGATGCAGAAAACTTCAAGTCGACCATTGAATTACTAACGATACTTAAAAAATAAATAACGAAACTTTAAAATAGAAACTTGTTTAAAAAATAGGAATTTTGATCTCTTAAGTAAATGTTTCCAAGCTGTGTTTGTTTCCATTATTCTTTTAGGCTTAAAATTAAATTTTAAACAAATTGTTTTATAAATAAATCAGTATGTTCAGAAAATAATCAGAAGTCTGTTGTTGCAGCCCAAAGTAATTATTTACACAACAGCAAAAAATACTATACAAATTTCCAATATTGTGCTCGGTACAATAACTCATATGTGAAATCTCTATTGCTCTATATTTTCTCATTCATCAGCATAGATCTGATTCTTATATTTATTCTATCTCTGTCCCTATTTTTAAACCTACTGTACAACTACAACATATTTTATTTGATTGGGTTTAAAAATGTTTAAATTTAAATTATTAACGTACTTAACAATAAAAATGAATCGAATAGAAAAAATTATTCATAACAGGATAAAACCTAAGTGCCATTTAATAAATTGAAGCCCTTATCTATAAAAACTCTCACTGATTTCTTTCTTTTTTGAGACTGAAACATTAAATTATTCCCAAAGCTATTATTAGGAATGTGTACGAAACGAACATCTAAAACTGAATATTCAATACGCAATAAAATATTCAACAATTCTTGGCACAAAATAATTTAATTCAACTTCGAGCAACTGAATTTTAAATAATGTTCCGAGAGATAGTCAGGAAACAGAATTTATTAATATTAAATTTAAACTTTTATAACACGCTTATTAATATTTATTAGTTAATAAAAAAAACACTTATTTATTTAGGGGGTTGGTTACGATGTTACATAAAATGTGTAGTTGATAGAAATGGATCGCGAATGCTGAAAAATGTACAGTCGGTAACAAAAGTCTCCGAACACTATCAGAAATTCATATGTAAAAAAGTACACTTAATACAGTTTTGTTAAGTAAATCCTTTTCGAATCCTGTTTTTAGACTGACTAAGGACAGGATTCGACAAGGATTTATTTAATAAAACTGTATCAAGTGTACTTTTTTTATATAAGAATTTTTGCTAGTGTTAGGAGACTTTCGTTACCGACTGTAAATAGTAGTTTCAGTAGTTCCATATTATTAATAAATATTGAATGGCTTAAAAAAAAAAAACAATTTAATTAATCATTAAGATATATCATGTTATTAATCCTTTAATGCTGACTACCTATTTTCTTTTGACTATTGGTAAACCAATTCCAAAAAGGGTTATTATACGAATAGCTAATCATAAATATATAAAAAGAAAAAAACTAGCATAATTTAATTTAAAAAAACTTTTTGGATAGAAATACCTATATAATAAACAAATTAAATTCAAATATCAAATTAAATAAATAAATAACTTCATAAATAAATAATTTCAATATAAAAATCGCGTAACAATTGTTTCAGTTCAAAATAATATCACGACTCTTAATCAGGTGAAAAAACAGGCATGAATGCATTATTGAAGCAAAAAGGTACACTCGATGAAATTCAAGGTATGTATGGCATCGTCTTAAACATCATTTGTTGATTTCGGAGAAATGCTGCTATCTATTGAACAGAGAGCGAACAAAAAATTAAAAATCGACTAAAACAAGGACAAACAGTATTAAAACATTGATGCAAGAAAAAATAAATAAATAAATAAAATAAATTTTTGGTTTCAGTGCGAAACCAATGAACATTAAAGGTCAATATGTTTTATACCAAATTTTCTATTTTTCAGTTGAAGACTATCTGTCATAAGACTAACATTATTGCTTAATGAATAGAAGTAATTCGTAAATGTATATATATGTAAACACATATGTATACACAGGGTGATTATAATTAAAGTTTCGATTTCAAAATGGTCTAATTTTAAAACTACAGGTCAGAATGATTTGATATTTTACTGGAACAATCGTGAGGCATTGAAATTTTGCTTGGCGAAGGAAAAAAGTAATTTGAAAATATGCCTATAGATGGCACTGTCAGGATAATGTCAGGAAAAAAGCCTAAATGGATTCATGAAATATAACAAGCTTATTAGCAATAGATTAAAATAGCAGGAAACAATGGACTCCAAACATTTACGACTTTTTTTTTTTTTTTTTTTTTTTTTTAAAGGAAAAGTACAAGAATACGTGCTTACAGCGGAAACAGTGTTAGTGACAAGAGAGAAAATTGGAGTTTCATGAAACAAACACCTTACGGATGAGTAACGGCACCCATTGGAACTATTATTTTCCCTTTGCCAAACAAAATTCCATCGCCTCATGATTGTTTTGGTATCAAGTCATTCATTTCAACAGGTAAATTTAAAGTTTGAGAGTTTCAAAATCGCAACTTTCAATATTATCACCCTGTACTTAAGAGGGGACAATACCTAATCTCGCCGGCAGTCTTCGCCCATGTTATTCTATGGGAAAATTTGTTGCTACAATTACACATTACCTAATGAATATTTTTAAATTCTGTTTTCGCAGTCAGAAAATTCATAACCGTTAAATGAGTACTCATTTTTGAAAAATTCATTTTTTTTTTTAATTTTTACATTTTAATTTTGAGTTCAAAAATGCGATTTTTCACAAAATGCATTTTTCTCATTTTCTAATCGCAAAATCAAATACTAAAATTTTAAAAAATCAATTTTTGGAAAGCAAGTACTAATTTAACGCTTATGAATTTTCTAAATGTGAAAACAGAATTGAAAAATATTCATTAGGTAATGAGTAATTATGTAAACAAATTTTCCCATAGAATAACATGGGCGAAGGCTGCCGGCGAGATTAGGTATTGTCCGCTCTTAACATCTGATACTGAATTATAAATGAAATACCATTGAAAGAAACGATATATTTGTAATGATAACACTAGATTCTATACAGTATAGAATATAATGATAAATATATAAATTTAAATATTACGATACTAACGTAGCGAATTATTTACGAAAATTTCACTTTTTATTGTTCAACACACTAGAAATATCCATTTTAAAGTTTCGTGTTTTAAACACTCTCTAATAATTCCAGTTCTTGACAATATCATCATCTTTCCAATATCATGTGTGAATGAATGTTTTAGCACTCGTTATGTTAATATGTCATCAATTTGTTTATTTATTTTTCAGTTAGCCACTTGACAATTTTTCATGCTTTGTTTGGTATATGTATGATTTTGGTCACTTTGTTGGTGCAAACTGAGAGCTTAGCCAGGTGAAGAATTGAAGTGAGTGGACAGACTTTGAGCGTTAAATTTATAGTCTTATTTATTTTATGCTAATTTTTCATCTGGGAGTCATAAATTACAGAAAATATTACTTATAGTTTTCTAGGAAAATTGCCATTCGGTTAATGATTAATATCCTTATCATAATATTAACTGCTAAGCTCAAAATCTTGAATTCACAAATTTGCAAAAGAGAGAAAAAAAAATACTTATTTTACCTTGCATATATTATATATATAGTAAACTTTAGTTTTCGAAGATGCTAAATCCGAAAATGATCTTCATTTCTGCCCATCATGCATGTTTTTATTGCAAAATATAATTAGTGTGTAATTAAAAAAATCAGTTATTTTATTACATGAAGCTAAATATATTTTTCTCATAATTAAATCTACTCTTCCTTCATGATGTAATTAACATATTGTGTTAACTATTTTTTCTGGTGAAAACTTTTCTTCTTTTTTAGACTCCTCTACGAACACGCTTCTACTTTCATCCCTTTACTGCCCTTCACATCCTTCTTATCTTGATTTTTTTTTTTTTTTTTTTAATAAATATATTGTTTTAAAGTAAGAAATAATTATTAAACATATTTTTTATAAACCGTAATATGATACTAGATTTCATTTCAAGCAGCAAAATTCAACTAAAAATATGCGTTTGGAAAAAAAAAAAATGGCGAATTTTTTTACGATACTCTTCGGTTGCAATCAGTAAAAATGCATAAGAAACAGTTAAAACAACTTATGTAGTTCTTCCTTGTAAGCATGTTTTATTAACCCTCTCACTGCGTATTATTTTATCAAAATAAGTTCAAAAATTGCGTATTTTTGTTATTACTATTGGTGCAGTTTTATTAAAAGCTTAGGATTCTGCAAGTACTTACGGTTAAACCAATCTTAATTGCTTATTTCATAGTCTGCCAATGAAATGTTTCTCTGTTTAATCGCTTCGTGATTAGTTGTTTTTCAATCCGTTCTAAACTATGTATATGTCTGTTTTTCTGTAGTTGTGTAGTTGAATGTTGTCCTGTCTAATAAAACCACGTTCGATCCAACCTCTGTTTCGTCATTTAGTTCTGCGCTTGTTTATATTTAACAGCAGAGCGTGGTTTCGGCAGCGGTCCAGTATTGCTCTTCATTATCTCCTCTCGCCATTATGAATGACGAAGTGAAATACGGCATTGAGCAGTTTGACGGATCGAACTTCATATTGTGGATCCGAAGAATAGAATCGGTGTTTACCGCAAAGAACTTGGATGTTTATTTATCGTGAGAAGCAGATGTAATGAAAACGGATGAAATTGCGACAAGTAAAAAGGCTTATGCCTTGAGGTTATATCTGTACTGATAAGTATAAAGGATTTAAGTCCAAAAATGTCGATTTTGAGTTAAGTACATAGTCAGACTCAGAAAAAAATTCTCTATCGATTGGTATAAAGGATTTAATTCTATGTCATTTAGTCTTTGAGAAAATCCATTGGTAAAAAAAAAGGACCAATTTAGAAATTTACCATTCATGTATGTAATAAAATATTTAATTCAATTTTTCCCGTTATTAAATGAAGGTTGACAACCACTGAATGGTATAAAGGGTAAAAATCAACGAAATACCTTTTCCCTAATCCATTCTTCTGATTTGTTTTTAGCTAGTTAAACTTTATTTTTCGTCTCCTGAAAAATCAAGAATATGGACTTAAATCCTTTATACTTATCACTACAGATATATTCTTAGTGACAAAATTTTAGTTTCGTTATCGGAAGAAAATACTTGTGCTACGATTAAAATCTATATATGTTCGAGAAGGTGCTGTCAGTCAAATATTAGTGAGAAAGAAACTTGCTATGTTGAAAAAGAAAAAGGAAGTATCCATGAAAGATCATATAGATGAAGTTAACGGACTTGTGACGCAGTTGAAATCGCGTGGTGTTAAAATAAATGACATGGATGTTATTGTTTATCTTCTAATGTCACTTCCTACGGAATATGATTCAGCGAAGTCAACAATAGAAAATCAACCATCGAATAACTTAACTTTAGAGTTTGTGTGTGGGCGACTTCTGGACGCCGAAGCGATGTTAAGGGATCGTCGGCAATCTGAATCGAAACTGGTGAAGACTGAATCACCAAGTAATGCCGTATTTTCTACGAATCATAAAAACATTGTTTGCTACAAATGTCATAAAATTGGGCATGTTGCCAAATTTTATAGGAATAATATAGTGTGTGGCCAGTGCGGCCGAAGAGGACATGTGAAACGAAATTGTCGATCTCAAATAGGAAATAAGATTTCTTCGAGAGAAGATTCGGCTGCAGCTGTAACTTTTGTTGCCGGTGAAACAAAAACAAGAAAATGTATTGTGGATAGTGGCGCAACAGCGCATATGCGTTCAAATAGAGACTGGTTTGAAGAATTAAAGCCCTCTACTGGAATTGTTTCTTGTACTGCAAAATCTAGTCAACTAGAAGCTAAAGGAGAATAGGAACGATTCGTGGCATTTTGGAAAACAAACAGGAAATTATTCTTGTAGAGGTTCTGTACATTCCTGAACTGAATGAAAATCTAATATCTGTGAAGCAAATCCAAAAAGCCGGATTTGTACTAACCTTCGAAAAAGATGAAGTTGTTGTCAAGAACGAAAACAAAACTTTTACTCTGTGTAAATTGAATTCCAAAGGACAATATGCTTGTAATCTAGTCCCAATTACATCAGACTCACTTTTGGCAGAGAAGGGAGAAGCTGAGCTCTGGCATCGCAGACTTGGACATTCAGGAAATCATGTAATGAAGAAGCTTGGATTACCTACGACTGATTCCTTTTCCAAAAAATGTATACTTGCGAAACAGACAAGGAGTCCGATCGGAAAGGGAAATCGAAGCAGAGAAGTTGCACCAATAAGGATGATTCATTCAGACTTATGTGGACCTATTGAGCCACAAACTCCGTTTGGTGAAAGGTATGTTCTAACTTTTGTAGATGACTACTCACGTTTTTGTGAAGTATGCTTGATTAAAAAGAAAAGTGGTGTAACTATAGAGATTAAGAAGTTTCTGAAAGCAAATGACAGCATCCGTAAACTTCGTTGTGATAACGCTCAAGAATACCTTTCTAGTGAACTAAAACAAATTGTAAATAAAACTGGTGTAAAAATTGATCCTTGCTCTCCTTACACCCAAGCCCTTAATGGAGTTGCTGAAAGAATGAACAGAAACCTCTTCGAGAAAGCTCGTGCCTTGCTGTAGGACTCAAATTTACTCTGAAATTGCTGGGGATATGCTATTGAAGTAGCTGCCTAAGTGCACAACAGGATTCCTAGTTCAAGCATTGATGACAATATTCCGTATGAACTGAAATATTCGAAAAAGTCTGATCTAAGTTAAATTAAAATCTTTGACTGTGATGTTTATGTGAAGATTCCTGATGTTCATAGAAGAAAGCTTGACCCAAAATCAAAGAGAAAGATTTTTGTGGGATACTCCAGCGTGGGATACAGAGTCATGGATCCTGTGACGAAAAGAGTTTTCGTGTCAAGAAATGTTCATTTTAATGAAAATAAAATCATAGTGAATGATTCTATTACCTCAACAAATTTTGAACGAGAGAAAGTTGCCAGGGATTCAAGGGAAGTTAAAGAAGATATTGAAAATGATGCAGAAATAAGGGAAGAGGTTGAAGACACGGATAAAAGTGCAAAGCAAGAAAATGAGAATTATCTAAGAAGATCCTCAAAAAGAGAGAAAGTTCCCATTAAAATTTGAACCATATGAAGTTATGCTTGCAACTCATGAAACGTTAACTTATGAAGACATCCAGTCACTACCTGAAAACGAGCAAATCCACTGGAAATCTGCAGTGATGATGAAATGCACTCTATGGAAATAAATAAAGTGTGAGAACTAGTTAAACTGCCAGCAGATGAAAAGAGACCAATTACTTGTAAATGGATTTTTAAAAGAAAAAGAGATGGTACATATAGAGCTCGTCCTGTCGCTAGAGATTTTCAGCAGAAGGAAGGAATTAATTATACTGAAGCATTCTCTCCGGTAATCAGTGTGTCATTTTTAAGACTAGTTTTGGCTATAATACTGCAAGAAAATCTTCACGCTTATGCTATGGATGTAAAAACAGCTTTTCTAAATGGTGAATTGGATGAAACTGTTTACATGTGTCAGCCTCAAGGATACGACGATAAATCTGGCAGGGTTTGTAAGCTTCTCAAGAGCTTGTATGGTTCAAAATAAGCCCCAAGACAATGGTTTCAAAAATTTCTACAGTTCATGAATCATTTCAAGCAGTCAAATAGTGATCCGTGCATCTTAAGTCGAGTTGTTAAGGAAAAGAAGATGATCATTTGTTTATATGTTGATGACCTCCTGTTAGCTGGATCTGATAATTCTGAGATGAAAATCGTCATCAAACTTCTGCAAAACAGAATTTCAGATGTCAAAATCCGAGCCAGTAACAGATTTTTTAGAAATACGATTGTGCTTTACTGACAAAAAATTGCATCTAGGTCAACAGGATTACATTTTTTAAATGTTAAGGTTCTTCAATATGAGTGACTGTAAGCCATGCTCCACCCCCTTCGAACCAAAATCTACTCTAGCTGATTTCTCTGAAGGTCCAAAATTTGAAGGACCTTATCGTGAACTTGTGGGTTCCCTACTTTATTTGGCTTTAACTTCAAGACCATATACTTTTCTCTCTGAATATCCTCAGCCAACTTCAGGAGAAACCAACAGTTGCTGCCTGGATAGGACTTAAACGTATTTTGAGGTATTTAAAAGGTTCCTTGAACTTTAAACTTGTATATGAAAGGTATGAAACTCTAAATTTTAATCTTAATTTGTATGCTGATGCCGATTTGGCTGCTAATTTGATTGCTAGAAAGTCAATGACAGGGTATGTTTTAATGTTTAATGAATGTCCTATTTTATGGTGTAGTAAAAAGCAAAACTGTATTTCTCTTTCCTCTACAGAAATACAAACTGTTGCCATGTGTAAATCCCTTCATGATCTTTTATTTTTTATAAAAATGTTGTAAATGTAATGTCTTATGTAAACATTATTTGGATTTTAGAAGATAATCAGTCTGCTGATTATAAGTCTGCTATCAAAAGTGTAATAAATGAAAATATACGTGCTAGACTTAAACATTTAGATGTTAAACATAAATTCATTAGAGAAGCACTAATTAAAAATAATGTAAGTGTAGAATGTATCTGTACCGAATTCCAAATAGCTGATCTCTTTACAAAGTGTTTGCCAAAATGTAGATTAACAAAATTATTCTTATTGTGTTATATACCAAGCGATTAAGTGGAAGCGTTGTCGCAGTTTTATTAAAAGCATAGGATTCTGCAAGTACTTACTGTTAAACCAATTTTAATTGTTTATTTCATAGTCTGCCAATGAAATGTTTCTCTGTTTAATCGTTTTCTCTGTTTGTCTTCGTGATTGGTTGTTTTTCAATCCGTTCTAAACTACGTATATGTCTGTTTTTCTGTATTTGTGTAGTTGAATGTTGTCCTGTCTAATAAAACCACGTTCGATCCAACCTCTATTTCATCATTTAGTTCTGATCTTGTTTATATTTAACAATTACATATTTCAAATCCACATATATTTTAGAGTTAAAATATACAAAAAATTTTTGTAAAAGAGTTTTTTTTTTTTTTTTTTTTTTTTTTTTTTTAATATAGTATTAGATCATAGAAAAAGGTTGTCAGAATATTGAAATTGAAGAATAATAATATAAAAGCAAAATTTTGAAAATTAATCTTGGTTAAATTATAATTTATTTTATAAAATACAAAGGTAAAGCGTATATGCTAATGAAAATATGCAAAATGCTTACAAAATATTTATTAGAAATGAATAGAAAATGAATTTTCAGATTCATCACTATCCGCAGAGGTATCCGAGAAATTCTCATCAGTTTCGCTATAACTGTCTTCAATATACTTGAAATCAGAGCCAGAACTACTATCAGTGTCGGAAATATCCTCAGGAATATAGGTTACATCACTCGCGAAACGCTTCCTGGAAGACATCTTAGAGCTTTGAAAAGCGCGCGCAAAAGGCTACAAAAAAATTCTTGCATATTCGCAGAAATGTGGACAACTAACGCCATCTGTTAGCCCACATCTAAAAAAACAATTAAACATCACAGAAAAGCCGAAATGAAACCATGAACGGCGAAAGACCGGGTTGCGCAAATTTTGCTACTTCTACGTTGCCCGTGGAAATCGCAAGATGCGTAGTAAGAGGGTTAAAGGCATATGATGAGTATCGTTCGTTGATATAGATCGATAACGAAGAATATATTTTGCTGTCGTGATATGTGAGGGTGTTAACGAAAATTTACTTTTATTTTGACGAAAATTTTGAGCTATGGACAAAGTACGATAAGGTGCAATACGCAAGAAATAAAAAATGAAATGGTCCGTAATGTGAATTCAAAAATATATACCAATTGAATTTTAAAGGTTTTTAAAGAAATATTTTAGATCATTTAATATGTATTGAAAATGTTAATACATACTAATTCATAATATGGACTTGTACTATTATTACTTGCATATATTCGTAACTGTAACTTCTATCTTCTCTGTAAAATAATTGAAGGAAAATTATCTATTTTCATGACACAGATGAAATCGCTATTAAGCTTTAAATTACACAAGTTCTATACGTACAATTAAAATAATATCCATCCTGTTACCACTCAAACTCTATTAGGATACTTAAATGGTTTTAATTGCAAATGAAATTTTATTTAAGTAAAAAAAAAAGGTCATTCCGACTTAATCCAAAGGGTTGTTTGATTTCTTTGTTCATTTTACGGGGCTGTCATTTTGAAACAAGACGGCAGATCAAATTTATTAAAAAGCTATTGTCAAGTTTAATAAATCTAATGTCTAAATTTTTTTTCGAATCGATACAGCATTTCAGAATTTATCGATATAACGAATTTTCGATTATACATAGATAGGTATATAGATAAACTAAGTGACTGCAATAGGTCAATTAGAACAGAAATCAACCTACAAAATTCATTAAATTTTTAAATTATTATAACTTATTTTTCCAGCTATCATGATAATGCTATAATCATGAAAAACGGCAGTTTTTTTAGTGACGCAAGCGGAGGGGCAAACGGGATGCTGTGAATTCATATATACGGCTAGTTTGACATTAAAGAGATTTGTAAAAGCCGACACTTAATATCTCAGTAAATATGCCATATTTTGTTCTGATCTTTTCAAAATAGTCTTTTATCTTCGGTCTTAATCTATCTGAAAATTTTACATTTCTACATGCAATATGTTTTCAGATCTGAATCTCAATTTAAAGCCAAAGAGGGAAAACGGTTGGTGTAATGGACTGAAATTCTGAAAAATATCTCTAAAACGGCTAGAAGGATTTTCATATAATTAATATATGTTGTTAATAGGATCTCTCTGAATCTAGTAACGTTTTCGTTTTTTTTCAGGAAAACTCTTGTTTTTTACATAAATCGCTTTAAATATGGAACTATATTACTCCGCCAATTACATGTGTTTCTGTTGTGCGTTTACGCTGTTATGCGTTTCTTACTTGTGAGGTATGTAGGTTGGTTGGTTGACCGACTTGAATGCAGCCAATGAATTATTTATATATATATATATATATATATATATGAAGTATCCTTTTCCCCATGACCTGGTTTTCCCGCAACATTGGAACCTAAAGCTATTTGATTTCTCTTTGCCGTTCCTGAAATCCAAGGCAGTTTAGTTTCTGTTTCCCGTGGCCAGCTGATCATGTGACGAAGCACCAGCACCTGAGAGGAAATGCGTGCTCATGACGTGAATGACGTCTTTCCGGAACTCGCGCCTGCTAACAGCATCGGAAGAGAGAAAGTTCAGAGTGCAGTGGACGGCCGGTTGAGAAGGCACATTTTGACGAATACTTTTTTAGACGATGTTTACGAGTGCCGGAGCTTGGTACTCTTTACGAACTTTGTGTTTCGACGTAACTGAAAAGCGAACTAATAAGTGACATGTCTGTACCGCAAGTTGTTTTAATTCAACTATGCAATGAACATTCGATAATGCTTATTAGCATTCCTGTATATATGTAAATTACAATTTAATCTTTTATTAAATTTATAATTAGTAAATAAGTATTAGTTTTCTGTTTAATGCCTACAAAAGTGTGCCATCCCACAAGTCAGAAGTGGGATCAAGAATAAAATCTACTGGATCAAGAATAAAATCTACTGGATCAAGAATAAAATCTACTGGATCAAGAATAAAATCTACTGGATAAAGAATAAAATCTACTTCATAAATGATAGAACGCGAATTTTAATTTTAATTTAAAGTTTGGATAGAACGCGAATTTTAATTCTAAAGTGTATTTTGATTTTAACGTGAATTTTCGAGAAACACGAACTTTAAAAAAACAAACTTTATATAAACTTTTATAGACTGAACTTTTAATTGATTTTAAGACTGTGATTGAACTGTGTGTCTACGGTGTTGAATCACACTGAAGCTTCTGTACGGAGTGCTTTTTCTATTCTGCAATTTATAGTGGATGATAAAATACGTAAAGTGTGTTCTGTGGATGCTACGGAATAGCTACGGATCGTCTGGATAAAGGTCTGAACAAGCTCGAGGATTAAAACAGCAAGTCGACTAAATGGGAATTTTAAATAAAATTTAAAACAACAGCTCTTTCGACTCTACAAAGGTACGTACACTTTATCTTCCTATAAAATGATTTCTCTAGGGGATATTCCCAAAATTGGCAATGCACTAGGAAAAGAAAAGTATAGTAAAATTAAAATTCTGCATCGGTTTCTCTTTAATGACGAAGGAGATCGTAAAAACCGATGCAGAATAAAAAAATTTTCCGGCTTTAACTTTGTCGTAGATGATGAAAATTATATAAAGAAACAAAAATTCATCGACGAAAATTTTTCTTTAAATGAATTGATTACTATTAGTAATGTATTAAATGTCCCTTTTGATGGGAGTAAAGATGAGTTAAGAGATAGATTGTTGCTGAATCTGTGCGATATAGAATTGTTAAAACGGGAAAATTCTGAAAATAATTCGGATGAGGAAGATTCGGAAAACGAATCGAACAGTGAATCCGAAAGTAGTGGCGATAATGATATTGAAAAAATTGACTCCTCTGTGCAATGCCATATCAGCAAGAATAAGTGTTATAATAATAGTGACAATGTTATTGATGATTATAATAAGGGTAAAAAAAAGTATAAATTATAGTAATAATGTGAATAATGGATCACTTGGTGCAATTTCTTTCAATGATTTTGAAAATTCTATGTCAAAATTTAGCGGCGAGCCGCATGAGAACATAATTGAATTCTTTAATGAATTTGAAGAGTTATCTGAAATGTTTAATCTTAATGAACTACAAAAAATAATTTTCTGTAAAAGGTCTTTGAGCGGAAATGCTCTGTTATTTGTAAAATCCGAAAAAGGATTATTAACGTATAAGAAACTAAAAAATGCACTTATCGAAGAATTCAAGATCGAAATAAATTCTGCCTCCTTGCATGACATTTTAAGTAAAAGGAAAATGAAAATTACTGAAACAGTTACAGAGTATTTTTTAAAAATAAGAGAATTAAGTAAAAACGGGCACATTGAAGATGCCGCGTTAATGCATTACGTGATCCAGGGAATAAACGATAAAAGTGAAAATAAACTAATTTTGTATGGGGCTAAAAATATTCGTGAATTTAAAGAAAAAATTAAGTTATATGAAATATATAAAAAAGATAATGAGAAAAATAAATTCAGATTTAATAAAGTAGATTATAATGTAAATCCGAAGCACGCAGCCTATAACGTACATGAAAAATTTAGTCCTAAAAATGAAGTAAATAATAAATTGTGTTATAATTGTGGTGAAAAAAACCACAGAGATTGCCCTCATAAGGCCAAAGGCCTTAAGTGTTTTACGTGTAAGCAGTACGGGCATAAAAGTTCGGAGTGTCCAGGTTCAAAACCAGAAGTTGACGCACTGTGTATTAGTGTTAATCAAGATATGAGTAAAATTATACAAGTAAATGACATAAATTTCATAGGAATTATTGATACAGGAAGTGAAGCAACATTGTTGCGTAAAAGTTCTTTTGATAGGTTGAATGTAAATAAATTGAATTTAATAAGTACCACTTTGAGGGGGATCGGAAAAAGTTCTCTAAAGCCGTTAGGCTCAATTAAAGTGAATCTCAAAATTGATGAATTACAATGTGAAACTGATGTTTATGTTGTACATGATGATTTAATTCCCTATGATGTAATCCTCGGCATGAATGTATTAATGTTAAGTGAAACAACAATTAATGAAAAAGGTATTTTTGTGAAAAATAAGTGTAATTCTCTTGAGGTAAATTTAGTAACAGTACTCCCTGTAGATAAATATCAAAGTGAAATTAAAACGAATGTTGTTGTTGATGCCCCTATGAACTGTAAGAACAAAAATTTTGAAAAATCCCTAGAAATAAATGAAACAGTAAATAGTGTTGGAAAATGTGAAATTAAAACTCCCCAACCTTGTTATGCTGTCAAAAAAACATTAGAATCTTCCGAAAAAGCCATAAGTGAAAATGACGATAAAGACGAAAACGACGAGAGTGATGACGATAAGATGCTTTCAGAGGATGATATTAGTGTAAATGATGACAGTGATGAAGAAGAGGAGCCTCGACGACAGAAACAGAGTCATACGAACATTTTCCAGATAGATGATGATAGTGATGAAGAGGAGGAGCCGCGACGAAAGGGACGAAGCCAGACGAATATTTCCCGAATGAAGTCGCCAAATCCAGAAAACACTTATTTGAAGAGAGATGAAAAACAATTCCTACTTAGAAAAATTTCACAGTTAGCCGAAGAGTTGAAAAAATTAAAAGGAAAAGTTGACGAGAATTCCGAACTCCTTAAAAGAAAGAAATCAAGGAAAAAGCCATTAACAATAGATTCCACTGAGTGTAAAAGACAGAATTTGCCAAAAAAAGAGACTGCCTGTATAGATCCGAGAAAAGTGTTCATTCCATCAGTTCCATTGACGACCACGATTGGTGAAATAGCCATATTGTTTCCCAAAGCTATACAAATAAAATTAGAAGTTTTTCCTGCATATAAGACTGCCATTATAGACTTTTCGACTGAACTTGATGCAACAGACGCCTTAAAAGGCATTAAGACTGAAAATGATCGATTGGAGGGTCTCGAGTTCGAGTCCCAAGATAACTTTGAGTCCCAAAGTAAATATTTGCGTAAACCTGCTAAAGAACTATGTGTTAAAGTTAAAAAGACAAATAAAGCAAAAAATAAATTGAGTAAACAACCACCAAAAACTGGTGAACTAAGCGACCAAGTTGCCGTAAAGCCAAAACTGATGTACTTTTGTAACTGTACGACTGTAAAAATTAAAAATGATAATATTGATGAAAAAGTTAGAAATGGATGCCATGAAGGCTCCTATTGCACATCTACCCACACTGAATTCCTCAAATGGGGAATAACTTAAAAAAAAAATTGTATCAAATTTGTAAATAAGCTGTAAAAATTATGTTATTATTTTGTGTTGCTTTTGTGTTTGTTTGTTTTTTTTGTATCTTTTCAGTGTGATCGCCTGGAGGTCCAGTCGAGGAAGGATGGCCGAGTGAAGTATCCTTTTCCCCATGACCTGGTTTTCCCGCAACATTGGAACCTAAAGCTATTTGATTTCTCTTTGCCGTTCCTGAAATCCAAGGCAGTTTAGTTTCTGTTTCCCGTGGCCAGCTGATCATGTGACGAAGCACCAGCACCTGAGAGGAAATGCGTGCTCATGACGTGAATGACGTCTTTCCGGAACGCGCGCCTGCTAACAGCATCGGAAGAGAGAAAGTTCAGAGTGCAGTGGACGGCCGGTTGAGAAGGCACATTTTGACGAATACTTTTTTAGACGATGTTTACGAGTGCCGGAGCTTGGTACTCTTTACGAACTTTGTGTTTCGACGTAACTGAAAAGCGAACTAATAAGTGACATGTCTGTACCGCAAGTTGTTTTAATTCAACTATGCAATGAACATTCGATAATGCTTATTAGCATTCCTGTATATATGTAAATTACAATTTAATCTTTTATTAAATTTATAATTAGTAAATAAGTATTAGTTTTCTGTTTAACGCCTACAAAAGTGTGCCATCCCACATATATATATATATATATTTCGCAAAAGTACTTTATTACATGTTTAAAATATTCATTGTTTATATACTAAGTCAAATTCACTTAAATATATTTTCTCTTCTGTTATGAAAAAAATATTTTTGATTTCAAAATTTCATATTTAGTCAAAAAATATTTAGATAATATTTTAAATATGGAAGTATTTTCTAATTTTAGATATTCCATTTTATCATAATTATGATGAATTTACAGTTTTTTAAAACGAAAAATTTTTTAATCATTCATGAACATCGATTTTATAATAACTCAATGATATGCGATTCTTATTCATGTATCCTTCCGCGCCAGGAATAGAAAAAAAAAAACAGCAAATACAGTTTTGGCGCCATCTATCTTTTTTTTATTTAAAACATACACTTTCATAAATACATATATATATATTTTTTCTTTTTAAAAATTAAAAATCTCTTTTGAAAAACAGTTAGAGTTTATTCATTTATTTATTTTTTAGACTTTAAAATGATACATATTTTAAATATTAACATAATCAAATTCTTTTTATTATTATTTAAAGCAACAATGACTAGGGGATGAAACAGTGTTTATTAGAAAAAACATTATTTCATGAATTTTATTAAAATTCATGAAAAATGTGTCAAATAGCAATTATTAAAAAAACACGTCAAAATAAATAAATAACATCTTTACTTTGAAACCCATAATAATCTATTTAAAAAATATTTTTCTTTCTTTTCTTTTCTTTTTTTAATTAACTAATTTCTGCATGAAAAATTCTATTTCATAAATATATTTACAATTACAATAAACAAAAAATCCTCCTATAATTTTAAATAACTATTTCTACCTGTTTCTAAACAATTTTTTTTTTTTTAAGGGGAAAAAAATTTAAATATATGTATATGACTTTAATATAAACTACTAGATGGCGCCACTACATTTAATTTATTTTTCTTAAAATAAAAATAATTAAATTTAAAAAAAAACCTTTTAATTGCTTCGAAACATGTAGAAATAATTATTTAAAATTAAGGGAGGGTTTTTTGTTTATTGTAGTTGTAAACATATTTATAAAATAGAATTTTTACGCAGAAATTTCATTTTTTTTTTTTTAGAGCTTAACTTATATTTTCCATAAAATTTTTCTCCAGGTGATTTTATCTTATTTTTAAAATTATAGAAATGTAAAGCTTAATTTATATTTTGTCTATTTTTTCCCCCAAACGTTTTATATGAAAATATATATGAAGTAATTTTTACCTGCACTTTTGATGAAAATTTAAATTGTGAATATTGGAGCAGTATTTATACTTAGCCTCAAAAGGGGAAAGAAAATATATAAATTTCCATTTTTAACATTTACTTGATTTTTTTTTTTTTTTTTTTTTTTTTAATAATTGTTTAATTTGTAATTCTCTAAAAAAAACTTGCAAAATGTAAATTACGTAATTCTAATTTGAAATTTTCCACTTATTTTTCTTTCTTTCTTTCTTTCTTTCTTTCTTCTTCTTATTATTATTTTAAGAGTTTGAGAATCCCAGTCAATAAATTTTTCTAGTGCGAAGCTTCTCCATTTTGTTTCCAAGTGGCAGGCTACTTGAAAATTTGTCAGTGTGATAACGTTTGAAATACAGAATTAATTCACACTAAATTTGTAGCGTAGATTTATCTTAGAAATGTATTTGATATGTTCATTTGCCAACTTAATCCACCCTCTTGTTTCCCTGTGCTAGCACACTGAAAATTTCAAATTTACATTTGAAAGGTTTTTATGAACCGATTATTTTAAAACTCCATATATACATAGCCTTCATTTATGAATCCCTTAAGTCCATTAATAAATTGTAGCTGCCATTTTGGAAAAAAGTGGTGGCAACTTCATAAGAAAAGATAAATTAGTTTACCCTTCCTAAGAGACAGATGGACTTGTTTTAATTTTTTGATCAGTAACCACTAAAAAGTAATGATATCAGTACAAAAAACCCTTAACGGCTTAAAAGTTTGTGACGCCGCTACTTTATGGCTATAAGAATTTGAAATATGAGTCTTAAAAATAATGATATCAAATTTTAAGTGACGCTTTGCAATTAGTTAAAATATACATAGATTTTCGTATTTGATCATTTACTTTTATCTTTTATTTATATTTATAATGCAAACGTAATATTTTTAACTTCAAGATCAGACAGATATATAAAATACACTCACTGATGCTTTTTCATTCGCATTGCAAATTCAAAATAACAGTTTTAAAAGGAATGATATAAAAATTCCAGTGGCGCCTCGGTTTTATTTTAAAAGATTTGTTTTTAGATTCCATTAAAATTACTTTTGTTTTGTCTAATAAAATATATTTACACATTTCAACAGTGCTTTTAATTTTCAAATACGCTGTCAACAAATTATACTTTCACTGAGTTTGCATTATAAAGTAAAATTATTTATTTTAATAAATGGATTTATCTTTTGCGTCACGCTATCCAAAACTGCAAGTAAAATTTGTGTAAATGTTTTCATTACGTCACACTACCTCTTTGAGCAAATTTTCACTTAGTTGGATACTATGATACTATGTTTTCGATAGCGTGATGCAAAAGATAAATCAATTTATTGATATAAATAATTTTAATTTATATTGCAAACTCAGTGAAAGTATAATTATTTGACAGTATATTTGAAAATTAAAAGCACTGTTTTAATGTGTAAATATACTTTATTAGACAAAACAAAAGTAATTTTAATGGAATCTAAAAACAAATTATTTAAAATAACACCGAGGCACCACTGGAATTTTTATATCATTCCTTTTAAAACTGTTATTTTGAATTTGAAATGCAAAAGAAAAAGCATCAGTGGGTGTATTTTATATATCTATCTGATCTTGAAGTTAAAAATATTACGTTTGCATTATAAATATAAATAAAAGATAAAAGTAAATGATCAAATAAGAAAATCTATGTATATTTTAACTAATTGCAAAGCGTCACTTAAAATTTGATATCATTATTTTTAAGACTCATATTTCAAATTCTTATGGCCGCATAAAGTAGCGGCGTCACAAACTTTTAAGCCGTTATGGGTTTTTTGTACTGATAATAATTTTAGTTTAAAAAAAAAATACAATTTTAACCCAAGTTAAATGAAAGAATAGACGTTACCATTAAGCACACTTGTTTACAGAACATCTGAATTACTTCTACAGTTATTCTAGCACTCATAATTTTGGTAGTCATAATTAAATAGAACAAATCCCTCAGCATTATACGTAATCGCTACTGAAGTTTTCATTTACATTATAGTAGTACATAAAATTTTTATACGTAATATTGTTAAATTTAATATAATTGTAAATTCCTCATTATTATGACATGCAATGATAATTGTAACTCGTACATTTGTCATTCTAATGCAGCTTCAATAAAGATTACTAGTGAATAGTGACTTTCCTAAATATAATTAGCTTCAAAATGATAGAAATGTTTTGATTTTAATATTATTATCATTTACAAATATGCTAAATATTTATCTCACACCCGTACTAAATATTTATCTCCATTCAATAAAGGGAAAAATTTTGTCTGTACCATCTGTAGAGATATTTTAACTGATTTCAATAAAATTCTCGATATATCTCATTTACATTTGTAATATGTTTGCCTTTAACAATACATTTATAAATAGTAAAAGAAGTTATTCACAAGAAGAAACGGATTTCAAATATAAAGATCTGCTGTGTCAAATCCTTTCAAAATATTTGCTACATATATTTCGAAAACCAATTTATTATTTAGGCAAAACAATATTTTTTCATTTGAAAAATGTACATTTATTCAGATATTTATAGGAATGGAATTTTTTTTCGGTAATTCTCATACACTGTATCGTGTAATTAATTATTCTTTACTTATCATATACTTATTGGGTACTTATCGCGTTCAGGCATTATGAAATTATTTCCTACTATTATAAATTTGAAATGTTCCATTTATTTTATCAATAATATATATTAAATATTATGTTAAAATTAAGAATATGAAGTATAAAATTTTAAATCATGTAATTGCTATTAATAAAAATAAAATAAAAATTTATTTTCTCATGTTTAAATTAAATGATTTTAATACCAATAAAATTTATTTAAGAAAAGAAAAAATTCTTCTCTAAAAAAAAAATAAATAAATAAATAAAAACAATAATAAAATAAGCGCCTGTTTTTTCAATAGTTTCCTATTATGAATTAAATTGTTTATCTTTTTTCACGCTAGATGGCGCAAGCACACATCTCATACGTGGTAAATTAAAATGTAAGCTAAACAATATGTTTATGAAAGTTGTTATTAAACTCCAATTCACGTAAATTTTAAAGTTTTACGAATCATTAAATTAAAATTACATTAATATAGTGAATTTAATTATTAATAAAATTGCTCATATGTAGAACCTTTATCGATTAATCGTTACTTGTCTAGTCATTACTTTTCTTATTAGAAATGTCATGATGGCAACTTGTTAATTATTACTTTCTGAGCTTGGAGTTGCATGACATGTGGATAATTGTCATATATATATATATATATATACATATATATATTATCTTGATTTATTGCCAATTTGTGTAAATAATTTATTTCATCCCTCTTTAAATTTGGTTTTGTCGCAAGACTGGAACATGAACTGTATTTTTGGCTTGAATTAGCTATACAGTTTTTCGAAATCTTGCGATTTCCCTCCTTCTAGAATTATATGTTTCCTGAAGAGCGTATATCATATTTTTTAATCCAATTCTTATTTCCATTTACCTTTTTTTAATATTTTTTTTTTTTATATAAATTTATTGGATTACGTATGATAACTTTCAATTTAAAATGGATTTATCTATTATTTGATACTGTAAATAAATCTTTAAAAATGTGTACTAACATTTAAATTGAATTACAATCACTTTTATGCGTGTGTTGTTGGTATTATCATTTATCTATTAATTGGTAAATTTTATAACGGTATTAAATTCTTCAATTTATATATATATATATATGTATATAAATATATATATATATATATAAGTAGATAATAATAGAAGCTATTATGCCTTTAAAAAATTATGCATAGGTATTTTTTAAAAATCATTTTTCTAAGTATAAAAACTAAAATTATTTAGTAACTCAGGTGCATAATGTTTATAGAATAATAAAAAACATATGAATAAATATTTAAAGAATTTGTTCCAGTTATTTCAAATAAAAAGTTGAAAAATTTTTCAAGTGAGGAATTTTAAAATTAAATACAAAATTCTGTGTAAAGTTTTGTTTTCACGTTTTCTTAATTTTCTCTTGTGTGAGAGGAAGTTACTTACTCTATTATAATTAACATTAAAGTTTACCTAATTAACGCTCTTTTTAGAATAAAATTTTGTTGTTGCTAGAAGATTGAAAAAAGTAAAATTTAGAACTTAATTTCATCTGCATAAAGTATTTAAGCAAAGTATATAAGTTAATTACTCGTTAAAATGTATGTAGGGAAAACTATTTGAAATAAAAGTACAGTAAAATTTATATTATCTTTGTGTAAGTTTTAAAGCTGCCAGATGTATTATTTTCATTTCCCAGAAATGTATATATGATGTTTTATGAAATATTTAGATTATAATATAACACTCATTTGTAAAAGATTATATGTCAAAATATTCTTACTTTATTAATTTATTTAATACATTGTCGATAATTATTTTCCTATTTTGTGCAATAAAACCAACATTTTTTATTCCTCTAAAATGTTATATTATTTACCATAATTTTTTTACGTATTCCTGATTAAAATATTGAAGTCTAATACCCAACAATTGATGCCGTAAATGACACTGGTTTAATTATATACTGACAGCACACAAAGTGTTGAACAAGAGTACGTAAAATCATTTTATAAAGTAAAGTATTGTTTCAGAAGAACGTCTAAATTTGTGGCTCATTTTTTTCTTTGAAAAACGTATTTTTACGTGACCCACAAATAATGTGTTAAAATACTTTTCATCGTTTGATTCACAATATGTCATATTTATCATTTAAATAAACTAATCAAACAAAAAAATTAATATGACAATCAAATAAATATCTCATTAACCACTTCATAAAAACAGTTCTTAATCATTTATATAAATAGTAATATTCATTAAAGTCATTTTTCAATAACTAAAAGGAGTTACACTAAATTATTGTTCAAAATTAAAGCAAAAACCTGTTTTCTTGTTTTCTTTTTTTGCGCATAATTTTTAAACAAATAAACATATGAACATAAAATTTAGATAGCCTCTACGTTGCCATACCATTAATCGAATTTTATATAATTTTAGCATGAGTAATAATTTTTAAACTAATAATTATTCTTTTTTTTTCCAAAGTGTGCTTTGGAAAAAATGAAAAATTTCTGCAGTTTTAGAAAAGAAAACTTAATAAAGAGTGGTGTTAAGGATGCATGACAGGATATAAAGACGCACGTGCCTTGAAATGTTACTTTAAATTTCAATTTTTCTTTCTGTATTAACTTTTCTTTTACTTTTATAATAGAATTAACAACAACAACAAAAAAAATAATAATAATAATTTGTAAACAATGAGCATTTCCAGAATAATAAAAATGTCGATGAATGTTTTATAATGAACATCTTATCCAAATTTCATATTTGTGTGTATATATTAAAGTTATTCACATGCGAAAAGAAGAAGAGAAAAAAAGAAACGGAAAAGGGAATACAGGTAAAAAGATCTGGTTTTAATCTAACACATGGATGCATGTGCATCTTCACCTATCTGTAATGCATCCTTATGACCATTTTTCATTAAGTTTTCTTTTCTAAAATTGTTGAAATTTTTTTCACTTTTTTTAAAGCTTATTTTTGAGAAAAAATGAATAGTTATTAGCTTAAAAACTATTACTTATTCTAAAGTTATATAAAAATCAGTTAATGATATGATAACGAACGTGCAATCCAAATTTTATGTTCATATGTTTAAAACCAATGTAACATTTAAAATGAGATAATACAAAAATTTAAAACTTTATAAATACATTTTAATTAAAAACATTAAAACACAAGACAGACGTTTCGGCTAGAACATTAGCCCTCCTCAGTGTCAAACATACAAGCACAACATTTACAAAAATTCATAATACATCATAGCAAGATTAAATATTCAGGAGGAATAGCTTTAGCCTCGTTCAAGGAAGAATGTTGCATTTTAGTAAAAGCGCCCTCTAGAAAAATACGGCATTCATAAATATTTACATTAGAAGCTAAAATTTTAAAGTTTTCAAAATCCGGAATATGTTCACTATTGAGAGAATGGATTACGAGTTTTGATCTTAAATCTCCTGTTTTATATGAGCGTTTATGTTCCTTTAATCTAATTTCACCTGTTCTGCCAGTTTCACCGATATATGTAGAATCGCAATTTTCACAAGGAATACTATAGATTACACCTAGACGTTTAAGAGGGGGGCAGCGGGTTTCAAGTTTGAGAGAAAGTTACTAATACGGAGTTGAGGTTTAAACTAGTAGAGGTATTAACTGTTCTAAGTAATTTAGAGATATTTTCAGAAATACCTTTATAATAAGGAATAGTAGTACGATAAGTGGAATTTTTAACTTTAGGATAAACTAATTTATATGAAAAATGGAACTCTTCTTTATAAATTCTTTTAATAAAACGAGGGGGGTAACCATTATTTTTTAAATCAGAAAAAATTTTGGATAGTTCAATATTAAATAATTCGGAATTACTACAATAATGCTTTGCACGATGTAAAAGAGTATGAATGACTGCAAGTTTATGCGATAAAGGATTGGCTGAATTGAAGTTAAGATATTGACCAGAGAAGGTGGGTTTTCTATAGACTGAAGTTGAAAAATGTAAAAAATCATTGACTGTTTTATGCATTATAAGGATGTCAAGAAAGGGTAATTCATTATTAATTTCAGTTTCAAGGGTAAACTGGATAGAATGACATAAAGAGTTAGCAAAATCTAAAATATCGTTAACATAAAGTTGCTTAGTAATTATAAAAATTTCATCCACATACCTTTTCCAGAAAAATTTTTTATCATGCTAACTGGGAATTAATTTTGTTTTCTAAGTATTGCATTACAATTTCAGCTATAACGACAAATAAAGGGGCGCCCATGGCAGTTCCGTTAATTTGACGATAGTAAGAATCATTAAAAATAAAACAATTAGAAGATAAACAAAAAGTGGTAAGATCAAGTACAGTATTTAAATTTAAATTAGTGTCAACATTGAAATTAGGATAAATATCTTGAATAATATTACATGCAAATGATATAGGAATAGAAGTATGTTTATTTGTTTAAAAGTTATGGGCAAAAGAAGTAAAAGAGAAAACAGGTTGTTCGTTTAATTTTGAACACCAGTGTAATTTGAATGATCGCTCGGAATCCTTTTATTATTTCGCATCGTTTGGTGCCGTTCGTGCCTTTCGTGTCTTTCTGCATTTAGCGGTTCGTAAGCAGATAGCTACACATACATACAATGGAATTTTAGTAGTATGACGAATTGTTTAAATATTTAAATTCGTCATACTACTATTTAAATAATGCTTTTTAAAAGCAATTCGTTTTTTTTTTTTTTTTTCAATTCAACGAGTTTTCTTCATGCAGAAAAAAATAATAATAATTTGTCAGATATAGAATTTAATTTAGTACGGCAGAACTATTTTGTATATTACAAACTTGGCATGTTTTGGAAATAGTTTCATTCTTCTTTTTAAATTATAAAGTTGCTTTTCTTAGCAACGGTTGCTAAATTAATTAAGTATAAAAACGTGTGGAAAATAGTTTAATCCATGATTTTGAATTTGATTGTCAACAAAAACTTCAGTTAATGAAGATGACGCCGAAAGGGATATTCATAATGCATGTAAGAAAAATAACTATTTCAAAGTTTTATTGTGGGTTTCTCTTAATATAATTTTTGAACGTTTTGAATTTCTCCTCAGAAATAGGAGACTTTCGTTTGACTTATTATTTACCATTTGTCAATACCATAGGTACCAAATCTGTCGATTTTCAAGAGAGCCTTCAAACTTGAAAATTTATGAAAATGTTTTTGGTTTATTTAATCGTCAAAAATGTATGAGAGTTTTTTATTTTTATTTTATTTATTTATTTATTTATTTTTTTAATAGTAGTAGAAATCTGATTTAAAAATTGAAAAGGTTGTTAGCAATGCAATCCAATAGATAACAGTCAATTTTCAAATAGGTAAAAGATTTATAATAAGAATTTTATAATAAGAATATTAAGAGAATATAAGAATTTTATAATAAGAATATATTTTATAATAAGAATAGCCGAAAGTATTCAGCCACTTACCTGAAAACCCCTAACAAATATCGTGTAAATTGAAAAAATATGAGAGATAAAATGGACAGAATTTCAGTTCCTCTCAAAAACCAGAACAAAAAATCATGCAGTACACATTGATTATTAACACTTTCCAACTGTATTTACTTGTTGTATTGTATAACTTTCAATGTTCTTTGCCTACTGTATCAGAAAAGGACAGACAGAAGGATTGAAAGATACACAGATAGACTGGTTGAATTCATAATCACTCTTAAACATTGTTGAAAAATGTTTCATATTCTTAACGCAAAAAAAAAAAAAAAAAAAAAAAATGCAGTCGTTATATTCTAACTGCAGTCGTTAATGTATCTAATTTTTTTAGTGAGACCTGCAAATATGAAGGTTAATCATATCGAATTCTATACAAAAATTATTTTAGTATGTTAAAAATAAATCACAATTTCTTTCTTCTTTTTGCAGTAAAAAGTTATTTAAATGTGATTTATAAAAATGTCCCTTCTAAAATGCAATGTACTAGCAATTTTTTTTTCTATATGCGTGTGTGGCTGTACACAAACCAGTTGTTCAGGATCTATTAATGCCATTTCAAATAGGAACTTGAGTAATATATATAAATATATATATATATATATATACATATATATATATTTTTTTTTTTTTTCGAAAATATTTACGGAAGCTGGAGGTGGATAGACGGAGAGATAAACATATGGACAGTCATATAGAGCGAAACAAAAATTTAAATCACATTTACACTTAAAAATTGTTAGAAAGTATTAAAACCGCTTAAAGTAAACGAAAATATAATTCCAGCAAATTTCAAAGTCCTTAAAGTAACTGGATATTTTTGTATGGCCCTGAAAATTTTTGTATTTTGGTATGGCCCTACAAAGTATTCTTTTGTCCTTATGAATAATATATTTCAATTTCATTAAGATTTCTGCAAAATAAAGTTGTTTAAATTTGGTTTATAGCAGTACTTCTCATAGAACGTTATGCTTTGGAATATTTTCGGGCGTCCCTATGCACAAACCAGTGGTGGTATTTATTACATTTTCTATAGAAAACATCCGATAGTATACTTGAATAACATATATAACAATTTCATTAAGATTTGTGTAAAGTAAAATACTTTCGAGTGTCCCTGTACACAAACAACAAAAAGTATTCACTCCATTTTAATAGGTAACTTCCGATAGTAAACGTGAATAACATATATCAGTTTCAAGAAATTCCATGAATATTTACGGGAGTTAGAGCACGGACAGACAGACAAATCAAAATCATTAACACTTTTCAACCTTTTTGGAAAGTGTTAAAAACGAAAGACGATAGGTGTTCTATCAATATTTATTTACTAGTATCACACAGTGGTCGAAACTCGACCACTTTTTTTCAAAGCAAAGCAAAGCAAAATAATTGCCTTCTCCTAAAGGGAATTAAATTGCAACACAGCTGCGGCAATTGTTTCTCGATATGCGCTCAAACTGAATCAGTAGCGTTTTACTTAATGTATTTCTCTAAGTTTGGTACACTGTATACGTTCATTCTTTCCGAAAGTGAGAGGAAATCGCAATGTGGAAGGCCCCCTGCTGAATGATATAGCCCAAAAGCTGATCGGCGCCATGTCAAACTAAGGTTCAAACAAATATCAAATTTGATCACGTTACTTCCATTGATTTACAAAGTACAGTGTTTGAACTCAAAAAGACAGATATTTTCTAAAACTGGTTGAGTTGAGTTCGGGAAATCTCAAAAGTGTGACTTCGTCGAAAATCGAAAATCGAAAAATTTTCGGAATCTAATACTTTCTTTTTATATATGCTGAAGATAGAATAATAAATCCACTTTTTTAAAAAATAAGTAACCAATTTCAGTTAATTTAAATGCAAGGAAATCTCAAAACGTGTAACTTCATCGAAAACGAAAAATCAATTTTTTCTGTGTCTTATACTTTCTTATTATACTTGCAGGAGCTAATAATAAATGCACTTAAAAAAAATAAATAAATAAGTAGTCAATTTCAGTTAATTGAAAAGCAAGGAAATCTCAAAACATGTAAATTTGTCGAAAACCGGAAATCAAAAGATTTTCCAAATCTTATACTTTCTTCTTATATATGCAGAGAATAGAATAATAAAGCTAGTTAAAAAAAAAAAAAAAAAAAAAAGTAGTCAATTTCAGTTAATTGAAATGAAGGGAATCTCAAAACGTGTAAATTCATCGAAAATCGGAAATCAAAATTTTTTCCGTATCTTCTAGCTGGTTAGTATGCATGCAGAAGCTAGTAATAAATCCACTTTTTAAAAAAAAAATAAGTAGTCAATTTCAGTTAACTAAAATGCAAGGAAATCTCAAAAATTGAAAATTCATGGAAAACCCGAAATCGAATTTCTTTCTGTATCTTTTACTTTCTACATATACATGCAAAAGCCAGTATTATATCCATCTTTATAAAAAGAAGTTGTCACTTTCAGTTAATTGAAATGGAAAGAAATATCAAAACATGCAAATTCATCGAATACCGGAAATAAAATTTTTTTGCAAACCTTATACGTTCTTCTTATATATGCAGAAGATGTAGTAATAAATCCATTTTTTTTTTTTTTTTTTTTTTATAAGTAGCCAATTATAGTTAATTGGAATGCATTATGTTTTAGTTTAAAAATATGTCCTTAAATTAGAGCTTATATAAATTACGAAAAAAAAAAAGAGAGAGAGAGAGAGAGAAAGAAAAAAAGAAAAAAAAATAGATCTTAAATAAATTAGAAAAAAATAATCTGGCGTGTCACTCACACGACTTCCTCTTACCTTGAAATTCAATGCTACAAATACAGATTGGAGATTAAGGGGTAAGATAACGAGTGCTATTCTGCAAACCTGTGTTAAAACAATTCAAATTAGGCTTCGGAACAGTTTTACTTTACTTGACAAATAATTCTATTCCCCTCAACTTCCCGTTTCATTATTGTATTTACATCTATATATAAATCAAATCTGTTATTAACCCCTTCCACTCCAGGGACGTACGTGCGTACGTCTAGTGTTAATGGCCATCAATACCATGGACGTACGTGCATACGTCCAAAGAAAGTATACGATACAATAAGCCCAACTTTGTAGTGGTATCAGAGAGTGGTATATTTTATTTGTCATATGGTATTTTGTAATTGTATTTTCAAAATACCATATGATTGCTAGATGCTCTTAGTAGTCTTGGTGACGTATTAGTTTTGGCTACGCCAGTTGTTTCGTGATTTCTCGCAGCTGCGGTTGTGTGTAATTTTCACTCCTCGATTTTGTGTGTTTTGCCGGTGTTTGAAACTGTGAATAATGTCCGATTCTAGTGATTCGGATAGTGATTATATCCCCGATTATGACGAACTTGAAGATTCCAATGATGACTTTACAACAAGTGAAGACGGCGAAAGCGATGACAGTGATGATGAACCACTTACAGCAGGTGACTGGAAATTTATGTTGGATTCTTTTGCCGATGCACGTGCTGAGCAACTGCCTGAACTGAAAAGGGATTTTGATTTCCTACATCCAGCTTTCCATTGTTACCTCGTTATGTATTGCATTATTTCAAAATTATGATCTGGTATTTCACATATTCGCACTACAGCTAGCCTGGAGCGGAAGGGGTTAAATTCAAAAGTTCATTTAAAGTTTTTCAAACAACTTTCACGCACAATATTCCATGAAGCTTATTAATCTTGTTCAAACATTTCTAGTAACAAACGTATTAACTTCATAATACAACATTTGGCTCGCCTGAAATTATTTGTTTTTAATTTATTCTGACAGTCACAGACAAACATCAAACATTATAAACTTAACTTCGGTATTCAGAAAGACTCAAAACGTGTAAATATACAAAAAATAAAATAAAATAAATAAATAAATAAAAATAAAAACAAGCGATGAATATTTAGCTTAAAAAAATACATTATTTACCATATGGCTATGAAAATTAATTTCAATTCCTGAGCAGCTTTTCTGGACATCGTAAAATATTATAGTAAAACACTTGCACTATAACAATAAAAAGGAATATTATGGTTTAAGTATGACTTAAGCATGGCTTAAGTATATTAATAACACAAGGTGAAACCTGGCATACACTTCCACTAATTTTCAATTACTGTCGCACTATAAACAAGTTCTTTTGTGTAGTCCTGTAAACGAACAGTGAATGATTTTCATACCATATTCTACAGGAAACATGTATTTACGTATATAAAAAATATATATTCGTTTCATTTGGTTTAGTGCAGTCTACAGATGTTTAAACTCTACTTACCTGCGATTTCCCCCATAGACGTAATGTATTTGAATTCTCTTGGGTGTCCCTGTACACGAACCATTTGCTTGATCTCAACGAAAAGTTTAGTGTAACATCCCTATATGAATGAATACACATTTAGAATATAAAGTTTGGACTTTCTGTTATTACTTGTTCTTGAGATATGCTGATAACAGGCAGACACATACTCAGACACACGCACACAGATCAACCGCTAAAAATGTGATTTTTAGATTCAGATAACTTCAAAACGTGTAAATATAACAAAAACTCAGTTTCATAAATTTGACCCAAAAACAATGCTTTCCAATGCAAAATATGAATAAGAGAAAGTAAAAATTTAGAACTTTTATAAATCAAATCCTTTTTCATTTTGCGTGTATTTTTAAAAGTATAAACTTTCTATCTAACACTCATTCATTCAAATTTCTACCATTCTAATAGCTGTTTTCTCTGTAGTCGAGAGTATAGTAATGCTAGATCTATGCAAATTACAGTGTCTATGGTCTTATTTGAGTTTTAAGAAATTGCTAGATATAAAAATTTTCTACTTTAGGTATTTTTTATATGAAATATGGAAAAATGCATAAAAAATTAAAGAATTTTTAAATACCTTCTTGACATTGTAAAAAAATAATTTTTGTATTCTGAAAATCTGAATAATCACATATCTTTCGAATGATACTATTTTCAACCCTCTACTCTAGGCTGACCATACGTCCTCGAAAACTACCTTCGTCCTCCAAAAATTACATTTGAGGACTCTGGTTATAAAGTTAAAATCACGAAATTTGGTGTTGGCGGACATCCTGACATATTCAATGTGAAACACAACAAATAATGGCAACTCAAAATGTTTGACTGAAAGCAATAGTCCTGTCGCACTAAAACGAAAATTCGACCGCAACAATCACAAAACTATGATTAATGAATATTTTAGTAAAGATTGCTTACTTTTAATAAAACTTTAAACGCTGTTTTACATGAACAGTAATTCATTTCATTTTTCGCACTACAATTAATATTTTTCCTAAAGTAACTTTTTCAAGAATTTTAACATGAAAAATTGAATTTTTACATTTTCTTAGTTAAAATAAAGCAAAATATTACATGTAAATATCTTAAAAGCTTTTTTAGCAAAGATAAATATGTTTTAAATGTCACCTTCAATAAAATATTCAAAAATATAATAGCAAATAAAAAGGTTAAAAGTTTTAAACTATTTTGCTTTTCCATATTGAAATTTTTGATATAATTTAAAATTTTACTTCAAAGAAATTCTGATTTTTTTTTTTTCTTTTCTTTTAACAACATTTGTTTTAGAATTTGTCGTAAAATTATGAGAAATATTGAAAGCACTCGCTTTTTAAATTTAATTAAAAAATATATGAAGGGGGAAAAGTGAGTCTTAAAAGTCCCAAAATATTCTTAAAACATTACTAATATTTTTATTTAATTTGATATAGAGATGAATTTGCTGATGTATTTATTCCATACTGATGAAACATTAATGTTTATATGCATCTATAAAATGTTTATACAGGATTTTTTTTTTTTTTTTTGCAAAAACAACTTCATAAAAGGTATCGTATTTAATAGTCATTTGTCATTCTACTGTAGATAATTATAACATTATAATATGGTTACGAAGAATTGGTAGCTATAGCTATGATATTAATAAAAAAATTAAAATATCTTTTAAATTTTTTTGTTTTTTGTTTTGTTTTTCATTTTAATGTTTTTCCGAAAAACATGAATATTGATTTGCTTGAATTACGTTATAATTACATAATGTATATTTTAAAAATACTATTTATTACATTACGTATACCCATTTGAAATTGTCATAGATTCAGGAAAGAAAGCAAAATATGACGAGCTAATATTTCATTTTTTACTTCCATTACCCTACTACCGTATGTAATGGAAGTAGTGTATTCGGTCTGAAAATTCGATATCGAGATTTCACCTGATTTACACGTTTTAAGGTCCCCTGAGTTCAAAAAAGTGGTTTTTGGTAATTGGTCAGTGCGTATGTGTCTCTGTGTGTGCATGTATGTGGAGAATCTTCTGGCTATTATATCTCGGAAACTAATAAAGATAGAACTACGAAACTTTAGAATTGAAACAAGTCTGGTGTACAGATGAATTTTCCAAATTTTGGTGAAAATTTGGAAAATTCTTGATGTCCCACTTCGATGTCCCACTTCCGTTATTCAAAAAACGGAAGTGGGACATCGAAACCGAAGGTGGACCATAAGTTCGTATCTCAAAAACGGCTCTAACGATTTTCTTCAAATTTGCTGTATAAACACTCTATTAGATGTCCTTTCGAATGATATAGTTGGTTAGTTCAGGAAAATTGATAGGTGTCCTATATTAATAGCTTAATTTTAGGTCTTGCAAGGGCGTTCCTTTAAAAACGGCTGTACGGATCTTTTTCATACTCGCCATATTAACTCACTTTTAAATATTCTTTTGTATGTAATTATTGTTTTCCTGTCAATAAATGAGTTTTGGTAAAAGTTGGTATCTCAAAAACGGCTCTAACGATTTTCTTGAAAATTCTTATATAAATCCATTTCTTTATTATGTATCACGTAGTTATTAAAGGAAAATTAACAGCTACCCTGTTTAGGTAAGTCAGAAGTTTAGGTAAATCTCGAAAATTGGTGTTTCAAAAAATACTTTTGCTATTTTTTTTTCTTCTTATTTTTTACCTCGCTATATGTAAGCTTCGTTTCATATGTCTTTACATGTGTATAAAGTTTATCTTACCACAAAAATGTTAGTTTTCTACTTCTTTAGGTCACTGTTATATCTTCTGATCACATTATCTCCAAAAAATGCATATAATATATGTAATAGTGGGTAATGGAAGTCGTGTGGTTGTTTCAAATCAGATTTTTACACTTCAATGTTTTCTAGAGTAGATTAAATATATATATATATATATATATTGTCAAAATTTTCATATAAATTCCTTTTCCGTGTCTTTCTGTCTACAAAGATTTGCATCCACTACCCAATTACAGTCGGTATTGGGAGTATTTATGTGTGTATGTATGTGTGTGGCGAAACATGATGACTATCATATCTCATAAAATAATAAAGATAGAACGACGAAACTTCAGAATTGAGACAGGTCTAGTGTACAGATGATTTTTCCGAATTTTGTCGAAAATTGGGAAACCGGAAGTGGGACCATAAGTATGTCAAAAACGGCTCTAACGATTTTTTCAAATTTGTTATAACAACACCCTTTTAGCTGTCATTTCGTTATATTAGTTGTTTAATTCAAGAAATTTTATAGGCATCTTGTATAAGTAGGTGAATTTAAGGTATCGCAAGTGCGCTCCTTTAAAAACGGCTCAACGAATTCTTTTAAAATTCCCCCTATTAACTTTCTTTTAAATGCTCTTTCGTATGTAATTGTTGGTTTACGCTGAACATGTGAGTTTTCCAAGTTTTAGTAAGAATAAGTGAGTGTACAGTCGATATAAGTAATTCGATTTGTTAAAAAAAAAAAATTACAAAATTAGTGGAAGGTTTCTAACAAAAAAAGCTGTAAAAATATACATAATTTGCATATGAATTTCGCATAGTAGCAAGAAAATTATACTTGTAATTTAACCTACATTTATTACTAAGAGCCACTGTTTTAAAATCAATATTAAAAAAATTAAATCAATCCAAAAAAATTATAACTATTTTTTTTTAACCTAGAAATGCAAAAATACGAGAGAGAATTGTACAAATTCTTCCCACAAGCATATTAGTAAAGTGTAAAGTAGACTATAAAAAAGAAAAAAATATTTATAACGTTAATGTATAAAATATAAATATTTCTCTTCTCATGAAAAAATTGTTAACGAATTAAACTGATTTATTTACCGAGTAAACTAGTATGTTTTTGTAACCACAAGATTTTCTTCTATATGATTTCATATAAATTCACGGAGTACAAATTATTTATCAAATTATTATTTATTAAAATTATTTTCCATGATAAACGCAAATAATTTTTATCGTAGAAGTATAACTCTAAATGTGAAAAGAAAGTCAGTTTTACCGTAACATCTAAAAAAAAAAAAAAAAAAAAAAACATTTTACTACTACTGTTATCAATAATTTCTATTAATTTCACAATCATGCGTTATAAATAACTGCCATTAAGTATATTTTTGCGAAATTTTGTCCTATACTGCCATGTTAAAAATTATGAAAAAATGAGATGACAGAGCCACACGTTGAGCGATTTATCCCCAAATGTAATGAGCACAAATTTAGGTCAATTTCATACTTAATACCAAGTTTTGTTAAATTTCGTTTATTACTTCGTGAGATACAGCGCCCACAAAATTTTTGATTCACACAAACACATAGACATGGAGACAATCATTTACTAACAATAGTCAAATCGTGTTCAGAACATCTCAAATCGTGTAAATCGTTCGAAATTTTCACGAATCCAATATTTTTTTCTTATATATACTTATAGTCGAACTTATTCTTATAGTCGAACCTCGTTAACGTGGATCTTAAGGTGGATAAAAAATTCGTTCATGTTAACAGCAGTTCATGCTATCAGTAACTAACCTTCATATAACTAAACTAATCTTCATTTTGACGGGTGTGGAAACAGTTCATGTTAAAAGTAATTCACGTTAACGAGGTTCGACTGTATATAAAAGAAAGTAAAAATAAAATCATCTCATATATTTTTCGCTGCTCATGAATCACATGATCGTTAACTTTGCTCCATTAAAATATCAACAATTATTTAAACCTTTCACAGTATCTAATATCATATTATGAAAAATATTTATATTTGAATTATGTTTGTGAAAGTAATTTGCATTGAAAATGCATTTTTCAAGAATAAAAGGGTTTCCTTTGCATACGCTTAAACCAAGCATTACAATTTTTTGTATGCTTTTTCAATATTTTTACGAAAGAATATCGGATCGTAGCGTTTTCCTTTAGTATTGAGTATTCCAGTTCATGTGACAAGAGAAAACTTACATGAAATAAATCAGAACAAACTGCTGGAGCCTCTGAGAAGATTTAAACAGTTATGTTTAAATAGATGCAGTACTTAATTTATTATCAAAGAATTTTGCCATAAATTTAATTAAATATTCCTTACAATGTATTACGACGTAAATATGTATGGAGAATCTAATTCTATTTTCTGGAGCAATTTTTTTTCCTCACTCCAGGAAAATTTTGATGCATTGTTCTGTTTTGCATTTTAAATGAATAGAAATTTCCACATCATTTATTTTGCTTACGTTGTAGAGGTCATTAAGCATCAATAGGGGGTGTTTTGTTATGTAGATTTCAACAAGCCCTGTTTTATATGTGGAAGGGCATAAAAAGAATATGCAACACAGAAAGAACTTAAAAAGATAAATATAATTTTAAGCAGTAAACTAAGAAAAATTCTACTGTATCTGTAATTTTTTTTAATGCTACCATAAATCTTGCGGCATTAATGTTGTGTTAAATTTTAAATGTATAGCATTTGCTCATTTGCGATTTTGATAGTTAAACTTTTTTAATAAGCATTATTTAGGTAAACAAAGTTCATTATTAAAGCGCAGAATACAAAAGGAAGAAATTTATTTTAATATTGCACAAAATAGGCATGTTTTTTCCATTGTAATTTTTCTCTCTTTCCCTCACTTTAACATTCTTACTCTCACACTCTCACTCTCTCTATCTCACTTTCTCTTTATTTATTTATTTATTTATTTTGTATCTGTAACAATTTGAGTCTCACACTTTGTCTGGCTTTTAACGCATATGCAATTTTTAAACTATATACAAAGCTACAAATATATTTATATATATATATATATATATAATATATATACGCCTATCCGAATAGCTACAGAATTTAATATGACTCTCGCTTGTTTTTATTCCTTATATTTTTTATTTCTTTATTGTCTGGCTTTATCTGCTTTGCTAATCTCTGTATTTAAATGAATAACTTTTCTCATAATAAGTCACAATATTTTAAATCCTAATTTATTATTGACCCTCGAAAATGTGAACCTTTATCGTTTGCTACAAATGAATTAATTAAAAAATAATTCGTTTGGAAGACATAACCGTGCAATGTTCACTTTTTTAACACTTCATTTTGTAAAATGTAACCGTAACGTCCCTAGAATAGCAATACTCAAAAGTAAATATGTTGTTGTAAGAATGTAAAATGCAAAAGACTTCTGATATTATAGTATAATGTTATGTTATATTATGGTTATTATTTTTTACCATACTTATTCTATTGCTAGCAAATGAATGCCCCACACAATTCTAGTAAAGCGTAGCGTTTTTCTATATGAAAATACTCATTTTCCATGACTTCTAAGGAATGACGTCATTTTCAAAAACTACAGTACTTTCCGAAGATTTCCTGTAAGTGGTATCATTATAACATGTTATAAAAATTATTTTAATTTTAATTATATTAAAAAATAAGATACTACGTCATTTTGACGAAAACAGAGTAAAATTTAAATGGCATGTATAGAATTTTAACGATGGCATAATTTAAAATCTTTTTTGATCATTTCTTAGCTTTCTTGCTTAACACGTTGAGCGCCATGTGAATTCTTAAGGAAATCCCCGTCAGGCCACGGGGGTTGCTTAGAAGCGCGTTATTTTTATCACGTTTCAATAAAATCCATTAAAATGCCTTCATGATATCCTGTAATAAATAAAAAATTTAAGTAAATTGTAAATAAATTTTCAGTAATTACTTAAAACAATGTAAATATTTTAGTTTTATATCATATTTTACACTGTCACACACCGGTGGTTGACGAGGCCTAAACGGGAAGTTCAGTGTCAGCCACCGACGGTTCACGTGACAGCAACGTGTTAAAACAAGCATGAATTTTGATAAATTTCACAAAACTTGCTGAAATATTTCTTAGACATTAAGTAAAAGTTATTCAAAAATATAAAATGCATACATATAAAATGCACTAAATAAAATATAAAATGAACGAATATTGCATATAATATCGCAATATCCTTAGTTTTAATAAAATGCTTATGTTTAATTTTCGATGAAGTTTATATTAAATAATTTACATGATATTGCTATGATATGATAAACTATATACATTATATGACAAGTACAGTGCGTTGCATGAATATAAACGCACCTTAGCTTTAAGAATTAGAATGGTATAGAAGAGTAATAAAACAATATGAATAGGTGACACTTGTTGCAAACTGTATGTGTATGATTCAAGAAATGAAATTACTAGTCAAAATAATGAAAAACCAATATGATTTTTTAGAAAATAATTTTATTGAATTTATGACAAATATACATGTTGCATGAATTTAAACGCACATGTAAAAAATAAATAACTGAGTAACAAATACTGTATCTAATACTTTGTAAAGCCACAATGAGCTTCTAGAAGAGCCAGTAAACGCCTTGGCATTGACTGATATAGTGGCATGAGGTCATCCAAGCTGATTTTCTTCCACGCTAACAGAATTGCCGATTTTAGTTCATCTTTCGTGTTAAACTGCCTTCCGTTTGCGTAAACACGGCGAACCAGATTACCCCGTACGTCCTCCATTATGTTTAAATCGGGGCTTTCTGAGGGTCAATCCAGAACTTTAATTTTATTGTCACAGAACCATTTTTTCACGATATGTGCTGTATGCATAGATGCACAATATTGCTGAAAAATATAATTTCTTCCAGATTTTTTGACTGCTTGACGGCGAGGTTCCTTGTGAGCATCTTTACATAATCCACAGAGTTCATACTGTTCTCCACGAACTCTAATTCGAAAGTCCCTTTAAAACCTATGGCTGCCCACACCATGACAGACCCACTTCCAGATTGACGTTTTGAACAGTACATTTCTTCGGTTATCATATCGTGCCATTAGCTATGAAATCCGTCCTGGCCATCGAGATTAAACTTTTTTTCATCTGAGAAGATGACTTTTTCCCAATTTAGTCAATCTAGAATCCCTTTTCTTGCCCTTTCCAACCGCATATCCTTCTGCTTTTGAGTGGGGGGTGGTTTCGCCTTCATTTTCTTAAATTTAATGAATGTTGCAGCTTTGATAGTTCTCCATATGGTTGTCCGATGAACACCCAGCCTGTATTGAGCCTTTATCTTCGCACAGAAAATACTCTTATTCTTTGCAGCGTTGCATATTCGACATTTGTCGTAACTGGTGAGATATCCTGTTCGCTTCTTATACGCTTTTTTCCCATAATTTGCTTCTTTCTTTATATAATTTCGCATAACACTCGCACTTCTTCCGATTCAGCGCCCTATTTCGCAATTGCTAAAGCCTTTACCACGCATAAAGTTGATTTTCAACCTCTCGTCTACAGTCAAAGTTTTCCCTCTTGCCATCCTGTACAAACTCCGTAAATTTTGCACTCAAGCATTAAAACTGATTTTAGAGAATTTTAGCAACACGACTATTTGTGTATTAATTCAATTCCTGCAGCTCTGTTAAATTTTAAACGCAAAATACTGAGTGCGTTTAATTTCGTGCAACAAACGAAAAACAGTGAAAAATAAGAAAATGCTTAAACATTCATTACATAAGCTTGCATGAGCCTAAACATACTTGCTCAAAGCACCTTACTCAGTTGTTAGTCATATGCAATAACTGTAAGTCGCATTCCTTCTTTTAAAATTTAAAAAATTCCATTTCTGGTTATTGGAAAAGGTGCGTTTATATTCATGCAACGCACTGTACCTATATAAAAACAAATCTATATAACTTTAGATATCTATACAAAAAGCAAGGAACGACAAGGTAAAAAAAATCACAATGTTCAGTGTGTGGGGGGGGGGGGGGGGGAGGCTAACATTGGAAAGAATAAAATGACAAAATTGACTACAAAAAGTAAAGATAATAGTATGAATAAATGGTTTTAATGATTGAACATTCTAAAACTGAAAAGGAAAATCAGAAAAAAAATGAATATATTTTGGAAACTATAAATGAACTTTTAAAGCAATGTAAGTATCAGATAAGAACATTCTTTGAAATATCCAATAAGAAAACAAAAATAAAAATGAATAAAAATAGTGTGTTTTCTTTATTTAATATCTAGGTATACAAAATTGATTTATCATGTCATTTTTTTTTGCAAATTTTTATTCATACTTCAGTCAAAAATATAAATCACATTACACAAGAAAATTAAATTTGCATAATTAAAAAGAATTCTGTTAGTGATTGTGTGACAAAAATTATACTATAAACTTGAAACAACATAATCCTTTTTACAAGAGAGTTTTCTCTAAAATGTTATAATATGGTTAGTTTTAAAACTCAAAAAAAAGTCACGAAATGCACAGGAATACTATTTACTACGGTTAGTATTGGCTGCTTAATCAATAAACAAAGTGATTAAAGTAGGTGGCACTTCAGACATTTTAAATGCATGAAAATAATGATTGCGGGTCTTCAAGTATGTGAAGTAAATAAAACATTTAATTGAATTTTAAAATTCAATGCTTCGTCTCATATACATATATTGGTTGAATTTTCAAAACTTGTATTTATTATGTATATTCAATAATCATATACTTTGTGTGGCCTTCTAAACAAGTCATTAAAACTAATCATATCTTTTGTTTAATACTGAGAGAATGCTAACGTGAACCTGACTAACATGTTTCCGTTCCAATGTATTCTATAAACATTTACGGAAATCATAACGAGAACTAATAAACGAACAAAAACCATAAAAATTTCTGCGCTTTCTTGGAATATATTAAAAACAGTAGTAATAAATGTTGGAATTAGTCTAATAAAAGTTTGTATGAATGTTTTTGTGTAATCCTGTGTAATGTTAAAATTCGTATGAGTACCATATAATGTTCAAAAATTTTAGTATAGTAAAAAAAAAAAAAAAACTTTATAACAATACTGAAAATGCCCATCCAGCATTTTCCAATTACATGCAGCAATTTCACTGTACAAAACATTAATATTTATGTGTGGCTCCGTAAACGAATCATTGATGTTAATTACATCTAATTATATGTTTTTCTGAATCGGAATAATATACATTAATTTGTTTTCTTATTCATTATAAAGATATACAATTAGACTTTAGAGGTGTACCTCGAACACACTGTTATATATCAGCAGTTTAAAGGGCGTATCAGATCCAGCAACTTTAGAAACAACCAATTTTTGAGCCGACTTTAGCGTCTATTTTTCCACGACGAAAACACCGTAGAGGTTACAATAGACGGGGGAAAAGTTGGATGAAAGAAGACTAACTTCTGACGCTTATCACTTTTCTTGGCGCGAATAAAATTCGCAATGATTAGTGTTAAAATTCCCTTTTATTTGTGTAAAATATCGCATTATTATTTCTATTTTGATCTTTGTTACAACTATTGTCATAACGCCATACGGAAATAAAAACGATTAATTCAAAATTCTTATCATTTAACGGTAAAATAAACGTGCTTAACGATAATATTTCTTCTTCAAATCTCCACTTTAAGCGATTCCCGTGTTCCGCTATCTTGGAAATATGTCGTATCAAAATAGCGCATCCTGATTGGATGATTCTGTGGAAAAAGTGTGTGTAGAGACAATTTTATCAAGACAGCTCTGAAAAAGTTGGACAAGTTCGGTGCGCGCTATCACACTGAGAGTAGAGACAATTTTTTTTCGAAAAATCGGCGCTGATCAGTGGTTGGCTCTAAAATCGTCTATAAACTCGTCGTGTCTGATACGCGCTTAATAAAAACCAATTATGCTAATTACTTTCAATACAGAACATATGACAGTAAATATGAATAACATATATCAATTTTAAAGCAATCTAGAATTTTTCTAAGGTGCGGTCAGGGAGACAAATAGACAGACGATTTGGCAGACAAGCAGATGAGGTGATGTCAAGGACACTTTTCACCATAATTGCATAATTTATATCAAAAACTTGAACATTGTAAAAGAAAAAAGTTTATCAAAATTTTTCATTCTTTAATTTTGTTTTAATCAAAACAAATAAATTAATAAAATTTAAAAATATATATATTTGCATAAAAAATAATGTTAGAAAATTAAAACTGCAGACAGATCTCGTTTAATATATTTATATATTTATTTATATTCCTTATTTTCTTTTCTTTCTAAATTTCTATACCAGCTTGAAATGCAAGCATTCGATGCTGCCAAAAATCGTTTACAATTGCACAGCGTTTATTGTTCGACAAATAACTTGTTTCAGCATAATGTTAACATTAAAATAACGATGATGTTAGCAATTTATTGCATCGTGAACGCTGATTAACATTTTAATCCATTTCATAGTAAGAAGATATTAATCGTGAAAGAAAACTGATTTCCTTTATTTTCAATTTTAATAGCTATATAAAACTATTATACTATTTTAAATTCTAAAAATTTATAATCTAAAACAAATAGCGTGCGTTATTAACTTTACGAAAACTTTTGTTTACTAGGATCACTTCGTTATAACGGTATTTTTTTTTTTTTTTTTTTTTTTTTAATGAAAGAATATGAATGATAAATGAATTAAATTCTATATGCAAGAATATCCCTGTAAATGAAAATTGAATTGCTTAAATGCGTTTCTTTTTTTTCTTTTTTTTCTAATTTAATTTTTATAAGAAAAACTTGAAGACATTTTATTTACCGCAATAATTTTTATGGAATAATTTTAGAAGCTTTTCTTTTAAAAAATCACACATATTACTTTTCATATGCGTTAAATTAAAAAGGTTAGCGTTAAAGACAATTGGCTTTAAATTGATTATAATTTTAATTCGTTTTAAACTGATATTTTAAATTTGTGATATGCTATGTAATTCTAATTTTTATAAACGTTTGAGCTTTGTAAAAATGAATCTTAAAATAATGGACCTACAAATCAAAAACTTCAATGTCTGTGATATCAATATCACACGCATACTTAACATTATTTCAATTTTAGTACTTAAAATATTAATGTTAAAAGCACGTAAATATCAAATTTCAGTCATTGAAAAATATCTCTTCATTTAATAAATTATTCAATTGGTTTCAGGTAACATACTCAATCTATTTTTTTTTTTTTTTTATATAATATTTAAATCGGGTATCAGGAAAAACCGTATCCCACAAAAAGTACCCTGGAAAAAATATCCGTTGGAAAGAACATCACCTAGTAAAAAAGTTCCTTGGAAAAAACGTCACCTGGAAAATACGTCCCCAGAAATAATTCTTGAAATTTTAGAAATTTTACTTTTATACCTTGTAGTTTTATTATTATTCAAAATTATAAATGAAATTATAAAGAAAAATGTATGCTTTCTTCTGTATCATTTTATATAATAATGGTTAAATTGCGCAAACAAAGGCTCCGAATTATCAAAATTTCATGCGGGGGGAGGGGGGCGCAGAATCGGTGTTTCGTTTCTTCTGAGAGGCGATACTTTACCTCCCTTCCACCTTTTTTCAGCTTTACAGTCAAGTTTTTCTTAATTCGAATTTAATGTTTTAATTATATATACATGTAAAAATAAAAAATGCTGGAATACTGCGGGTGTATAGTCGTGGAGTATATAGGAAAACAGTCAGGTCTGCTGGAACATCTCTTTATTGAATATCCATAGATTATAAGGACTATGAAGACAATGGACAGTTCGGATATTAAGCACGTAATCCAATTTGGGGTTTAGTTGGACGTTATTATCGAAAATCGTCGTAGTCTTTCCGGGCCATTCCGGACCTCAGGACCGGGCCCCGAGACCGTCTTCTTAGTTAGTTCTTAGCAGCTGATAGTTCGTTCAAGCTCTAATCTCTCTCTTAATTTTTGTGAGTTTTCTATTTTATACCCGTAATTTTTGGTGTAATTTGGCGTATTTCTAATTCCATCCCCTTTTCTATAATTGGTTATCCTTTTAATAGCAATATATGAAATATAAGGCATAAAAAGAAGTAAGAATTAATATTTTTATATGTTAAATTATTATTTTCATATTTTCAGGGTATTCTGTTTATATTTCAAAGTAATATTGCAAAATAAATTTAAGGAGATATCATATTAGGCTGCAAGACTAAAAGCATAAAAAAATAACGAATGAGAATTTACAATCATCATCATTTGAAAAGAAATGAACAAGTTAATCATTTAAGGCAATTTGATATCTGATAATAATCTATAAATTAAGCTTAATGAGCAATACAAAAGTATCTGGTGTCAGAGAGATTCAATACAAGAATTAAATTAGCGATGTTAAAAGAATTAGAAGATTTATGATTCTAAATTAAGGGTTGATTACTTATGTCAGAAATAGAACAATAAATACTTGTATTAATGACTTGGCGAATTGGCGAGTAAAGAGTCATTAGGGCTCCAGACTGTCTGGGAAAAACGAAAGTACAACCAATAAGACACAAAGAGATGGTGTTGCTATTAAAAGGATAACCAATTATAGAAAAGGGGATGTAAACAGAAGTACGCCAAATTACACAAAAAATTATGGGTATAAAATAGAAAACTCACAAAAATTAAGAGACAGATTAGAGCTTGAACGAACTATCAGCTGCTAAGAACTAAGAAGCCGGCCTCGGAGCCCGGTCCGAGGTCCGGAATGGCCCGGAAAGACTACAGCGATTTTCGATAATAACATCCAACTAAACCCCAAATTGGATTACGTACTTAATATCCGAATTGCCCATTACCTTCATAGTCCTTATAATCCATGGATATTCAATAAAGAGATATTCCAGCAGACCTGACTGTTTCCCTGTATACTCCACGATTATACACCCACAGTATCCCAGCATTTTTTATTTTTACACATATATATATAAATGTACATTAGAAATAAGGAATATCTTTTTCTGTTTCAGGCACTCTGTTGTATGTTTAAAACATTATGAAAGTATTATTCTTTAGGTTTGTACAAATTTGTCATCTCGAATAAATATACAACACTTGTTATTACATAACATTTAAATATGAAGGCCCATCAACATTAATTGCGAAAAGGGATTTCTCTTTTACCAAAACCAACAAAATTATTCCCCAAAAAATATACTTTGAAACAAATGAGTTGCGAATATAAAGCCCACACAGAGAAATCAAATTTTCAGTATCTAAGTATACAAGTATAATTTATGTCTTTGCAAATTAGCTTTGTTTATTAGCTAAAATGTAAGAAATGATACTTTCTTATTGTACTCTCTCTTAATTTAAATATATAAAATATAAATATTTATTAGAGTTTCTAACGAATATAAATTCGTACATATTAAAATTCAAAAGTTTTGCATCTTCAAATGTTTCTAGAATACTAAAAGAATAAAGAGCAGTTTTTAAAGCGCCTTAGTTTTCAAACATTTAAACTCTTTGAAATATGACATTAGCTGTATGTAAATTTGCTAGCTCTTTTTTTTTGGCATAGTGCTTTCAAATTTTTCAGCGACAGTTGCAATCCATTAGAGAAAGGATTTTATTTATTTGCTTATTTGTTTATGGCAAAAGTAAACAAATTTATCAAATAGAAATATGCTGCATATTGTTCATTTCTTTATCACATGTGAACACAACCTTTTAAAATTTTCCAATAATTCTCGTGCATATTTAATAGAAAAATATTATTTCAAAATACGGTATTAACTTTAATTTTGCTTTCGTATGCGTTATCCGGGATAATTAACTTTCACTTTTTCATTTTTTATTAGTAATAAAATCTAAAAGTATAAAAATTCGTCAAAAAATATTGTAAATAAAATTTAGCATGAGGACTTTTTACTCTTATTCTTTAATGTATCTTGTTTCATCTATTCCAAATATTATTGCAAGTAAAACTAAATATGTATAAAAAATAACAATATTAAAAAATAAAATTATTTATTTTATAAAATATAATACATTGATGTAATTTTCCATATTCTTTCAAGATATTAATAAATTACTCGGTTTTCTTTCTTTCCCTGATCAATATGTTTAAATGAATCACTTTATTAAATGAATCTGAAAATATATAAACTTTTCAAAATAAATTCCATTCAAATCGACCAATCAGCTTTCAAAAGACAAGCAAATTTGTAAACAAACTACTGTTTGGGTTTCCTTCGACAGTGTCTTACCTAGTCGTACATCTCGTGCTTAATGAATTTCTGATTAGGTCCTAACAGTAAATACCAATTAATTCTGAAGATAAAATAAATTTATTAACAAACTTTGATTTTCTCCCCAATCCTTTTTGCAGCGCTTTGCCCGTGCGCTCTTCTCTTTCTCATTTTGGTCTTTTTGTAAAAGTAAATCCATTGAAAGTGATCAAATATATTTCTTGTACAAGGAGCAAGTTTTTAAACGATTTACGACTCGGGTCCCCACTGCCTTCGAAGCACATTTCCCGTGTGAGTTGCGCGCACTTGTAAGTAAATTAATCAAGCTCTTTTTGGTGCTGCTATAAACTGAGAAGGGTAAGTCTATTCTGTGTCGAAATTTTCCTGAAACATAAATATAAGCATTTATGTTCTATAAATAATTTGAGTATTAAATAAACTGCAGTAAGTAATAACTGTGCTGAAAAAGTTTATGTAAAAAATAGTCTTTCAGATGATAACATAAAAATGGTTTGCATTAACTTTATCAAATTCGAAGTATTTTAACAATATTATCATAGATATGCAAACAGCGAGTGTTATTTACTGTCAATTTTATATTATTAACGTACGGTAATTAGATTAGGAAAATAGCGAATTTCTGCTAAACATTCAATAAACCTCTAGGAGAATGTTTATAGATTAATGATGTAAATAAACATTTATATAATTAATTTTAGCTTTAAATGAATTATAGAGAGTAGTAACTGCGCAATAGAAAAAGAGAAAAAATGAAACTGTTACATAGGAATTGTTATCGGTATTCATTAAATAGAGAACCATTTGAAGGCAACTATCGTACAGACAATAGTACAATTATGAATTTCATTATTTATAAATTTGGAAGCTATTGATATTTTAATTGTAATATCATAAATATTTAAACTCACAAATATAAAATAAAAATATTTTTAAAGTATTTTCAGATGTTATAATGAGAAATTTATATAATTACCACATGTTAGTTATTTTGAAAGTGCGAAAATATGTGTTTATATTTTAGAACAACGGTCTTTACTATAAAACAAATTCCAATATCTTTCATTAAATTGAAATGCAATTTTACCATTCTTTTCATCTAATGTTTATAAATTTAAAATACTTATTCCATTTGTAATATTATTATTAGGCATATTTCAGATTATTCTAAACTAAAAATCAATTTTCTTTAATTTCAAAAACTTATCCAAAATAATGACCCAATTACTCTTTTGTAGAAATTTGAAATCTAACGTTAAATAATTAGTTACACTTCAGTCTAACTTCGCTAATTTAACAGTTCCTTTATAGGATTTAAAATCTCTTCAGACAGTTTAAGCGCTTTGAATTTTTGAAAGTAACGAGCCGCAAAGTTTACGTTTCAAATGTAGTTTTAACTCGGTTTGACATTTTAAGTATTCCTACAAATTAAAATTTGCTTGAGACTTCACTTACTTACACTGATATATAAAAGAGGCATAACATAATATTTTAATGCTTCTTTTTTACCTATTATGTTAAACAGCCAATGATTTAAAACTAAAATTAAAATATCGTACGGATATAAATCATTTGTCATATACAATGATAAAATTTTATCAAAACAGTCCACTTTATATTTATGAAGCAGTACAAAATAGAAAAATATATTTACACAGACATTTTCTGCCGTAAACTATTGAAAGGGATGATAATGATTGATTTTTATTAATTTTGATTTTTTAATTGAGTTAGAAAAATCCAAGCAAGCTTACGGGCAAAGCCCGGCAGCAGAGGTTCAAGGCAGAGCAAATAAAAAATCATTTAAGCCATAAATGGTGTATCACCAATAATTTTATGTTCTGACAAACATACAACCAACCAGTCAAAAAACTATTTGTATACATGTATGATTAAAATCTCACAATCAATCATAATACAATTATATTTTTAATTTCAAATGGAAAGTCATTGTTATATTCGTCCCTGAAAAGCTAACATTTTACATTTGAAGAAATTTGACCGTAAAAGTAGAGTTTTATGACAGATCTTAGCAATTTACGTAGGCTAACGGCTTTTGCCCGTAAAAAATACCAGTATTCTAAAATTATAATTTCATGATATTAATTTACGGGCTGTGACCATTTAGCTAGCAAAACAGTTATTTCTCGTAAAATTATACGATCAAATCCCGTGATTTTATTTTTATTTTTATTTATTTATTATAACAGCGTACGCAGTGACTGAATTTTTATTAAAATGCGTTATTTCCAAAATTATGTCTATAATTTGTAAATATTCCAGTCTCCAGATATCGTCTGTGATTTTCGTTGAATGTCGGACACATTTGCAAAACATAGTTCATTCTGTCCATTTTAAATTTTCGGAATTATTGAAAAACCACAGGAAACTAGATTCAGTGAATAAGGTTGCTGATAAACAAGAACCATATTCTTAATAGCTAAAAACTGTGTTGTCTTTAAGGAGATTTGAACTGGTATAGTTTTGTTTCGAAGCAATTGTTCCGTATCATGCTAAATGTCCGGTCGTTTTCGTCGTACATCTTCTATCAAACACCTCAGATCATAGAATAAATGTCATAATTAATTGTAGGGGGGGGTAAACTTTTTCCACATTTTCATTTGTTTTAATAGTGCTTACTCATCCTGAACACTTCACATCCTCAAACTAGTTCCATTCACAAACCGTTGTTTGATTTATAGGAAGTTGACCTAAAATTATCCTAGCGGGTATTTGATCCTTTCATGATTTCTTTCTCTTCCAGACAGAAAGCACTAGCTACAGGGTAACACATAAATTAGTTGTATCAAGTCAAGAAGAAGCAATGGCGGTATTCAAGCGACCGTAGTATTACGCGTCTGAATAGAATTCTTTGAAAAATTGTGTTTTATAACATCCATCATAAGGTAAGCACTAACTTTCCTATTTACTTAGATATGCAGTCTTTCATGTACAGAAATATGACCTGGTTTACTTATTTTACATCATCATATATTGTCATAATTACTTTTATATTGTTTATTTTTACTATAAAAAAATAATTTACACATTATTTTTAAATGAAGGATCATTTTACCTTTTAGTGAAGGTAAAATGAACCTTTGGACACTTTTTCAAAAATCTGTTTCTTTTTCATTACTTAATTTGGGTTTAAAATGTTATTAAACTATCTTTATAAAACAAAATATAGTGTAAAACATACTAGTAAATGGCCAAAGTTTTATTTAAACAGTTATGTTATTTTGAACAAGTTTTTTCCTTAAGGGGATAATTTTAGGCAACCTTCCCCTACAGTTTTATCACGAAAAGTCATAAAACATTTTAAGAGTTTCGATTGCAAATTTACCGAGAATGTGCACTCCTTATTTTTCCTGTCTATTGCTAAATCACAAACAGTATAAAACATGAAATCGGAAAATATTCGTAGAACGAAAATTGTGATCACGCTTTAAAGTAAAAAAGTAAAATGAGTAGAGGAAGATTGCAAAAATGTGATTTTTATCTACTTTCTCCTCTCTTTTCACAGATACATTTTTAATAATATGGGAACTTTCAGATAGCATCTCGTATTTCACTACATTTGATTATTATTAAATAATAATAATAATAATAATAAATCATTTTTACTACTATTTTTAGATGAGAAACGTGTAGATCGGTTTCGTTTGCCTGTAAATCAGTGCAAAGGTTTAACCCTTTGCGGCGCAAGACAATTCCGATCATTTAAATTATACTGCCACCGGAATTCATGAACTAAATTAAACTAAAAGAAATTTAAAATTATAAGGTTAAAAAAACCGGCCTTTTCTGATATGTTATAAACGTAAATTTTTGCTAAAAAATTTCCGGTATGAATTTTTACAGCTGGATCTTAAATTTTGCGTCCTCGCAGCGAGGACAGCGCGCGTTAAGGGGTTAAAGAAATGAATACCGATGCTATTTATCAATTCTCCCTTCAGATTTAAGTCTGTAAAAAAAAAAAAAAAAAAAAAAAAAAAAAAAAAAAAACTTTTTATTTATTATACAATTTTACTGATGTACCTATTCAATCATTTATATATTTTCTACTTACACGCAAAAGTATTTCTACCTCAAGTATTGTATGCATACTATATATATTTATATTTATATTTTACTTTTTTTATTTATTTCACTTTCTGTTTTCACAATTATTCAGATTGTTAAAAAATTGATAAAAATTATTACGTACATGCGATATTTTACAGTAAAATTTTTGTACTTTTTAAACTATAGTTGATTAATTTGAATATTAAACTGCTATAAAATCTGTTGAGAAGAGTGAAATTTTTAAAAACAACTCAAAAAATTGCCAGGTATGGTGAATGGCAAGATTTTATACATTACGAACAAGATTTTATACATTACGTTTTAATTATATTTGGACACCAAAAGATACACCATGTCCATCTTGTGAAAAGTGTTACCACCAAGTCTTCGGTGTGCTACAATGAAATACATTTTTCATAAATACAGAAAATACACATGGTTTTTTATTCCACTGTTTTATCCCTTTTATAGTAATACAGATATGAAAATCATCGTAATTGTTTTTAAATGCAACCTTTTAGTAAACGAAGAAAAGGTAATCCCGGAACTGTGCTTCTTCTTTCTAAAATACTGGAGCTTTACTATTATTAGACTTTTAATAATCACTCGTTTAGCACTGAAACCAAACATTTTACGCATTTTGTTCTACAACTTTTCAATGTTTTTTTCCTTGTTTTAGTTGATTTTAAAACTTTTATTCCTTCTCTGTTCGGTAGATTTCAGCATTGCTTCAAAACGACAGATATTGTTACAGAGGAAGCTATATGCAGAAATCACTTTAAAGTTCAAAGTACACTGAGAAAAAAATATATACCGCCTTCATCTAGAATGAATAAGTGGCCATTTTCTAAATCCTTTAACTAGAAATATAGATTTCCGAGCTATACGCATAAGGCACGCCAATAAACTGAATAGACGAAATGATCGAGAAGTTCTAGTTGACACATTTCTAGATGGTGAAACAATATTCTGAATATTCCGAATATTCTGAGTCTTTTGCATTGCGAGAAATTCTCGCTTGATTTTCTAGAGTTGGGTAATAAACCAAGATTATAGTTGCTGAAATTCGCCTCTTGTAGTCTCATTTATTTCAGATATTTTTAAATAACTTTGCCCTCGAGAATATAGGCAAACGCTCTAGAATTCTAATAGGGGCTTCTAGAACTCACTTTCCAAGGGGACTAGAATTTATAAGGATGACATGGAACTGTTTTTTCTAGAGCCACAATTTAGATTCTAGATGTCAGTTACATAATTTTTTCTCAGTGTAAATAAAAACTGATCTTGTTGCATTGTTCATGCGCTAATGTATATGTGGGAAGGTGGCCTAAAATGACCTAGCGGATAAAACGATTCACATATGTTTTCTTCCAGACAAACAGCTCTATCTACAGGGTAACATATAAGTTAGTTGTAGCAAGTCAAGAAAAAGCAATAGTGGTATGCAAGCAATCGCAATGTTACGCGTCTGAATAGAATTCCTTGAAAAAGTGGGTTTTATAACATCTGTCATAAGGTAAGCACTAACTTTCCTATTTATTTAGATATACAGTCTTTCGTGTACTGAAATATGACCTAGTTTACACGTTTTATTTCCTTATGTATTCTCATAATTACTTTTACATCCTTTATTTTGCCGATGAAAATCAATTTACACTTACTTTTAAATGAAGGATTATTTTGCCCTTTGGGGAAGGTAAAATGATCCATTGGACAATTTTTCAAAAATCTATTTCTTTCTTTAGTCAATTTGGGCCTACAATATTATTAAAATACGTTTATAAAGCAAAATGTAGTGTAAATCATACTAGTAAATGGCCAAAGTTTTATTTAAACAGTTATGTTATTTTACACAAGTTTTTTCCTTAAGGGTGTCATTTTAGACCACTTTCATCTACTTTTCAACTGATGAAGAACCGTGCTGCTATTCTTACTAGAAAAAACTGTTGCGAGTTTTTTTTTTTTTTTTTTTTTTTTTTTTTTTATTTACAGTATTTATTTACAAATTTATTTATTTATTAAATTAATTAATTTTCGTACTATTTAGATAAGCATGTAGATGTTTCTAACTAAAAATATCTCGAAAATTAAAACTGATAATTTTATGATGTAATGTTTAACAGCCATTTTTGAAATTAATTTAACAATTTACAATATATATGTATATATGTATATCGTGAACATTAAAGGCTTACACTGGTTAAATAGTATATTAAATTTATTCAGAACCTTGAATTTCATAAATTTTTACAAATGTCGCTTTGTCTGTTTTAAAATTTTAATTATGAAGCGCATTTTCGTAAACTACCTCAAGAAATTTCGAGAGTATTTCTCCCTGATTAAAGTTTGTAGAACTCAAATTGAATTTTAAATCTGAGCTTGTGAATTTTAAACTCCAATATCGGAATTTCCAATAAATATGTCAAATCGAAATTAATTAAAATTCAAGCGCAGAACTGCTTAAAAGTTAATTTCCACTATATAATATGTGAAAAGTGATTTATTTAACAATTAGTTTCGTAATATTCATATTTCATTTTGAAATGAATTCGGTGAATTTATTAGTAAATTTATCTTTTAATAATTTGAAGAAGTTAACAAACGTCTTTATATAGTAATATTTCAAGAATTATTTTAAATTATTTAAAAAATATATGTACTTTATATTTCATGTAAATTGGTAAAACATTTTAATGTAGAAAGTCTGGTCTTCCTAGCTTTTACGAATTCAGACTTATTATCTTGCAACTGGTATTACATATTATAAAATTTCATATATAGTTTGTTGAAATAAACAATGAAAAATTATATACCTATACACTAAGGGCCATAAAAAAAAGCCGCACTTGTATATTCTCCTTTCCTGTTTCTACTACCGCAAATTTTATCGTTTAAGAATTAAATTTTCGAACAGATTTTATTACGTCGTCCTCCACATACACTTTAAGATTGAGTCCAGTGTTCAAAATAAAATTCAATTGTCAGGAAAATTATAATTATATAGCAAGGATAAGGCAATTAACTATGTCACAAAAAGTATTTATTTTAGAATGAAAATCAAAAAATATAGAATGAAAATCAAAAAATATAGAATGAAAATCAAAAAATATTTTAATACGTGAGATGGCAAAATAATTAAATGTTAACGAAATATTGGTAAGATGGTTTTTAGCAAGATATAAAATATTTGGCTGTTTAAACTGAAAATTTGACTGCGACCATGTTGCTCCAGGTAGTAGCGGCTGTTTTCTGACAACTTTATGTTTAATCCAATCCAATACAGGTAGAGCTAGTTTTATCTTATATATAATTTGAGTCATCAATCTGACTATGTTATTCATTATTGTACTGGTGTTTAAATGATAAACTCCAGTTGGTAGAGTTAAGAGATATTTATTTAAACTTTCGGATGCCTCTTTTTAGTGCAGATGTATGGTATGATAATCAGATACATAACTGAGAAATTTTACAGATAACCAATCTATTTTTTACTTGACATATATCATTAAGAAATTAATTTAGATTATGAATTGCTTTTCTTTCAATAAACACAAAATATTTTAAACTGTCTGATTAATATTAATCTTATACTGTATGTTAGAAAAAAATTAATTAGTTTATAAATCAGTCACCATTCAAAATATATATAGGGAATAAGTTATTGAATCGGGAGAGAAAAGTTATTAGTATTTTACACAAAACTTAAATTTGTCAGCACATAATCGTGAAACAAGGAAGTGAATGTAATTCAATGTTGTGAAGGATTGATTTATGACGAATAATTTAATTCGATCTTCCATAATATCAGAATTACATGAAGTGATGAGTGATGATGATGTTTATCAGCCCATTTGCAAATAGTTTCTCTTATTACATTGTTTCATCTGTCTATGCCGTCACTTAAACCAGGAAAATTAATTGTGATCAATGGTGTAAAAAGTAAATTAATTAATTAATTAAAATTAAAATTAATCTCAATGTTGCTATTAGTAACAAAGAAATTTATCGTCTGCAAATAAATAAAAAGTCTTATCTTAGAAGTATTATCATTGAAAAGATGAATTTAGAATTGTAATTTATCGTCTACAGATATGTTTTTTTTTTTTTTTTTTTTTTTTTTCCTACTTTTAGAAAATTAAATGTTAAAAAAAATGTGGGGGGGAGAAGTTAAAAAAAGAAAGAAACAGAAATTAAAAATTGGCATCTCCGAGATGCTCGACAGAATAAAATTATTCAGAATAGTGAAAACATTTAAAAAACCAACTGATATTTTTAAAATATTAAGCAAAAAATTAATCCAGGTGAAATGAAAACTATTTCATATTTTATTAATTTTATTTTAGCACCAGGCAAAAAATATTTAATATTGAATATCATGATTATGTTAAACAACTATTCCTATAGAGTTTTAAGTTAAGCCCAGAAATCTTAAAAATGGAATTTAAGAAACAACAACTTATATCTATATATATATAAATGAATTGCTGTTCGTTAGTCTCACTAAAACACGAGAACGGCTGAATGGATTTATCTTATCTTAGTCTTGAAATGTTCGTGGAGGTCTAGGGAAGGTTTAAAAGGCGAGAAAAAATCGAATAATTTCCGGGAAAACCCTAAAAACAGCCCTTTTCTATTTCCCATACAAACGTTTTCTAGAGTCAATTTGAACTTTATTGCTATTCAATAAAGTTCATATTAAATTATAATCACTCACTGTTGTCTAAGCAATTTAGGTGTGTTCCTAACGTCAAAGAGCCCTAACTTAAAAAGTTGGCTACCTTTTATTCCGAAAAAAAATTTGTTTTTGCGATTTTTATGCATAAAATAGCAATTTTGTAAGCTAATAATAGCAAAAAATTAGCCATTTATATTTTTCCATAATTTAATTGTTGCCAAAAAAAAAAAAAAAAAAAAAAAAAAACGAACTTATATATTTTTTTCAACAGGAAAATAAATACATTTATCTAAACGTGAACGATAAAAAATTATAAAAAAAAATTATGCATCTCACAAAAATTGACGTCATTTTTAATTAAAAATTTCTTTTACACATTGATAAAGTGCTAATACGCAAGCGAAGTGATGACGTCACTGGCCGTTCGTGGATGCAAGAAAAATATTTCTTATGTTAAACGTCCATTGGATTTTTTGTAAAAAAATATTAAAAATCGCGGAAAATTATTTTCCGATTTATTGTGTAAATATCATCTTTTGAAATGAAATGCTTGTGTTTTCAATCGAATATGGAAATTTAATAATGAATTCGAATAATGAAATTATGGAAATATTAGTTTATATAATGATTTACTTTTTTAACTCAAAACATATTTAAATGCTTAATTAAATGACAATATCTTTAGTATGATCAATATCGCAATTTTTAAAACTGAGAGATGAAGTAGCTCGGACTTTTTCGCCAAGAAATTCATTTCCGCAACCACGATAGCCATTTTAACTCTAGCCATGCCTTAAATATAAAATAAATTATAAAATGGTGCAATAATAATAATAATAATAATGAAATGCTTAAAATATTTACAAAAATCACAAAAGTTATTTATTTTTAATGTGTCTGCCTAAATCATTTTCTACACACACACACACACAAAAAAAAAAAAAAAAAAAAGAACTTGCATGTTTATTTTCGCAAGCACCTAAAACGTAGCCGTGCATTGGAAATAAATATAGTGTATTACATATTGTCCTAAATTAACTAAAAAAATGAAATAGTAAAAGATATAGGCATTAGAAATAAGTTCATAATTTCTTTAAACAAGCGCAAATTACTCAAAAATTCGTGACCAAATAGTGACAAAAATTTAAAAGTCTCCAAGGAGATCATATACTAAAGCTGTAACACTAACTGGTTTAGATATTACAAATTTATCTCTGTTCTTAAAAAAAAAAAAAAAAAAAAAAAAAAAAAAAAATTACTGCCATCATTGCTTATTTTGTGTGTCTAGCTGTCTAGCATACGATTCCGCCCAAAATAATGTCAAATTGTTATTAAGTTGTCCGACATTAAAACAGATTTTTGGCGTATTATAAACGATTTTGTAATAAATATTACGTATTTCAATGTGATATCAAATATGGGAATTTCTATAATATTGTTCTGCTTTTGTATTGTGCTATATATTATTGATATTCCTACTCAATGAAAAGCAAACGCAGCGAATATGCGGGTAGAGCCCCGCAGGGGTTAATAAGCGAAACGAATCGGGAGGGGTTATAAAATCTCCCTCGGGGACTGGTGAGCGGAACGAGTAGGGAGCAGAGCCTCCTAGTATCTTTTAAAAGTGTTGGTTTTATTTTGCCAGTTTGTGACATAGCTTTTACATATTTTCTCTTCGTAGTAGTTAGAAAATAAAGCTTACCATAGCGTGCATGTCTACTTGATATTTACCATTTAAAATAAAATAAATTACAAATCATGAAAGTGATGAAAGCAAGGTTGTGACTTCTGCCAAATTCTGTGAGGCTAAATGATGAGTTTATTGTAGATGTATCAAAGTCCCAAGAGTGGTGATCACAACATTTTCAATGGGTTAAAAACTAACCACATTATAATTATCCATTAATAGATGGTGATGACTTGGATACTTCTTAGTGCATTTTATTTGTAATGTGTTACATACGCTATAGTTTATACACAAATTTTTTCTTTCAAAATTTAACTTTTAATGTTTTTTTAGAATTATGATACAGTGGTCAGATAGGTTTATAATTATCCCAGTCACTCTTTGGCGTTGAATTCTATAAAGGTAAGTGAATATTAACGATAACTATGAAAAGCTCAGTAGTAGGAGTGTTTAGTATTAGTAGTAGGAGTGTAATTCGATACCACTGAATTCTATAAAGTAGTTAAACATTAAGAATAACGATAAGATGTTTATGAATGGTACCAATACCAGTGTGTCAACCATTATATCGAAATCAGAATTTATTTCACTTTTTTTGGTAGTTTTAACATTGTTTCTACTTTTAGATTCAACCATCATGTAATCTAGACTTTTTAAACCAATTTAACATAGCCTAAATAATTTAAAACATGAAAATTATTATTTTATAGCTCATTCTTTAAATATATTTCCATAATGAAATTTAGGTGCTAATTATTTTATTTTCAATTAATAAAAAAGAAAGTTTTTTTAGTTAGTTTTATTATACTGTTTTATAAATATTACACTTATTACGAAATTTGTAATAAGTCAAAAGATGTTTTCATAATTTAATCGATTCATTATATCCATATGCTATTTCATCATGTTTTAGAAAAATGTGTCATTCTTTGATATATCGTTATGATGCTTTGTTATGAAATAAAGACTCATGAAAATTACATCATTTGATGCTATTTTTTGTTTAAAGCTGAATTATTTTAATTCTTCAAACGTATTCCAGACAATCACATTAATGTCATCTAAATCGTCACTACTAAAGACCATAAAAAAATTAAAGGGCTATTTCTACCCTTTTATCCTTAACATACAAAAACATATAATCAAATACTGAAATGTAGTGTCTGAAATAGTAATTATTCTCTTTTTTCATGAACTTTTATGTGAAAAACCATTTTCTCAAAAATGACGGAGAAAATCTATTTTTTTTTTTTTTTTTTTTTTTTTTTCTCGTTTTCATAATATTTTCTTGAAGTAAAAAGTCGGGTTTCTTTTCTTGTAAGGGGGCGTCCATTAATTACGTGAGGTGGTTTTGACGATTTTTTGATCCCCCCTCCCCCCTGGTGAGATTTCGTGAGATTTGGCTCGACCTCCCTCCCTCCCCCCCCCCCCCCTCCCCTAATCTCAAGTGAGATTTTTCAAAATTCGTACTTTTACTGCAAATGCTTTGCATTTATTTTTAAAAAAAACACACACACAATTTGCTTTATTATTTTTATTGAAGACTAGTTTTTTTAAGATTGCATAGATGTGCATAGATTGCTGACCGGTGGCGCTTAAAACAATTGAAAGGCTACTGTGCTGCTTCGCGGCGTTCAGATAGCCATGATAAATATTATCGTGTCAGATTTTGCCATATCTAAGTCAAGAAACATGTTTTACTTGAATTTAACTCAATTTTCTCGCAATTTTACGCTGTTTTTTGCGGCGGGGGGGGGGGGGGGAGGGATTACGTGATATTTGCAGAGGACCCCCTTCCTTTCCCCCACGTGAGTTTGGGTGAGATTCGGCTTTACCCCCTCCCCCCCCCCCTTGAACACCTCACGTAATTAATGGACGCCCCCTAAGTAAGCAATTTAATCCCATAAATTGTATAATCAGCAATTATGAGTAAAAGAGAATTTGAAAAAAAACAATTTTTTGTTAACACATTTATTTATAATTGAACTCGTTTGAAACATAAAAGTATTCAGCTTTTCCCGAGTTTTTAAACTAAACAATTTTCCAAAAGTGAAATTAATCGATTTCATTTCCGGATATTTTGTTTGTTAAAGTACTAGCTACTTAATTTTATTTATTTGTGATAAATATATATATATATATATATATATATATACATAATTTAAATAATAAAAGAATATATATAAATAAAATTTTTTCTTAATTATGTAAATCTATAAATAATGTATATATATAAAATAAATGTTTTATACGAGTGCAGTGCCTCCATATTTATAAAAATATATATTTGTGTCACGAACCATTATTGATAACTTAAGAAATATTTGATAAGAAAGTGATAAATATAGATATTTTATCAGATATTTTTTAAACTCCATATAATCTCAAATACTAATTCATTAATTCATCTTTTCATTGTCGATAAATTATGAGTTTCTAACACAAAAAAAGACAAGTATATTTTGTACATTGATAAGCTTCTAATCTATCTTCTGATGAATCCAAAGAAAAACATGTATCTAACATTTCTTTCTTTATGGTATTTATTATATGTAATCAACAAAATTTGGCAAATTGCCTTAAGGCTGCGTATGTAAGAACACAAATTACTTGTAACAGAAATTTGACAGTTAAGCAAATAATCCTTCGTTTTAATTTTCGTAAAAGCAAACAACAGTTTTCTAAAATCATTATTGAAATTATGTATAAAGCAGTTGCTAGAATGTTTAATAATGTTACTTAGAATGAAGAAATCGCTTACAATTATTTTTATATGCGTAAATAAATTTTAGGCACATTGCGTAAAATGAGAATTGTTTAAGGTAGAATTCTCTGTTAAAACAATTTTCGTAAATGCATTCGTATCCGTTTATGCAAATACATATTATTGGTGACTAAAGGTAAATAAATTTATTAAAGGTTAAATTAAAACTTACTAACAATATGTAATATATAAAAACATCCTTTAAAATTTTTCGAATAAAACCATTTTCTAAAACTTTATGTTTTTATTTTTTCGAAATTTTACGATTTTGTTTGCTTGGAATGGCTTAAAGAAACATTTAACATATTGCTCAAAAATTTTAGGGTATTTATATATATATATATATATATATATATATTTCTAAATAGAATGAAAAAATAGCATCCACAAATGCAACTGAAGAGGAGTGAAAGTAAAAATGAAGACAAAAGTATCTAAATGGCAGGGGGAGTTGTGACCACCTCACTCCGGTTAAACATGTTTCACGACCGGTCAACACTCCCGGATACCAGATACCGTGTCAAAACTCAGAATAAACTTACATGAAATAGGCAAAGAAAGGATTAAATCCTAAAAAAACACATTAAAATGCTTTACAAGAAAAACCAAATCAAAATTTAAAACAACATACAAGTAAAACCATGAAGCCATATGCCACCCATTCAACTCAAACGTAGAAACTTACAGTTAATGAAAGTTACAGTTAATGAAAGGTAAACACTTCAAAATCGAATTGATAAACGATTCAAAAAACGGGATTTGCAAGTAAGATAATCTAATTTGTAATATTGTTTAAGAATATTTATCAGAAAATAAAGAGGATAATTATTATCTATGGCAATTTGAATAAAATTAACTACAAAATAGTCACTGTCATAACTATACGTAAAAATTCGACTGCATCGAATAAGTTGGTTAATTATAATATTTCTGAATATATTTTTATGTAAACATGAAGACCAAGGAGAAATTCGATTAATTTCAAATGTAAAAGCATCACGTTTATCATAGATTTTTATTACGATTCTTACAATATTAATACAAATATTAAGGTCTAAAAAATCACACTATTATATTTGTTAGGTGCAGTTTCAATTAAAACTAGATTATTGGGATAAAAATTAAAATTCAGATTAAATTCATTTTGTTCATATCCAATTAGAATATCATCAACATATCTCATATACAAAAATTCATTTAAAATATGTGTACCAAATTCATAATGATGTAAATAGATATCTGCAAGTGCAGAGGAACATCCTCCCCCCATAGGGATACCGTTGATCTGTTGGTAATAACCAATCCCATTACATAAAATATTTTCGTTTAAAACGAAAGTCAAAAGGGCTTTAAATTTTGGAAATGTAATGAATTCTTGTAAATCATATTGTTCAAAGTAATTTAACATAACCTGAAATAAAATGTGAATGTCTATTGTGTTAAATAAATCAGCAAAATCAAAACTTACAACTTTTTTAACAGTGCTATTTGAAATTAATTTAACTACATTATAACTATTTTTAACAAAGAAACAGCCGTCGATCCTTAATTTGTCAATTAGTTTATTTAAAATTTTTAACAGTTTGTCGTTAGCGAAAGTAAGATATGTGTCACATGCTATGGTGACAGGACGAAACTTGATAGGGTTTTTATGTAATTTAGGAATGAGAGCTAAGTAGGAAAATTTAAAATTCTTGATTGTAAGACCTGTTTTTTTATATAAAGCAGAAATGCTTAAAATGTGCTATTACTGATTTACAAAATTATTATGTAATTTCCTATTTAGATAAAGTTGCAACTAATTATGCTTTTACTTGTAAAAAATACTATTACGATTTATTAATTCGGTCTTATAATGACATGAATTTATATAACTCTTTAAATCTAAGTGAACGTGAAATTAAAAATCGAATTTCTGCTTTATATAAAAAAAAAAAAAAGTCTTACAATCAAGAATTTTAAATTTCCCTACTTGGCTCTCATTCCTAAATTATAAAAAGCCCTATCAAGTTTCGTCCTGTCACCATAGCATGTAATACATATCTTACTTTCGCTAACGACAAACTGTTAAAAATTTTAAATAAACTAATTGACAAATTAAGGATTGACGGCTGTTTCTTTGTTAAAAATAGTTATAATGTAGTTAAATTAATTTCAAATAGCACTGTTAAAAAAGTTGTAGATTTTGATTTTGCTGATGTATTTAACACAATAGTATAAATAGTATAAATATATAGTTATATAAACCTTTAAATCTAAGTGAACGTGAAATTAAAAATCGAATTTCTGCTTTATATAAAAAAAAAAAAGTCTTACAATCAAGAATTTTAAATTTCCCTACTTGGCTCTCATTCCTAAATTATAAAAAGCCCTATCAAGTTTCGTCCTGTCACCATAGCATGTAATACATATCTTACTTTCGCTAACGACAAACTGTTAAAAATTTTAAATAAACTAATTGACAAATTAAGGATTGACGGCTGTTTCTTTGTTAAAAATAGTTATAATGTAGTTAAATTAATTTCAAATAGCACTGTTAAAAAAGTTGTAGATTTTGATTTTGCTGATGTATTTAACACAATAGACATTCACATTTTATTTCAGGTTATGTTAAATTACTTTGAACAATATGATTTACAAGAATTCATTACATTTCCAAAATTTAAAGCCCTTTTGACTATCGTTTAAAACGAAAATATTTTACATAATGGGATTGGTTATTACCAACAGATCAACGGTATCCCTATGGGGGCAGGATGTTCCTCTGCACTTGCAGATATCTATTTACATCATTATGAATTTGGTACACATATTTTAAATGGAATTTTGTATTTGAGATATGTTGATGATATTCTAATTGGACATGAACAAAATGAATTTAATCTGAATTTTAATTTTTACCCCAATAAACTAATTTTAATTGAAACTGCACCTAACAAAGGTAATAGTGTTGATTTTTTAGACCTTAATATTTGTATTAATATTGTAAGAATCGTAATAAAAATCTATGATAAACGTGATGCTTTTACATTTGAAATTAATCGAATAATTCCTTGGTCTTCATGTTTACATAAAAATATATTCAGAAATATTATAATTAACCAACTTATTCGATGCAGTCGAATTTTTACGTATAGTAATGACAGTGACTATTTTGTAGTTAATTTTATTCAAATTGCCATAGATAATAATTATCCTCTTTATTTTCTGATAAATATTCTTAAACAATATTACAAATTAGATTATCTTACTTGCAAATCCCGTTTTTTGAATCGTTTATCAATTCGATTTTGAAGTGTTTACCTTTCATTAACTGTAACTTTCATTAGCTGTAAGTTTCTACGTTTGAGTTGGATGGGTGGCATATGGGCTTCATGATTTTACTTGTATGTTGTTTTAAATTTTGATTTGTTTTTTCTTGTAAAGCATTTTAATGTGTTTCTTTAGGATTTAATCCTTTCTTTGCCTATTTCATGTAAGTTTATTCTGAGTTTTGACACGGTATCTGGTATCCGGGAGTGTTGACCGGTCGTGAAACATGTTTAACCGGAGTGGGGTGGTCACAACTCCCCCCTGCCATTTAGATACTTTTGTCTTCATTTTTACTTTCGCTCCTCTTCAGTTCCATTTGTGGATGTTATTTTTTCATTCTATTTCGAAATATAATGTACATTAGTAAGGAGCAGCATTGCGCTCATCTAATGATACTTTTTGTATGTTAAATTAAAAATTTCCACATTCCTGCATTTGTACAATATATATATATATATATATATATATATATATATATATATATATTCAGCCGTAACGCTTTCATGTCGTCCTTTATATTAATTACTAAGTGTATCAACAATTCTTCAGAAAACACGATTAAAACATTTTTGTAATGTAAGCTATACGTTAAATTCATTATTTTGAATGCAAAGAAACGTTAAAATTTGTTTAAATAATATTTTGTCCAAAGGTCGTAAGAATAAAAAAATACTTTTGTGTGTCCCAGTATACGAATCATAAACAAAATAGACACCGAAATTCATACAACTATTTCTGTATGGTGCATGAACTGATGCACCAATTTTCAAGTCAGTCTGGTGAATTTTGCGACTGCTATTGCGTACATGCAAATTATGTGCATAGGCGTTGTGTTAAAAAGAAATAATTTACAACAGAAACATTTCTTTACAGATGTTCTCGCTGTAAATTATCCTATTTATGAGCAGAACATGCTGGCAAAAATGGATGCCAGAACATTCTGTTGTAAAAGCTATCGTTATTTTTTACAGTGTATGAAAAATATATGTATTATCTTAAATTTTTTTTTTTTTTTTTTATGAAATACGAATTTGTATGTTTGTTTTCTATTAATTACGTAGTGAAATCTAATTTTCAGGGGACGACCCTACGTACAATGAGGTCTTGTAACTACGGCCACGTGTGAAGTGTATTTACAAAACCTTCTATTTGTCGGAATTTATTATTTTAAGTGTTTATATTAATCTCAATTGTAAAGAATTAGTCCTAATGATATGTACATATCAGTTTCATAATTTTAAACAGGCCACGGGCTTTGTTTTTGGGCATAAAAAAAATTTGACTTAGGTACATGGGTCGTCCTATATTAAAATACTATTAATCTAGTTACAGTTGCATTAAAGAAAATATTAGTCTACCTATATTGAAGAACTTCTTTTATATTAAATCATGGAAAAAACAATTGGAAGAAAGATTAAGATCAATAATATGCAATCTTTTAAACTGTTGTCTCCTGACAAAAAAAAACTTTTTGTCGTTTATGGCAATCTTGAGATTAAAACTGAATATTATATTTTTACTATTAATATTACAGGTTAATTTCCCATTCTTTTAGTTGTTTTTAATTATAGATAAGGAAAACCACATTATTTAAATTTAGAAAAAAAAATAATAATGTCCAAGATATGTTTCCGGTTTCTCCTTCGTTTTTGAAAAGGTAAGTGTAATAGCATCATTACTTCTCATATTAAGATACTAATTACCCTTTTTTCTACCCTTGTGTATTCTGATGTTATTAAAGACATTAAGTTAATGACACATAAAAATTCTAAAAGTATACATTCAGTTTTAGACAAAAGTAAAAAATAGTAATAATTGATCGAACAGGTTTTGCAGAAAAAGATGAGTAAAATGCACTATGATAAAAAGAACAAATGAATAAGAATAGTTTTACGTTTTTAAGTGTGTATCATTATTAACTTATAATAAAAATGATTTCTCCTAAATTATTTTGTTATTGTATCACTTCAAATTACATTATTGTAAATTTTGAAATCACGAAATAAATTATAGATATTACTTTCTTCTATATATATAAGAAGAAAGTATTATATTCATGCAAATATTCGACATCTGGTTTTCGACAAATTTACATGTTTTGAGACGTCCTGTACAAGATTTGTCCGTTTTACGGAAATGTTTGTATGCCTGTTTTTGTGTATCGATAATTTTGTGGACTCTACATATGTCACGAATCAATGAAGGGAATTTACCAAACTTGGTATTTCGTTGTACCTTCACTTTAATTGGTACTGATTACAATTTCAGATCAATCGCTCAAAACGTGCGTTGTCATTCAATTTTTTCATAATTTTTAATATGGCAATCTATAATAAAACTTCGTATAAATGTACATAATGAGAATTATTTTTAATTTCTAATGTTAAATTAATAAAATGCATGATTGTAAAAAAGCACCACAGAACTGGCGTTTATAAGCAATTAGTAAACAACTTTGATGAAAAACCATAAAACTGGCATTTTATAGTGTTAAGTGTTTTTTACTTATTTTTAATAAAAAATATATTTATAATGATAATAAATAACCAAGATTTTTCTTCCCTTGCCGGGAGCTCCCCCCCCCCCCAATCCATCGGCGACTTAAATTTTTCAATATGGGTATCTTTCAAAACAAACAACAAAAAAAAAAAACTTATCAGTATATTTAAAACAAATGATTGAACGAATGATAGGTACGTGATAATTTGAAACTAAGTTAAGGCTGTTTTTTTTTCCCTTCTTAGTAGAAACAGTCCAGCAAACGTGCATTTCCTCAGATATTGTCTGCAGGGTTTGACACGATCGACACCTTTTTCGACATTTAGTGTTATACTTCTCTCTGATAAATGTCTTTTCATTTAGCATAGAAAATAATTTTGATAAATAATAATTTATGTAACATTGACCGCTTTTTCATGACCCTTTAATACATGGCACTGACATGGACATTTTTACTGCATTTATGGTGTAATGTGATAGATCTGCCTATATTTTGCTTTACAAACGAATTTTTCCTTTTAAAATTTAAATTATATATGCATATATATATATATTTGTAATTGCAGGGGATCGTTTTTTCCCTTGGGGAAAATACCTCCCCCCCCCCCCCACTCCCATTGCAGCTAAAATTTTTAACTTTGGGTATCTTTAAAAAAGATTTTTAAAAAAATTATCAGTAGATTTAAAACAAATGATTGAACGAATGATAGAGACGTGATAATCTGAAACTAAGTTATAGATTTTCTTTCTCTTTCTTAGTAGAAACAATCCTGCAAAAGTGCATTTCCTCAGCTATTATCTGCAGGGTACAAAATCGACACTTTTTTCGGCATTTAGTGTTATACTTCTCTCTGATAAAAGTCATCTTCGTTCAGCATAAAAAATAATTTTGATAAATAATAATTTATGTAACATTAACCGCTTTTTGATGACCCTTTAATACATGGCACTGACATGGACATTTTTACTGCATTTATGGTGTAATGTGATAAATCTGCCTATATTTTGCTTTACAAACGAATTTTTCCTTTTAAAATTTAAATTATATTTTTTTTTTCTGAATTATGATTCAATGGTCAAAGTCAGGGATGTTTATAATTATCCCAGACACTCTTCAGCCTTAAATTCTATGAATATAAATTATAAAGAAAACTCTGTGGTCAGAAGCGTTTAATTTTTGTAGTATTTAATTACCGTTGAATTCTACAAATGTAAATAATTATTTAGAATAACGTCGAAAAGTATACAAATGTTACAAAAACCAGTCTTTCAACTATAATATGAAAACCAGCATTTATTTACATTTTGCTTGTAGTTTTAACGTCATTCTTACTTTTAGATCTAACTATTATGTAATCTAAACTTTTTAAACTAATTTAAGATGACCTAATTAACTTTAAATATGAAAATGAAAATTCTAGAAATCGCTCTAGAAATATATTTCCATAACAAATTTAAATACTAATTATTATTATTTCAACTAATTAATAAAGAAAGAATTTTTTAATTCGTTTCATAGCATAGGTTTTTTAAGTTTATTATAAAGTTTCATAATATACATGGTCCGTCGCAAATCCCATCCTTCCTCCTGTATCTTGTGAATGTGTCAAAATTTCGGGAAACTGTAAAACATGCGTCCAATCAATTTTAGGGTGATTTCGTTTAACTAAGGAAAAAAAAAACTGGGAGTGGTAGTACAGGGAAATAGATAGAGGGGGGGGGCAAACTTTAAAACTTCGAAGGGAAAGGGCTTAAGAATAGAAAGAAGGTCTTTTCAAGATAAACATTTTTGTGAAAAATATTTTATCTTTCTATGCTTTTTCAGGAAGTTATTTCGAATTAAATTTTTCGTTTAAAGTTCCTCTCCCTCCCCACTGAATTTTGAGAAAACCTTGGAAATTCTGAAAACTGTGAAAAAAAAGCTTAATCAATTTACGGGAGATTTCATTTGGTTCTTTAAAAAATCAAAAATAAAATGTAGCAGGGGTAAATAGGGTGCCAACTTTTAAATTTCAAATGGAAAGGAGTTAATTCGTTGGAAAAGTCTTCTCAAAACAAATATTTTTTGAAATATGTTTTGTGTTTCAATTTTTCTTATATCTGATTAAATATACTTGTGAAATGTTCAATCAGATGTAGTCCACAAAAAATAAATTCTAAAAAAATACATATTTTTAAAAATGGTTGTTTTGAAAAGACGTTTTCAGTGAGCTAAGAAGGAGCTTCCCGTTTGAAATGTCAGAGTTGTGCCCCCACCTCCCTTTGGATGCTCCTATTTCTCTAAACTCAAAAGGTTTTAAACCAAACGAAGTTCCCCTCAAACTGATTAAGCACTTTTTTCAGTTATCCCAGTTGTCAAGGTTTTTTCAATATTCAGCGGGAATGGGAAAGGGAAGGGAGGAGGGAGAACTTAAATGAACATTTTAATCTGTCATAATATCCTATAAAAGCATAGAAGGCAAAACATTTTTGCCAAAATGTTTGTCTTGAATGTTTGTCTTATTTCCATTTGAAATTTTAAAGTTTGACCTCCTATCACCTCTTCGGCCTCACAGTTCCAATATATTCAGTTAAACGAAATTCATTTGATTTTGATTGGATTACAGTTTTCAGATAGTTCTATGTGTTTCCAAGATACAGGGGGTAAGATGAGACATTTTGCAGACCTTGTATATTACATTTCTTACGAATTTGTAATGCGTCAAATGATATTTTCACAATTCAGTCGATATTTTATATTCATATTCTGTTGCATCATGCTTTAGAAAAAATGTCATTTTTAGACACTTCGTTATGCTGATTTGGTGTGAAATATAGATTCATGAATTGAACACCTTTTGATGTTGCTTTTATTTAAAGCTTAATTATTTTAAATCCTCAAAAGAGTATTCTAGACAATCACATTTTTGTCAACTAAATCATCTTTGCTAAAACGCATAAAAAGAAATTAAAGATCTATTTCAAAGACTTCATTCTTAACATATATAAATAAAAATCAAAAAGTGAGATGCAGTAATTGAAATAATAATTATTCTTTTTCATAAACTTTTGTGTGAAAAACAATTTTCTCAGAAACGACAGAGAAAATCTGTTTTGTTGCTTATGTCATTATAAGTTGTTTTATTTTGTTTTTTTAACCATTTGCTTAAAGTAAATAATGCATTTTTATCGCAAGTAAAGCAATTTAATCTCATACATTGTGTAATCAGCAATTATGAGTAAAAGAGATTTTGAAAATAACAATTTTTGTTAATACATTTATTATAATTGGACTCGTTTGGAACATAAAAGAATCAAACATTTTTCGAGCTTTTAGAAGAACAATTTCCCAAAGCAGAAATTACTCCATTTTATTTTCCAAATATTTTGTTTAGGATAATACTTACTACTTAATTTTATTTCTGTAGGATTTAAAAAAAAAAAAAAATGTATATAAATACAAAAAGAACATTTCTGGAGTCTCAGACATTTGAAAATACGAAGGATAATAAACAATTATTTTTTGTTTATTTCTCATATTTCGATAAATTTTCTTTATGCGTTCGAATTTATGTTTCTTGAAATATTTTTTATTGTTAGCCCACGATGGGTATTTTTTTCAATCTTCGAAAAAATCGTTGTTACTAAAAATGTGTCAATAAAATGCAAAATCATGTATCACTGATAAGTTACGAAATATTTTCCCATCGAAGTACTTTTAACGAGATCGACTGATAACTCATGAAAATAGAAGTATTTGTTTTAAATATATTTGCACGGCTATAAGATAAATCCATATTACAGTAAAAAACAGGAAAGTGAAAATCATGTATCACTCATAAATTATGAAACACATTCGCGTGATATATTTATAGTAAAAGTGAGTGTACGTCAGACAAGAATTTAATAAGTATTATTTAAAAGAAAAGAAAGTATAATCAATCATAGCTCATAAATTATAAAACGTTTCCCGTATTACGTGATATATCTATAGTAAAACTGTGAAGGTGTCCGATAATGCTTGAAATTGCATATTATAACTTTTTATCACACATTGAAAATTGGCATCTCAGGAGAAAATTTAGATACGCATGATAATGGAAATGATATCATGACGAAGCTAAAATAAACTGAAAGCATGAAAGGCATGATTTTCATATTGAACACTCCAAAACTGAAAAAAACATATTCAAATTCAAAAGACATTTGAATAAGCTATGTACAGTAATAAATCAATTAACTCTGAAGGTGTTATAAGGAGATCATGATAGTCATCATAACAACTGGATTTTATTGAAATATGTGGTTACAGTGAGAATGAAAGTCATGATATAATACTCATAAAGGTTTAAATCAAAAAGTAAGGATATAAAAATTCATTAAATTTTTGTACAAATCTGTTTCCTTTATAATAATTTATAATTAATAGTATCTGAAACTTAAAGAAAAATAAAGACTTTTTTTTTCCTTCAAATAGGGTGCATTAATTATATCTTTAATCATTTTGAGCATTTTCTTTCACTAAGTTAAATATAAATTAAGTAACACAAATTATTATTCATATGTATAATAAAACAATAAATTACATAAATTCACTTAAATATAGATAACATAACATTCAGGTACATAAACTGCAACAAATATTATAAGTATAATATAACAACAACAACAACAATAATAATAATAATAATAATAATTTTATCTGATGTAAAACAGCCACACACCATTCATTGCACACTACTACAAATATTATATACTCTTTTCGGAAATAGTGCGGTCAGAAGACATAAAATTGGTTTAAAAAATTAGACACTAACAGCTTTCCTGTAAAAGCAAACTGTTACATAAGTCGTTAGGACATGTAAAAGAGAATTTACATAGCGGGTTTAAAAAAAAAAAAAAAATGTTAGAGCCTTTTTTTTTTTTTTTTTTTTTTTAACACACATTTTTTAATTAGAGCACTTTGTAGTCGTAACTAATGAGTCATAAATTTGTAGATAGCCAATTCAAAGGATGCGTTAAAAATATCTGATGAAAAGAAAAAAGGGGAGGGGTTGTTAAAAAATTTCCGATAGTTGTCGGATTACAGTGAAAACGCTTGAAAACATATGTAATAAATAACTGTAGTCTATTTTAAAATTTTCAAACATTGAGAGCATTTAAAACTGTTTTTTTTTTTTACATTTTAAAGTATTACGACAGGGGGGGGGGGGATATTGTGGCACTACAAGGGAAGGACCGTATAACATTGCATGTGTGAACAGACTGGTGATCAGCTGCGGTTAGCTGTTCAATACACTATTCATCGACTACACTATTTACAAATTAATGATGGGACCCACATTGAACTATATGCTATGCATAGCTAAAAAAAAAGCTATAACAAAGAAGTGTGCAATAAATATAATTATATTGGAATTTGTAGCTTAATCGTATTTCGTTAGAAACTCCACTACCCTCCACCAAGCAAAAGTTTTTTGACAGACTTTTTTTTTTTTTTTCCAGAATTTTCAGCGCATCCTTTGAATTGTCTAGCTACAAATTTTTGTCTCAATCCGGATGTTAGTTGCGATGACATTGTGCTCCGAATAGGCCCAGTTTAATTACCCTGTATAAATGACCTAGCTAATTAGGGCACATGTCAGTTTACCTATAGTAACCAAGTAATACACGTTAAAAGACATCTAAAAAAGGGTTTATGTAGCAAATTTGAAAAAAAATCTTTAGAATTGTGTTTGAGATAATGACATTTGGTCCCACTGCAAATTTTCACCAAAACTTGGTAAACTCATCTACTCACCAGATGCTGACAATTACATATGAAAGGATATCTAAAAGGCAATTATTCTGGCGAAGTTGAAAAAATTCATTCAGCCGTTTTTATAGGAACAAACTTACGAGACCTCAAATTGATCTACTTATACAGGACGCCTATCCATTTTCCTCTCTATCATATGAAAGGACATACAATTAGCAAATATTAAAAAAATCGTTACAGCCGTTTTTAAGATACGGACTTCTATCGTTCGTTCTTATATTTTTATTAGTTTTGGAAATATATTAATCAGATGATTCTACGTACACATACAGACATACACGCATACACACATTAACACTGACAATTGCCAAAAATATCTTTTTTTTTTATTATTCGAGTAAAAACATGTACATCACGTAAAATTCGATATTGAATTTTTTTACGGAATACAGCACTTTCATTAACTACAGTAGTCGAGTAATGGAAATAATTATAGTGAATGTTTTAAATAAGTATAGTGTCTCCATATGTATTTAAAAATAAAAAGATGTTTCTGTCATTAAATCATTATTGATTACTAAAATAGTATTTTATAATAAAGAAATAAGCAGAATTTTTTATGAGATAACTTTTAATGTCATGTAATCTCAAATAACTCATCATTTCTATCGTCGGCACTTTATCTGTTTCTAACATCTGAAAATAACAATATATGATTATGATATACATTAATAAGAGTTCTAATCAATCTTCCAATGAATCTAAAGTAAAACATGCATCTACATTTAGTTCTATACGATATTCATTGAATAATCAACAAAATTTGGCAAATTGCCTTACGGCTGCACTTGTAAATAAAAATAAATTATTAATAACAGAATTGTGACAGTTGAACAAATAATCCTTCACTTTAATTTCCATAAAAACAAACAACAGTTTTTTTAAAAACATTACTGAAATTATCTATAAAGCAGTAACTATAATTTTTATTAATGCTACATAGGGTGAGGAAAAAGCTTTTTAAAACAACTAGTTTATGAAAATACTCACTATTGGTGGTAAAAGTTTAACTAGTTAAAGGGGTAAATTAAAACTTACAAATAATATATCAGTGCATAAGTTTGGTAGAAATAAAATAATTAAACTTCATTTCAAGTATTCATTTAAAAATATTCAACTAAAATTATTTTCGAGAATTTCTTTTTTTTTTTTTTTTTTATTGCTTGAAAGAGCTTTAAATACCATTTAACATTCTCCTTAAAATTCTTTATGAAATTTCCTTTTTTATTTTTTCCACATAACTATAAACGTAATTTGAAAGCATTAAATAATATGAGAAATGAAATAAGGAATATCTATATGGAATAAAAATCTACAACCGACTTGGGTGCTAATAGTTCATAAGATTCTTTTCGATTACTTAGCGACAAATAGCGGTCCAATAAACAAATAATAATAATAATAATAATAATAATAATAATAATAGTTCATTTTTTATTCAAATTTAAGAACCGGGATGAAGCTTTTTGTCATGCTTGGTATGAATAGATTTACCTCTTTCCTTGTATTTTTATCGAAGTAAAATTTCTAAGGAAAGGTAGTATTTCCAAAATTTGAAATGGTGAATAAAACACTTGTCATTCAAAAAATGCTTCAGTAAATAAAACCCTTCTATTTCCCTTATTTAGTTCTTTCACCAACCCTCCAGTCTGTAACCGGGAGTTGGAATCTCTGAATGAAAACCTATAATCTTTGGAATGAGATTCTCAGCAAGAACAAAGCACTTGCTTCACACAGACTTGAAATTGAAGGCCTTCTGTTCTATATAGTGTGAGGAAGTTTCTCAAATATTCTTTAAATAAATCTAATTTTTATTCGAAATTTATTAAGTACCAAATTATCAGCTAAATAATATCAGTTCATTCAATTCATTTAACTGAGTAATACAAACTTTCTTTTAATATTATAAGAAAGACTTATTGAAAGAGCACAATTTGTATTTTCCGTTAAGTTCAAATCATTAAGTGTGGATTTATTACTTTATTTGTTGAATAAATATCATTAACTGATGCAATTCAAATCTTTTCCAGTTAATAAATAACTTTTTCATTACCCATCAGAAGTCAACTAACTGACAGTTCAAAGTATAATTTATTAAATAAATTCCCCTTTAGAAAACTCAGCGTCAAATAATATTCCACAAGTTTATTTCATTATAGCTAACTTTAGAAACCCCCTGTCAGATAATATCATTAAAAGTCATTTAGTTGTCTAAATTACAATTATATTGCAATAATTAGATGTAACGGTTTTTTATTTTTGGGATTTATTTTATTGGCGAAATAATTGGGTATAAGTTTTAATAACGAACTTTTGAATTCAAAATATTAATACCATTTTATTCGAGAAACGAAAAAAATATTTGACACTATGATTTGGCAGTTTTTTTTTCTGAATATTCGCTTTTTACTTCAGACATCCCTGATGTTCTAGGGAAGGGAACACAGAACTGCTCCAGATCATCGTATAGCAAAGACTCAGTTACATTCGCTCTCTCCCCCATCTTATTCGACGATCTCAACATTTCACCATGGATTGTTGCATTTTCATTAAATATTTAGCAACGCTTTTGTATACAATATTTTAATAATAAACATCCTTAATAATTTTTAGAGAACACTATCTGCAATAAAGGCATTCTGATGACTGCATTGGACTGTATTTTTGTAATGTTTCTAATTTACCATTCCTGCAACGTTCTCCACTAAACAACGATCACTGCACTAACAAACTATACAGCATACAGATGTATGGAAATGCATGAACGGGCATGAGATTTTTCTTCAAAATGTTCCAATTGTTTTTAAACTAATCATTAATTAATTAAAAAATTAATAAACTTTTTACTTTCCAAACACTATAGACAGAAAAGTATTCTAATCATATCAAAAATCCAAGTTTGAGATATTGGAATTCCTACAATTTTTGAAGTTACCCGAATTAATATTTACTGTTTTTACGATGATATACGTGTGTATGTATGTGAGTGAACACGAGAGCGTCTAAACCTTTTTGTTCGAATGAGCTGAAAGTTGGTACGTATGTTATAGATCACCATAGCACAAACCCTCTTGATTTTTGGGAATCTAGCACTTATAATTTTTTTCATGGACACAAAGAAAATTCTTTATCATTATTGCCTAGAGCCCAAATTTTTTAATTCGCGATTACGTCTAAATGCCTTATTCGACTGAGTTGAAACTTTTTACACATGTTATGAATCACCGTCGCACGAACTGTATAAATTTTGGTGAATCTAGAGTTTATAGATTTTTTACAGGAACGCAAAGAAAAATTCTTTTTATTATGGCTTTATATGGTCCGAAATTCGTTAAGCTGTGATAGCGACTAAACGTATCATTCAATTGAGCTGAAAATGTATACACATGCTATAAGTCACCGTTGCACGACGTTCATAAATTATGGTGAATCTAGCACGTATAGTTCTTTTACAAGGATACAAAGAAATAAAATTTTATCCTTATGCCCTATAAGCTCAAATTATTTAAAGTACGACAGCGTCTAAACGACATATTCGATTGAGCTGAAAATTTATATACATGTTATAGTTAACCGTCACTTTAACTATATGAATTTTGAAATATGAAGCACTTATAGTGTTTTTTAAAGAAACACAAAGAATAATTCTTTATCATTACGCCCTATAGACCCAAATTTTTGAAAGATACTCATTGTGTTTAAATACCTTATTTAAATGAGCTAAAAGGTGATACGCATGTTATAAGGCATTGTAGCACGATTGATTTTGGTGAATCTCGTTCTTATAGTGTTTTTACGGGCACACAAAGGAAAATTCTTTATCATCATCGTTTATGGGCTTTTTTTTTTTTTTTTTTAACAGAGTCTTTATCATTATGCTTTATGGGATAAAATTCATTGAAGTCCGATAGCATCTAAGCGCATCATTCGATTGAGCTGAAAATTACATAATTTTTATAAGGTACTGTCGCACGAACTGTGTAGATTTTAAGGAGTCTAGAATTTATAGATTTTTACAGGAACACAACGAAAATTTCTTTATCGTTATGATTTATGGAATCAAATTATTTGAAGGGCAATAGCGGTTATTTAAAAAACATACTGTAAAGAGGAAAATACTCAGATATTCTATTATATATATTTTAATGACTTCTCTTACAATAATTTATATATACAACCGTTAATTACTTAATGTTCGGAAACTCGAGTGACTCACTCCAGATATTATATATATATGTATATAATTTTGATAATTATTCTGTCAAATCACTTCTAAAAATAGAATATTTTTAAGTGTGAAGTATTGGGATTGAATTAAATTGTTAAGACTGAGAGAAATTTGCATGTTAGCGAAGAATACCTAAATTAAAAATTATATATCTGTATATATATATATATATATATACAGGGTGTCCCGTAAGCTGTAGACATTTTAAGAATTCATAAAATTTGAAGTAATTGGTAGAATTATATGTGGTTTATGAAAAAGTTATTCTCGTAAAGAACGATTTTTTTATTTTATTTTATTTTTTATTTATTATTTATTTCATTTTATTTTATTTATTTTATTTATTTATTTTTTATTATTTATTTATTTTATTTATTTATTTTATTTATTTATTTATTTTATTTATTTATTATTTGTTTATTTGTTTATTTATTTATTTGTCTATTTATTTATTTATTTATTATTTATTTTATTTTATTTTATTTTATTTATTTATTTATTTATTTATTTATTTTTTATTTATTTATTTATTTATTTATTTTTATTTTATTTTTATTTTTATTTTATTTTTATTATTTTATTTTAATTTATTTTTTTTTGGGGGGGGGGGTAAAGAAAAAATAATAATTAAATTTTTGATTAAAATAGGGTATTGCACAGATGTGTAACGAGAAATATGCAATGCAGACAACTACAAACTGCACAGTTTTAAGATCAATGCAGTTTATTTCCAATTATGATTGTTACTTAAACATACGTGAAATTTTAATCGCGATTCTGACTTGGTGGATAGTTATTCGTGAAGATTCTTCCGCTCAGGTAAGTACCGCCGAAGGAAGAGACAGTTAGCGGTGTTGTAACTCGTTTGCAAACTGTAATTTGTGGTGATGGAGGACACGTTGAATAGGATTTATATGTCTGTAAACATATGCATGCAAATAAACATAGTTTTTCACATAAATCTGTGATTTGCTTACGTACAGCGCACTCTATCGACGAAATTTTTAATTAATATTTTTTCTTTACGGGAAAAAAAAAAAAAAAAAAAAAAAAATCTTCCTTCACGAGAATAACATTTTCATAAACTGCCTTCAATTCTATGAATTCTTAGAATTTTTATAATTTTTTAAAATGTCTAAAGAATTTATATACCCCGATATATATGTATTTACATTAATTATAATTTTTTTGAAGTCATTTCACAATGTAAAATGGAGCAAGATGAATAAAATGATAAAATAATTTGATAAAAATTAAATTAAATTTTTAATTTATAACCATTTTTCTATATATCATTTTTAATTATTGATATAACTAACAGCCAAAACCAGAAAATTTTTAAATAATTATTCCTTACTTCAAATCAATAAAGCATAAAATAACATAATACATTGACTGAAAGTTTAGAATTAATTTGTACAGCATATTACTTTTTTCCTCAGAAATAATCTGACAATCTTTCCTTAATTTATAATCTTCTTAATTATAAAAGCCCAAGTTTACCAGGGATAACGCTAAAAAATAAAGTCATAGCTACAAAAATATATTGAAATATATATATATATATATATATATATATATATATATATATTAATCCTTCGTTTAAAGGAATGAATGAAGTAAGAGAATAAAGATGATTTAACAGAAAAAATGAGGTCATGATTGCACTAATAATACTAATAATAATAAATTTTCCATGTGATTTAAAACAAATAAAATGAGAATAAAAAGCAATTTAAAAGAATAGATGTAGTTCTGTGTAAGGACCGACAATTGGCAATTTGGCGGTTTTCTTTCTCGGTCGCCGCTATAAACTGTCAAATTATAGACATTACATCTAGCTAAATTAGAGGTAAAAGTAAAAAATAATTAAAATTAAGGTAATTAATAATAGCGAATTTAATAATTTTAAAAGTAATATAAATGATAATAAATTAAACCGAAAAAAATTATGGTACTTTTATTTTATTGGGACCGTATTCGGGTAGAGAAAAGTTATAAATTTGAGGTATTTAGGACACATTTTTAATTATTCTTTCGACAAATAAATTAGCGATGATTTGGGTGAATTCTCGCAGAAGTTAATTTTCATAAATTATTTAATTTAAATTATTTTTATTTACTTCAGTTACATTATTTTGATTAAAAAGCAGAGATAAACTTTAAATAATCGTTTTTCGGTTTATTATTATTATTATTTATAATTTATCACGATATTTGACCACTGTTTTTAATTTGATGAATATGACAGATACATTTAGAAACATTAGCCGATAGGCGGATGCAGACCAATCAGCATATAATATCTGATATATGCTTCAAGTAAAAATAAGCAAGTATTAAATAAATTGTTAAGGACTCTTTAACATATGAATTAAAAAAACATAAATCTATATATGCTATGTATGTGCACAAATATGCGTTTCTAAGCTTATAAAAACAAACTTTCAAGTTTTAAGATGATTATTATTTTTTACTATGTTTTTATTAACTTTGATTCTTGTTTGTTTGTTTGTCCGGTATAAATCTTGCAATCGATTTTTAATTAACTAACTTCCCTACTAGCTAGACATTTGAAACTTTCAGTATAGCTCAGAACCCGATGACAACACAGTACTTCGAAGCCCGATTTTCGAACTTTTGATTAGTTTTCTTTTAATTAATTAAAATATGAAAATAATAACCTCCTAATAGCTTTGAAAAATAGCCATTAAAATATTAACCATAATTTATTTGTTGCCAAAAAAAATTACGAGTTCATTTTTTTTCAACATAAAAATAAATACATTTAATTAAACTTGAACGTTAAAAATTTATAAAAAGTTAAATTATGCATCTCACAAAAATTGACAACAGAAAATTTAAAATCATGATATATAAAAAGTTTTTATTACATATATATATATATATATATATATATATATATATACATATATATATATATGTGTGTGTGTGTGTATATTTATATATATATATATTGATATATATATATATTTTTTTTTTTTTTAAGAAATAAATTAATATTATAGTGCTTTAATATGATTACATTTTTCGTATGCATTTTAGATAATTATAGATAATATCAAGTGAAATAATATTTTTGTTTATTTATTGTAATATTTTTATTTATTTAATGAATAGCGAAAGCTTGCCTATATAAAATTAGTTTTCAAATTTTAAATAAACTTGTTAAATTTGTTTATTTAAAATTAGTTTTTTATTTTATTTTGTTTTATTTTATTTATTTATTTATCTATCATTAGAAAATATTTCAAATATTAGTAATAAATATAAAATGTAATTCAATATCTTTCCCTGTTATTAGACTTTTTTTCTTTTCTTTTTTAATTTAAGGTAGCTTTATAATTGTCTATTAATAGGAAACGCATAAGTTTATAGCAGCGTATTAATAGCAGACGCGTACGTTTGAGCGAAGAATGTATTACAATTCTTTACATTAAATGAAGAATATGTATGTAATAATCACTATAGTTGAAATGAATTAATAATGACATTTTTTCATGAATGCATCAACGCTCGATAAGAAGAAAATTTTAAATTAACACGGAAAATATTTAAATACTACCAACAACATTCTTGATACAAAATATAAAGAAGCTTATTTCAATGAATTGTGTATTACGGGCTTGAAACTTTTACGTGAACAGCTAGTAACAAAGGTTCGTCGCACTTTTGAAATTTATATTATCAATTCCATGTATGTATTATACACGCACAAAATAATTTAAACTAAAAATTTCTCTGTATGTATTTTAACGAGTAAGATTTAACGTGATAAATTCTAAGATATTAATTTATTTCGTATGTTACTGCAAAATTGCATTGTGAATACAAATGACGGTATTGAACACTTATCTTTTGAAGAAATACGAAAGAGTACCAAAGAATGAATAATTGAATTTATCATCATGTATCTTGAAAACTGAATAATGTAATTCTCAAAGAATTCATTCAAGAGCGAATCAGATTTAGTTGTTTATACCTGTTTGTTGAAATCTGTAAGAATACTTTAAATGTTACTAAGTTTCGATTTGTCTACATTCATACTTAGTTTACATTCGTAGTTTCCTTACAGTGATTATTAGGTAAATATCTAATACTAGTTATAGTTGTAGAGCGACTAAGGCGCCCGTTGAAAAATGATAATTTCATTTTATTTCTTTCTCGCTTCAAATAATTCATTTGCTAGTATTCTTTACTCCCTTAGTATTCGTTTCGTGCGAAATTGTTGCACTTAATTTATCTCTTAGTTATCTTTAAAATTTTAAATTATTATCATTATTTTATAGACGTCATTTTTTCATATGAATGAGCAAATTTAATATTTTATTTTATCATTATTATTATTTTTTTTTTCGCGTGAAAGCGTATTTCATTTTACGCTGAAAAAAAAAAAAAAAAAAAAAAAAAAAAGATGGCAACAATTAAAAATTTAAATGTCTATTTTAAAGCTATGTCTACTTTCATATTTTAATTAATTTTTAAAAAATCTAATTAAAAATTTGTTACAAATAAGGTACCAAATGAAAAGGGCGATTTTTCTCAATCCCTCGGATTAAACAGCTTATCGATCAGACAATTTTTTTTAATTAACTAAAGTATGAAAATTAGGTGGCAACTTGCGTTCACACACAGACAGAGTCGAAGGAAATCTCTTAGCCTTTTTAAGCGTGACAGAGTCGGTCAGTCAGTGATGAGCGTGACTATATATGCTGATAGGAATAGCATCTAATGCAGATAACGGTATTTATTTGATATAAATTTTATATGAAAGAAAAGAAAATGTGTTAAAATTTTGCACAAGTATATAAATTTTTTAAAATATAAAAATATTATACATTTTGTTTTGCATATATTTACAAAAAATGTGTAAATAAAATAATTAGGGTAGGTTAACACATATTCAATATATATTTTCTTACTTGCAATGTCTCCGCGTAGAGAACTGTCAAAACCAGTCTCTAATAAAAACTTTTAACTTATTTCAAAATTTTATACACGGAAGTTATTAAAGTTATTATTATTTCTGTTAATCTTAATTCTTCCTATTTTTATTTGATTAAAACATTTGTGATACGTTTTCAAAAAATAAAGATGCGTCAAAAATAACTGGAAAGAAAGCATTAAAGTGTGTTTGCAATAGCTTGAACCGGTCTCTTTTCTCATGTGGTCGTGTGCTATTTCTATGTTAAGACGTTTTATTTCCCCGTCATACTACAGGTATGAGGAACTTTAGTAATCATGAAAATTGTCGACCTCGGTTTTTTGACATTTTATACGTTTTGAAGCATAAGGAATCCGAAAAACGCATAATACACATTGCGTTCATTTGTAGTGTACAGTTAGTGTGTTAGTTTGTAAGTGTGTTAGCCTTTTAGTTTGTTAGTATGTTAGTTTGTTATTCTGTGCACACGATATCTCACGAGAAAATGGTTGTAAAGAGGTCAAACCAATTTTAAAATATTACTTACGACACGGCAAAAATCCTATTAATTTGCAACTTTCTAATTCAAAACTTCGTAAATTATTCGAAATTTACGATTTTCTTAATATGGAAGAATAGAAACAAATTTCACTTAAACGAGCATTTAAAGATATTTTTACTACAAAGATGTCATTTTTAAAACGTCATTTAAAGATGCCCTCATAAAGTTTTAAAATATGAGTTACAATGCTTATATGAACGTCATTCATTATGAAATGTCTAATTTGAAAAGTTGGTAAGTTTACGAATTTCTTAATATGGCACAATAGGGCAAAATTTCACATAAGCATACATTATGAAGGATAATTTCATCGTAAAGGTGTTAGAATAGTTTTGAAATATCATTTATGACACTAATTTGAACATCATTAACTACGATGGTTTTACTTTGAAAATTTCGCAAGTTATTCGAAATTTAACATTTTCTTAACATAGCTGAATAGAGCAATATTTCATATAAACTTGAATTATCCGTATCATTGCATTAAACACAGAATTGTAGGGAATAGCATGAAAACTAAAATACGAAACTGACCCTAACGAAATCAATTAACAAATTAGAATAAGATAAATGTATCGAACTGAAAGCTCGGTAGCCTATTAGGAAGGACATTTCAGTCTGTCTCCGTATCAAGCGAATTCATTTCTCCTAATATGAATATAATGGTAAAAATTTAAGAGAACGGATATATGATACAGTGCGTTGCACGAATTTAAACGGACATTTTCCAATAACCAGAAATAGCATTTTTAGATTTTTAAAAGAAGGAATATGACTTACAGTTATTACATATGACTAACAACTGAATAAGGTGCTTTGAGCACGTATGTTTGGGCTCATGCAAGCTTATGTAAAAGAGTGTTTAAGCATTTTCTTATTTTTCACTGTTTTTCGTTTGTTGCGCGAAATTAAACGCACTCTGTATTTTGCGCTTAAAATTTAACAGAGCCACCGGAATTAAATTAAAACGCAGATAGTCGTGTTGCTAAAGTTCTCTAAAAACAGTTTTAATGCTTGAGTGCAAAATTTACAGAGTTTCTTCAGGATGGCAAGAGGGAAAACTTTGACAGTAGACGAGAGGATAAAATCGACTTTATGCATGGTAAAGGCTTCAGCAATCATGAAACTGGGCGCCGAATTGGAAGAAGTAAGAGTGTTAGGCGAAATTATATAAAAAAGGAGTAAATTATGGGAAAAAGCGTATAAGAAGCGAACAGGAAAGTTCACCAGTTACGACAAACGTGGAATATACAACGCTGCAAAGTATAAGAATATTTCCTGTGCGAAGATAAAGGCTCAATACAAGCTGGATGTTCATCGGACAACCATATTGAGAACTATCAAAGCTGCAACATTCATTAAATTTAAGAAGATGAAGGCGAAACCATCCCTCACTCAAAAGCACAAAGATATGCGGTTGGAATGGGCAAGAAAATGGATTCTAGATCGACTAAATTGAGAAAAAGTCATCTTCTCAGATGAAAAATGTTTAATCTCGATGGCCAGGACGGATTTAATAGCTACTGGCACGATTTGAGAACCGAAGAAATGTACTGTTCAAAACGTCAATTTGGAGGTGGGTCTGTCATGCTGTTGCAGCCATAGGTTTTAAAGGGACTTTCAAATTAGAGTTCGTGGAGAACATTACGAACTCTGTAGATTATGCCCAGATGCTCACAAGGAACCTCCACCGTGAACCAGTCAAGAAAGCTGGAAGAAATTATATTTTTCAGCAAGATTGTGCATCTGTACATACATCACATATCCTGAAAAAGTGGTTCCGTGACAATAAAATTAAAGTTCTGAATTAGCCCTCAAAATGCCATGATTTAAACATAATGGAGAACGTATGGGGTATTCTGATTCACCGTGTTTATGTAAACGGAAGGCAGTTTAACACGAAAGATGAACTAAAATCGACCATTCTATTAGCTTGGAAGACAATCAGCTTAGATGACCTCATGCCACTATATCAGTCAATGCCAAGGCATTTACTGGCTGTTCTAGAAGCCCATAGTGGCTTTACAAAAAATTAGATACAGTATTTGTTACTCAATTATTTATTTTTTACATGTGCGTTTAAATTAATGCAACATGTATTTTTATCATAAATTCAATAAAATTATTTTCTAAACAATCATATTGGTCTTTCAATGTTTTGACTCGTATTTTCATTTCTTGAGTCATACACATACAGTTTGCATCAAGTGTCACACATTCATATTTTTTTATTACATTTCTATACCATTCTAATTCTTAAAGCTAAGGTACGTCTATATTCATGCAACGCACTGTAGGAACTAAGCAGAGTCCACCTATGCTAAAGATTTTTTTTTAAAGTAGTATGTATCCCCAAAATGTTAAAGTATTATTTATTTACTTTATATATTTATTTGTGTAAATGGTGAGTAATTACTAGATATTTATAAAGTAATTGCTTTTTTGTCTATTTTTTTAATATTATCAATCCACAAGATATAATTAATTGGTCGTCATTTTTCTGGAATTTAGACCGAAGTTCATGACAAACAAAAGCGCAGTTAGGACGTCGGTGATATCCATAGAGTCCGAACACTGCAGCAGCGACTTCTATTTATTTATTTATTTATTTTTTATATATTCTATTAATCTTGATGATGAAAACTTCTATGACAATATTGATACATAACCTAAAATTAAAAGGTTGTTTTCGATTTTCGATCAAACAGAGTAAGGCGTAAACATGTGTGAATACAGAGATCAAATTTGTAGCTATACTTAACAAAGTATAAGTGAAAAAAATGTGTCAAAAAATAATGTACTTACCAATGAGTGATTTTTAATAAACGTTCCATTTTCTTTTCTTTTTTTTTTTTTTTTTTTTTTTTTTTTTTTGAAGAAAAATATATTGTACTGTACTTTTACAATTCGAAAACATCCCGTATAGGAACGATTGTTATCCACATTAATATTAGTGAGGAAAAATTTCAACAGTTGAAAGAAAAATAGCGTTTCATATCCTCGTTTTTTTTTTTTTTTTTTTTTTTTTTCTTTTTAATTGAGTCCTCTTGTTAATGTCACAATAATAACAGATGTTTTGCATATGTTTTCAAATAGTAATTACTGTCCCCTATTAAATAATCGGTCTTTATACCTGAGACTATTTTAATGTAAGATTGCTTTAAGAAAAAATAAGTTTTGTAGAAAAAATCATAAGAAACGATAATCTGTAAATTTAATAAAATATTATCAACCGAGTTACATTTGAATTACTGAAAATAATTATCTCTCTATACTGAAGCTCTTCGTTTAAATGAAATCACAGAGAAAATAATTGGAAGAAAGATTAAGATCAGTAATATACATGCTTTTAAAAGAGTTGTCTCCTGAAGAACTATCTTTTTGTCGATTATGACAATTTTGTGACTAAAACTGAATATTGTATTATTTTTACTATTAATAGTACATGTTAAATTTCCTTTTTTTTTTTTTTTTTTTTTTTAATATATAAGGTAAATCGCATTATTTGAATTTAGAAAAAAGTTCAATTTTCAAAATGCGTTAGGGGTTGCTTCTTTCTTTTTGGAAAGATGAGTGCAATACCATCATTACTTTTAATATTAAAAGACTAATTAACTTTTTCTACCCTCGTGCATTCTGTTGTTATTAAAAGACATTTAGTTAATGACTCACAAATTTTCTAAAATTTTACATTAACTTTCAGAAGGAAGTAAAAAATAACAATAATTGATCGAACAGGTTTTCCCCCCAAAAAATTAGTAAATTACCAAGTTAGGAGTAATTTGAGTTATTAACGTATAATATAAATAAACGGTACTCATTACTCATTATTTTGTAATTGTATAATTTTTAATAGCATTACTGTAAATTTCGAAATTACAAAGTAGATTGCATATATTACTTTCTTTTGTATGTATAAGGAAAAAAGTATTGGATTTGAGAAAGAATTTGAGCTTTGTTTTCGAGGGATGTACACATTTTGAGACGTACTGTATACGATTTGTTAATTTTTAGAAAATGCCTGTCTGTCTTTTTTTATGTATCCAAAATTTTGTGGACTCTGTTTATGCCACGAACCAATGAAGGAATTTATTTAAACTTGGTAATATTTAGTGGGCCTTGATTAAATTGGTGTTGATTTCAATTTCAGTTTAACTGCTCAACAGATGGCGCTGTCATACCATTTTTTTCACAATTTTTATTATGGCAGTATCGGACAAAATTTCGTATAAATGTACATAATGAGAATTATATAGTCAACTAAGAAATTTATTATTATTTTTATTATTATTATTATTTATTTATTTATTTATTTATTTATTGTAAATGCAGGGCATCACTTCCTCCTTGGGAGAAGTGCCTAAATCGCTGATTGCTTAACTTCATTTTTTCTCTATCAGGGTGAAATTTTGCTAGGAATTTTAATTTGCTTCCTAATGCCCAATTCTGCTGAAATTGTGTATACATGTATAATTCCGATGACAGTACATGCTCAAGTAGTCATGAACATGGAATGGACTCTTCCCACCTGACGTCAGAGGTCACATGATTGAGGAAAAACAAATAGCAGACGAAGTCTTGTTTATCTAGAGCGATTGCTGAAATAACATATTTTCTGTTCTTATTTTTGATTAATCGTATTTAATCTGTGTTATTTTTTATACATCATCATTTTCATCCATTTTATATCATTATTCATCATCTTTTGTTTGCTGTATACATTTACAATCATCATTTAGTTTATACCTGTTATTGATGTTCATGAAGACATGTTTAAATACTCTGATTTTTGGTACTTAAAACAGTGACGGTGCAATATCGTACTACGTAAATCCATTTAGACCAGTAACTAAGTTAATTAACTTGTTGTAACACCTTTATGCAATTAAATTAAATGAAAACATTTTAAAATTTCAATTTATAATCCGTAAACATTCCACAAGAAGCTATTATTTATTGCTAGATCAGTTAATGTTACAGTTACACAACAATATACAAAAATCGATTCTTATAGGTAAAAATAAATAAACACATAAAATGTTTTTTAAAAATTATTAAATGTACAAATACAATTATTCTACAGTTTACAAATGCACAATATTACTTTTATTTTATTTTATATTAAATATTAAAATTTTGTTCTTAAGAACAATATTTAATTGAATTCGATTCTCAGAATTCGATTATTCGTTTTCCTCTATCACGAGATTGAGCAGACGACAGTGGGAAGAGCCCATTGGACTGATGTTCTTAGGTCCTGTAACGCCAGAGAAAAGTTTTATTTTGAATTTTAACCCACTTTCTACCATCCTATTTAGCTGAATTTGCGTATAAACGTACAACTCAGATGACAATATATACTCTAACAGCAAAAGTTTTAGAAGAGAGCCTAGGGCCCTGAGCCCCCAAGTCCCATTAAAAATTTGATTTCAAATTTAAATCACTCTGAATCATCTGAATGATGAGAAATTCTGCATGTATGTATAACTCTGATGACAATACTTGATCAAACAAAGTAACGAAGAGAGTTCTTGAGTGCCCAGAGCCCTCGGATCTCAATTACAGTTAAAATATTAATTTCAAATTTTAGCCAACTTCCGATAAAACGACTGCTGAAATTTTGCATACATTTATAGTTATGATGACAACATATACTGAAGCAGTAACGGACTTAGACGATGGGTGGCCTGGACCCACAACTCCACTTTGGGGCTTGGACTCCCAACTTCACATAAAAAATTGATTTCGAATTTTAACCCGTTTCCTACCAATCGATTAAGCTGTAACTTGCATGCATGTATAACTCCAGTGACAATACATGTTGAAACAATAATGGACTAAAAGGTGGGTCCCTGGAAGGCCTGGGCTCCTGACACCATTTCAAAAATCTTTTTTACATTCTGGAATAAAAACGTAGTGGCATTTATTTTACCATTGCTTATGCTAGTGTGATTGAAATACATTAAATTAACGATACAAACTTTCTAAAAGCTTACTTTAATTTTCAGATAAAAGTAAAAAATATCAATAAATGATCGAACAGGTTTTAATTTAGAAATATTATTCATCTTTGCGAACGGTTATTATGGGAGAGGTGCCGAGTTGGTAATCAGCCAGGGTGACTCAGCAGTACAGCCTCCACTCAGTTAGTGGAGTGCCCGGTATTGGTTCCCGGCTCTGGCATTTTTCACATCTCCAATTTCCCTAAATAGATAATCATGGTTGATGAATAATATTTCTAAATTAAAATAAAAAAATGCATGGTCTATGGGAGTTGTACAAAAGTTAATATTCTCACCTGTTATGTCTACGTTTGCAAACACGGTGACTTTGCCAATAGTTATTATGTGAGAAGTACCGCGTTGGTAAACAGCTAGGGTGGCTCAGTGGTAGAGCATCTGCACAATAAGCGGAGTGTCCCGGTTCGATTTCCGGCTCAGGGGTTTTTCAGATAGTTAGTATGAAAAAATTCATCTTTACACTTCGATCTATTCAACTTTCGCGAAATAGATGTAGATCGAGAGTTTAAAAAAAAAATTCTGTAAAAGGTGTATAGTAGAACAAATAAATGATCTCTGGTCTTTAAATGTGCGCTATTAGTAAGTTCAAATATAAAATTTCGCAACTAAATTGCTTTTTTAATATATCAGTGTGAGGGAGTTTCTCACATGTTATTTAAATACAACTAAATTTATTCTAAATTTATTAAGTGCCAAATTATCAGTTAAACAATTAAATAAATAAATTTAATTTAAATCTAATTCGCAATTATGTTACTTAAAGTATTCGAAAGAGAAGCTTACTTTTATTAATATCAGTTCTTTCAATTCATTTAAATGAACAATACAAATTTTCTTTTAATATCATAAGAAATATTTATTGAAAGAGAACAATTTGTATTTTCCGTTAAGCTCAAATAATTAAGTGTAAGATTTATTACTTTGTTTGTTGAATAAATATCATTAGCTGATGCAATTTAAATCTTTTTGGTTAATAAATAACTTGTTGATTACCCATCAGATTCAACTAACTGACAGTTCAGAGTATTATTTATTAAATAAAACACTCTTTTAGAAAACTCAGCATCAAATATATTGCACAAGTTTATTTCATTATAGCTAAATTTAGAAATCCTTGTCAGATAATGTCATTTAAAAAAAAATGATTTAGTTTCTAAATTACAATTATACTGCAATCGTCAGATATAACGGATTTTGATTCCTGTGATTTATTTCATTGGCGAGATAATTGGCTATAAGTTTTAATAACGAATTTTTAATTCAAAATACTTATATCATTTTATTCGAGAAACAAAGAAGGTATTTGGCACTACAATTTGGCTGTTTTTTCTGAATATTGGCTTTTTTTCTTTAGATATCTCAGGTGTGTTCGAGTGAAAGGAATTCAGATCTGCTCCAAATCATTGTATAGCTAAGTCGCAATTACATTCGCTCTCTCCCCCATCTTATTCGTACATCTCAACATCTCATCAAGTTTTATTGCATTCTTTATTAAATATTGATAAACGCTTTGCATTTTAATATCTTGAAAATATTATCCTTTATATTTTTGGAAAATTTCTTCAATAAAAGCCTCTTGATGACTGCAATTGGATCTTTTCTTTAAATGTTGCTAGTTTACAATTTCCTTGGAAAATTTCTCCATTATGAACGATCACTATGACAATAATCTTCGCAACAATCAGTTTTAAAAGCATCATAGCAATTTGGAAATCGCAAACTAAATATGGTATATAATCTAAGCGGTCACACCACTTAGCACATAGTCGTTTTTAACTGACTTTATAAAGGAAGATGTTCTCAATTGAAACCATGTGTTTTTTGTTGTTCTTTGTTAGCTTGTAACTTCGTAAAAGATGATCCGATTTTAAAACTTTTTGTTGTTGTTGTTGTTGTTGTTGTTGTTGTTGTAAAGATCTTAGCCTTAAATAGGTCCCATTAATATTTCATTAAGATCTAAAGAAATTATAGGACGTTCCCAAAAGTCCACTCTCGCTCTTTTAACTGCTGAACGGCTAAAGCTATAATCGTAAATATATAAAGTAGTATGTGAGTAGTAAAATATAAAGTATGTAATATATAAAGTAGTATGTGAGCAGTAAAATATAAAGTAGTATGTGAGTAGTAAAATATAAGTATGTAATATATAAAGTAGTATGTAAAGATAGTAAAGTGGCTATGCGTTACGAGATGCGACCGCTTACAGCGCCACATGGTGGAATAGTGTTTCTATCTCTAAAACAGTATGAGGTAGGAGAAAAAAGTAAATTACAAAATTGTAAAGCATCATAGATTTAGTACGGAAAAACACCTTGTAGACATGAATGTTAAAAACAGAACATTTAAACGTGCATCTGTTTGTTCGTAGTTTTCTACACTGTAACGTGCCGAAGCGATCTTGGAAATCAAAAAGGCCTATATTTCGATTTTTAAACTTCTGTCCGTCAACTGCAATGCACATTTGGATCTTTGCTTTAACTTTATGCTGCGTACATTCGAGCATAGCAGGTGACACGGTACACTCTGTAAAATTCAATCAGAATCCAGATATGCATTGCAGTTGACGTTATCGTCTATATGTCTGTTTTAATTCCTCAAAGATATACGCGGTAATTTTTTCTCTAGAGCATCATTTGATAGACTAATGTGAAAAACAAAGACATTCTTTTCTAGTTGCTTCTCTTTTGAATGTTTATATTTCATATATTTATTGATATTGGATACTTTTATACTAAATGGATTTATAGTTACGAATGCAGCGCATCCGTTCTTTACATTTCTAAAGCCTTTTTAATTTAATGTATAGGAGTTCAATAGATTTTTTTTTTTTTTTTTTTTTTCTTATAACTCGTAAAGGTCAGAAAAGTAACGCAACTTAAAAATGTAATATTTGAGAAAAATCACCTTTAAGTTAAGGCATTTACTAGAATAAAACTAACACAACTGCCTCTCGAGTGGATAATTTTCGAGGTGGAGATGTAACTTTTTTGTACACATTGAGACACTTCATATGTTTTTCAGTGACATACACTTGAAATTACCATATTTTGAATTGTGTCACTTTTCTTGCGGTTTGTGATATGTGAGACCTCCGTCGAACATTCTCTCATTTTATGCTATATGAATACATTTTTACTGAAAAGAAAAAATTAAAATATTTTTCCAAAAAAATAAAACCGACTCCAAATAGCAACTGTTATTCAAACAACCAAAAATAAGATGAAAAATGGCATAAAATGAAATTGTAAATTGCGCCTAAAAGTATAAAATAAATTCTTTCGCCAAACAACATAAACACTAGAATTAATCATAATTTCTGAAGTCAGCGAAAAATTAAATAAAAATTGAAACTTTTATTCAATACAAAAATCAAATTCTATTCAAAATATACATCTCACTTTGGCATCTGCAAATCATGGCCTAAAACTACTTTTATTTGAATAAACAATTAAATTTCGTACGCTGCAAAAGGTTGTGGAGTTGATTTGGAATCTGCCGTCCTTGGTTAACCCCTTAACGCGCGCTGTCTTCGCTGCGAGGACGCAAAAATTATGATCCAGTTGCAAAAATTCATCCCGGAAAATTTTTAGCAAAAATTTATACCGGAAATTTTTTAGCAAAAATTCACGTTTATAACATATCAGAAAAGGCCTATTTTTTAAACCTTAAAATTTAAAATTTCTTTTAGTTTAATTTAGTTCATAAATTCCGGTGGCAGTATAATTTAAATATTTCAAATTGTCTTACGCCGCAAAGGGTTAAAAGAAATAAAAAGTAAAAAGTAATCCCTTTAAAAAATTATGGTTATTTTAATAAGGTATATAAGAACAATATTTCGTACAATATACATTACGAAAATATACATCTCGCGTTTCTGTATATTTTGATCGCCAAATCCAAAGAGCGCCAAGTGTGACAGATATCAAAACTATACCAAGTTTGCAAAGAGAACTCTAGTGACTTCATAGAAACATAAATACTGAACTGCGAAGAATGTTCACTGTTTTAGGTGGATGTTACTGATGAACCAATTATATACAGTGATAAAATAATAAAGGAAACTATGAATATGGATCATTCGAGGCAACAGCGTTTGTAGCTATCGGTCTAAAAACAAATTTGTAAAAAAAGAATCAAATTTCATTTAATTTTGTGTCGACTTCAAAAGTTATGATTAATTGGAGTGTTTATGTTGTTTGACAAAGGAATTCATTTTATACTTTTAAGCGCAATTTGCAATTTAATTTCATACGAATTTTCATTTTATTTTTAGTTGTTTGAATAATAATTGCTATTAAATGTCAATTCTCGTTTGTTGTTGTTTTTTTTTTTTTTTTCAAAAAGATTTTATTTTATCTTTTAAAATTATTTAGCCAACGTGTGTATTTCATTGTGAGGTTCTACTAAAATCATATGCAAATACTGAATATTATACTTTTAATATTTGTCTCCAGCAAAACTGGAAGTTTGTTTCTTATTATAAATTTAGGGACAAAACTGAATAAATTATCTTCATTATTAATATCGATGTTAAATTTCCATGTTTTTCTTCGATGTTTAATATGTGAGATAAACACAGCATGCTAATTTTTTTTTTTTTTTTTTTAATTGAATTTTACAGAGATATATTTACACATTCTTTTTTTATTTGTGTGTAATGGCATCGTTACGTCTCATATTAAGAGACTAATTAACTTTTTTTTCACCCTTTCGTATACTGTTGTGATTAAAAGACATTAAGTTAATGACTCACAAATTTTCTAAAAGTTTACATTAACTTTCTGAAAAAAGTAAAAATAATTAACAATAACTGATTGAACAGGTTTTCTGAAAAGTATGAGTAAAATGCCGTCCAAATAGAACGAATAAAAATGAACTAGGAGCATTTAATGTCTTTAACTTAGTGTCATTATTAACGTATGAGTGAAGTATAATTTTTGTGATGAACATTTTTAATAGAAATTTAGAAAATTTGTAAATAAAAAAATAGGTTGTATATTTTTGCGTATAGTATATAATATACAAGAAAAATACGTTTCAAGAAAATGATATTTCTGAGTTATAAGTTATTTACATAATTTAATTATCTACAAATTCGTGATGCATATATTTATATGCAATGCTTTGCACTTTCCCTTTTAAAGTTTTTTTTTTTTTTTTTTTTTAATCAATTTATGTATTTATTATGAGGATCTAATTAAATCTTACGTAGTTTTTTGAGTTATTTTCTCTAAAAAGGATTTATAAAAGTTTCTAAATTGTTTAAATATAAAAAGTAATTTTATAGATTAACTTTTAGTAGTTAAAACGTATTTTTGGGGTACGTTTGTATATTAAAACCCGAAAAAACTACTACGCAGAAACGCCAAAAGAAAAATATTTGCGATGCATACAGCTGTTTCGGTTGCCTTAAGCATACCGTCTTCAGTGCAAAAAGAATTCTGAATCTAAAGTAGTGCTCGTATATATAGTAGAGGGACAGAATTTACTTCAACCAATAGGATTATGGGAAAGGTGGAGTGTGTGGCTAATAGTAATTTAGGAATGTTAGCTGTGTAAACAGTAGACAAATTAAAAAAATATGGACTGAATGTAAAATTTCCAACAATCAGACAAATAGGGAACAGCGAAATCACAATTTACAAGGTTTTTAAAATTTTTATAAATATGAAAAGCTTCAAAGAAATCGAGTTCATGAATGGCTTTAGGTCTGCAAATTATTTTAGATGAATTAAATTTAAAATTATGATTTTCCTCCCAGCAATGTTTAGAAATAGCCGATTTATTAATTTCTTGTTTGCGGACGTGATTCATATGCTCTTTTAGACGAAATTTAAGACTGCGTTTAGTTTGGACAATATATGATAAACCACACTGACAGGAAATACTATAAATGCCCCAAGAAGTATGCATATCAATGGGATCTTTTAACTGATAAAAGGTGAGTTTATTGGAAGGCGAAAATATTATATTAAAATCATATTGTTTGAGAATTTTAGCTATGGTTTGACTGGTTTTAGAAAAATAGGGTAAAACAATACTGATATTAGATGTGACTGATTTAGTAGATGAAATACGAGGGAGCTGTAATTTTTGGATAGCTTTGTCTATAATGGAAGGGTCATAACCTCTGTCAATTGCGATGGCTTTCAGGTATTTAATTTCAGATTTCAATAAAATAGGATTTGAACAAATATTAAAGGCACGGTTTACAAAAGTATAGAAAGCAGCTATTTTTTGGTTAGGTGGGTGACATGAACGCGCATGGGGAGGAAGGGAGACTGCAAAATTTTTACGATAGACAGTGGTTGAAAATCCATTTACAGTGCGAGAGACGAGGGTATCAAGAAATGGAAGGGAGCCATTATTTTCTATTTCATATGTAAACTGGATATTACTGTCAATTGAATTTAAGGTTTCTAAGACATGGTCAATATTGTGATGAGATATGTCGATAAGCGTGAAGGTGTCGTCAACGTAACGGGTCCAAAAAGGAAAAGATATTTTCTTAAAAAGCTTGCTTTCGAAATAGTGCATGTAAATGTCTGCGAGAATTGGGGAGAGAGGGGAACCCATGGCTAAACCTTCAGACTGACGATATAATTTATTTTAGAAAGAAAAAGTGGTTTGTGATAAACAAATGCGGGTAAGAGAAATTAATTCTTGTATTCCAAAGATGTTAAATGAAACTCTTTTAATCTATTTTCGAGACAGAAGAGGGCGCCACTTATTGGAACATTAGTGAAAAGAGATTTTACATCAAAAGAAACCATAGTGAGATTAGTGTGAGGGCAGTTTTGAATATTTTTTGCAAATTTTATGGAATTCTTAACAGTATAAATATTAGCAGCAAGAAGGAGAGCAAAAATTGTGGTGAGAAATTTAGCTAAATTATAGGAAGCAACCGATATTAGAGACTATGGGATGAAATGGAATATTGCGTTGATATTTTCATTAGATTTTAATTCCTTCAAGGCGTTTTTTTCTGCAGGGCTGAGATTTGATTTAAAATTTTTAGAGTTGAAATTGGCATTATTTAGGTTTAAATGACGAAGATTTTCTTTCTATTGGCCAGTCAGCCGAGAATTTTATAAAGCTTTTCCAATCGGTGCAATTAACTGAGGAAAAGAAGGAGGTTTAGAAATGGCAAAATTTGAATTGGGTTTGAGAACAGAATATTGATTATTGGAAATTTCAGCATTGGAAAGATTAACGATTGCATTTTTGTTGACAACAGGGAAGTCGTTCAAATGAATAGGACTCTATGAATTATAAGGCCGGGTGAATTTATCATGAATATTACATGATAAATTCACGACTTCCCTGTTGCAACAAAAATGCAATCGTTAATCTTTCCAATGCTGAAATTTCCAATAATCAATATTCTGTTCTCAAACTCAATTCAAATTTTGCCGTTTCTAAACCTCCTTCTTTTCCTCAGTTAATTGCACCGGTTGAAAAAGCTTTCAAAAATTCTCGACTGAATGACCAACAGAAAGAAAATCTTCGTCATTTAATCCTGAATAATGCTAATTTCAACTCTAAAAGTTGTAAATCAAATCTCAGCCCTGCAGAAAAAAACGCCTTGAAAGAATTAAAATCTAATGAAAATACCATCATTACTAAAGCTGATAAAGGTGGTCAGATTGTTATTTTGGATGAAAACAATACATCGAAAGTGTTACCGAACTAATCAATGATGGCCCATATATTCCTCTGCCCCGCGACTCCTCTCCTTAAGAATTAAATAAAATTAAATCTGCTATAAAATCTTGCTCCTTGTTATTGGACTCGAATAAATCTCACCTTATCCTTCTAATTCTAATTGTGCCAAATTTAATGCTTTACCGAAAGTTCACAAACGCAATATTCCATTTCGCCACATAGTCTCTTATATCGGTACTGCTTCCTATAATTTAGCTAAATTTCTCACCACAATTTTTGCTCCCCTTCTTGCTGCTAATATTTATACTGTTAAGAATTCCATAAAATTTGCAAAAAATATTCAAAACTGCCCTCACACTAATCTCACTATGGTTTCTTTTGATGTAAAATCTCTTTTCACTAATGTTCCAATAAGTGGCGCCCTCTTCTGTCTCGAAAATAGATTAAAAGAGTTTCATTTCACATCTTTTAAAATATAAGAATTAATTTCTCTTACCCGCATTTGTTTATCACAAACCACTTTTTCTTTCCAAAATAAATTATATCGTCAGTCTGAAGGTTTAGCCATGGGTTCCCCTCTCTCCCCAATTCTCGCAGATATTTACATGCACTATTTCGAAAGCAAGCTTTTTAAGAAAATAACTTTTCCTTTTTGGACCCGTTACGTCGACGACACCTTCACGCTTATCGACATATCTCGTCACAATATTGACCATGTCTTAGAAACTTTAAATTCAATTGACAGTAATATCCAGTTTACATATAAAACAGAAAATAATGGTTCCCTTCCATTTCTTGATACCCTCGTCTCTCGCTCTGGAAATGGATTTTCAACCACCGTCTATCGTAAAAATTTTGCAGTCTCCCTTCCTCCCCATGCGCGTTCATGTCACCCACCTAACCAAAAAATGGCTGTTTTCTATACTTTTGTAAAACGTGCCCTTAATATTTGTTCAAATCCTATTTTATTTAAATCTGAAATTAAATCCCTGAAAGCCATCGCAATTGACAGAGGTTATGACCCTTCCATTATAGACAAAGCCATCCAAAAATTACAACTCCCTCGTATTTCGTCTACTAAATCAGTCTCTTCTAATATCAGTATTGTTTTACTCTATTTTCCCAAAACCAGTCAAACCATAGCTAAAATTCTCAAACAATATGATTTTAAAATAATATTTTCGCCTTCCAATAAACTCACCTTTTCTCAGTTAAAAGATCCCATTGATATGCATAATCTTGGGGTATTTATAGTATTTCCTGTCAGTGGGGTTTATCATGTATTGGCCAAACTAAACGCAGTCTTAAATTTCGTCTAAAAGAACATATGAATTACGCCCCAAACAAGAAACCAATAAATCGGCTATTTCTAAACATTGCTGGGGGGAAAATCATAATTTTAAATTTAATTCAGCTAAAATTATTTGCAGACCTAAAGCCATTCATGAACTCGATTTCTTTGAAGCTTTTCATATTTATAAAAACTTTAAAAACCTTGTAAATTGTGATTTCACTGTTCCCTATTTGCCTGATTGTTGGAAATTTTACATTCAGTCCACATTTTCTTAATTTTTCTACTGTTTACACAGCTAACATTCCTAAATTCCTATTGGCCACACACTCCACCTTTCCCGTAATCCTATTGGTTGAACTAAATTCGGTCCCTCTCCTATATATACGAGCACTTCTCCAGATTCAGAGTTCTTTTAGCACTGAAGACGGTACGCTTAAGGCTACCGAAACTGCTGTATGCATCGTAAATATTTTTCTTTTGGCGTTTCTGACGTAGTAGTTTATTCGGGTTTTAATATTCCAACGCCAAGTCTCCTGTTATTATTTGTACGTTTGTATAATTGATAAAACCCCTACACTCAAATGAGTTGTTTTTGGGGACTTTTTCCTTTTTTTTTTCTTTTTCTTATGCAGTAAAAACAGACAATACTTTTTGAATAATTACGAAAAGAATATATGATTTACGCAACAACATTTTGAAAAATTACTAACGAAGCCAGACACTTTGATATTCAATGAAATATATATGTATATATATATATATATACTATATATATATATATATATATATATATATCTTAATTGCTTGTAGAGGAAACAATTCTTAATAAAATGTTCCCACAACGGGAGCTTTGTCTTTTAATGGGTAAAAATATTGGTTGCAATTCAATTAGCTTAATGGTTGGACTATATTTTAGGGAAAGCGTTAAACACAATAATAATACTATTTCAAAATAGTAAACATTGGCTGATGTCATCACAGGAAATTATTTCCCAGAAATAAAGTACAAAATATTTCTGAAAAACAACAAAAGTTATTAGCTACGTGAATTTTAATAAATATTACCTTTCATTAAACAGATGGTTCTGTGCATAATGCAATTCCTTCTTTAATTTAATATTCTGTTTTATTTTTGGAAAACAATTTAAAGTATTATAAATGAGGGTAAACTGTATTATTAAATAAAGAGATGTATCTGAACCAATTTCAGAAAAATACTAATATGGTTCTGATTTTTTTTCTTTTTCGAAAGGATTCATTGTTTGGAAATGAAATTTTAAGTTATAATATACAAGAAGAGAAAAAGGACAATTTACCCTTTGATTATGAATTTTAATTCTACAAAATGTAAATAGCTGTTGAGATTTTTCCAAGAGGAGTTGCTGTTTGTAAAAGAAATGTTTTAATATATAAGACACAAGAACAAGAAAACGGTAATTTAATCTGGAGTATTTTTTAGTGTTTTTTTTTTTTTTTTTTTTTTTTTCTTAAAGCTTGAATTTCAAACTTTCTTTTAAAAACACTCTTTTAAAAAATGGAAAAATACAGCACAACATGCTGGTAAAAAAAAAAAAAAAAAAAAAAAAATTGCCATTCTTTTGTTCGGTAAATTTCAAGTACGGTGTAAACTACTTGAATGAATTTTAACAAGCACTGGAAAAAAGCTCATGATATTTTACAGTACAAAATTTTCTGAATTGGCTCATAAACATGCACATAAAATAAAAAGAGGCACTTTCGATCAACTGGGAATCGAGCCAGGGTCATTCGCGATGGAATTGAAAACATTACCAATAGACCATCGATCCGCGTGTTACACCATTACTTAGTAATTTCCAAGCATATTTGAACAGCATTAGTTATTTTATCAAGTAAGTCTTTCCTATGTCATTTTACCGTCTGTTTATAAAATAATTAACCTTGTTTGTGGGTGTTTGTGGATCAGTGATCTATTGGCCACGTTCTCGCTTCCCTAGCTCGATTCCCCCTAACTCAAATGTGACAGTTTAATTTAATGTGCATACATTTTGAGTATATTTACAACGCTTTATGCTGTAAAATTTCATGAGCTTCTTATTTTTATTTTTATTTCATTTTATTTTATTTTTTAAATACGACAGGACTATTTCTTTCAGTCAGACTTTACGCTTTGTCATCATTTACTGTGTTTTGCTACGAATATGTCACGATGTTTCCCACTTTGATAGCAACTTAAAGAAATATTAACTAAACATTGAGATGCAGCCTGCAAATGAAAATTCAGGTAATGAATGAACCGTTGCTAAGGAATGGAACATCATATTTTAATGAGAAAATTTAGTTACTTAGTTTTATTTATTTATTTATTTTTGTTTTGTTTTGTTTTGCTTGTATATTTAGACGAATTAAAAAAAGTTTCTCTTTTTATTTTATTTTTTTCCCTCTTGCATCAAGTACAAAATCATATTTAAAATAGAATTTAGAAAAATCATGTTAAAGAAATGAAACACCTTTAGTTTTGGAACCACTTGGGGAAATTTGAAATTTAGCCAATTTAGGGTCTCGGATGTTTCTCGCCAAGGTCTTCACTTGCGCAATTTCGATAGCCAATTTAATCGATCACAAAAATAACAACAAAAATTTAGAAGTCTCCAAAAGAGTTTTATATGCATAAAATGTGCTAAAGCAATTATAAGAAATGTATAAAGTAACCATTGTTATGGGAGACGACACGGCTACCGCATGCTTTTATATGGAAGAGTAGACTAAAATAATGACATGTACTAAATTAAATTCTGTTTTGTACAGAATTCTATATTCTTTAATTAAAAAAGAAATTTAGGCTTTTTTTCTGCAGTGCTCCTTAAAAATTCAATCAAGCTTTCATTTTTAGCACGCTTGAAATTTGTCAAACAAAGAGCAGACGATTTTTTCTCGCATATTGTAGTATACACTAGATGTTTTTTTTCCCCTTTTTTAAGTAAACTGTGTCAACTTTACGATAGGAAAAACATAATTTTGATTTTATTTAAACACTTCAGTTTTAATTTTCCCGTTTCCTTTTAAAAATTGCTTTATTATTTTGTTAAACATAAATATAGTTTATTCGTACACATTATTCTTTTTAATTGAAAAGTAATAAAATCATTTTAATTATAACATAAAAAATTCAGTCTAAATTATCCAACACCGGTTTTTAAAAATTTTTAAGAATGGAAATACATATACAAATTATTCTATAATAAATTAATTCATTCAAGGAGAATTTTGGAATAGAATTAGTGAGTATAAAAATCATGTGTAATTGCGCTTCTTTTAAAATGAATACAAAAGCAAACCCGCATATTTCAGAAACAATTTAGTTATTTAGAATAATTTCAAAATTTAGCATATAATTAAAACCTTATGCAGAAATTAAAATACAAGTGTTATTTTAGGGATAAAAAGGATAATAAACGTGTCAGTTTAAACTCTTTTATTTAGTAATTATAAGCAAAGGTTGGGGAATATTCATTTTGTTAAGTTTTATTAATCACTAATTAAGAAAACGAAACATGCGAGTTTATAAATGCATTTACTTAATAACAATTTTAATTCATATACAATTCTCTCTTTGTGTATATTGAGGAAAAAATAAGTTTAAAAATGTTTTCTCATAAGCTTAAGTGTGTCATTGTGTTGATTCAAAAGAACATTATATGCTTAACATATCCTTAATTAGTTATTTTCGAAATGTTTTTGCTTAACATACATTTAATTATTTAATATTTATTATGATATTATGTATTTATTTATGTCATTAAATTGTGTTTATCAAAGCATAACAAATCTTTATGCGCAATATATTTTTAATTATTTATTATTTATTATGATATTATATATTTATTTGTGTCATTAAATTGTATTTATCAAAGCATAACAAATAAAAAAGTGCATAAAGTGTATTATCTTTTAGAAAATTTATTTATCTTATGCGTTATTTATGTATCTTTTGCATTATTTGAAAAAGAAAAAAAGTCATTAGATAATTTATTTTTAGTCTTAATCATAGAATTGCTATGGTCGTTCTTTTTTTTTTTCCTGACTCTTGCACCACTGTATTTATATAAAAATCTTTTTACATTTTTCCACAATCAATTGATAGGAAAACTGCCGCATTAAAACAGTTCTTCAAAGTGTTTGGGAGAAAAAAAATGAGACCGTAGACACAAAATCAAAGTACGCTTCTTGACTGTTTAAAGAAGCCTTCAAAATATTTCATTTTCAATTAAACATAATTTAAAGGTTGACGTAATATGCTTAGGCGTAATATGCTTAGTAAACAATTCATGTCTCTTTATACCGTTTAAAATAAATAGACAATTAAAATCTACAAAATATTTTGGGGGGAAAAAAGAGACAGCGATAAGGAAGGAGTATAAGAAAATTATAGTACACAAAATTTCATAGTGCTAAAAATTTCAATTCAAACTTGAACCACTATGTGGTGTAAAGTTATAAGCAATACCATAATATGGTTCAACTTCACTGTTAAGTTTTCTACTTCTGCCGATTAAATTTAAGTTGCAACCAAAACTTGAAACTAACATATATCCACTAACAAGGGAAGTATGAATCAGTAAAATTACTATTGAAACCAAATCATGCCTCAATTAAAGAGAGTGATCAAAAACATAGGGTAAATTGCAAATTTTGTGTAACAACTCATCCATGGGCTGATTATTGCTCTCTATTTTACTTAAAAATTTAAAATGAATGCATTGAATTATTTTTAACGTTTAATAAAGTAATAATCTCAATGCATCAAAATGCTTTAGTATTTATAAATATTGTTATTTCATTCTAACTTGAAAGTGTTATTAAATTTACCATCTCAGACTTCAATTTTTGGAAAATATTTTCAAGTGTATCTCAAATTGTTTATATATTTCAACTCAATTTAAAAAGCTGAACAACTTGTTACTCTACTTTTTTTTTTTTTTTTTCGAATTAAACGTGAATATCTTAAACTGATAATTGTTATTATTTTTTTTACTGAACTGTTTAAAAGTATTTAATAAAATTATTTGCAACATTTAATAAAACTATGTTCGGTGTAAAAATATTTTAAAATTTACAAATACAAGATGGTTTGTTACCAGTGCGACGAACTTACAGCAGATGTTGAGGGCACAAAGACAATTCACAATTACATAGCAATGTAGGGTTGGAAATGCAATCCTAACGAAATGGGAAATTTTTTAATCCTTTTATAATTGTTTGAAAACACACCCAAATGGTTCCAATTTTTATTAAATACAAGATACATGTGTCAAAATATAGGTATATGAATGATAAGAATTTCGAATCACCTGATAATTTTTTATACATTTTAAATAGTATGATACTGATTGGTGCTTTTTAGTTTTCTAAAATATAAAAAAAAAAAAAAACAAGAAACAGAAGGCGTGATCAAATCTCGTGGATTTTACGTACACGAGAGTTAAGGGGTTAAGAGCTATCACAGGAAAACTGTCAACAACCACTCCCAGAAATGTTAGGACGAAAACTGTCAATACATGGCGAACGTTAAATAACATTTAAAGGCCAAAAGCTTGAAATAAGTTCTGAATTTCTCAATAATTATACCCCCTAATATACTCCCTATCTCGTTTAGATTGAATTTCCGACCCCGCATTGCTATGTGATTCCAAATCGTTTTTGTACCCCATATATCACCTGTAAGTTTGTGGTACCGGTAGCGAACCACTCTGTACAGTTATTTCATTCTAATTTGAAAGAAATATTTATACTTACTATATCCAAAATTAACAAATTAAAAGAATATAAATATCTTAAGATGTTTCAGTGCGTTGCATGAATATAGACGCACCTTAGCTTTAAGAATTAGAATGGTATAGAAGTGTAATAAAAAAAAATATGAATGTGTGACACTTGATGCAAACTGTATGTGTATGATTCAAGAAATGAAAATACGAGTCAAAACAATGAAAGACCAATATGATTTTTTAGAAAATAATTTTATTGAATTTATGATAAAAATACATGTTGCATGAATTTAAACGCACATGTAAAAAATAAATAACTGAGTAACAAATACTGCATCTAATACTTTGTAAAACCACCATGGGCTTCCAGAACAGCCAGTAAACGCCTTGGCATTGACTGATATAGTGGCATGAGGTCATCTAAGCTGATTGTCTTCCAAGCTAATAGAATGGTGGATTTTAGTTCATCTTTCGTGTTAAACTGCCTTCCGTTAACATAAACACGGCGAACCAGAATACCTCATACGTTCTCCATTATGTTTAAATTATGGCATTTTGAGGGCTAATTCAGAACTTTAATTTTATTGTCACGGAACCACTTTTTCATGATATGTGATGTATGTACAGATGCACAATCTTGCTGAAAAATATAATTTCTTCCAGCTTTCTTGACTGGTTCACGGCGGAGGTTCCTTGTGAGCATCTGGACATAATCTACAGAGTTCATAATGTTCTCCACAAATTCTAATTTCAAAGTCCCTTTAAAACCTATGGCTGCAACAGCATGGCAGACCCACCTCCAAATTGACGTTTTGAACAGTACATTTCTTCGGTTCTCAAATCGTGCCAGTAGCTATGAAATCCGTCCTGGTCATCGAGATTAAACATTTTTCATCTGAGAAGATAAATTTTTCTCAATTTAGTCGATCTAGAATCCATTTTCTTGCCCATTCCAACCGCATATCTTTGTGCTTTTGAGTGAGGGATGGTTTCGCCTTCATTTTCTTAAATATAATGAATGTTGCAGCTTTGATAGTTCTCAATATGGTTGTCCGATGAACATCCAGATTGTATTGAGCCTTTATCTTCGCACAGGAAATATTCTTATACTTTGCAGCGTTGTATATTCGACGTTTGTCGTAACTGGTGAACTTTCCTGTTCGCTTCTTATACGCTTTTTCCCATAATTTGCTCCTTTATTATATAATTTCGCCTAACACTCTTACTTCTTCCAATTCGGCGCCCAGTTTCTCGATTGCTAAAGCCTTTACCATGCATAAAGTCGATTTTATCCTCTCTTCTACTGTCAAAGTTTTCCTTCTTGCAATCCTGAAGAAACTCTGTAAATTTTGCACTCAAGCATTAAAATTGTTTTTAGAGAACTTTAGCAACACGACTATCTGCGTTTTAATTTAATTCCCGTGGCTCTGTTAAATTTTAAGCGCAAAATATAGATTGCGTTTAATTTCGCGCAACAAACGAAAAACAGTGAAAAATAAGAAAATGCTTAAACACTCATTTACATAAGCTTGCATGAGCCCAAACATACGTGGCTCAAAGCACCTTATTCAGTTGTTAGTCATACGTAATAACTGTAAGTCATATTCCTTCTTTTAAAAATCTAAAAATTCTATTTCTGGTTATTGGAAAATGTGCGTTTAAATTCGTGCAACGCACTGTAGATTAAAGAATTTATTTTTAATATCCAAATTCTCTTAAGCATTTTCACAACATATAAACAGAAAATTACTCCTAATTTATATAGATAAAAATTTCCAAAACCGGGCATTAAACTAATATTTAGTTTATATGATAGAATTTGTTTGAACTTCTCATATAATACACCTACTGATCATCCCATTTTAAACCATTTTTATATTTTGACTTTTCTTTTTTCAATAATATGTAAATTGTTTTGAACGTAATTGCCTTAAGGAATATATTTTAATAATTTGATTGTTTCTTCAAAAGTATAATTAGTTTGAACTAGTATTAGATTTACTATAAAAATACATTTCAAATAGATATTAATACACTATATAGATATACTTGAGTGGTTAAATAGAATTATTTATATTGATGATATAATGTATTAAAAATTTAATAAAGATATTAAATGAATTGGTTTGATTACTTTTTATTAAAGTTCAGTTTTCCTTAATCAAACTCAGGGAAGAACAAATCAAGCATAATTACTTAATTGCATTTTAAAATTTGCATATATTAATAAATGTATTACATTTTTATTTTTTAATGTATTAGTAACTGAATTATGCTTTTATTGCAAGTAAAATTCGAAATATTTGAAATGGGATAATAAAAAAGCTAGTGAACTTGCTTTTATCATATATCTGCGTGAGTTAGAAATTTTTCTGAAACGGTGTATATTTTTGAGATTGTTTTTATATTAGTTCCCCATCGTACTACTAGCAAACTTAAGTATTTCAAAAGTTTTTGGACTTTGATTTTTTTCACGTTTTTGTAGAATCTGAGATTTAAGGAATCGGAAGATCATAAAATCAATGTGGTGTTCTTACGAGGTTAGTCATTTTATTACTTTCATAGTTTCTTAGACTGTACAGATATTATTTCAAGAACGAGTGGTCCTAAAGAGGTATGGAAGACATACGGTAGAAGCCTGACAAGAGTGTCTTTATTAAAAACACACTTTTGTTTTCAGTACCTCAGCTAAGCTCGTTAACGCATCGGTTGGACTCTAGATGACTCGTAAAATTGTTGTTTTTTGGGATGAGTCACGATTCCATTTGAAAAGGTTTGGCAGTAGGATTCGAGTGTAATGAAAACCATATGAGGTCATGGACTAATGATCTCAACAATGCAATGTAAAAAGCTAGTAGTAGTTCCATCGCGGTCTTGGCTGTTTTTGCATGGCCTGACCTTAGTCCGCTGATAGCGTTCAACCAACCTTAGACTATATATATATATTATGTTCAATTATATGGAAACTATTTATAGCTATTTTTTGGGTTTCATGTACTCATACAAAGATGGAATTTTCCAGGTTGACAATGCGTTTTTTTTATCAGGCCAGAATTGTTCGCAACTCGTTTGAAGAACATTTTGGGTAATTACAACGAATAATGTAGACTTCTAGAATGCCAAACATGAATCACATCTAACATGCGTGGGGCATGATCTAATGATCAGTTTATGTCCAAAATTCTGAGCCGGCAAAAGTTCTGTAATTGTGGACATTTGTAGCGCCAGCATAACTGAATATTCCACTCCCATCTACTTCTTTGGTCTATTACACACAGTATTTCTGTGCTTCAGTGAACAAAGAACGTCCCACACAATATTAGAAGGTATTCCTTACTTTCGGTTCCTCAATGTATATTCATTTTTAGGAAAATTGCTTTCAGGGAAGTTTCATGGTAAGTATTTATTTGAGAATGTTTGACTAATCTAAAAAATGATATTCAGTTACTTACCTTATATCTCAAAGGACAGATTCCATATATAGCTTTGTAATTATTTGGGGCATAAAACAAATGTAAATTTAGAAGATTCAGAATCGAAATCGAAAACAGTATTTTATTGAATGGAATGAAAGCGGAATTCTTAATCAGTGGTAGAGGTGGCATATACAAGGGGTGATAAGAAAAATTTTTATTAGTAGTATTTAAGAAAGAAAAAAAAAAAAAAAAAAAAAAAAAAAAGGAAACAATTTTATATTAATTAGGTATCACATTTGTTCGTCAGAATTAAAATTAGGCACATGCGCATGTGCGCTAAAAGACAGGTATTGAATTGTCGAAAGGAAGTAAAAGAAAAACAAATAAAGAAAATGAGAAGAAAATGAGATTAAACACCATTAAACAGACCATTCAGTTGTATCGCCAACTTTTAAATCTACATTTTGCTTACATTATTAAAGAGCATGTTAATTTAAAAATACATTGTATGCATGACATTTTTTTTTTTTTTTTTTTTTTTTTTTTTTGTAAAAACTAGGAATGTTTTCGGAAAAATAATGAAAAAGAATTTTACAAAGAAAGAGGTCATAATATAAGTTTAGTGTGAAGGCAATTTTGAAGGTTCTTAGCGAAGCTGATGAAGTTCTTAACAATATAAGCAATGGCAAAAAAAAAAAGAGGAGCGAAAATTGGAGTAGGATATTTAATAACGATTGGGAACGCTGCAATATTAGGAACTATGCGACGGAAAGGAATATTAAGGTTTAGAAGTTTTAGAAAGAGCATAACATCTTTTATAGTTCCCGATGCAACGGGTAAGATGAGATTTAGTTAAATACAAAAATATGGGGTAAGATTTTATAGCAGATATAATTTTAGTTGGGTCTTGAAGCGAAGGATCGTGGGAAAGGAAATATTTCAACGTAATCATTTATATCCAAAATAACAATCTGACCGCATTTATTAGTTTCAGTGACGATAATATTATCATCAAATTTTGAATCTTTCCAAACAGTTTTTTAAATTGAAATGAGGTTTATCGAGGATTAAATTACTTAGATTTCCTTTCTGTTAGTCAATAAGATAAGAAAGCTTTTTGAAAACTTTTTCAATAAAAGCGATTAACTGGTAGAAAGAAAGTGGATAAGATATAGCAAAATCATCATTTAACTCTTACCAAGATTTCAATTTTTTAGATTTGTAATTAGTGTTGTTAAAACTTAAATGACAAATTTGGAATTTCTAAGCCTCTCTAATTGTAGAGTTTGTTACAATTACAATTTCAAAACTTTTGTTGTAAGCTTTTACTGAGATTACAAAATATCTGAGCTATTAAATACTAACATTTATATTTATCAGAAATAAAAAAAAAAAGAAAAACGCTAAGCAAAAGCTTTTTAAGTAAAGTAATTTTAATACATTCAAATCAAATATTAAATAGCTCAAAATTTTTAAATAATTATTATTAATATTATCATTATTATCAGTCATTTGTCATATAGCATGAAATCAACATCCAAATAAATCTAAATTAATAAATAAATTAAGTTAAACTAAACTTGCATTAGTAAAAGTATATAAAATAATTTAAGCTTGACAAAAACTGCTTATTAACTGCATTTAACATATAGATACAGGGATTTACACTCTGACGTAGCTTTCACACCACTATATTTGAATAACAATTTTTCGTCGATTTCTTGGAGGAGAAAAAACTATTAGGAAAAACTACTGTATTAGTAATGTACTCCAACTTTTATAGAAAAAAGAAATTGGGAATCTAGCTTAAACCACTGAATTGTGTGGAGTTTGCTATTTAAAACATCTTAACGAAGATTAATTATAGATAGCGTTTTTAATTGGATTATCTGTATGTATATATATATATATATACAGTAAAACTTCCCGCGAGCGACCACCCTTCGTTCCGCAAAAATTTGGTCGTTAAGAGAGGCGGTCGCTCGAAGAATGTCAACACTAGACTGCCAAAAAAAAAAAAAAAAAAAAAAAAAAAACTTAAAAATATTGTTTGTGTTGTTATTTATTTAATACTGCCTACTAATACATATAAATAGTTACACATACATATTTTTTAAAATTTAAACCTTCTTAAAATCTAAAAACATTAAAAAATGTTATTTATGTTGTTATTTATTACTTATACTGCATACACACTTTAGTTATACTGCATACACAACTACACATATATGCGTACTTTTTAAAATTTAAATTTTCTGAAAATGCACACTTAAAAATACTGTTTATGTTGTTATTTATTTAATACTGCATACTAAATACATATAAATTGCTGCAAATACGTATTTTTAAAAATTTAAACTTTCTTAAAATATTGCGAAATTTCGGTTTGTTGCATTTTTTTTTTTTTTTGCTTTTTCAGACAGTACTTCTCTCTCTAATTTATTTTTTAAATCTGAAAAAAGTGCATTTATATTAACATCCTTCATGCATTCTGAATTTTCCATGATAAAATCTATTTGTTTTAAAGTTTGCTGGGCTGTCATAGGTTTGGCCTGTTGAATAACATCATCAGGCGGACTTTCCTCTTCAGATTCTGAATTAGTGCCTGAAAGGCATAAAAATATGTTTTAATTTCCTCATCCTAAAATTTTAATGGCGATTTTAATAGTGAATTTAGCACTTACCTTGAGCAACGGCCTTTTCCATCAGACGTTCTTCCCAATTGCCGTTGAGGTCATCAAAACATTCCAAGTTGTTCTCATACTCCAGGGCCCTTGGGTCATATTCAATCTCTGCAAGTTTCGAAAGTTCTGCTATTTGTTGCATGGATGTTTTCTCATCAAACAAAAAAATCTGCTTTTCTATCGCGGAATTTGTCATGTGACAGCTAGCAAAGCAATTAATCACCAGTTTTGAATCCAAATCTCTCCAAGCACATTTAGTCCATCCCACAGCGTCGGCTATGGTGATCTGTTTAGCCAATTCGGACGCATTAACACTGTCATCCATTCGTGCAATAATCGATTGCAAGACGTATCGTCGGTATTCAAGCTTAAACCATTTGATTATGCCATGGTCCAAAGGCTGACCAATAGCTTTGATAGCTTCCAAGAGCTTTGAAGTTGTGTTAGGAGGTAAAAATAGAAGTTTCACATTTTTCAAAACAGTTTCATATTTATGGCAGGCTGCATTGTCTAAGACAAGAAGAACATTTCTTCCTTCTTTGGCCATTTTTTGATCGAAATCCGTAAGCCATTCTTCGAAGATTGCAGCTGTCATCCAGGCTTTTTTGTTTGACTTCCAGTGAATTCCAAGTTTACTAATGTCCTTTCCTTTAAAACATCTTGGTGTTTGAGACTTCCATATCATCAGCGGCTTTAACTTTTCGCCCGCTGCACTAACACAAAACGATACTGTAATCCTCTCTTTTGCTTGTTTTCCTCCTTTGGAATCCGCCGATTTTATCATCATGCTTTTGTTTGGCAGTGCACGAAAAAAAAAGTCCTGTCTCATCCATGTTAAAAATGTCTTTGTCAGCGTACCCAGCTAAAAGTAATGGTAGTCTCGTTGTCCAGTCTTCACATGAGTTCTCGTCGACATCAGCAGCTTCTCCGCATAATGCACGAAACACGATATTATACCGAACTCGAAACTTGTCGAGCCAACCGTTGCTGGCACAAAAATCTTTTATTCCAAGGGCGTCCGCAATCTCCATAGCTTTTTGCTTCATCAAAGTTCCACTTATTGGAATATTCTTTGCCCGGGCCGTTTTGAACCATTCGATTAAAGCTTCGTTTATTTCTGGATATTTTTCCATCCGCATTCTCTTTACACCCCGAAACGTGAAGTTTTCCCATTCTTTTCGAATCACAACTTTATCTTTCAAAATTTTATTGATTTGGGTTTTTCCACAACCAAAAATATCTGCCAATTTCCTCTCAGAATTTCCTTTTTCATGTAACTCGATCACTTTAACGCGCTGCTCCAACGTTAAAATGACTCGTTTTTTAGACATGTTTATACATCTAGCCTTACAAGACTTGCAAGTGAATCCGTACTGCACGAAATTCCAGCACGCCGTTTTCCTCTCTACCCACGTGACATTCATAATAAATGTAATAACTAATAACCGATGAGAGATTATCAGCAGCGTGACACATGACTTTGTACGTGTACTTGCACCTGCTGTCGACTGATTTGGGATGTGATTTTGTTTGTTTTATTTCAGAAAAAAAAGCCAAAAAAAAAAAAAAAAAATTGGAAAGGGAACTGGGACTTGCTTATAGAGGTCGCCTATAGAGGGTTGTCTGGTCTCTCTTAGAGGATTTTTAACATTAAGTAGATAGGGTAAAAAATCGGTGCCTTTAAAAATCGGTCGTTGGAGGAGGGGGTCGCTTAACAGGGGTGGTCTCCCATAGAAGTTTCACTGTATATATATATATATATATATACCTACCCCTGATTTCGTGTTTGCAATCGTGGAACCATAAGTAAATAATCTAGTCAGGCTAATTGGAAACTTCTTTATTTAAAATCCATTTCAGGGCTGGGGATCCGACTCTTGAGGCAATGAAGACTGGTGGGGGTCTTGAAATCAGTCCCGCTAGCGACCGGACTTTGTCGATGCTTGACCTCGAACGTAACTTTGGAATTCCGTGGCGCAGAGTTTTTACTGGCAAGAGCTAATCAAGAAAGATTACTAAATTTTGGCGAGCTCCATCTTTTAAACCCTTAACTTTTGGTGTAAATTGGCGTATTTTTAAACCCATCCCATTTTATTTAGTTGGTTACTTTATTCAGTACCAACGCCCCTTCATTGCTTTTTATTGGACATACTTTCGTTTTTTCCAGACATCGTGACGCTGGTCGGCGCTTTCTTTTGCCAACTCGCCAAGTCATTAAAATAATTATTTATTGCTTTTTATTTGACATAAAATAATCAAACCGTAATTTAGACTCATAAATCTTTTACTCTTTAATTGAATATTTTCGGCGACCAGATATTTTTCTATTGTTCATTAAATTTATTTATAGGATAATTTATAGGATATTTCCAGCTATCAAAATGCTTAAATGTTTAATTTGTTTATTTCTTTTTAAATGAAGATGATCGCGATTGTAATTTCCGTTCGTTATTTTTTATACTTTTAGAGTGATTTATAATCTAATATGAAATTTCTTTTAATTCTTTTAGTTATCTAAAAAGAATACCGTAGAATGTAAAAACAATAATTTAAAATATAAAAATATTAATTTATTCCTTACCTCTTTTTATCCATTATATTTTATATCTTTCATATATATTATATATATATATATATATATATATATATATAAGAATAAAATATATATTATATTTTTATAATGCATATAAATATGTTATATTGTGGTAGTAATTCAATAAAAGTAAAATGGATATCTAATATTGTATATAAAAATTGAATGTACAAATTGTTGCAAACAAAAAATAGTATTAATTACAAATTGTTATTCGGTGAAGTTTTACAGAAATATTTTGTCAAAATGTATTAAAAATTTCGAAGTTAATAATATATTAATTAGTTTTAAAATATATGATCTTACGTGGAAGAATAAAAAAACCCAAAACTTGAGATTTTGAAACAAAAGAACTCTTCTAAATTTATTGCAACTTTTACGATACGAAGATTTATTATGTCTTCACATCTTATTTTGAAAAATTAGAATTATGGTTAAAAACACCCTCATAACATATGTATTTTCAATTCCTATGCCGAAACATCTAAACTAATGCGGAAACTTCCGTTAAGAAAATAATTATATTTGTATTTAGAAACGAAATACAATTAACAATAATAAATTATGTGAATTTTTCTATTCATTTAAAATTTGAAAAACAGAAGCACTAAAATGGAGAAAATTTCACGTTAAAAAGTGGAACATAAAAAATAAATTAAAGATTATGATAAATTGCGATAGAAGCAAGTGATATTTCTAATGTATTAAATGTATATATGTGCGTGTAAGAGTGTGTGTATTTTGTCTTTAGATATAAAAGTAATCAAAAAGTTGCACACACACACAAAAAAAAAAAAAAAAAAAAAAAAAAAACGCTGCAGTGCTAATTTAAACAAGTAAAAATATACTGACTACGTTTCTTTAATTTAATTATTATAACCTTTTTTTTTTTTTTTTCCTTTTTTTTTTAATTAAAATTCAATTTTATGCTTTTTTATGATATATATATAATATTTTATCCCTTTTAAAATTATAAGAATAAGAACAGAATCAAAATCTGAAAAATAAAATAATATACGAATAATTTCTAATATTTTTCAGTAGGTGTTTTTAAAATAAATATTATTTCAATATATTTAATTCACTTTTTGTTCATTAAAAATTGTAGAGAATTAAATGTTCAAATATGATTTAAGAATTTTTTCTTATGAATGAGATTTAAAGAAGAGAAATAAAAGGAAGACGCACTTTCGAGATTAATTCTTCACGCAAGAAATATTTAATGGTTTGTTTTATTATATTAAAAATTAAGAAAAAAAATTATCATTTCTAAAATAAACAAATTCTTATTACAATGTTTAATCAATTAATTAGGGAAAATTTAATTAGAAACATTAATTGTTGTTTCTGATACAGAAACAAATTTCATTTTCAAATGTTAATTATAAATATTTTTTTTTAATAATAAAAATACTGCTGTTATTAGTTAAAGGACACTTGAAAAAAATTAAACTTGTATTTATTATTATTATTGGTAGTAGTATCATTATAGAATAATATTATCATTTATCAACAAAATTGTTAATTTTGTTGTTGTTTGTAAATTGTTGTTTTTTGGTTATTATACAATTCGAAATCAATAACAGTAAAGTAAGTTTATACACTCCTTCTCATATTTATAAAGACACTTTATGTTTTGAAATAAATAATGTAAAAATAATTGTGAACAAGATTATACTAAGTGCACTTAATATATCTAGTATTCTAAAAACCAAAACTGCTATATATATATATATATATATATATATATATATATATATATATATATATATTTAATATGAAATAAAATTAATAAAAAATAATGGAAAATATTTTTTTCTGCACGTTTTTAGATGTTCATAATTATAGGGATAATCAAGATTTTTTTCGTTTTATTTAACTTACTAGCGGATAAATTACAGTGGACAGGCGAATCTGTTAACTTCTTAGATTAATTCATATATAAGCCTTCAATTTTTCTTGGACGGACATTACTGATAATTCCTCGAAAAATAAAACGTTAATGTACATAAGAATGATAAATGTGTTTTCTAAGAGGAGGATAATTTCAATCCCCCGAATTTCTAATTAAATTCGAAGATCTAAAGTTGCTGAAGGAAATGTAATCAAACGTTGAACTGCTGGTTCGATAGGAAAGAGATCTGATGCAAAATCAGAGTTGTTTTATAGAGATCGAAGACTCATATTTCCTCTTACTGTTATACTCATAATGACTGCTGCTGAATTTGCTCATAGTATTTAACGAAAGATTGGTGTCCACATTTATGCATGTTTAAAATAATTAATAATATCTTAAAATGATTTTTTAAAAAAACTGTAATAATCAATGAGCATTTAATGGGGAAAAGAACGTCTGTGTTAAAGTTGAATAAAGACAATATTAAATGATAAAATGTTCCATTTTCGGATGAAAAACATTTTATTCTTGATTATCCAAATGGTTTTAACAGTTACTGGCACGATATGAAGATATCGAAAGACAGAGCAGATTTTTTAAAGGCAGATATGAATCGGGCATTTTAAATTTGGATCTATGGTTCTCTGGGTAGATGTTTTTACTGAAGGCAGAATTAATTTAGTAATTTTTTCTATTATTATGAACATCAAGAAAAAATCCGCAAATTTTAAACATGGAATTCTCATATGTTTGTTAGATTTTGGGGAGTAATAATATTTTTTCAACAAGACTTACATTTTTGCTCTACTTCTAGAACAATGGGAATTAGTTTGAAGAAAAAACTTCTGTATTATTACCTTTCCCGTGGCCTGAAAGTTGAAAAAACCTTAACTTATCATATTAGAGAATTGCATGCAATTGGAAAGCAATTTTAAATAGTTTAAATGTATTCACAATATCATCTAAGCTGTATGAAATGGTATTGAAACTGAATTTAAAAAAAAAGTGCATCTATATATACCAGAGAGAATGTCTGACTGTTTCACTTTAAAAAGAGACACCATAAAATATTAATTTAAAGAATAGCTGAAAAAAAAAATTACTAAGATTCGAGCTGTAATTGTGAACACCTGATAAATCCTCTTTTTGACCGTATTTAAAGTTTTTTTAAATAGAAAAACGATAACACTTTTTAAATATAGTATATTAATGAAATTCAAATTAATAAAAAATATATTTATTTAAATAAATAGTGTTCAGTATTTAGTTAGTATAGAAAAACGGGTGTCCTTACAATTATGAGAACCAGATTTATTTCTGCAATATGGACACTCAAGAACACTTGTTTTTTTCCAGTTAATATATATACATATAAGTCTTATTTTATCTTTATGTATATACTGGATTTATTCCAGATTAATTATAATTTTATACATATATATATTAAATACATACAGGTGAATCTCGACTTTTGCGCATAGTTAGTTCCTGAAAAAAATAATATAATACAAAATATTTGAAAATAGGGGGATTTAGTAAAACATCGAAAATCATATTTTAAATATTTATCTGTATTATTCATTTATTATTAAAATATTTACATTTTCGAAGCGTGTTTTAAAGCTCCCAGGTGTTTTCATTAAAAAGCTGTCTAGAGTTAATTGATTACTATCTAATATTTCTTTATCTTGGAAAAAAATTCTGTGACTTTTTCAATCGCTGTACGTACTTGAGATATACATCCTCCACTGAGATTATATTTTGACATGAAAGTAAAGCAGTAACATGTGCCTAACGCGAAATTAAAGCTGTTTAATACATTCTACTATTCTTTTTGAAAAACAGAGCATATCCCCGTGGAACGATTCCTCCATTTTGAACATTTTCCACAAAGATTGAAAAGTGTTCATGACTTCGGTTTGTCTATCTGTCCATCATCTAACATGAAAGAAAACCGAATCGTCATCTATATTATAATATGGGAGCTTTATTTTTTTAAATTATAATATGGGAACTAACGGAATAGATAAAATAACTTTAATATGATTTAATTATCATTATTAAACAAGGTGATTTAATTATCTATATCATTATATAAAGCGCAAAAAATTGTTTGTTTGTGGAGGGTAATCTCTGAAACTACTGAACCGATTTAAAAACTTCTTTCACTGACCGAAAGCTACAGTATGCCATATTGTTATAGGCTATATTTAATTTTGATAAAATAAATTTTAGTTTAAAATCTGAGCATTTTAATTAAAATCCCCATAGAAGCCGTAATAGAAATGGAAATAATGAAATAGTAAAAAAATTAGCTGCTGCCAACATAAAAGAAATATTTACATATTCATTTCGTTTTCAAAATATCTTGACGTGAAAAGAAAAGAAATATATTTGCACGTGCATTAAATTGAAATTCATATAAAGCTTTTTTAATTGTTAAACTTACACGTTAAATCTGACGTCATTATAGAATTAAAAGTGTTTATTTTTCTAATAATTTAATTTGATATGATATGATATAATATCTAAGCATCAATGTTTAAACCACGGAGTCTTTATTACTCCGTGGTTTAAACTGATGTGTGTAAACGAAATTGGAATTTAAAAATAAATAAATAAATAAAATAAAATAAAATAAGAAATTCTATTTTATAATATTATTTATTTTAATTTATAATTGTTGCCAAAAAGATTTACGAATTAATTTATTTTTAGACATATAATAAAAAATATTTTCACGCGAACAATAATATAAAAAGTGAACTGGATTTTTTGTAAAAAAATAATAAAGATCGAGGAAAATTATTTCCCCATTTTAATCCCCATATTTGGATATAGATATGTATTAGTTATCATGTGCATCCGTTAGATTAAATTGTTTTTGTTGTAAAATTGATAAAATTGGAATTTTAAATTTCAAAACTCTAGAAAAAAAAATGGCAAATTTCCATATTCGATTGAAAACATAAACATTTCATTTCAAAGGATGATATTTACACAATAAACTAATAAACTAATTAAAAGTGAAAGGATAAATATTCTATCATAATTTGAAGTCAAATTTGTTTTCAAATGTCTAAATAAAGTATCTGATATAATATACTAATATGTTGCAGCGGAATAGATTTGATATCCGTCATCCTTGGCAGAAAAAAAAAAAAAATATCGCCAAATTATCTGGCGAATATAATTTAATTCCTTTCAAAAATCATGGTTATTTTAAAAACTTACATTAAGATTGTAACGAATAATATGAAAAAATATTTCGTACAATACATATTACGAAAATATACATCTGGCATGTATATTTTCGTATTACGTTTTTGATCGCCAAATACAAAAAACGCCAAGGGTGACAGTTTTGAAATTTAAAATAAAAATTTTGTCAATTTGACAGCAAAATAACTCAATCTAACGCATGCATACAATAACTAATACATATCTATACCCAAATATGAGGATTAAAATCGGGAAATAATTCTTCTAGAATTTTAATAAAAAAAAAAAAAAAAAAAAATCCAATGAGCGATTAACATGGAAAATCTTTTTCTTGCATCCACGGGCGGTCAGTGATGTCATACTTCGCTTGCGTATTGAGATGTTTAAATTTATTTGGCGACTATTTTTAGCAACTAACAGTTATAGCAAGTAGCTCAATATACATAGCGCATACAGCCATTACTGAAATGTAAATAGCATTTAATTATTTGAGTTACATTATGTTGACTGGAAACCTATTTAATATACCTATGCTCTATAGCTATACTAATATAAAAAAAAGAAAGGTTTATATGCATATGTAGAGAACGATCGCTAGAACTAAAAAGCCGATTGCTTTTTTTTTTTTTTTTTTTTTTCTTTCAATAATCAAAAGTTACACTGTCTCTCTCTAAGTGCTAGAAGCTATAATAAATTTTGGTAAAATAAATTTTTAATTAAAATTTTCAATATTTTAATTGAAAACAAAGAATAGATTTGATATCTATCGTCATTGGCGATTTTTGTATTTGGCGATCGAAAACGTAATACGAAAATCTGTATATTATCGTAGTAAATACGAGATGTATGTGTTTACTTCAATTACCCTACTACCGTAGGTAGTGGAAGTATTGTATAGGTTTTGGCAATTGGTCAGTGTGTGTGTATATGTGCACGTGTATGTGTAATCTTCTGGCCATCATATCTCCAAAACTAATAAAAATAGAACTACTAAACTTCACAAGTGATTCAGGTCTGGTGTACAGATAAATTTTCCAAATTTTCGTGAAAATTGAAAAACCGGAATTGGGTCATCGAAAACCAGAACCTAAGCCCATATTCAAAAACACCTCTAATGATTTTCTTCAAAGTTGCTATATAAATAATATATTAGATGCCCTTTCGATTGAAAAGTTGCTTAGTTCAGGAAAATTGATAGGCGTCCTCTATAAACAGCTCAATTTCAGACTTCGCAAGTGCGTTCCTTTAAAAACGCCTGTACGGATTTTTTTCAAACTCGCCATGTTAACTTCCTATTAAATATCCTTTTGTATGTAATTATTGTTTTTAGGTCAATAATTGAGTATGTTAAGTTTTAGTAAAAGTTGGTATCTCAAAAACGGCTCTAACGTATTCTTGAAAATTTTTTCTTTAATCCAATTTAGATAACCTTTCTCAAGTATTACGTGCTTATTACAGGAATATTAACGGTCATCCTGATTAGGTAGTTCAGTTTTAGATCTCGGAAATTCGTGTTTAAAAAAATAACTATCTATTTTTTTTCCCTTATTTTTTAACTCGCTATGCAAACTCTGTTGTATGTGTCTTTATACGTGTATCAAGTTTCTCTTACTCGAAAATCTCAAAAAATGCAAGTAATATCTCCAAAAAATTGTATATATTACGTGTAATAGTGGGTAATGGAAGTCGTGTGGTTGTTTCACACCAGATTCTGTAATAGTATATATTGTACGAATATTGTTTCATATTATTGATTTCTCCTTTAATATACATTATTAAAATAATAATCAATTATGGAAAAAATTAAATATAATTGCGAAATGAAAAAATAAATAATAATTAAAGCTATTATGACGTCAATTTTATCAAAAACATTTTCATGTCATAGGTTTATTTTTCAATATTTTTTATTCATGAGTAAAGAAATGTTTCTTTTTATGAAATAAATAAATAAATAAATAAATAGCATTAAGTAAAAATTGCCAACATTTAACAACTAATTAAAAAAAATAATTGTAAAATTATATTTTGACTTTCCAGTTAATAATATTGCCTGACTATAACATATAAACTGATATATTTCTTGATTTTTTACATATCAATCCATCTTTAACTAAAATTTGTTCATCAGTGCGAAGCCGGACGGGTCAGCTAGTCTTTTATAAATAAACAACATAAAAAAAGTAAAAAAAAAAAAAGTAAAAATCAACAGTAAAAAAAAAAAAAAAAAAAAAAAAAAAAAAAAAAAAAATCGCTTATATTCCATGTGTTTTACATATTTTTCCACAATATACATGTGTAAATCTATATATAGGATATTCATTTTCAATAGCGAAATGAAAGAATCTCTGAATCTCTGTAACTTTATCCTGGTTAACAGTACTTAACCTGTTAGTACCCAGTGTCTTCAATTGAGGACAGCTAATAAAATGGCACGTATATTTTTTGTGGTTTCTTGGAATGATTTCTGCTTTTTAGTGACAGTTTATAGCGTCACTCTAAATGTTCCTTGAAAGTTTTATGTGCCTACTATTAATTATTAGGACTGAGGACTATTAGTCTCAATCTGGGATTTTTGCATTGTCGTTTTTCGATAGTTGGACATTTGTCGAAATATAAAATTTATTGAAAATATAATTGAATAATTTGAAAGCGATGTTATAATTTGAAAAAAAAAAAAAAAAAAGAAAAAAAAACTAATAGTCCTCCGTCCTAAACTAAATTCTGCTTTTGCCAGAATTTCATCGAAATCTTTATCATTATTATTATTATTATTATAGAGTTCTAACAACCACGTGACTTTCTTCTTAGCAACCGTACTTTGCTGAAGGACAACGCTAATTTTTCCATGACTTTGGAAGCGTAGTAGTCGAATTTTTTTATGCTTTTGCAAATACATTTACAACACTGTGTTACAATAAATTTGTAACACTATTCCGCATTGATAAAATGGGTCAGTAAGATCAACTGTCCCTCAGCAAACATGCTCGTGACGTCATCTGTTACAACTCTATTGAAAGAAAAAGAAAAGAAAATTAATAATAATCAGTATCGTTACAAACGATATCGAAAAAGTTTTTTTTTTTTTTAATAATTTTGAATTAGGAAATAAAAAGTGCGCGAGCAATATGAAATAAAATAAGTAAAAAAATGAATTTAATAATTTAATTTTTATATAAAACATGATCGCGTGCTATCTTAAAAAGTAGATGTAAAATTTAAAGTTTAATTTTTTTGGCAACAACTATAAATTAAAATAAATAATTTAATGAAAGTTCGTTCTTTAGATATACGTCCGTGTAAGATGTCAAAAAATATACGACAAAGTATTATATCTCTTTATTCTTCTAATAAATTGTCGGTGAGAGAAATTGCTCAGAAATTGAGTATTCCTAAAAGTAATGTTTATTTTATTTTTTATTTTTTTAATCTGATTAAATTTTTCACTTAAAAATACTTACATTTTCTTACTTGACATTATTATATACAAACAAATATATATGTAGTATAATAATTATGTGTATTATTATTATATTATATAATTATTATGTTTTTTTATCATAAGTGTTAAAAGTAGGCAGTGATAATTTTGTTTTGTAATTTCTTTATTATTATTTCATAATTTGGATAGTCATTTTATGATCTTTCATTCGTCTCACATATATTTGCTTTTTGCGCAGGTATACTAACTTAAATCAAGTTGAATAATAATGTATATTATAATACTTTACTCTCGAGATCTTTGTCAACATATAATAGGAAATTAATCTGTTATCTCAAAGTTTTTCTATCTCGAAGTTTTTTCACTAGAACACTAAACGTCAATAAATGAGGACATGCTTTAAATTTAAAACTATCAGAAGAATTGTTTAGGTTATTATATTTTACTGTCAGTTGTCTATATTAATTTAGAAGTGAAATAATCAGCTAATAATATTTTGCAAAATTAATTCGGGCGTTAACGGGTTAAACTTTTAATTCGGTTAAAGTAGTTTAAAATGATTTTTCTGTAGATCAGTTTTCTAATATTAGAATTCCAAAGCATTGATATAATTATATTGAAGTCAAAATCATTTCTTTTTTCTAAGATAATTACTATTTTATTTTCAATATTCAACAATTGTTATATCTAGGTCTAAAAAATATTTTTTAGATTAAGTATTAAAATTAATTAAGTATTAAAATTCGTAGTTTCAAGTAAGATAAATTTATCAGTTTTTGTATCGGTATCATTATTATTAGTAGTAAATGCAATCAGGTCATCAATATATCTATACATATTTTTTTACTGAAAAATCACAATAATAGGCATACACACATATATGTGCCGGGTGTCCCATAAATTTGTAGCCATTTTAAAAATCCATAAAAATTGAAGGAATTAGTAGAATTGAATGCTGTTTGCTCTAAAATTTTTCCCGTAAATAGCTTTTTTTTTCTGTAAAGAAAAAATAATAGTTAAAATCTTCGTCGATAGTGGCCGCTGTACTTAAGAAAAATCTCCCATTTACATGAAAAAATATATTTATTTGAATGCAAATGTTCACAAAAATATAACTCCTAATCTATGTGTCCACTCTCACCAGAAACTACAATTTGCAAACAAGTTACAAGACTGCTAACTGCAGCTTCAATCGGCGATTCTCATGTGATGCAAACTACCAATAACGCTTTATACACCATGTTAATTACAAGCTCGCAATTAAAATTTCATGTATGCACAAGTAGTAGGGAAAATAAGAAATAAGCTGTTAATCGTAAAACCGTGCAATTTATAGTACTCTGATTTGCATAATTCTCATTACGCGCCTGCGCAGTGCACTCTGTCGACAAAAATTTTAACTTTTTTTTCCTTTAACCAAAAAAAAAGAAAACTCACCCTTCGGGAGAATAACTTTTTCACAAACTACAGTCGGCAGCAAAAGTATCCGAGCACTAGCCAATAATTCCGATATCAAAAAAATAAATTTAAAACTGTTTTGTTAAATAAATCCTTGTCGAATCACGTTTTTAGACTGACTAAGAATATGACTCGAGAAGGATTTATTTAACAAAGCAGTATTAAGTGTACTTTTTTCAGACAGGGATTATTCATTGTGCTCGGATACTTTTGTTGCCGACTCCACGCTCAATTCTACCAATTTCTTGAATTTTTACGATTTTTTAAAATGTCTACAGACTTATGGGACACCCGGTTATATATATATATATATATACGTATATATACAGTCTGTAACAAAAGTGTCCGAACACTAACAAAAATTCCTATGTAAAAAAAGTACACTTCATACGGTTTCGTTAAATAAATCCTTGTCGAATCCCGTTCTTAGTGTAAGAACATGATTCGATAAGGATTTATTTAAAAAAATCGTATGAAGTGTACTTTTTTTACACAGGAATTTTTGCTAGTGTTCGTACACTTTTGTTACCGCTGTATATAGGTATATGTGTGTGTGTGAGCTTTTTTAAGTGATAAGGTTCTATTGAGAACTTTATCATTTAAAAATGTAAGGAAGAATACGTAATTCTTTTTCTGGCCAAATATCTTTAAAATGCAAACGTATTGCATGCCTATTATTTTAGTATTTCGGACATTAAGCCCGTTGCTGACTGACCAGACCTTTTAAAACGTGAAAGTCAGCTGCTACGTTTTGTTTTCATACCGAAGTCACATCTGTGTTATTTCCATGCGTTAACTCTGCTGTGATTTTTAGCAGAGCAGAAGTAAGAGAAAATAATGAAAGTGTATTTCTTATCAGCTATTCTTTCACTACCAACGTAGTCTGAGCAATCACCTGTTTTTGAATTGAATTGTGCTGGTTGCTAACTTATAGTATCCATAAACGAAAAATAATGACATAACTGTTTCGAGAATTTTGCTACTTTATGGGGCAATATGAAAAGGAGTAAATAGAGAGTATAATAATCTGTAAATAGAGATGTCATAAATTTACACAAATGTGTCTGAAATGCCAATTCAGACAACAGACATATCTGAATTGAAGACACCTGAGTGTGTTTGTTTAAAATGTATTGAGATAAGTGTCTGAATAGTGTTGGTATGTCCGAAATTAACACATATGACAATTCAGACACAAAGAAGTTAAAATATTTTACAAATTAGACACTTAGACGTTTTACTGTTCAGATATTTAAAAATTCAAACATTTGTATTACTTTGAAATATTTTCATATGGAATCCATTTTTATTTCATAAACTAAGTACCTAAGCTATTTAAAAGAACTTTTGCTTTATGAATTAAATATTCAAGGTATAATAAAATAAAACGAAATGAAACCATATTAGAATATTTGATCAATTTAAATTATCACTGATATAAATCAATAAAAATAGATCTATTTTGTAACCGTAGATGAAAATCTCAATCCAAGAATCGTCTAAAAGGACGCTTATTTTAGAGTTATTGCAGACATGAACTGATTTTTAGTAATATTTTTTTTTTTTTATCACTTTACTACTGTGAAACAGCATTTAATATTTCTGAAACATAATATTCTTTCTTATATTAAAAAATAAGCTAATAATTGTTTCAAAAAAAAAAAAAAAAAAAAAAAGCTGTGATTAACACTTGAAAGACTTTATAGTGAGTATATTAAAGATTTAAGCATTTTTTCCTGCAATAAAAATCCGTTCTTAATTTCTGAGTAGATTTTTTAATTTTACACTGCTTCCAAAATTTGTTTTAGTTTAATGTTTTCTCTTTTTAAAAAATACTGTTTCGTTACATTTGAAAAACTTTCTAGATTAATTAAAAAAAAAAAAAATTCTTAAATCTAATGTGAAAAATTTAAGTAATTAAAAAACAGTCGAAAATCATCTTGTATAGAACATAGTTTTTATGTAACTCCAAAGTGTAACACAAAATAAAGTTATTTCATAGAACTCGCTTAAAAAAAAAAAAAAAATCTTAAATATGCTTGAAAATTACTTCTTTTGAAATAAATGAATTTAATTAAAGTTCTTTACATTTTCTATATCCATATATGAAATTTCTATTTCTCGGAATCCTTTATTTTTAACATAACATATTTTTATTTTTATGTATTTGTTGGGTTGTATATTATTAAATACTTAAAACAAACTGAGAAATAGTAACTGAAATATTTTTAAAGAAAGGTAAAATAAGTTTTAAAAAGCTTTCAAAATAAAACAACAATGTACGATATTAATATAAACTTTTGAAGGCTTAACTAAATTTGTGCAAATATTTTTGAAGGAAATACGCTTAAGGCTAAAATTTATTATCCGTTATATTATTCTTTCTTTTGTACTTTTTCATTTCTTCCGATGATTATTTCATATTTCTTAATACAAAGAAATTAAGCTACACCTCTGCCAAAATCGGTTCCTTAAAATTTACGTATTTATTATTAAACATGAATCATCCATTATCTCTAAAAATTACTTAAATATTTTCACAATTCATCAAGATGTTTGCTTTCTTAGTTGAAAAGTAATTACCTCGTATAATATTGTTTCAGTTAGATTAAATGTTATTATATTTTGCTAGACTATATCAGGGCCATAAATTAATTATACATTAATATACAATATGTATTTGTTTTAACTTCCACTATATGTTTCTTCATACAAAACGCCAATTTGAAATAAAAACAGGTGAAAACAAATTATACGCAGTGAACAAATATAATGAATCATTTATCTAAAGTTTTATAGTATATATATATATACATATAGGTTTTGAATTAGAGTAACTGTATTAGTAGTTTACACTAAGGAATACAATATTTTAACATTTCATACAGGATTATACACTTTAAGAAAGTAATGTATTCAACGGCTAAAAAAAATATATCAACTTGACAGTTTAAAAATATGCAATACATAATCCAAGGTTTGTAAATATACAATTTATAAATTATGGATACTTGAACGAAAGGATCGCTTGAAAAATAATTTAACAGTCATATTTCAGTTTATAAAGAGTTCACTAAGTTTATCTTTTGAATACTAAAGTGCGTATGTTTTCTTAGAATAGAGTAGTTTCAGCGATTCCAGTCTAATATATTTTTTTTTAAAGAAAAATATTGAAACTGACAAACCGGATAATTTATCTTTGTTTTATGTACGTGGTCTGGGAATACAGATGCTGAGGTACTAAGCTGCCAGACGCTGGTATGGACCGTTCCACATACCTAACCAGAGTACTAGAGAAATGGGCTGTGCCACTTTCTTTTCAGAGTATTGACTGCTATCATCTAATGAAGGAACTCCGACACTGCGATTTCATTTCGATGTTCTTCTTGGAAACAGTGTTCAACCGGAACACCCGCACCTCTAACATTGCACTATAGAAGCGCTCAGATCACGCATCTGGATGCAATAATTTTGAATTAAGTCCACAGCTAACTTGGAGACAGAACAAGAGAAAAAATAAAATAATTAATGGACGGATATGGCCAGAGAAACCGTAGAATTTAGTTGTGCACAGGTAATTCTGAGACCAAAAGAATGGAGGTCCTTAACCCATTTTTAGCCACAATCCTTTACACAGGACGCAATAAGTATTAAATGTATTGATTGTTTTAAAAGCTTTCGCGTTGTTATTTTAGATTAAAATCAAGCTGGCAGTGAGCTAAGATCTATATCAGTTTATCATAAAAACAACTTTACTAGAACCTAATACGGAATATATTACGTTAAAGAGTTGTTTGAAAAAAAAAAAAAAAAAAGTTTGACAAAATTGGGTTTAAAAAAGCATGGTAATGGAAACCGCTAAGACATCATTTCATAAAATCGCTCAACTAAAAGATTAGCTGAAACATTGCGGATAGGAAAAGATTGCAACTGAACTGATAATTCTGAAAGTGCCACTTACTAGGGGAGGGAGATAGATTTGAGTTGTGCATATAATTTAATTTTTTAAAACCAATATTAAGCGTGGCAAATAATTAATGGCCGAAACAGGATCGTGTTATGCACGTTAACTGCCTAAAGAAAGAATAAAAAGGAACTATCTCAATTTTGAATCACCACGCATGGGATAGTTCTCACGTTGGTAGCCCGACGAATTGCAAAGGATCGCATCGGGTACTTGACGGTGCAGCAAAGATTAGCGAGGACTAGACACTGCCACGCTCTCGGTTCCTAATGGAACGAACAAATAATAACAAATAAGATCATGAATTTAATATAAAGGGAAACCAAGAAAGGGAAAGAAAAAATATAAAATAAAATAAGTAAATAAATAATTAAAATAAATAATGTTATTTAACAGAACTGAAAACGTTAGATATCAGGGCAAATAGGAGAAAAATAACATAACATAAAGCAATAAAAATCTATATAATATTATTCTAACGTGTACCAGTTACAATTATTTTTTATCAAACGATACGATAGTGATGTAATTAATAAAATTCGTGAGAATAAAAAAAAATGATATTTAAGCACGCGGCTATCCGCGATTGTAATGAAATGCTCGCCCTCTGCTGGGCTAAGGTGAAATTATCACACCACTGCATAGCATCATATTATGCAATCGATTTTCCATGATGTAATGGCGGAGAAAGAACAATTATTAATCCACGTGGCTATTATATTTACTAACAACTGCAGTTCAGAGAGCGCCATCTACCGATCATTACAAACGCGGATAACTTAATGAACTAATAAGATAAAATGACATTTGTCTGAGGAGATTATTTTTAAAAATGCGTTTTCAAAAATTGTTTCTTCAGAATCTTTGCAAGCGTCGTTTTAAGCCTAGCAATATTTTAAAGTATAAACAAAATATGAATTATCATGAATTCACTAAAAATCTCAATCATAAAAAATATAATCAAAATAGGGATTAATGTTTTTCTTCCAAAAAAGTATACCAAAATTAATAAAAAGTCATCGCCAACATGGCGACAAAAATTTAAATGACGTCAAAGGAGTCCTTTACTAAAACTGTACTGCTTGCAGGAGTATGAAAACTGGGTCGTCAACCATCGATTTTTATTTTGAAACTTTTCTTTGAATGATTTTGATTTTACTATTGTAAAATATTAATTTGGTTCTAATAACAATTTGATTTATGGTAAATTAAAATCTTAATTAGTTGGTGAAGTCGGTATAATATTTATGAGTTTCAAATTTTTAAGGTAAATATGAAAAAAGTAAAGTGCGAAAATTTTGCACGGGTTTGCTAGTATAATAGAAAAGTCTAAAATTATAGTTTTAAACAAGCATCTTTCCAGCAAGCTGCCTCCCGGATAAACACTCCCCTTCACTTGATGCGTAGGTAGGGATTGTTGATGCGTTCTTCGGGAATTTCTTGTTTCTTTTCCTGGTGTAGTACTGATGCCTCGGCATGTATGATGATGTACTTACTCGCCAGAGTCAGGAGTGAAATCAAGACTAGAAGAAAAGAATCATGAGCGGCCTTTTTCAATATGTCCTCGGCTGGTGGTGATGTTTGAAGGCGCTAAGTACCAGTTTCTTTCTACACACTGCCCGTTCGTCAGGGAAGCGAGGCATCTTTCTAATTTTCTAAAAAACATGAAAAATAGCCCTCCTCTGTAAACCTATGAGGCGATTTCTTTTTACTGCCACGACGATAAACCATTGTGAGGGGGAAATTTAGGAAAGTTAAATTTGCGTTTTTGCTGTTAGTTTCGTTTATCCATAAAGGATTTTAAGGTTTGAGGGGATTTTCTTAGGTATCGAAGAGGTAAATTTTTGGAAATGAGTAACGCGAGCGCTTAAGTTTCTGGGTAAAAATGGAGTACTAAACTGGGGATGTGCAACGAAGTTTCATTTTTAAAAATTGTTTCTCTGTTAAAAGTACTGTTTTCTGAATTTAGAAGATCTTGTCGTGTTTAAACACCCGTGCTTGAACCACACTTACATCTATCGAATTTTCAATTATATTAATTAGGAAATTCTTTTTTATTATTTCTAGTATTTCAAATGGGCCGATAAATTAAAAGCCACTATTGTTACACGCTTTTGCGTTTTTGAATTAAGAAAATGAGTTTCTAAGACTATGTCATCACCAAACGTAACTGTTCCAATGCACGGCTATGCATAATATAATAAGCAGCTTGTTGTTTTTTAATCCATCTTTAATTTCGCTGTTCTTTAATTAATCTTCTGTGAGAGAAAATACAACGAAAATGCAATTGCATCGTCTTCCAGTTATATTCCTCAATGTATCTGAATATTTTCCTGTGCTCCTTAAACGTTAATTCTAATCATACCATATTTTGTAGAAAAACCTCTTTTTTTTTTTTTTTAATACGAATAATAAACATTAATTTGAATGTGATTTTAAGATATTCAAATATCATTTATTAAATAGCTGTCATAAAACGCAATGCATTCGCTTTCTTTTGGGTGTCCCGCTATGCAAAACAGTCTTATTATTTGTGCCATTACGGTACATTCCATGATGGACTTGAAAAACATATATAAGTTTGAAGAAATTCGAAATTAATTTACGACGATTAAAAAACGGGCCGATAAACAAACAGACAGACAGATAAAGCGAAGACATAAACACTTTTCAATTATCTTGAAAATTGTAAACTTAAAAAAATGCGTAAAGTGATAAAGAAATTATCTTGCTGGTGAATTCCTTTTAAATAATAGATTAAGTTTTAAATAAGACTGTAGGGAACAAAGAAAATTAATCCATGTGTTATTTATTCATTAACTTATTCATAAATAACTACTTCCATATATATAGGGTGGTTATAATTAAACTTCCCCTATAAACAGCATCCTACAGCGCAAACGGGTGAACAGAATGCAATGAAATCCGGTATATAGACTAAACACGAGATGCGCTCACGGAATTTTGAAAAAATATATAGTTCTAAAATACCCACCAGAGGGCCGGAAAAACATTAAATTAAACACAATAAACGACCAAAACGGAATACAGAAACAATATTAACAATCTAGAACAAGAATTGTGAGTAATAAAATGTAAAACCGGGAAAAGCTGTCAGTTCTAGGAGAAAAATATCCATAACGCTTCCTGTACGAAGTATCACAACTGTCCAGTTACGATCTGCTGTTGAACACACTGTCCATCGACTTGAAATTTTGTAGGTGAATGAAGGTGGTCACATGGGGCACCTTTCCGTTCATCGTCCTGAACACGATTAACAACTGCTCCTGTTGTGCAATTTCGTCCTAATCTGTTCTTGTTTCTGCCAACTGAACTGTTTCGATTTTCTCAAAGAGCGTACTGTTGTTTTTTCCTTACCTTTACTTAATGCGGTTCGATGACAAGGTCATCCGAAACTAGACAATAAATGTTAATATTCTTTCTGTATTTCGTTTTGGTCGTTTATTGTATTAAATTTAACGTTTTTTTTTTTTTCGGAAAAGGAGCCCTCTGGCGGACATTTTGGAACTAAAATTATTTTTCCGAAATTTCGTGAGCGCATTTCGTGTATAGTCTATATACCAAATTTCGTCGCATTCCGTTCATCCATTTGCGCTGAAAGATGCTGCTTACAGGAGAAGTTTAAATAAAACTACCCCGTGTATATTTTTTTTACAATCTTCAAAACATTTCTTTTATCAGAAAATACTTTTTACCTAGCTAAAATTTAGAATAAGTTATGAAAAATTGAAAAATAATATAAAATAAAATAACGTAAACTTTGAAAAAATTTAAGTATTAATAACATAAAAGCAATAATTTGTAGTATCTCTCAAATTTTAATAGTAAGAATAAAATTTTACAAATAAAAACACTTTTCAAGAGATAGTAAATTTGAACTTCTAGTGAAATTTGTACAATTATTAAGAAAAAAAAAAGAAAGAAAGAATAAAATCTCTTGCAAAGTAAGTCAAAGAAAAATAAATTATGAGAAATTTTACATTCTTTTTTAATGTAAAACAAAACAATACAACAAATCTTCTTTAAAGCAACATATAAATTATAAAAAAAAAAAACACTTATAAAATATATTACAAAATATAATTGTGATGAATTTAGATATCAACAAATACAAGCCTTGTGACATTGTAAAAGAAAAATAACAAAAAAAAAAAAAAGTAGAACTAAATATGCATTAACTAAACTGTTTATGGCTGAAATGTCTTAAGCAGTTCAAGGTTTTTTTATTAAATGTTATTATTTATTCTGTATCAAAGTTCTCGGAAAGTTGAACGGAAAAGCGTCATAATTTAATAATCTTGTTTTAAAACATGAAATTCGAAGAAAGGGGAAAAAATGGCATCGCTGATTTAAATGGGAACAAAGATCGTCTGCTTTTGAAAAATGAATTCTAAATGCAAATTGTTTCTTAAAGCAGAAATCAATCTCATGTAAATATTTTTAATGTTATTAAGAGCTTTATATGTTTGTTTGTTTTTTTTAATATTGGAGTAATAACAAACTTAAATTATCCAAGAATGAAATAATTAATCAATAGTTTGTAGAGTGTCAAATATTAAAGAAATTTTTATTGGAAATGTTTATTGAATAAATATAGTACTAATATTAAATTTATGTAGATTTATGCAATTAAAGTCTGGTTTTCAATGATGCAGTAAATACTAATTTTTTGATAAATAAAATATGTTCACATTATAAATAAATATATACATACATATATATATATATATATATATATATATATATATACAATATTAACTGTCTTTTAACTTTAATAACTTTTCTTTCATTAAAACTGTTAGAACATATTCTTTTTCATAAACCATTAATAAAACGAGATACATAAAAACTGAAAAGGCACCATCGCAATTGAAAAAAATAAACAGCAGGGGCGAATAAAAAATACAATGTGGTAAAAGGCCTGGTAGCCATAGTAAAGAAAATCGTATAAAGAGAAATGTAATAACTAGAGCTGGACGATATCAGAAATCAAATATCGCGATATGTCGCCAAGTTAATATCGATATTTTTTCAAGAAAACGAAAATAGACATTTGCTACTTTTTAAAGATAAATGAACACCAATTTTAATGTATACAAGCGTGGATTGTTTTCAGTGTCCGGAGATGAGAGAAGTCATGTAGAGCCGCACCAGATTGTAAAAACGTGAGAAAAATGACGGCTTTGGGATTTCTCACGGTTTTGTGAGGTCTAACTGCAATAGAGACAGTGCCCGAAGATAAGATAAGTCGTGTAGATCCACACCAGATTGTAAAAACGTGAGAAAAATGGCTGCTTTGGCCTTTGTCACTATTTTGTGAGATCTAACTGCAACGTTTTCGGCTGCAATCTTTAAGAGACAGTGTCCGGAGATGATAGAAGTCGTGTAGAGCCGCACTAGATTGTAAAACAATATACAGTATATAATTATTAACACTTCACATTAGCAAGTTAATTGTATGATACATTATTTGTATCATGCAAGGATTGAAAGCGTTCGCTGATGATGACGCGAGTTCATTGATTTTTGTTCACCCAAAAGTTTTCACTTCAAATGGAAAGCGTTCGCTGACGATGACGCGAGTTTAATGATTTTTGTTCACCAAAAGTGCTCAACGCACCTAAAGAAGTTTTCACTTCAATAAATGAATGAATATGTAAGTAAATATATTACTTTTATGTCGAAAAATATATATAAATGTACAAACATTTTTTTCTTTTTTAATAATTAAAATAGAATTAAAAAAAAAAAAAAAAAAAAAAAAAACAGTGCTAAAGAAATGGAACCGCTTCAGCATAGCCCTTTGCAAAATTTAAATTTGGTACCTGTTCGATTTCCACCATACAGTCATATTCGATTCCTAACATAATCGAACTCCGCACTCAATGACACTTTCTATTTAACTGTTTTCATCTCAACTTTACTTTTTTCTGTTCAACGGGTACGAACATCTCAACTCTACTCGAACAGAAACAAAAAAGAACAGTTTATTCTTTTTCAATCCGCACGGTAGCTTGCATGCTATCTTTCGCATTATTTGCAAATATTACTTCATATTATTATTTACGCATTATCTTCGCATTATATTGTTTATCGTAAATATTCAACCGCAAGGAACAGTTTATTCTTTTTTCATCCGCACGGTAGCTTGCATGCTATCTTTCACATTATTCTTTCGCATTAATTCCGCATTGTTACTTCACATTATATTGTTTATTATTTATTCGCAATGATTTATCGCACCTCATGTTTTCCACGCATATTTACATCTGTGTATTGTATGTTTAATATAGTTTTGGTTTGTAAATGAAAGAACGAGTGTCTTTATTATTATCTTCACATCACATCAAATTACACAACATTTTCTGGAGGCACCGGCGAGATGTTCTGTGTGAATTTTGGCTAGCTTACAAGTTTGGATATCCAAGCGCAGCTATTAAGGAATAAAACAGATAAGTACTTATTTTCCTATTTTACAAGTTTGACTTTGGTTTTTCGCATTACTCCATTACGTAGTAATGGCAAACAAAAAGAACAATGACGATGACAGTAATGAAACTGTCGCTTTAGAAGATGCTGAAAAAATAGAAAACATTATCGAGGCAGAGCGAAATCTGCGCTTACTAGAATTATGAATTTCATAAATAATGAAAATCAAATTTTTCCAAAACATGATCTCTTAAATAAACTTGAAAAGATTGAAATTATTTATTCTGATTTTGATATAGCCGATTCTGAATTACCTGATGAAATTTCAGAAATAGAAGAATTCGAGATAAAATATTATGAAACCAAAGCCAAGCTTCAACAAAAACTTGAAAATTTATCTGTAAACTTGCAATCTAATGTTTTAAATTTTCAAAATCCTACCATTAATACAAATGCTATATCCAGTAATTTTCGTTTGCCAAAATTAAATATTTGTCCGTTTAACGGTAATTATAAAGATTGGATGTCTTTTAAGGATTTGTACATATCATTAGTTCATGAAAATGTTAATTTATGTAATGTACAAAAATTTCAATACCTAAAGGGTTTATTAAAAGACGAACCGGCTTCTATTATTAAACACATTCCAATATCTGAGAATAGTTATCTAGAAGCCTGGGAAAAATTACTTACTAGGTATGATAAGAAAAAACAAATTATTTCTGCACTTATTAAAACCTTTATGGATCAACCAACTGTAATACATGCTAATGCATATAACTTACGTAAGATAGCAGATACTTCGGATGAAGTAATAAGGGGATTAAAAACTATTGACACTAAAGCTACTGAAAGAGATGTATGGTTAATTTATATTTTATTACAAAAACTTAACCATAAATCACGTGAAGAATGGGCACAATATTCCGCAAAAATTGATTTTCCTACTTTAGAGATCTTTTTTCAATTTATTATTGATAAATGTGCATCTATGGAATTATGTAATGAAAATGAGAGTAAAGAGAATGAGTATAAACAAAATAAGGATAAACAATTTAAGTTATCGAAGTTTCATTCTAACGTTAATTACAAATGCATTTTATGTAAAAACAATAATCATTTCTTGTTCAAATGCTTTAAATTTAAAGAACTTCCTGTTAAGGATAGAAAACAATTTGTTAGAAAGAACTCATTGTGCTGCAACTGTTTATCTAATAAACACTCTATCGCTCAATGTAATTCCACTTATATCTGTCATTTTTGTAATGCAAAACATGATTCTAGTCTATGCGATAATAATTTGAAAACTTATACAGCTTCGGCTTCATCTGCTGGTAATAATTTTGAAAACTCTAAGAATCGTACAGAGACATCTGGCATATCTCAATTCCAAACAAGTACTCATAACCAACCATTCTATACAAACATCTTTCGCTTTACTTCCTACAGCTAGCGCTTATATTTATGATTCAATGGGTCAGAGACATGTGCTAAAAATTTTATGCGATTCAGGCTCTGAAAGTTCTTTTATCACTGAATCATGTATGAGTATTTTAGGTTATGAGAGAAAAAATGCAAGATTTCCCGTCAAAGGGTTAGCAAATTCAAAGATTGCAATAACTAAAGGTTATACAGACATTAATTTAATTTCCATTCACGATTCCGATGTCAAGTTATCCATGCGAGTTTTTATATTAGATAAATTAACAGCTCCATTGCCATCAGAGAAAATAAACAAGGAACATTTTTCGCATTTAAAAAATATGCAAATGGCCGATCCCAAATTTGAAATTCCAAGTAAAATTGATATGATTTTGGGATCTGATTATTTTTTTTCTATTTTACTTCCTGGTCAAACAATTTGTACTGAGAATGGTTTAATTGTTCAAAATTCAATTTTTGGTTTTCTCGTATCCGGAAAATTACCTGAATCTCAGACAAAATCTAATTCGATTTCAAATTTACATATTTACGAAACTAATATTGATAGTGAGTTAAAACGTTTTTGGGAATTAGAAGAAGTTTTTAATCCAAGTGAGAAGTTACTTTCACCCGAGAAACAGTTTGTGGAGTCACATTTTCAGGAAAATTATTCAATTAATCCAAAAGGCCGTTTTGTGGTAAAACTACCATTTTATAAATGTAAATCTGAATTATGTAATACAAAGCCCGCTGCACTTTCCCGATTATATGCAATGGAGAGGAAATTTTCTGAAAATCCGGAAATCGAACAGTACCGAAGTAACCCGGATATTTCTTTCCAAAATTTTCGATAGCCACTTTAATTCATCAATAAATTGACAACAAAAATTTAAAAACCACAAAGGGGCTCCTTTGCTAAAGTTATACCAAAGACATTTTAAGAAATGAATATAGTAATCGATACTAGTGAATGAAACACAGTTATTAAATTAAGTCCAGTCGTACTAAATTAAATTCTGTTTACATAGAATGTCTGTTTTTTTTTTTTTTTTTTTTTTTAAACAATTTTTTTTTTTTATTTAAATCTCTTATATTTAATAAGAACAGGTAAAATAAATAAATAAATTAATAATAATAATAATAATAATAATAATAATAATAATAATAAAATGCTGCTCAAAAAAAAAAAAAAATGAATATATAAAATAATAATAATAAAATGCTCAGTGTTATATCATTGTTCAGTCGGAAAACTGTCCCTATAAAATTTCTGAAGATAAAAGTCTATTTTACTAGCTTAATAAAGAACTGAGTTTATTAAAATATTTAATAATAATAATGATAGAAGGTTACAAAATAATTTACATTATACTGCACACGATTAAAAATTACAGATCGAAATATGTTCTGAAATTATTTTATTATTTTCATCTCCGAGACATCAAAACATTTCCATATTTCCATTTTTTTTTTTTTTTTTTTAATACCACTTGATATTATTTCGAACAATCGAAGTGGCTGCGAAAATTCATTTTACATTCAATATTCTAAATATTACTTTCACGTAAACCGCAATATATTGCGGTCATGTAGTATACTACATGAAGAAAATATATCGATATCAATGAGTTGAACATCCAGCAGACGAGATTACTCTTGCGATCAAAGTTCCAGTGGATATCAGTGTCTGAAATACTGCAATTCGGCTTTGATCATGTTTGATAAACATATGTTGAATCTCGCATGCCATTGGCCATTTAAGAATGATATGAATGAGCCAATAGCAGGAAATGAGCTGCATATTACTGGTATGGGTATATCTTCGAATGTGAGAGCTGGGAAATAATATACTGCGATAACTTGATGAATGATGAATGAAATATTTTACATGTTTCGTTCAACGTCTGACTTTTTAAGCAGTGGTACTGGTATTTATTTTCGATTTGAGAGACAACAGGTATGACAGAAAAAGGAAGTGGTTATATTACATTCGGATGTAGAGGTAACAGGGTCGGTTGGGGTAACATTGAGAGAGAGAGAGAGAGAGAGAGATCGTTTGGGGCTATGAGAAGGGGATGTGGGGAAAGAAGGAAAGGAATATTAGAGTAAGAGATATTCGGTGCTATTTTTCGGGCGGGATTTAATCGGTCGTGCTGTGCATGCGTGGTAGAAAAAAGCGGAAGCGGAAAGCGGAGTTTGAAAGAAAAGGAAAGAAGCGGAGTTTGAAGGAGGTAGTAAGATTGAATGTTTTAAAGTTATTTATGGATGTGCGATCGGTCGGCTGCATGGTGCACGCTGAGAAATATCGTTAAAGTGATATATCGGCAGAATAAAATTTTAAATACTGTTATTGCGATACTAAAAAAATATTGATATTTTGTGATATATTGATAAATAATCCAGCCCTAGTAATAACAGAATATCAACTGACATCAGTCAAAATATACACAAAAACTAGCTTAAAAAAAAAAAAAAATCGATTGTTTCGCTTTCTATCGCCAATGATATTTTCTTCTCCTCGGAGATTATACTCAGTCCTATTCTGTTTTTCGCATTTAAAAAGAAACTAGTATGTTGTGGCCACCACAAGACTTTCTTCTATATTTTCCTATATACATATTCAATCAGTAACAATATTAAAAAAAAAAAAAATTACGATTTTTTTCTAATTTTTTTTTTGTTAAAAGTAATACATATTCAACCAGTAACAATATTTAAAAAAAAAAAAAAATACGATTTTTTTTCTAAGTTTTTTTTTTTTTTTTTTGTTAAAAGTAAAAAAAAATCGATAACTTTGTTTTTAAATTATCACAGATTTATAGTTCAACCATTCGTTTTAAAGCTATTGACGAGATCTTTCGAAAGATACCCATCTTGAAGGGGAACCGGTGCCCCCACATGCACAAAATTTTTTTCGTAGTTAACTACTACTATTATCAATAATTGATATTTATTTTACAATCACAAGTTTAAAATAACGCTCATTATGTACATTTATACGAAATTTTGTCCTATATTGCCATGTTAAACATTTAGAAAAAATGCGATCACAGCGCCACCTGTTGAGCTATTGATCCCTAAATGTAATCAGGACCAGTTTATGTCGGGGACCAACTGAATACCAAGTTTGGTTAAGTTTCGTTAAAAAAAAAAAAAAAAAAAAAAAACTACGAGTTTTTTTTTTTTTTTTTGTTAAAAGTAAAAAAATCGATAACTTTGTTTCAAATTGTCACAGATTTATAGTTCAACCATTCGTTTTAAAGGTATTGACGAGATCTTTCGAAAGATACCCATCTTGAAAATTTACCCCCCCCGGGGGGTACTTCCCCCCCAGGGGGGGAACCGGTGCTCCCACATGCACAAAATTTTTTTCGTAGTTAACTACTACTATTATCAATAATTCATATTAATTTTACAATCACAAGTTTAAAATAACGCTCATTATGTACATTTATACGAAATTTTGTCCTATGCTGCCATGTTAAAAGTTTACATAAAATGCGATCACAGCGCCATCTGCCGGGCGATTGATCCCAAAATCTAATCAGACCCTTTCCATGTCAGGGTCCAACTATACACCAAGTTTGGTTCAATTTCATTCATCGGTTCGTGAGATACGGTGTGACATACGAAATTTTGCGATCACAGCGCCACCTGCTGGACTATTGATCCCCAAATCTAATCAGCACCATGCCCCGTTAGGTTCCAACTATATACCAAGTTTGGTTGAATTTCATTCATTAGTTCGTGAGATACGGTGAAAAATACGAAAATTTGTCCTATACTGCCATGTTAAAAATTTACATAAAATGCGATCACAGCGCCACCTGATGGGCTATTGATCCCAAAATCTAATCAGCACAATGCCCCGCCAGGGTCCAACTATATACCAAGTTTGGTTGAATTTCATTCATTGGTTCGTGAGATTCGGTGAAAACACTAAACCACAGACAGACAGACACACAGACAGACACACAGACAGACATTTTCTAAAAACTATCAATTCGTGTTCAGGACACCCCAAAACGTGTAGATCCGTCAAAAAACGGAGGTCGAAAATTTTCGCGAATCCAATACTTTCTCTATATTACATATAGAAGAAAGTAAAAAAGAAAAAAAATGGATATCGTGCAGTTTTAAATTCATGACATTTTAGGGTTTTTTCAAGGTCAGCTAGCTGCCTTGAAAATATCATACACTCTATCAATTAATTGATAAAACTTTAATTAGAAACAATTTCCAAATTCCTTAATTATTATCTACATGTACAGTCGGTAACAAAAATATCCGAACACTAGCCAAAATTCCTACATAAAAAAAGTAGAGTTAATACTACTTTGTTAAATAAATCCTTGTCGAATCCTGTTCTTAGTCAGTCTAAGAACATGATCCGATAAGGATTTAGTTAACAGAACTGTATGAAGTGTACTCTTTTTACATAGGAATTTTTGCTAGTGTTCGGACACTTTTGTTACCTACTGTACTTTTTCACATTTTGCAGCACAATTTATTTTTATATAAAATTCTATACTTAGATAAAACTCTCTCGCCCTTTAAATAGTTTTAAAAAAGAAATAATAGTGAAACAAAGTAAAATAAAATAAAATCCGAATACTTTTCATTAATACCGATCACATTATTTTCTGCTCTATTAAAACTTCAACAACAACAACAGCAACAAAACTACCGGAAATTATTTGTCTTATTTCTCTTGACTTAATTCTATATCCGTTATATCTGAAACCTTATATAAATATATCTATGTAAATTTGTAAAAAATAGTAAACGGAGATGTTAAAATATTTATTTTATGTATACATTTTAATGGCTATTGACGATTTTATTAGTTATTGATGATTCTTTCCTGAAAGGTATATGGATCATTCCAGGAAAAAAACGTACAAATCATGTTTAATTTATATATATATATATATATATATATATAATCAAGCTGAAATTGATGCCACATAGCAGCAAATATATTGAATTTAGCTGTACTGTAAAAGTTAGTTTAACTTAAAACAAATATATTACTTATCTAGTTTTTTGATTGATAATGGGAAAATTGATACACTCTGTTACACATCTGTATGTTTCATTAATTTATATAAATTTAATTTTAATTTTTCAAAAAAATTATATAGCATAGAAAATTAAACATTTATTTCTTATAAATATTGTAGAATTTCACGATAAAAAGTAAATTTATATTTAAATGATACTTTTTGTACATTAAAATTTAAATTTTAAAAAAGTTGAGTGCAGATGGAAGATTTGCACATTAAAGAAAGCTAAATGAAGCAGATTTTTATTATTCTGGACATAATTTGCATCAATCTAAACAGATTAAAACTTCCATTTAAAATATCTTAGTTTTTCAATGAGTAATCATGGGAAAAAACATAATCTTGTGTTACTCACACGACTTTCTCCTAACCTGAAATTTAATATTGTAAATACAGATTAAAGGCTAAGATAGCGAGTACTGTTATGTAAATCTATGTTAAAACAATTTAAATTAGGCTTCAGAACAGCTTTATTTGACAAATAATTCAACCCACCGGTTTCATTATTGTACCTGCATTTATGTAGAATTCAAATATGTTATTAAATTCAAAAGTTCATTCAAATTTATTTGAACAACTTTCACACGCAACATTCCTTGAAACTTATCAATCTTGATCAAACTTTTCTAGTAACAAACGTATTAAATTCAAAATACAACATTTGGATCGCCTGAAATTATTCGTCTTTAATTTACTCTAAGAGACATAGACAAAGATCAAACGTTAAAAATTTGACTTCGGTATTCAGGAAGCTTCAAAACGTGTAAATACACAAAAAAAACAAGCGATGAATATTTAGCTTAAAAAAATACATTATGTACCATATCGCTATGAGGAATTAATTTCATTTCCTGAGCAACTTCGCTGGACATGGTACAATGTTATAAATCACTTCCACTAACAATAAAATGAATGTTACGGCTTAAATATTGGCAGTCCTGTATATGTTCTGAAAGTTGTGTACACACTACATTGTGCACATAAATATAATCCTATATGTTATTAATATACCGCACAACATGAAATACACTTCCCTCAATTTTCAAGTATTTTCGCGCTATAACCTAGTTTTTTGAGTAGCCCAGTTAACGAACTGTGAATTATTTCCATACCACATTCTACATGAAACATTTTTTACGCATACAATATATATATATATATATATATATATATATATATATATATATATATATATATATATATACCTTTCATTTAACTTAGAGTAGTATATAGATGTTGCACTGTAATTACTTACCTGCAATTTCCCCCATAGACGTAATGTACTTGAATTCTCTTGGGTGTCCCTGTACACGAACCATTTGCTTGATCTCAACGAAAAGTTTAGTGTACATCCCTATATGATAAACATTTAGAATACCAAGTTTGGAATTTCTGCTATCATTTGTTCTTGAGATATGCTGATAAAAGATAGACAGACACATACACAGGCCAAAAGCTAAAAACATGATTTTTGGATTCCGGGAACCCAGAAACGTGTAAATAAAACAAAAACAAAAATATAACAACGAAAAGTTTAGTATAGCATCCCTACATGATAAACATTTTGAATTCCAAGTTTGGATGAATTTCTGCTATTATTTGTTTTTGAGATATGCTGATAAAAGGTAGACAGACACACACATAGACCAAGCGCTAAAAACATGATTTTTGGATTCCGGGAACCCGGAAACGCGTAAATATAACAAAAACTCAATTTCAAAAATTGACCCCAAAACAATACTTTTTCTACCATATATATGGATAAAAGAAAGTGAAAATAAAACATTGCTGGAACAGAGTGGGCAAAAATTTAACAGAGTGGTCACAGTTATAAAACCGACTCGACATTGTAGTTGTACACAGGATTCATTTGTAACTTTACACAATGAAAATTGATAAGCAACATTTTACGTTCATAAATTTAGCATTAAATCTAATTTTTATATAAATATATTAATGTTTTTGAGAAACATCAATAGTATATGGGAATTCATATTATAAACGTCCACCGATCAATATTAACTTTGGCTTTCTAGGATTTTTGAAATTTAATCAAATTGAATGGAAAAGTAATTTTACGTAACAAAAGAAACAAACACAAAAAGTAATAAAATAATGTTCTAACGAACGTAATAACGCTTTTGCATTCTTCAAAGCACGCTTACCAGACATAGTCAAATGTTCGAAATTTTCTTTTTCTTTCTGGTGTGAAGTAATGCATCCAAGCTTCGTCAATATTAACATAATACGAAAACGCTCAGTTGAATTGTGCTATCATCTGTTTGAAATTTTCTTTAAAATGTTTACCTGAATCTGCTTTTGATCAACTGTTAATTACCGGTGTTTCTAACAACTTTTTCATGCCAAAATGTTCTTGGGTGATACTGAATATGTGCTCATTTAAGATATTTACCTTCTTAGCTCTCTCATATACCTTCGCACGGCGAATATATATACTGCATTATCATTGATTTTAGAACCATTTTATCTATTTGTACCTCAACTGGACGTCCAGATAGGTATGTATCTCTTTTGCGCTTACAATTAACATGAAATTCCATGAACCAACTGTAAACCACGTCATGTAATAGAGAAAAGTCCCTTAATATTTCTGTTTTTTTTCTTTTTTTTTTTTTTTTTTTTTTCATTAATTTTCCTCGCAAAAGGAAATGTTTTATTAGCATCCAAAATTTTCCTTTCTCAATTATTTGGTGTTATGGAAATGAAAAGACACTCCCCGCTGCAGAGGACCGAAATTGTGATGGTATAGCTCTAAACTTCACCTAGGGAGCCTTTACAGTTGCATAACACGCACTTATTATGTGACGTTAATCCCACTCAACCACTCAACTTCTCACAATAATTCCCACAAACACGTTGCTTATCTGTTTCTTCAATATAACATAACGAAAATTACTCGAATAATCATCTACATGCTTCACAAGTGTTTCCAAACAAAATAATAAATTAGACACATGATAAAAAGAGTGTAACCAGGCAACCACTTTTATTTAAGTCTTTATTAATTTATCAAAACAGCCGTCGTACTAATTTGCAAAATTTGAAGCAAACTGTTAATTTCGCATTTTTTTTTTTTTTTTTTCAAATAAACTTAGTTAGTACTTCGATTAATTTACCCAGTAATTAAATCTATGCAAAATGTGCATTCAGTCTTTTTATGTCTATTTATTTTAATTTTAAAATTTAAAGAATCTAAATATTTTCATCGCACAATTTTGGGTATTTTTAATTATTATATCACAGTTAAAACCCTTTCACGCCCAAGGGAAATATTTTTCCCTTCTACAAAAATAGTTATCGATTGTTCAATTATTATTGAATCGATATTTTTTTTTACTGAATGTCAAAATAAAACGTATGTCCAAGGCAGCAAATGTGTTTCTGAACGAATAAAAAAAAAACGTACAGAAAATAGGACACATAATAAATGTGCTATGTGCAATGTCCACTTGTGCTTCACAAGTAAACTAAATTGTTTCGTAGAATACCATAACTAGCTATATATTTTGCTTTTCTGATAATTTTTATATTACAAAGCAATAAATTTGTATTACAAAGCAATAAATAAAATACCGATATAATAAACCTAACTCTTCGTTTATTTACTTTTATGGTCCATAGGGAAAATATTTCCCAGGAAATTATAGGAAACCTATACACCCTGCTATGTTTTTCTGGTGATATTCTCTTACTTTACACCCACAATAGCTAAAATATTGTGTTGTATTGGCATATTTAGTCTTGGAAATCTTATGGTCCTGAAAGGGTTAAAAAAAAAAAAAAAAAAAAAAAGAGGGAGAGAATTATGAAAGTTGAGCATGATACGAGCTTGCGCATATAGATCAAAAGTAATATACCATATTAACGTAAGATTTCTTTTTAAATTTGATAAGTTTATTTTTCCTTGAATATTATCCTACAGTTATCAGGTTATGAAAGAAATAGATGATCAGGTTTGTATGTAACAGTTTTGTATTTAATTAATTTAGATTTGGTCAGAGTTTTACGATTATTTCCTTCAAATAACTCATTTCATTCGTCTTTGGCTCAATGGCTGAAAATTTTCATCGAGTTTCCCGTCATACTGCAAAGCAATTGGCGATGGTCTAAGACTCAACCCGTACGGGTAGTCCGAAGACATCCCTTCAACATTTTGATCATTCGCGGAGGACGAACTTCCCCAATTCGATAACTCCCAGAATTATTATCTTTACAAACATGGAGGACATTGCAGGCACGACGGATTTAACGTAAACCAGTTAACATTAATTTATACAGCTGTCTTTGGCCGACTTGAGTGTCGGACCAAAGTCCATCGTTTACGAGCCCGATGGTATACCAATTATGCTACTGTGATCCCCATTACTTTAATAAAACAGAATGGAAAATAGTCTCTAACAATTTTTTTTTTTCAGATATGCATGGTTTTTAGTTTAGGCTACATATATTTTTAATTGAAATTTTTCTACTAAAATATGCAATAAATTCTTTCTATATTAATTTCAGCATTATTTCTGAATATGATATTCGATTTGTATGTCCAAAATATTTTATATATATGGCGTATTTTATGGAAATTACGGAAATTATTTTGGATAAAGTTTGGTTACGCAATGATTTCAAAGTGATTCCCCAGTATGACTATTTAAGTAGCAAAACTATTTATGTAAAAGAATATTTTTTTTCCCCTCAGAGAGTTTTCCAGTGCACATCGCAATAATCAACTAGCGCGTTTTTGAGAGAGTTTAGTTTCACATTACAGCTTCTTCAATTCAAAGAAGTGTACGTTGTTAGATAGGTCATATTAAATTGTTGCAAATGATTTTAGTGAACAGGCACTCTACACATTGCTATAAACCAACACTTAATTTAGCGAGTAACAATATCCCCACCCCCGTACCCAAGTTTAATAAACTTGGATACATTTACAATACTCTTTACAATTTACAATACATTTACAATACTCTTCTTTCCTGTTCCACCATTTATACATTTCCAGCTGCAATAATGTCCTTTTAAGGGGTTGCTAAAAACAATTTATCATCACAGCTGCTTATAAATACTAATGATAGTGTAAAATGAAACTAGTATGTTGTGGCCACCACAAGACTTTCTTCTATATTTTCCTATACAAATTCCCTCAGTAACAATATTGAAAAAAAAATAAATAAATAAATAAAAATAATAATAATAATCCGAGGTTTTTTTTTTTTTGTTAAAGCAAAAAAAAATCGATAACTTTGTTTTAAATTATCACATATTTATAGTTCAACCATTCGTTTTAAAGGTATTGACGAGACCTTTCGAAAGATACCCATCTTGGAAATTTACCCCACCCCGTGGGATACCTTCCCCCAGGAGGGGAAGCGATGCCCCCAAATCCCCAATTTTTTTTTCTAATTAACTACTACTATTAATAATAATTCGTATTAATTTTACAATCACAGGTTAAGAATAACTCTCATTATGTACATTTATACGAAATTTTGTCCTATACTGCCATGTTAAAAATTTAGAAAAAATACGATCACAGCGCCTCCTGGTGTGTGATTGATCCCCACCAGTTTATGGCAGGGGCCAACTAAATACCAAGTTTGGTTAAATTTTGTTAATTTTTTTTTTTTTTTTTTTTTTTTTTTTTTTAATTACGATTTTTTTTTCTAAGTTGTTTTTTTTTTTCGTAAAAAGTAAAAAAAAATCGATAACTTTGTTTTAAATTATCACAGATTTATAGTTCAATCATTCGTTTTAAAAATATTGACGAGACCTTTCGAAAGATACCCATCTTGAAAATTTACTCCCCTCGAGGGGGGGACCTTCCCCCCAGGGGGGGTTGACGAGGCTCCTACACATACAAAAAAAATTTCCCTGTAATTTTCCAAATAATTCTTGTAAATAATTCTCCAAATAATAAATAAATAATTTTCCAAATAATTCTTGTAAATTTCATAATGATTATTAAAAAATAATTCTCTTTATGCACATTTATACAAAATTTTGCCCTATATCACCATGTTAAAAATTTAGAAAAAGTGGGATGGCAACGCAACCTGTAAGACAATTTTTACCAAAAATTGATAGGCACTAATTTATGTCAAGGTGCAACTACATACCAATGTGTATGAAATTCTGTGCAGTAGTTCCTGAGATACAGTTGCCACAAAATTTAGTCTCACACACACAGAGAGACAGACAGACAGACATTTTCTAAAAATGGTCAAATCGTGTTCTACAGCTCTCAAAACGTGTAAATCGATCAAAAACCCGAGGTCGAAAATTTTTACGAATCCAATACTTTCTTCTATTGAATGTAGAAGAAAGTAAAAAAGAAATATATTGATGTGCATCCTATATAAAATTAAGTAGTGAAATATATTAAAGATATATTATGCTCTTAAACACATGACATCTTTACATATATTTATTACAGCTGTCACGATTTTGTTGCATTTTTCGTTATAACTGAAAATATTACATTAAAACATTTATAACATACATGTTTAAAATTTCACATTATTTTTTAAACTTATTTATTAAACTTTTTTTTTATTAAACTTTTTTTTAAACTTATTTATTAAACTTTTTTTAAAACTTATTTTTTAAACATAATATTTTCAAATGTTCCTAAATATCCCAATGGACAAATTTACGGATAAAGTATGGTAAACAAGATCAGTTTTTAATTTCTAAAACAGCAGTGCATTTCAAAATTAATTAAAAAAATTAGTTTTTTTATTTTTATGTATTTTTTTTAAGTAAAAATGTTAATATAATAAGAGATTATAATTATTTTAATGTTGTTCATTGAATTAGATTAGTACTTTTTCTTATGTTATTATTTAAAGATAATCAAAAGTTTAATTGCTCTGAGAGAAAAATGTTTTCAAGATAAACGATTTTAAATAATCCTAAAGATTTAAAAAATAAAATAAAATAAAAATATACATATATATATTTGAAATATTCAAGCATGATTCAGAATTTTAGTATTATAAAAACTAATTTTCTCTCTAGGGATATATTTAAAAACACAGTTCTAATTAAATAGCATCCTTATTAAATATATAAGAAGTAAAAAGGCATTAAAGGAATTCGTCTTATTTTAAACAATTAACTATTAAATTTTTCTTCTAAGAAACGATCTACTTTCTTAAGGAAGGTATTTTTTATTTTATTTATTTATTTATTTATTTATTTTTTTAAGATTAATTTGAGTTGAGGCTCATTTTCATAAGAATGAATAATAACATGATTATTTGAGAAAGTCTGTTAAGCATACAAAAATTTAGAAAAAAGGAACTCAATAAATAGAAACGAATTTTAATTTACATTTTATTAAAAGGATAATTTAAATTAAGAAAAAACAGAAATCCCCCTTAAGTTATGTATAATGAAATGGAATTGTTAACAAAATAAATTTAAATAATGCATTCTTCTAGTTCTTGTGTTATCTTTTAACAAATAATATGTATCATTTTTAAATAAGATTAGTTTTCTGTTTAAGATTAGTTTGGATTTTTTTTCAGCTCATATTGTATTTAATTATAAATTTCAATTTTTAAAAGCACGTTAAGTTGTATTTACAAGTCGATAGTTTGAATTTAGAATTAAAATTTCTGAAATAAAAAATAAATAAATAAATTTTTACTTTCTCTTACCCATGTAAATAGTAGAGAGACAGTATTGTTTTCGGGTCAAATTTTCGATAGTTTTTCTTATATTTACACGTTTTGAGGTCCCCTGAACCCAAAAATCATGTTTTTAGCGGTTGGCCTGTATGTCCGTTTGTCTGTTATCAATATATCTCAAGAACAAATAATATCAGAAATTTCAAACTTGGTATTCTAAGTGGTAATATAAGGATGCTACACTAAACTTTTCGTTGAGATCAAGCAAATGATTCGTTACAGGGACACCCAAGCAAATTCCAATGCATTACGTCTGTGTGGGAAATTGCAGATAAGTAGAATTTAACATCTATAAACTGCACTAAACCAAATGAAACGAATATATATTTTTTATATGAGTAAAAACATGTTTCATGTAGAATATAGTATGGAAATAATTCACTGTTAGTTTACAAGGCTACACAAAATAACTAGATTACACTGCGACAATACTTAAAAATTGATGGAAGTGTATTTCAGGTTGTGCCGTGTGTTATTAATATACGATTATATTTATGTGCACCATATGGTGCGCACATAATCTTCAGAATGTATACAGGGATACCAATTTTTAAGCAATAAAATTATTTTTTATTGTTAGTGGAAATTCTTTACTATTATATTTTACCATGTCCACGAAAACTGCTCGGAAATTTAAATTAATTCCTCATTCCCATATGGTTAATAATGTATTTTTTTTTTTTTTTTTTTTTTTTTTTTTTGGCTAAATATTCATTGCTTGGTTTTTTGTATATTTACACATTTTGAGGCTTCTTGAATACCAAAGTCAAGTTTTTAACGCTTTATCTTTGTCTGTGTCACTTTGAGTAAATTAAAAACAAATAATTTTAGGTGATTTAAATGTTGTATTTTGAAGTAAATACGTTTGTTTCTAGAAAACTTTGACCAATATTGATACTTTCTTGAAAGGTTGCGTGTGAAAGTTGTCTGAATAATTTAAAATGAACTTTCGAATTTAATAACAGATTTGAATCCTACATAAATGTAGGCACAATAATGAAGAGTGGGGTTGAGGAGGGGGGGGGGTAGTCCCCACACAGAATTATTTGTCAAATAAAGCTGTTCCTAAGCCTAATTTGATTCGTTTTAACATTGGTTTACATATAACAATACTAATTATCTTACTCCTTAATCTTCAATCTATATTTATAGTATTAAATTTCAGGGTAAGAGAAAGTCGTGTGAGTGACACACCATATTATTTTATTTATTTTGCGCAAAGCTTCATTAGAATCTCATTATTAGTTGTGACATTCACTGCGTAATGAGACATTTGTTACAGCATTTATATAAACCACTGTACATAACTACTAGTTTTATACTTCTTTACTTTTTCTTACCCATATATATGATAAGTAAAAGTATTGTGTTTGTGTCAAATTTCCTAAATTGAGTTTTTATTATATTTATACATTTTGAGGTGGCTGGAATCGGAAAATCAAATTTTTAGCAGTAGGTCTTTGTGTCGTACGTGCCTCTCCCTCTGTGTGTGTATCTGTTGTCAGCATATTTCAAGAACGAAGAGCCGCAGGAAGTCAAAATTCGGTATTCCTAATAAAAGTTATAACTGTTTTCTCCGAGTAGGTCGCTCATTTGGAGATATTGCAGATATTTCGTAATTTTTTATAATTTTTTTACTTACCCTATTATTTATAGAAAATATTATTATTAATTAAATCTTTTATTAGTAATTTTTTAAGGCAAATCGGCAAATTGTTTCCAGAACAGTTTCTTATTTAATGTATGGAATTTTTCACTCTCTAATTATGCTTGATATTTTTGTCATCATTTTTAATGTCAATTTAACATCGTTTGTGAAATTCAATTTTAGTATATATAAAGTAACTAACAAATTGTTTAAATACATTTTTGATTCTATAAAACAATTTTTCTACTAAAAACGTTCCTTTAATAACATTAAATATATTCACGTTATAATTCATGATAATATTATTTATTGTTATTTGATAACATATTTTAATTTTCGTATTCCTTAGTTTTGTTTTTGAAAGAATAGGAAAACGAATTTTTTATTGGGGGAAATGTGGATTCAGAAGTAAAACTACATACCTTAATTTGTATACATATTACTTAAAAATATGTATAAAAAAGGGGTTGAGGGGTATAAATTATCAGATGCTTGTGTGTATTTGTTTCAAAAAATAACGACTTTCTTATGTTATGAGAATAGCTCATAAGGAAATAGGTAGATTCTAGTTCATGAATGCACTTAATTCAAGGAATATTCTCAAACACAATCTAACGAAACTATCAATTCAACGAAAGTTTTCGAAACAGATTATATAAAATTGTCTCTGGGAATTACCGAAGCATGGAAGTCATCCCCTCTACAGAGAATCAAAATTGTTAAGCCATGTCCCCAGGACACTCCTGGTGGTGAATTCCAGATCTTAGTCAATTGCCCAAGGTGTAGCTTTAGTGCAGTGGTTCTCAAGGGTGTGTGTCAAGACACACTGGTTCGCCCTAGAAGATTTCTGGGTGTGCCGTGTGGTATTCCAGAGAAATGTGAGTCCAGATGTATTTTATTGCACGGTTGTATTACGAATATATCGTTCTTTTTGTAAACACATTGATAGTACGTGAGTTAACAGTGCTTTTGCTTGCAAAAAAGCCACCTATTGTTGTTCTAGCATTCCTTTTTGTTTATTTCTTAATACAAAATAGGATGTTATGCACATGTTTGTTTTTAGGAAAATACGTTCTAATGAAATAAATATATTTCTCAAATGTTAATTGAATTCTAGTGACGTTATCATGAATAATCTTATTCTAGAAAGGCTCACAAGTGAAGTGTCAGTAAAAAAAAAAAATCGCAGGCTACTCTTAAATAGAATGAAAGTTATTTTCATTTATGTGAATTAGGACTTTCTATCCTCACAACACAATTAAATATAGAAAGAGAGGATTTTTTTTTTTTTTTTTTTTTTAAATATATTGACGTATTGATGAAGAATTGAGATTTTTTTTTCACTTTTAAATAATGACTTAATTATTAAATGTGTTTCTCGAAATTTTTTATATTCTGCGCCTATAATTTTTTATAAGTACCCTATAAAGCATAGAATGTTTCTGTTAAGTTGCAGACATCTAGACTGCCAGGCATGAATCACATTGTACAGACATGAGACATGATCTAAATATCAATTCATGCACAAAATTCTGAGCCGGCAAAATTTCTGTAATTGTGGACATTTGTAGCGTCCTAACTGAATATTCCAATTTCGGCTATTTATTTGGTTTATTATACACCGTACTTCTGCTCTTCAGTAAATAAAGAACATCCCACATAATATTAGAAGGTATTCTGTTTTTATGGATCTCCAATGTACACTCATGTTTGTGAAAATTGCAACACTATGTAAGAATTGTCAGAAATTAAGGAGACATTGGTCATTTTAGTGAAAAATAGGCTAGACAAATCATCATCTTTTACATTTAATTTCTTAGAAAGTATTTGCTCTATGACCATAATTCTTTTACTGACTATACATTGAAATATTATAATTTAAAATATATATTTTATATTCTCATAAAGGAAAAGTAAGTTTATTTTTTGTACAGTTTTTAACAGTAAGTGAATATTTAAAAAAAAGTGATACGAGCACGCAGGATATCTCTGAAGCTATTTAATATTTTTTCTTGAAATTTTCACAGATTGTGAAACATATCAGATCCTTTAAACTGAACCTAAATTTGTATCCCCTCTCACCCTCCTCCCTATTTTTCATACAGGTGATACTTCAGATTTTATTAAAAAATAAATTATCTTTAAGCTTTTTTTTTTAAATATACTTTTAACCTAAATTTGAATAAATTTAGGTTCAGATTAAAGAGAAAGTACTGCAGTTTGTTATTACAGTTGATCTTTTGTATTGTATTATATATTTTGTTTGAAATAATGCGCGCAAGCGGTCGTATCATTCTTTTTTAATTACCCTACTGCTTAAAACTGTACAAAAAATAAACTTATTTTTACTTTATTAAAATATAAAAAAAATACTTTCGTAAATTATAATACTTCAATTTATAGTCAAAAATTTATGGTCATAGAGCAAATACATTCTGCGAAATGTAAAAGATGATGTTTTTCTTCCTTATTTTTCACTTTTAAAGGTCGTATGTCCCCTTAATGATATTTATTCCACATATTACTGATAGTGGTACAAATAAACTATCAAATGTACATGACAAAAAAACAAAAATAACGTCTGAAATCAATACTTTGTGTGTTCGCCACGCTGAGCAATGAGAGCCTGTACACGTCGTGGCATTAAATCATACAGGTTCTGAATATAATCCTGGGGAATGGTGTTCCAGATGGCTTCGACTTGAAGCAAAGTTCAATCTTACTGTGCGTCCCACCAGTTGCACGAGCTAGTCGCCGACCAATGAAGTCACAGACATGCTTGATGGGCGACATATTCGGGGAATAAGCAGGCCATTGAAGAAACGAAACCTGTTGTGCACTGCAGTAGGCTTGTGAAGTCTAAGAAACATGTGTAAGGGCATTATCCTGCTGAAATACAGCGCCCGGAATGCGTCGAAGAATGGGAAGGACCTCTGGTTCCAAAATTTCCCTTACGTAGAGAATCACTGTTGAGGTTGCCCACAATGTTCACTAGTTGGGATTGAAAATTATACCCAATAGCTCCCCACACCATGATGTTAGCCGTATGTGCAGTATGACGCTGGATAACACACTGTGGGAGCAGACGTTCCCCACCTGTAAAGTCTGACGCGTACTCTCCCATCATTGTACTCCAGATTGTAGTGAGATTCATCGGAGAAAGCAATTTGTTGCCACTGGGCACGTCACGTGCTGTGTTGCTGAGACCATTGAAGTCGGAGGCGTCTGTGATTCAGCGAGAGGGGAATTATGCGTAGAGGAACCCCTGCACGCAGTTCATGCTGCAGCAAACGGCAACGAACAGTGGAACTGGTCTGTCACAGCCATGCAGATGAGGTGTCTGTCGTCTCGTGCCGTTGTTCTATTGCGTGCCCCACTGCCAGGTTTTCGACTTGCTTGATTCTCCGCTGTCCATTGCTTTCAAACACGCATCAGTGCTGTGACATTACACTGCGTGCGGGCTGTGATTTCTCGATACGAAACTCCACCCTCTCGCATACCAACGATGCGTCCTCGTACGAACTCCGTTTGTTGTTGGTATGGCATCCTCCGCTTTTGACGAGGCATATTGACCACCAATGAAACGTTTACCGCAGACAGAGGACGATAAACAGATTTCAACGCACCTTTACACGCGTTTATATACCTGGAACAAGCGTCTGATAAGGAGTCGGTTCTCGTTCCACGCATGCGCAATAGCTTTGTAATTCTAATCATTTGCATGCCTTACCTCATTTTACATTTCGAAAGTTTGGTTGAATTTGCATAATCCTATCATTGTGTTGCAATTTTCAGAAACATGAGTGTATATTCATTTTGAGGAAAATTGCTTTCAGGAAAGTGTTATGGTAAGTGGTTTTTTTTTTTTGAGATTATTTGACTAACCTAAAAAAAAGGATACTCAGTTACTTACCTTAAATCTCAAGATACAGATTCTATATTATGTGGGATACAATAAGTGTGAATTTAAAAGATTCAGAATCGGAATCGCAAACAGTATTTTATTTAACAGAATGAAAGTGGAATTCTTAATCAGTAGTAATGCTGGCATATACAAAGGGTGATAAGAAAAGTTTTAATTAGTAATATTAAAAAAAAGAAAAAAAAATTGGAATACATTTGATATTAATTGTATATCGCAAGTGTTCGTCAGCATTAAACTTAGACATATGACATGAGCGCTTAAAGATGGGTATTGAATTGGCGAAAGAAAGTGAGAAGAAACAAATACATAAATACATAAGAATACAAAAGAATATTTATTTAAAAAGATGTTGTATTCATGACAATTCTTTTTTCTTGAAAATTTTCGGAAATGTTTTCGGAAAAATAATGAAAAATAATTTTACAAAGAAAGAGATCGTTATAAGTGTAGTGTGAAGGTAATAGTAAAGGTTTTTAGCAAAGCTAATAACGTTATTAACTGTAAAAGCATTGGCAGAAAAAGAAGGCCAAAAATTGATATTTAGCAACGATTGAGAACAGTACGAAATTAGAAACTATGAGACGAAAAGGAATATTAAATTTAGAAACTATAGAAAAAGCGTAAAATCTTTCATAGTTCCTGATGCAAGAGGTAAACTGAGATTTAGTTAAATCCAAAAATATGGGATATTTTATAGAATATAAAATTTTAGTTAATTCTTGAAGGGAAGGATCGTAGTAAGTGAAATATAACGATAACGTAAAGAACACGACCATTTTCTTACAAGAGTTACCACCATGTCTTTGATGTGCTAAAAGGAAATACATTTTCCATGAATAAAGAAAGTGGACATTGTTTTATTTTTAACTCCTTTTATCTCCTTTATAGTAACTGGACATTAATGCTTAATACCTTTGTATAAATCTAAAAAAAATCTGGAGTGACTCCACTCGACTTTCCAAACATTGAGTAATTAACGATTTTGTAGGTAAAGCAAAGTAAGAGAAGTTGTTAAATAAACAAAAGAGGGAAAATAGTACTAGGGTGTTTGAGTATTTTTCTCCATATATTACACGATGTTTAAATTAACGCTACTGAACTTTGAGCCCATAGATCATAATGATAAAGAATTTTTCATTCTATCCCTGTAAAAATCCTATAAATGCTAGATTCACCAAAATGCTTATAGTTAGTGTAACAGTGACTTATAATATACATATAAATTTTCAGCTAAATTGAATAAGGCGTTTAGACGCTATCGCACTTCTATAAATTTGGTCCCATAGGCCATAATGATAAAGAATTTTTTTTGTGTGTGTAAGTGCTGTAAGTGCTAATTTCACCAAAATCATTACAGTTCGTGCATCTGTGATGTATAACATGTGTATAAAGTTTTTGCTCGGTTTAATAAAGCGTTTAGATGCTATCACACTTTTAAAAATTTGGCCTCATACGCCATAATGATAAAGAATTTTTCTTGGTATCCCTATAAAAAAAAAAAACTATACGTGCTAGATTCACCAAAATCAATAGGATTCGTGCTACGGTGACTTACAACATACGTACCAACTTTCAGCTCATTCGAGCAAAGAGTTTAGACGCTAGCGTGTTCACTCTCTCTCTCACTCACACACATACATATATCATAGTAAAGATAGTGAAAACGGACTCAGGGTACCTCAAAACCTGTAGAAACATCAAAATCTCAAATTCGGATTTTTGACATGATTACAATATTTTCCTTACATAGGTAGGGTAGGTGCTCGAGTGATTGACATGCTCCAGTAACTGACATACTTCCCACAACAATTAATAAATAAGAAAAATAATAAAAGCACATGTTTTACACATGAGAATTTTAACATTTTATGTCAAACTCTGAAGCATAGGGTGCCAGCAATAACTGGTAAAAGGAAAAACTAGCAGTGTCAAACACTGGAGCATAGGATGCTAATTACTGTTAAAATGAAGAACTGGCAGCGTCAATTACTGGAACATTGAGTGGGTGTAAAATAAAAATCCATAAAAAAAAATACTAATTATCAAATGCATATGTTTTAACATATATATATAGTTCTGAAAGTCTTTCATGCCATATATATTAACTTAAGATATCCAAAAATAGTTTCTAATGACTAAAACATTAAAACATCAGAAATTGCTCTAAAAGTGTCAATCACTGGAGCACTTACCCTATTTTCGGAAAATAAAAATATATAAAAGACCTGATGCTTGCTCTTTTCACAAAATTGGCATGATGTTCTTTACCTCCGAGATACAGATGTGAAGTATCATTGGTTTAGTTAGTAACACTTTCAGCGTAATGCTTTGTATCCAAAGTAATAATATGACCTCGTTTAGTATTAGTTTCAGTGATGATAATATTATCATCAAAATTTAAACCTTTCCAAGATTTTTTTTTTTTTTTTTTTTAACTGAAGTTAGAGCTGTTGACGATTAAGTGACGTAGATGGTTCTTTCTATCAGTCAATAAGATAAGAAATCTATTAAAAACGTTTTAATAAAAGCGATTAACTAAGAAAAAGAAAGTGGTTACGATATAGCAAAATCATCATTTAATTCTTAACAAGGTTTAAAATTTTTATATTTTTAATTAGTGTTGTTAAATATTAAATGACGGATTTGGAATTTGTAAACCCCCCTAACGGTAGCATTTCTTAGTATTACAAATTCAAAACTTTTGTTGTAAGCTTTTACAGAGATTACAAAATATTTGAGCTAGGAAAAACTAACATTTATATTTGTCAGGAAGAAAAAACGCTATACAAAAGCTCTTTAATTAAAATAATTTTAATGCATGTAAATCAAATTTTAAATGGGTCAAGGTTTATATATACTTGTTTTTATTAATATTATTATTATTTATTTTATGCGACTTATTTGAATAAGCATAAAATGATTATTCAAATAAGTCGAAATTAATAAATAAGTTAAATTAAATTAAATTTACATTAGCAAAAGTATGTAGCATAATTTAAGCTCGACAAAAACTGCTTGTTATATTCATTTAACATACAGGGGTTTACAGTCTGTCGCAGCTTAGACACATCTATTTTTAAATAACAATTTTTTCTTGATTTACTTGAAAAAAATTATTATGAAAGATTACTATATTAGTTTTAATGCACTATAATTTTTAAAAAGAACAATTTTTTTTTTTTTTTTTTTGAATCTAGCTTAAATCATTCAATCATGCGAAGCTTGCTATTTAAAAATATCTTAACAAAGATTAATTATAAATAGTGTTTGTAATTGAATTATTTGCGTTTGTGTATATATATACTCAAGAATAAAATATAGATTATATTTTTATAATGCATCTAAATATTATATTATATTGTAGTAGCAATTCACTAAAAAGAAAATGAGCATCTAATAATGTATAAAAAAATTAATTGTACAAATTATTGCCAAACAAAAAATAATAGTAATTACAAATTGTTATTCAGTGAAATTTCCCAGAAAACCTTTTTTAAAATGTAATAAAGATTTAGAAGTTAATAATATAGTAATGAGTTTTAAAATGTATAAGTTTGCATGCAAGAATAAAAATTTTAAAACTTGAGATTTTGAAACAAAATAACGTTTTTAAATTTTTTTTAATTTTTACGATACAAAGATTTATTATGCCTTCAGATCTTATTTTGAAAAATTATAATTACGGTTATATGTAAAAACACTTTTATAATATAATTTCAATTCCTATACCGAAACGTCTAAATTAATGCGGAAACTGTCGTTATAAAATAATTTTATTTATATTAATAAGCGAAGTACAATGAACGATAATAAATTATGTGAATTTTTCTATTCATTTAAAAATTGAAAAACAAAAGCAGTAAAATGGAGAAATTTTTATGTTAAAAGATGGAACATGAAAAATAAATTATGATAAATTGAGATAGAAACAAATTATTATTCTAATGTACTATATATACATATATGTATATATATTGTTTATAATATAAAAAGACATAGTAATAATGTTGCAGTGCTAACTTAAATAAGTGAAAATATACTGACCACTTTTTAAAGAAAATATCATAACTTACTTTTATAATTAAAAGTCAATTTCGTTTTTTTTTATGATACGTCTAATATTTTATCCCTTTTAAAATTATAAGAGTGAGTCATATTCTGAACAATAAAATAATTGACGAATAATTTCTAATATTTTTCATTCGGTGTTACTTAAATAAATATTATTTCATTATATTTAATTAACTTTTTATTCATTAAAAATTAAATGAACAAATTTGTTTTTGGAATTAATTTCTTCTTATAAATGAGATTTAAAGAAGAGAAATAAAAGGAAGACGGACTTTCGAGATTAATTCATCAAGCAAGAAATGTTTAATGGTTTGTTTTATTATATTAAAAATTAAGAAAACAAATTATCATTTCTAAAATAAACAAATACTTATTACAGTGTTTAATCAATTAATTAGGGAAAATTTAATTAGAAACATTAATTGTTGTTTCTGATACAGAAATAAATTTCCTTTTCAAATATTGATTATATATATGTATAATAAAAGTACTGATGTTATTAATTAAAGGGCATTTGACAAAATTAAACTTGCGTGTATTTTTTATTACTATTATCATTATTATTATAGAAAAAAATTATCATTATCAGTAAAATTGTCATTATACAATTCGAAATCAATAACAGTAAAATAAGTTTATATTTAATTTGTGTAATATGAACATTTCTCAAGAACACATGTTTTTGTTACAGTTAATTAGGAAAAAAAAAAGAAAAAATCATTATTATTATTTTTAATGCTTATTTTATCTTTTGGTGTACACAGATATACTGAATTTGTTCCTGATTAATCATATTATTATGTATATTCATATTATACCTATACAAGTGACTCTCGACTTTTGCACATACTTAGTTCCTGAAACAGCGGGCTAAAATAAAATATTCGAAAGTAGGAAGATTTAATGAAACATCGAAAATCACATTTTAAATATTTATCTGTATTATTCATTTATTATTAAAACAATTACATTTTCGAAGCATGTTTTAATGTTTCCAGATATTTTCATTAAAAAGCTGTCAAGAGTTAATTGAATACTGTCTAAAATTTATTTTTCTTTGAAAGGAAATCTGTGTCTTTTCAATCGTTGAACGTACTTGAGCTATACATTGTCCACTGAGGTTATATTTTGACATGAAAATAAAACAGTAACAAGTGCCATGACATCAGATTAAAGCTGTTTAAGACACTGTACAACTATTCTTTTTGAAAAGCAGAGCATATCCCCCAGGAACGATTTTTTTTTTTTTTTTTTTTTTTTAATGTGCGTATGAGAGTGCTTACAAAAATGTACTGTTCAGGCAGCACTTCTTTCCAGCAGTTTTAAACCTATAGACGCAGGATACGTTTGTATTTTTAAGATATATCACAAGAAAATCAAAATTTTCAAATTCTGTTATGTGTGTATTCCTGCTAGAGTTTCTTTTCTTTCTTACTCACTTTTACACTTTTTTTCAATATATGTTACATTAAAAGGTGTTTTTCATTATAAACTATACTAAAAAAAATGTAACAACTAATAAAGCATCTAACAAATTTACTAGTAAACCAAAAAAGTAAACCTGAAACTGTAATAAAACGTGCATTGAAACACGTGCAATAAGACAAGCACTAAACTATTAAAAATGGTATGACTTTGAGACATACAAGTGAGGTCATAGCATGCTTTTATAAGAGCCCAACAATCCCCCTAGTAGACAACTCAGCTAAAAAGCATCTAAGGGAAAGATCAAGATGAATTTAATAAAATGAAGCAAATAAAATGGTTATCCATTTTATCACAAAATCCAGCACAAAATTCATTAATCAAATCACACTGTATCCATATAACTTCTACAGCCACAATAGACCATCTCATTTCATTTCAAAGTACATTTAAAGAACCATCTAACACCACAGAAAAACCAATCACCATCTGTATTATTATAATATGAAAGGTAATAGAAAAGATTAAGTAACATCAATATAATTTAAGTATCGTTATAAAATGAGACGATTTAGTTATCTTTTGTAATTAAACAATGAAAATATATGTAATATAAAAAATCACTTATATTTCATGTATTTTAAATGTTTTTCTATAATATAGATGTATAAATGTGTATAGGATATTCATTTTCAATAGCGATATCACAGAATCTCTGTAAGTTTATCATGATTAACAGTAATTAAACCCTTAATTCGATTAAAGTAGTTTAACATGATATTTCTGTACATCCGTTTTCTAATATTAGAATTCCAGTGCATTGATCAATATTTACCAATTTTAATATCTAGGTCCAAAAATTACTTTTTAAAGGATTAAAATTAGTAGTTTTAAGTAAGATGGGTAAAATTCAGTTCTTATATTAGTATCATTATTATTAGTGGTAAATTTAAACGGGTTATCAATATATCTATTTATAATTATTCCATGTTTAAATTTACAAATATTTTCATAGGTATGCAAATACACATTTGTTAAGCAATTACTTGAGACCCATCCTTGTGGAATGCTATAATTTTTAATGCAGTCGGCAGCAAAATTTGAAGCGCTAGCAATAATTCCTATGTAAAAGATGTACACCTAATACTGTTTTGTTAAGTAAATATTGTTCGAGTCATAATCTTAGTCTCATGCTGCTTTTAAAAAAATAAGTTGATGATAAAAATTAGCGATCAAACTAAAAAAAAAAAATGTGGATGTGTGCTTCAATAATTTTCCTGCCGACTGTACAAAATTTCCCTTTATAATTTATATAACTCTCTTTGAAAACCACACACGCACACGCACACACATATGTACCGAATGTCCCATAATCTGTAGATCATTTAAAAATTAATAAAATTTGTCGGAATTGGTAGAAGGGAATATGGTTTGCGCTAAAGTTATTCTCTTAAAATGGGATTTATTTACTTATTTATTTTTGTTTGTGGTAAGAGTAAAGAAAAAATAATAGTTTAAATTTTCGTTGACAGATGGCGTTGTACGTAATCAAATCCCAGATTTCCATGAAAAACTATATTTATTTGAATGCAAATGTTTACAAACATATATAATTCCTAATCTATGTGTCCACTATCACTACAAATTACAGTTTGCAAACAAGTTACAACACAACTAACTGCATATTCAGTCGGCGATTCCCTTGTGAGGCAAATCATTTTCACCAATAACACTTTATCCAACATGTTTATTATAACCACAAAATGAAAACTTCATGTATGCGTAAGTAGTAGGAAAAATAAAAAATGAGCTGTTAATCGTAAAACCGGGCAAGTTATAGTACTCTGATTTGCATAATTCGCGTTACGCGCCTGCGTAGCGCATTCCACTGACAAAAATTTTAACTTTTTTTTTTCTTGACAAAAAAAAAAATTCCCTTTCATGAGAACTTTTTTACAAAGCCCACTTAATTCTACCAATTTCTTTGATTTTTACGAATTTTTAAAATGTCTACAGACTTATGGAACATCCGATATATACCGGATGCGCCAAAAGTTCGTGAGAACTTTAAAAATTCATTAAAAAAGAACAAATAAGGATTAAAAAGTGCGGTTTGCATGAACGGCATCAGAAAGAGGGCGGATTTTTTTAAGAACAAAAAAAAATTAGTTCAAAAAATGACCGTTAGGTGGCGCTGATGTTGAATACGTTAAGCAAATTAATGCGGATGAGTCATACATTAAAATATAATGAGCAGAAACACAATACCAATACAATTCTACATTTTCAAAGATTTATTTAAGCTGAAGTTGTTCAAAATGACCTCCATAACATTGTATGGAACAAGTAAGGCGAGTCACAACACATATGACAGCTGAGTACAGCATGTCTGGATAAATCCCAGAAGCGTTCATGTACATTCAGGTGTTTTATTGACAACCTAATTTGCATAAATGGGATTCGAGTATGCACCGCAGCGCCACCTATCAGTTTTTTAACTTTTTTTTTTCTTAAAATAATCCGCCCTCTTTCTGATGCCAGTCGTGCAAACCGCACTTTTTTATCATCATTTGTTCTTTTTTAATGAATTTTTAAAGTTTTCACGAACTTTTGGTGCACCCTGTACGTGTTTGCCTACTTTACACATATGTACCTACGCGCATATATATATGTGTTTGTGTGTACTTTCTTATGTGTTAAGGTTCTGTTGAGTACTTTATCATTTAAACATGTCTATGTAAGGAAGAATGCGTAAAAATAATTATTATTATTTTTTTTTCTTTTATATTTTTTCTGGCCAGATATCTTAAAATACAAGCGTATTTCAAGCAGACTTGTAGTCGATTACAGAAGTTCTTAATCGATTACGATTATGATTATTTTTAATCTTCAAATGCCGATTACGAATACGTTTAGATTACGATTACAGTTTTGATTACGTTTTGATTAGACTCTAGAATACGATTACATTCAGATTACGATTACAGTTTTGATTACGTTTTGATTAGACTTTAGAATACGATTACATTCAGATTACGATTATTTTTTTTTTTTTACTGTCAAATTACGATAACATGAAAAATCGATTACGATTAAACTTCGATTATACAGATTTCTCAATCTCGATGTGATGAATATCGTTTGTATATAATCTTTCTTAAATATTTCTTTATATTTATCCTTAAATATATCTTGTATATATCCTCTCCTTATATTCTATATATATTCTTTATTTTGTTTGCGCTCAGATTAAGCTTTTAATATCACAGTAAGCAGATTAAAATTATCAAGTAATTTATCATCTAAAACGAGAGAAATTTTATATTTATACAAAACTCTATATTTTGACCATCAAAGAAATGTAATCATTAAAATATTGAAAGAAGTTTTAAGTATGAGTCAGTAATTAAAATACTATTTCAAATATCTGTCACTAACTTCACTTCTTTATAATAACTTAGTAGACCAAAATTTATTTTCAAGTCGACCACTAGTTCCGAAGCATGAAATTCGTTTTATATTACTTTTGCATTTTCAGTAGAAAAGAAAGATTAAAAAATATATATATATTATTTAATAAAACATAAAAAGGAAAGGAGTAGAAGCTATGTAAATTTGGAGAACCCCTTAAATTATATCATATGTAAGTATGTACACTCATTGAATTACATTGGTAGCAAAGTGTAAAGGTATAAGTAAGAAGTCTAAATGAAAATACAATCCATTTAATTAAAAAAGAAGTTTCAAACATTTGCATTTGATTTAAATAAAACTGTCAGTTAAAAATGCATTTTTTTTTTTACAAAGGAGAAATATCATATTGATATAAATTTAAAAATTGCAAATTAGATGTACAATTCTGTTGCCTATAATAAATAATGAGTTTAGTTATCTTTATATCTTCATAGATTATGATGACATCTGTATTAATTAAATGTTTTATTAAATGGCCTAGATAATATATTTATGTTTCTCAAATGGATATTCATAAACAAATATTTCTCGTCTGTAAAATTTAGCACTACTACCCCCCCCCCCAATAAATAAATAAATAAATAAAATCAATTAATAATCCATTAATTTTTATTTTTTCTTACTTCTGAACATTGAACTTCATACATATACAAATATAATGTAGGAGAGATTTAAAATTCTTTTAAATATTTTTATTTAATTTAATCAAAATTAAATTTTCAAAGTTTTCCTCTTTCAGTAGCGTGCGGGAACTCGTATAGAATTTTCCAGCGACACTGATTAACCTCTTTACGGGTGCTGAAGATGCACAGAGAGATATTTTGAACTAATTTTTGCAATTTTTGGATATCTTTTGTCATTTTCCTTCCAAAAATTTAGAAGACAAATATCTTCTCCTTCCAATGGCTCTTTTAAATAGTCCGTTATTTCCGATTTTGCTATATAATTCTGGGCAAGTTTACTTGATCTTTTCCCGTCCAAAAATGCAAACAGTTTAGTCCTTTTTTTTAGGTTCAGTTGCGGCTTTTTGTTCTGGTTCTGTTATTTCTTCGACAAGAAAGTGATTCTTCATTTCTTTAATTATTATTTCACACGTGCTCATTCGTCAAGTCCAGGCAACTATTCTTGAATCGTGGATCCAAAATTGTTGATATAATAAATGGTGTACTTTCCACATATTTTTTCATCCTTTTTTCTAAGGAAAATTTCAAAGCTTGGATGAGAAATCTTTCTTATAGATTTTAAAATTGTTTTACAACAATAAATTACAATAAATACAAATATATTAAAATTATTTTATTAGGTCCCATAAATAACAGTAATCATTACAGAAATATGTTTGAAAAGAGAAATACACCTATTTCGCAATATTTCGGCAATCAGAATGTTTCACTTAAATGTAATAGAGCATACGCAAATAGATAAATGAACGGTGAGACAGAAGAGGAAAATACAATCAAAAATTAAATTTAAAATATTTCAAGAAATTAAATTAAAATTTCGTAAGTTCAAAAAATTATGAAATCATTAAAGCATATCTAAACTTTAAAGTTGCTTTTTAGTGGACAACTTAAGTTTTAAGACGGGTTAGTAACAATCATATTTCAGAGATTTCTTTTACTTTTTAATGGCAAAGCATCTTATTAAGTGGGTTGTTAACATGTTTAATTTTGTGATTAAGCAAAACTCCTTATTCTCATAAAAATATTTTCGATTTGTTTGTTAACTTTTATTTTTTTATTTTTTTATTTCAATAAAGCGTTTTACTAAATATTTTTAATAAATAAAACGTCTTTAAAAGGTTTATAAAAAAAAAAATACACCAATAAGTTCATATATATTTCGTAGATATAGAAAATGAAACAATCATTCTAAACAATAATCACTCTATTCATTCTAAGCAATAATCACTCTATAACGTTGCTAGGAAGTATTAAAAATGATAAAGGCAAACGAAAATGCAATTCCAGCAATTTTCAATTATAACCGTTATTGAAAGTGAAAATTTTTGTGTTGCTCTCTAAATCTTATTGCTAATGACATTATAATCTGCAGGAAGCATTTTCTTGCGCATATGTATTGTTAATGTCGACTGCATTATGGTTTGTGCGAAATAAAAGTTAAAATATGATCTATAGAAATACCTTTGATAGGTCACAATGCTTTGAAATTCTTTCAAATTTCCCTGTAGACAAACCAGTGGTAATATTTACCCTATTTTTTAAAAGGGAACAATTCCATAGTGAACTTGAAGAACATAACATATATCAGTTTAAAAAAAATCCATGAATATTTAAGGGAATTAGAGCGTGGAGAGACGAACCGAAGTCTTAAGCTTTTTTCAACTTTGTTGGGAAGTGTTTAAAATGAAAGAGAAATTTAAAGTACACAATATTAGAAAAATCCTCATTAATGCATTTGTAATGAATTACATTTAATTAAATTAAGAAAGGTAATTTTACTCACCTTCATACGGGTATTCAAATTCGACTTAGCCTTTGCTGAGACACTTACAGCAGATGAACATAATCTGCAACTATACTTCAGAGTTTTTACACCATTTTTGTTATAATCAATCTTTGGGTCATTAAAATAGCTTTCAATTTTTTTTTGTAAATACCGTTGACGTTGACATATTATAAGTTAAATTTCAAATGTTACACGGATAACAAGAGAAGGCAAATGCAGTGTGAGATACACATATGAATTAACTGGGATGTGCAATTATTAAATGTAACTAACCGGGCTGTGTAATTTTTAACTGTAACTAACTGGGCTGTGCAGTTTTTTTTTTTTTTTTTTTTTTTTTTGGGGGGGGGGGGGTGCGGGGTGGAGTAATTTGTTCCGTTCAGTGTTTTCTTCGGGTGTAGAATTGGAGATAATAATAAGAAAAAGAATATTCACAAAATTCCCAAAAATGACCAAATTATCTCCTTCCTTCCCATTTCCATAGAACACAATACAATATAATCCAATTCAGCAACCTTTTTCCCTTAAAGATGTAAATGTAACGAAAATACTACTGGTTGGTTAGTTGGGTTTTAATTTGTGTACAGGGACACACAAAAGTATTTCAAAGCATTGTGTTCTATGAGAGGCATTTCTATAAACCATATTTCCATACCCTTACTGTACACAAATCTTAATGAAACTGAAATATGTTATTCAAGTCCATTATCGGATGTTTCCTGTATAAAATGGAGCAAATACCATCACTGATTTGTGTACAGGGACACACAAAAGTATTCCAAAGCTTTGCGTTTTATGGAGATATTTCTATTAACTAAATTTTAACAACTTTACTTTACACGAAGATTTATGAAATTGAAATATGTTATTTATAAGTACAAAAGAAAATACTTGGCATAGAATGTAGCATGATTAGCATTAGATTTACAGGGTGACACAAAAATATTCAGCTATATAAAGAGCTATTAATAAATATTTTCTAAAAGTGTACTTTCGTTTACATTAAGCGTTTTTAACACTTTCTAACATTTTTAACACTTTCGAACAAGGTTGAAAAGTGTTAATGACTTCAGTTTGTCTGTCTGTCCGTCTGTCTGTCTCTCCGTGCTTTAATTCCTGTAAATATTTGTGGAATTTCTTGAAACTGATATATGTTTTTCAAGTTCACTATCGGCTGTTCCTTTTTGAAAATGGAGTTTATACCTTTACTGGTTTGTATACAGGGACACCCGAAAGTACTTCAAAGCATTGTGTTCTATGAGAGGTATTTCTATAAATCGTATTTTCATACTATTACTGTACACATATCTTAATGAAATTGAAATATGTTTTTCCAGTTCACTATCGGATGTTCCATGTTGAAAATGGAGTTTATACCTCTACTGGTTTGTGTACAGGGGCACCCGAAAGTATTTCAAAGCATTATGTTCTATGAGAGGTATTTCTATAAATCCTATTGGCATGCCTTTACCGTACACATATCTTAATGAAATTGAAATATGTTATTCAAGTTCACTATTGGATTTTTCCTGTATAAAATGGATTAAATACCAACTCTGTTTTATATACAAAGACACTCAAAAGTATTCTAAAGCATTGCGTTCTATGAGAGATATTTCTATAAATAAAATTTTAACAACTTTACTTTCCACGAAGTTTTAGGAAATTCAAATATGGTATTTATATGCACAAAAGAATGCTTTACATATAATATAGCATGATTAGCATTTGATTTACAGGGTGACACAAAAATATTCTGTTATATTAAGAGCTATTATTAAAAATTTGCTAGAAGTCTACTTTCGTTTACATTAAGTGTTTTTAACACTTCCTAACACTTTTTAAAGTGTGAATATGATATCAATTTCTGTATCTGTCCGTCTGTCCGTCTGTCTGTCTGCCCGCACTCTAACTACCGTAAATATTTATGGAATTTTTTTAAACTGATATATGTTAATCAAGTTCACTATCGGATGTTTCCTATTGAAAATGGAGTTTATACCGCTTTTATTAAAATCACACAATCAACTGTGTAAGAAAATCACATTTATTGAAATTGTCCAGGCATTATTTTCACTCAGTCGGAAAAATAAAATTTTTATAAATATGATTTTCTTCCACAGTTGATTGTGTGATTTTAATAAAAATTGTATTTCTTTCTCCCATTATCTAATGGTGTTTTCCATTTCCTGCGGCTTATTTCTGTTGAGCTATCTAAATGATAGACCAGAGATGTTTCTGCCAAAAAGGTTGTCTGAGTGAATAATGCTGACCGGGGTGTCGGCCTGGATAGCTCAATTGGTAGAGCCTTGACCTTGTAAGTCAAAGATCCGGGGTTCGACTCCCCGTCCAGGCATTATTTTCACTCAGTCGGAAAAAAAAAATTTCAATAAATACAAACTCGAAATGTACAAAACTCGGCCTGATGCTGCCTCCATGCCAATAGATCTAAGTTTGTTAATGAAACCATTTTTTAATTCATGAAGCCAATGAAGGTAGTGAATCAATGAAGGCTTTTCTCGCTGCGCTGGTCACTATATTTAAAGGAAATTCTTTTCTATATCGCTTTACAAACAAAACTAAAATTTAAAGAAATCATGAAATTGCTTTAAAGACAGCTTTGGTTTACCGTTGGTTTATGTTATTATTATTATTTTATTTATTTATTTATTTTGCTTGTTTGTTTGTTTCTTTTCTTTTCGTTTTCATTTCCTTTCCATATTTACTGAATTCGATTCTTTGTTTTTCAATATCATGTGATTGAGCAGACGACTATTTTATGTATTTAACGTTCATTTATATTTCCATTAATTTTTGGAATTTTCGTGCAACTTTATCTAAATTGTTTTTTTACTCCATTTTCAATTTTCATTTTTTCATGTGCATGGGTAAAATATTTTATAATATAAAAAAAAAAAAAAAAAAAAAAAAAAAAAAGTATTTTTTTTTTCTTTCTTTTTAACAACAATTAAAATTTTAAATGTCCACATTTAAAGCTTTTACCAGGTTATTATTTTCACATTTTAATTAATTTAAAAAAAAAGAAATCTAATCAAAATTTCGTTTGAAATAAGTTACCAAATGAAAGGGGCATTTTTTCTGAATCCGTCAGTTTAGTTAATTTATCGATCGGACAATTAGATGTTTTTAAATTAACTAGAGTATGAAAAGCTCGTGACAATTTTTAAATTAACTAAAGTATGAAAAGCTGGTGGTAACAACACACAGACAAACAGAAGAAAATCTCTCTTAGCCAATCAACTTGCGTCCAGCCACGGACTTACAGGAAAAAACTCTCTTAGCCATTTATATATATATAGAAAGATATTTGGCGTAAAACTGCTGTCGTTATATGGTTAACCTGATAAATCAAATAAAATATAGGAAATAACGTAAAAATGAATGTTATGCATAATACATATAGTGTGTTATTCATATAAAATTGGGATTTAAATATAAAAGAACTAATTTAATTTTTTCCGATAATGTCCATTTCGAAATTGTCATACGATAAGCATCCAAACTACTGATAAGACATTACCGCAGGGATTAGGGATTACGTATCCGAGATTTTTTTCGAGTATGCGGGAGGGGGGGGGGGGAAACGAGCTTTTGAGAAATTTCAATGGATTTACTTTTTATTTTTTGCTTGAAACACAGATTTTTTTTATAAAAAAAATTATAAAAATAGACAATAGATTATAAAAAAAAAAAAAAAACAGATTCTCTTTTTAATTGCTTTAAATATAGTGACCAGCGAAGGGAGCAAACACTGCTAGTATGAAATAAAAACAGTTGAAAAAAAATCTGGAGTGACTCCACTCGACTTTCCGAACATTGAGTAATTATCAGTTTTGTCGATAAAGTAAAGAAAGAGGAGTTGTTAAATAAACAAAAGAGAGAATCATAACAGAATCTTAGAGTATTTTTGTTCATATAGTACACGATGTTTTATTTAACACTACTGAAATTTGAGCCCATAGATCATAATAATAAAGAATGTTTCATTGTGTCCCTGTAAAAACCTATAAATGCTAGATTCACCCAAAATGCTTGCTTATAGTTAGTGCAACAGTGACTTATAATATACATATAAATTTTCAGCTCAATTGAATAAGGCGTTTAGACGCTATCGCACTTTTAAAAATTTGGTCCCATAGGCCATAATGATAAAGAATTTATCTTCGTGTCCCTGTAAAAAAACTGTAAGTGCTAAATTCACCAAAATCTACACAGTTCGTGCAACTGTGACCTACCTATAACATGTGTACAAATTTTTTGCTCAGTTTAATAAGGCGTTTAGATGCTATCACACTTTTAAAAATTTGACCCCATAGGCCATAATGATAAAGAATTTTTCTTCGTGTCTCTGTAAAAAAACTATAAGTGCTAAATTCACTAAAATCAATAGGGTTCGTGCTACGGTGACTTACAATATATATCAGCTCCTTCGAGCCAAGCGTTTAGACGAAAGCGTGTTCACTCACACACATACACACACATACATACATACACCATCGTAAAAATAGTGAAAAAAGACTCAGGAGACCTCAAAACGTATAGAAACATCAAAATCTCAAATTCAGATTTTTGACATGATTACAATACTTTCCTTGCATATGTATGTTCGGAAAGTAAAAAATGTGCGCATTGTACAGCGAATCATTTGTCTAAAGTTTAAAATTGCAAATATATATAGTATATAAAGATTTTTAATTAGAGTAAATGTACTAATAGTTAATATTAAGGAATACAATATTTTAAAATTTCATACAATATTATACACTTTCAAGACAATAATATATTTAATGGCTAAAAAAAAAAATATCGACTTGGCAGGTTAAAGATATACAATACATAAAACAAGATTTTTAGTACACAATTTATAAATTATAGATACTTGAACAAAAGGATCGCTTGAAAGATAATTTAACATACCGATTTCAGTTTATAAAGAGTTCACAAAAGTTCATCTCTTGAATATTGAAATGCATATGTTTTCTTAGCATAGAGGTGTTTTTTTTTTTTTTTTTTTTTTTTTTCTTTCCCAATGGTACAGAACTTGCGAATGAGCATTGAACAGGGAGTCGCCGAATGATGACGATTTGTGAAGGAGCTCCCAATGGGCGGCCATCGCTACCCCTAACAGGGATAACACATCCATGTCTTCTCCGGGATGCGAACCCAGGCCCAACCATGTAAAAGCCAGGGACGCTAACCACTACACCGTTTGGGCGACTTAGCATAGAGTTTTTTCAGCGATTCCAGTTTAATATATGGGTGAATATCACATAAATGTGCATTTTAGTGTTTCAGGTCTTTATTATTAATTTTAAGCAAATAAATTGTAAAATTTTATTATTATTATTTAGAAGTACCTTTTTAAAAAAGCATCAAATCATAAAATGTGAGTTTATAGCAATTTCAGTATTTTTTAGAAAATTTTAAACCTTATAATCGTCATTTTCGTGACTGTCTCCAAGACCAAATGTTTACATACAAAGTATGTTTTTTACTAAAAAAAATAAAATGATAATTATAATAATTGTTAATTCTTGTAAAAAAAACTATTTGTTTTCAAAGGAAATTTTTTTTTTCTTTTTAATTACGTTAATTTTCATGCATGTGTAATTAAAATGCTTGTATGCAAGTCTTGACGTCAATTTCGTGACACATGAAAATAACTTCATATATCATCAAGGGATGGTGCCACCATTCACTTTTTTTAAAGTTTAAGATCAGAAATCAACATTGACGATATGTGGGGGAAAAAAATCTCAAGAAAATTGAAAACAGGTAAGAGTTAACATTATTTTTATTGTTTACATGCTGTGCGTACTTTTATTGCTTGTCATTTTCGAGATGCATAAAAAATAAAAAAATATTATTATAAAATTTAGAACAAAGTTTTATTTTAATATAGAATGACGACCAGAAGAAGAAAATGTGACGATATCAGCTTAGTGAAAGCATGTTTTTCAGTACAGAACGAATTATTGACGATTTGTCATTTTCGTGACGGTCATTTTTGTGACGTCACGAAAATGACATTTGTTGCAGATTTACTATTTTGTAAGCCCTGGATTTAAATAATTTTTTATTTTGAGATAAAAGATTTGTTGGTGTAGGATAAGCTTTATATTTAAATATTTAAAGTACTTTCCGGTATCCAGGTAAATATAAAAAAAATTACATACGACATTAATATTAAGATACAATTAAAAAAGCAAACTTTTAATTTTTTTTTTTTTTTTGCCCCCTTTAAGGTGTCATTGAGAATGTTACTCAAAATATTTTACTTGTATCATTTATGGAAAGATGCAGAAAAAATAAGTTTTCATGGCCTGAGAAAGAGGATGTCCATGAAATTCAAGTGCCACATATTCTGTGCAAAATTAGGAATTCTCCTGAACCTGCTTCAAATAGATATTTTAAACTTCAGGATGAAGATTTTAATAATGTTCAAAATGCTTTTTCTGAATTTAATTCAGTTAATCATTAAACTTGTAACTACAAGGATTTTAATACAATAAAATTGCTTGATATTCTCATTATTGCTCTTTCTTTTCCCTTCACAATCTTTTCTCTATTGTTCTAATAAGTTCCATTTTTAATATTATATGGTCCTATTTCATTGACAAACAATGTTATTTCAGTGAAAAATAGTCATTTTGACAAATATTGTCATTTCAGTGACAAACAGTCGTTTCAGTGACAAACATTGTCATTTCAGTGACAAACCAGTCATTTCAGTGACATCATTTTTTGACATCTTTAAATGCTATAATTAAAAATTTAATGCAAGTAAACTAATTATTTCCAGTTTATAGTCAAGAGGTATGCAGTCTATGATATTTCCCATTGATATAATTTATGTTTATAAAAAATTAAATTTAAATTTATTTATTTATTTATTTTTTTTTTTTAAATTTTAAATTTTTGGGTTTTTTATTTTATTTTATTTTTTAAAATGGGAAGAACTTTTTAGAAAAGCCTAAGTCTTGTATTTTTTAATGAATCTGAACCACAAAAAAAATTTTTTAAATGGTAATTTTGATTTTATAAGATAATTAAAATTATAAATTTTTATTGAAAAATTTCAATAAAATTTTAAAAAATTATGATCGATCTCTGTCAAACTCAGAATTTATTTAAGATGTACTTACGGACTTATTTTCAAAAATTCAAATTAAAATACAAAGTTTGAAAAAATAGTTTAAAAAAATCCAAAATGCACACTTATGTGATATTCAGCCATATGCATTTTAAAGACTAAGAAAAATATTGGAGCAAACACACTGGGTAATTTATCTTTGTTGTCAGTACCTGGACTGGGAATAGAGATGCTGAGTTACTAAGCTGTCAAACGGCTGGTCTGGAGTTTTCCTCAAAAAGCTTAACAAAAAAAAAAAAAAAATCTACCTAGATTAGGGTGCCTATATGCCTCCTTTATGTAGGCACCCTAACTTAGACCAAGCTAAGTTAAACGGGATTCTATCGTTCACAGGGGCGATGAACGCCCGATCACCACATGGCAACATTTACTCTAAAATAACCAGAGTCCTAGAGAAACGGGATGTGTCAGTCACTCTCCGTTCAGATTATTGACTGCTATCATTTAAGAGAGGAACTCCGACAATGCAATTTCAGTTCAATGTTCTCCTTGGACACAGTGTTCAAACAGAACACTCGCACCTCCAAGATTGCATTATAGAAGCGCTCAGACCACGCACCTGGATGCAGTAATTTTAAACTAAGTGCACAGCTAACTTGGGGACAAAACAAGAGAGAAAAATTAAAAAATTAAAGGACGAATATGGCCAGGGAAACCGTAGAATTTAGTTGCTTGTGCACAGGTAATTTTGAGACCGAAATAATGGAGGTCCTTAATCCATTTTTAATAACAGTCTTGTACACAGGACGCAATAAGTGTCAAACGTATTGACTGTTTTAAAAGATTTCACTGTTTTAAAAAATTTTGTTATTTTGAATTAAAACCATAAATATAGTAATAAGACATAGATTGGCCATGGAGGGGGGAAAAGTGGTGCTTTTGTCTCGGAAAAATCACTCTAATGGCTGTCTTTTCACGAATAAATTACAAACAGGAATACACACGGATAATTTAGTAAATAAAATTTATGAATATGTTAATTACTAAAGGTGAATAAAAAAACTCCAGATACAGTTTCAAGTTAATTTTTCTTTTTTTTTTTTTTTTTTTTTTTTTTTCAATACTTTCTAATGGCTGATTTTAGAACTTTTTTTCGGCATCAAAAATTTTTGTTCGATAACATGGGTATGATAGATCTATATATATTACTATATCTAGGATTAAAACCAAGCTGGCAGCGAGCCAAGATCTATCTGAATGTATCATAAAAAAAAACTTTATTAGATGACTTACTTGAGCCCAATAAGAAATATATTGCCTTAAAGAGTTGTTTGGGGAAAAAAGTAAAAGTCTGCTAAAAATGGGTTTAAAAGAGCATGGGAATGGAAACCGTTAAGACACCATTTCATAAAATCGATGAATGGACCACGGATGGGATAATTCTCCCGTCGGTAACCCAACGAATTGCAAACGATCGCATCGGGTACTTGACAGTGCAGCACAGATTAACATGGACCAGACACCACCACACTCTCGGTTCCTAAAGGAAAGAACAAATAATAAGAAATGAGATCATAAATTTAATATAAAGGGAAACCAAGGAAGGGAAAGAAAAAAAAAGGAAAGGAAAATGAAATAAGTAAATAATTAATTAAAAAGAACAATAATATTTAAATTACTTACACAGAACTGAAAGCATTAGATAACGAGGAAAATAAGAGAAACATAACATAATATAAAACAATAAAAATAGAATACAAAAGTCTAAAACTATTCTTTTAAACAAGCATCATTCTAGCAAGCTGCTTTCCGGTTAAACGCTACTTCACTTTATGTGTAGGTCGGGACTGTTGGTGCTTTCTTCGAAAATCTGTTGGATTTTTCCTGGTGCAATACTGATGCCTCGGCGTGTAATGACCGTATTACACGAGAGATTTTCGCTCAATTTTTAACTAAACACAACATTATAACCAACACACTTAGCCTGATCTTGTTCGAGGACAATGTGCATTTTCGGATGATAAACTTTTTCGACGGCCTTTCGAAAGAGATGACTATCAGTTCAGGATAAACCTACAGACAGCTAGTCGGTTTTCTCGTTCGTTCAGCTTCTGCAACTTCGAATGACGCTGAGTAACATGTTGCGTATATATGCTTCCATGTGATATGGCCACAAGGTGTTACACGCCAGAGTCACGAGCGAAGTCAAGGCCAGAACAAAAGAATTATGAGCGGACTTTTTCAATATGTCCTCGGCTGGTGGTGGTGTTTGAAGGCACTGGTCGCTAGTTTCTTTCTACACACAGCCCGTTCGTCAAGGAAGTGAGGCACTTTTTTTAATTTTCTGAAAAATAGGAAAAATGGCCCTCCTCTGTGGACCTGTGATGCGATTTCTTTTTACTACCATGACGATAAACCTTTGCTAAGAGGAAAATTTTGGAAAGTTAAATTTACGTTTTTGCTGTTAGTTTAGTTTATCCATAAATGGTTTTTAAGGGCCCTTTCACTCACCGCCGCTGGAAGCCGAAGCTAATGTTATTCAATGGGAAATTTTTCTTTACAAATAACTTATTAAGTAATACATATTTTTAAATTCTGTTTTCACATTATGAAAATTCCCAGCCGTTAAATTGACGGACCTTTTTTAAAAAATTATTTTTTTAATTTTTTATATTTTACTTCGAAGCTGCAAAATACGAATTTTCAATATGTGATTTTTTTTCCTTTTGCAATTTCAAAATAAAATATTAAAAATTAAAAAAATACTTTTTCAAAAAAGGTCCGTCAATTTAACAGTTGGAAATTTTCTGAATGTGAAAACACAATTTAAAATTATGTATTAGTTAATAAGTTATTTGTAAAGAATATTTCCCCATAGAATAACATTGGCTCGGGCTACCGGCGACGGTAAGTGAAGAGGGCCGTTAAGGCCTTTTCTTAGGTACTAAAGAGGTACATTTTTGGAAACTAGTAACACGAGTGCTTGAGGTTTTAGGTAAAAATTGAACACTTAACTGGGGATGCGTAAATGAAGTTTCCTTTTGAAAAATTGTTTCTCTGTTAAAAATATTGTTTTCTGAAATCTGAAAATCTTGGCGTGTTTAAACACATCGTGCATGAACCACATTTACATCTGTAGAATTTTCATTAATATTAATTAAGAGATACTTATTTTTTATTTCTAGTATTTCAAATGGGCCGATAAATTAAGAGACATTATTTTTACCCACTTTTGCGCTTTTGAACTGAGAAAATGAGGTTCTAAGACTATGTCATCACCAACCTTAACTGTTTCAATGTACGGCTACGCATAATATTATAAGGAGCTTGTTGTTTTTTAACCCATCTTTAATTTTGCTGTACTTCTTTAATTAATCTTCCTGTGAGAGAAAATACTAGAATGAAAATGCAATTGTATCAATTTTTAATTATAGTCCTCAATGTACCTGAATATTTTTCTGTGTTCCTTAAATTTTAATTCTAATCATATCATATTCGGTAGAAAACATCTTTTTATGAATACGAATGATAAATATTAATTTCAATGTGACTTTTGCAGTACAGAGATATTTAAATATGATTTCTAAAATACCTGTCATAAAACGCCATAAATTCCATGATGAACTTAACATACATCAGTTTGAAGAAATTCCAAATTAATTTACGACGATTAAAAAACGGGTCGATAAACAGACGGACAGATAAACACAGACATAAACACTTTTCAACTCTCTTAGAAAATGTAAAGGAATAAATAAAGTGATAAAGAACTTATCACAGACAATTTCATTTAGATAATAGATTAAGTTTTAAACCAATAAGTCTGTAGGGAACAAACAAAGTACATTTATCATTTCTGTACTAATAAGTATAAAGGATTTAAGTCCAAAAATGTCGATTTTGAGTTAAGTACATAGTCAGACTCAGAAACAAATTCTCTATCGATTGGTATAAAGGATTTAAATCCATGTCATTTAGTCTTTGAGAAAATCCATTGGTAAAAAAAGGTTCAAGTCAGAAATTTAGCATTAATCTTTAGCATAAAATATTTAATTCAAATTTTTCAATTTATTAAATGAAGACTGACAATCACTGAATGGTATAAAGAGTATAAATCAACCTAATCCCTTTTTCCTAATCTATTCTTCTGATTAGTTTTTAGTTAGTTTAACTTTATTTTTCGTCTCCTGAAAATTCAAGAATATGGACTTAAATCCTTTATACTTATCAGTACAGATTTATTCATAAATTTTTTCATAAATAAATGCTTCCATATATACATATAAATTTTTTACAATCGTCGAAATATTTATTTTTATTAGAAAGTACTTTTTTAAATGTTAACAGATAAGAATTTTGAACAAGTTATGAAAAATTAAAAGATAATACAAAATAAAAGACCGTAAACTTTGAAAAAAAATTAAGTATAAGAGAACTTTAAGTATATAGAAGCTTTAAATACAGAAAATCTATAATTTATAGAATCTTAGAATTTTAATCTTAAGAATAAAATTTTACAAATAAAAACACTTTTCAAGAGATAGTAAATCTATACTTCTAGTGAAATTTATGCAATTAGTATGGAAAATAATAATAATAATTTTCTCTTTCAAAGTAAGTCAAAGAAAAATAAATTATGAGAAATTGTACAATGTAAACCGAAACAATTATAATGTAGAACATAACAATGAATCAAAACTTCTTTAAAGCAGCATTAAAAAAAACTTATATTGTAAAATATAATTAAAATAAATTTAGATAACAAATACATGCCTTGTATCATTGTAAAAGGAAAAAAAAAGGAAAGTAAGAAAGAACTTAATATAAGCAAAATTGTGTATAGCTGAAATGTCTTAAGCAGCTCAAGATTTTTTATTAAATGTTATTCTGTATTCCGTATCAAAGTTCTCGGAAAGTTGAACGGAAAAACATCATAATTTAATAATCTTGCTTTAAAACATGGAATTCGAAGAAAGGGGGGGGGGGGAATGGCATCGCTGATTTAAATGGAATCAAAGATCGTCTGCATTTTGAAAAATAAATTCTAAATGCAAATTGTTTCTGGAAGCATAAATCAATCTTATGTAAATATTTTTAATAGCTTTATGTATTTCTTTTAAATATTGGAATAATAACAAAGTTAAATTATCCAAGAATGAAATAATTAATAAATATGTAGAGTGCAGTTATAGCGAGCAAATATTAAAGAAATATTTATTGTACATGTTTGTTGAATAAACATATTACTAATATTAAATTTATGTAGATTTATGCAGTAAATACTAATCTTATGAGAAATAAAATATGACTTTGCTCAAATTATAATATATATACCGGTTGCGTCAAAAAAATGTATACACCCTTTGAACTGTCATAGAAAATTTATGTTCCGTTCTACAAGGTTTAATTGTTGGAAATGGAAAGCTTAAGTCCAATTTGAAGCACAAATGCACTTTCTGATGCAAATGTGATTACTGTTCAAAATGGCGGCCTTCAGCATTAATACATTGCTGAGTACGTGTCACCACTGATTCCGTACATCGTACTAACGTGTCCAATGGGATTTCTGCGCACACTGCTTGAATCTCATTCCAAAGTGTGTCTATGTTACGTGGTTTACGTTTGTACACCTCATCTTTTACTGTGCCCCATAAGAAGAAATCCAGCGGCGTAAGGTCTGGAGAGCGTGGAGGAAACTCGATCAGTCATTTGCGTCCTATCCACTGGGTTGAGCAGTTGGAACGACAATTCTGCTGCCACCTGTTGAAGAAAGGAAACATAGAAATTGAACCCAGAAATTGAACCTTGTAGCACGGGAAATGGAGTTTCTATGGTGGTTCAAAGTGTGTATACATTTTTTTTGACGCACCCGGTATCAAACTTTTTAAGAATTAGACGTTTTAATATTAGTATCTTCAGTTTCATTTATTACCTAATTTTAATAATTTTTATTCATTAAAACCATTAATGAAACAATGTATATAAAAATTTAAAAAGCACCACCACAAATTTGCATGGAAAAGATAAACGGCTGGGGCGAATCAAAAATACAAGGAAGAGGTAACCTGGTAATAAAAAAAAAATCGTACAATGACAAGTGTAATATAAAACAGAAAATCAACTAACATCTGTCAGAATCATAGATATAAGACATAGTAATAAGACATTGATTGATCATTGACGAGGAAAAAGTGATGCCTTTTCATTTGGAAAAAGACGGCCATTTTACTCTCTTATGAATGTTTTTTCCCGAGTGAATATACACGGGAATACCCATAGATAATTTAGCAAATAAAATTTATGAATAATTTATATACTAAAAGAGAAGGAACAATTCCAGATACCCATTTTTCTTTCTTTCCTTTGTTCTTTTTTTACTATACTCTAGTATACTCATATCTGCACAAAACTAACTTTATTTTCCCTAACAACACATCTTCTGCGAAAGGCATCCTCAAGATGTCCTGTGGATAAAAGGGAAATCATGTGGACCTCCTTAGGATGTTCTGTGGACAAGTGTGTTGTTAGGGTTGGCAATTATTACTATACTTCTTTGAGATAATATCGTCTGTATCCATCATGGAAAAAAAATTTAATAAGCTATAATTTAATAAGTAAATTGTATTGCGTAAATTTGTATAGGATTATATATAGAAGAGAGTCTTGTGGTGGCCACAACATACTATTTATAGAGTAAAACTTCTGCGGCTGCTAATTACATTTAAAATAATTTTGAAAATTCCATATTACTAACTAATATAAAATATTAAAAATAAATTTAAAAATTTAAAAAATGCATTCCATTAAATATGAAGACAGTAATTATATAATAGTAATAACAAAGCAACTGATTATAAATTTATATTTTTCATAAATTACTTGAATATAACTTACTTATGAAAACTTATTCCATTTTATCCCATTTCTTTTCATATATTTATTCGAACACTTAAAAGCCACGCAATATTTCGACATTTTCAAAATTCTTTAACATTCTATTCTATTACTATTTTCGAGTTTTAACTCTCTAATGGCTGATGCCAAAAAACATTTTCTGCATCAAACATCTTTGCTCGTTAACATGGGGATGATAGATCTATATAAATTACTATATCTATGGTCAGAATGTGCATGAAAAACTAGTCAAAATAAAACCATCGAAGAGCACTGTCTCTGTCACTGTTTCTCTTTCTATCGTCTTCGCCAATGCCATTGTCATCTCCAGAGCAGGTCAGTCCTGATTTTCTCTACGTTTTTCGCGTTTAAACAAAAAATAAATAAATAAATAAATAAATAAAAATGCATGCAGTTTTAAACACATGACAGCTTGGAGCCTTGTTCAAGGTTAGCTGGCTGCCTTGAAAATATAGTACATTTTATCAATTAATTGGTAAAACTTTAATTGTTAAAGAAACAATACTTTTTGTTTCATTTCCAAATTCCTTAATTATTAATTACGTATGCTTTCTTTGATTTTGCGACATAAATAACTTTTATATAAAATTCTATGGTTAGATAAAATTGTCTTGCACTTTAAATATTGTTAAAAAAAATAATAATAATAAAATAAAATCCAATTATTTTTCACTAATGCCAATCACATATATATATATAATATATATATATATATATTTCACTATTAACAGTTCTATTTAAAAAAAAAAAAAAAAAGGCTGAAAATTATTTATTTTATTTGTTATAACTTAAGTCTATATCCGTTATATCTGAAACCTTAAAATTATAAAACATACAGAATGGGGAAAATGGAGATGTTAAAATATATATTTAATGTATAAATTTTAATTGCTAGTTTTATGTATGTATTTTAATGGCTTCGTGACGATTTTATTAGTGATTGATGATACTTTTCTAAAAAGGATATGGATCATTCAGGAAATAAACGTACATTTCATGCTTCAAAAAAGTTTTCTTTTTTTTTTTCTTTTTTTTTAATAATCAAACTACAACTGATTCCAAATAGTAGCAAATATACTGAATTTATCTGTATTGTAAAAATTAATTAGTTTATCTTAGAACAAATATATGATTTATATAGTTTTTTGAGTGTTAATGGGGATTTTCGTACACTCTGTCTCACATGTGTATGTTGCATTAATTTATATAAACTTACTTTTAATTTTTCAAAACATTTCTATAACATAGAGAAATTAGCCCTTATTTCATATAAATATTTTAAAGTTGTACGATAAAAGGTAAATTTATATTTAAATGATACTTTTCATACTCCAAAATTCAAAATGTTAAACGGTTGTGTGCATTAGTAAAATATGCACGCTAAATAAAGCTATATGAAATCAGATTTTTATTATTCTGGACATAATTTGCATCGATCTAAGCAGGTTAAAACTTCAATTTAAAATATCTTTGCTTTTTAACAAGTAATCATAGGAAAAAAAAACTTTGCTGTAACAGAGTGGGCAAAAATGTAACAGAGTGGCCATAGTTATGACCGACTCGGCATTGCAGTTGTATTACACAGGATTAATTTGTAACTTTATACAATGAAAATAGATAATTACATAAATTACGTTCGTAAATTATTTAAGTTGATAAATTTAGCATTAAATCTAATTTTTACATAAATATATTAATCTTTTTGAGAAACGTCAATAGTAAATGTATAAGGAACCAGGACCCAGCTAGACGAAATAATTACACCTGGCTCGATACAAAAACTTTAATAACAATTCACTATACTACATACGAGTACTTATTTAAATATATACATCGCGCGCAGTAAACAGAACAGTTGAATGTAGGTTACATAAGACGACTATAACTCCATACAGGACACTGCCTGTGGCCCATGGCCACCGGCAATTAATACGAAAACAGCTACATCTCTTAGCAAGAACCAATTAACTTCTGACTGACTTCTGAAATTAAAATGTTTTCACTTCGCTTTATAGATTGGCAAAATATCATTAGATATTTTGCCAAGAATGGCAACAGCGCCGTCTATATTATTTTAAAAGATAGGGAAGATGGCTTAATATCGATAGGCTATTGTGCATATTCGCAGGAGTTTCAATTAAATGCGTTACAAATGGGAATTCGTGTTATAAACGTCCACCAATCAATTTTAACTTTAGCTATGTAGAATTTTTTTAATTTAATCAAAATGAATGCGGAATATATTAATCAGAAATAATATTTTGAATTTTTTTTTAATTTAAATTATTATTTCATTGAATATTGTCATCACTATGTTGCTCAATCAATGTAACAAAGTGGACTTGTTACTTTAATTAGCAATTCATTGTATATTATCCACTTTGTTGCACAGCTAATGTAACAGGTTGGATGATTGGTGTTTTTACGTCGCACTGGTGCTGTGCAATGGGCAATCGGAGACGGTCTGGGACTCACCCCTAAAGGTAGTCCGGAGACATGCCATCACAATTTTGATCCTACACGGAGAAGAGGGCTCCCCCGCTTTGGTAACCCAACAGAGCGGACAATTTAGCCTAATAGAAACTTTTTATAATCATAAATAAAATATTATAATTATTAACTTATATAAAAGGAAAACGTAACTCTAAATATAGTACATTATTTTATGAAAAAAATAAAAATATAAATATAAATATAAAGCTTTTTTTTATCATTAAAATAAATGTAACAGTGGACATTCAATAGCTCTATTTAACTATTAAATAAACTAGTTGGCATAGGTGGACTCCGCGCAGTTCCCCATCACGTATTTATTTCCACACATTTTAATTATTATTAAAAACTATCAAAGTAAAATTGACATATCGCATCCCGGCAAGAAAAATGACACAACTTAAAAATGCAGTATTTGAGAAGAATCAACTTAAAGATGGTATAAAGAATGAACTTGGCTATAATAAAACTAACATGAATGCCTCTCAGGTGGATGAATTGAGAGTTATAAATGCGACATTTTTCGCGCTCATAGCGGGCATTCTATACGCATTTTTTAATAACATAAACCCATATTTTACATTTTAGGTTGCTTCCTTTGGAAATTGAAATATTCCAATCACTACGTTTATCTCTCTCTCTCTCTCTCTCTTATCGAAATCTTATCATCACGATAACTCCCGAAATAATACTCCAAATCGAACCAATTTTGGACAGCGAATTTATATTACAAATATCTTGGATAAGTTCGTTAACCAAGTTGCTCTACAATTTTGTTTCCAAGTGGCGATGTATGCATAGACCATATTAGGGTCTCAACCAAGTTTATAAATGAATTTTATCCACCATGATAAATAAAAAAAAGTGTTTGATCTTGCTTGTTAACAATGGAATCAAAAATTGCTAACGATGCATACAAGTTGTATTACATATAATTATATCAAAAAGGTTGTCTAATTCAAGATTTTTTTTTTTTCTTTTTTCAATATGACTATAATATTTCATAACACACAAAATGTTAGGGCATTAATAATTAACAACTTTTCTCTTTAAATAAATCTTTTTAATGAAATTTATTGTTAAATTTATTTCTATGTAAGAGATAAAAAATATAGCTGATATTTTATATCGGTCAGTGTTAAAGCAGTATCTTAAACGACTTTTTTTAACCGACTTCAAAAAAGAAGGAAGGTTCTCAATTCAAACCGTATGTTTTTTTTATGGTTGTTAGCTCATAACTTCTGAACGGATGCTCCGATTTTGATACTTTTTGTTTTGTTGAAAAGGTCTTGGTCTACAATAGGTCCCATTGTAATATCTTTACGATCTAAAGAAAATACAGGGTGCCCAAAAGAATCAGTCCCAACTCTTTTAACTGCTAAACGGCTGCAGCTATAGTGATAAAAGTGGTATGTAAGTATAGCAAAATGGCCATGCAGTACAAGGTTAAACCGCTTGCAGCGCCGCCTGGTGAAAAATAGCGGAGTTAGTGTTCCTCTCTCGAAAACGGTTCTAGAGAAAAAAGTGAATTACAAAGTTGAAGAGTAACATCGATATAGTACAAAAAGATAGTTTAGACATTCATGCTAACGTTCCTATCTCGGAAACGGTTCAAGACAGGGGGAAAAAGTGAATTATAAAATTGCAGAGCATCATCGATTTAGTACGAAAAGATAGTTTTGACATTGATGCTAAAAATACAAGGCTAAAAATGTGCATTTTTTTTCGCAATTTCTTACGCTATACACACTTGATCTACATTGCTCTCGTTGTAGCATATCTGGTGAGACATACGCTATATAGTTCAAAATACGGTTACTTGATACTTTTTGTTTTGTTGTAGAGATCTTGGTCTGAAGTAGGTCCCATTATAACATCTTTACAATCTAAAGAAAATAAAGCGCCATCTGGGGAAAAACAGCGGAATTAGCTATCTCCTATCTCAAAAACGGTTCAAGATGGGAGAAAAGTTAATTACGAAGTTATAGAGCATCATCGATTTACTACGAAAAAACAGTTTTTAGACATTATTGCTAAAAATAGAACGCTTAAAACGTGCAGTTGTTTGTTAGCAATTTCCTACACTGTGCACACATGAACTGCGTTGCACACTTTGCAGCGTAGCGGATGACAAATATACTCTGTGGTTCAAAGTACTGTTACTGTAAGCGGTCACATCCATTAGCGCAAAGTCGTTTTAAACCAACTTCAGGAAGGAGGGTGTTCTTAATTCGAGCTATGTGTTGTTGTTGGTGTTTGTAAGCTTATAACTTCGTAAGAGATGCTCTAATTAACCGACTTCAAAAAGGAGGAATTTCCCAATTCAAAGCGTATGTTTTTTTGTTTTTGTTTGTTAGCTCATAACTTCTGAACGGATGATCCAATTTTGATACTTTTGGTTTTGATATAAAGGTCTTGGTCTGAAATAGGTCCCATTGTAAGATCTTTACGATCAAAAGAAAATACAGGGTGCCCAAAAAAGTCAGTCCCGACTCTTTTAACTGCTGAACAGCTGCAGCTATAGTCATAAAAGTGGTATGTAGGTATAGTAAAATGGACATGTGCTACGCGATTCAACTGCCTAAAGCGCCGCCTGGTGGAAAATAGTGGAGTTAGGTTTCCTATCTCGGAAACGGTTCAAGACAGGGGAAAAAAGTTAATTATAAAATTGCAGAGCATCATAGTACGAAAAGTTAGTTTAGACATTAATTTTAAAAACTGAACGCTTAAAACGTGCATTTGTTTGTTCACAATTTCCTATTTTGTGCACACTTGAACGACATTGCATATGTTGTAGCGTAGCGGGTGACATTTATGCTATGTAAAATTCAAAGTATGGTTATTGTAAGCGGTGACATCGATTAACGCATAGACATTTTAAACCGACTTCATAAAAGAAGAGGTTCTCAATACAAACCGTGTTTCTCGTTGTTGTTGTTGAAATTTGTTAGCTTATAACTTCGTAAGAGATGATTTAATTTTAATAATTTTTTTGTTGTCGTAATGATCTTGGCCTGAAATAGGTTTCATTATGATTCCATTAAGAAATAAACAAATTACAGGATACTCACAAAAGTCTGTTCTCACTCTAACTGCTGAACGCATGCAGCTACACTGGTAAAAGCTGTATGTAAGTATCGATGTTGAAACTTCTGTCCGTCAGCTGCAATGCATATTTTGCTCTTTATTTGAACTTTACGCTGCGCAATTTCCAGCGCAGCGGGTGACACGTATTCACTGTAAAGTTCAATATATACAAAGTTCAATATATTACGAATACAGCGTATCCGTTCTTTACATTTCTAAAGACTTTTTAATTTAACGTATATTCGTTCAATAGATAGTTTTTTGCTCATATCCGATAAAGGCAAGAAAAGTGACACAACTTAAAAATGCAACATTTGAGAAATATCAACTTAAAAATAACTTGACTAGAAGAAAACTTGCAAAACTTCTCGAGTGCATAACTTTCTAGATGAAGATGTAACTTTTTTATTCACATTGGGTGCATTTCATGTATTTTTCAGTGACATAAACCACTTTTTGAATAATGTCACTTTTCTTGGAAGTTGTGATTTGTGAAACTTCCGTCGAACGTCTTCTGATGCTCTGCTATATAAATAAGTTTTCACTGAAAAGAGAAAAATAAAATCTTTTTGTAAAAAAATAGAACCGACTCCAAAAAGGAACTATTATTCAAACAACTAAAAATGAAAGAAAATTGGCAGAAATTGGAACTGTAAATTGCGCCTAAAAGTATAAAATAACTTCCTTCGCCATAACCTATAACACTACAATTAATCATAACTTTTGAAGTCGGCGCAAAATTAAATAAAAATTGATACCTTTATTCAATACAAAAATCAAATCCTATTCAAAATACACATATCACGTTGTTACCGAAAACTACTTTGATTCAAGAAAACAAATAAGATTTCGTAAGCAGCAAAAGTTGACGAAGATGCTGGTATCTGACGCCCTTGGTGTGAAGAAAAATCGCAAAATTATCTGGCAAATATATTTAATTTCTTTCTGATATTATTATTATTTTGATAAGGTATATCAAGAGAGTAATCAAGAATATGAAACAACACATCGTACAATATATATTATGAAAATATACATCTTGCGCGTATATTTTTTGCCTTAAGTTTTGATCGCCAAATCCAAAAGCCATCAAGGATAATATTTATCAAATTTATACCAAATTTGCAAAGAAAGCTCTAACTTCGCAGAAATATAAATACCGCATTGTGAAGAATGTTCACTGTTCTATGTAGATTCTACTAATGGGCCAATTGTATACAGTGATAAAATAATAAAGGAAACAGGAGAATGGATCATTCGAGACAACCGCATTTGTTGCTACCGATCTAAAGACAAACCTTTAAAAACTAATTAAATTTTATTTAATTTTGCGCCGACTTCAAAAGTTATGATTAATTGTAGTGTTATAGTTTGTTTGGCGAAGGAAGTTATTTTATACTTTTAGGCGCAATTTACAGTTCCATTTTCTGCCAATTTTCTTTCATTTTTAGTTGTTTGAATAATAGTTCCTTTTTGGAGTCGGTTCTATTTTTTTACAAAAAGATTTTATTTTTCTCTTTTCAGCGAAAACTTATTAATTCTTACTGATCTGCAGTTACTGGACATAAATATTTTTTTCCGTTTTTGTCCAAATAAAAATGTTTAAGATCTTCACAAAGCACCCGAATCAAAGCAATAAATACCCGATTATACAGAATTAAATGAAGAATTCAAAAGTGTAAGTGATTAGGTGGTAGTAATTATAAAATCTGATTAAAAAAAAAAAAAAAATCAAAAATGACGGATATCATTTGCACCATTTTCGCTAGAATGATCTATATATTAGCTTTTAACTTTTACTGAAACATTTTTAAAAGTTTAAAAAAAAAATTAAAAAGTTTAAAATATTTCAGAATATCGATTCAAAATTACGATTATTTTACAATTTTTTTTTTTTTTTTTTTTTTACGGAAAATTATTTTTAAATTATACAGACTCTTAAAAAATATTTCAGGAAATTTATAGGAAAATTTTACAGTGAGTAAGAAAAATCTTTCTTTGCATTTGTAAAATGTACGTTGATTTCACAAGTTTAACGCAGCATAAATTAGGAATTGGATTTAAAGACGCGTTATTTGTTGAGTCCTTATCCAAAACCAGTTGTGTTACATGCATAATTTTTAATAGGAAGAAAGAATGCTACAATAAATCTGAAAAACCTGAAAAGTATACAGGGTGAGTCAAAAGTTCCTGATATATTTTAAACAATAATATAAAATCAATAATATGAAAGTAAGATGAGCAGTTTGTGGTTTGCACTACACTGTTTCTTATGTTAATGATCTTTGATTTAAGCAAATAAAAATAATCCCCTTAAATCTTCCCTCAGAGAAAGTTATTTTTGATAACGTTTCTTTTAGTTTTGCTGTGACTACCTCAATCCTAACTTAACTGTTCTTAATTTCTTTTTGATGGACTATGTGAAGGACAAAGTCTAAGTTTTCCCTGCGGCTGACAAAAGTATTGAGAACACAAATAGCACTTTAAATACAGTCTGTTCCATAACCAATGCTGGTAAACCCCTGGACTGAATTGGATTATCATTAGAATGTGATTCGAGCTGTAAAAAAACACATATCGATATATCATAGTAAATTTCACAAAAAAAAAGAGAGAAAAAAAAACTTTTTAATTGTTTGCCTTGAGTTTTAGGATTTTCTTTCAGATTTTTAAGGTACAATACCATCGCTTAAAATTTTTTGGAACTAACTTTTTTACTTGCTTAATAAAAGCTTTTCAACGTATTATGAGCCGCACTCTCGTACGCTAAATAATTAATTTTATATTACAGTTTAAAATGTGTAAGGGATTTTTAGCTCACCCTGTCCATCAGATGTATGGAATTCTGAGAGTGAATGAAATATGAATCAGAATTTCTTTCTTATGACCGCTAATGCGTAGGGATGGGCGCACGCTGCTCGGCATTGTAGGTGGTGAAGTTACATTACTACTTACACGGCACTAAGCTCATTTATTTCTTTTCTCGATTTAATTGGCGTCACAATGAGTGATCAAGAAGTCCTCTTTGATAATGCACAAAGCATTATCATAAATTTCTCATACGTGAAGGCGTCAAAGTAGTCGAAACCATTCGAATATGTGAAGTACCGTTTGGGAAGACTAGCCTGAAGAAAACTCAAGTAAACGAATGGCATAAAAAATCGCTACTGGGCAGTAACAAGTGTCAAACAAAAATTTATCTCTCAGCTGCAGAGGTCCTTGCGATGGTGTTTCGGAACTTCACAAGAGCTTTGCGCATTGATTTTTTACATGAAAGTAGTATTTTTTACATGATTTTCTACTACTGCTAGCTATTGGATGATACAAATATTGCATATCGGCGGAAGAAACGGTCAGATTTCTAAACCGAAGCATGAATTTGCTTCGAAGCACACATCCACATTTTTCATATTCTTTTTTCAGTTTGATCGTTCATTTTTATCATCAGCTTACTTGTCTATAAACAGCATAAAGATTATCATGACTCGACAAATATTTACTTAACAAAACAGCATAGCTGCCAATATTTTAATTTATTCCGGAGTACTTTTAGCCCCGCCTTTAATTCGCACCACTTTATTTATTGAAAAATTTTCTTCAATACATAACTTCGATAAAATAAGAAAAAATTGCTTTAAAAAAAAAGTGGTACGAATTAGAGGCGGGGCTAAAATTACTCCGGAATAAATTAAAATATTGGCAGCTATGAAACAATATTAGGTGCACTTCTTTTAAAAACGAATTATTGCTTGCGCTTCAATAATTTTGCTGCCGACTGTACAATGCAGCCTGCCAAAATTCATTGGACAACACTGAAGTAACCTCTCTATAGTATTGACTATTCATGTAACTATCACATATTTGAGCCACTGAAAGAAACATTAGGACTTGGATGATTCGATGTTGATGCTGATGGTGAAGATTTTCTGTGAAACTGTCCGGAAAAAACATTCTGACCTTCGCTCTTTTTATCAAGATAGAATCAGGAAACATCTAATCCATCGGAAAAGATGCATCGGAAAAATGTGTCAATTATCATTTAGCATTCCTATTTGAATATTGTATACCAATAAATTTAAAAACAAAAATTCCGTTTCATATTTAATTAAGTCTCGTAATTTAAAATTTTCGTTTTTTTTTTTTTTTTTTTTTTTTTTTTTTCATCATTGAAATAACGCTTCTATTTAATGGAAAACATTCTAAATTAATCACCTTTTTTAGAAATATAAAACATAAAGAAAAAATAGTATTTCTGATTGAAATGAACGCTGAAATAATTCTCTTTTTAAAAAAATCAGTTTTTAAATGCAAATTGCTCTTTCGGGCATAAATCAAATCTGTGCAAATAATTTTAATCATATTAATAATCTAATATCGCTTTTAAAACTACTAGAATAACAACAAAGATGAAAATTTAAAGAATTGAATAATTAATCAATAATTTAAAGAGTGCAACAAATTATGAGATGGAAATGTTCTTTAAAAATATATTTTTCTAATTTTTAATTGATACATTTTATGAGCTTCAATTGTCTCTCTCTTCCCTTATTTTTGCAGGAAATTAAATAATTGTATCTTTCAGAAAATAAATTACAATTGTTTACCGATTAAAAAATACGAGAAAAAAAAGATAAAAGAAAAAAAAGAAGAAAAAAAAGAAGTAAAATATTCTGAAAATTATACGTTAAAAATGCTAAATATTGTGTTTTGTCTACAATATAAAAAAAAAAAAATAATGAAGTAAAATTATGTCTTTACTAGTTAATTCCAGTCAAAACTTAACGGATCAATGATACATAAATGTACAAAATAAATCTTATCACGGTATAAAGTTCAAAACACCCCTGCCATAATATTTTCTATTGCGTTAACCAATTTTAAATCTCTCGTTTCAATCGATTATATTGTGGGTGGGGTTTTAATAAATTTCATAAAATTTAGATATACGAACTTCAGGTGTCTGATCAAAACATGTTAGTAGTAATAAAATAAAAAAATAAAAAAAAAGATAGAATGTGTATAAATTATGGAAAGAACAAATATTTCTAATTTAGATAGTATAAATATTTGTGATAATATTTACCAAAGCATCATGCATACAAATTAATCTTATTACAGCTTTCCTTCTTACCTCACTAAATCGACTAATGATCTACAGAGTTGCACATGTCTTAAGTTTACTGCGCAATTTGATTGTTGTTTTTCACGCAAAATGAAAGAATACGAAGATTTACTGCCGGATTATACATAATTATATTAACTAACTATCAATTGTAACAGATCGCTGTTTTCAAATAAAGGACATGAAAGACAAAATTTCGTTCAATTGGGAAATATATCATTAATTCTAATGTGACGAGAAAATAACGCTGATCTGCATGAAAATTGGTCCAACACCATTTTTGCAAATTCTTATGTAAAATTACCTCCTGAATCCGAATATGACGTCCAATATTGCCCGATTACCCATGGTTTCGGGGAGACCTATTCCCTATTTTTATCACTTTTCGGTAATTTTATGGCTATAAATTTGATTTGTAGGGTGGGAAAGAATTGTTTTAACTATTATATATCTTCTGAGGGACTACAAAAGTGAAAAATTCTAAAACATGCATATTTTCAGCAAGGGGGAAATTTGGGGGGGGGGGGGGGATTTGCCACTGAAATTATAAATTACATTTAGAATTTTTTGGAGCTAAATTTGTTCTGAATTTTATTTATCTCATTACTAAAAAAAAAAAAAAAATTATCATTTACACGAACTGTAAGAGTGTTCAGGATTCACTCCTTTCTTGTTTTTGGTCACTTTCTTCCATTTTTAAACATTTATAAATAACTTTTTAAAAAAGGATTCAAAATTCTATTTTGTTGTATTCCTAGTCATGTTGGAATTAAGGGCAATGAAGAGACAGACAAAGTGGCAAATCAGGCAACAATTACTCTCAATTGTCTAGTCCCTCACGAGGACCTAAACATGCTCTGAAAAGTTTTAATAAAGATATTTGGCAAAGGGAAAGAAAATGTCAAAGCGATAATAACTTACAGAAAATAAAATACACATTGCGACTTGGCTCACTCTTTATCCAAGAAAACACTACATGATTATTACTCGTCTCATAATTGGGTATTCTTGGTCTTAACACTTAATTTTGCACTTACATCTGGGGTAGCACTTACTTTTTGGAAGCACTTTTTTGGAGAGCAGGAGCCATCCTATCACGAATGTCACTACTATTCGCCGAATACTCACCAACTGTCTTTGCCTCATTTTATAACGAAATCTGACTAATCTCTTGGGATCAAAACCTTACAGTGAAATTACTCAATTCTTAAAACTAGCAAATTTTATTGATATATTTGATTTTCTTGCATTTCCTTTATTTTATAGATTTTATTGAGCGACATTTAAATAACTGTTATCTGGATGAGAACCCATCCATACAACAGGAAAATTTTGGGATTTCTATACTCCATCACAAATCATCTTTATGTCATTTGTTTGGCTCAGAATGTTTTTTTTTAAGACTTTGTGTCAATAACTCTCAAAAAAAAAAAAATCAGTCCCTGCGCAACGGAAATGCGTGCAGCAACATCAATCCATGAATTGTTTTGTTTTTAATATAATTCCTTGGAGAGTATGAATCAACGAATTAATTGTATGAATTGTTCTTATAATCGATCTTTAAATAGGTATAGGCTAGTATATTCGTTCGTTGGTTCACATCGTCGTGTATACATGTAACGAGGGGGAAATTCCCGTTCCGGATTAGTTCAGATATTGCTAGCGCATACTCAGATGCTACCATTTTGGTCTTACAAAAATAGGTTTGAGCTTTAATATATAAGATTAAGATGCGTTTATATTGCAAGACCTTTAATAAAAGAGTTCTGCGAGAAGTTCTAAATGAAAAAGCTGGTTATAAAGTGTAGGTTTTTTAATGCCATATTCTATGCATTTCTAGTTACGTCGGTCTCAATTTTTGACATTCAAATACATAGTTAAGAATAGAATTTATGCCTTCTGACGTTGTAAAACTTCTGAAAGCCCTTTTAAATATAGCTATATAATTAATAAAACAGTAATTTAATTCGGCAAAGATTGAACAGCACATTTTAATGTTATTCGTTAACATGAAATGGTCCTCACAAGCAGCAATCACGTGCAGTGCAAAAAGTAGAATTTTACTGTACATAGAAAATTATAACACGATCTTCTTGCAAAAATAAAGAAAAAATAATAATTTAATGGTATTTCAAAAAGGGAGAAATATTACAAATATTCTAACAAACGTAAAATAAAATCATCCATTGATTTAATTAGATATTTTTAAATCATGTTACTGATTGTCATAATAAACTTGAAAAAATGTTTGATTTTGATTTTATTGGATGTATCTCTCTTTAAAAATCCGCATAAGGTTTTGTTTTAATGATTGCAATAAAGGTAAGATTGCAAACATTATAAGCATAATTAGTAATTATCACGTTTTGTTGAACTTATGTATAATTTTATTATATAAACTATTTGTTTAAAAAAAAAATATTTTTAAAACAAGAATAAAAATAACATTATATATATATATATATATATATATATATATATATATATATATAAGTTCTGCCTTAAAATTGCGATTTAAATGTTTTCAGGTGGGGTTTTTTGTTACATTCAAACTAATCTATATTTCGCCCCAGATGCGAAGTGGTTTGACTTTCAAAACTAGTAGACGAAAGGTGGTGGTTTCATGTACAGGTGGAACTCTTCGTCTAGTTTTTGGAGTTTTCTGTCATTTTCTCCGGAAGTCGCGTGAATTTAGGTATGATCCTTCAGATTCCCCTTCCTCCGCTCTAGGGCACTTCATCCACAACTAGAATCATCTCGCAGTTAATTGACGTCAACCTTAGAGCCAACACCAGTTTGTATTTCTGTAATTAATTCATAAAACTTTTTCAACTACTTAATCAATGTTTACCATTTTTTTTTTTTTTTTTCAAATAACAATCCGCAGTCGTATTAATCTACATACCAGTTTAAATTAAGAAACTGCTTATGATTTCAAGATATCAACTGTGACAGTCAATCAGAGAGACGAATTTAATTATTTCAAAAATATTTAAAGCACAAAATTAATTTAATTACTTTAAAATAAAATATAAAAGTTTCACAATTATCAAATACGAAAATGAATATTTAAATATATGATAATGGTATTTCTTCCAGAGGTAAATTTTAAATTTTAAATTCTAAAATTAATTAAATATCATTTTCGTTGGGGGAAAAACTGCTTTCTTTCGTTTAATAAAATATTAATTGAAATTTTAAAATGTAATTTTAGTATTATTTCTGTGTTTCACCGCGTAAGCATTTGAATTAATTTTGATTAATTTTAAAAGGGAAATTTATTTTATTATATCATTGAACATTAAAATTGAATTATTTATATTTCTATGAAGTTATACTTAAATAATAAAAATTTTTACAAAATATCTCTTTGTGCGATATTCTATTTTACTTGCCTTTTAAACAAAGCAACACATTTTAATTTTCCTCTAAAAATACTAAAAAGCAAATTTATTAATGATAAAAGAAATCACTTTTTAAAGGAAAAATATATTCAGTACGAAATTTGTTTCGAAGGCTTTTATTTGTAAAAAAATAAATAGAGTATTTTAAAATCATACACGTAACTCTGTTTTTTTTTTTTTTTTTTTATCGATTTCTTTCTTTGTTTTAAGGACCCCTTTGCAGTTGAATTGCAAACTGATAGTACAGTAGAGATGCACTGATGATACAGTTTGCGAAGAAATACTGTTGATAGAATTTGCAAATACTTGGATAGTTTTCGGAATTCGATGCTGTAAGAGACACGACTGCAGACAAGGAGAGACCCAGTTGCCCATATTCGAGTCGAAATTATGAAAATATTGAGCGTGTGCAAGCATTAGTGAGGATCGCTGAATAGCGATAAAAAAAAACTTCTCAGGCTTTAAACATTTTAAACGTTAGTGTGGAATCTGTTTTCACGATCACTACTGCAGATTTGAATAAACAAAAGCTCTTTGTGCATTTTGCACCGCACACTATGATTCCTGAACAAAAAAACACTAAATTCCCTTCTGCAAATACTTGATTGCAATGGCATATCAGAATATTCTTTTTTATTTTATTTATTTTTATTTATTTAATTATTTGGAAAACATCATCATCTCAGATGAGACTTTCAACTAATGGATGAAAGATCGCGCTTCGAAATCAAAAACAATAACGATATTGATAAGTTTTTTTTTTTTTTTTTTTTTTTTTTTCTTGCTTTGACAATCATCATACATCCAGAATTTCGTCAGCAAGGTTCTAGTGCGACTGAGCCATTCTAGAAAGTTGTTTTGGATCTCCTTTTGAAAAGAATGCGGTATTTCAGAACAATTTTTTGAACAATGAAAATTAATGGTCTTGCATCATAATGCATCGTCTCACATATCTCTCTCCTTGTGGAGCAATTTTTGGCAAGAGGGCAGGTTCTGTGAATCGACAAATTAAGTACATGAATAGCCCCTCCCAAATTATTTTTTCTTTTCATGTTAAAATTGAAGACAAATGGGCATCTCTACGAGTCGATAGAGAATATGTCGATAGAGGATATTGAAGCGACGGGGATATGAGAATTCAATATAGTTCGAATTGAGAAACTCCAGAAGGTGTTTACAGACTTAACACTCCTACCAAATGTATTAAATTGGAAATAGGGTTGTGTAGAAGACCAATATATGCCATTAATATCTTTTGCGTTCTACGTTCTCTGCCTGATCGATACTAGAACTTTATTAATACAGTGTGCAGTGTACTCCTTTCATCACTATGCATTTTTTTTCCAATGATATTCTGACTTTTGTAATCTTCCTGAAAAATGAGATTTCTCGAATTACACAAAATAAGCATTTCTTACATTAATAATTACAAAATTTCAACAATATTTTCCTTTGATAAACTACATTTTCATAGATCAAAAGAGAAAAAGTTACAGCAAGCGAGATTAGAGGAACAGTGTGAAGAAGAAATTTATAACCGTAATTTATAAAAAGCATCTCAGAACTGGTGTTTAAAAGTGATAAGTTGAAACTTTGAACCGTAAAATGCTAGAACTCGCAACAATTGTTTCGGGTCAAAAGAAGACACGTTGGGTCATTTTTTTTTTTTTTCCTAACCGAAAATATTGTTGCAAGTTCTAGTATTTTATGATGTTTATTCAAAGTTTTGTACTTATTAATTTATGACCTTGTTTGATCAAGTTAGCGGTTACGATTGTGAAAATATGCGTAATTTCCTTGCCGAGATGAATTTTGATACAAAATTTTTTTAACAAATGGAACAGCTTTTTCTCTCAATTTTGTGTTAAAACTGTCTAATTCATGATAATATTTCTTTTTGTTTTATCGTTTGTCTTTTGTCCAGATAGTGGTTGAGGATTATACTCTTTGAAATACAGAAAACTGTAGCCATAAACTTTTTGACTGATAGAAATGTTTTTACTTTCTTCAAAGCACGCTCACCAGGCATGTTTGAAAACTTTTTGTTCTTTCTGGTGTGAAGTAATGCATCCAAGCTTCGTCACTATTAACATAATGCGCAACCGTTTAGATGAATTACGCTAGAATTTGTCTGAACTTTATTTTAAAATATTTACGCGACTCTGCTTTTGATCAACTGTTAATTATCGCAGCACCCGTGTTGCTAATAACTTTTTCATTCCAAAATGTTCTTAAATGGTACTGAATATGTGCTTATTTAGGATATTTACCTTTTTAGCTCTGTCATGTACCTTCGCATGGCAAATATCTACTGCGGTATCATAGATTTTAGAACCATTTTATCTGTTTGTACCTCAACTGAGCATCCACGGAGGTATATGTCCCTTTTGCGCTTATGGTCAACATGAAATTCCATGTACCAACTGGAAACCATGTCATGTAATGGAGAGGAGTCCCTAATATTTCTGCAGACTTTTTTTTTTTCTTAGTTTCGTTAATTTTCCACGCAAAAGGAAATCTTTTGTTAGCATCAGAAATTTTCCTTTCTCAGTAGTTTGGTGTTACGGAAACGAAAAGACCATTTCTGCTGCGAAGGATTGAAATTGTGAGACTTCACCTAGGGAACCGGCAGGTTGGGCAAGTCTTTACAGTTGCATAATCCCTCTCAACCATTCAACCTTTCACAATCATTACCACAAACACGTTACCTATCTGTTTCTTGAATCTAACATAACAAAAATTACTTAAAAAATCATTTACATGCTGCACAAAGGTTTCCAAAGATAATAATAAATTAGACACACGATTAAAAGAGTGCAATCAGGGAGCCACTTTTATTTAAGACCATAATTTATAAAATTGCCGTCGTACTGATTTGTAAAATTTTAAATAAACTGTTAACTTCGCATTTCTTTCTTTCTTTCTTTCTTTTTTTTTTTTTCCAGTAAAGTTAGTTTATACTTCATTTAAATTAACTCAGTAATTAAATCAATGCATAATATGCAGTCAACCTTTTTATAACTATTTATTTTAATTTAAAATTTAAACTGGTTACTATATTTTAAGATTTGAAATATTTTCATTGCACAGTTTAAGGTGTTTTTAATTATTATTACTATCAGAGTTGAAAAAGAGAATTATGAAAATTGAGCACGGTACGAGCTTGCGCATATAGACCAAAAGTAATGTGGCATATTAATGTAAGGTTTTCTTTTTCTTTTTTTAAGTTTAATAAGGTTATTTCTCACTGAAAATTACCCTTCCGTTATCAGATTATGAAAGAAAGAAGTGATCGGAATTGTTTGTGAATGTTTCATGTTTAATTAATGGGCCGCGGTAGCCCAGTCGGTAGAGCGCCGGCCTCGTAATTGGAAGATTGCGGGTTCGGTACTCGAGCCGGCAGCGAATCTCCGAATTGTTGGCGCGCGCAGAACAAATTCACAGTTTTTCGCCAGAGAATGCGATTTTCGCCAAATCTGGAAGTGCAATGAGAAACTTCACGCCGCTTAACCTGTATAAATAAACATCCGGCGTTTTTCTTTCTTTCTTTTTTCTTTTATTATTTTTTTTCTGATGATGATTAATGTAGGATTTAAATCGCAAAACGAAACTATCTTGAAATTAAGAAATAGTTTTCCGAATAGAGAAGTAGATAATAATAATGGTAATATATTAGCATTGAGATCCGATTTCATGTATAAGGCCAAAAAGTTTGTAAAAATTGTTCAGACAAATTACAAATTCTTAGTAAAATGCATAAAGAATGTTCATAAGTCCAAATCAGTAGTACGCCATTTTACATTTCAACTATTTTTATTATCATTTTGTATTTAAATTTTTAAAATGTACGACTTTATAAAATATTTCTCTTACGATGCAGTGCTTGAATTTTCATAAATTATCACCTTATATTTATCTATTATGTATTTTTAAAGAACATCTTAATCATAATAAAATAGATATTTCGTGTTAAATTTTATGGTTGAAATTCATAAAATTTTCTACGTATAATTTCCTCCTCGGACATGACCATTTCTCATTCTTTACCCCCCCCCCCCAACCCCAACATACAAAGTTATAAAATAAAACGTTAAATATTTTATTAATGCTATTCTATTTGTTTTTCAGTAATCATAAACAATCTAACTTAATATGTTATACAAATAAAAGTAATAATGATGCGCATAACCATTCTCATCCTATATTTATTGTTACTAATTTCTATTGAGAGCGAAATGTATTCATATTAAAAGGAATGAGTATGATAGAACACTCAACACAGTCGCAGACTGAAATGCCGCACCTCATAGGCTACCCTCTATCCGATTCGATACATTTGACTTATCGTAATTAAATGACTAATTTTATTAGGATTGTTTTCGTACATTAATTTCCATCACAACTGATCCCCATATTGCAAGTTCGTGGGAAGTATTGGCCTAATTTGTCAAATGAAGGAAACACAATTTTTAATTACTAAAGTTTCAAATTAAAATGTTCATATTTAATGAAGTGTATTAAAAAATATATTTTAAAATAATAGTCTGACATGTTTACGACAAAATATTGGCATAATGGGCGTTTAAACGAAATTTTGCTCTATTTTCCCATGTTAAAAAGAAAACGTAAATTTTGAATAACATGCGAAGTTTACAACTTACATTGTTCCAAAGCAATATTGTCCTTATCAGTAACATAAGTGATATTTAAAAACTGATGCACCCATTTTACAAACTCAATATCTATAATACACACAGACAAGTCACATAAACCAACCACTAAAAACATAATTTTTGGATTCAGGAAACCTCAAAACATATAAATGTAACAAAAATTCAATTTCGAAAACTTGATCCGAAAACAATACTTTCGCGACCTTTTACGGATAAGCTAAAGTAAATTAGAATAAGAGAATAATTTTAAATTAATTAAACTTTAATTGCATTTATTACATTGATTTTTATTTATAAAAAGAAATGCTTTCATTTAATTTGGGGTAGCCCTGTATATTTACTATATATTTTACAAACACAATATAGTGTAATAATTTAGCACAGAATTTAAAACACATAGCACGACATGAAATGACCTTTCAGCAATTCCATTGTATGAATATATCTGAATTCTTTTGTGGGGTTCTGTGTAAACTTCTAATAAAGGATATACATTCTACATTGTATACGAAACATTCTTTCATGCACATAAAATATAAGTTCAATTTATTTTATTTTGTTTCATCCAAAAATATTAAATTGTATTTACCAGAAAATTCACTCATAGACTTAATGAATTTGAATTCTTTTCTTAGTCACTGTACACGAATTACTTATTATATTTCATCCGAGTCCCAATATCTATTCTTGAGGTATGGTGATAACAAACACACAGACACATTCAAGCAACCGCTAAAAACCTAATTTTTTGTTTCAGGATATTTAAGCAAATGTAGCAAAAACTCAATTTCGAAAATCTGAATCAAAAATAAAACTTTTCTTACAATATATGGGTAAAATAAACTAAATAATGATCATAATAATGATAATCTGGTGTGTCACTCACACGACTTTCTTTTTTACCCTGCATTTCAATATTATAATGACAGATTGCACATTAAATCTTAAGATCAATAACATAAGAATGTAAAGTTTAATGTACTTTTCAAATAATCTAAAATGGGTTTAGAAACAATTTTATTTGACGAAGAGAAAGTAAATAATAATAATAATAATAAAAAAATAAAAAATAAAAAAAAACAGAATAAAATAAAATAAAATAAATCTATTTCAAGGATAATTTTAAAAGCTTTAAAATCATAATATTACAAATATACTTCTTCATTAATCTTGATAAAATAAATTTAAAGGGTTTTCTAATAAATTTTGGTATTAAATTATATTATCTAAACATAACGATACAAAGACTCCATTGACACATTTTTAACAATTATGATTCAGGGAGCCTCAAAACGTGTATATATAACAAAAATTCAATTTCGAAAATTTGACCCCAAAACAATACTTTCTCTACCATATATGTTGGTAAGAGAAAGTAAAATAAATAAATAAATAATGTATTTCAAGAACAATTTTAAAAGCTTTAAAATTAGAATATTACAATTTTATTTCTTCATTAATCTTGCTAAATTAAATTTAAAGGGTGGAGGATTTCTAATAAATTTTTGCATTAAATATATTATTTAAGAATTACGATACTAAAACTCCATTGACACATTTTTAATAGTTTATTCTCTTGGGGAAAAAAAAAGATTGCTCGAATCCTTAACGAATCGTGAATGAAGTGGAAAGAAGGGTTGCTTTGAGGCGCGAGCTACAAAAATTCGCCAGGTTCGCCTGTACGCGCCAACATTTCGGAGATACGCGAGCCGGCCAAAGACCGTCGAGTACACTAATGTTGGCTGGTGCACGTAAAATCTGTCGTGGCTTCAATGTCCTCCATGTTCCCATCAAAAATTGTACCTCTGGGGGTCACCGAAGCGGGAGATCCATCCCTTCCGTGGAGGATCAAAATTGTGATGGCATGTCTCCGGACCACCTCTATTGGTGTGTCCCAGACCGTCGCCAATTGCCCATCTGCGCAGCACTAGTGCGACGTAAAACCCATCAATCCATCCATCCATGTTTAATTAATTTAGATATAGTCAGCGTTTTATGATAATTTTCTTCAAATAACTGATTTCCTTCCTCATGGGCTCAATGGCTGAGAATTTTCACTCTATAAACAGTATTTTCAATTTATCTGCATAGAGGTTGCTGAGTTTTACGTCACACTGCAGCTAGCAGTGGGCAATTGGCGACGGTCTAAGATTCAACCCCTAGGAGTAGTCCAAAGACATGCCCTCACAATTTTGATCCTCCAAGGAGGGAATAGCTTCCCCGCTTTGATAAACCCCAAAATTATTATCTTTACAAACATGGAGAACATTGCACGACGGATTTAACGTTAATCAGACAATATTAATTTATACAGCTATCATTGGCCGGCTTGAATGTCGAAACAACAATCAGCCGATTACTAACTCGATGGTCTACCAACTATGCTACCGTGACCCCATTATTTTCTTAAAAACAATGGAAAATAGTCTCCAACATTTTTTTCCAGATATGAATGGTTTTTAGCTTAGGCTAGTTATATTTTTATTTGAAATTTATCTACTAAAATATACAATAAATTCTTTCCAAATCAATTTCAGTATTATTTTGAATATGATATTTGATTTGTATAACCAAAATATTTTATGTGTATGGCATATTTTATATATTTTATGAAAATTATTTTAGGTCAAGTTTGGTTACGATGGTTTCAAAATGATTCCCAGTATGACCTATTTAAGCAGCAAAACTTTAACGTAAAAAATATTTTTCCCCTTCAGAGGGTTTTCCGTAGCATATCGGAATGAGCTATGGGCGAGGTTTTGAGAGAGTTTAATTCCACATTGCAGCTACTTCAATTCAGAAAAATGTACGTTGTTAGGAGAGTCAGATTAAATTGTTGATAAAGATTTTGGTGAACAGGAGTTCTACACAGGCTTCATTTTACATAGTATATCACATAGTTCAGCATTTCACATAGTTCAAGGCTTCATTTCACATAGTATAATCCAACACTTAATTTAGCAGGTAACAATTCCCCCCCCCCCTCATACTTAAGTTTAAATAAACGCTTGTATTTTACAATACTCGTTTTTCTTGTACCACCATTTACACATTTCCAGCTGAAATAATGTCATTTTAAGGGGTTACTAAAAACAACTTAACATCACAAATGCTTAAAAATACTAATAATAATAATATAAGATAAAAAAAAAAAAGAAATATATTGCCGTGAACCCTAAATAAAATTAAATAAGGAAATCTATTAGATATATATATATTTATTACAGCTATCTCGCTTTTGTCGCATTTTTCATTATAACTGAAAATTTGTCATTAAAACATTATTTACAACACACATGTTTAAACTTTTGCATTATTTTTTAAGCATTATATTTAATTCGCCTGCAACATAATATTTTCAAATGCTCCCAAATATCCCAATGGAGCAAATTTACAGTTAAAGTGTGGTAAACAAGATCAGTTTTTAATATTTTCGAAAAAAGCACTAAGCATTTCAAAATTAACTTTAAAAAATTATTTCTTAAAAAAGTAAAACTTTTAATATAATAAGAGATTATAATTATTTTAATGTTGTTCATTGAATTAGATTAATACTTTTTCTTATGTTATTATTTAAAGATAATCAAAAGTTTAATTGCTCTAAGAGAATTTTTATTTTTTTAAACAATGTTAAAGCTGAAAAAGAAGTATATTGTATTTGAGATATTTAAGCTTGATTCTAAATTTTAGCATTATAAAAACTAATTTCCTCTAGGGATATATTTCAAAACACAATTCTAATTAAATAGAATCCTTATTAAATATATAAGATCTAAAAATGTTTTAAAGAAATTTGTCTTATTTTAAGCAATTAAATATTAATTTTTCCTTCTAAGAAACGATGTATTTTGTTAAGGATGGGTTTTACTTACTTATTTATTATTTATTTATTTTTAAGATTAATTTTCGTTGAGGTTCATTTTTACAAAAATGAATAATAATATAACATGATTATTTCAGAAAGTAAGTTAAATAAACAAAAATTTAGAAAAAAGGGCTCAATAAATAGAAACGAATTTTAATTTACATTTTATCAAAAGGATAATTTAAATTAAAAAAAAGAAACAAATTCCCCTTAAGATGTGTATAATGAAATGGAATTGTTAACAAAATAAATTTAAATAATACATTCTAGTTTTTATGTTATCTTTTAACAAGTAATATGTATCATTTTTAAATAAGATTAGTTTTGTGTTTAAGATTAGTTTGGATATATATATATAATTTTTTTTTTTTCCAGCTCGTATTGTATTTAGTTGTTAATTTCAATTTTAGAAGCATGTTAAGTTCGATTTCCAAATCGATAATTTGAATTTAGAGTTAAATGTTTGAAAAAAAAATATTGTTTATTTATTTTGCCCAAAGGGCTTTTTTAGAATCGCATCATTAAATGTGTGGTGAGACATTTACTGCAATATTTATATACACCACTGTGCATAACTACTAGTTTTATACGTTATTACTTTTTATTACCCATACGTATGATAGTGAAAGTATTGTGTTTTGGTCAAATTTTCTAAACTGAGTTGTTGTTATATTTATACGTTTTGAGGAAACCTGAATCTGAAAATTAAACTTTTAGCTGTAGGTCTTTGTGTCGGCTGTGTTTCTCTCTCTCTCTCTGTGTGTGTGTGTGTGTGTGTGTGTGTGTTATCAGCATATATCAAGAACAAATAGTAGCAGTAAGTCAAAACTCGGTATTCTAAATACAAATTATAATTGTTTTTGCCGAATAGGGCGCTCAGTTAGAGATATTGCAGATATGAACTCATATTTAGTAATTTTTTATAAATTTTCTACTTATCCTAATGTTTAAGTAAAATATTATTCTTAATTAAATCATTTGTCAGAAATATTTTAAGGCAAATTCGCAAATTGTTTCCGAAAGAGTTTCTTCTTTAGTGTCCGGAATTTCGCACTCTCTAACTCTATTTGATTTTTTTTTTTTTTTTCATCATTCTTACTGTTAATTTAACATTATTTGTAGTTATAACTATCAAAGTGCTTAAATACATTTTTTATTCTATTAAATACTTTTTCTAATAAAATCTTCCCTATATTAGCATTAAAGATATCTGTGTTACAATTCTTGATAATGTTAATTATTTTAATATACTGTAATAATATATTTTTATTTTCCCCAGTTTGTTTAGTTTTTGAAAGAATGGGAAAAAGAGGTTTTTATCGTGTAAAATGTGGATTTTAGAAGTAAAACTACATGCGAAGATCTTAACTTTTATATATATTACATAAGAATATAAAAAAAAGGGGGGGGGGGACAGATATCTTTGCATATTTGTTCCAAAAATAACGACTTTCTTATGTAATGAGAGTAGCTCATAAAGAAATTGGTATATTCCAGTGTATGAATGCACTTTATTCAACGAATATTCCCAAAAACAATCCAATAAAACTATTAATCAACGAAAGTTTTCAGAAGAGTCCTATAAAGCTGTCCGTGACGGTTACCTAAGAGTGGGAGGCTTCCCCTTCACAGACAATCAAAATTGTGATGATATGTCTCTACCCTCATGAGTAAATCCCAGACCTCGCTGATTGCCCAATGCGTAAATATAGTGCCATATTTCTCAAAGGATATGCCAAGATACACTGGTGCGTCCTAGAAGATTTCTGTGTATGCCCTGTGGTATTCCAGGAAAACATGTGGCCAGATGTATAAATGAGCTAACTTTATTGCACGATTGTATTACGGACATGTTGTTCTTTTTGTAAACACATCGTTGTTATATTATGTTAATAGTGCTTTTTCTTGCAAAAAAAGCCCTTTATTATTATTGCAGTATTCTTTTTGTGTTTATTTCTTTATTCAAAATTGGATGTTATGCACATATTCATTTTTAGGAAAATACACTCTAATTAAATGCATACATTTCTCAAAAAATTAATTGAGTTCTGATCGCGTTATACTGAACAATCTTACTTTAGAAATGAACAAAAGCAATTTATTGTTGTTGTACAATTCTTTTTGTGTTTATTGCTTAATTCAAAATAGTATGTTATGCACATATTCCTTTTTAGGAAAATGCACTCTAATGAAGTGCATAGATTTCTCAAAAAGTTATTTGAGTTCTGATCGTGTTATGCTAAATAATCTTTCTCTAGAAATTAACAAAAGTGAAATGCTAGTTAAAAAATAAAATCATAGGCTACTCTGAAGTAAAATGAAAGTTATTTTCAATATCCTATTTGTGTGAATTAGGACTTTCTGTCATCAATAACACAATTAAACATAAAAAGCGATTTTTTTTTTTTAATATATTTGCTTATTCATGAAGAAATGAGAATTTGACTTTTATATAATGACTTAATTATTAAATTATTTCTCGAAAAATTTTATATAGTGTTCCCATACTCATATGTAAGCACTTTAATGCGCATTGACTTTAAAAGGTTTGAGAACCACTGCTATAACGCGACGTTGAAAACCCCTATAAACCTATAAAACCGCCAGTGCAACAAATATTTTCGAAACAATCCAATAAAACACTCACTCTTATCACAAAAATTAAGTAATAAGAGTTAAATATACCATAGAGCAAAAATTTCCCTACTTCAGGAACAATATTCAACCTTTTAAAACAGAACACGGTTTCTCAAACTAGAACGCTCGGCTCGAAGTCTGAACACAAACTAAGCTCTCTCTGGAGAAGCTCTTCTTCTTTTATAGTCACTGCGACGATTTCAGAACTTTAGAAACAATTAGTCTAAAAAAAATTGATCCTTCCGGTTAATCAAGTTTTCACTTTCGTAGTAAAACCGTCAAGTTTTTCTCTAAGGCAAACCTTTGTGAAACTTAGTAGACTACATTGTTTTGATTACAATTGTAAATCTATATTTTCTACTACATTACTACTGATTCGGAGAAGAGGTTTAATCCGATGAAATAATATTTATCTGAAATAAAATTTTTCTGCATTTTATGTAGATGGAGGGGCATTTAGTTATACAAAAATTGCATTTGTTCAATAACTTCTCTGCATAGAAATAAGGCCAAATTATTTTGAAACGTACTCTATTTAAGAAGAAAATTTATTTTTATTTTTATTTTATTTTTTACTGTTTCTTACCCATAAGGTAGCAAAAGTATTGTTTTGGGGTCAAATTTTCGAAAGTAAGTTTTTGTTATATTTACACGTTTTAAGGTCTCCTGAATTCGAAAATCGATCTGGGCATGCGCTGAAGGCTATTCCTCTCCTTAAACAAATCACTGACCATAAGCTGAAATTTGCACGCTTTGCTTTGAACCAATACGATTCAACCGAAGCAGGGTCTATTCCTTTCCGTAAGCGCAAAGACAATTGTTCGCATCGAGCTTTAATTTAGTATATATGCTCGATGATCGTTCGTGTTTATTTTATCACATCGACCGACCATGCAGTTTTGTTCTGCAATTGATTTCATTCTTCAATATGATTGTTAGTATTAGCTTAAAAAGTTCACGATTTCACACTTTGAACGACAGCAAGGTGTGTTGTTCAGACTTTTGCTTTATTTCATCCACTTCGTATAAAGTTTACTCTTTTGCATGTGTCCTACGTTATTGTGTATAGTTCCTTATCTTTTACCAGAGGAAACTGCGTTTTTTTTACTTTTTTTTTTCTGTGTTGTGTAAATTACTTCGTTTATTTAAAATATTCCTGTATAAATTTTAACCTTCTTCTGCACTGTAACTATATGTTTATACTAAAAATTAACAAAACACTCGATTTTGTATATAAAGAAGTGTTTTAATGTTTTTAAGGTGGATTATATAATATGAAAAGAAGATAATGTTGCATTTACGGCTTTTGCGTTAATACTTATTTATCACACTTTTTTTTTTTAAATCTATGACAAGTTAATGATTTGGATCACTTACACGATTATTCATGATTTCAAAAGAAGCATATTTACAAAAAAAAAAAAAAAAAAAAAAAAAAAGTGTGATAAATAAGTATCAACGTAAAAACCTTAAATGCAACATTATCTTCTTTTCGTATTATATAATCCACTTTATGAAATTTATACCTTTTATGAATATTTAAAGTACAACCATAATTTAAAAAACCTAAATTTACAGAAGTCATGTCAGTGAGTACAAAAGAAAGAGCATTTGAATTATATTTTACAGAAATAAAAATATTAAATGTAAAATTAATGATAAATTTGGGATGTTGTATACAGTAAGGGACACTAAAAAAGCCGCACAGCAGAAAAATTGACTTATACCTTTTGTGTTTGTAATAACTTAAAAACTAATGATTGAAACAAATAAAACTGTTATGTTTGTATAATACGAAAATCATAACATGATACCTATGTACACTTTTGGTTTAATAATTCGCTGTATTACACTCTACGAAGTATTTTATAAAAATTTACATAAAATTTTCTTTTTAACGTAATATAATAAACATATACTTTGTATTCTATTATGATTTATTATATGAAATAAGCACGTTATATTTGAATATATTAAATAAAACTATTTATTTGTTAGATCTAAATAATTATTTAATAAAAATATGTATTCGGCATTGGATAATTCCTCCTTTATATGGAATTACTGCTTTAAAGCGTAATGGAATAGTATTTTACAGTTTTCTAGAAAACAATTTGTTCTAGTTCTTGCAAAGTTGTAAACTACAAATTTCGAATACCTACCCTATTTTATAGACTAAACATTTTCGAGCGGATTGAGATTAGGACTATTTTCAGGTCTAGTAAAGAAGAAATTCTAGATATTCTTTGTGGGATTTAACTTTAAATAAAAAAAGTTACGCTAACTTACAAAATTATAGATGCTCATGGGAATCGATTGGTAATTTAAACAATTTTAATCAAATAAGCTTACCACAGGCGCCATGTAACAAGGTGCATTATCATCTTGAAATGCTGATTGTGGAAAAGTCTCAAATACCTCCAAAATAGCCAGTCAAGCATCAATTTTTTAATGGCCGAATTTTGTTTCGGATTAATTGATTCCTTGAACAGGAAAATTTGCCCGACTCATTGAAAAATTTTGCATTTTCGTATCATAATGTACGGAGAAAGTGTTGCTGTTTTAAAAGTGCGATTTTAATTAAGTCGGTCACATTTTCGTCATTAAACCTGCTTGTTTCCGTCAGCTCGAAATAAGTTAAACTTTTCTCATCAGAGAGAACCACTTCAGCCCAATAATTAACTGATCATTTTTAAATTTTTTTAACCCTCTGAAGATTTTTTTTTTCAGATTTTCCACTACTTAAACTTGTTTAATCGGTGTTGCACTATATTTAAAAAAATTATGTTACTAAACATTTTTTCTGAATCCCTTCTATGTTCTAAATGTAATACAAACGGATTTTTTAAGCACTGGCTTTTTAACTTGTGGTCATCTCTATTGGATGAGTAACGTGGCTGCTTAGAGACAAATTTCCAGTTTAAACAGCCAAAAAATTTTATCTTGCTAAAAACCAGCTCACCAATATTTCGTTAACATCTAATCATTTTGACATCCCACGTATTAAAATATTTCTTTATTTTCACTCTAAAATCAATACTTATTGTGGTTTGCTTTATTCTTGCCATTTTTGAAATACTTCCTAAAATTACAATTTTTCGAACAATTGCATTTTGTTTTTAATACTTGGCTCTATTCTAAATTGTACGTGGACCACAACGTAATAAAATATATTCGAAAATTTACTTTTAAAACATTAAAATTGGCGATTGCAGAAACAGAAATGGAAAATATCCAAGTGCGGCTTTTTTTTTTTTTTTTTTTTTTTTTTGGTCCCTAGAGTAAATGATGTTATAAAAATGATGTATTGAATAATGAGTGATGAAAATAAGACGTTGAGGCTACTGATCTGCAGATCCACTAGTTTAACGACTTCTGTTACTTTAATTTATTGCCGAAACGTTAGCCTCCCTGTAGAGACTCAAAAAGATTTTGAGTTCCGTCTGTGTGTCTGTCTGATTGTATGTTTGCTTGTATGTTTGTCTTTCGCGCGATAGAGGCCGCAAAAATCACGCAATTGACATGGAATTTGGTACACATGTTCATGAGCCACATGGATTTAGCTGTATAGGTTTTGGTGTGTATTCCATTTGTAGTTCGTGTACAGGGACACAACAAGGTTTTTCTTATCATTACGGCCTACAGACAGAATTTGTAAGTATTGATATAGCGGCCGCAAAGATCACGCTATCGATTTGCAATTTGATACACATATTCATGAGATACATGGAATTAGCTGTATAGTTTTGGGTGTGTATTCTCTTTGTAGTTCGTGTACAGTGACACACCAAAGTTTTTCTTATCATTACGGTCCAGGGACATAATTGGTAAGTACTGTTATGGTGAATTTCGAATTTCTACAAAAACAATATTTTTTAAATTTTAATATTTTAAATTTTACCAGAACTGTTTCATTTTTATTCAAAACTTGTATACTTTTACAAAACTATATTTTTAAACCCTTAGTACAGGAAAAAACTAAATTTTTTTTTAATTTACCAATTCTACAAAAAACTATAGGTTTCTATAAATTTTTTAAATGTTACACGAACGGTTTAATTTTATTTAAAAAAGGAAAAACTTTTATATATTCTTAGTTTTTTTTTATTTAAAAACTGTGTGTAATTGCACTTAAGAATTTTCTTAGCTTATTTACGAAAACAAGATAGTCGGTTGGAATGGAATGACTTTTATATTTTTTTACTTCGAGGAAAAAAGAGAGACAATCTCTTGCAGAAACAGATGGTGTTGACAACAGTGTCGCAGAGATTTCCATTTTCTGGGAAAAACAAGCGTTAGGGAGCTATAGGAATTTGTTCGTGTGAGGTTAGTACCTCGTTCGCAGGAATTTTTTTTTTTTTTGTTTTTGGAGACTCAAAAATGCTATCTTGCTAGTAAAAATGATAGAAGTGTTAGGTAACTTGAGAATTTAAGGGGATCTTTCAATTACATAAATTCGCGCCTATGACACGGGGATTACAGTAAATCTGTCGAGTTCAAAAAGGTTAATACTGGAATTTTGTGGGGTGACGGTTAGTTCCCAGGTGTTTTTTCGGTCACCAACAGGGCGTCCGGCGGGAATTTTTTTTTTATTATTAAATTATTTTGACTTCATCATGTTGGGGTGAATTAACCACGCCTTGACAGGGGTCCCGTGGCCAATGCTCACGTTACTAGGAGGAGTGTTTTTTGACTGAGTGAATTTTCATTGGGGATTGAATAATTTTAGAAATGCCGGCTGGCAACACGTGAGAGTTGAGTTCCTTTTTTGGGGGGAAAAATTCTTTTTTTTTGATTCGACGTTAAGTCTCTATCGAATATAGACGGGTAGCTGGGTCCTCTTAAAAAAGGGAGGGAGCTTTCGAGCTCCCTCAGATGAGGATTAGCTCTTAAACTGTCATAGAGATGGTTCGTTTTTTTTTTGGCTCTCCTGTAACACTTCAGCGAAAAGTTTTAGTTTGCTAAGACGAGAAGAACTCATTTTTTCACTCTCTCCGGTCTACTGGCGGTAGGAACGAAGTGACCCGGAAAAGGGGTCGGGATGCGTCTACGAATCGTTTAAATTTACAACGGCGATGTCAACACTGCTATTTATAGAGAGTAAATAAGGACTTGAGTCAACTTGCCTGGACTTAATGTACGGAAGAGGCCTAATTAGTGCCTAGCACCCAGGTCAGAGAAGCTCCAAATCTGTTTGGAGGGGAGACATGGGAGGCACGGGATGACAATATAGGCCACCGCCTCGGTCAGCACTAGTTCTATCATTGAAAAGAAACAAATTATTCTTCGCCTGGAAGATGTCTAATTAAGTACTATCTGCTTGTCCCTTTCGTTTCGTAAAGAAAGGTCAACGTCACTTTCCCTCGAGGATCCGATTAGATATGAACCTTCGTTTCGCCACGTCCGTGTATCCTTAGTTCCAGAATTGCCAGGAAATATTGTGCCATGCACAACTATCCTTCAAATGGGTCCGAACGCAAGTCCCCGCTTAAGGTTCTGAAAGCCCCTGCATTTGACAATCCCTATCAGTAGTCTGCTATGGACAGGAATTTCAACTGTGGAAGTCTCAATTGTGTAAGTGCTAAAACCTTTTTTTTTTGAGATATTTATTGTTTGCTTTTTCTAACTCAAAAATTATTATAGTAATATTCTTGAATTTTCAAAGTAATGCGATGTGTTTATAATTGTGTTAAAGGGCAGCAATTAAATCAAGATATATAAATCCCTAGTATTAGAAAAAGAGTAATAAATTTTATGTTTTATGTGTCATTAAATAAGAGTTTATTTCTTAGAAAAAGAGTAATAAATTTTATGTTTTATGTGTCATCAAATAAGAGTTTATTTCTTAGAAAAAGAGTAATAAATTTTATGTTTTATGTGTCATCAAATAAGAGTTTATTTCTTAGAAAATGAGTAATAAATTTTATAGATAATAATAATAATAATAATAAATTAAAAATAATAATAATAATAATAATAATAATAATAATAATAATAATAATGAAAAGGAGAATAAAAAGAGTAGAATAAAAAATAAAGTTTTTTTTTTGTATTTATTCATCACAGTGATGGCATGGCCCCCCATATTATCCTTGTGTATGATTAACTGATAGACATATATGTATTCACATAGATACTGAGCAGGTTAATTCTAATGTATACTTTTAATAATAAAGCGTTAATATATTATAGGAGGCTTGTAATGATCTTATTATAAGAATATATAAAAGGGTTAACAGGTGAAATTTATGTGGGTTTTGAACACAAATATGATCAGGAATCATGGGCAGTGAGTTAGTTCAGTCCTCTGTTTTGGAATTGTGTTTTGACTGCTAATGGTAATATAAATAAAAAGGGAAAAGAGTTAAGTGAATTATTTAGACTAAGATAATTGGTGGTGATAACAAATGAAAAGTAAATTTTTGTTGTTAGCAATTCCAGAGGAAGACTGGACTAACAGTTCCCTTTTCAGGTCCAGATTTATGAATAAATAAAGTTAATATACATTGTTTTTCTTTTTACTTTTATTTGATTTAAGAACTGCCTGATTCCTGTTAGTAATTTAAATACTTGGATGATGATTAGAAACAGTGAGGTCCATAACAAAGAAGAAAGAAAGTTATAAATGTATCAATAATATTAATAATAATAATAGATATATCTATATATAAAAGAGAAGTGTAATAATACCTGAATATATTGAAGAATTAAATTAAATATACAGGTTCAGTTTACTGCAAGATAGATAACTATTAGACTCTGCTATCACTGTTTTTTTTTTTTTTACCTGGGTATAAAGTTTCAATTACACAACGCTAGTCTTTGTTTGATTGAGTAGAAAAAATTATATATTTTTTTTAATTATTACTTAGTTCAATCTGAAGAGGGGTAAAGAGTTAAAATTTTAATTAATAAACTATATGATAATGGCTTAAAAAATTTTGGTGCTTTCTTTTTAAATGCATGTGACTTTGCCTGGAAGTAAACCTGTATTATGAAAATTGTTATTTGACAGTTCTGGAGAAACTCAGGGAAAACTCTGAGGTCAGAACTTAGAATAAATATATGAAAAATATAGAAAGAAGAGTGTAATCTATAGAATCTTAATCTTTATTAATTTAATAAATTTTATGTAAAGATTAGATTTATTATTAATAGAGATAAAAAAAAAAAAAAAAATCCAGGCAAAGTTTGGTATATTTAAAGTTGAAGAATGCTAATTTGAATAAAGCCTATAGAGTGAATGTTTTTTTTTAAAGAAAACAACACAACATAACTGGCGCCGTGTCACCAGGATCACAAATTTAAGATATTAATAAATTTAGTTACAAGAATATTATTAGCGCCAGGTTGCTATTTTTATAGAAAAGATTCATTTTTTTTATTATTGTGATCCTTAGTGTTGTTAATTTGCAGTATAATATTTCTCAAAATTATATATAAATCTTCTTTGGAGAAAATAACATTTTTTCATTGTTTTATTCTTTGAAATTATTTTTATCTGTATAAATTTTTTTTTATTATTATTGTGTCTTGTACTTTTATTGATTTTTTTTATAGAAGTATATTTATATCCGATAACTGATTGTGATTTAAACTGTAGGATGTAAAAAAAAAAAAAAAAAAAAAAAAAAAAAAAAATATATATATATATATATACTAAATTTGGGTATTGCCCTCTCCTTGCATTTCAAAAAGTTTTCCCCTCAAGGGAAGGATATATTTTTCTTTTCTCTCTCTCTCGGTATATATTATTTTTTATTTACTTAGCCTCCTATATAGATAATTTGATCCAAAATTAATGATAACAAAATATTTTTTTTTGTCCAGTCTATTTGTATTTAAAATTTTACAAAAAAAAAGGGGGGGGGGAAAAACACGATTTGATAATTTGTACTCAGAAAACCGTTTAAGTGCTAAACTTTTACTAAACTATGTTTAATTATATGTGTAATTTTTAAATTTTGTAGACTTGTTATTTCAAAAAAAAAAAGGGGTAGATATTTTTTTTTTGATAACTTGAAGGTAATTAGATTAAACAGGTTAATTACAAAAATGACAGGTGACAATCATAAAGAAACTCCCGTAGAGCCTGGCCTAGAAGGTAGTGGACTTCAGAATGATTCCCTAGTCGCGCAAAGTCAGAATCCGAGTGCAGCCCTGACAGTGGGGGTGGAAAATGCGCAGTGTCAAAGAAGAGCGCTCCTCTTAGATAACCTTTCTTTAATTCCGGTTTTTACAGGAAGGGACCCCACATTCTCCGTTAATGAATTCTTCTCGAAATTTCATGAGTTCGCTGGTTTTTTGGGTTGGAAGCAGGAAGAGCTTTTCTTCGCTGTCACTCAGCGGTTGGCTGGAGCAGCACAGAGCGTGTACAGGGACCACAAAATGCATGTCAAAAATTTTTGGGAGTTAGAAAAATTATTAAAAGATAGATTTGGAGCAAAGGAAGATTTGCATCTTTTGATCCATAATTTTTGGTCCTTTGTACAAACACCCGACATGTCTGTATCGGATTTCATAGTCCAGGCTAAGGTTAGAGCCAGGATAGCTCTAGAAGCCCAAAAAATCCCCAAAGAAAATTTAGCGCAAACTGAAAATGAATGGTTGCTAGCTCTTTTATTAAAAAACTTGAGGCCCGAGATAAGAAAAGGAGTTATAGCTAGGTCCCCTACTACGGTTGAAGAAGTCGAACGCATTGTGCTCGCAGAAGAGGAAGCTTTTCTCTCGGTTAGCCCCCAGCAAGTCTCTAGCTCAAGCGGCTATGTGGCTGAGTTGGCCTGTGCGGCCCAAGTAGCGACCCAGGATAGGTCAGCAGCTCCCCACCAGACTCTAGCGAATCTTATTGCTGATTTATCAGTACAAGTTTCGCAGCTTTCCTCAAAAGTCCAAAACCTCGAGAGTAGGAGAGATGAGCGACCACCTCCGAAATCTAAAAAAGACATTGTGTGCTATTATTGTGGTAAAGTCGGGCACTACAAGAGCGAATGTTTAAAGAGACAGAAAGATGTGCAACAGAGTAGGAACTCAGCCCAAAATTCTCAAAATTATACTTTCAGAAGCGGTTATCGTTCCCAGGGTAGGGGAGGTGCCCAAGTAGGCACTGAGAGATTGCAAAATAATACCCACAATGAAAATAAACCTTTAAACTAGAAGGGATCTCACCTAGGGAGGTAGAGGCTTGGGATCCGGCACATTCAACACAAATACCTCAAAATACAGAATATTTTTATTCAGGTTGGAACAAATCTTTTGTAAATGAACTGCCTATATTATCATTTTTCTATAAAGGTGAACATCATAATGTGTTAATTGATTCTGGGTGTTCCTGCAATTTGATAGCTAGTAATATTGTAAAAAAAATTAGGGGAATAAGTAAACAGACTTGTTCAACAAATCTCAGAACACTTTTAGGCGGTGAAGTTACCTTAAGAAATAAGGCAGAGCTACAGTTTAAATTAGGAAAAACGGAATTTTCTGACATTTTTGCTATATGTGAAGGCTCTCTATCTCCAAGTTTCCAAGTTATTTTAGGGATACCTTGGCTTAGTAAATACAATGTTAAAGTAGATTTCAAAAACAAAACACTTACTGGAGATAATTTTGAAATTTTGTTTGGGTCTCAACAAGACCAGTCTGTTAATTTTGGCACTGCAATGCTCAACCCTATCCCTATATATGCAAAAACAAAAAAAATTATTCCTTCTCTCTCAGAATCAGTAATACCTGTAAAAGTAAGAAACATGAACAATTCTAGTTCCAAAAATGTGTTTATTTACCCTCATAAATTTATCTCTGATTCCATTGTCATTAGTCATACAGTTTGCTCAAATAACCCGAATAAGTTGTATGTAAAGGTTTTTAATTTAACAGAACAGCCTTTTCATTTAAATAAAAATTGTCAACTTGGATACTTAGAGGAAATTGGGGAGGAAGAGCCAAAGCCCCAAGTAAACTTTGGGGAAGTGACAGAAATTGGAGCGTTGGAAAATATAAATTTGCAATGGGACACCGAGTTTAAATTAGATCACTTAGATGAAAATTTAAAAGAGGAGGTACAGAAATTTTTACAAAAGAACTCGGATGTTTTTGCTGCCTCAGTACTTGATTTACCAGGGTGTGACACTGTTATGCACAACATAAATTTAAGTGATGACACCCCTGTTAGGAGTTCTCCCTATAGAGTTCCCTACAACTTAAGAGAGGAGATGAATAAACAAATAAATACACTCATCGAAGCAAAAATTCTTGTGCCATCTAATTCCCCATATGCATCCCCCATTATTTTAGTTAAGAAGGCGGACGGTTCATTTAGGCTAGCATGTGATTTCAGGAAATTAAATAATAAAATAGTTAGCGACAATTACCCCATCCCTAACATCTCTGAAATAATAGACTCTTTGGCAGGCGCCAAATATTTCACCACTTTAGACCTTACTAGTGGATTTTTTCAACAAAAGATACCTGAAAATCAGCAGCATATTACGGCAATTGTGACGCACGATAAGCTATTACAATGGACCAGAAGTCCATTCGGTTTAAAATCTTCCCCCGCAGCCTTCCAAAGATTAATGAATTTTATTCTAAGTGACTTACAACATTTAAACATTCTAATTTACATCGATAACATCTGCGTCGCTTCTAAAGACATAAAATCCCATTTTGAAAAATTAAATTTAGTTTTTGATAGGTTAAGAACCCATAATTTACGTTTAAAGCCCTCTAAATGCCATTTTTTTAAATCTCAAATAACATTTCTTGGGTTTAACATTAAAAATGGTGAAATTTTTCCTGCTAACAAAAATGTTGAGGTAATAAGTAAAATTAAGCGGCCTGTAAACAGAAAACAAGTTAGATCTTTTCTGGGATCTGTGGGATTTTACAGAAGGCATATAAGTGATTATTCGAAAAGAACAAAAAACTTAACTAATTTGACAAAAGAAAAGACTAAATTTCAAAGGACAGACAAAGCTGAACGAGAATTTTTAGATATGAAAAATGAAATTGCTAAAATTCCTTCTTTGTTACTTCCCGACATGAAAAAAGATTTTATTTTGTATACAGACAGTTCAGCAGAAGCCATGGGGGCGGTTTTATGTCAGTATGACAACTCAGGTTTTCCACACCCTGTAGCATTTGCTAGTAGAAAATTAAAAGAGGTTGAGAAAAAGTATTCGGCTACTGAGAGAGAACTCTTGGCCCTGGTTTGGGCAACTCAGTATTTCAAATGTTACATTTTCCATCGAAAATTCATTATTTACACTGACCACGCGGCCCTCACGTATGCGTTAAAACTTAGGGACCCCACATCTCGAATTGCTAGATGGTTATGTGCTTTAAGCGAATTTGAATTTGTCGCCAAATACATAAAGGGAAAGTGTAATTCCGTAGCAGACTTTTTGTCGAGGTTTATTGACCATGATCTACAAGTTGAGGATAACCCTACCATAGACTGTAATGTACTGGAAAATGTCAATCAAGAAATTCACACCTTAAGTAATGTAGAGTTTTTAGAGGAAATCAGGCGCGCTCAAAGTCAAGATAATTTTTGTAAATATGTTAGTGCTAGATTGTGTAAAGGCTTACCTATTGCTCCTAAAAATTATAAATTTTCAATAAATAATGAAGTTATTGTGTGCGAAAAAATTAACCCAACTCACAAAAAGGAAAAAGGTGAAAGAATTGTTTTGCCTAAAGCTCTTGTGCCAAAAGTTTTTCATATGACTCACGAGTCTCCAGTGGTATGTCATGCTGGTTTTTACAAAACATTTTTTAGGATAAAAAATAATTATTTCTGGAAAGGGATATATTCAGACGTTAAAAGACTAGTGGCTTCCTGTCAATCTTGCTTAGAGTTTAGAGCACACAAACCTAAAAAATTAGCTGAGCTCCAGAGATTAGAAATTCCAAATAAACCGTTTGATACCATACACTCAGATATCTGTGGTCCTTATCCCATTACCGAAAAGGGAAATCGATATATTGTAGTATATGTTGACAGTTTTAGTAAATGGCCAGAAGCCTATCCAGTAAAAAATATCACCTCTGATACCTTAGCAGAAACTTTGATAGACTTTATCTCAAGACATGGGGCACCCACAAAAATAATTACGGATAAAGGTAAAAATTACATGAGCGAAGCAATAGCACAGGTATACAGTAAACTACAAATTACTCACATACACACTTCTAGTTATCACCCACAAAGTAACTCAAAAGTTGAACGCCAACATGCAACAATGAATAATGCACTCGCTCATTTAGTAAATAATAATCACAATGACTGGGATGATAAATTAAAATTTGTACTTTTAGCTATGAGGTCAGGTATACATTCCACAATTAATGAAACACCCTTTTTTGTAACATACGGCCGAGATATGCAACTTCCTTATAATATTTTCTGTCAAAAAGAACCTATTAATTATAATGACTGTCCTTCATACTGTGAGCAACTAATTCCCTCTCTAAAACATACCTTCTTACAAACCAAAGAATTATTAGAAAAATCTGCTGTAAGGCAAGAAAGTTATAGGAAAAAGTTTGCTGTTGATAAACATTTAAAGGTAGGAGATCTTGTGATGCTGTATACTCCATCAATTAAACCAGGCCTTTGTAAAAAATTTAACAAGAAGAACTCAGGCCCGTTTCGTATTATGAGAAAATTAGGAATTGTAAATTATGAGATACAGGAAGTGAAAAATCCAAACAATATTCAAATTGTGCACATTGACAGATTATCAAAAATGCAAATTAAACCCGTATTCCCTGTCTTGGATAGTTTACAGAATGAACTGTTAGAAAACAACACAACACAGCCAAAACAAGTTAATGGAGACCTACACCCAGTAGTGGAGGATATTTGGGAAAAGTATAGGTTAGCGAGAAAAGAAAAGAGGAGAAAACGATTTCTCTTAAATTTTGTTGGTTCACTAGAAAGTGATTCGCAGATTATTCACAGTTCTCAGGATCAGCCAGGGTTTGATACTGTTTTCGAGTTAAATTCCCCTCATAGGACACTGGATGGGCAGGTGACAGGTTCGATTCCCAGCCATACTCTTCCTTCCCAGGTGTTTAACCCTCTAGACTTCTCGCCTACAGTTAGTGAAGCGGAAAATGAGGAAGTGCCGGGTTCAAATCCCTTATATCCTTTACCCTCCCAAGAGATTAAACAAAGGTCGGTCTCTCCAACTGTCAGTCAAGCCGAACTAGATTTCTCGCATATGCCAGGCCAGTCAAAAGTGAAAAGGTCTAGAGTTAATTTAAAAACTGCGTCAAAAATCCCCACACACCAATACTCACTTAGAAAGCGAAAGTGAATTTTGTATATAAAATTTTTGTAAATAAATTTTTTTTTGATAACTTTTATTTTGATATGTTATGTGTTAGTATATGTAAACACTCAAGTCTTATATTAGTATTTTTTTTTTTAAATGCCAGAAATTTTGAAGGAAACTGTCATTTTTACTTTTCTCGCATTTATATACTTGGAAAAAAAAAAAAAAAAAATGTAGGAAAAACTTTTTATTTTATTTGTTTTGGTTTTGTCAGGATAGCAAAAAGCTAAGTTAGGGCAAATTATGATACTGTTTATTGTATTCTTTGGATGCGAAGTGAAAAACTTAGCAGTTTTCGATGGAGTTTCTTAGGGAAAATGTAAGCATTTTTATGCAAACCTGTCCTGTTTGAGCCATTGTTTATATTTAACTATTTCATTCTATGTGGGTTTCAAAAAAAAAAGAAAAGGGGCGGTGAGAATAAAAAAAATTTTTCTTTTCATTGCACTGCAGTATAATGCAGGAACTACATGATTATAAATGTTAAGTGCTATAAAATGTTAAATGGACAAATTTACTTGTCCACACTCAGTTAGAGTGAGAAAGAGAGAATGAGAGAGAAAATTCTTACCTCTGACTGTTTTTTATCATATATACAATGGACTTTTTCTTGTTATATTGGTTTTCTGGATGTAATCCCTTTACAAGGAGAGGTTAATCAACCGTACTGGTTGATGTGAAACAATTTGTTTTGTGTCGGTTTTGGATGTCACTAAGTATTTATTTATATATTTAACTACTAATATGTTATTTATTTATGTGTATCCATTTATATATATCTAACAACATAAGTTATAACTTATTATTCTTTATATCTATGTATATTTACCAATTTGCCCACCGGTGGGCCAAACAAAACAATGTGTTGCATTGTACTTGCATATATATATATATATTGTATTACTTTTCGTGATATCCTTTCATTTTCTTATTCTTATTGTTATTTAATACATAAACTGTAAAAGGCTTTTCCAGTTGTAGCCCTGTCCGATAGATTACAAACCCTTATTGCCTAGGAAAATTTCAATCCCAAAAATGTCAAGTCCCTTTTGAAGTATAGCGAGTAATTTAGCTTTTTCGTAAATATTTACATCACCGCGTCGGTGTGGTAAGAGTAGTTGGTTGGGGGAACTTCGCGTCAGGCGAAAAAAAAAAAAAGAAAATACTTATGCGGTTCTTCGGATTGAGTGGTTGACTGCCGTTAGCTACGGTCGGGAAAAACTTCCGTAAAATTCGTCGCGTGATTTGCGGGTGAATGGATTGATTGATAAGGTGGAGCGACGGAAGGGGTAGAAAAATATCGTCTGCTACTAATCGCAAAGAGAGAGGAGATCAGCTGTTGTTTGTAAACAGCCCTGGTCGTAGCAACGAGTTTGTTTACGTTAGCGACGGTTTTGGTGGCGATGACTCTCGCTTGCTGTTTTCATTCCTTATACACACCGATTAAATTATTACCTTATATTTATTACACAAAGACTAATTTTAATATTATTTGAGCAAGGTATTAATTAAAAGAACTTAGTTTATTTATTACAATTTTAATTTCGGGAACTTAGTTTTTTTTTTGGAGATGGACAGGAATCTCAGATTTCAGGCCTGATTTGGGATTTTCTGGTAAGGCGTGTGTTTGGTGGTTCTGGGCAATTTATGGATCGTTGTTTGATTTATACGTTCGCCTGGGACACTTTAACATTCTCTTTTTTCTTCAAAAAAAATCATTTTAAACACTTACAAAAAAAAAAAAAAAAAAAAAAAAAAAAAAAATATTTTTTTTTGCATAAAAGGGAGGGTGAAATGTTATGCTGAATTTCGAATTTCTACAAAAACAATATTTTTTAAATTTTAATATTTTAAATTTTACCAGAACTGTTTCATTTTTATTCAAAACTTGTATACTTTTACAAAACTATATTTTTAAACCCTTAGTACAGGAAAAAACTAAATTTTTTTTTAATTTACCAAAAAACTATAGGTTTCTATAAATTTTTTAAATGTTACACGAACGGTTTAATTTTATTTAAAAAAGGAAAAACTTTTATATATTCTTAGTTTTTTTTTATTTAAAAACTGTGTGTAATTGCACTTAAGAATTTTCTTAGATTATTTACGAAAACAAGATAGTCGGTTGGAATGGAATGACTTTTATATTTTTTTACTTCGAGGAAAAAAGAGAGACAATCTCTTGCAGAAACAGATGGTGTTGACAACAGTGTCGCAGAGATTTCCATTTTCTGGGAAAAACAAGCGTTAGGGAGCTATAGGAATTTGTTCGTGTGAGGTTAGTACCTCGTTCGCAGGAATTTTTTGTTTTGTTTTTGGAGACTCAAAAATGCTATCTTGCTAATAAAAATGATAGAAGTGTTAGGTAACTTGAGAATTTAAGGGGATCTTTCAATTACATAAATTCGCGCCTATGACACGGGGATTACAGTAAATCTGTCGAGTTCAAAAAGGTTAATACTGGAATTTTGTGGGGTGACGGTTAGTTCCCAGGTGTTTTTTCGGTCACCAACAGGGCGTCCGGCGGGAATTTTTTTTATTATTATTAAATTATTTTGACTTCATCATGTTGGGGTGAATTAACCACGCCTTGACAGGGGCCCCGTGGCCAATGCTCACGGTACTAGGAGGAGTGTTTTTTGACTGAGTGAATTTTCATTGGGGATTGAATAATTTTAGAAATGCCGGCTGGCAACACGTGAGAGTTGAGTTCCTTTTTTGGGGGGAAAAAAATTTTTTTTTGATTCGACGTTAAGTCTCTATCGAATATAGACGGGTAGCTGGGTCCTCTTAAAAAAGGGAGGGAGCTTTCGAGCTCCCTCAGATGAGGATTAGCTCTTAAACTGTCATAGAGATGGTTCGCTTTTTTTTTGGCTCTCCTGTAACACTTCAGCGAAAAGTTTTAGTTTGCTAAGACGAGAAGAACTCATTTTTTCACTCTCTCCGGTCTACTGGCGGTAGGAACGAAGTGACCCGGAAAAGGGGTCGGGATGCGTCTACGAGCGTTTAAATTTACAACGGCGATGTCAACACTGCTATTTATAGAGAGTAAATAAGGACTTGAGTCAACTTGCCTGGACTTAATGTACGGAAGAGGCCTAATTAGTGCCTAGCACCCAGGTCAGAGAAGCTCCAAATCTGTTTGGAGGGGAGACATGGGAGGCACGGGATGACAATATAGGCCACCGCCTCGGTCAGCACTAGTTCTATCGTTGAAAAGAAACAAATTATTCTTCGCCTGGAAGATGTCTAATTAAGTACTATCTGCTTGTCCCTTTCGTTTCGTAAAGAAAGGTCAACGTCACTTTCCCTCGAGGATCCGATTAGATATGAACCTTCGTTTCGCCACGTCCGTGTATCCTTAGTTCCAGAATTGCCAGGAAATATTGTGCCATGCACAACTATCCTTCAAATGGGTCCGAACGCAAGCCGCCGCTTAAGGTTCTGAAAGCCCCTGCATTTGACAATCCCTATCAGTAGTCTGCTATGGACAGGAATTTCAACTGTGGAAGTCTCAATTGTGTAAGTGCTAAAACCTTTTTTTTTGAGATATTTATTGTTTGCTTTTTCTAACTCAAAAATTATTATAGTAATATTCTTGAATTTTGAAAGTAATGCGATGTGTTTATAATTGTGTTAAAGGGCAGCAATTAAATCAAGATGTATAAATCCCTAGTATTAGAAAAAGAGTAATAAATTTTATGTTTTATGTGTCATTAAATAAGAGTTTATTTCTTAGAAAAAGAGTAATAAATTTTATGTTTTATGTGTCATCAAATAAGAGTTTATTTCTTAGAAAAAGAGTAATAAATTTTATGTTTTATGTGTCATCAAATAAGAGTTTATTTCTTAGAAAATGAGTAATAAATTTTATAGATAATAATAATAATAATAATAAATTAAAAAAATAATAATAATAATAATAATAATAATAATGAAAAGGAGAATAAAAAGAGTAGAATAAAAAATAAAGTTTTTTTTTGTATTTATTCATCACAGTGATGGCAGGGCCCCCCATATTATCCTTGTGTATGATTAACTGATAGACAGATATGTATTCACATAGATACTGAGCAGGTTAATTCTAATGTATACTTTTAATAATAAAGCGTTAATATATTATAGGAGGCTTGTAATGATCTTATTATAAGAATATATAAAAGGGTTAACAGGTGAAATTTATGTGGGTTTTGAACACAAATATGATCAGGAATCATGGGCAGTGAGTTAGTTCAGTCCTCTGTTTTGGAATTGTGTTTTGACTGCTAATGGTAATATAAATAAAAAGGGAAAAGAGTTAAGTGAATTATTTAGACTAAGATAATTGGTGGTGATAACAAATGAAAAGTAAATTTTTGTTGTTAGCAATTCCAGAGGAAGACTGGACTAACAGTTCCCTTTTCAGGTCCAGATTTATGAATAAATAAAGTTAATATACATTGTTTTTCTTTTTACTTTTATTTGATTTAAGAACTGCCTGATTCCTGTTAGTAATTTAAATACTTGGATGATGATTAGAAACAGTGAGGTCCATAACAAAGAAGAAAGAAAGTTATAAATGTATCAATAATATTAATAATAATAATAGATATATCTATATATAAAAGAGAAGTGTAATAATACCTGAATATATTGAAGAATTAAATTAAATATACAGGTTCAGTTTACTGCAAGATAGATAACTATTAGACTCTGCTATCACTGTTTTTTTTTTTTTTTTACCTGGGTATAAAGTTTCAATTACACAACGCTAGTCTTTGTTTGATTGAGTAGAAAAAATTATATATTTTTTTTAATTATTACTTAGTTCAATCTGAAGAGGGGTAAAGAGTTAAAATTTTAATTAATAAACTATATGATAATGGCTTAAAAAATTTTGGTGCTTTCTTTTTAAATGCATGTGACTTTGCCTGGAAGTAAACCTGTATTATGAAAATTGTTATTTGACAGTTCTGGAGAAACTCAGGGAAAACTCTGAGGTCAGAACTTAGAATAAATATATGAAAAATATAGAAAGAAGAGTGTAATCTATAGAATCTTAATCTTTATTAATTTAATAAATTTTATGTAAAGATTAGATTTATTATTAATAGAGATAAAAAAAAAAAAAAAAAAAAAAAATCCAGGCAAAGTTTGGTATATTTAAAGTTGAAGAATGCTAATTTGAATAAAGCCTATAGAGTGAATGTTTTTTTTTTAAGAAAACAACACAACAGTACCACAATAACGGCCACAAAAATCCTCCGACTAACTTGCAAATTGGTACACACGTTTAGGCTCTGTATAGAAATAGCTGTACAATTCTATATGTCTATATTGTTTATGGACTATGTACAGGGACACGTTAAAGTTTCTTTTATCATTACGGCCTATGGGGTGAATTTCGTTTAAATGAATTTTAACATCGTTACTCTTCATTCAACAAAATGAAATTAGCGTACATTACTGAGATACTTAAACTGGTTTTTTCTGCAGAAAATATGAGTTATTAGGCTTCCTAATTAATATACAGGACTTTACAAAAGTGTTCCGGCAATATCACGTAATCATCCAAATTATGACAAATTTCGAACAATTATTCATGAAAAACGTACAATAATTTGAATAATTTTTACTGATGTATACAATGTTTATGGCTCGTTTACAGAGATACACAAAAGAATTTCATAACATTATTGCCTATAGACGAATTTATATTTAAGCGCATTTTAACACGTTTATGTTGCATTCAACATAATGGAATTAACATGCATTATAAAGATATATAAAATCATGTTTACTCTACAAAAAAGGGATATGTATTGACTAAATGATTTATTTACGGGACCATACTAAAGAATTCGGATAACATTCTGTAATCATCCAAATGATGTCAAATTAGGTTGAAATATTAATGAGTTATAATTAATTAAATAGGTGTATTTTTTTAGTGTATATAATTACTGTGGCTCCTTTTCCGAGATATATAAAAGAATTTCGTACTATTACGGTCTATAGTCGGTGTTTCTTAAAAGTGTATTTTAACATGGTTACACCCAATTAAATATAATGAAATTTTATTAGAATTTTAAACGCATACTTTTCTATGGAAAAGTGTCGGCATAGAATTGGTAAGTATGTTACAGGTTTACACAATATAATTCCGATATGTTATCAAACCATTTTGCATGAAATTTGGTACAAGTATTTGTGAATTACAGGTAATTAATATAAGACTTATTAGGAATACGTATATATATATATATATATATATATATATAGAGAGAGAGAGAGAGAGAGGTGCAGCGGTTGGGGGGGGGGGTTGTGGGGGCGGCAGCTCTCCTTAAAAAGTCTCTGTTTATGTAGGAAGTCAATGAATGAATATATATATATTATATATAAGGAATAAATAAAAACACTCTATTGAATGGTGCGTGATGCAAATAGGACGTTGAGGGTGGTGGTGATCTGCAGATCCACTAGTACCTTGTAATTGAAATATTTCGCGCTATAATTCAAGAATTAATTTACATTTCTGATGTTCGATGTTATTCTTCCATTTTGTAGACCTAATTCTAATATATATATTTATTTATATTCGTATAATTTTCATCTGTTATGTCTCATTTGGTGTAAATTGGGCCTTGTGCACTGTAAATTCTTGAAAAATGCATACTACAACAGAAATTTATACCTTTTGCACACAGCATGCAATCAAAGCTCCTTAAAACATATTGTATTATTGTATGAACATTGTATTGTATGTACATTTTATAGAATTTTTAATAATTTTTATTCTTTTTTTCAAACTGTTCCTGTTTTCCATGTGATAGGATTTCTTCTAGTGTAATATCTGAAAATGTATCCATACACACATACGAATCATAAAGCTAAAAGACTTCGGCACTCACTTTTACTTATTCAGTGAAAGACAAAGCGCTTTGCGGGTCGGGTGTGGGTCGAATTAGCATTAGATTTTGACCTGCGGGTAAACTTCGAAGATTTTTTTGTCTTGCTTTTTTATGAATGCAATCTTTTGAACGCAGAGACTGGGTGACATTATCTTTCTTCATAGCAGTTTAAAGCAACGTAACTCATAACAAAGTTTAGTTTGTTAAGAAGAAATGCATATATATTAATATGTGATCTTTAAAATGTTATATTAGAAAATTATTTGCCTTACAACGTATATTTGCTTCTTTGTTTTACTCTTTCTATTTACTGTGAATATTTAAAACAGTGATTTTTTAAAAGTAAGGGTAATACGCAAGAAATTTTGTTATGATATGCTCTGAAGTTTTGTTTATAATTAGACTAGTTATTTTTAATGTAATTTTAATTATTCACTAGTTTTAAAATAATTATAAACTTGTAATATTTATGTAATGATTAATTCTCTGAAAGATTTGTTCAATAATATAACTGTATTTCCTGAAATAGAATTTTAATTCAGTTTCTTATGTGAGGCGAATACATTTTACGAATAACGTGTCGGGTTGAGGGTCAGAAGCTACGGGTGCGGGTCAAGTTTACTCGACCCGCGCCGGACTCTAATCTGCATTTTCCATCAAATGGACATTTTCTTATATCACTGTAATATAAAAGAATAAAATGTGCTGTGATTTTTTTTTTTTTAAATATAAAACGTAAAAGAAATAGGAAGTTGCGGCAAACAGTGTACTGCGCTATATATATACCTATTAGGAGGACAAATAAGTTTTTGCCGTTTGACAAAAGATGGCAGAACCAGAAGGTTATGTTGAAATTGTCAGAAGTAAAACGTAATATCGTAAGTTTCGTCATCTGGTAACAACGTAACCTTGAAGTATTAGTGGCTCAGCATCACATATATTTTTTCATGCGAAAATGTCAAGTTTTGTTCCGAATAAGCGTCATTTGCGGGAACTTTTGATTTACTTCTTTAATTTGAAGATTCTGCAGCTGAGACGCATCGATTACTTGTAGAAGCATATGGTGAGGTTGCTTTATGTGAGAGAAGTTGTCATGAGTGGTTTCAAAGTTTTAAAAATTATGAGTTTGACGTGAAAGACAAAGAACGCAGTGGAAGGCCGAAAGTGTACGAAGATACAGAATTGAAAGTATTATTGGTAGAAGATTCATTCCAAACGCAAAACAAAACTTGCACGTATATTAGAAGTGACTCAACAAGCAATTTCACATCGTTTAAAATTGCTGGGAATTCTTCAAAAACAAGGAAATCGGTTCCATATGAACTGAAGCCAAGTCCGCATGCTGCGGCGCCCGCCGGTCAAAACCTATTTGGAAACACTTAAGTGGGAAGTCCTACCCCACCCGCTGTATTCACCAGACATTGCGCCTTCTGATTATCAGTTGTTCCGGTCGATGGCACATGATCTATCTGAGCAGCGCTTTACATTGTATGAAGATTCCAAAAATTGGGTCGATTCATGGATAGCCTCAAAGGATGAAGAGTTCTTCCGACGTGGTATCCGAATGCTGTTAGAAAGATGAGAAAACGTAGTGGCTAGCGAGGGCCAATACTTTAAGTAAAATGAAATGTACCATTCTTTCACAATAAATTCCTAATTTTTGATCGAAAACGGCGGAAACTTATTTGTATCCCTAATATTTTACTTCCAGAAAAATGTAATACATAAAACAGCAATCTATTTATATTGATAATTTATTTAAAATGTGTACAATTTAATAAAATTAAACAATATGTTATTTGATTAAAATTTTTCAACATTGTAATTTGATTATTATGCTTTGAAAATGGAATTTTATTAATTTTCATGTATCAAAGTAAAAGCATTTTATAATGATTCTCATAAAATAAAACAGTAATGTATACTTACAATATTAATGTTCAGAAATCAAAGGTAATCCAATTCTAAAAACTTCTCTAATTTTAAGTAAATAGTATTTTAGAAAATATACTTAAAGCTATAATTCATTAATCATTATATTATTTTTATATTTCTATTACTCCGGTTCTCCCGATATCCCTTTACATATTTATTAGTAAAAAAAATATTAATCAACAACTTTGAAATATTCATTTCTTAAAATGTATGTATGAATTATTAAGTGTGAATCATCAGTTTTCTCTAGAAACCATTTAACTATTTTTTGCAAACAATCATTTGTTTCCTGCCTCGGTTAAAAGATAGGTGCCTCATGCAAAATAGTTTCTAATAAGAGTTGAATATTTATAATATTTCTCATAGGGAAAAATGTGCTATATATTAATGCCATAAATTGATTCTTTCATGTAATATATATTCATTTTCAATTCAGTTTTTCAGTTATTTTCATTCAAAATATTTTCTAACGTAATTCCAATGTAAAATAAAAATGAAATGAAATGAAATAAACAAAATAAATAAGTCATAATCAGTGCACAAATATCATAAATGAATTTATAAATGTTTACAGTAACAGGCCTGTTTTTCATTTACAAATTATATTTTTTAAGAAATGTGGGTCTCAAGTAAAAACGAAGTAAAATCTTTTTAAAATTTTTAGAAAAACATTTTTTTTTTACCATATTGCTACTATCAAATATATTTGACTTACATTTGATAAAAACCAAAATTATTTATTAATTAATTTATTTTTTTGTATTTTTTTTCCTTTTAGATGTCAACCTTCTTTAAATGTAAATTTCAGAGAGGAATAAATAGCATCACTACATCGTTATCAACTGATCGTAAATGGAAATATAGACAAATGACCTATCTCATTGGCAAATTTCAAATAAATTTTAAATTAATAAAATAATCAGTTTGTGAATAATAATTAGAGAAATAAATCCACGTATAATGTGTTCATTCATCAATATATTTCTGTATAAAACGCTGCGTACAACTTGCAGTTATTTATTTGAAAATATTTACAAATGCATATCATATACTCACAGCACATATTTAAAACACATAATGGTTCAGCTTTTTTTTTTTTTTTTTTTTTTTTTTAAGAAATAATCTAAGAAAGTTAAGAATATTTAACAACATAAATATGTGTTTTATTATGTATCAAAATCTTATTTCTAAAAGATAGATTTCACAAATTAAAAAGAAGAAGAAGAAAAGAAAAAAAATAAAAAGAAATATCTTTCACAGATCGAAAAACGGAAAAAAACGAAGAAAATATAAGAGAAAAAAGAAGGGGTGTTAAAATTAAATTAAAAAAAAAAAGTTTAAGTTAGTATATAAAAAAAAATTATAATAATGCAAATTTCATATAAGTTTTAAATATAAAACGCGACTATATATCAAAGCTTTTTTAAAAAACATCATAAAGGGTGTGGCGGGGGAACTTCAGAAAATATTTTACTAAAAATAATTGTGATAAATGGAGATATCAACAACTACAAGCCTTATATTATTGTAAAAAAAAAAATGAATAAATAAATAAAAATAACACAGAAAAACATAAAGCTATATGTGTATTAACAAAATTGTTTACGGCTGAAACGACTGAAACATCTGAAGCAGTTTTATCTGGGGCCTTTTATTTAAATATTATTCTGCACCATGGATCAAAGCTCTCATTGAACGGAAAGGCATCATAATTTAATAATCTTGCTTTAAAATATAAAATTCAAAGAGGGAGAAAAAATGGCATAGCTGATTTAAATGAGATCGGAGATCGTCTGCCTCTTTGAAAAATGAATTCTAAATGCAAATTGGTTCTTCAAGCATAAATCAATCTTATGTAAATATTTTTAATGATATTAATAGCTTTATATCTGCTTTAGAAATATTCTAATAACAACAAAGTTAACTTCTTCAAGAATAAAATAATTAATCAATAATGTGCAGAATATAATTAAAGATTTTAAAAGTCTTATAAGAAAATATTCATTACATGAGTAATTATTTAATTTATATATTTTATTCATCTGATAGCCAGTTTTCTATTTACGCAGAAGATTACATATTTCAATCTTCTTCATAAATAAAATTTGACTTTATTCTGAATGAATTAAAACTCAAATATTTTAAGAATTAGACTTTTAAATAAATTGTACTAATTTTACTGATTCTTTACATTCTTTACTTTTATTTTCATTAAAATAGCTAAACCACATTTTTTTTTTAATCCTGAAGGAAATGTGTTATGCCCTATCAACTAATTTGTAGAAATTTAATTAAAAACAACAACAATAAGTTTGTTTGTAAACTATTTAAATATTAATTAGCTATATTTTAAAATTATACGTGGAGAAAGAACTATTCTTATTAAAAAAAAAAAAAAAAACTAATTTTCCAGCATTTTAAATGTTATTAAAAAAAAAAAAAAAAAAAAAAAACTAATGCCATTAAAAATTATTTTTGTAAAGCTGACGCTGAAAATTTCGCAAAATTTATTTACGTTTATTAAAACGTACACGTAGGATGAGCCAAATTTAATAGCAGAAACTTGATGAATAACTCAGACGAAAAGGGTGAAGTTCTTATTAACAAGCGTAAGCTGGTTGGTTGAGTTTTAATGTCGCACTAGAACTGCGCAATGGTTAATTGGCGACGGTCTGGGACGCACCCCTAAGGATGGTCCGAAAACATGCCATCACAACTTTGATCCTCCACGGAGGGGATAACTCCACCGATTCAATGACCCACACAGATATAATTTGGATGGAAACATGGAGGACATTGCAGCCAAGACGGATTTTACGTGTACCAACAATCTTAGTTTACATGACGGTCGTTGACCAGTTTGAGTATCGAACCTGTAATCTTTCAATTATGAAAATAAATCTGTACTGATAAGTACATAAAGGATTATAAGGATTATATATATAAAGATTATTATATTATATTATAAAGATATAAAGGATTTAAGTCCAAAAATGTCGATTTTGAGTTAAGTACATAGTCAGACTCAGAAAAAAATTCTCTATCGATTGATATAAAGGATTTAAATATATGTCATTTAGTCTTTGAGAAAATCCATTGGTAAAAAAAGATTCAAGTCAGAAATTTAGCATTAATCTTTGGTATTCAATTTTTTCCCTTTATTAAATCTGTACTGATAAGTATAAAGGATTTAAGTCCAAAAATGTCGATTTTGAGTTAAGTACATAGTCAGACTCAGAAAAAAATTCTCTATCGATTGGTATAAAGGATTTAATTCTATGTCATTTAGTCTTTGAGAAAATCCATTGGTAAAAAAAGGACCAATTCAGAAATTTACCATTCATGTATGGTATAAAATATTTAATTCAATTTTTTCTCGTTATTAAATGAAGGTTGACAACCACTGAATGGTATAAAGGGTATAAATCAACGAAATACCTTTTTCCTAATCGATTCTTCTGATTTGTTTTTAGCTAGTTAAACTTTATTTTTCGTCTCCTGAAAAATCAAGAATATGGACTTAAATCCTTTATACTTATCAGTACAGAAATAAAGGTTGACAATCACTGAATGGTATAAAGGGTATAAATCAACATAATCCCCTTTTCCTAATCGATTCTTCTGATTAGTTTTTAGTTAGTTTAACTTTATTTTCCATCTCCTGAAAAATCAAGAATATGGACTTAAATCCTTTATACTTACCAGTACAGAAATATCAGTCTAGTTATTGTTGATATAATATTATTATATTAGTATTCATTCTTAATATGACATTTATTAATGTGTAGACAAATTTTTGACTGTTCTATTGTTAAAATATGAATAAAAATAAATTTAATATTATTATTATTATTTGTATCTTCACCTCCCCTTAAAAAAAATTACATATATACATACAATGCCACCCACCTGAATAAAAAGAATGATCAATGCAACCCGCCAAGTGTTTTGGTTTGGACAGGATTTATCTAGACGTTGTCAATGTGGCACAAAGAAATTATATCAAACACTTATAATGTCATAAAATAAAAATATTTGTGGAGTTATTTTCTTTAAATTTGTTCTGGCAAGTGTTTATTTATAATTTGCTTTATTCTAGAACGTTAAGATTATGTACGTCATTTCGAATAACTCTCTTCCAGAATCAGTTGCTGTTTAATGTCACATGAAATTTCCGAAATATGGAACACAATATTTGTGATTTCTATTTGAAAAATTTAGATTTTAGCGTTACTGCTGCGATGTTTGTAGTGTTCATGTTTTTAAATCCTAATGAATTTCACTAATCTTATTGTATTATCATGTTTTATCAGGAAGGGAAAATGTTTAAATTAATTTTTATTATATTTCTGATCAAAAAAAAAAAAATAGATAAATACTTTTTTAAAATATGAATTTTCAAAAATGAACCTGAAGTTAAAATAAAAGTCAAATCTAGTATCATGTTCAACAAAGAATAAAAAATGTTTGACTATGAAACTTAAAAAAAAAAAAAAAGAAAAAAAAGAAAAAAGAAAGAAAGAAAGAAAAGAAAATAATAAAAATACGCACATCGACCGATATATCTTTGTTTCATGCCATTTTTTCTACGAGTAATCTTATCTGTTAAAACTTTTATGTTTAAAATTCTAGTCTAAAAAAGTGGTAGTAAATTGAATTCTATTGATGCGCTACACATTTGTAAGATGTCTCATTTCAAAAGTGTCCCAATACTTTTCTTGACCCCTGTTTACCTTTGAATTATATTTGAAAAGCTAGATCGAATTACAATTCTAAAATACTAATAAAATTTTCCTTATATACACACACCAAAAGTTAATTTTTTTTTTTTTTTTTTTTTTTTTTTTTTTTTTCATGTGATATATGTTTTTTATAAATAGCTTTACAGTTATGCATACCAAGTGTCCCAATACTTTTTGAGTAACTGTGTATAAAGTGATTCCCTGTTACCGATACCGGATGCAAATATCGCCATATATTCAACATTTGACAAAAATTCACTGCCGAAAAAACTAATATATTTTCGATGCAATTGAATATTGAAGGAAAGGAACAGTTTTATTACAAGACCTTCTTAGCTTCTTTTTAGTTACTTGCTATTGTACCCGTTTTTCTAAACATAAATGGCAATAGAAATTATGTTACTTGAGGGTAGAGAAAATGTATGTTCAAATCAGTGTCGAGCGTAGGAAAGCAGGTTCGATTTCCGCGCTGGCTCTGGATGTTTTTCTAATTCTTCGTATTGTAATTCTGTCATGTGCTATCTATCTTTATCTGACGAAGATTTACAAGCGGGCTCTGAGTCATGCATACAATTCTGATGTATATGTGTTATCAGTAAAACTCAAATCATTGCACAAACAATAATGCAAATTAAAAGCAATACCTATATACAGGATAACCACAATTAAACTTGACCTATTCAGAGTACTCTGTAACTGTAACTAAAATGCGGATTGAGTTGAAAATTTGTACATTTGTACATTTGGATGCGCTTAAAAGTTCTATAAAAAATTTTAAAAAATAAAATTTTAAAATTTTCCGCTTTGCTGGGATACACATCAAAATACAAACAAGTATTACAGTCAAAAAGCTTGCAAAGTTATGTAATAAATAACTGGGGTCTATTTTAACATTTTAAAACTATACGACATTTAAAATTGTTATTCTTACATTTTACAAGGGTTTTTGTTGCAAAATTTTACAGATGACAGAGTGATTACTCGTTCATTTTCCACTCCTAGGCCGGCCCGTTTCCCGGATCTTAATCTGTGTGTTTTTTTTGGTTATGGGGCCATTTAAAGAGTTTGGCTTTTAAAAGAAAGGTTACTTTGGCGGACTTGAAGGACCGTAAAACGGTGCATGTACGGAGGATCACTGGCGACCAGCTGTGATCAGCTGTTGAACACACAGTTCATCGACTGCAAATTTTCAACTTAATGATGGGGCCCCCACTCAAAATATGATCTCCATCGATAAACAGTCTGTAACTTGTAACAAATAACATTTAAATCTGTAATAAATAAAGTTGTTTGTATTAAAATTTGTAGCTTGCTTGTATTTTGATATATGTCTCCTCAGAGTGAAAATTTTTATTTGTTTATTTATTTATTTATTTATTTTTTCAGAACCTTTGAACGCATTCATTGAAATGTCTATATGAAAATTTTCCAATCAATCCGCATTTTAGTTATAACTACAGAGAGCTCTGAGTAGACCAAGTTTAATTATGGTCACTCTGTACATAGATATAAGTGAAACTTAACAAATTGTACTTATAAACTATAATAATCCATTCTCTATCTTCATCAACATAATAAGCTTCAACTAAGATAAATATTTTTTTTTTTTTTTTTTTACTTTCTTCTATATGTAATATAGAGAAAGTATTGGATTCGTGAAAATTTTTGAACTCCGGTTTTTGATGGATTTACATGTTTTGGGATGTTCTGAACACGATTTGATAGTTTTTAGAAAATGTCTGTCTGTGTGTGTGTATCGTGAATTTTGTGGACACTGTATCTCACGAACCAATGACCGAAATTTAACCAAACTTGGTATTTGGTTGGACCCTGACATAAACTGGTGCTGATTAGATTTGGGGATCAATCGCTTAACAGGTGGCGCTGTAATCGCATTTTTTTCTAAATTTTTAACATGGCGGCATAGGACAAAATTTCGTATAAATGTACATAATGAGAGTTATTTTTAACTTGTGATTGTAAAATTAATATGAATTATTGATAATAGTAGTATTTAACTAGGAAAAAAATTTTGTGCATGTAGGGGCATTGCTTCCCCCCCCCTGGGGGGAAGAACCCCCCCGGAGGAGTAAATTTTCAAGATGGGTATCTTTCGAAAGGTCTAGTCAATACCTTTAAAACGATTGGTTGAACTATAGATCTGTGATAATTTAAAGCAAAGTTATCGATATATATATATATATTTTTTTTTTTTTTTTTTTTTTTTACTTTTAACGAAAAAAACACTTAGATTTTTTTTTTTTTTTTTTTTTTTTTTATATTGAGAATGAAGTGGACTTTTTTTGGATATTTAGTGTTATACTTCTTCTTTTTATTTAGTGTTATACTACTTCTCTAATACGGAAATCGTCTGCATTATCATGGAAGATAATTTTTTTAAATAATAATTTTAATAAATTATTTTCACTAAGTGAATTTGTATAAGAAAATATAGAAGAAAGTCATGTGGTGGCCACAAGATACTAGTTTAAATATGTTTTGAATAATAATTAAATTCACGTGCAAAGAACGGGAACAACAGCTAATTTTGAAATATTACCATTATAAGTTATTCCATGTTAAAATATTTTTTACAAACCAAGAAGCATACATATAAAAAATTCTCTAACGTATTTTCTATTAGTGAGTTAAGATTATTAAGTATTGTTATTATTTTTACTATTATTACTTTACCTTTTATTTATATCTAAGGCCTGACTAAATCAGAAGGAAATAAAATATGTTGAAAACGCATCACTATTGTTTAAACTGCGCAACAAATATAACAAAATGAAAACAAAAAAAATAGATTGTGTGATGAAAATAAAGATTTCGGGAAATCCACATATAATAATCTGGTATGACACTCGTACTACTTGCTCTTACTCAAATGTTCCTGTAGAGACAATTTAAGCCATATTACAGTTGAAGTTATTATATAAAAGATATACTGTATTTAAATACTTCGAAAGTACTTTAAAAGGAGTTCAAAATTGTTTTAGAAACAGTTTTATTTGACTTCCGTGAGAATATTTCACAACTCAACTCCTGTTTAAATATTGTATATACTTTCATAAATCTTTTAAGACTATCATGAAAATTTGTTAATTTACCTCAAACTATTCGGCAATTTTCGTCGACATCACTATTTGAGACTTATTTACTTAATAGTAGCATATTTTGTCTATAAATTTTATAAATCACCATGTAGCATAATTGTGTTAAAAATTGTACAATTTGGTACCTGTGGTGTAGTACAATTAAATTTAGCACAGTAAAACAATTCACAGTAGAACTTGAAATGTATTTTGAGCGAATTCCAATCATAGAACCTAATATATAGGAATTATTTTGTATAGTCCTGTAAGCGAATTGCGAATGGTTTGTATATCATTTTCTATATGAAACATGCGTTTTGTTAAAATAGATCTAAATTTTATTACGTGTAATACAATCTAGATGCATAAAAATTTACCAACGAGAAATTTCGCACATAAACGCAATGTATTTGAAATTTTTTATACGTCCTTGAACATAAACCAATTGTTGATCGCAATAATAAGTACTATATACCCATATAATATAGATGTAGAATACCAAATTTAGACCTAATGCTAATATCTGTTTCTGAGTTGTGTTGCAAAATTACTCAAAAACGCACACAGACACACCAGCCGTTAAAAGCCCCATTTCCAATTCAAATGACCTCAAAACGTATAATTATAGCAAAAACTCTGTTTCAGAAAATGTCCCTCAATCAATACTTTCTCTACCATGTATGGATAAGAGAAAGTAATAGCTTTTATATATTCAAATTTATATTACTAAATCTGTTTTCATCTAAAATGATCAATGCATTTTCATTTTAAATATTTCCTTTTAAATATTTCTTTACACAATAGACCATTTTTTTTTTAAATAGAGAACATCATAAATTAATAATCATTCGTTTAAAATACAAAATACATAATACAGAAAAAATGCATCGTTGATTAAAATGAGTGCCGAAAAATCGCTCGCTTCATTTTTGAAAAATGAATTTTTAATGCAAATTGTTCTTTCAAGCATAAATCAAAGCTGTGTAAATAATCTTAATGATATTAATAGCTTGATATCTGTTTTCAAACTATTAGAACAACACAGAAGTTTAGCTCTTAAAGAAAGAAGTAATTAACTAATAATTTAAAGAGTGAAAAATAATCTGAGATGGAAATGTTTTTAAGATGTTTCTAATAATTATTTTATATTGTTTTAAGCGCCTTAAACTGCCTCCTTTTTTTTTTTTTTTTTTTTTTTTTTTTTTTTGCGATAAATTAAATATATTATTTTTCAAAATTATGAAAAGAAACTTTTTAAAAGATTTTGAAAAATAAATAATAAAACAATGAATTTTAATAGTTTTACCTGCAATATATATATATATATATATATATTTAAAAAAAAAAAAAAAAGTTATAATTAAAATTGTAATTTTTTTTAACTATGAAAAAAGGTTCAGAAAAGTCTATAAAATAATTAAAAAATAAATAATTGTATGCAATAAATATTCTGTATTTCTAAATTTTAAGAAATGATATTTTAAGATAATTGTTTGATTTATGATAAATTAACTTAACGTAAGTTTCTATTATGAAGAAGAAAAAAAACATATTTTATATCATGCTAAACAAAACAAAGAAATACAGAAATGCATAAATTTCAACCGCATTTTTTTTTTTCTCTTTGAATTATATTTAAGAGAAGGGCTACCAATAATTATTTTTTCACAAGGATGCAACAGATTCTGTCTCAAGACGAAACTCTTGCGACATTTTTTTTTTATCAATAATTTCTCTCATATTCAATCTTAAGAGATTACTGTATAATTATAATAGAAATTATCGATAAAAAATAATGGTGTAAGAGTTCTGTGTTGAGACGAAAACTCTTGCAGCCTTGGTTTATTAAGACATTGTCATCGGTCTATTTTCCTACTTTTTAACGGTGAGCCCCAACTGTTGTAGTTCCTCTAAAATATTACATTATTTAATTTACATATTCATGAAAATTACATATTCATGAATACATTATTTCAATTTTATCCTCAGATACTGATGCACAAATGCTACCGGAATACAAATACACCGGCAACACTTATAATGAGTTAAACACAGAACACGGATACGCCAAATCATTTTTTAAAGTAAAGTATTGTATTGGAGAAACGCCAAATGTCGGGTCTCTTTGCCTTTAAAATTATAATAATCATAATCATAATTTTTACGCGACCCGCAACCGCAAGCAGTGTGTTAAATAAACACATTTTTGATACAATTTTTACAAAAATATTAATTAATAATGAGTGAGGTATAAACAGTTATGCCAACATTTCTAAATTATTCCGTAACAACATTTTATAATGACTGATTCATAGCCATTTTCTGTAATTACTGAAATTTCTCTACAGAGCTCAAAATTTCACCATAATTAATTCTTTTAATCTGTCTAAAACTCAGTTCTGCTAAACGTGCCTTCCATCTAACAACTTAATGGTTTTCGTCACATTTTAAAATATGAACTCAACTGTTGTTAACTATTATAGCTTTTACAGGTTTCGGTACTAAAGTCCAAACGTTTCTTTCTTTCATATTGGGTGAGTGCAAAAGTTCTACCCGTTTTTATTACCTATAAAGAAGAGCGAATAAACGCAAAATGAAGAGTACCTATTATTGTGCATAATCCCCATTGCTATTTGTGACCTCTTGCCATCTTTCTGGTAAGAGATGAATCCCGGCGGTAAAATTCCGGCGGTTTCGAATCAAAAAAGTCTTGGATGGCTGTTTTCACAGCATCAAGATCATCAAATATTTTCACACTGAAGGAATTGCTCAACGCACGAAATATGTGATAGTCAGTTGGTGCCAAGTCAGGAGAATAGGAAGGATGGGGTAAAACCTTCCAACCAAAGCCCAGTAACTTTTGGCGAGTGATGACAGCAGCATGTGGTCTGGCGTTATTGTGATGACGGATAACACCACGATGATTGATGAGACCTGGCCGCTTTGCTACCAAATTTGAATGCAGCCAGTCTAACTGTAGACAGTAGAAGGCAGCATTGATGGTTTGGTTGAGTGGCAGGACCTCCCAGTGAACTATTCCCTGCAAATCCCACCACACACTTAATAAACACCTTCTTGGGATGAAGTTCAGCTTTTGAAGTCGATTCAGGCGGATCAGAAGGCGACACACAGTCCTACGACGCTTTACGTTGCGGTACATAACCCACTTCTCATCTCCTGTCACAATCCGTGTCAAGAATGGGTCATTTTTGTACGGGGAAAGCAAGGAAACACAGGTGGCGATTCGGTCATCCCGTTTATTTAGCTGTTAGGTTATGTGGAACCCAACGATCCAACTTTCTCGTAAAACTCAACTTAACCAGCCGTCTCTTGACCGTTGTCCGGTGTACGTTGAAGGTTTCCACTAATACTTGCACGGTTGGTTTCGGGTTGTTCCTTATGGTTTGGTCAATATCGTCGTCTCCAACGTGTGATGGCCGTTCACTGCTTGCCTGATCTTGGCAGCTTCTGTCTCCTTCCCTAAATTTACGAAACCATCGACGACATGTGCTTTCGTCTGTTGCATCCTCCCCATAAACTTGACAAACATTGCGATATGCTGCAGCTTACGTACTCTTTTTATCAAACTCGTATAACAAACAATGTCTTATATGCTCCTTCTCGCTTTCCATGTTACACCCCCTGATATATTTTTTTGAGATGATTAATTTTGTGAGACACGATGCATTTATATTTGGGCATTCGCACGCTTGACTGGCCGACGTTTTGCGTCATTACGTCATGTGTTATGGCATGCCCATTGAAAATTTGCATATCCAAAAACGGATAGAACTTTCGCACTCACCCAATAGTATGCATCTCATCGTTCCCTAATTTAAACCATTACCTTTTTTGAGAAAAATTACCAGCTTCATTGAGGTGTAAAGGTATCTAAATATCGACCGAAGTTAGCATCTGGGATATCACATTCAGTCTCGTCGCTACAATTTGTTGTTGGGGTTTTAACCGGACCTGAACATGTATTGACAATGCGGAAGTCAAAGTCACTTGTTTTACATGAGATATTGTTTCTCTCACAATACGTCTTAGTTTTCTGTCTAAGATTTTATTTTGCGTTTCATGCCGACTATACAGTACCTGGCCAAATTATTAGACCATTGGCAAATTATATGTTTTTTCATGTTTACAACCTTATTAATGAAGAATTTTATTAAAAAAGATATTTTTTCATTCATAATTCAAAAACATATACATTAAAGAAAACAACGAAAAAAAAAATGTTACAATACAATACTTATTGAAGAAAGAAAAAATTGATAAATTAAATTTAACAGAAAAATCAATATTTCGTATGGCCACCTTTGGCAACTAAAAGGGCTTTAACACGACGTGGCATACTTTCTATGCATGCTTGGATGGTTTCTTGAAGATGTTTATTATGATTCCACTGGTATATTAAAGATTCCAGCAACTGTACCTTATTGGTTATATTTTTCTTATACATTTCTTTTTTCAGCAACTCCCAACCATTTTCAATAGGGTTCATATCAGGCGAGTTGCCAGGTCAATCAAGAACTTTGATTTTTTTCGTTCTAAATACTTTGATACACTTTTAGCTTTTTGACATGGAGCACCATCATGCATGAAGACTGGTTCCTCGTCTCCAGGAAACCATTCTTGCATTTGTGGCATGAGCCTGGTTTGTAAGACTTTCAGGTATTGATCTTGTTTCATTGTATTTTTTACCACATAGAGAGGACCAAGACCACACCATGACTGATGGAAGATGTTTGATGGTGAGAACAATACAATCTGACTTGTATTTCTTGTTTGGACGCCGTCGAACAAATTTGTTTTTTTTCGGTCAAAACATGAAAGACCGATTCATCAGAGAAGCAAACCTGAAAATTAAAAAAAATTGCTTTTTATTTAATATCTTTATATTCATTATAAATGCCAATATATCGTTGATCAAAATAAATAGCCATACACCTTTTTCCAGTCTTCTATTGTCCAATTTCTGTACTTTATTGCCCACTCCAAGCGTTTTTTCATCATTTCTGATGTAAGCCTTGGCTTGCGAGCCGGTTTCATGGCAATGAGTTTATTTTCTGCCAAGCGACGGCTCAAAGTTCTTTCTGATATAGTAATGCCTTCATTTTGAACTTCTTTCATTAACATGCGTAGCGGTTTCTTTCTGTTATTTATACAAATGTTTCGTATTTTCCGATTCGTCCTCGGCGTCGTAATGCGAGCACGTCCACTATTATTCTTCCGTGATGGATCCAAACTTATGTTTAAGACCATTTTCTTTTTAACACATTTTACTGAGCTTCTGGATACTCCTACCTTTGCTGCAATTTAATTTTGGGTCAGTTTAGTGGCTTTCAGTCGACCATAAACCTGTCCTACACTCTTTGGTGAAAGGTCAGCATTTCTTCACATCTAAAATAAAGGAGCAAAAACTTTTTATGATAATAAATGTATAAAAATGTTAAATATCCCACACGATATTAATAACAATGCAAAACTTACTTTTTGCAGCAAAATATTCGCTTCAATCCAAAATAAACAAGCAGAACAAATTTTACGTTATAATACAAGTTTACATCTATGCCACTGTATCACAGAATAATAACTAACTGTCTTGTGTTACCAGCTTGAAAAAGTTTCTGTAATAAAGGTACTGAAATAAGCTTAAGGTAACACTAATTAAATAATAATAATTTTCAGCAGGTCAGGTATAATAAACTTCTAATTTCAAACATCTTTAAATATTTTCTTTGGTCTAATATTTTGGCCAGGTACTGTACACTAACAGATATCGTGTCCAGACTCTTCTTTTCATGTAACTGCTAAGCGTTCCATTGAGATTTAGAAAAACCAGATAGTAAAAGCACTTGTTTAAATGTAGTCGGGATTTAAAAAAAAAAAAAAAAAAAAAAAAGCCTTTTTCGACTAACTTTGCCGGAAAATATTGTAGAAAATGTGACTGGTTCCGGTCAGTTAGTAATAACTCCTAGTTATTAAAGCAGTAGTTATATTTTGCTTAGGGGTCGTGTAAATATTAAAATGTACCTCAACTTCATTTTTTTCAAATGATAGCACCCATATTTGACTGCATATTCGAACTTCTCAGATCAAAGCGGTTCGGAAAAAGGTATGGTTTATATACTTTAAACTAATTCTTGATAGAGTTACAAGAAAAAATATGTTAGGCGTAAATCTCTATATTTAAATAAATTAAATTAAGATCCACACAAAATAGTGTTATTTTCATTCAGATAATAACCGGAAAGGAAGTATGACAATTTTAAATATAAAATAAAGTAAAGTACTGCTAATTAAGAAATGATGTGTGCATTTAAACTTGCTTGACGACAATTTTAAATATATATATATATATATAAATGAATGTTTGTCTCTATGTCCTTTATAAAATCGTAAACGGCTTGACCGATTTCGATCATTCTTTTTTTGTTTTTTTTCCTTATAGGTCAGGGATGGTTTAGGAAAAAAAATTGAAAAATTCTTCAAAATTAATTAAAATATGAAAATAATAAACTTATTGACTTATATTGACTTAATATAAGCCATTTAAATTTTTAATTGTTGCCAAAAAAAGTTTACAAGATGTATTTATTTATTGTTTTCAGCATAAAATGAAATATGCTTTCACGCGAAAAATAAGAAATTACTAAATGTTAAATTGGTCGATGAGAAAATGACACTTTATAATTTTAAAATAAAATAGTAATATTACAAATCTAACATATTTCTTCTGAATTTTATTTCACAGCATTTTTTTATATACCTCAACTTCAGATTTTTTTTTTTTTTTTTTTTTTTTTTTTTTTGTAGTATGGCGGATGAAACACGCTTGTTCAGCATAAACGCTAATTCAGCAATATATTAAAGGTATTTTCTTATTGATAATTCTTGACAATTTTTTATAATTTTGATGCTGAAGTAGATCGGACATTTTTCGCCAAGGAAAAGATAAAAAGAAATACGCAAGCGAAGTGATGACGTCACTGGGCGTTCGTGGATGCAAGAAAAATATTTCCTATGTTAAACGCCCATTGGATTTTTTGTAAAAAATTATTAAAAATCGAGGAAAAATATTTCCCGATTTTAATCCCCGTATTTAGGTATAGATATGTATTAGTTATCATGTCCATGCATTAGATTAAGTTATTTTTGTAGTAAAATTGACAAAATTTGAATTTTTAATTTCAAAACTCTAGAAAAAAAAATGCCAAACTTCCATATTCGATTGAAAACACAAACATTTATTTACACAATATCCAACTAATATACTGATTGAAAGGGAAATGATAAATATTCTATCATAATTTGAAGTCAAATTTGTTTTCAAATGTCTAAATAAAGTATCTAATATAAGATACTAATATGTTGTAGCGGAATAGATTTGATATCGGTCATCCTTGGTAAAAAAATAAAATATCGCCAAATTATTTGGCGAACATAATTTAATTCCTTTCAAAAATCATGGTTATTTTAACAACTTATTTTAAGACAGTAATGAATAAGGTACAACTATAGTATTTCCCCTCAGCTGAATTTGGCGGTTTTTCTTTGGCGCCGATTTGAACGATAACGATGTCGTTCTGGATTGTTTGCGATATAATATGGCAGCCTGCATGCTATTTATTTTGGATTTATGATTTTATGATTTATGATTTATAATTTAGCTTACGATTTTATCATTTATGCTATATGATTTATGATTTTTAGATTTATGATTTAGCCATAATCGCCAACGAAAAATCGCCAAATCTAGCTGAGGGAAATACTATAGTTGTTCCATGAATAATATGAAACAATATTTCGTACAATGCATATTACGAAAATATACATCTGGCATGTATATTTTCGTATTACGTTTTTGATCACCAAATACAATAAGCGCCAAGAACGACAGAGTTTTGAAATTTAAAATAAAAATTTTGTCAATTTGACAGCAAAATAACTCAATCTAACACATGCACATGATAACTAAAACATATATGTACCCAAATATGGGGATTAAAATCGGGAAATAATTTTCTTCGATTTTTAATCATTTTTTACAAAAAATTCAATGGGCGATTAACATAGGAAATCATTTCTTGGATCCACGGACGGTCAGTGACGTCACACCTCGCTTGCGTAGGAACAATAATCGCATAAATTATATTTTGGTTTAAAACGGCAACAAAAATTTAAAAGTCGCCAAGGGCATTAAGGCTGTTTCATGATCAAGTTTACATATTAATTTATTTATTTTTCTATATACCAACTACTATTAACTAAGCATGAAGTATATATAACCACAAAATAATAATAATTGTCTCATGCGATAGAAGTAGCCGATCATAGCATATTGTAATATTATATTTGGCTTGAAATTGCTGTCATTCTATGGTTGATCGATTAAATCAAATAAATATAGAGAATAACTTGAAAGCAAATATTATGTACATCACGTATAATGTTGCTCATATACAACTAGGATTCAAATATAAAGGGCTACTTCAAAATTTTCTATACTGTCCGTATCGAAATTGTCATACATGATAAGCACCTAAATGGAAGCCCACGGGTAAGTCATTGTCGCAAGCAATAGGGACAGGTATCGCAAGGACGAACAAAGCACTGCCTAAGGTAGCGGGAACCCAAAGCGAACTTTTGAGCGATTTCAGTATTATTATTTTCTCTTTTTTTCATAAAACTATATAGAAAAGAGTTTCCTTTAAATATAGTGACCAGCGAAGCGGGCAAAGCCTGCTAGTATAAAATAAAGTAAAGTACTGCTAATTAATAAATGATGTGAGCATTTAAGGGAGGCATACTATTGTAACAATCGCTGCTATCGTACATCACAAGTCGGATCGTACACTCCGCAGCAAAAGTATTCGAGCACTAGCAATAATCCCTGTCTGAAAAAAGTGCATTTAACACTGCTTTGTTAAATAAATCCTTGTCGAATCATGTTCTTAGACAGACTAAGAGCATGAACCAACAAGGATTTATTTAACAAAGCAGTATTAAGTGTACTTTTTTAAGACGGGGATTATTGCTAGTGCTCGGATACTTTTGCTGCGGAGTGTACAGTCGGTAACAAAAGTGTCCGAACACTAGCAAAAATTCCTATGTAAAAAAAGTGCACTTCTTACAGTTTTGTTAAATAAATCCTTATCGAATCCTGATCTTAATCAGTGTAAGAACATGATTCGATAAGGATTTGTTTAACAGAACCGTATGAAGTGTACTTTTCTTACATAGGAATTTTTGCTAGTGTTCGGACACTTTTGTTACCGACTGTACTATCCGACTTGTGATCTACGATAGCTGTGATTGTTACAATAGTATGCCTCCCTAAACTTGCTTGACTATTTTAAATCATGTGTATGCAAAGTTATAGATGACACGAATGATAACAAGTGACAGCCACCTAAAAGCAATAAAAATTGAAATATCACACAGTAATTCGAAAATATTGACAGGAATGACCTTTAAATTTGGAAATCCATATTTTTTATGATGTTCGTTCTATTCGTGCAAAAATTAATATAGGTCGTAATTCATATATATATTTTTTTAATATGAATTTATTAATAATTTTCATTATTCAAAATACGTTTTTTAATCAAAAATATGTTTAGATCACTTCATTTTAACGCATGAAAAAAGGGAAATTTGAATATAATAATTTTTCGGGAAGATACGATTTAATTTTTGGCACATTCATTTAATATTAGCATTCTCATATTTTGACAAATTATAACTCTGTGAAAAATTGAGGGAAATATATAAACTATGCCATTTTGCAGACTCATTTGACCCAAATAACCCGAAAAAATTGTCAAAAAAGGGGGGGGGGGATTGTTATTGAAGGAAAAGGAAGTTGGTGCCAGTTTTAATATGTAAAAACCCCTTACCAAAACCTAACTATACCGTTATAAACTAGACGGTATTACTAATCGATTGGCACCAGCTGCATATTCATAGGAGGATTTGCGACAAAATAAGTTGGTGGTAGCGTTTTTTTTTTTTTTTTTTTTTTTTTTTGGCGGCTGTACCTTTATTTGAAATACCATACTTTTATCCTTTGGTTCTACTTTGGCCTTTGGATCCTGTTTAGGTTTACACCCCTCTCTCATTTCTTCGTCAAATTCAGCGTCCGCTTCATCAATTTCATTTCTGTACAACTCATCTGCATTCTTCCTTTTCAAAAGTAACATTTATAGTCTCTATAGTAATTCATTGCTAAAGTAACCAGACACAGTAATCTTAAGTAAAAAGCGCATATTCAACCATTATGCCCCTTTGCGCTTGTTTCTGGTCTGTTTAAGTTTTCCAACGTAAGCTGTATCCAAAGAGTTTTAAATGTTTAACCGATGGCTTTCTTTCTCCAAATAAATTCGAATAGAATTTTTGTTTGATTACCCTTGGTTCTTAGGTTTTATAGACTTGGTTCCAGGTATATACAAAAATTAGTAATGCTTCTACTTAATTTGCTATCATATAATATTGATGTTGTAACTTATCGAGCAGTATAATTAAAACTTTTCGCAGTACCATTTTCTTCCGACATGTATACATTTCCCTGTTAATAACATATCCTTTGGTCGTCAAGATATTTGGTAAAAGTTTTATTGACATATTTTGACTAAAGTTTTGTCTTGTAAATAAAATCATTTTTGTTTTTAATATATATATATAATTGAGACAGTTTGATGTTTGTGTACAATAATTCAATTATTTGTTATCAAATATATTCAGTTATATATTACTAATTAACTGTATGAAGATTGTCATAAAAATGTAAACACAGAAATTTTTTTTTACTTTTTATTGAATGCATTTATCTTTTAAAAAAAATCTGGAGTGATTCCACTCGATTTTCCGAACATTGAGTAATTAATGGTTCTGTAGATAAAGTAAAGTCAAGAGGAGTCGTTAAATAAACAAAAGAGAGAAAATTATAATAGGGAGTTTCAGTATTTTTCTTTTTATAGTACACGATGTTTAATTTAACGCTATTTTACAGAACACGTAGATCATAATGATAAAGAATATTTCGTTGTGTCCTTGTAAAAACCTACAAATGCTATATTCACCAAAATGCTTATAGTTAGTGCAATAGTGACTTATAATATTTATATAAATTTCGGCGTCATCGGATATGGCATTTAGACGCTATCGCACTTTAAAGTTTGAGCCTATATGCCCCAATAATAAAGAAATTTGCATTTTGTCCCTGTAAAAAGATTCTCTAAAGTTCATAAAGTTTGTGTGACGGTGACGTACAACATGTATATAAATTTTCAGTTCATTTGAGTAAGGCGTTTAGTCGCTGTCGCACTTTAAATAATTTGAGCCTATTGGTCTTAATGACGAACAATTTTTATTTGTATCCCTGTAAAACTCGTTAAGTGCTAGGATCACCAAAATCTATATAGTTTGTGGGATGGTGGCCTTTAACTCGTATATAAATTTTCCACTCCAACGGATAAAGAATTTAGATGCTATCGCACTTTAAATTATTTTACCCCATAGACCATAATGATACAGAATTATTTGTTGTGTCCCTGTAAAAACACTAGAACTGCTATATTCACCATAATCTATGCAGTTCATGCAACTATTACCTATAATATGTGTATAAATTGTTTGCTCAGTTTAATAAGGCGTTTAGATGCTATCGTACTTTTTAAAATTTGGTCTCATAGGCAATAATGATGAAGAATTTTTCTTTGTGTCACTGTAAAAAAAATCTATACGTGCTAGATTCTCCAAAATCTATACGGATTAAGTATCTGTGACCTATAATATGTGTATAAATTTTTTGCTCAATTGAATAAGAAGTTTAGATGCTATCGCACTTTTAAGATTTTGGTCCCATAAGCCATAATGATAAAGAATTTTTCTTTGTATCCCTGAAAAAAAAAACTATAAGTGCTAGATTCATCAAAATCAATGGGGTTTGTACTACGGTGACTTGCAACATGCGTACCAACTTACAGCTCATTCGAGCAAAGCGTTTAAACGCTAGCGTATTCACTCACAGACATACACACACATACATACACACATACATATACACATACATACATACCTCATCGTAAAAATAGTGAAGACGAACTCAGGGGACCTGAAAACGTATAGAAACACCAAAATCGCGAATTCGGATTTTTGACATGATTACAATACTTTCCTTACATATGTATGTTCGAAAAGTAATAACATGAAATTTTATTTACTGATATTATAATAACAGCAAAATTAATAATTGTCACATTTTATTGAACTTTTAGTAAATGCGCACAAATTTAAAACGTACCTGACAACTTATAATAAAGGTAATTTTTTCTTCTTATCATTATTACGAATTAAAATATGTTATATATAAACAAAATTAAATAAATTGGATCTAGTGCCCTGATTTTTTACTTTCTAATAAATGTTGTTTTATATGCTGTCTTATATTTTTTTATATATTCAACAATTTATATTTTACTACTTGCTTTGTGAATTATTTTCAACTATGTATTCAAAAATGCCTAGTTTTTTAAAACCACTATCTGCAATCGTAAGAAACTGGATACCAGTTTAAAATAGTAGTTATAATAATAATAATAACATCAAAAAAATATAATGAAGTGGTAACTTAAAATCAGAAATTACAAATAATTTTGAGATTTCAGATATTATTTTTAATCGGAGATGTAAATTTAATTATTTCAAAAGCATTAAAAGAAAAAATTGTTTAATTACCTAAAAATTGAAAATAAATATTAAATAATTATTTAAACTCAAAATTGATTATTTAAATATATGATAATGATATTTCTTTCCATGGTAAATTTTCAATCTAAAAATTAATTAAATATCATTTCTATTAAAAATACAAGAAAAGAAGAAAAGAAAAAGAAAAATATAGCTTCTTTTCTTTAAATAAAATATTAATTGGAACTTCAAAATGGAATTTTACTATTTCACTGCGCAACTATTTTAATGATTTTCGATTAATTTAAAACGGAAAATTTAATTTATTATATCTCTGTACATTATATTTGAAAATTTTGATTTTTAACAATTAATTCTTAAATAATGGAAATTATTGAAAATTATTTCTAAATGGGAAATTAATTTAAATATTTTTCAAAGCAACGTATCTTTTTTCTCTAAAAGAACTAATAACAAACATATTATTGCATATTAAAATCATTCAAAAATATGTTCTGAACATTTTTTATTTTCTTCTGTATTTAATAGAAGAAAGTATTTGGTTCGTAAAAATTTTCGATTTCCGGTGTTTGACAGATGTACACGCTTTGAGAGTTCCAGAACACGATTTAATCATTTATAGAAAATGTCTGTCTGTGTGTGAGAAAAATTTTGTGGAGGCTGTATTTCAGGAAATACAACATAGAATTAATTGCATATAAATTTATATGTAGATGCACCTTGACATACATTAGTTTCTGTTACCTATTGATGCGAGTCTCTCAACAGGTGGTGCTGCTATACAGCAATTTCAACAGTTTAATGGAAGGTATATCTCAGGTTCTATTGCGTATAATCAAACAAAATTTGGTATGTGGGAATCCCATCATTAGATATTAGGGTGAGGCAATTTGAGTGCATATATGTTTATAAGTGCCGCTACTATATTTCAACTTTCTCCGATAATGGTAGGGCTATATCTGAGATTCTATTATATATAATTGCACATAACTTGGTATGTGAGCGAACTATTATGTAACACTATATTGATTTTAATTTGGGTGTATATCGTCCAACAGGTAGCGCTATTGCGCTGCAATTTACTCCATGAATAAGAAGTCTAAATCTCAACTTCTATGCATATAACTGCACGAAACTCGATATGTGAGATAACCATTATGAAAACGAATGCTGACTTAAATTAGGTGTAAACCGGTCGACAGGTGGAGCTGCTATTGTAATATTACATATGGCTACATCTCAGCCACTTTTAATCAAAATTGCGCAAAACTCCATATGTAAAACTTTTGATTGAACTTTTGAACGATATGCGAAGCTTTGATTTAACTTTTGTGTACATATACACGCCAGTAAGTGGCTCTGTTATATAGAATGATATAGAAGAAAATTTTGTGATGGCCACAACATACTAGTTTTTTCAACGGCATTTATTTATATAGAGGTTGTTCTAGTGCCACGTTTCAGAAGAGGTACATTGCGCTGAAGATTCAGAATCACATAACAATGTAAGGTCGGAAAAATAATTTCCTAACACAGTGATGCGTAGTGTTTTTGAACAAAGATCATCAAAATACGAAGCAACAAAAATCTCATACAATTAAATGGAGAGAGGGAAAAGTGAATCTGATTGTTACTTATTTTAATCTACTTACTTTATAAGGTACGTACCTTAAGATATTTACTACCTGTTTTTAAGACAATCACATAAACAAATTTGTTTTGAAATAAAAAGAATGAATTCAGATTTGGTATTCAAACCTTTTACAGATATATATATATAACCATTTTAAACTTGTCACTCTTTTACACATATTTTTTTACAGTTACATTAAAGTATTTGTTAATTTATTATTATTATTATTATTACCATTATTAATACAAATATTATCACTGAAGACTTTATTTTATAAAATCTGAAATTTAAATATTAATTCATTTTTTTATTTTATTTTTTATTAATGAATTTATTTATTTTATTTTTTACATTTTTTAAAGAATTTTCTTGTTTAATTCACTTGAAACATATTATTTCCAAGAGTTCCCGATTAAATCATATATAAAAGATTCAGTTTACAGTTTTCTCTCTCTCTATATATATATATATACTAGCAGGCTTTGCCCGCTTCGCTGGACGTTAAACTTAAATGATTTGTCAAAATGCCATATCTTTATTAACAACCTAAGTTCTCGCTGTGATTGGTAGAGGTTTTCTCGCTCCCAATGTGAGGAGTCTGGGTCCCCACTGTCTTCGGCACAACTTACCCACTTCTTACTTCCCCACCCTCAGCGGGTGAGTTCGAAGTTTTGCAAAATCCCACTAATGTACATAATGCGTACACTTAATCAATATCCACACACCAAAATTCGCCATTCTAAGATAATTCAAAGCGAATTCAAACGGAAAACATGTTTTTACACATTTTTATTGCCATCCGACTCCGATAAGGGGGGGGGGGGGATTTCGAATTTCGTGAAATGCAGTTACAATAAGTGCCGGATGCATACAAACAATTTACGCACCAAATTTCGTGACCACAGAAGACTTTAATAGACAGTATTATAAATAAAAATAAAAAAAATAAAAATTATACAGACAGGACATTATTTCATTATTTAAAACATGAAAATCTGACATTGACAGATTTTAATTTAGTGCCAGAGGCCTACTGCTAAACTTGTTAATATCGACAAATTCTTCTTTAGTTAATTCGTGACGATCTAAATTCCATGATAAAGTTTTCATTAAATCAAACCAATGTGTTTCAGCTGCAGATGTTGTAACAAATAACGTTGGAAGTCCAAACTGTCTTATAGCCGCAAAACAACGTTTTTTCTCTTTTTCCCAATGAGGGGGAGGTGTGCCTTGGGGGGACTCATGTCAAAGGTGTGCCTTGGGGGGGAACTCATGTCAAAGTTGTACCTTGGGGGGGACTCATGCCAAAGTTGGGCCTTGGGGGTACTCATGTCAAAGTTGGGCCTGGGGGAGACTCATGTCAAAGTTGGGCCTTGGGGGGACTCATGTCAAAGGTGTGCCTTGGGGGGGGACTCATGTCAAAGTTGTACCTTGGGGGGGACTCATGTCAAAGTTGGGCCTGGGGGGATTCATGTCAAAGTTGGGCCTTGGGGGGACTCATGTCAAAGGTGTGCCTTGGGGGGGGACTCATGTCAAAGTTGTACCTTGGGGGGGACTCATGTCAAAGTTGGGCCTTGGGGGGACTCATGTCAAAGTTGGGCCTGGGGGGGACTCATGTCAAAGTTGGGCCTTGGGGGGACTCATGTCAAAGTTGGGCCTGGGGGGACTCATGTCAAAGTTGTGCCTTGGGGGGACTTCATTCAATAAATCCCCATTCAATAAACCGACTGAAATAGGCCCTTAGCACTATTAAGAGTGTATTATAAAAATTCGACAACGCTGTACCGACTGAAATCGGGGTACCTTGGGGGGACTCATGTCAAAGTTGTGCCTTGGGGGGACTTCATTCAATAAATCCCCATTCAATAAACCGACTGAAATAGGTCCTTAGCACTATTAAGAGTGTATTATAAAAATTCGACAACGCTGTACCGACTGAAATAGGGGTACCTTGGGGGGACTCATGTCAAAGTTGTGCCTTGGGGGGACTTCATTCAATAAATCCCCATTCAATAAACCGACTGAAATAGGCCCTTAGCACTATTAAGTGTGTATTATAAAAATTCGAGCGCGCTGTACCGACTGAAATAGGGGTACCTTGGGGGGGACTCATTTCAAAGTTGTGCCTTGGGGGGACTTCATTCAATAAATCCCCATTCAATAAACCGACTGAAATAGGTCCTTAGCACTATAAGAGTGTATTATAAAAATTCGACAACGCTGTACCGACTGAAATAGGGGTACCTTGGGGGGACTCATGTCAAAGTTGTGCCTTGGGGGGACTTCATTCAATAAATCCCCATTCAATAAACCGACTGAAATAGGCCCTTAGCACTATTAAGAGTGTATTATAAAAATTCGACAACGCTGTACCGACTGAAATAGGGGTACCTTGGGGGGGACTCATGTCAAAGTTGTGCCTTGGGGGGACTTCATTCAATAAAACCCCATTTAATAAACCGACTGAAATAGGCCCTTAGCACTATTAAGAGTGCATTATAAAAATTCGATAACGCTGTACCGACTGAAATAGGGGTACCTTGGGGGGGACTCATGTCAAAGTTGTGCCTTGGGGGGACTTCATTCAATAAATCCCCATTCAATAAACCGACTGAAATAGGCCCTTAGCACTATTAAGAGTGTATTATAAAAATTCGACAACGCTGTACCGACTGAAATGGGGGTACCTTGGGGGGGACTCATGTCAAAGTTGTGCCTTGGGGGGACTTCATTCAATAAATCCCCATTCAATAAACCGACTGAAATAGGCCCTTAGCACTATTAAGAGTGTATTATAAAAATTCGAGCGCGCTGTACCGACTGAAATAGGGGGTACCTTGGGGGGGGACTCATGTCAAAGTTGTGCCTTGGGGGGACTTCATTCAATAAATCCCCATTCAATAAACCGACTGAAATAGGCCCTTAGCACTATTAAGAGTGTATTATAAAAATTCGACAACGCTGTACCGACTGAAATCGGGGTACCTTGGGGGGGAGTCATGTCAAAGTTGGGCCTGGGGGGGGGGACTCATGTCAAAGTTGGGCCTTGGGGGATTTCATTCAATAAATCCCCATTCAATAAACCGACTGAAATAGGCCTCTAGCACTAATTAAGAGTGACCTATAAAAATTCGACAACTGTACCGACTGAAATAGGCCTCTTGCACTAATAAATACAAAAAGCACAGCTTAAGTATCGGAACCCTTTGGTGACTTTAAATATTTTAAGCCATTTTTGCGATGAACTGAATTGGCTATCTCAATTGTGCAATTAAAGATCTTGGCGAGAAACGTCCGAGCTACTTCGGTGCCGAATTTCAAATTTTGCCAAAGGGATCCAATACTAAAGCTGTTCCATATCGAATCTGGGTTGAAAACGGAAAAAGGGTAAAATAAATTAGAAATATCAGACCTATATTTATAAATTTGATACCGAATGAAAGGGGCGATTTTGCTGAATCCAGGGGTTCAAACAGTTTTTCGATGCGACAATTAGATTTTTAAAAAATAACTAAAGTATGAAATTTAAAAGGCAACGGAAAAACGGATAAAGGGAAAAATAAATTAGAAATATCGGACCTATCATTACAAATTCAGTACCAAATGAAAGAGGTGATTTTTCTGAATCCTGGGGTGTAAACAGTTTTTCGATACGACAATTAGATGTTTTAAAATTAACTAAAGTATGAAACTCAGATGGCAAAACTTCATTTCAATCTTTTCATAATTTGTAGTGAAAATCACGCGAATACAAAAGTCTTTAACTTAAAAATTTATTTTTGTATTTTATTTTTTGCTTCAAAGCATTTTAGTGGAAAGATATTTATGGCGCATGCGCAGGCGTTTTTTACACACAATTTAAACACTAATCATAATTTTGAAAATTTCTATAGATATAATTTTAAGTTGGGTGAAGACCTAAGTTTCTGCCAAGCGCCGTTGAATTCCGTCCAGCCGTTCTCGAGTGATGCCCGGACAAACGTGTTTTAGTCTTTTACCCCCTAGGGGGGAACGGGGGGAAATTTCCGAAAAGTTGATAGATATAATTTTAAGTTGGGTGAAGACCTAAATTCCTGCCAAGCGTCGTTGAATTCCGTCCAGCCGTTCTCAAGTGATGCCCGGACAAACGTGTTTTAGTCTTTTACCCCCTAGGGAGGGAACGGGGGGGAATTTCCGAAAAGTTGATAGATATAATTCTAAGTTGGGTGAAGACCTAAATTCCTGCCAAGCGTCGTTGAATTCCGTCCAGCCGTTCTCGAGTGATGCCCGGACAAAAAAAGCGACATTCGGACACGATGACATACACACAGACACACACACACACACGCACACACACAGGCAAAATTTTCTGAAGTCATTTTCGGCTTTCATGGGGTGTGAAACGTGAAGATATCGCAAAATTTTTCGATTCCGACAAATTTACAGACAAAACTCTGATTTTATTAATATAGATAGATATATATAAACTAAGCGACAAACAAAAATAAATAAATAAATAAATAAATAAATAAATAAATAAATAATAATAATAATAATAATAATAAGCCGCACTGAAGTAAAAATGTCTTATACCTTTTGTACTTGTAATAACTTTAAAATTAATGGTTGAAACAAATTAAACTGTCATGTTTGTATAATATCAAAGGGATGAAATGATTCCTTCGATTTTATAATTCGCTTTATTTCACTCTACGAAGTACTTTATAAAAATCTACATAAAACTTTCTTTTTGAACATAATGCAATAACCATACACTTTGTATTCTATTATGATTTATTATATGAAATAAACAAGTTATATTTTAATATATGAAATAAAACTATTTACTTGTTAGATCAAATCAATCTTTTAATAAAAAATATGTATTCTACATTGGGTTAATTCCACCTTTATATGGAATTACTACTTTAATGCACAGTGGCATAGTATTATACCGTTTTTTGATATAAATCTAAAAAATTTCACCGTGCTAAATTTTGTAAATAATTTTTCTAGTACTTGCAAAGTTGTAGGCTGCAGATTTCGAATCCTCCTCTTCCCCCCCCCCCCCTCTCGCCTTCCCGCCTTTTTATGACTAAACCATCTTTGAGCGAATTGAGATTAGGACTGTTTCCAAGTCTAATAAAGAAGAAATTATACGATATTTTTTGTGGGATTTAACTTATAGTGGAAAAAGAGATTATTTCTTACAGAAATACAGGTGCTAATGGGAATGGATAGGTAATTTTAACAATTTGATTCAAATTGACGTACCACAGACACGGTACAGCAAGATGCATTATCATCGTGAAATGCTGTTTGAATAAAAGTCTTAAATACCTCCAAAATAGTCGGTCAAGCGCCATTTTTATAATCACTGTGTTTTATTTTGAGTTAATTGATCCCTTGAGCATGAAAATTTGTCTGATTCTTTGAAAAAGTATGCACCTCCGTGCCATAATGTACGGAGAATGTGTCGCTGTTTTAAGAGAGCAGTTCCATTAAGTCAGTCCCTTTTATACCGTCCTAGTCGTTTTTTCATCAGCTCGAAATAAATTAAACTTGACTCATCAGAGAAACTCAGTTAAGCCCGATAATTAACAGCTTTTTTTTTGGTCAATTAATGACTTTTTTTTTTTTTTTTTTTTTTTTTTTTTTTTAAATATATATTTGTCCTTAATAATGGCTTTTTTCCAGATCCTCTGGTTTTTAACCTGCCTTGTTTAATTTCTTTCGGACTATTTTTGAAGAAAGTATTTTGCTATACACCTTTTTTTTAATATTTTTTTAAGTTCTGAGCATGATACAAATCGATTTTTTAAACATTTTCTTTTTAACCTGAGTTCATCTTGCTTGGATTAGCAACGTGGCCGCCTAAAGCAAAATTTCCAGTTTAAACATCCAATTTTATATTTTGCTAAAAACCATTTTACCAATATTTCGCTAACATTTAATTATTTTGCCCACTCACGTATTAAAATATTTTTTGATTTTCATTCAAAAATTAATACTTTTTGTGGCATCGTTAACTGCCTTATTCTTACCATTTTTTAAATAATTTCTAAAATTACAGTTTTTCTGGCAATTGCATTTTGTTTTTAACACTGGACTCAATGCTAAAGTGTATGTGGAGGACAACATAATAAAATCTGTTCGAAAATTTGCTTTTTAAACGATAAAATTGACGGTTGTAGAAGGTAAAAAAAAAATATCCAAGCGCGGCTTTTTTATTTTTCGCTTAGTGTATATATAAATATGTATATATCGAAATAAGAATCTATTATATTACTATTTTTTTAATTAATAAGACTAAATGCAATATATTAATCAAATTGAAGATTGTAATAATTTTAATGTTGTTTATTAAATTAGAATTTTAATATTTTTCTCATATTTTTATGTAAATTTAATGAAAAATTTAATTACTCTAAAAGAACATGTTAAAAAAAAACTTTGGAGAGTTTTTGAGAGTTTTTAAAAAACTAAGATATTTTTTAACTTAACTCAAAATATTTACTATCGTAAAAGCTAATTTTCTCCAGGGATATATTTCAAAACATACTTAGTTCTAATTAACTGGCATTCTTGTTAAATATATAAGACATATAGAGTATTAAAAGAATTTGCTGTATTTTAAACAATTAAATATTAATATTTCTTTCAAAGTAACAATATATATTTTTTTTATTACGTAAAACTTTTACTTATTTATTTATTTTTATTTATTTTTTATTTTATTTTTTTATTTTTTTTTAAGGCTAATTTTCGTCAACACTTATTTTTCAAGAAGGAATAATAACATCTTAACATGTATATCTAAGAAAATAACCTTTAACACACAGTAATATAGGAAAAAGAATTCAATAAATAGAAAGAAATTTTAATTTGCATTTTAGCAAAAAGGTAATTTAAATTTAGAAAAAAAAAATCAATTTTCTCTTAAGGTGTGCATAATGAAATGAAATTGATAACGAAATAAACTTAAAGAATATATTTCAGTTTTTGTGTTATATTTTAACAAATAATGTGTATCCATTCTGTCGTTTCATTTAAATATTAAGAATTTATTTTTAGACTCCTAGTTATCATTCTGCTTATATTGTATTAAAATGTCGATTTCAATTTTTGAAGGACACATCTTTTACTTTAAAAGGTAATTTGAGTTTAAAATTACATTGATATAAAAAGAACTCATCTATTTTAAACACATTTTATTTGAATCATGTTACTATTTGGAAAATTTTCTGCATCGTGGCATTAACTGTATTTTTTATCTCTGTGTATATAGACTAATTTTATACAGCTTTTTACCATTATAAAGCATACTTGGTAACATTTATAATTTATACCGGAATATTTTTTTTCTGCCTGTCCTTTTCTCACTGCACTACTTTTAAACAGGATTTTTCTTCTTATTTTATCCAAATTACACATTGGATAAAATTTCTCTATAAGTAAAGTTGAGAGAAAAAAAAAAAAAAAAAAATCGGATACTTACTCCAGTATAAATTTATAAATGTAGGTATGATATAAAGAAAACAAAGTTGTACAATCGCAAGTACGGAAAAGTGAAAAATAAATGAGCGAGAGAGAAACGAAACCGGAAAAATTAACTAAAATAATCTATCAGATTGCGTGCTGTATGTAGGAGGACATTTTTTTTAACGTTACTCTGTGTACTCCTTGCCGGCAACTTTAATTTTTATCTGCAGTCCAACTGATTTATTTAATATAACGTGAGTTTTCTCAAATATTTTTATCCTTGCATGTTTTCGTTAGGAAGTAGTTTCGATTTCAGTTTTTGAAGTCATACTTTGCAGAACAATAAAATATAAGTGCTATCGTAATTTTTTTTTTTATCATTACAACTGCAATTTTATCCCCGATCATTTTTACTTCTAGCTATTATTTTATCTAATTGTTACTCCCAAAAATTACAAGAATGTCGATCTTCCTATTTAAGTAATCTGGTTGGGCCCTCATATTATTTTCTCTCATTTTATATTACTTTAGATAAGTTTAAAGTGTAAGGTATGAAGAACTTTATTTGAATATCTCTGGTGTGCGTTAAACAACAGCCCAAAAGAAACAGTTTTATTTGGCATACATTTCTGTATGAAAAAGTCTATCGCCTTCTCAACTCCCACTCATTTAAATATTGTAACTATATTTATAAAACATTACACCTTTTATTAAATTTTAAAATTTTCTTCAAATTATTTCGAGAATTGCCGCCTAAACCACTCTTTGAAACGCATTTAAATAATTTTGAGTAGCCCTGTATCTATAGATTGAATGTGCACCAGACAGTGTACTTAAATTTAGAAAAGAAAAAAATGCGTGGCACAACTTCAATTTCAAGCCATTTCCGGACGTAGCCCTAATATTTTGAATTATTTTGTGTGGCTCTGTAAGCAAAGAATAAATACTTTCCAGACCATATTCAGTTTGAAACATGCTTTTATGCGTATATGTAATATATGTCAATTTCATTTTGTTTAGGGCAATCTGAAGACGTCAAACTGACCTACCTGAAATGCATTTGAATTCTTTTATATATCCCTGTGTATAAATCATTTAACCAATAACAAAAAAAAGTATCATCCCCATGAATTACATATTTGCAATGCAGAATTTGGACTTCTAGTTAATATTTGTTCGTGAATTATACTGATAATGGACTTAGAGGCACACACTGAGATACACAAATAGACCAACTGCTAAAATCCTGATTTTCGGATTCAGGGGATCTCAAAACATCTAATTATATTAAATTCTTTATATATTTAAATATATACACGAATATTTGAAAATTCCCCCATTTTACAAGGATTAACAACATTTATAAAATCAAGTCATGTAAGAATACATGATTTTTCCTGGATTTAACTTGCAAAGTAATATGTTTATTATTATAAGAAACAGTTCATTTACCACTCTAATAACTGACATCAGGGAAATTTCGTGTATCAAACACAATTCAATATTCGATACAATGCCATCATATACATTGTAAAATTATGGTGAAATGATGATACGAAATATAACCTATATAATTAATACAGATGGTTACAAATGGTTCTGCCAGAAAGCCTGCGTTATCTCAAAGCAACCTGTTTCAACTGCATAATGTACTTTGACGTAAGGAAATCACTCTATAGTTATGTACTCATTCTAACGGAATCGCATTACCGAACTACAATGAAATTTCAGTAATTAAGTTGTATTATATAAATTTCCAATAATAAGTGAATTTAAAGGGAGAAAAAACGTTTAAGTTACTGATATATATTTGACAGATAAAAACCTACATAAATATTTTATTCGTGCATTATTTTCTTCCAACCGTAATATGCATTTTATTACGTAAACCGTGAGGTATACTCACTAATTATAAGGCGTAAATCATAAATTTAGAATTATGGATGGAAATATTTACTTTCTCTTACACATGTATATGGTGGAGAAAATATTGTTCCTGGGTCAAATTTTCGAAATTGAGTTTTTATTATATTTACACGTTTTGAGGTCCCCTGAATCCGAAAAACATGTTTTTAGCGGTTGGTCTGTGTGTGTGCTTATGTGAGTGTCTCTGTGTGTGTGTGTATGTCTGTGTGTTTGTCTGTCTCTGTGTTTGTTATCAGCATATCTCAAGAGCAATAGTAGCAGAATGTCCAAACCCGGATTCTAAGTCTGTATCATACAGAGATGCTACACTAAACTTTTTGTTGAAATCAAGAAGATAGTTCGTCTACAGGGACATCCAAGAGAATTCAAATACATTATGTCTAAGGAGAAACTTCTGGTACATACAGTGCAATACCTGTAAGCTTCCTTAACGAAAACGGAAGAAGCAATTTTTTTTTTTTTTTTTTTTAATACGCATAAAAGCATGTCTGTCTAGATTGTGGTACGGAAATCTTTTATCATTCGCTTACAGGGCTACTTAAAGTATTTGGATATACTGACACTATATTTAAAAATTGATGGAGTTGTAATTCATTTTGTGCTAGATGTTTTTCATATAAGACTAAAATTAAATACACTGTATTCTAGAGCACATTAATTACAGATAATATACAGGGCTGCCCAAAATTGAGCTAAACATTCTTTTCTATTTATTGTAGTTGATGGAAGTGCTTTGCTATATTTTACCATGTCGATGAACACTGCTCATGAAGAAAAATAAGTTTTTACTTTCCACACTATAAACAAAGGTTTTTTTTTTTTGAACGGGGGGATGTTTTATTTTTAACTCTGTTCTTTGTATAATATCAGGTTTTGCGGTACCCTGAGTACAAAACTCCAATTTTTAGAAGTTGACCTGGCTGTATATCAGTTATCAGCATAATTTAAAAATAAATAACAGTAGGAAATTAAAATTTGGAAATTTGTAATTCATATTTGGTTGTTACTTGAAAAATATGATCAAGATTGGCAAATTTGAAAGTAAATTAATAACAGCTATGGTTATATGTACATATATTTAATAAACGCACTATTTATATATATATAATAAATATATATTATATATATATATATATATATATATATATATATAAGTAATTAAACGCGGGTTGAGGTCCTCCTCACGCTGAATTATATGTCAAATAAAGCTTTAATTATTATTTTTTTTTCTACTAAATACTGACGCTAAGATTAAACGGGGGGTTGACCCCCTTCCCCCTCACATTAAATTATATGACAAAAAAAACTGTTCCTAAGTCATTATATTTAAATTATTTTTTAAGTTGATCGAACTTTATTAACTTACCTCATAGGATCTCATAATATAGGATCTCTGATTTAATCTGCAATCTATTGTATTGAAATGTAGGGTAAGAGAAAGTCGTATGAGTGACACACCAGATTATTTTTAATTTTTTATGTACATACAAATATATATACACTAAGCGACAAAAAAAAAAGCCGCACTGCAGTAAAAATGACTTATACCTTTTTTATTTGTAATAACTTTAAAATTAATGTTTGAAACAAATAAAACTGTCTTGTTTGCATAATACCAAAGGTATGAAATGATACCTATGTATATTTTCGATTTAATAATTCGCTTTATTGCACTTTACGAAGTACTTTTCAAAAATCTGCATAAAACTTTCTTTTTGAACATAATGCAATAACTATACACTTTGCATTCTATTATAATTTATTATATGAAATAAACAAGTTATATTTTAATATATGAAATAAAACTATTTATTTGTTAGATCTAAGCAATTTTTTGCTAAAAATATGTATTCTGCATTGGGTTAATGCCACCTTTATATGGAATTACTGCATTAATGCGCAATGGCATAGTTTTATACAGTGTTTTAATATAAATCTCAGAAATTTCAATGTGCCAAATATCACAAATACATTTTTCTAGTTCTGGCAGAGTTATAGGCTGCAAATTTCGAATCCTCTCCCCTGTCTCCCGCCTTTTTATAGACGAAACATTTTCGAGCGGGTCGCGATTTTGACCATTTCCATGCCTGGTAAAGATGAAATTCTACTATATCTTTTGAGGTATTTAACTTAAAGTGAAAAAAAGTATGATTACTTACAGAATTATAGGTTCTCATGGGAATGTATAAGAAATTTTGACAATTTGAAGTGAATAAACTTACGACCGACGCCGTGTAGTAAGGTGCCTTATTATCTTCAAATGCTGTTTACGGAAATGTCCAAGATACTTCCAAAATAGTCGGTCAGACACCACTTTTATGCAGATTGTGTTTTATTTCGAGTTAATTGATCCCTTGAGCATAAAAATTTCCCCGAGTGTTTGAAAAGTTATGCACCTCCGTACCATAATGTACGGAGAATGTGTCACTGTTTTAAAAGTGCGATTTTCATTAAGTCGGTCACATTTTCGTCTTCATTCTAGCTTTTTTCAACTGCACGAAATAAAGAAAACTTGATTCATTAGAGAAAACCAGTTCAGCCTAATAATTAACGGATAATGTTTTTAAATTTTGGTTAACTAAAGTATTGTTTTTTCTAATTCTTTTCCTTAATAATGGCTTTTTTCGCAAATCTTCCGTTCTTTAACCCTCTTTGTTTAATTGTTCCCGCATTGTTTTTGAAGAAAGTAATTTACTATACACTTTTTAAAAATCTTTTTTCAGTTCTGAACATGATACAAATCGATTTTTTAAACATTCGCATTTTAACTTGCGGTTATCTTGCTTGGATGAGCAACATGACCGCCTAAAGCCAAATTCCCAGTTTAAACGGCCAAAAAAATTTATATTTTGCTAAAATTCATTTTACCAATATTTCGTTAGCATTTAATTATTTTGCCATCTCACGTACTAAAATATTTTTTGATTTTCATTTAAAAATTAATACTTTTTGTGGCATCGTTAACTGCCTTATTCTTACCATTTTTGAAATAAATTCTAAAATTGCAATTTTCCTGACAATTGCATTTTGTTTTTAACACTAGACTCAAAGCTAAAGTGTATGTGGAGGACAACATAGTAAAATCTGTTCGAAAATTTGCTTTTTAAACGATAAAAATGGCGGTTGTAGAAGGCGAAAAGGAAAACATCCAAGTGCGGCTTTTTTTTTTTTTGTCGCTTAGTGTATGTACATAAATATAATACGTATTTACTTTCTTTTACCAATTATGGTAGAGAACATACTGTTTGGAGTCAAACTTTCGAAACTGAGATTTTGCTGTAGTTGTTCGTTTTGAAGTTTCTTGAATCAAAAATCGAGTTTTTAGCGGTTGGTCTTTTTCTCTGTGTGTCTGCGTGTGTTCTTGTGAGTGTGCGTATGTGTGTGTCCGTGTATCTGTTATGAGTATAACTGAAGAACATATATCAGCCAGAAATCCCAGAATCGGTATTCTAAACTAAAAATTTATCATGGGTCGATGCTACTTAGAAGTTTTTAACGAAATTAGAAAAACGGTTCGTGTACAAGGACATACAAAAGTATTCAAATACATTACGTCTATCAACAGAATTTCTAGTAAATACAGTTTAACATATTTAAACTACACTAAACGAAATAAAATTGGCATATATTCTTTACATGCGCAAATGCATATTTCGCACAAAATATGGTATGGAAAGTATTTATCCTTCGTTTTTAAAAGCGCAGACAAAAGAAATCTGATATATACCAGTGCTATGTTTGGAAATGGCTTAAATTTCATTTCAAGTTGAGCCGTGCTTTTTTTCACCTTGTCCTGTGCTAAATTTAAATATATCGTTTTGTATGAATATGATTTATAGATAATATATAGGGTTATTCAAATTAAGTTTAAGTTTCAGAGAGTGGAGCAAACATCAATATTCTGAATTTTTCTAAATAATTTTTGATATATTATTATTCTTAAATTTTGAAATATTATTATTCTAATATTATTATCCTTAAATATTTAAAAATGTAGCGACAATATTCAAATGGGGTCTATAAGGAGTGGTAGCCCACCGAAATAAAAAAATTTCTTAAATGAAGCTGTTTCTAAAATTGTTCTGTTGTTTAAAATACACTAGAAATATTCAGATACGGTACTTTATCTGTTACATCTTAAGCAGTAATACTAATATTTTTCATAGTAATAAGAAAATAGAATGGATGCCACATCGAATTAGTTTTAATAGCTAAAACTTGTATAATTATTTTATCCTTTTAAATATTTTATTTTCTCATTTGTAAATCATATATTATTTGAGTGTAAGGTTGCAAAATTACTGTATGAATAAATAATAAGGAATAAAATCTTAATACGAGTTTTCTTATTAAACAAAAAAAAATCTAGTATGTTGTGGCTATCACAAAATTTTCTTCTATATCATTTTATATAACAGCGCCACTAACTATTTAACATGTATGCAAAAGTTTAACCATAAATTCTCACGATAAAAATTTTATATATGGAGTTTAGTGCAATTTTAATCAACAGATCCTGAGATGTAGCCATGTGAAATATCACAATAACAGCTTCATGTATCAACCAATATAATTAAGTCAGCGTTCGTTTTCATAGTAGTTGTCTCACATGTCAAATTTCGCGTAGTTACATGTGATAAAAGTTGAGAATTACCCTTCCTATTCACGGGGTAAATTGCAGCGCCGCGCCGTAGCGCCACATGTTGGCCGATATATACCAAATTTAAATCAGTATATAGTAGTTTCATAATGGTTCTCATTTACCAAGTTTTGTGGAATTATCTACAAGAGAATTTCAGATATAGTCTTCCCGTTCTTGGGAGAATTTGTAGTACGGCAGCACCACCTATCGGCCAATATTCATTTAAATTGAATCAGCATAATGGCCTTCCTACATATCAAGTTTTGTTTGAAAATTTGTCAAGGTGCATGTATATGTAAAATAACATGCAACTAGTTAATACCCGTCAAAATTTGACGGATGATGTGCAACTAAAACCTTCTCACGGCATAAAGTTTAAAACACGCTTTAATATTTCGCATTGCTCTTAACCGGTTTAAAACCCCCTACTTTAATCAATTATCGTTTGGTTGGAGGGACGAGGGATAAATTTCGTGAAATTTCAATATACAAAATTTAAGCATACTCCATATAATAAAAATAAAATCCCAAGATTTTCCTAATTTTACTCTAAATATGACCAAAAGAATGTTAGGAGTAATTAAAAGAAAGGCAGAATTTATATAAATTTTCGAATGAATCAATATTTCTTTATGAGATAGTATCAATATTTGTGATAATACTTATCAAAGCATCAAGCATGTAGATTAATCCCACATTAGAATTCCTCCCTGTCACACCAAATCGACTAATAATCTATAGAACTGCACTCGTTTTATGTTTACTGTAAAATTTATTTGTTGTTTTTCACGCAAAATGAATGAATACAAATATTTACTACCAGATTATAATTATATTAACTTACTATCAACGATAACAGGTCACAGTTTTTTAATAAAAGACATACATGAGAGACAAAGATTTCATTAACTTGTAAAATATATCATTAATAATATATCTAATTTGCCAAGACAATAAGTGCATTTTAAGTGTAAAATAATAGTTTTGATTCTGATTTTTCCTTCCCATACTTGTAAAATCATTTGGATATAATCCAAAATATTAATTCATTGTATTCTAAAAACAAACTGTAAATCGGAATAAAGTTAAAATTTGTTTTTACTGGAATAGTATTATAACACTTTATTCTAATCAAAATAGTATATTTCAACAAAAGTATAATGTTAAAAAATAAATAAATAAGAATGAATTTAATACTTTAGTAAATTAATTTCCTCATTAAATTTTTAATAATAAATTATACTATGTAAATTTTTACTTGTATAAAATATCAATATTTTAATGTTATTCTTTTTAAATTATTTTTACTGTAATATGGTATCGAAATGAAGTAGATTAGAGATTATAATAATTAGAGTAAAAAATAAAAAATAAATAAATCTTTAATTTTAAATATCTCTCTCCATCTTTTCTAAACAGAGTTTTCAACTAACAAAAAATAACTTTAAAAGAACAATAAACTCTGATAATTTATTAATTTTAAAAGATTTTTTATTTTTATTTTTATTTTAAGAAGTATAATATATTTACATGGCGATAGATGGCGCCACATCTTCTATAAGGAAATTTTTGGCAAAAATGTACACCGATCACAGATAAATGTAACCGATAAGTATTCGCGAATTGCTTTGTTTTTAATATACTTCCTTGGAAAGTATGAATCAATGAATTAATCGTGTGAATTACTTTTATGATTGAGCTTTAATTAGGCGTCTGCCATAGAATAGACGTATGAAATATTAATGTCGTCTGCTCGATCTTCCTCATCGGTATTCGTATTGCGCTGCATAAAGAGAAAGGAATATTCCCGTTCCGAATTGGTTCAAAAATTTCTCGCGCATGAAACGGTCTTACAGAAAATGCTTTGTGTTTTAATATTATAGATTCTGTACAGTAGTTCCTGTGTAGCAGCGCCACCTTTTGAGCGATTGGCAACAAAAGTTGATAGGCAATAATTTATACCATGGTGCATCTGCATGAAAATTTATATGCAATTATGTGCTGTAGTTCCTGGCATACAAACGCCACAAATATTTTCACACACACACAAACAGACAGACAGGAGACAGACAGACATTTTCTAAAAAAGGTCAAATCGTGTTCTGAACCTCTGAAAATGTGTAAATATATCTAAACCCGGAAGTCGAAATTTTTTAAGAATCCAATACTTCTATTGAATATAGAAGAAAATAAAAAGAAAGAAGCAGAAACAGGAAAAAATCACGGAAGAGAAAGTAAAAGAAAATGACAATCAAGGCAGACAAATTAAAAATAGAGAGAAAAACTTTACCGTAATAACAGAAACCAAAACCATAGAAGTAATCCTCTGCAAGTTATTCAAAAGATGAGGAAGAACAGTAGAGTGCAGTGCAGGTGAATAGTCAGAGTGCGTCGAGTAAACCTGACTTGCACCCGACCCGCAAAATCATACCTGCCAACGTCTTAATTAATATTCCATAAAGATTTTAATACCTGCCATTTTTTTTCATACCAGTCTTTTCTTAGATTATTTTTCTCCGTGTTTAATTGTATTTTCATATGAAGGAAATTGCTCTAAAACTAAAGTGGTGGGGAAAAGGGGGCGGGTATTAACAATTTTACGGAATATTAATTAGAATTCTAGCAGGTATGAGCAAAATGACTTTCAACCCGCAACCCAACAAGCGAGCTGCAATAAAATACTGTAATATATATATATATATATATATATATATATAGGAAACTGAGTAAATATTTATACAACATAGTTATATTTGTGAAAAAATCTTTCAGTGATTTAAATATTACATAAAAAAGAAATTAGTAGCATATATGTCTAATAGTAAACAAAACTTTAGTTCGCAATATAAAAAAAAATTCAAATTTATTAAAACTTACTTTTAAAAAATTCACTGTTTCAAATATTTTGACAGTCCATTGGAAGGTAATTCTCATAACAAAGTTTCAAACTTTCAATACTAATATTTATGTAACTGAAATTAAACTATGAGTCATGCTGCTTTAAATTATTATGGAAAGTGACAATACCATCAATCTATGCATTCAAAAAATTTAACTCATATAAAACAGAATAAAATATATTATAAAAAAGCACTACAGAACTTGGGTTTAAAGGTAACAAGTACAAAATTTTTAATAAACACCACAAAGGGCAAGAACTTGCAATAATTGTTTCGACTCGAAAGAAGGAACGACCCTTCGTCAGGCGAACAAAGTAAGCACGAGTACTGCAAACAAAGCGGCAGCGCATAAAACTGATTTTATAGAACAGAAAAAACAAATAAAGTCGAATGTGAATATAAATACTGGTGTTACCAGAATTATAGAAGTGAGAGAAAAAAAATCGAATTAAATAAATAAATAAACTAAATAAATAAATTAAATTAAATAAATAAAATAAAATAAAATAAATATGTAAAAATAAATAATTTTTAAATATGTAAAAATTTTATTTAATAAATAAATAAAATTTTTACATGTTTAAAAATTCAGGAAATCTTGTTAATGATTTTTCTTCTACTCCGTTCTTGTCTGATGCTTAGAAATTACTTAGTTTTTCGTTTGGTTTTGAATATTTTAGATTTTATTTTAATTTTTAATTTTATAATTATTTTTCTGATGCTTGGAAATTACTCACGTTATTTTTTTTTTTTTTTTTTTTTTTTTTTTTTTTTTTTAATTTTTTAGATTTTTAGATTTTATTTTAATTTTATATTTATTTATATATTTTCTTCTTTTACATTTATAATTTTGGTCGCACCAGTGTTTATATTTATATTACGACTGTATTTGTTTTTGCCCTTTTTTAAAAATCGGTTTCGTGCGTTGCCGCTTTGTTTTCAGCACTCTTGCGTAATTTGTTCGTGTCTTCTTTCGACCTGAAACAGTTGTTGCGAGTTCTTGCCTTTCATGGTGTTTATTAAAAGTTTTATACTTATTCGTATAAAATATATTTCAAAGAAAAGTTATTACGGATAGACCGGAGGGTTTACCTATATGTCAAAAGCTAATGAAATTCTGATACCCCACTCGACCCCATTTAAGACCCTGCAGGAGACCCAGTGATAGACTGCAAATACCTAAAAGATAGACTGACTAGTCTTGGTATTTTATATAGAGGTGTGAATTTTTTTGGATTCAATGATGAAATTACACATTTTATGTTCTGAATTTAATTTTCGCTATTTCAGTGTCTAAACTTCTGTTGTGTGAAGAACATGTTATGTATATAACATGAATAAAAAACAAGTTACTCGTGTATTTTAGCGAATTTTTGTGACAAAGACACAATAAAAGCTGATGGAAAAAAAAAAAAAAAAAAAAAAAAACTAGAATGCTGTGGCCACCACATGACTTTCTTCTATATTTTCCTATGCAATTTCACTGAGTAAAAATAAGTTATTAAAATTATTACTTTTTTTATTTATTATTAACTTCCATGATGAAGGCAGATGATTATTTCTATTCTAGAGAAGTAATATAACATTAAGTATCCAAAGAAAGTTAATTTTATTTTTTGTATAACATCTTTATTTAAAAAAAAAAAAAAAAAAAAAAAAAGAAAGGTTTTTTTTTTTTTTTTTTTTTTTTTTTAATGAAAAAAATGATACATTTATTTTTAATTACCGCAGATTGATGGTTCAACCATTCGTTTTAAAGGTATTGACGCGCTATTTTGAAAGATACTCATAATGAAAATTCGCCCAGCCATGCTGCTCCTACATATACAAAAATTATTTTCCAGTTGACTATCACTATTGTATAATAAATAATTCTTTTTAATTTCATAATGATTATTATAAAATAATTCTCTTTATGTACATTTATATTAAATTTTGTTCTATACCGCCATGTTAAAAATTTAGAAAAAGTGAGATGGTAACGCCACCTTTTTGTACGATTTTCACCAAAAAAGTTAATAGGCATTAATTTATGTCAAGGTGCAACAACATATCAAATTTTATGAAATTCTGTGCAGTAGTTCCTGAGACTGTTGACACAAAATTTTGTCACACACACAGACAGATGTACAGACAGACATTTTCTAAAAATGGTCAAATCGTGTTCTAGGAATCTGAAAACGTGCAAATCCATCAAAAAACTGAGGTCGAAAATTTTTGCGAATTCAGTACTTTCGCCTATCGAATATAAAAGAAAGTAAAAAAAAAAAAAAATCAATAATGTTTAGGATCACTTTATAAAAATAACACTTGAAATAATTGTTAGCTGTAACATATGAATATAAGGCTGCTTTAAATTATCTGTATTAATTAGCATGCAAATAGTGCATATATTTCGTGCGTTTTTATTTATAACATGCAGAGTTTTCAGACCAATGCAAAGTCATTTTTAGAAAATTTAATATGCTACAATAGACACATACTGTAATCAGAATATAAAAATAATAAATTATAAATATTACTTAAACTTAACAGTGATTTGTTAAAATTATTAATGATTAAATTAATAATAAAATTTATTATTTAAATTAATTACCATTCCTCCTAATTTTACTAACAACGAATTTGTAAGAGAAGAATATTTTTATTTGTTCTATCATATCTCGAAAATTAATTAACGTATTTCTATGAAATTTAATGAAATTATAAATTTTAACGGAGCGGATATTTTTAACACAGTATATTAATATTTTAATTAAAAAGTGAGCCACATTCAAATTTCATAAATACATTTTCGTTTATTGCTATAACAGAAATTCATTCTTATTGAGAGAAAAATTCTGTAATTGCCTCGATAGTAGACATTTTTATGATAAATTTTCTATAAAAAAAGACAAAGGAAAAAAAAAAAAAAAAAAAGAAGTTCGATATCTTAAATGATTTTTTCTTTGCATGACTGTACTGCAAAATTTCCAAATGGAACATTTTTTGGGGGGGAGAAAGGAGAACTTAACACACGCTATTAGCAAATTATTAATCTGTGACTTTTTTTTTTTTTTTCCAGGTTAGTTTGCATCGATAATTTTACATTTATGAGCTGTTAAGTTTCCAACTTACGTTGGATAATAAGTCATGGATTATTTTGGATCAGAGTATATACAGGGTGATCGAATGACTGGCCAAAACTTAAAAAGGATTAGAGGGAGACAAATATAAAAGAATTCGCAGTACAATGCGTATCCGGAAACGTCACCTGAAGATGGTAGAGGGCGTTACGTAAGGGCAGTCGAAACTAGGCGTCAGTGCGGGAAGGTATGCTGTGATTCCATACAGCATGCAGCGCTTCATGAATACTCAAGTAGCAAATATTTATCTGACATCATAAAAAAATTCCACAATGCCGACTTGTTTCAACTGCCCTGTACAACGCCCTCTACCACCTTCATGCGGCGTTTTCGGACACGCATTGTACTAATGAATCCTTTTATATTCATTCCCTCTAATTCCCTTCAAATTTTGGTCAGACATTTTCTGACCACTCTGTAGAAATGCTTTAAAAAAAAAAGAAAAATCGCGAATTTTTAATCGATTTTGACAAAAATTAAATATTGTTTAAAATTTACATGAGTAATTTTGAGTTCATAAGCGTTTAGAAATTCTCTGCCCAAAAAACCCCTAAATTCGTTTTTAAAATAGAAAACCATTGTAATAATATATATCTGGAAAAAAAATTCTCTATAACATGCTAGATTCATTTCCAAATGTTAGTTTCTAATAAATGTTAATGTGTAATTTGTAGTTGTACCTTGAATGTTATATCCTCTAATTGTTTTATCAAAATGCATTCACTTTCACGATCTTTGATGCACATAGAAATTGAATTACTACATGCTACCTGGTTATCGTAGCATTCCAAGTTTATAATCTATTATAGATCAAACACGTATAACTACTGGATAATGATGCTAGAAAATACAGAATGCACATTTATTATCTACAATTTTGCATATTATCATCGATGGATTGTTATAACTATATTCTGATTTCATGAATGAGAAACCTTACTTATAGTCAGTGGTCGCTGTAATACAATTGAATTTATCTGATAATTTGTACTATATATGTGATTGAATACATTAATATAATGTTTACAATAATGTGTAAATTATATTTTTAAACCCTTTAATGTCCATTGGTTTCGCAACGAAACGAAACATTTAACATTTTTTATGCAACATTTTTAGATTTTTTTTTTTTTTTTTTTAACTATTTATTATTTGTTTGCCCAGGGGGAGCGTTGGTTACCAATAGAAGCTAATTTTCCTGGAAAAAAGGAAAATTTAAATCGAATTATTATCTCAGATCTCTAACTATAAATTTTATTAATATCGTTTAATCAGTTTTTTAGAAAACCATATATCCGCTATATTTTGCGCCAGGCAAAGCACGCGTTACCAGCAAAGTTTCTTGAAGAAGATAAACCAGATCGTTTTTCATCTTAAAAAAAATCTATAACTTTTTTTTTTTTTTTTTTAATATTTAAAGAATCTTGGAACCTTATTGAAAAATATCTTTGGAGCCTTGGAAACCGTTCTAGCGATTCCCAAGGAAACCAAGTTTCTGCCAAATTTTTTCTGGCTGGACTGTGGGATACCAGTGGGCGTTAATTATCCTGAAGGTGGAGGTATTACAGATTGAACTGCCATCGCAAAAACACACTAACTCTAAATTTTCATGAAAATATTTCGAAGAAAAGGAAATTTCTGGCATTTTATTCCAGGTAAAACACGGTTACCGGCGAACGCTAACTGATTTGAAAAGGGGAGTGAAAGGGGGAGGGGGTAATTCAGATTGAATTGTACTCAAAAAATTCCTAAATCTTAATATTTATCAAAATCATTCAAGTAGTTTCTAAGAAGATCACGTCACTGCCGTATTTTTGCCGGGGGTGGTGTGAGGGTTAACAGTGAACTCGAATTTTTGTAAAGATGGGGACAATTCAGATTGGGGACATTCTCATCTCAAAAGACCTTAACGCTATGTTTTTATCAAAATCGTTAGATCCATTTCCGAGAAAATGGGCGAAGTGGGGCTTAACTGTGAATGTTAACTTTCCTGTAGATGAAAGTAATTCAGGATGAATTGTCATCTCAAAAAAAAACTAAAACTTTAAATGGATATCAAAACCGTTCCAGCAGTTTCCAAGGAGAGAAGGTTTCTGCTTTATTTTGCCTCGGGCATAATGAACGTTAACACAGCAGTGAACACTAATTTTCTTGAAGATAAGGATAAATCAGATGGATTCCTCAGTTTGCAAAACTTTCAACCCTAAATTTTTATCGAAATTATCCATTTCCGAGATGACCGAGTTTTTGCCCTCTTCTGCAATGGATGGAGTGAGTGCTATCAGTGTGTGATAATTTTCGTGAAGATGAGGATAAGATCTGATGGGTTTGTCTTCTCATAAAACCATTGATCGTAAGTTTTTATGAAAACCGTTAGAGCCATTTCTCAGAGAACTACGTTCCTACCATATTTTGCGACGGGCAGAGTAAGATTTAACAGTGAACGCTAAGTTTACTGAAGATAAGTTGAGTTTGTCTTCCAGTAAAACACTTAACTCTAAGTTTTTATCAATATCGTTATATCCATTTCTGTGCAAATGAAATTTCTACCATATTTGCTTGCAACTATTGGTGTAAGGGTTAACAGCAAACGATTGTTTTCCGGAGCATAAAGGAAAAAAAAAAAAAAAAAACCTTTTTTCAAATTTTTAATTAAATCGTTTGAAGCATTCTCAGGGGTGAAGTGAGGGTTAACAACTATTTTCCTGATTAGGATAATTCAGTTGAGTTTGTAATCTCAAGAAATCCTTAACCACGGAATAAGATGCTAAATTTTCACCAAAAAAGAAAAAAAAAGTTAGATCTATTTCCGTGTAAACTCAGTTTTTACCATATGTTGAAACCAGTGGAGTAAAGATGTTAACAGCAAACGCGAATTTTCCTGAAGATGGGGATAAGTCCGATGAGTTTGTCTTCTCAAAAATCTTTAACCCTCAGGTTTTATTAAAAGCGTTAGACCAATTTCCGAGTAAACAGAATTTCTGCCATATGTTGCAACCGACCGATAAAGAATTAACAGCAACGCAAATTTTCCTGAAGATGAGGATAAGTCCAATCGATTTTTCACTCAAAAGGCCTTTAACCCCAAACTTTTATCAAAATTGTTATGCCTATTTCGGAGTAAACCCAAATTTCTATCATATTTTGCAACCGGCGGATAAAATTGAGTACGAATTTTTCAGAAGAATGTATATGTCCAATCGATTTTCAGCCTTAAAACACTTAATCCCAAACTTTTATAAAAATCGTTATAACTATTTCCCAGTAAATGCAGTTTTTGCCATATTTTGCAATCGGTGAATAAAGAGTTAACAGCGATCGGGAATTTGTCTGAAGATGAGAATATGTCCAATCGATTTTTCACCCTAAAATCCCTTAATCCCAAAGTTTCATCAAAAGCTTTATAACCATTTCTGAGTAAATCCAATTCATGCAATATGTTGCAACTATTGGATTAAGGGTTAACAACGAACGCAAATTTCCGTGAATATGAGTATATGTGCAATCGCTTTTTCATCTATAATAATAATCTATAATAATAAATGGAAAGGTTTGTCTGTCTGTCTGTCTGTCAGTCTGTCTGTTCTTTTATACGTTCACCCCCTATTAAACGCAGAAGTACAAAAATTGACATACGGATGCTCTGGAGCCTTTCCGAGGTCCTCCTCGAAACAGAATTTAAAAATTTTAATTAGTTGTGGAGATATCAATTAAAATGTCGACTCATATCTAATCAGAAAGCGATCTTAGTGACTGAGAATTCACCGCTATTGCATAAAAAAAAGATATTTTAACGGAGTTAAAAGCAGAAAAAGTGGAAAATAAATTAGAAATGTTTGTCCGATAATTACGATTTCGGTACCAAATGAAAGGGGAATTTTTTCTGAATCTAAGTGTGCAAGCGGCTTATCGGTACAACAATTAGATTTTTTAAAATTAACTAAAGTATGAATTTTTTGTGGCAACATCATTTCGAACGCCAGACTACTTACTGTCTGAGATGAAAAAGGAAATGATATTGTAACCGATTAAGATATCACGTGTTTTATAGTGGAGAGAAAAATTTTAATTTTAAATTTTTTTCAAATTTTCATTCACGTTAGATTTGAATTAATATTCGGCCTAGACAGTATATTATAAAGCTCCTGTTCAATTTTCATGAAAATATGTGAATAAACAAGAAAATTACATTTTTATTGGGAATTACATTTACCACGACTCATGTAACCAAAACACAATGCAAGATTAAGTTTTGTTTTATATATTGCAGTATTTTAAATTTAGATATGCCGTTGAAATTTCGTAATATTTGGTTTCAACGCCCGATAATTCGATTGTGAATATTTTTGAAAGTGTAAATTTATTAGGAAGGGCTTGAGGGGGGGGAGGGGGGGCAGAAAAAAAAAAGAGTTACAGCGTTTGAAATTGGTATTATTAGATTTTAAGGCAAGATAAATCGATTGCGGATATTTTCAAGTGTAAAATTATTAAAAGGGGCGGAAAGGGGGGGGGCAAAAAATGTATAAAGGGAGCTGTTGTTTCGGAGAAAACGACGGAAAACACAGAACGCTTTTTTTTCTTTTATATTTTGCAGAGTTTCGAATTCTGATACTCCGTTCACATTTCATACTATGGATTTTTAATAGTATTTAGTCCGGAATTACGCAAGATTCAGAGAAAACCACGAAAAAGTCAGACATAAATCGTTTTATAATAGTGTTTATATCGTTTTTGTATCTCAGCTTCTAATTAGCATAATTTCAAAAGTAATATGACATTTTAAAACTTATTTGAATTGAATTTCAAGAGTAGACGCCACAAATCTCTGTCGCCTTCCATTAACCGACTACTGTAGGTAATGGAATTCGAGATTTCACGTTATTTACATGTTTTAAGGTCTCCTGATTAGGTTTTCTTTTGTATCTCAGCTACTAATTAAAATAATTTTATAAGTAATACATCATTTGAAAGCTTCGTTGATTTGGAATAGAACAGTAGATTACAGAAATTTCTACCGCCAGATGGCGCTGTAATATTTTCAAATTTCAATATTTCAAATTCTAATTATGATTAAATTATTTTTAATACATCATTCGAAAGATATTTTAAAATACTTTTATATTATCGAAAGTGGGCATCGAGATTTCACCTGATTTACACGTTTTCAGGTGTCCTGAATCGGGTTTCTTTTGTATCTCAGCTACTAATTAAAATAATTTCATAAGTAATACATCATTTGAAAGCTTTGTAGATTTGGAATGAAACAGCAGAATACAGAAATTTCTACCGCCAGATGGCGCTGTAATATTTTAAAATTTCAATATTTTAAATTCTAATTGTGATTAAATTATTTTTAATACATCATTCGAAAGATATTTTAAAGTACTTTTATATTATCGAAAGTGGAATTCGAGTTTTCACCCGATTTACACGTTTTGAGGTCTCCTGTTTAGGTTTTCTTTTGTATCTCAGCTACTAATTAAAATAATTTCATAAGTAATACATCATTTGAAAGCTTCGTTGATTTGGAATCGAATAGTAGATTACAGAAATTTCTACCGCCAGATGGCGCTGTAATATTTTAAAGTTTCAATATTTCAAATTCTAATTATGATTAAATTGTTTTTAATACATCATTCGAAAGATATTTTAAAGTTCTTTTATATTATCGAAAGTGGAATTCGAGATTTCACCTGATTTACACGTTTCAAGGTGTCCTGATTTGGTTTTCTGTTGCATCTCAGCTAATTGTGTTAGACCGTTCAAAATTGGTATATGTAGGTTAATTAGGAGAGGCTGGAAGGGCGGAGAAGGAATAGGCGCACGCAGCGCGCACGGTACTTCGCTGCCGAAGGCAGTGGGGACCCGGTCTGACTTTTTATCCGATGAGAAATATTTTTTTAATTTCCTTTTCTTAAGAATAAATGTTTGATTTCAGAAGGAATATGTGCGCGCAGCGCACGTATATCTTCACACGTGCGCGCGCGGCGCGCATGGGTCTGCACTGCCGAAGGCAGTGGGGACCAAATGCGAGTTTTTACCCGATGATTAATGACTTTTTCTAAAATTCCTTTTCTTAAGAATGAAAGTTTATGAGTAATAACATGGAATTTTGAGAAATCATAAGGATGGTGAAGGAATACGCGCGCGCAGCGCACGGGTTTACGCGCTGCCGAAGGCAGTGGGGACCCGGTGTGAGTTTTTACCCGATCAGAAATTATTTTTTTTTTTCTTTTTCTTTTTGTAAGAGTGCTAAGTTCTTTTTCTTTTTGTAAGAGTGCTTCTTTTGTAAGAGTTAATGAGTGCTAATATGCAATTTTGAGAATTCATTCATTATAGTGATTCATTTAAAAACACTGACCCGCTAGCGGGCGAATGCAGAGGGGACCCGGTGTGAGTATTTACCCGATGAGAAATGATTTTTTTTTTTTAATTCCTTTTCTTAAGAATAAAAGTTTATGAGTAATAATATGGAATTTTGAGAAATCATAAGGGTGGTGAAGGAATACACGCGCGCAGCGTTCATATATATATGCATTCGTTCGCGCGCATCGCGCACGGGTCTACGCTGCCGAAGGCAGTGGGGACCTGGTGCGACATTTTTGCCGATCAGATTTTTTTTTCTCTTTTTTCTATCATATGATAAAAATTAATGCAATTTTGAGAATTCATTAACCCTGCAGTGCATGAATTTTTTCTATTTTCCCAGGAAAAATATATTTGCTTCTGTGATAGCCACATAATAAGAGAAAAATATTAAAAAAATTCCAGTGATTGCCATTTTTAATTAATTTATTTTTTTTTTAATTGTTGCCATATGGCAACTCTGTGAATTAAGCATATACTTTTCAATATATAGGAATTTTTTTTTAATTAGGCTAATCTGTAATGTTTTTATTGAAATAATAATTACACATGAATAAAAAAGCATGAGATATTTAGCAATAGTACTTACCAGTTAGTTTTTATTATTAAACATTATGGTTTTGTATGGTATGACACAAAACAGTTATTATTTTGGTTGAAACATAGAGGAACTAAGCATTTTATACATTTAACTCTAGTAAAATCTTTACAGTTGAGAAATTTACAACGTTGCTTGGAATCTAAATGTTCGGGCCAGTGATCGATTCTGTCGTACTTAACTTCTTTGGGAGGTTGCTTGCAGTTAGGCTTCTTCAGTCATTTTAAGTCAGTTTCAACTTCATTCGATGGTCGACCTCGCTTTAAACTTTTCATCTCCCCAATAGAACATATGGTTTCTGCAACCTCAAGCCGAAGCTCTATCAATTTCAAATGCCTATTAGGGTGTGCCCGCTTGTACAATAACCAGGTGTTTATTATAGTAAGATCGATAAGATGATAAACTAATCTAAAGTACCATTTTCTAGTTCGCATGGTAATTTTATATCTCCCAAGTAAACTATCATGAATCCATTGGATCCCAAGTAATCCCAAGTAATCCATTGGAATCAAACATCTACTCTACCCATATGTTTGTTATACACGTGAATTACATGAGGACAAGGAACATTTTTTCTGCATTTTTCTTTTCTGTCATAGCTTATGACATCTTTCACGGGACTTGTCCCAGCAAATGTTGTAAGCATCAAAACAGTTTTATTATCATGCTACGCGAGATTTGATATTTCACATCCGTAACATACTCTAAAATACTACCACGTTTACTTTTTTTCAATTCCTTATCAGTTGGTATTTTGCAAGATGGTACTCTATCTCTTCGTACAGTACCAAGCGATAGAATTCCTTTTGACTTCAAGAATGTCAATAAAGGCACAGATGTGTAAAAGTTGTCAAAGTATAATTTATGATTTTTGTGTTCAGAAACTGGGCGCATGAGCCTAGCTACCACGGAACCAGTGACCCCTAAGTCAACTGGTTCGTTCGGCAGACTAATGGCATTTTTTTCATCCCCGGTATAAATGTCGAAATTGTATGCGAAACCAAACATGCCAGCTAAAACAAGCAATTTAAATCCATATTTGTGCGTTTTTTTTTTTCTTTTTTTTTTTTTTAAGGTATTGTTTCATGTGATGGCGGGTCTTTGTCACACATATCTGCTCATCCACACACAGGGATTCTTCCATTGGAATAGATAAAAACTTTTTTTTCAGGGCGTCAATTATCGGTCTCAACTTGTACAGTTTGTCATCACTAGAACACAAAGTATTATCATTGAGATGCAAAAATTGTCGAAAAGTTTCAAATGTATTCAAAGTCATTGTTCGACTAACAAGAAAAATACCAACATTAGGGTTCCAAAACAGTCTCATACTTTTGCAGTTTGCAACGCTGCTAAAAACACAAATTCCTAGGTACTTCCTTATATCAGTAGAGTGCAATGTAAGTGGATTTTCAACACGTTTTTGAGCACTATATAGGTTTGTTTGTTCAGCGATAAATTCAAAGAGTGGAAAAGTGGAAAAAAGTAGGAAAAAAAATTCGAATGGTGTTTCTAAAGCCAAAACTGCAGATTCAATTTCCAGATTTTCATGTTTCCAAAGCAAAGTTCTCTTCAGTTTGCGTTTACTTGTTGGTTTTTGTTGTGAAGTGGATGGCTGTTGTGATGTGGATGGCTGGTGTTGTGATGTGGATGGCTGGGTAACTACATCTACGTTTGCACCGATGTTCAAATCATTTTCACCAAAACATTCATCCGCTTGTATATCACGCTCACTCTCCGGATCATCGTCAGTAGTGTCTAAGTCATCGAAAAGAATGTTCGGATCAACTGTTGGGTCCTTATCACTATCATCAGACAAATCACTGTCACTGGAAAGTGCATTCCAGATTTCTTCAGTTAAAGGTTTTATTTTTCCGTCTTTATCTTTAAAAAATACACTTGACATAATGACGTTTTTACGATACAAACATTGAAATAAGAACACAGAATAAAAATACTCTCGAAAAACTTTAAAGAACTAAACGAAATTATAAGCAAAAGCTTTTACAGCATCGAACTCAGAATGTAAATAATCAAAAGCAAAATCAAGCTTTCTTCATAGTGTTGCCAAATGGTAACATTTGTAAAAACGAACGTAAAATTTATTATTATAAATTTTGTTGTTAAAAATAAGTTAAAATTAATAAAAAAAATATATTCTCTAAACAAAATATATTTTTTTTTATATATTTTTTTGCATGTTTAATAATATTTTAGAAGATCGAAGTCAGCCTTTGCCAGAAAAGAATTGTGATTGCAGAAGTCGTACTTTGATTTCAACCATCGGGTTGGTACTGCTATCTATGATCTGTTTCATGAACGAAAATCGCTAATTGGAGTATTTTGAAGCTGGAAAGCACAGTGTTGCCGATATGCTACATGAATTGAATAGGTTAGAGAGGAAAAAAGAGTTTGTAGCCAATTGGCTACAGTATGCACTGTAGGGTTAATTACTGTGATTCATTTAAAAATAGTGACCAGCGAAGCGGGCGTAGCCTGCTAGTTTGCAAATAAACCTTAACCTCAAATTTTCATAAAAATCGTTGTATCCATTTCCGAGTAGACGCAGTTTCTGAGTTTAAATGAACGAACCCGATTTTCCTGAAGATGAGAATAAGTCCTATCGAATTTTTATCCAAATATTCCTTAACCTCAAACTTTCCTCAAAATTGTTAGAGCAATTTATAAAAAATAAAAATTATTTCATTTATCACATATTTCATAATTGAAATTGATTTTTAAATTCGTTACGACTTCATTCAGTTACTTCAGATTTTTCTAAAATACTTTTCAAAATCATTCTTAATAAATTTCATTTTATTAAACAACGAATGAAAAAAACAGAGTTCTTGTAAACAAAGCATCTCTAATCAAATATTATTTTAATATTTATCAATAAATATTTTGATACAATATTTAATTTATCAATTTTAAAGCGCATGAGATGATTTAAAAGACATATTTACTTAAAATAAACCTTATGCGAGTAGAATGTTTACTTATGGTCGTTATTTCATTTCGAGAATTGAAATTGTATCATTAGAAAATGAGTTTATAAACTTTTTGAAAGACGTTTATGCCTCGCGTAAATATCTAATAAATGAATATTGATCATTAAATAAGCATTAATATCAAGATTATGAAATCATAATAATATTATTTATGCGTATTTCATTTGAAATGTAAATAATGTATTGAAATTTCCTATTTAACTTTCTTATTAAATGGTTGATGAATATGACATCTCTGAGGATAAATACAGTTTTTTTTCGTGACTGGACTATCGATGCATAAATTCAGTGAAACAATTGAAAACAATGTTATTGTGTAATTTTTATTTATTTTACTTTATTTTATTTTATTTTATTTTATTTTTTTTTTTTTTTGTACAGTATCAACTTTGGAAAGAATTTGCTCTATTACATCTTTTTTTTTTTTTTTTTTTTTTCAACGCTTACCTTGACTGATTAACCTTTTCTTTTCTTTCTTCTTCTTCTTGTTTTGCCCTTTCCTTCTTTTCTTAAAAAAAAAAAAAAAAAAAAAAAAAAACTCATCTTCGTTTTTTATTTACTATTTTTCCGATTCGTTTTCTGTTTTCACTATTTCCTTCTACTCCTGGATGTCATACATTTCTTTCAATTACACAGTTCAACACACAATTTGTTGCTGAATATTTTTAACTATTAAAATTTATTAAAATTATAATTTTATGTTCATCCCATGTGTTTTTAGTTTGTGCACATCGGCTCTTTATATATATATATATATATATATATATATATATATTAATAGCTAAAAATAAGTTAAGAAGTCCTATAGATATCATTGGTACAATTGAAAAATATAAATATAACTGTGATAAAATTTCAATCAAGAACATAATTTTTAACATCAGAAAAACTCAGTTGGTAGAATTGTTTCATAATTTGAATTCTAGTAATAAATTGAGTAATGTAGGATTTGATATGAGTTTAGATTTATTAAAATATAGAATAAAACAACAAGGTTTAAAGAATTATTTTCATAAAAGAGAGATAGAAGCAAAAACTGACAATAAAATGTATTTAGTCTTAGATTATATTGGACAGCATTATAAAAAAGTAAACTTTAATACTGTAATAAATAAATACAACAACATTTTGTCCATTAAAAATGTAAAAATTGTTGAAGCTTTTAAATATGATAAACTCATTGGTAAAATGATATATAATTATAATAATTTTGCGAAAAATTTGAGAGGGGCACTGAAAAAAAACATATGCTATTGTCAGGAAACTAATTATCTTAAATACGTTAATGAAGATTATGGGCATGTGCTTACTGGAGATTTCGATATAGTTTACAATACTTTTTTGCGTAATTTCATGAAATATGGTACAAAGGGCAGATTAAAAAGAATTTTGTCTAGAAATATAGTACATAAAAGAATTACAAAAAATATAGACATTTTCATATCGAAACTAGCTTATACATACAGTTTACCTATTGAGATGTTTAATAAGTAAAGGTATCAAATATTGAGAGATTTAAAAGATATTTATATAAAAGAAATTTGATGGAATTTCAATTGATATTTATGCAAATTTAAAAACCTGAATTAAAGATTTACAAAATAAATTTAGTATTTCATATATCGACAAAGCTAACACACATTTTGCAATCATTTGAAAAAACTTTATGCTCAAAAACTTTATGGTAGCTATAATAACGATAATTATATTCTCCTAAAACAGAAAAAACAAGAAAATAGTAATAGAATTAAGGCATTTTATAAGAAATTAAAATTAAAACAAAATACTCAAGACTTTCCGTATTTAATTATTGTCCAAAAATTTCCTAAAACCCCCATTTCATTTAAAACGCAGTTACATGTGGTTCTGGTTCTTAGTTATCGCCAATAAGTCATTACTGAATAAACGTAATAAAATGTTTATTATCGTTTTACAAAATAACAATACATTTATAATTAAAAATAGTTATGGACTTATTGACAATTTAAAAAATTTAAGTAATGTGTCTGAAATATTTGCTTATGAATTTGAAGATAACAATATTGATTTATCAGATCTAATAAACAAAGTTAAAAGTTTTTTTGAGACGTACAATACATCAGATTTTGATATGGAAGAGTTTTTTTCTTTACTTCATTTTATTGTTCAAGAAAATTATATATACGATGTTGATAATATTTACAGATAGTTTCGCTAATCTCAATGGGGGAAAGTTGTAGTTCAGTTTTATCCGACATTTATTTATATATGCATGAAAAGAACCTAATTTTAAAAAACAATATAAAATGTTTCCGGTATATTGACGATTCATTGCTAATTAAACTTAGTGATATTGAGGAAAAGGTAAATTGCAGCTTTTATCCAGACTCTTTAAAATTAAAACTTTCTTCCAGTAATCCCATTAATGTGGACTATTTAGGTATTAATCTAAAAATCAAAGGTAATAAAATAATTTCTAGAATTTATGATAAAAGAGATCACTTTAATTTTGATACAATAAAGCTTTTGCATTTTTCTTCAAATTTATATTTATCAGTTTTCAGAAATATTTTTTTAAACGGAATTAGACGTGTACATAAACTAAGTTCTGAGACTTCCGATAAAATTAATGATATGTTACGTGTTTACAAGCAAGCTATTGATCAAAGTTATATGGTTAAGTTTATTAAATTTTTGCTCAAAGGTTTTATAAAAAATACCAAAGTGAAGTGATGTCAGTTATCGAAGTTGGCGGAGTTTGAGTTTCAGAATGGCAACTAGTGTTTAAGGTATGGTTTCAGAGTAGTTTCTTGTTTTTTTCTGGTCTTCGCAGGTCTGGGGGAGTGTTGCCGGCACAAAACAAGTTTAACCCTACAGGCAAGTCACAAGTCTTGCCGCCTGCCGCCTTCCTTCCTTGATTTTCTTAAATTACTTTTTCATAAATTTTGTTTCAGTTTATGTTTTTCTGTTAAGATTTTTGTTAAGTTAGTTTATCGTTTCGTTGGTGTTGCAACTCATAAACTTTGGTTTCTTTAAAAATGTTTATTTTAATATATACACTAAGCGACAAGAAAAAAAAAAAAGCCGCACTTGGATATTTTCCTTTTTACCTTCTACAACAGCCAATTCTATCGTTTAAAAAGCAAATTTTCAACAGATTTTATTATGTTGGCCTTCACATACTCTTTAGCATTGAGTCCAGTGTTAAAAACAAAATCCAATTGTCAGAAAAACTGTAATTTTAGAAATTATTTCAAAAATGGTAAGAATGAGGCAGTTAACGATGCCACAAAAAGTATTAATTTTTGAATGAAAATCAAAAAATATTTTAATACGTGAGATTGCAAAAGAATTAAATGTTAACGAAATAGTGGTAAAATGGTTTTTAGCAAAATATAAAATTTTTTGGCCGTTTAAACTGGAAATTTGGTTTTAGGCGGTTACGTTACTCATCCAAGCAAGATAACCGCAAGTTAAAAAGCAAATGTTTAAAAAATCGATTTGTATCATGTTCAGAACTTAAAAAAGATTTTTAAAAAAGTGTATAGCAAAATAATTTCTTCAAAAATAGTTCAGAAACAATTAAACAAGGCAGGTTAAAAAACAGAAGATCTGCAAAAAAGCCATTATTAAGGACAAATATTTAAAAAAAGAAAGAGAGAGAGAGAGAGATCAGTTAATCAAAAATTTAAAAAAAAATTAGCAGTTAATTATCGAGATGAACTGAGAGTTAAGTTTAATTTATTTCAAAGTGATGAAAAAAAAAAAACTACTAGGACGGTAAAATTGGGACTGACTTAATGAAAACTGCTCTCTTAAATAAAAGAGTGACACATTCTCCGTACATTATGCTACGGAGGTGCATACTTTTTCAAAGAATCAGACAAATTTTCATGCTCAAGGGATCAATTAACTCAAAATAAAACACGCTGATTATAAACGTGGCGCCTGACAGACTATTTTAGAGGTATTTCAGACTTTTCTTCAAACGGCATTTCAAGATGATAATGCACCTTGCTGTACGGCGTCTGTGGTACGTCAATTTGAATCAAATTGTCAAAATTACCTATCCATTCCCATGAGCCCCTATAATTCTTTCAGTAAAGATATCTTTTTTCACTCTAAGTTAAATCCCACAAAGAATATCGTAGAATTTCTTCTAGATTAGACTTGGAAACAGTCCTAATCACAATTCGCTCGAAAATGTTTAGTCATAAAAAGGCGAGAGAGAGAGAGAGAGAGGAGAATTCGAAATTTGCAGCCTACAACTTTGCAAGAACTAGAAAAATTATTTACAATATTCAGCACAGTGAAATTTTTTAGATTTATATCAAAAAACGGTATAATACTATGCCACTGTGGATTAAAGCAGTAATTCCATGTAAAGGTAGAATTAACCCAATGCAGAATATATATTTTTATTAAAAATTGCTCAGATCTAACAAATAAATAGTTTTATTTCATATATTAAAATATAACTTGTTTATTTCATGTAATAAATCATAATAGAATACAAAGTGCATGGTTATTGCATTATGTTTACAAAGAAAGTTTTATGTAGATTTTTATAAAGTACTTCGTGGAGTGTAATAAAGCAAATTATTAAATCGGAAATGTACATAGGTATCATTTCACCCGTTTGATATTGTGCAAACATGACAGTTTCATGTGTTTCAACCATTAATTTTAAAGTTATTGCAAATAGAAAAGGTGTAAGTCATTTTTTTTCTGAAGTGCGGCTTTTTTTTTTTTTTTTTTTTTTTTTTTGTGTGTCGCTTAGTGTGGGAGTATGTCACTTCACTGCAAAATAAGATCCATACATTTCCTGTAGAAGGTACATACATTAAAATAAAGCACCTTTAGATTAATATCACAGGTCTGCGAAATCGTATTTTTTATTTATTTATTTTTTCTGCACTACGTTTGGTGTCTCTGATGTATTTTTCATTCGGCGAATTCAGAAATGGTTGCCTTGCTTTCTGCCCCCTTGGGGGGGGGAGGTGGGTCGAATTAAAAAAATAAATAAATAAATAAGTCTTATGTCCACTCTATGTCCTATGATCTGATCCAGTTTCGAGTCAATAGCACCAGTAGATTTTGTTGTGTGTTGATAAGTCCGTCAAGTGAATGAGTGGAAGTACTCTTTCATATATATATAGAGAGAGAGATAAATAAAATTTGAAACGCTAATAGATTTTATATATATCATCATTTGATTATTTATTATTATTGTTATTATTTAATTAAAGATATTTCGTCTTTATCTGCCAAATACAGTTTTACCTTGTTTGTGTAATTTCACTCTAAACTTAAAGTACATAAATAATACACTAATACACTAGACAGGATAATTCTAAATTCTTGGTACAAACTTGGAGGGGAGGTAGAGAACAAGGACACGAATAATATTCACACAGTAAACCCAGGTCGCAATCCATTTCATTAGTCATAAATACATGATGTCTCACTTCAACTGGAACAAGATGTTTCTAACTTCGACACCTAATGACGATATTTTAACTAATTGTTCAACAACGGTAGATTCATTTAAGCCAATTTATTATTGTATAAGAATGTATGAGGGCAAGTTAGGGGTGGGGATGAGATGCAAACACAGGAAATTGGGTAACGTAGCTCTGTCTTTACCCTTTGTACAGCTGTACGTGTATGTAATGCATGTCTACTTTTTCGGCATACGTAAAGGTTCCCTATCACTGACGACAGCACAATCGAGAATAGTGTTTTCCCTTTCCCATACTTGTTAACCCTACAAGGCTCAATTTTTTTTTTTTTTTTTTTTTTTTTTTTTTTTTTAGTGCACGACAAAAATATATAGATTGTAATTAGTGACCAGAAGATAGGAAAAACTTATAAAAATAAAACCATATTTTACGGAAAAATCAACTTTTTATTTCAGTTCCACATACGGTACACTGAGCCTTAACTATACTTTTTGGTATTGAACTAGTACAATTGAATTGTTTTGGAAATAGTATTTTATATTGGACACACATACATAGAACAACACAGTATTTTTTTCCGAATCAAAACTCTTCAATAACTATTCTTTTTTTTTATTTTTGAATTCAGACAAACGACTAACGTATTACTTTCATTCAAATTTCACACTGAGTGCACTATAACAAAAACACGAACGACATCTTTAGGTAAAGATTCGTATTACTACATTGCTAAATGTCAGTAGCTTCTATCAAGATGTCAAGAGATGTCGCTACTAATAGTTTTATAGTTATAAGAACGATTAAAGTCGGTGTTCCACATATGGAACTGGGTGCCTTGTAGGGTTAAATGCATAACTTTGAACGGCGGTTCGCCATCTACTGCTCTCTACCGACAACGGAACCTACCAATAGCTTTATTTCTCGTTCCTTTCATGTAATTTCCTGTGTTTGCGCCCATATATTCCTATACAATAAATGACAGATTTAGGTAATTATATCACGGTTGAAAATTTCTTTAAAATATCTTCATTAGTGTAAAAGTTAAAAACAAAACATCTTGTTTCAAGTGAGATACCCTGTATTTATGACTAAAGGAATGGATTGCGAGCTGGGTTTCCTAAGCGAATAATTTTCATATCTTTGTTCTTTACTTTCCCTCCAAGTTTGCACCATGAATTTGGAATCACCCTGTATAATTAAAATGTAATTTAATTTTAAACATTATTTAACAGTGAGCAACTTGGAACAATGAAAGGTGCAACTAAAATAAAAAGCATGTTTCTTTAAATATGACAAACTAAGATACATTATAAACAATAGCGATTATATCTGTATCGTCTATTACATCGTTTGATCAATAATTTTGACATTATAAACGATATTATAAAGCATTTTAATGTTCTAAATATAATAATTTGATAAAAATTTTAAATTTATGTATGTATAAAACATATTACAAAACACAAATAGATCCATATTCCCCGATTTAAAACTATTTTTTGTATTTATGTTAATAAGAATTAAAGATCTTTTGTCTAGTATTGTCAAATAGTTTTATTTCATATGTGAAATTTTACACTAAATTTAAGATACTTATTGATAATTTTAAACATAGCTTAGCAGTATTTAACTTGAAACAATGAAAGGAGCAATTAAAAGAAAAAATAATTTTGATTAAATTTGATTATTATAGCTATATCGTCTATTACATCGTTTGATCACAAATAGTTTTATCTTATTTGTGTAATTTTACAGTAAACATATTTATTAGTAATTTTAAACATTGCTCAGCAGTATTTAACTTGAAACAATGAATGTTGTATTTAAAATAAAAAATAATTTTAATGAAGTTTAACTATCTAAAACGATATTATAATCAATATTATAAAGTACATGGAAGGTATCTTAATATTTTATTATATATAATGGAGTACTATAGATCTATAGTTCATCTTCTGAAATTAATTATTTTTTTATTTTCGGTAATAAGAATTAAAGATCTCATGACCGGCACTGCTAAAATGATTTCCTCTTATTTGTGTAGTTTTACACTAAATTTAAAGTACTTATTAGTAATTTTAAACGTTTCTTAGCAGTAGGCAACTTGAAACAATGAATGTTGTATTTAAAATAAAAATAATTTTAATGAAATTTGACTATCTACAACAATATTATAAAGCAATATTATAAAGTACATGGAAGATATTTTAATATTTTAATATATATAATGGAGTTATGGATCTATAGTTCATCTTCTGAAATTAATTATTTTTTTATTTTCGGTAATAAGAATTAAAGATCTCATGACCGGCACTGCTAAAATGATTTCCTCTTATTTGTGTAGTTTTACACTAAATTTAAAGTACTTATTAGTAATTTTAAACGTTTCTTAGCAGTAGGCAACTTGAAACAATGAAAGGAGTAATTAAAATGAAAAACATGTTTCATTAAATTTCGAAAGTGCAATTACGAACTACGCCATCTGCTACAAAATAATTTGTATCTATAAACTTTTACGGAACCAATTTGCGAAGTAAATTGCGCGAAATAATTAATGCATGTTTACAACTAGCGAAATGGAATTCAAATATAAATTTTCAGACTCATTAGAGTTAGAAGAGTGTAAATTTACGTTGCCCTTTTTTTTGAAATTTTTTTTTAAAGATTGAATTTTTTATTAGTTCCGCTTCACCATAACTTTTAATTTGTTTTACAAACAAGCTGTTTAAACGCAATTAAGACAGTAATAATTACACTTTTTGCATAGTTAACAATTGAAAAAGAAATTGTCCAAATATCCTATAAACATTAATAAAAAGAAAGTAAATTAGAAAAGTGTTTTTGGATTGTAAGTTTTTTATGATTAATTGGTCATTCACGTTCTTGTTTAAGAGCACAGCTAATTAATTTTTATTGCTCGTTTATTATTAGACATGTATGCTGTTTATTCTAGTTTTTTTTCTGTTTATGAGAAAAAAAATAGTTGTTTGAAAACCAAAATTAGACAGTCGACGCGCTTTTGACACATCTAATTTTTAATCCATAATTATTCGAGGCTATGTTTAAATATATTTTAACAACTGAAGTTCAAATATTCATTTTATTACTATTCACACGGTGTCTCTTTTGTATATTGTATTATATGCATAAAAAACATCACAGATCCAAAGAAAAACAAGTACTCGAGGTAAGTAATTAATATACTATTTTGAAATCATGTAGAGATGTAATGAATGACACATATGTAAAGGCACATACTACACAGGAAGTAACTCTACGTGTCAATGATTCCAGCGCACCCGAGATTTAACCCTTCAATTTTTCAGTTAGAGGAGCCCTTTATTATTATTTTTATTTATTTATTTATTTTACTGTTTTTTGCACATTTCCTGACCGGTTTCAACAGAATATCGAAATGGCCTATCCTAGAAGAAAGTCTTGTGAATCGGGTCTTAGAAAATAGCCAAAATGGATTAATTGTAACAAGAAAAAGCAAATGTCCATTTGCCTTAAAGTAGGCAAAAAAGAATGGAAATGAAAGTAAGAACTTTAAAGGAACTTTAGTTGGTGTACTCGATTTATGGCGCGGAATAATTTAGATATACCAGCAAAAACAAAAGTTTCGCAAATGCTTCCAAAAGACTTGGACAATAAATTAATTAATTTCTAGAAGTATGTTATTGACTTAAAAAGACAAAAAAAAAAAAAAAAAAAAAAAAAAAAAAAAAAAACTGTCGCATATTGGAAATGTGAACAGATGTCCAGTAATGTTTGTCATGATAGGAACTAAAACAGCTGATATGAAAGAAACAAAAAGGGTTAACGTGAAGCAATATGCCATGGAAAACCCCACTTCGCAGTAGTACTTTCCCGCTTAGAGGATGATACAAAATTAAAACCCATGGTTATTTTTAAAAGAAGAACTATGCCGAAATGTAATTTACCAAATGGTGTTTTTATTCATGTGCACGAGAAAGAATGGATGGATGAAAACGACGTAAAACTGTGGAAAAGAAATGTTTGGCAAAATCGTCCTGGTGGTGCCTGAAAAGAACCCTCAAAGTCTGTTAGTTTGGACATATTCAGATCCCATCTAATGGATAATACGAAGAAACTGCTTAACCATCTGACCACCGCTGACGGATATATGCGGTAACCGAGCTTGCTCTTTGTTCTGCAATACCTTTATAATTCAAAATTATATAATAATAAATCTTTAGCTTGTTTTTCAAGCTTAAAGGTTTTAAATAATAGTCATGTAGATTATAATGAAATTCACGTTTACATTTTTAATACAAAGTTGAAATAAGCATTAATTTAATGTATTGAAAAATTATGCAGTGGAAAAAAAAAAAAAAAAAAAAAAAATACAGCTTGCCCTTTTCAAAGGCGGTCTAAGGGTTAAAGACTGTAATACAGATATGGCAATTATTCCAGACATATTAATGCCATTAGTTCAGCCTTTAGATGTGTGTATCAACAGACCGTTCAAGGGAAATTTAAAACGTCAGTGTAATATATGGATGTTAGAAGGAGAAAAAACATTTACAAAAGGAGGTCAAATGCGTCATGCCGGTCTAGAGAAGTAGCGTGTGAGTCGATATTAAAAGCGTGAAATGAAATTGAACCTTTACATTATTCAAAAGTCATTTAAAAAATGTAGTATATCTAACAATCCAGACGGAACGGAAGACAATTATTTATTTACGGATCAGAATGACAGTGATGGAAAAGATGAGACAGAATTCGATGATGTGCCTGAAGATATAACGGAAGACGAATATGAACTTTTCTTGTTGTCCAATAATGAAAATATTTAAGTTCATAAGATATGTCATTCCTTTTAAATAAACAGTATTTAGAAATATATAGAAATCTAATATTTTTATGTTCATCTTTTCCTTATTTTTAAATCAATCATTTATATAGTAAAAAATGTTTTGCACCAAATGCACCATTAGAAGAAAGGCCACGTCTCCTTTCGAAACTGATAGTGCTTTCATTAACTTTATAGTGTGTGAAGAAGTTTTTAAGTTGAGATATTGATTGTGCTTGTGCACCAGTTCTGTAATTTAATATTATATTATAGTTACCCCACTTTTAATAGCGGATTTGTTGTTGTTGTTGTTTCTTATGCCACTCGGAAATTCCGAGCCCCGGTAGTGGAACTAACCGGGTTGCGTATCTCCGAAATGTTGGCGCATACAGGTCAACCTGGCGAATTTTTGTAGCTCGCGCCAAAACCCTCTCTGTCGCAAAGCAACCCTTCTTTCCACTTCATTCATGATTCGTTAAGGATTCGAGCAATCTTTTTTTTTTTTTCCCCAAGAGAATAAACTATTAAAAATGTGTCAGTGGAGTTTTAGTATCGTAATTCTTAAATAATATATTTAATGTAAAAATTTATTAGAAATCCTCCACCCTTTAAATTTAATTTAGCAAGATTAATGAAGAAATAAAATTGTAATATTCTAATTTTAAAGCTTTTAAAATTGTTCTTGAAATACATTTATTTATTTATTTATTTATTTTACTTTCTCTTACCAACGTATATGGTAGAGAAAGTATTGTTTTGGGGTCAAATTTTCGAAATTGAATTTTTGTGATATATACACGTTTTGAGGCTCCCTGAATCATAATTGTTAAAAATGTGTCAATGGAGTCTTTGTATCGTTATTTTTAGATAATATAATTTAATGCCAAAATTTATTAGAAAACCCTTTAAATTTATTTTATCAAGATTAATGAAGAAGTATATTTGTAATATTATGATTTTAAAGCTTTTAAAATTATCCTTGAAATACATTTATTTTATTTTATTTTATTCTGTTTTATTATTATTTTTATTATTATTATTATTTACTTTCTCTTCGTCAAATAAAATTGTTTCTAAACCTATTTTAGATTATTTGAAAAGTACATTAAACTTTACATTCTTACGCTATTGATCTTAAGCTTTAATGTGCAATCTGTCATTATAATATTGAAATGCAGGGTGAAAAAGAAAGTCGTGTGAGTGACACACCAGATTATCATTATTACGCATCATTATTTAGTTTATTTTACTCATATATTGTAAGAAAAGTTTTATTTTTGATTCAGATTTTCGAAATTGAGTTTTTGCTACATTTGCTTAAATATCATGAAACAAAAAATTAGGTTTTTAGCGGTTGCCTGAATGTGTGTGTCTGCGTGTTTGTTATCACCATACCTCAAGAATAGATATTGGGATTCGGGTGAAATATTAAGTAATTCGTGTGCAGTGACTAAGAAAAGAATTCAAATTCATTAAGTCTATGTGTGAATTTTCTGGTAAATACAATTTAATATTTTTGGATGAAACAAAAAACAAAAAAAAAAATTGAACATTTATTTTATGTGCATGAAAGAATGTTTCGTATACAATGTAGAATGTTTATCTTTTATTAGAAGTTTACACAGAACCCCACAAAAGAATTCAGATATATTCATACAATGGAATTGCTGAAAGGTCATTTCATGTCGTGCTATGTGTTTTAAATTCTGTGCTAAATTAGTACACTATATTGTGTTTGTAAAATATATAGTAAATATACAGGTCTACCCCAAATTAAATAAAAGCATTTCTTTTTATAAATAAAAATCAATGTAATAAATGCAATTAAAGTTTAATTAATTTAAAATTATTCTCTTATTCTAATTTACTTTATCTTATCCGTAAAAGGTCGCGAAAGTATTGTTTTCGGATCACGTTTTCGAAATTGAATTTTTGTTACATTTATATGTTTTGAGGTTTCCTGAATCCAAAAATTATGTTTTTAGTGGTTGGTTTATGTGACTTGTCTGTGTGTATTACAGATATTGAGTTTGTAAAATGGATGCATCAGTTTTTAAATATCACTTATGTCATTGATAAGGACAATATTGCTTTGGAACAATGTAAGTTGTAAACTTCACATGTTATTCAAAATTTACGTTTTCTTTTTAACATGGCAAAATAGAGCAAAATTTCGTTTAAACGTCCATTATGCCAATATTTTGTCGTAAACATGTCAGACTAATATTTTAAAATATATTTTTTAATACACTTCATTAAATATGAACATTTTAATTTGAAACTTTAGTAATTAAATATTGTGTATCCTTCATTTGACAAATTAGGTCAATACTTCCCACGAACTTGCAATATGGGGATCAGTTGTGTTGGAAATTAATGTACGAAAACAATCCTAATAAAATTAGTCATTTAATTACGATAAATCAAATTTATCGAATCGGATAGAGGGTAGCCTATGAGGTGCGGCATTTCAGTCTGCGACTGTGTTGAGCGTTCTATCATACTCATTCCTTTTAATATGAATACATTTCGCTCTCAATAGAAATTAGTAACAATAAATATAGGATGAAAATGGTTATGCGCATCATTATTACTTTGATTTGTATAACATATTAAGTTAGATTGTTTATGATTACTGAAAAACAAATAGAATAGCATTAATAAAATGTTTAACGTTTTATTTTATAACTTTGTATGTTGGGGTTGGGGGGGTGGGTAAAGAATGAGAAATGGACATGTCCGAGGAGGAAATTATACTTAGAAAATTTTATGAATTTCAACCATAAAATTTAACACGAAATATCTATTTTATTATAATTAAGATGCTCTTTAAAAATACATAATAGATAAATATAAGGTGATAATTTATGAAAATTCAAGCACTGCATCGTAAGAGAGATATTTTATAAAGTCATACATTTTAAAAATTTAAATACAAAATGACAATAAAAATAGTTGAAATGTAAAATGGCGTACTACTGATTTGGACTTATGAACATTTTTCATGCATTTTACTAAGAATTTGCAATTTGTTTGAACAATTTTTACAAACTTTTTGGCCTTATACATGAAATCGGATCTCAATGCTAATATATTACCATTATTATTATCTACTTCTCTATTCGGATAACTATTTCTTAATTTCAAGATATGTTTCGTTTTGCGATTTAAATCCTACATTAATAATCAGAAGAAAAAAAATTAATAACAAAAAAAGATAGAAAGAAACACGCCGGATGTTTATTTATACAGGTTAAGCGGCGTGAAGTTTCTCTTTGCACTTCCAGATTTGGCGAAAATCGCATTCTCTGGCGAAAAATTGTGAATTTGTTCTACGTGCGCCAACAGTTCGGAGATACGCAACCGGGTTTAAGGCAGGAGGGGTGCGTCATTCCGTTTTTCAGAGAAGCGCCCACTAGGGAGGAAGTACGTCTTAGCTCCAGAAGCTGGCGATAGATGGCAGCACCAGCAAACAACAGGAACTCGAATTTTGATCCGGGACAAGGCTGAGTTAAAACCCATGTTAAACCCATAGTTAAAACCCATGTTCCGGTACCCCCAGAGGTATAATTTTTGATGGGAACTTGGAGGACTTTGCGACCACGACGGAATTTAACGTGCACCAGTCGCCATTAGCGTACACGACGGTCTTCGGCCGGCTCGAGGACCGAACCCGCAATCTTTCGATCACGAACTCGCTGCTCTTACCGACCAGGCTATCGCGGCCCGAAGGGAAGTTGAAAGTTAGTTGAAGGGAATTGAAATTTATTAACAGGTTTAAAAATAACATGAAAATTAAAACGTTTTAAAACTTCGACTAATTTAAAACATAAGGATGAAAAAAGTAATATAAAAGAAAAAATTTTAAAGTCAATTCCTACTTACAAACACTATCGAAAAAGTTTTTTTTTTTTTTAATAATTTTGAATTACGGAATAAAAAGCGCGCGTGCAAAATGAAAGAAAAATAATTATAAGATAAAAAAAAAACTTTTTATATACCATGTTTTAAACTTTCTGATGAATTATAGAGCTGTTATCAATGTGCATAAAATTTTTAAAGTGATAATGATGTCAATTTTTGTGAAATGCATAATTTAACTTTTTATAGTTTTTTAATATTCACGTTTAATTAAATGTATTTATTTTTATGTCAAAAGAAAATGAACTCGTATTTATTTATTTATTTATTTATTTATTTTTATTTATTTATTTATTTATTTTTTTGGCAACAATTAAGTTATAACTAATACTTTAATGGCTATATTAACGCTATTAGGATGTTACTATTTTCATATTTTAATTAATTATAAGAAAATTAATAAAAAATTCGAAAATCGGACTTCGAAGTATTGTGTTGTCACCGTGTTCTGAGCAATCCTGAAAGTTTCAAATTTCTAGCTAGTCGGGAAGGTAGTTAAAAATCGATTGCAAGATTTGTACAAGATATACTTCGGGAGAGTGTGAAATAATAGTAGGAATTGAAAAAGTGAAGACAACAAGGTTATCGTGTTTGATTTTAGCATCACTAGAAAGAATATAATTACAAGTAGGTCTACAGAACTTTTTAAGAGTTTTATCAATAAAAGAAGAGCTAAAACCTCTTTTGATCACAACAGACTTGCCAGAATAAATTATTATATATTAATATAGACCATGTACAATTTTTTCATGCATTTATGTAACGATTGCATGTTATATAAAAGACATATAAGCATTTGTCTGAGGACTTGGGGGGGGGGGGGAAGCATGTTTTTTACTTACACTATGCAGAGTTTTCAAGGAAAATTTTTGTCACTTTTAGATAAATTGAAAAAACACTTTTGAAACAATATGTTGCAATTGGAATGCAATTATATTAAATATCCCATGATGATATATATATATATATATATTTTTTTTTTTTTTTACATAATTTGATAGTTAAATGTGTAATCCTCCTCATAACATAAGCATTGCTAAATATTATTAAAATGAAATTCTAAAAGTTGTACGCAAATCACATAAGCCAGTTTTTCAGTTACTGGGCGAAATTGATTTTCTCCTCAGGGGTCATTCACAAGTTGACGTTTTCTTTATAAATCAATAGATAATTGAGGAGCAAACATTCAAACCATGTTTTCTCCTTCGGATACAATGTTTCAGGAGACACACACACACGAAAAAAAAAAAAAATAACTAGTAAATTAAAAAATAACTAAGCTTAAACCCTAATTATAATTTACTTAGAAATATTACTAGTTACTAGGAAGGCATGTAGACATACCTAAGAAGATATAAGTAATTAATTATTATTTGACATACATGTTTGTTTAAAAAAAAAAATTGCTAACTCTTTTTTTTTGGAGAAAACACAGTTTGAATGTTTGCTCCTCAATTACACTGAATTACATAAATCCGCATAGTACTTTAATAACCTTATGTATTAAGAACTAATGAGAGATACGTCGTGAGTTTTCCAAATGTGAAAACAAGATAAGAAATATAAATAAATAAATAATACAATACATTAGGTAATGAGTAATTCTATAAGCAAATTTCCCCATACAATAATATGGAATTTGGTGATCAGAAAAGGAGAAATTGTTGGAAAGAGAGAGAAGAAAGAAACCACTTTTTTTTGTGTGTGTGTGTGTATGTTCATTTATAATCATAATATAAATAAAAGTCTTTGTATGTGGGTATGTACATCTTGCATCTCATCTCCTCCCACACCTCTCAGTCAATTTGAATCAAACTCAACACAGTCAGGGCCTGATTATCGCACAGGCCAACTAGGCCTCGGCCTAGGGCACCTTTATCTAGGGGCATAAAAAAATTTTTAAATTTAAAGTGCTTTTTTTGCAAAGATTTCCTTAAAAAAATTAACTGAAAGTTAGCTAACGATAATAATCTTTAGTTGAAAACAGGGATTTTTAAAATACCTTTTGACCAATTATCCGATTAAATTAAAAATTACAGCATTAGCTGCATTATAAAATGTACCAGTTTTCGTGGAGATCGGTCGAATGGATATAATTTTTTTTACAGCGGATCTAAAAATCCAGAGAAAATTTCACTGACAGACTTACAGTTATATAATAAGTAAAAGAACTTTGTAGCATACTAATGGAAAATATCTTTGCAATTTCAAAAGTATTTGGTCATGTGTTAATATTTACATACCCGCTGACTTTATAGGGTTATGAATGAAATAGATTAGGATTAAAAAAGAAAACAGCATTATAAAGTATTAAATAATGTAAAAAATTACATTTTTATGGAAGTGATTTCCAACAGTCATAGAAGAAAAATATCCCCTCCTCCAAATAATAATAATAATGACTTGAGGTCTCTTTGCAAAAGAAGTGAAAACTAATTTCTTATGATGGGGATGTCTTCTTAACTATGTTACCAGCAATCAATCTTAGTGCACAAATAAAATAAAATAATAATAAAAAAAAAAAAACTTTAAACTTTAACTTGTTCGAGGAGGAGGGGGGGGGGGGCACCAAAATCCTCCTGGGCCTTGGGCCCCAGCAGGTCGTAATCAGGCTCTGAACACAGTTACTGTTTTCAACCAGTACTATGGGTGTTTCAAATTTCTAGAGCATGCACAATAGGAGGAGGGGGGGGGGGGAACTCTTGAAAACGATTTTGTATGATTTCTTCAGTAATAATGTATCTAGAAACTTCAAATTTGACATGTAGGATACTTCTAATGTATATATTCTCCCTATGTAAAGGTTCATAAAAATTTTAAATTAAAAAGGCGTGTAATGGTTAAACAAAATCTAAAAATACGCTTTCGTCAAAATTTCATGCATGCAATTTAAACATTTTACTGTAAATGTCATTGTGTCTTAATATAACTAAAATAAATAAATAAATAACAACATGTTAGAATGACGTTACTTTTAGAAAACCTCCCAAATGAAAGAGTATCGTGTTTTAAATGACCTCATTTCTTAAAAATTTGATAGAAAAAGTGCATATTAACAGAGAAAACTGCTACGCTTTACATGATTGTATGAGGCTTTTATTTACTAGCGATAGAATAAGTAGTAAGAAATAGTAATTTTGACTCGAAATTATAATATAACTAGTAATTCTACCCGTTTTTTACATAGACAAAAATTAAAACAGAAAAACTGAAAGCAAAGCTTATTAATTTGACCTGTTGACCAGAGGTTATTTATTCTAAGTTCTGATGAAGACCAAGCTTTGTTCGAATCCAGTGAAAACTTCTATTGGAAACCACTGCGATTCTCCACATGTGAAGAATAGGTAGAAATGTTAGACATTCTCATCGTATTCCCTTAAGTGTTAAATTTCAGAAGATTCTCATATTTTATCTTAATTAGAGAAAAGACATTTTTCTAAATTTCATGTTTCTATGGGGAACCACTGCAATTTTTTCTGTGCACAGAATGGGTAGAAGTGCTAGAAACCTCCTTTCACACCCTTAAGGTTCAATTTTGAAAGATTTTAATGTTTTACACAATTAGTGCCTAAAAGGAAACATTTTACTAAATTTAAAACTTTTATTGGAAACTACTGTGATTTCCATGTGAGAAGAATGGTTAGTTAGATGCTCCCTTTGCCTCCTCCCCCCCCCCCCCAACCATTAAGGAATAAATTCTAGAAAAATCTTATTTTTTACCTTAATTAGGGCCTAAGAGGAGACATTTTACTAAACTTCAAGCTTTTACTGGAAACCACTGTAGAAATATAGTTAAATGGTTCAAAAACTTCTACCCTTTCATCTCTTTAAGGGTGAAATATCATTAAATCCATTTATTGGGTTGTTTGATAAATAATGTCGTTTTTTAAAACCTTCACTTCTAAAAACCAAGGCTTCTTTGAACGTGGAATTTTTCAACTATTGAGTCCATTTATATGTTATGAAAAGAATTAACTGTCCAAATGGCATGTTTTCAGCTTTGGCATTGATAAGTGAATGAGAAAATCAGTGATATTTTGTGATTATAGTACACAGATATGAGAAAGTAGAGATCTTTGTTATTTGTCTGAATAGAAGCGCATTTCATAGAACAACAATTTTCTTTTCTAAGAGTGTTGATATTGGAGAGTCATATGCAAAAATCACTTTAAATTTCTTAGCAAACACTAGTGCACCTTGCTGTTTAGATGATGCCCCCCAAGCTTAGCTTTTTTCATCTGATGAAGGACTGGACTATTACTTTCACCTGAAACAATTGTTGAAAGTTTTGAAACTTGAAGTGCTTACTTACAAATTTAATTTTTTCATTAAATTAATTGTTGTTTGAATTTATTCAAGTTAACATAGAGAGGTTTCAAAGCAAAGATTTCTCAAAAATTAAAAATGTTTAATTTTTTTTTTTTTTTTTTTTTTTTTAACATATTTATGATCAGCTAAATTTCTAATAAGTCATTTTTATGAGTATTTGATTTGTGTATGCTGTGGCAAGTATAATACATGGTTAGAACATATTTCTGGATTCAAGTTTGTTATTATCTTTATCAAGCTTAAAGCAAATTAGACAAGTTTAAATGCTTGATCTTGGCTTGCATTTAACTTACCGGCTTTATATGTCAAGTATGATACAATTGTCTTGACTTGATTAATGAAACTTGTGAGGTCTCACTTGCAGTTTTTGTAGTAATATTAGAATTAGTGAAGTTTTCCGAAAATTTACTTAGATCAAATAATTTTGTTGGTTAGATCAAGGTAATTGATAGAGATTTTAGAAAGCTTAATGAAATCACTGTATGTCTTTTCGAAATATGTTGAAATGGAGTTTTATTAAGAAAGTTGTGAATTAGGTTGTAAGTTTCGTTGTGGATTTTGCTGAAGTTTTTGGCATTATAGTTGGATTAGGAGGTATTTTGGTAAATTAGTACAAAACTTTGAAAATACATCATAAAATGCAAGAACTCGATGCAAGAAAAAATGCAAGAAAATACGAACCTTCATCAGATGAAAAAAGTAGGCATGAGTGCTGCAATAAAAGCAGCAACACACGCATATTTTCAAAGTTTTGTAATAATTACTTTTAAACACCAGTTCTGTTGGTGCTTCCTTATAATTATAGTATAGTTCATTTAGGGTAGTTATGCAAAATGATTCCCCAGTATGATCTATTTAAATAGCAAGACATTCAAAATAAGGGAATTTTCAATTTAGAAATCATCACATTCTGAAAAGAGCATTAATGTAAGCTAACTTACAAATCACATGTTTCATTCAGCAGTGGCAGATCTGCGCCCCCCCCCCCCGAAAAAAAAAATATATGCACTGGCATTTACAATTGAATATTACAATTGTAAAATTTTTATTGATCTGGAATAACATCTTGAAAATCTTAGTCACCTCCACCTCCCCCAAAAGTTAAGTTCTGGATCTGCCACTGTCACTCAGAACTTTATTTAGACCACTTCAAACATTATGATTAGTGGGTAGCCATTTTCCAACTCATTAAAGTATTCTTTAACATCCACTATTTTTTTTTCCTTTTGAAAATTGTTAAACTAACTTCAAAAATGGTTATTAGACAAATAGCCAATTATAAATATGTACAAAAATTAGCATTTTCAATTTTTGAAATATTTTTTTTTATTTGGAATGTTTATATAGTATGTTAACATAACCAAATTCAAATAATATTTAATTTAATAAATAAATAACTTTGAAAGTAAATATTAGAAATTGCAAAAACACGCAACTGTTGTTTCATGTTAAAATAACAGCAATGTTCTTCATCAGGTGAAAAAAAATGACAGAAATGCATCAACAATGTTGCGAAGTGCATTTGCAACTACTAAGAAATTTCATGTGATTTCTGCATATGGCTTCCTTTGAAACATCATTTGTTAAATTTTGGAGTAGTACTGCTACGCAATGGAGAGGGAGCAAAAGTTTAAAAATCTATTAAAACATTGAAATAAATAAGCCTTTTTTTTTTTTTTTTTTTTTTTTTTTAAGTAGTGTAAGTATATTTTTGACAAAAAGTTAGTTAGTGAGAACAATGAATGCAATTTGCTGTGAGCTTTTTATCAATATAAACTGCCCCCCCCCCAAAAAAAAAAAAAAAAAAAAACTTTAAAATGTTTGTCAATTTGTTAATAAAATTTATGCAGTCAATGAAATTAAAAATATAATTACTTTAAAAATGTCTAAGCCCACTTTCCACAAAGATGTAATATTTTAGTTAAAAAATTGTACTATACCAGGTGATTCAAAATAGATGATACAGCGATTATCTTGTAAACTAAGACAGATAGAAACATACTTCCAATTACAAAATTGGTACAAATTAAGAGTAGATTTCAGATGTGGCATTTTTGTACAAGGGGCTATAGACATATTAAAATACAAAATTTAATTTTTATACGACCCTTCCAATCACATGACTTACGTTTAGAAAAATATTCTTCCCAGTCTAAGAAGAAAAATAAAAAAAGAAATCATCTTTCTTCGCTGAGTTATTGCAATTTCAAAATTTCAGCATTTTTTGCCAAGTCTTATGGAGTTGTATCAAAAGTGAGAAATTATAATTACTATAGATTTTGTAATAAGGCATAGACTATAGACTGATTAGTGTGGTGGGGGAGGAGTGGGAATCTTTTTCATTCAAAGAAAGATGGCTATTTTAACCTGTAATGTCGTTCTTTCTACGAGTGAATACACACGAGAATACTCATTGATAATTTAGCAAATAAAATTTATGAATAATTTATGTACTAAAAGTGAATTTTTAAATTCATTTTTCTTTCTTTTTGTTTATACTTTCTCTTACCCATGTACAAGGCGTAAAGAAAGTATTGTTTTTGAATCAAATTACTGAAATTTAGCTTTTGTTATATTTACATGTTTTGAGAGCCTCTGAATTAAAAAATTATGTATTTAGCGGTTGGTCTAAAAACATAAGTGTGTTCGCTATTAGCATATCTCAAGAACAAATAGTAGCAGGAGGTCCAAATTAGGTTCTAAATCCGTATCATGTAGTGATGCAACACTATTCACTGAGATTAGACAAAGGGTTTGTGTACAGGGTCATCCAAGAAAATTCAAATATATTGTGTCTATGAGCAAAATTTCTCATAAGTACAGTGTGAGTATAGACTGTCTTAAACTAAATGAAATAAACATATTTTTTTATGCATAAAAGCATGTTTTGTGTAGATTGTGGTATGGCAATCATTCATTATTCATTTACAGGATTACCCAGAGGATTTGGATATATTGGAGTTATGCTTGGGAATTGCTAGAAGTACATTTCATTTTGTGTTATGTGTTTTACATATAACAGTAAATTTACGCATATAATGCCATGCGTATTTAGTTTATAGACAATGTACAGAGCAACCCAAAAGCTAAACATTTTTTTCTATTAAATGTAATTGACATAAGTGCTTTGCTGAATTTTTTTATTTCGAAGAACACTGCGGACACAGGATGGAAAATTAATTTATCATACCCATACTGTAAACAAAGTAGTTTTTGGTGATCAATTTTTTAATGTATAATATCCCGTTTTGAGGCCTCTTGAATACAGAACTCAAATTTTTAATGTTTGATCTGTATATATACATATGAATTTTCAACATAATTTAACAACAAATAACTGCAGAAAATTCAAATTTGGTACTTTGGATTTCGTATCTAGTTGCCACTTGAAAAGTTGATCAAGATTTGCAAGTTTCAAGGAAATTAATAACAGGCTTGATTTTTGTTTTAATAAATGTATGAACTATAATTTAACGGGGGTTGAAGAGAGCAATAACCCCCTGACATAGAATTATATATCAAATAAAAATATTCCTAAACCTGTTTTAAATTTTCTTAAATTAAATTGAACTTTATTGTTTTATCTTTTTGATCTTACGCCTCAATCTGCAATCTTTCTGTATTGTATTTCTTTATATACTTAATTTATTTCTTTCTCCTTCTGTTTCTTCCTTTATAGACTTAGTTTCACATTGTAAAGGTAAATAAAAAAAGAACAAAAAATCATCCGGTATGCATTGATTATTAACACTTTCCAACTGTACGTACTTGTTCTATCATATAAATTTCAATGTTCTTTGCCTACATTATCACACAACGGACAAACAGAAAGACTAAAAGGCATATAGATACACTATTTCAATTCATAATCGCTCTTGAACTTTTTTGGAAAGTTTGAAAAATGCATAATGCAAAAAAAAAAAAATGTAGCCCTCAGATCCTAACTGCAGCCCTTAATGCATCTGAATATTTTAGTATAGCCCTATAAATCGGAAGGTTAACCATATCATATTCTATATAAGGCAGTATTTTAACATATTAACAAGAAATGTGAATTTCTTTATGATTTTTACAGCAGAAAGTTATTTAAATGTGATTTATAAGAATGTCTGTTCCAAAATGCAATGCATTTGCATTTTTTGGGCGTGTCTGAACACAAATCAGTTGTAGAGGAACTATTAATGCCTTTTTAAATAGGGAACATTTCACAGTAAACCTGAATAGCATATATCATTTTTTAAATATTCTGAAAATATTTATGAACAGATAGACAGATGGACAGTCAGACAGACAAATACGCAAATTGAAATCCTATTCACAGTTAAAAATTATTCGAAAACATTAAAAACGCTTAATGTAAATGAAAATGCAATTCCAGCAAATTTCCAATAATAACCCTTAACACTTAACATAACTGAATATTTTTGTATGCTCTGCAAATCTAATGCTAATCGTACTGTACACTATAGAAAGCATTCTTTTGTGCACATGAATAACATATTTCAATTTCATGAAGATTTATACAAAGTAATTAAAATTTGTTTTTTAAAAATATCTCTCATAGAGTGCAATGCTCTAGAATACTTCCAGGTATCCCAGTATACAAACCAGTGGTGGTATTTACTCCATTTTCGACGGAAAACATCCGATAGTGAACTTGAATAACATATTTCAATTTTATTAATATTTGTGTAAATTAAAGTTATTAAAATATGGTTTATAGAAATAGCTCTCATGAAACACAATGCTTTGGAATACTTTTGTGTGTCCCTGTACACAAGCTAGCAGAGGTATTCACTTCATTTTCAATAAGGAACATCCGATAGTGAACTTGAATAATATATATCAATTTCAAGAAATTTCATGATTATTTACGGGATTTAGAATGCGACAGAGAGACAAACCGAAGTTATTAGCACTTTTCAACCTTGTTGGAAAGAGTTAAACAGCCGAAGTCCTTAAAACTTTTCAACCATATTGGAAAGTGTTAAAAGGAAATAAACTGCGAAAATTTCACACGCTTTTGCTACTCTTTTAATATTCTTCCTATCTTAACGTGTTTAATTTGCAGGTGACCCCCTAAGAAATTCAACTATCAAATTTTTTAACAATACAGAATAATATAAATTTCTATTAAGTTCATAAAACTGTTGATTTCCCATGTTTGAATGATTTTAGTTGTTATTTTAAAATAAGGATCTTTTTCTTAATTTTTATCATCTCATAGATAACCCCCTAAAGGGAGCAATTTGGCGTTGAAAAATAGATGCCAAAATTGAAAATAAAGTGGTATAAGTCATCAATTTCAAATTGCAATAATTCAGCGAGATTTTCACTTAGAAAGGCTGATTTTTTTTCTTCTTCTTCTTCTTTTTCTTAGAGCAAAGAGAATATATTGCTAAATATAAGTCATATGATTGGAGGGACCATATAAAATAAAATTTCGTATTTTAATACGTATATAGTCCCTTCTACAAAAAAAAAAAATGCTATATTTTAAACCTACTCTTTATTTGCACCAATTTTGTAATTGGAAATATGTTTATATGTTTATTAGTTTATGATATAATCGCAGTATCATCTATTTTGAATTACCCGGTATAATTTCTCTATTTCATTTTTATATGTGTGGTAACTCTGTTAATGACATAAAAATTCAATAATATGATTTATCTATTACCTTACATTCCTATATTAACATACACCAGCATATTAACATATACCAATATTTTTCAAACCATCTAAATACAAACCCTTAAATATCACCATGCATAATATAAAACGAACTTACACCACTTTCAAAGAAAATGGCTCATATGCCAACTTAAGAGAGTTACTCAAGCAAATGACTCCTTTCAAACTTAAAAATAGCACAATGAAGGCTTTTTATGGTGCTTGAAGAATTTGTAAAATAAAAACAAATTTCCATCTCATAGAATTTCAAATTTATTGAATAATTTTTTTAAAACAAAATTTATACAGCAAATTCAATATAAGCCTGCTATTAACAAGTAATTAAGTTTCTATACATTAATATACACAGGAAAATACAATTAACCAGGCAGTAATTCAACAATGTTTCATTTGAAATGAAATGTCACATCTATATGTACATTTATACAAACAATACAAAAAACAAACAAGTCCTATAAATATAATTATTTTTTACAACATTAAAAATAACACGCAAATATCAGCTAACTTTACACGTTTCATTTTTAAAAATGCTTAATTAAAAAAAAAAATTTTAGCATCACAGAATCCTAATCACTAATTTGCATATCTTTCTTTATAAGTACACAACTTTTTTACAGGAAAAATATGTACATCATTGATATGTTTCCAGAAACATAACTCTTTCAATTCTGAAAAAAAAAAAAAAAAAAAAAAAAAACATCTTGTATTAACATTGTATTTTTTTTTTTTTTTTTTTTTTTTTTTTTTAATTCTTAAAAATCAAAATTAAACAATGTAACTTCTTTGATCATATTAACAAATGAAAAATGTAATTGCATATGATAAGAGTATATAATGCTCTAAAAAATTAATCTATTTATATCCAATGGCAATAAATTTTGTGCTATATTTCTATGATAATAAGTTTTGTGCTGTATTTCTGTCTCTATGTATGTATATATAGGCTGGGGGAGTGTTGCCAGCGTGAAACTAGTTTAACACCACAGGCAAGTCACAAGTCTTGCCGCCTGCCTCCTTCCTTCCTTTCTTAAGTTTTTTAAATTAATTTTTCATAAATTTCGATATAGTTTATGTTTTTAAGTTAAGATTTGTTGTGTTATTTTATTGTTTCGTTTGTTTTGCAGGCTGTTAATTAATAAATCTGGTTTCTTTAAATATGTGTATTTCATCCCCTGACGAATTTTTTTTCATTTTCTGAACTTCTCCTACATAAAGAAATTTTTATTCTTGGTCATTGGTGTTTCAGTGATCTTGTATCTGTTGCTTGGCTTCTACTATGTTTAATAGATCATCATTATTATTATTATTATATATATATATATATATACACACTTTTTTAAGATACAATATTTTAAAGATGTTACTCAAACATTTTATTTTGCAACTGTATGTTATATTTTAAAAATTCTTAAATAATTTGTTGTTATGACAGCAATTACAGATAACAATTCTTTAATATAAATTTCAAATTTCATTAAATATAATATATTACTTTTTATATAATATGCTTTTTTGAAAATCCTTCTTAAAGATTTTTAAAAAAATATTAAAAATATATTGACAAAATTAATAAATTATAAGAACAAAATTTAATACAACTTTAAATTGCTTTTAAATAGCAAATATATTTCCACAATGAATATTATGTCATAGCATTTTATAGTTATTTGTAATAACAAAATGATTTTAAAAAATATAATATGAAGTTTTGGATTTTAAAAAATATAAACGAAAAAAATTTAAAATTTCTAAAACTTAATTCAAAAATTTAAAATTGCACATACAAATAAGATAACACAAAATAAAAATGTCATAAAATGATTAAAATGTGTTTTTTAAGATAAAATCAAAACTAACAAAATATTTCAACAGAAGCAATTATAAAAAAAATTACAATCAACAAAGGTTCAATTAACAATAAAAACAAACATACTTCAAAATAATTTTATAACAAATGATTAAAACATGTTATTTTATTGTTTTATTCGCTTTATTTAAGCTCATAACAATAAATATACATAAAAATATTTTTAAAGATTCACTCATAACAGTACTTTGTAGTCAAAATCAAATTTATAACTTCAGATGATCTATAGTAAGTATCACAAAAAATATAACACATGGTTTTTTGCATTGCACATCTTGAAACACAAATCAAGTTCTTAGTTTCTATATCATGGTCTTTCTTGCACATTAATTTATCAATAAATAATTCACAGTCAACATTGTTTATATAAACAACACTTTGTTCTTAATTTACCAGTTTGCTTTATAATGAGGTATAGTCAGAACCAGCTGATATTTAAAGAAGGAACAATTGTATCAAATGCATGTACAAGACCTAGAAGTCAAAAATCATTATCCCACCCAGTTACATCGTCCATAGGTGGGCCACCGTTATCAGGAGGATAATGGTCAAAATTTGAAGTGTCAAAACAGTTCCTAATCTAAACAGAAAAGACAAAAGATATTTATTAAAATAAGGTTAAAACTTGCTTTTCCAAAATACTTAATAAAATTTTAATTATTTTTATTGTCTAATAAATATTCAAAAGTAAATTAATTAACACAAAAATGTGTACATTTATATAAATTTATCAATATGCAATGAATTATTCTGCTGGAAATAAGCGTGATAGCAAAATATTACACGTATGGTATCCCAGGTAGAAAAATGGCATAAGTCAAGAAATGACAATTTTGAGTCTCTATATAATTACAAAATGTGTATGAAGTGTCCCAATGTGCATGAAAAGTGTTACATCTCTCTCTCTCTCTTATTTTATCCATCTGAATGGCAGTAGAGTCAGTTTTATTGTAGACAAGTCATTAAGTTTTATCATTAAGTTGATTTTTTTTTTCCAAATACTGTATTTTTGAGTATGATCACTTTTCTTGCAGGGATGCGATATGCTAATCAATGTAGTGAACAAAAAAAAAAAAAAAAAAAAAAAAAAAAAACATTCAAGTGTCTTTTCTTTGTACCATTAATAATTCATTTTTAGAAATGTTTATTGAACTTGAAATATATATTTCACATTTTTTTTGAAGTAGTTAACACTTATTCTTTCTGAATTGATTTCTAGATTTTTCTTTTTTTGTGTTATTATACAACCTGTATTTAAATTTATTATTTAGCTGATTATTATTCCTTAAAATCGATTATTTCTGCCTATTATTACATAAAATATAAAATTGTATATGAAAAAATTAGAATGCAATTAAAAATTTATTTTTATTACAACTTGTATAATCACCTTCTTGAATACCTATACAAAAATAGAATGTCAATATAGCTTTAATCTTAAACTTAGATATTAAGCAGCTTGATCTTAAACAAAAGTTTAAAATAATAAATAAATAAATAGTAATTGTTAAAAGAATTTATTTTATCACTTAAAATAGACAGGGATGATCATATATTTTTTTTTTTTTTTTTTAATTATCAAAAAAGACAACAATCAAATTAGTTTTACTATTTTTTTTTTTTTTTTTTTAATAATCATAGAGACCGCTTAATGTTATTTTAAAAAAAATGTTTTGTATGTACTTTCTTTATTTCTTAAGTTTAGCAAATAATTGACAGGCAAATAAATAAAAAAAAATAAATAAATAAATAAAAAAACTTATTGATATTTAATAATCAATAATCAATAAATCTTAAATTTGCATACCATAATCAATAAATCTTAAATTTGCAACAAAATTGGAAAGTTTTAGAAATTTATTTGTTTATCTGTGTTAAACAGTAATAATTTAACAGTAAAAAAATATATCATATGCAGTATCATTGACTGCAATAAAATATATTTATACATGTTTTACTTACTCTAGGTTGAATAGGTGGCACTAAGTTTCTGTTGCACAGACCATCCCAGTTAAAGCCATCAAACCACCTAAAATAAAATTATGAAGCATAAATTTAAAAAGTTTAAAAACATACTTTTATTTTTTAAAAAAAAAGTAATAAAACTCAGATTCAGCAGAAGTGGATTCATTTTTGTAATCGAAAGATTAGACACAGGCAGACAGATTTTTCCTCTGAAACCTGCATCTCATAAAATATAATTCTCATATTATATTGTCATCGACTATAAACTTGTATGCAAATATTGAGCAAAATCACTTTGGTAAAATTGGATTAAAAAATGAGTGCAAGACTTGGGCCAGATAGAACAATCAAGTTAAATAAAAGTTTGTAAATAAGCCTAATGAATACATCTGACAAGTTGATAGTTACATATCTTTTTCATTATTGATAACATAAAGAGAAGAATTTAAAATAATTATCATTAAGATTTAGTAATTTATTTTAAAAACTGAAGAGCTTTTGTGATTATTATTAAGTTTTTTCAGGAAAATAATTAAATCTACAACTATTCACAGACATTTTTATCTAAGTTCTTGATATAAAATCTATAAAGAAAATATACTAAATGTAATTTATTCCACAAATAAACTTAATAAAATTTCTTCTTTTAAATTTCAATTAAAATATTTTAGTGTATAGATTACTAGCCATAATATAGAGAGTCGATTTTCTTTTCTCTTTATTTGCATGGTGAAAATTTTCTTAGTGAATTCAATAAAAAATCAGTAAATCTATTAATTCATGTTCCACAAAATAAAACAATGGTTATGGATTAAAAAAAAAAAAAAAAAAAAAAAAGACAAAAATGAAATTACATCAAGTTCAAACTCTTTACACCCCAAATTTTATTCTATGTTTTGTATATTCCCTGAAGTTGTTGAATTGTTATCAATTATCAATTGTTGCAAAATATTTTTAATTATTTTATTTTAAGAAATAATATTTTTAATTAAATAATAATAATAATTTTTCCTATTAAAAAATTCTGAAAACTAATAAAAACTCCAAGGTACAGAGGAAGTAGCTTATGACACCCCCCCCCACACACACACACACAGACACATTTATTTATTTATTTTTAATCTACTTAAATTGAAACTTTTAACGAAATTTTTTAAGTCATTTTTTTTTTTCTCTTTTTATTAATTTAAAGGCAAATGCACTTTATATATATATATATACATATATATGATCCTAATGTGGCATATATATACATATATATGATCCTAATGTGGCATACAAGTTTCTCTTTTCTAAGTTACATAAGCAATATATTTTTAATCTAAATAGTATTTAATCTATTTTTATTTCAATTTTTATTTTATTTATTTATTTATTTTTTTATTCTTGAAATTTTATCTAATAAAAAAGTTTTGATAAAATGATATAAAACTTTTATGATTATTTCTGGAGCTGTGTGATTTACTATACAATATTATTTTTCAGAATCAAAGAAAAAAAAAAAAAAAAATCCATAAAATTAACAATTTTTTTTTTTTTTCATATTTGTTATATATGATCTCATATATCAGTGTCTCAGAAACAACTCATAATAACATTTTCAATATCTATTGTTTTATATAAAATTTCACATTCATATGTAATTGTTTAATGATTAAAGCGTGAGTAACTATGGATTAATTCTTTTATATTTTAAATATCCCAGGGTATATATATTTTTAATCTTATATATAAGAGAAACAAATGAACAAATGCCCAAATTTATCTATAAGTATATCAGAATTTTTATGAAAGCTGAAAAGTATGGTGATACACTACTTCAAATACCATACAAAATCTTCAGTTATTTAAATATTTTTAAAAATAATAACATTTAAAAATTAACCCGTTAATGCCCGAATTAATTTTGCAAAATATTATTAGCCGATTATTTCATTTCTAAATTAATAAAGACAACTGACAGTAAAATATATTAATTTAAACAATTCTTCTTATAATTTTAAATTTAAAGCCTATCCTCATTTATTGACGTTTAGTGTTCTAGCGGAAAAATTTCGAGATAGAAAAACTTTGAGATAAGAGATTAATTACCTGTTATATGTTGACAAAGATCTCGAATGTAAAGTATTATAATATATATTATTTTTCGACTTGATTTAAGTTAGTATACCTGCGCAAAAAGCAAAGATATGTGTGACGAATGAAAAATCATAAAATGACTATCCAAATTATGAAATAATAATTAATAGTAGGCACATAAAACTTTCAGGGATCATTTAGAGCGACACTATAAACTGTCACTAGAAAGCAGAAATCATTCCAAAAAACCACAAAAAATATACGTACCATTTTATTAACTGTCCTCAAATCAGGACACTGGGCGCTAACGGGTTAATGTAAAAGTTCCAAATATTTATTTTAAAACCACTGATTTTACTATAACTTTATAAATGCAGTTCAGCAAAAAGAAAAAAGAAATGCGCGATAAAACAACGGAATCGACACTAAATTAAAAAACAAAACATAAAATAAATAAAAAACAAAATTACAAATAAAATTACTAATAATGCTAGTTCAAACAGTAATTATTAATGCAGATGTGAAAAGAAACTATCAATTACTTGTGTTTCTGTATTTCTGTAATGCCTCCTTTCTGATATCCAATTCTTTCAGATGGATTATCTCTAAAATAGAAAATTAATTTTATTTTTAGAAAAATGTACATACATTGTAAAATAAAGATGAAATGATCAAACTTAAAATTAAAATAAAGTTCGCCGAAACTGAAATCGTTTATCTAAGATTATAATTTGAAGATAGCTCAGACTCATCTTTGGTAAAAGTAATTGTAAAAGAAAAGCATTATAGATGTACAGTAGTTTCCTAATATTTAATCAAATCATATTCTATCATTGTAAATATAAAATTTTAATAAACTATTATTAAAATAGTAATAATAAAGTTTTATTTTTTATTTTTCACTAAAAATTCAGAAAGGTTAAAAGTTTTTTTTTTTTTTTTTTTTTTTTTTTAAACACATTGTAATTTGTTGAAAATTGTTTAAAAATTTCTTTGTTTATTTGACTCTCTGCCTGAACTCTGATTTTCATAAACACACTTAGATTGTTATGAAAGGGGCATATATTGTTAGATATCCTTGTAGTATGTTCGTAATTGGAAATTTACAGTATAGTTTATACATATATATTAATTACAGGGTGGCACCAGAGACTATAGATACATTATAGACTATTAGTGATTGTTTTTCATCTGTATTTCTAATCACAATAACATGTCCCAAACAAAGTGATATTAATGCATAAAAATACACAGGTTTACAGCAAGCTATCTTCCTTTACAATAATATTTCTCTCACACAGACACAGAAAAAAATCCAAATGCATTGTGCACTATAGATAATAACTATTTTAAATATTACAAATTAGAATTAATGATATATTTTACAAGTGAATGAAATCTTTGTCTTTCATGTATGTCTTTATGAACAACTATCGTTGATAGTAAGTTAATATAATTATAATCTGGTAGTAAATCTTTGTATTCTTTCATTTTATGTGAAAAGCAATAAATAAATTGAACAGTAAACATAAAACGAGTGTAGTTCTATAGATTATTAGTCGATTTGGTGTAACAGAGAGGAATTCTATTGTGGGGTTAATTTGCATGCTTGATGATTTGTTAAGTATTATTACAAATATTGATACCATTTCATTAAGAAATATTGATTCTGTCGATAATTTATATAAATTCTTTTTTTTATTTATTACTCCTAGCATTCTTTTGGTCATATTTAGAGTAAAATTAAGAAATCTTTGGGATTTTATTTTTATTATGTGGAGTATGCTTAGATTTTGTATATTAAAATTTATCCCTCCTCCCTCCAACCAAAAGATAATTGATTAAAACAGGCGTTTTCAACGTTTTTTTTTTTTTTTTTTTTTTTACTTTATGCCGTGAAAAGTTGAACATCATCTGTCAAATTTTGACGGGTATTAACTAGTTATTATTATTTTTAATTAAATAGGATTGATGTTATTGAAACTTACTAAAGCATGTTGAAAATAATGCATTTAGCATTAATAGTTATTATACCAAATCAGTCAAAAGCACAGACCTATATTTCCATAGAATTCCTTATTTGTTATTTATTATTTCTTCGTAAATATTTCAAATAAATTTTAAATATTTTTTAAGAGAGTTTTTAATTTAGAATATCATCTACTGCAATATTTATTTTTAATTATTCTTGAAAGAAGGAGAATAATATAATAAACTACTTATTATTGAAATGCGCATGCTAAAAATTAATATTTGTAAAAAAAAAAAAAATTATAAAAAAAGTACATAACATTAATTCAATTTATCTTTATTTTTTCACACGATAAATATTTATTTTTTTTAATTATGTGTAACAAAAAAAATAACAATGACATAAAAATTTTCAAATATTTACATTTAATGCAATGAAATTTTACACAATTAAAAATTTAAGTGATACAAACCTGCATAATCTTTTTATCAAATTAGTTGCATTTCTTGAGACAGTTCTAGGAAATTCTACTATGTCGATGCCTTTTAAAATTATGTTGTAAGTTCTCATAGGATCAGGTCCAGTAAATGGAGGCCTAATTAAATTAATTTTAATATAATATTAAATACAATAATTTAGCTTAATAAAATTTATTTTATATTATAAATTAATTTTAATTTCCACTTAAAACATGAATAACCTATATAAAAAAAAAATAAAAAAAATGCTAATCTAACAGCTAAATATGCAAAAGGCATAAGTTCTTTCAATCTTAGAATGTTTAATAGGCAAATTTCATTCTGAAACATTATTTAAAATTAAATAAATATCCAGTCAAAAATAAATAAAAATTCAAACAGTTAAATATTCAGACTTTACGCCCTGAACTATTGGTTAATATTAAATATAATAATATTTTAAACAATTTTAAATCCCATTACTAAAAGTAACATATTAAAATGTACCGATAATATTTATTTATTCAATATATACCTAAAATGTTAATTAACTTAATTTATGAAATTATTAATATTAATTATTAATTTCATAAATTTAGACAATTAATTATTATAAACTACATAAATGGCATTATTGTAAAAAAAAAAAAAACATTATAACAATATCCCTGAATGAAATTTGAAAAATGAAAATTAATATATTTTTCAATTGCATAACTATTGTAAATAAATTCTTAAAATAATACTTACGTTCCTGTCAGTAATTCATACATAAGTACTCCTAAAGACCAGAAATCTGCAGAAGTATCATGTCCTCGATTAAGTATAACTTCAGGAGCAACATACTCGGGTGTTCCACAAAATGTCCATGTTTTACGTCCATTGGGTAATTTTTTAGCAAACCCAAAATCAACCTAAGTGATTAAAAACAATAATTAATTAAATACATGAGTATGTATTCATAAACAAGAAAGAAAAAGAAAATGAAATATTATGTCTTTCAGTAAGAATGTTTTAATACAAATAAAGTATAGTTTACATTTATAAATATCTAATTTATAATTTATGAATATAAAACTTAAATAGGCATTATAAATAAGTTTCAATGTATTTTAATGAATGTAGCAGAAATGAAATAGCACAGTAAGTAGAATAAATTTTCTTTTTTACTTTCTTCTATATATACAAGAATAAATTTTGGATATGTGAAAATTTTTGACTTCTGGTTTTCAAAGGATTTACACATTTTGAGGTGTTCTGAACTGAACACAATGTAATCATTTTTTTTTTTTTTTTTTTTATGTTCATCTATTCATGTTTGTTAGCGAAAATTCTATAGATGTCGTGTCTCATAAAATAATGCATACTAATTCTACAAAACTTGATACTTAGTTAGACACTTATATAAAATGTTGCTAATTAGATTTTGGCTTATCACCCAGCAGGAACTGCTATGCTGCAATTTAATTGAAGACTATATATCAAGTTATACAGTATATAAATGCACAAAACTTGATATGTAAAAGAGCCATGATGAAAAACTACGCTGATTTTATTTAAGTGCATAAAAGCAAACAAGCGGTGCTGCTTTTATTCACTTTCTGTTATTTTGCAGGTGGCTATATCTTAGTATCTATTGTACAAAATAGCACCAAACAGCACATGAATAATGTTTACCATGAGAAATTATGCTGATTAAATTTTTAAGTGTGTTAAGTATGTGGCATTGTTTAATAGAATGATATAGAAGAAAGTTCTGTGATGGCCATGCCATAGCATACTAGTTTCCTTTTATATCTTTTCTATAGATGTTGTGTCTCATAAAATAATGCATACTAATTCTACAAAACTTTATACTTACTGTAAAGTAACTGTGTAAGTATAAAGTAACTGTAAAGTAGTATAAAGTAACCGTACATAAAATAAACTGTATATACATTACATAAACTGTAGTAAGTATGAAATAACTGTAAAGTAAGTATAAAGTAACTAAGTAACTTTGCAGCTTACTGTATACTATCACTGAAAATAATAAACATTTCACTAATATTAAGTACAGAAAATAATATCTTGCAAATATTATCTTCTTCAGTCCACAAGATGTTGAATAAGGTGCTAGGTTTGATGCCAGGTTGTGCTGAGCGGCCTAGCTGTTTGGAGTTTTCTGTGGTTTTCTCTGAAACTTATGTAAATATGGGCTATGACCCTTTAGAAAGACCCCCCCCCAGAGGGCACTTCCCATCAGACCTAGGACCCTAGTTCAGTCAATCAGTCTTAATTCTAATACCAACACCAATACCACAAGATGTTGAAGTCATTCACTTTACATTAGCATTTGAAGCCTTCTTCTGAATACTATATGAAGCCTTCCTCACTTCCTCTGTATACTATATGAAGCTATCATGTTAAATAACAAATTTACTTGAGGTAATAAATGTAGTGTAGTTAAATTACACTGTATATTTTTTATTAAAAAATAGGAATAGCACAGGAAAAGTCAAATCACAAGGCCAAAAATCAGGCCTAGGACCTTAGTGCAGTCAATCGGCCTTAATCCTAATTCCAATACCACGAGATGAAGTCATTCACCAAAACTTTACATTAACATCTGAAGCCTTCTTATGTATACAATATGAAGTCTTCCTCTGTATAATATATGGGCTATCTCATGTTAAAAAATGAACTTACTTAAGGTAATAAATGTAGTGTAGTTAATGTACTGTATATTTTTTTATTATAGAATAGGAATAGCATAGGAAAAGTGAAAATCACAAGACCAAAAATCAGGTTACTAGATTCACTATTGGATATTTCCATTGTAAGTAATTTTTTGTTAAACATTCATTTTAATAATAGCATACAAGAAAATTTAAAACATCAACAAAATAAGTTTCTTTTAATTGTTGTATTATAACGTTACAAATGTTATTTTATTTTCCTTTCTGTCCAAAAACGTGTAAAAAAAATTATTTAAAAATATCGACATTAATTCTACTTTTGAAGGTTTTAATTCAAATATTTTCCTTACCAGTTTCACATAACCTTGAGAATCTAGAAGCATATTTTCAGGTTTCAGATCTCTGTAAATAATATTCTTCGAATGTAAGTAATCAAAGGCAACGACTACACAAGCACAGTAAAATCTTGTGGTTTGTTCATCAAAACAACCTCTATGAATAAAAATAAATAAATAAGTTTATCACTAAATGTAAAATAAGTTTATAATTAAAAGTAAACTTTATAAAAATTTGCATGTTCTATAGAAATACCCCAAAAGTGTCTTTATAAATTTTTTGAAAGTCTCTTCAAATTTGAATTAACGCATAATCATTTGTAAAATTAATAAAAATAGTACTAAAAATACAATATATAATATTAATCAGAGATTTTTAAAATAATTTATCAGGGAAGTAAGGCAAGGCTAGGCTATATTGTTTTGCCAAAGTATGAAAAGAATTATTTAAAAGTAATCACTCAAATGAAGCGAGAAAAATGAATGAAAAACTTATTTAAATTTTAAATTACTTCTTCTTTTATATATATATATATTTTCCAAATTTTGATTAACAAGAAATTTATCAAAATCTTATTTTCATTTCTAATATAATTACATAATTAAAACTATATACAGCATAATTATAAATTCCAATAGAAAAATAAGAACAACAATAATAAACACCAAGACACAAAATGAAAGATAGCGACATAGACTAATTCATAAAAATACAAAGTATACTAATAATTCTTTAAAAACAATGGATTTTGTTTAAAATTTTGGTAATAATGAAAGTTGAACAAAATATAAAGTTAATTTAATTAGCTGTGAATGAAATATATCATCAAAACATGTATTGGAAACATTTATCACCCATATCTGCATGCTACTTTTTGTAATATAATTGTTATTATGTTGATCATCAACACGCTGATCATAATATTCATTATTGTTTATGATGTTGATCATAAACCATCAACAGTTGATGTTCTCTGCAGGTGTATTCACTATTATTAAGGTTAAAGTTAACAAAATCTGAGGTCAGCTTCATGTAAGAACTGTTACATTTTTGACTAAATAGGCAAGTTTTGAACATTATCTCTACAGTATTTCTAGATAGTACTATATTTGCTGTGGTGTGAAATATAGTATCTAGAAACACAATCCACACTACCTTGCATCATCATAGATGATGACAATTTCATCTATTTAATTTCAGTTATTGATTTGTCAGTGAATAATTTAGTTAGTTAGTTATACATATCAAAATATGTTTGAATAAAAATGTATGATTTTATTTAACGCATAGAAATTTGTTTACTTTTAATAGTAATCATAGCTATATAAAAATTATCAAATAATTGTATATAAAATTATTAAAAAATTTACCATTGGCGCATTATTAATGAATCATGTTTAACTGCAGATGTTATAATAAGACAATAAATGGGTTAAATAAAAAGACCTCAAAGTTTTATTTATTTATTTATTGACATTTTCCCTTATAAATTTAAAGCAAAAAACAATACTTTCTCATGCATAAAAATAACAAAACTATTTTACTTTGATTTTTTTTCTTTTTTTTTTTTGAAAATAATGAAATATATGTACCTATCTCTCAATAATGTCCATAACTCCCCTCCAAGGCAAGCTTCCATAAGCATGTACAAGTATTTCCTATCTTTAAATGTACGATATAATCTGGAAGAAAAAAAGCAAACATACATATATGTGTATGTTTTAAAATAATGCTAATAAAATAGACAAATTTATCAATATTGTACAATTTCAAAAGCAATTAAATATCTTTTAAAATCATTTTTCAAAGTTAGAATAAAGAACAGTGAAAGACACTTACTTAACAATAAAATCACAGTTAGATTCTTCCATAATAATCTTTTCAGATAATATGTGTTGTTGTTGCCTAGTTTCAACAATTTGTGCTTTCTTCATAACTTTAAGGGCAAATGTTCTGGAACTATCATTATTCAACTGCACCTATAAAAAAACACAGAAACAAATTCTCATGTGAATTTAAATTATTATAAATTGGTGAAAGCAATATAAAATTAAAAAATAAAAAACAATAAAAAACAATAAAGATCTTAAATTAAGAATTCAAAATCATTAGTAATGTTATTTTGAACTTATAGGAATGTTTCTAATGTGTTTTCATCAACAAATTGCAGTAAAATTTACTGATATGCTGATGTTAAGTAAATGGTTAATAAAAACACCTTAAGCAAGTACCACAAATTTTAAAAGCAATTAGTGGTGCTTCCTAGAAAAAATTTTATTCAGTATTATTAACTGCAAAACATTTTAAAGAATTGAAATTTTGTAAATGCATCATATTAGGATTGTCATCAAAGTTCTAATTCTTCAGTCATACCAGTTTTTTCAATACTTTTTACTACGGAATTTTTTTTTTCCTTTTTAATAAATAAAGACAATTACTTGAAATATAAGAATTAATATCAACATTAATACTAATTCCTCATCCTGCCTTCTCCAACAAAGCTATTTATTTAATTTAATTTTATTTATTTTATTTTTATTTTTTGAGAGGAAAACCGATTAGAGCATCAGACTCTTCCACATCTTTATGCAAGATTTTTTCATAAAGTATGTCACAAACAAATCTTATGCCCCCCCCCCCCCCCCAAAAAAAAAAAAAAAAAAAAAAAACTTGACTTTTTTTGTTCCATATTTAGAGCATATAAGGTGTTGAAAATTGACAAAATTTAATTGATTCAATAACGAAATTTTATATCTAGCTAAATTATTTGGGTGGGGTGGGGGTGTTTTACTTACAGGACAGATTTTATAACTTCACTAATATATATATATATGTGTGTGTTATATTGCATAAAATTGTATTAAAAAAAAAAAAAAAAAAATCTTATGTTATTATGAAAAGATAATCATAACAAATACAATTTTTTCACCCATGCTGAAACTGTACATTCTTAAACTTTTTAAATAGTATTCGTCAGAATTAAAGAATGAATTTGAAAAGACAATTTAAAGAAAATAACTGATTATAGACTTGAGTAAAAAAAAAATATATATTTTTTTTTAAACATTAAACATTATCAAAATTTTTAATTAACAGAAATATATAAAGTTCAACTTACTAATTCAACTCTTCCAAATCCACCAACCCCAAGAGTAGTGACTATTCGTAAATCACATAGCCGGATATCAGAAAATTCTTCATTTGCTCTACAGTAAAAGTTTAAAAATGTCTTCATAAGAATTAGGTTTTTTTTTTTTTTTTTTTAATTGAAAACAAAATTATATGCAACTCATGTAATTATTCAAATCCAACCATTAATACTGTGTAAATTGACTTCTTATAATGAATATATTTATGTATATGAGCATGCATATATTACATAACAAAAATAATGATTATTTCTATATATTTGTGTGTTTTCAATAAAACATTTATCATTATAAGTTGTTGCTGTTTTTTCCTGTCCTAGAAGTCAAACTACAATTTAAACTGATTTGCATACAAATTTAAATAAGTAAGAAACTGTTTATAATTAAGCTTTAATTAAAAAGAAAACAGTAGTATTTCAAAATGAATAGCTACAAGTAGCATACGAATTATTCTTACCTTAAATTTCATAAATAGCAGCTTTTAGAAGAAAGAAGAAAATTATTTATAGTTTTAAATAAGTAAATAATAATGAAAAAAAAAGTAATATTAATAGTCTTAAAAATACAATTTGACATTTAACATTTAACCATTTATTATTTTCATTGACAACAAAAATTCATTTGTTTAATAATGTTAATTATTGACATGAATGTTTATTTAAATGATAAATTAAATAACACAGAGCTTTTTATAAAACAATAAATTTGGATGCTAAGAAAATTGTAAGTAAATTTATCTTTACAAAAACAAAATAATAATAATTATTATTATTACTGGTATTATTATAAGTATCATGTTGTATTATTGTTAGATAAAGTATTTAAGAAAATAAATAACAAACATATAATATTTACTTTTAAATTCACAAATGATAAAAAATGTTATAACTCCAAGTAAATATAATTACAAAATAATTAACTAGAATTTTACATGCGTCTTTATATTCATTTAATGATCTATAGAATATTTTAAAATAAGAACTTTATATCCATTCACAAATATTACAAATACAGAAATTAATTAAAACATAATTAATTAATACGTACTTTTTTCTAAATATTGCATCTTCATCATATTTCTTTGTTTTTATTTCATCAATATGACTAATTAATTGATGAAATGAACTGAAAAAATATATATATATAAATACAAAGAAAATATTTGCATGTAATATAAAATATTATTTACAACTTTTAAAACACACATGCAATTCTGTATATAAAAATTTAATAAATTAATATAAAGATACATGTGTTAACACAATTCTGTAAAATTACATGAAATTTACAAAAATTTCTTTTGTTGAAAAAAATGAAGCTAGAATATTAACTATTTAATACTATAAATGGAATGCCTTATTAGAGGTTTGCCCAAAGATTAACTAAGAAAGCTAACAATGTTTTTGCAAAGTTTTTTTTTTTTTTAATGAAGCCTTTAAAATCTTGGGTTTTTTTTTTTTTTTTTTAATGGAGTCTCGTAAATCTTTGTGTATAATCAGCATTTGCTTATAATGAAATTTTTAAATGTGAAAATTTATAATCAGAAATTAACTGATCGGGTACGGTACTACTAATTAATTACACTGCACTGCACTTGGGGAAAAAAAATTGACCCCTGATACCATTTGCTGATTTTTATGTAAAATGACCTCCTGAATTCAAATATGACTACAATTTCACGCAGTCACCACCCTTTTCTTGGGACACCACCCCCTCCCCAAATTTGTATCACTGTTCGGTAATTTTATGGCCATGAATTTGATTTGGAGAATGAAAAAGAATTAATCTAACACTTAAAAACAAAAAAAATACATAATTTGTAATAAATAACATAATAATAGATTTAAAAAGTATAAGAGATGTAATACATAATTTCATCGGCAAATCCCCCCCCCCCTCCCTAAATTTTCCCCTTGCCACAAATGTTGATGTTTTAGAATTTTTCAACTCTGTAGCCTCTCAGAAGATATTTAACAGTTAAAATAATCCTCCCCCCCCCTTAAAAATAAAATTTATAGCCATAAAATTACCGAAAAGTGATGAAAATAGGGGGCCGTCCCTAAAAAACGGTGGGTGATAGGGCAAAATGGATGTCACAATCGTATTCAGGAGGTCACTTTACATAAAAATTTGCCAAAATGATGTTGGGGCAATTTTCATGACGAGCAGTGTTATTAATAACTCCAGAAGAAATTAACTTTTAAATTTCAAAAAATACATATATATATATTTTTTAAATTAATGTATTCATAAAAGTGCTTTATTAAAAAAATTATTGTAATTATAATACATTCATTTCAAATTAAAATTACAATTTTGAAATCTATTGCATTCAATAAAAATTTTACTATATTTTTAAAATTGTAATAATTTTTAAGTTTAAATAATATTAATACAAAAGAATAAGATAATTATGTATATTAGTATTCTAACAAAAGCAGTGCTTGAAATATTATGCACTGGGGAGAAATTTTTTATAATAAAAGGAGGGTTCGCTGAATATTCAAATTAAAATTAGATATATTCCATTAAAATTATTATAATACAGAACAGGGACATTGCAATTCAAAAAATATGAGAGGGGTTAAAAAAAAATTTTTCATTTTAAAAATGGCTAAAAATTATTTTCTAATGATTAAATGTAAATTAATATTTACTAATCATCAATATTAATTACAAAAATTCACTAATAATGCACATTTATCATACTTAAATTCTGATTTTGAAAGAATTATTCTTTTACTTAGTATTTATTAAAAGGAAAAACATTCGATGTTGGGAGAGGGGCTTCAGCCCCTTGAACCTCTTAACCAAAAATGAGATTTAATTATTCAATTTATTTTATTTTAAACTATGAAAATTGACAGCAGAGAAATGAAATTATATTACCACAAGTAAAAAATTTTCACAATATAAATTATTTTAAAAATAAATAAATAAAATAAAATAAATGTTATAGCTGATAAATAAAGATTCAAAAATCAGTTAATATTTTAGTTTTTGATCCTCTGAAATAGTTCATGCTATACTAAGGTTGATTTTAAAATAATACTTCATAAATATGACTGAATATTGTTCAAAAAAATTAAAATAAAAGTTTTACAGTTATTAAATTGGAGAAAACAATTGAAAGCAATAGCTTAATAAAAATGATATATATTGAGAATATAATTTTTAAAATACTAATAATAATAATAATAATAATAATTCTATATAATTTTTAAAGAATTTATTTTGCATGTACACATTATATATATTAATAAAAGTCAACAAATTAAGATGTAAAGCATAACTTACTCTCTATCAATAACTAGACAGGTTACACCCTCAGGGTCATCAGCAACAATATTTGCAGTTCTGACATCTTCACTGAAAAGTGGAAATAGAAAATAAACATTTTGGTATGCCTCAAAATTATCTTCAACATTAAAACAATATTTTTAGCACATTTATATTATGTAAAAGCAATTATATTCTTTTTCAATTATCTTATCTAAACAAATATATATTAATGGAACTTTAAGCATATTTATATTAGAAAATTAAATACTTCAGACATATAAACAAATAAAGATAATAAATATCTATATTGAAATAATCTAAATCTATAAAAATAAAACTGTTTCTGTCAGTCTATGACAGTCTAATATAATGGCAAGTAAATAGCAATACCTACAATTGCTAAATATGCCATAAAAATAGTCTCCCAAGGAAATATAAAGAATATTCCTATCTATTTTTTATTTTTTTTTTCTTCCTAAATGTTAATTTACAATTTTATAAGTTTTACACATAAGTAGCACTATTACGATCATTTCTGTGTACTAGAAAAGTACAGAATTAAAATAATAATAATAATAATGCACTATAACTTTTAAAACCAGAAATGCAAAATTTTCTAATAAAACTGTGTTGGTGCAAGGATTAAGGTTGATTATATTCATGTCTTCATGATGGACTTAAGCCTGGGTCTGTTGCCTTGCGGGGGGGGGGAGAAGGTCTTTGTAAGTAACACAGACTGTATTCATGCGAGTTCTGGAAAAAATAAAATAAACATAAAACTTTGAATGATAGTGTGACGTGCGTGACTTAGGTCGAACCTTGCACCTTTCGTATACCAGTTTTTTGAATGCAGAACCTCTCAGCCACTGTTAGAAGTATTTCTAATAAATTTTATTTTTCCGACTGAGTGAAAATAATGCCTGGACCGGGAAAGCATTACTTTCACTCAGTCGGAAAAATAAAATTTCAATAAATGATTTTCTTCCAATCAGTTGATTGTGTGATTTTAATAAAAATTGTATTTCTAATAAAGTCTATAGTGAAATCATGCCCTTTAATAGATTATCCCAAAATCGATTACATGTAATTTATTATTGTTGGTTATATCCACAAAAATACAATATATAATATTTTCTAATTTTCTTAATAAAGGTTTTTCGGATATTGATTATTGTAAATTACCTATTATTGGTGAGATTTTCAAAAATACAAAATTATTCATTTAATATAAAAAATTCCCATATCGTCATATTTTGCATTCATTTTTATATTTATTTAATTTTTCTCTCTTAAAAGAAAACTTCAAATATCGTCTATTATTTTTGTGCCTAACTCTAATTTTTCTTTTAGCCTCTCTATACTCTTACTTAATATGTTATATATTTACAGAATACTAAAAATGATTCATAAAATAAATTTGTTTCAAATTTTCAATTTTTAATTTAAACCTCATGATTTGTTTCTCAGTTTCTATTTTAAATTAAACTGTTACTCTTAACTTACGTATTTAACTAGTTATAATACGCAATCTTCAGGTGCATATAAACATAATACTATAATGTTACCTTTGTAAAGCTTTCTCTCCAAAAAAGTCTCCACAGCTAAGAGTCCTCACATACTTCTCATTATTTTGATCAGGGTCATTAATAGTGACTTTAACCTAGAAATATTTATATACAAACAAAAATTAAATAATACATCATATCTTATGTGATTATCAGTACGTATATCAGTTGCTTTAAAAATGTACTCTGTATTCTAAAGGTGAAAATTCCTTTGATTTTAATTTATTGTTTTTAACATTTTAAAATTCCTATATTCTTTTAAATAACTCAACATATTAAGTCTTCTCAGTGCAATCATATTTAATTTTCAACAACAATTAACTTATACTGAAATTCTATTATTCTTTTCTGCTGTTTTAATAATTCATAAATATATTATAATTTTGTAACCTTTTTGTAACAGTTTCTGCAATACTTATTAGCAAAGCTGGTTACAATTAAATTAACAATGTCTAAGTCTAGTTTAAGCAACCGTCTAGAAATTGAGAAAAATACCTGTCCTAATCTTTTGTGATAGTCTTTATTTAGTGTAAAAAAAATTTTTATTTTCTGTGTTGTCGTTATAAAAGTTTAAGCAAAATATCCTGTAAGGATATAACAAGATATTCTATAAAAAATATTTTAAAAAAAGAGAGAGAGGGAGAGAGAGATTTCAGTTGTTGTGTGTAAAAATAAAACTTTGATTTTATTTCTTGTGAGTTTCTTTTATATTCATAAGAAGAATGTATTGGATCAAATATTTGACATCCAGTTTTTGACAGTTTTATACATTTCAAGAGCTCATAAACATGTTTTGATCATTTTTAAATTGGTGTGTCTCTGTTTGTCTGTCTGTGAGTGTGAGTGACAAGAATTTTGTAGTAGCTTTAGATCAAGAACTAATGTACAAATTTCACAAAAATTTATATTTAACTGAACTTTAACAAAAATTGGTATCTATTAACTTTTTGTGCAGATCGCTAAACAGGTAACGCGGCTATGCTGCGATTTCCTCGATTAGCAAAAAAGCTATATCTCAGCTACAAAAGTGCATAACTGCACAAAACTTGATATGTGAAAGAGCAATTATGAAAAACTATGCCGATTCAATTTGGGTGCTTGTCAGCCAACAGGTGGCACTGCTAAGCTGTAATTTCTCCGATTTACGGGAAAAGTATGTCTCAGATACTATAATAGTGTATAAATGCACCAAGCTTGATATGTGAGATGCCCATTATAAAAAAGAATGCTGACTTATTGTCGATGTATCTCAGCCGACAAGTAATGCTGCTATTATTCACCTTATGCTATTTTCCCTATGGCTATATTTTAATATTCATTGGTTGAAATGGCACCAAACTGCATGTGTAAAACCTCTATTGTGAGAAGCATATTGATTAAATTTTTGTGCATGTTAAGCGGTAGATGGCACTTTTATACAAAATGATTCAGATGAAAGTTTTGTGATAGCCATAACATACTACTTTAATGAAACAGTACATGAATCACTAAAAAATAATCATTTAAATGCTCAGATTGCTCAGATTTTTTTTTTTTTTTTTTTTTTTTAAGTTTTTCATTATTAGTTCCTTGATTTTAATATATATATATATTTACTATATTAGTATAGTATACATAAATATTTAAATACTAGTAGGCTACGTCCGCTTCGCTGGTGCTTTAAATGAATTTTCAAAGAATTGGATCAATACTTATTTTTTATATCGCATTATAAAAAAAAAAAAAAAATACATTGAAATTTCTCAAAACCTCGCTTCCGGTATCTGCTGCCTACGGCAACTCATTTTCAGCCCGCACTGCATCGGATCCAGGTTCTCACTGCCTACTGAAAAGTCTTTCCCGGTCTTCCCCCCCCCCCCCCCCAATTTGGGTATTTATCGACGACAGTTGGATCTGCTATTACTTCAGAACTGCGATTTCAAATATGACTGTATCTCAGCATCCATTAAATATTTTAGTTTTTGAACCATGTATTTTATAGCCCACACTATTTACACTATATTACGATTTGATTTCGACCAATATAATAAAAGAAAATGAAAGAAAACTTTCTTTTAAAAGGAATTAAATTCATAAAAAACAAATAAATTTGAAACAGTTGAATCCTTTCTACTATAACTACCATTTTTTCCCGATAAATACTATAAATTAAAAAATAAAATAATACATATTTTTTAAAGGGATTAATTAAAAAAAAAAGAAAGAAAGAAAGAAAAATAAAAAGTTGTTACACTATAAAAATTATACACAAACATAACTGTTATAAATACGTTTTTAAATTTAAAATACTTATTTTTTTTCTAATGTATTAACCATTTTATTTTCAATAAATATAATAAATTAAAAAATAAAAATAAAAATAAAAGATTTCGGCTTTAAATAAAGGTATTAAATAAAAAATAAATAACGTAATAGCCGTTGCTAAGATACGCAGCCGATTACAATGAAAGAATAAATCTACGAAAAATGAAACATAGAAACCAATATTTAAAATCGAAAAAAATTTAATTAAAAAAAAATTAATTCGAAAAATTCTCGATGAAGTGCACACCTGCAGGGTCCCAGTCCCAGATACCTATATGCCAAGTTTTATAGCTCTGCGATCGGTAATGTGAGCACCAGAGCACACACACACAGATACCTCTCTCTATTTATATAGATGTATGCTCAATTACCATAAGTATTGCAGAATTACATAGAGATTATTACAAGCAGATATAATAATAATAATAAATTAATAACTTACCTTCCCTCTGCTTATGATAAAAAATGTATCACCTCTTGCACCTTGTCGAATAATGTAGTCACCGTTTTTGTAGGTTGTCTGAGGAAAAAAAAAATATTTATATATATATATAAGCTTTATTAAAAAGAATATCGTTTTTCAAAATAATAAATATAGTTGAATTTCCTAATGTATTTAAAGTCAGAAATAAATTATGAAACATATTTTCTATTACAGATCTTTGAATTTTTTTTTTTTTTTTTTTTTTTTTTTAATATCTATATATATATATCAAATACACTGTTAGATTTAACTTCACATTGTAATATACCAGTATCTGTTATAATAAATACAGTAAAGTAAATATTTGATAGAATAAAAAATAAAAAATATATAACAAAGAAAATATTTAACAGAATAATAACTAAATTATAGCAATATTTTCTGAGTTTATATTATGCCAAATATTTACTTCACCACAAAACTTAAAATTTCCTAATAAGAAATAATTTTTTTTAAGCAGAAAATAATTAAAATATTTAATTTGTGTTATAAAATCGTAATAGGAAAAATAAAATGCGATATTTTTATTTACTTAAATAAAAAAATATTTTAATTTTTATATACCTCTTCTAAGACATCAGCAATTTTAATAAGCATATCCTCCTTTAATTTTCTGAATGTTGGGACACTGCATATGAAAGAAAAAATAAATGTTACTTGGCATATTTTTTTTTTTTTTAATTATAAAGTATGATTTATTGTTACAATTAGAAAATGAATAAATTATGTTTGTAATTAACCAAATTAAAAATCTGGAGTGACTCCCCTCGACTTGCCAAACATTAAGTAATTAACGGTTGTATATATTAAAGTAAGAGAAGTCGTTAAATAAATAAAAGAGAAAACTATAATAGATTGTTTGAATATTTTTCTCCATATAGTATGTTCTTCAATTTAATGTATTAGACTTCAAATAATTTAAGCCTGCAGATCGTAATGATAAAGAATTTTCCGTTGTTTCCCTGTAAAAATTAATAAGTACTAGATTCACCAAAATATATACAGTTCGTGCGACAGTGACTTATATCATGTATAAACTTTCCGCTCAATCGAATAAGGTATTTAGACACTATCGTATTTTAAATAATTTGAGCCCACAAGCCATAATGGTAAAGAATTTTTCGTTGTCCCTGTAAAAAAAAAAAAAAACCTATAAGTGCTAGATTCTCCAAAATCTATACATTTCGTGTGACGGTGAACTATAATATTCATATAAATTTTCAGTTCATTCGCATAAGGCGTTTAGACGGTATCGCACTTCCAAACAATTTGATACCATAGGCCATAACGATAAAAAAAAAATTCTTTGTATTCCTGTGTAAAGCCTTAAGTGCTTAGTGCTAGATTCACCAAAATCAATAGGGTTCGTGCTACGGTGACCTATAATATAAGTATCAAATTTCAGTTCAATCGATCAAAGCGTTTAAAAACTATCGTGTTCACTTACACGTACCTGCATCACCATAAAAATAGCAAAAATAAACTCAGGGGACCTGAAAGGTACAGAAACACAAAAATCTCAATGTCGAATTTTTGTCATGATTACAATATTTACCTTACATATGCTTATTCGGAAAGTAAAAAGTACCCATACCTGCCAACACTGAAGGATCAAAATAAGGGAGATTTTATAAGGGGCATTTTCACGCCTAAGATAACATTGACAGGTTTTCGATTTATGCCACTTTTTAATAGTTTAACCCTTGGCTTAAACTGCAAAAATAGTGCTATCTATTAAGATACAAGAGAATGTTTTTGAGCAAAAAAGAAAAATCTTGCTTAAAAATTTAAAGATTTATTGAAATTTTTAGTAAATTATAACTTTAAAATGCTCAGAAAAAGAGAGAAATGTATAAGGACAAGGGAGAGTGGAAAACAGTCCCAAAATAAAGGAGTCTCCCTTGAAATAAACACGAGGTGGCAAATATGAATACCTATGCTTACAGGACCTAATTATCGCAGGGGCACGCGGGGCATGTACCCCGGGCCTTTAATAACAAGGCCCGGGATATGTGCCCTGCTATTAGGGCCTTAAAATACATTTTATTCAACAAATTTCGCTTTTAATGCATAAATATCATAACTGAAAATTTTGTTTAAGTGAGAGGAGGGGGGATGGCAGAGGCCCAAGAAAGTGTGTGTGCCCTGAGCTCACAACAGTTAATCGGGCCCTACCTACGTACACAATTTTAGTTCCATGTTGACTGTATTAATATATAATACACAAATCAAATATGAAGAATAGCATATTTCAGTGGTGTTTACCTTTTTAAGAAATCTGTATATTGAGCTTGCCTGACTAAACCTGTCCTCATCATTATGGTTTGAAAGCATTGTCTCTCTATAGCCCAAAGTCGACAATCACTAAGAGCTGCATAAAAAAAAAAAAAAAAAAAAAAAAAACAAAGATTCAAGTTTATAAAATTTGCAATTTTAAGTATATCACATTCAAATAACAGTTAATATATGAAATACTTAAACTTTCTACATTTCTTGATGACTTAAAAGTGGACACAGGACACTGAACTGAGTTAAAATGACTTAAATTGTATCAATTCCAAATCGCTGTAACACAATTATTTTTTCAACGTTAAGCACTTATTTTTTTTAATCTTTTAGAAACATTACTAATTACTTATTAAAAACGGAGAATAAATTTATTTATTTATAGCAATAATTAAAACTTCATTTTTAATGTCGTATGAAAATATTTATGCAATACAGCGTGCTTAATATTACTTTAAAATATGCATGTAGAAATAAATTCCATACCAGAATGAATGCATATTATGAAAATCTTGAACTTAAAAAACCACAATATATGGGGAGAGGGGATCTATCAGAAGTAACAAAAACGAAAAAAAATCTGTTGTTTTAAATTTCTGAAGAGCTTCGACCGATTTGCCATAATAATAATAATAAAAATGTTTTGCAATATTTCTAAATTTTATGTACTTTATCATAAAATATATCTCTGGATCAAATTACATGTGTTTAGCATAAACAGTTAAAAAATTAGAATGCGCGCTAAATTAAATATCATTTTGAGAAAACTGACTTTAGTGTTAAAATCTATATTAATAACATCGCACCCCGGCAAAAACTAACACAAATCATAAAAACAGTATTTGAGAAAAAAAATTTCTTAAAGGTAACGATGAAGCATTGTCTAGAATTATAGTAAAACTATCATAAATGCATCCCAGTAGACAGTTTTAGAGATAGAGATGTGCCACTTTTTATGCACGTTGAGGCACTTCATACACATTTTTAAATGAAATTGATTCAAAAATGCCCTTGTGTCACTTTTTTTTTTTTAACTTGACTTGTGTCACATTTGTTGCCGGGTGCGAATTATGGGTGATTATTATGTACTTCCTCTTAATTCGATAAAGAATGAAAATATTTTAATGCAGTTTTTGTGTTGTACTTATTAAAACCAATTACATATTTTGAATGAAATAATTTTAAAATTCGATTATTATTATTATTATTATTATTACTATTTGAGGTTTCATATCCTTTAAAAGAATAGACGTGCATTAATAAAATTAATAAAACGAAAACATTGTTTACAATAACAAATTTATAAGCGTGTGTGTAAATACCACTGTATTAAAAAGCAGTTCCTAAAAGAAGAGGGTACATTCAAATACGAATATTGAAGTATATTTTTAAAGAAATGTCCTGATTACAATAATTAAATTAATAATATAAGTAATTAATAAATAATACAATAACTAATTAATACTATACATGTTTACAATATTTAAATTAATAATTAAATAAATTAATAAATACAATAATTAAAAGTATCAGTATTAAATTTGTTTCTCCATTAAGATCACTATCTAAAAATTATTATACCATAATTTCTTACATATTTCTAAACAACTGTAGGATAAAATTTTATTGAAATAGGAAATCATTTATTATTATTATTTAAAAAAAAAAAAAATTAAGCGTATGCTACCTATAATGAATACGGAACTTATGTAAAAAGAACTGCATTTATCGAGAAACGTTGAATGATATTTTCAATAATCTGGTTAGGTTAGGTTTAAAACATTCTCAATGAATATAATAATTGTTTTCGTGCTCGCAGAACTACAACATAAAATTCAGTTGCATAACAATTGCAGTTAAAGTCTCATTATTAAAAAAAAAAAAAAAAAAAAAAAGTATTACTGAAACAGCATTATATACATGTAGTTATCTTTATTACTATTTACATCTAATTTTGAAGGGGGAAAAACACTAGTGAAGTCTTAGCACGTGATAAAACAGTGCACAACCAAGCAGGATATCCCCAGATGAGTACTGTGTACTTCACGTGCGTGTTTTTACTTTTTTTTTCCCAAATAATAATGAGCAAAAATAGACACAGAATTCTATTTTTATCCAGTCTTAACAAATACTTTTTTATTTGCTAAATTATTTTTTTTATCTTTCATTTGATAGTAGTCGTTTTTTGCTAATATTTCTGTTTTATAAATTTACGCTTCTAAAAAATATTATTCTAAACACATAAATTAAAAATAATAATACTTTAATGTGTAAATATTTTTTTAAAAAATCATTAAATAACGAAAAGTATTTTTAAAATATCTGCGTTTAATTAATCCATACATACCAGTAACAGTGGCTGTTCTAGTACAATTATATAGGATAGCTAATTCTCCAAATACTTTTCCAGGCCCAAGTGTACATAAATAACGACCTTCTTTGGATACTTCAATTTTTCCTTCTGCAATATGTTTTAACAACAATGTTATTAAATTACAAATAATGAAAATTTGAATAAAACCAATACAATGAAACATAAGTCATGCACAAAAATTTCCTTTCAGTAGATAAAAAATCTAAAATAAAAATAATGGAATTCTGATGATTAATCGTTGTTAGTTTTATTTTGACGAAATAAACTTTAAAAGGAAACAAGCACAATGAAACTGAAATTCAAATATATAATGGAAATATTTCATCATCAAAATATCTCATATTTGTATTCACTTTTACAGTCAAAATAAAACTTAAGCTCTAGATTTTTGTTACATATATAAAAATTTTAGACTGACACGGGTAATTTTTTATAAGTATCATTATTATCGTTACACTGTAAAAAATATGTCCTATTTGTTGTCAGAAATTCTCTGTAATTTGAAAAAATTACGTTGTCAGAACGTATTTTCTCAAATTGAGAAAATTTCTGGCAGCAAATAAGACATATTTTTTTCAGTGTATGCTTATTTTATTTCATTTTTTTAAAGTTCTCTTACTATATATGTTGGAGAAAATATTACTTTGGGTCGAATTTTCGAAATTGAGATTTTTCTAATGATTACACGTTTTGATACACCCTGAATACGGAAATCAGTTTTTACTGAAGTTGGTGTGTGCCGTCTCTGTTTTTCTGTGAGCCTGTTATATATTCAAAAACAAATAATAACAGAAGTTCGGACTCGGTGTTCTAAATCTGTCATATACAGGGATGCTACTTGAAACCTTTTATTGAAACTGGACAAATAGTTTGTGTGCAGGGACCATCCAGAAGTCTTGAGAACTATTGTGCTAAAGCATACCTGCCAATATCCTAATTAATATTCAGTAGTATTGCTAGCCCTTCTTTTTTTTTCCACACCAGTAATTTTTTAGAGTATTTTTCTTCTTATTTAATCGAAATTGGAGAATATTACTCTGAAAATTTACTACTGTTAAAAAAAAAAAATGGGACTAACAACACTGCAGGATATTAATTAAGATGTTGGCAGGTATGCTAAAGGAGGAAAAATTCAATAGTTAAAAAAAAAAAAAAAAAAAAATGTATAATCAAACTATTCTTACATTTTACAGCACCAAAATGTATGTTATTTTGTAATTTTTTCTTAAATGAGTAATACGAACCAGTCACGTTAAAATTGATTAAAAAAAAAAAAGTAAAGTAAAAGATGCGCAGTCAGCAGAGAGAAAATAAAAACAAAACATCCAGTTTTAAGAAGTAACCAAATTAGCATGGGAGTAAAGAACTGGAAAACTCCTAATCAATTAGGCGAATTTTATCTTCTGCAAACCTATATTCTTTTTCGAAATGCTCTTTTCAAATTTAATACCATTTCTAAATTGATGTAGATTTGCAGAAGATAAAATTCGCCTAATTGATTAGTGTTATCCGATTTTCCTTCCAATAATAATTTAGTAATTTAATAAAATTTCATAGTTTTCTCTGTACATCTTTCCAGATTTACTTATATTAATGAGACTTGTTCACATACGTTTATAAACAAAGCAAAATAAAATTCAAATTTTGGTGTTGAAATTAAGATAAGAATAATTAATAAGATATAATAATATTAATAACAATAAATATGAGATAATAAGAAATGAGCTGTGTAAAGTATTTAAGATTAGTAAGTAATTTTGTGATTATTAATATTAAATTTAAATAAAATTAAAATATATATATACGTATGTCAAATTAATTGCAAAAAGTAATAAAAGTATTTGATCCATCTAATTTGTTTGAAATGAGAGATTCGTAACAAAAAGTACAAAGCGATCACGGGTAAAATCTTAAAATCTATTTAAGATTATTTTTAAATATGTCTGTTTCGCTTTGGGCAATGGTTTGATATGATAAAATTTATTTTACATACCTTCCATAACAAAAACAACACTCCCAACTTCTCCTTCTTTTATGATGACGCTATCTTGTCCATATTCAACAGGATACATACAATCTGTGATCTCCCGAATTTGTACATTTTCTAGATTTTTCATGAAGTCATTTTCTGATATTGCCCTCTGGATAAGCTCTTTAGATCTAAAAAGACAAAACAAAAGATCATAAGTTAAGTATAAAAACAATGAAATTAAAAAAAAATAATTGATTAAAATAAGTATTAATCAGTTAATGAATTTTATTTCAAGAGTATACATAGCTTTAGCTTAGTTTGTCTAGTTAAATAATAATAAAAAAAACTTATACAACAGGTTTAATTTTTATTAATGCTACAGGTAATTCTACAGAATGAAAGCGAGTTTCGGAGAAAACTACAGAAAACTCCGAATTGCTTAGGTCGATAAGCGGGACCTGGGATCGAACCCGGAACTTCGCATTTACCAGCTTTAAACGCAGAACCGCTCGGCCATTGGTGGGGTCCCAATTACAAAACGGAAAACGTTGCTTGTTTATATATGAATTTCTCAGATATATTTAGAATTTCATATATGAAAATGAGTTTATGAATTCATTAGAATTCATAAGATTCGCTTTATTGAGCAGTGAACATAACAAGAACTAACATGTAATTTAACCCAAAAAAAACTCCAAATTAACAATAGTGGAAGTACACTTTACACATACTCATCAGTACCAATTTATATAATATCTTATACAATTTCATGAGCAATTCTTGTTATAAGTATTGGTTTTCTTGAAAATTGCACTTTTAAATTTGATTAAAATAATAATAATAATAATAATAATAATAGTAATCAAGTTTTTTTTTTTTTTTAAATTTAAGTTCGGTTAACTAAATAGTACTAATTATTATTGCCAAAGCCATTCAAGCAAAAAAGAAAAAAAAGATACAATAAAATACCTATTTTAAAGCTTTTATTGCAAGCATGATTTATTTTTAGAAATGATTATTTTTTTCAATGCAATAAAACTGAACAACGTAATCGCATACAAGCAGATTAAAAAAAAAAAAAAAAAAAAAAAAATCCAGAACTAAAATAGAAAATGTGTCAAAATATGTGACAGTTTTTAAATATTTAAAGATAATTTTTGATAGTCTTTTTTAAGATACATGACATAGCGGAAGAGAAATTCATTAAAAAAAAAAAAAGTAGACTCATATCTTAAACTGCTTAAAGTGAAATGCTATCGATATAAAAACGAAATCAGCATTAACGTATGCGTCAGAGGAATAAAAACAGCTGATCTTATCAGTTAAACATGTCAGACATTTAGTTAAATCAAAACTGCTAACTTAACTCTGTCTAGAGTTCAAAATCCATTTCTTTTCCAGAAATTTCTCCTGAAATGTTTAAAACAATGGCAAACATACAGGAAGCAGTAAAAATTTAAAATGGAGCTTTATTATTATTAATTAATTAAAAAACATTCTGGTTTTCAATAGCAACATAATTGGATGATTACAATTTTTACTTTCTCTTACCCAAATATATGTTATAGAGAAGTATTGTTTTTGGGTCAAATTTTCGAAAGTGGGTTTTTGTTATATTTACAAAATTTTGCAAACAAAAACAGCAAATAGCATTTTAGTCTATGAAAATAACTGATACAATTATAAATCATAAGAATCTTAATAATAACAAGCTTAACAAACTCAGATATATCACTAAATATGGTACTTTTGTGACAAGTCGTCGTAAAGAAAGAAAAAAAGAAAACTTTTTTTTATATTTTTTTTAATAGAATATATAATTAAATAATAATATAATACTACTTTTAAAACGAGCAATTCTATAGTACACGATTAAAAAGAGAAGTTATTTCCAATACTTATTTTAGCTAACGATATGGAATTATAAACGCAATTTTAAATAGAAAATTTAAACTTTGCTATATTTCAAACACAGCATAAAAAATAATCATTAGAGATAAAGATTTTACATGTCTAAACTATAATTATTTCAGTATTTACCGAAATTCATTTTAAACTAACTAATTAATAATTTGCATTGAAAATAAGATAATAAAAGAGTTTATTTTATCTAATCAATAAATAATTATACAAATAATACACTTAATCTGAATTACAATGACGTCCTCTCCTCAGACAAAATGCATTTCTAAATGCGACTGGCAGAAGAAAAAGAAAAGATAAAAATCCGAACAATTTTTGAATAACATCAATATTCGTTTTTGTAACCTTTTATATAATGAACGTATCCTTCTTTGTAATTCAATTTTAATAATCAAAAATTAATTTCCGTTGAATAACTGATTTTAAAAGTGGTTATTTTATCTAATCGATTAATTAGTAAATTAATATATAGAGAAATATACTTTATTTAAAGTAAATTAAAACACTCGGGCAAAAGAAAATAAAAACTTAAAGTTAATACCTATACACTTTTGATAGAAAGAATTGCAAAATAAACAACAAACCCATAATCCAAATAAAAAAATATCTATAGGCTTAAATAGTATTATTATTTTTAGTATTCATCGATATTTATTTTATAATAACTTTACTTTTTTATCACACTGAATTAATAAAAGGATAAATTAATTAATGATCTTCATTGGATTACTGATTGTAAAAGAAGTACTTATTCTGTCGAATCAATTAATTAGTAAATTAATATATAAAGAAACATACTTTATCTGAAATAAATTAAGACACTCAGCCATCAGAAAAATAAACTGAAAATGATTTTTTAAATACTATTCATATAACAAAATTGCAAAACAGACAAACTTAAACCCAATCAAACAAATAATAATAATAAAAAAAAACTTGGCAAACAAACTTGAACAGCATTATTATTTTTAGTATTTATCAATATTCATTTTTAAATTACTATACAAAGAAACATACTTTATCTGAAGTACATTATCATACTTGGGCTGGAGGAGAAGGGGGTGGCGCTGGAAATAAATTTCTATATGCTCTTGACAGAAAAGAACTTCAAATCAGACACAAACTCAAAATCCAAACAATATAAAATCTTTTTGTAAAAAAATAGAACCGACTCCAAAAAGCAACTACTATTCAAGCAACTAAAAATAAATTGACATGAAATGAAATTGTAAATTGCGCCTAAAAGTATAAAATAATTTCTTTCGTCAAACAGCCTATAACACTACAATTAATCATAACTTTTGAAGTCGGCGCAAAATTAAATAAAATTTAATTAGTTTTTAAAGATTTATTTTTAGATCGATAGTTACAAATGATGTTGTCTCGAATGGTCCATTTTCATGCTTCCTTTATTATTTTATCACTGTATAAAATTTGTCCATTAGTAGCATCTACATAGAACAGTGAACATTCTTCGCAATTCGGTATTTATGTTTCTACGAAGTTAATTTGCTTTGCAAATTTGGTATAACTTTGATAACGATCATCCTTGGTGGCTTTTGGATTTGTCGATCAAAACGTAATGCAAAAATATACATGCAAGGTGTATATTTTCATAATATATATTATACGAAGTATTGTTTCATATTCTTGATTAGTCTCTAGAAAGAAATTAAATATGTTTACCAGATAATTTTGCGATTTTTCTTTCACCAAGGACGCCAGATAACAGCAGCTTCGCCAACTTTTGCTGTTTACGAAATCATGTTCGTTTTCTTAAATCAAAGTAGTTTTCGACTGCGTTTTGCAGGTGACATTGTGAGATGTGTTTTGAATAGAATTTGATTTTGTATTGAATACAAGTATCAAATTTTATTTAATTTTGCGCCGACTTCAAAAGTTATGATTAATTGTAGTGTTATAGGCTGTTTGACGAAAGAAATTATTTTATACTTTTAGGCGCAATTTACAATTTCATTTCATGTCAATTTATTTTTAGTTGCTTGAATAGTAGTTGCTTTTTGGAGTCGGTTCTATTTTTTTACAAAAAGATTTTATTTTTCTCTTTTCAGTGAAATTTTTTTTCATATAGCAGAACATCAGAAGACGCTCGACGGCTGTTTCACAAATCACAACCCCCAAGAAAAGTGATATAACTCTAAAAATGGTTTATGTCACTAAAAAATACATGAAATGCACCCAATGTGAACAAAAAAGTTACATCTCCATCTAGAAAGTTATCCACTCGAGAGACAGTTGTGCTAGTCTTATTCTAGTCAAGTTATTTTTAAATTGATTTTTCTCAAATGCTGCATTTTTAAGTTGTGTCACTTTTCTTGCTTTTATCGGATATGAGAAAAAAAAATATCTATTGAATGAACATACTTTAAATGAAAAAGGCTTTAGAAGTGTAAAGAACGGATACGCTGTATTCGTAACCAAAAATTCTGTTAGGCATATATTAAATTTTACCGTGAATACGTGTTATCCGCTACGCTGGAAATTGCTCAGCGTAAAGTTCAAACAAAATATGCATTGCACCTGACGGACAGAAGTTTCAACATCGATAATTGCATACTTACTACTTTCACCAGTGTAGCTGCATGCGTTCAGAAGTTAGTGTGAGAACAGACTTTTGTGAGTATCCTGTAATTTGTTTATATCTTAATGAAATCATAATGAAACCTATTTCAGGCCAAGATCTTTGCGACAACAAAAAAGTATTAAAATTAAATCATCTCTTACGAAGTTATAAGCTAACAAATTTCAACAACAGCAACAATGAAAAACATAGTTTGTATTGAGAACCTCTTCCTTTATGAAGTCGGTTTAAAACGTTTATACGTTAATCGATGTGACCGCTTACAATAACCATACTTTGAATTTTACATAGCATAAATGTCACCCGCTACGCTACAACTTATGCAATGCTGTTGAAGTGTGAAGAAAATATTGATTTGTGGACAAACAAATTATCGTTTTAATCGTTCTATTTTTAGCATTAATGTCTACAAACTGTCTTTTCTTACTAAATCGATGGCATCCTGTAACTTTGTAATTCACTTTTTTTCCCTATCTTGAACCGATTTCGAGATAGGAACGCTAACTCCACTGTTTTCCACCAGATGGCGCTATAGGCAATTGAATCCCTTTGCGCATGACTACTATACCTACATGCAGCAGTTAAGAGAGTCGGGACTCACTTTTTTGGGCACCCTGTGTCTTCTTTTGATCGTAAAGATATTATAATGGGACCTATTTCAGACCAAGACCTTTACAATAAAACAAAAAGTATCAAAATCGGATCATCCGTTCAGAAGTTATGAGCTAACAAACAAAAACAAAAAAAACATACGCTTTGAATTGAGAGCCTCCTCCTCTTTGAAGTTAGTTAATTAGAGCATCTCTTACGAAGTTATAAGCTTACAAACATCAACAACAACACAATGCTCGAATTGAGAACACCCTCATTTCTAAAGTTGGTTAAAAATGACTTTGCGCTAATTGATGTGACCGCTTACAGTAACAGTACTTTGAACCACAGAGTACACGTGTCATCCGCTACGCTGCAAAGTATGCAACGTAGTTCAAGTGTGCACAGTGTAGGAAGTTGCGAACAAACAACTGCACGTTTTAAGCGTTCTATTTTTAGCAATAATGTCAAAAACTGTCTTTTCGTAGTAAATAGATGATGCTCTACATCTTCGTAATTAACTTTTCTCCCATCTTGAACCGTTTTTGAGATAGGAGCGCTAATTCCGCTGTTTTTCACTAGATGTCGCTTTATTTTCTTTAGATTGTAAAGGTGTTACAATGGGACCTACTTCAGACCAAGATCTTTACAACAAAACAAAAAGTATCTAGTAGCCGTATTTTGAACTATATACCGTATGTCTCACCAGCTACGCTACAACGGGTGCAATGTAGCTCAAGTGTGCATAGTGTAAGAAATTGCGAACAGACAAATGCACGTTTTTAGCATTGTATTTTTAGCATCAATGTCTAAACTATCTTTTCGTACTAAATCGATTATGCTCTGCAATTTTATAATTCACTTTTCCCCCTGTCTTCAACCGTTTCCGAGAGAGGAAAGCTAGCATGAATGTCTAAACTATCTTTTTGTACTTAATCGGTAATACTCTTCAGCTTTGTAATTCACTTTTTTCTCTAGAACCGTTTTCAAGATAGAAACACTAACTCCGCTATTTTCCACCAGGTGGCGCTGCAAGCGGTTTAACCTTGTACTGCATGGCCACTTTGCTATAATTACATACCATTTTTGTCACTATAGCTGCAACCGTTTAGCAGTTAAAAGAGTTGGGACTGATTTTTTTGGGCACCCTGTATTTTCTTTAGATCGCAAAGATATTACAATGGGACCTATTTCAGACCAAGACCTTTTCAACAAAACAAAAATTATCAAAATCGGAGCATCCGTTCAGAAGTTATGAGCTAACAAACATAAAAAAAACATACGGTTTGAATTGAGAACCTTCCTTCTTTTTTTGAAGTCGGTTAAAAATGTCTATTTGCATCGACAACACATTCGAAAATAGATCTGCTGCCAAAGAAGTCAAGCGTATCTTTTAACGGAATTTCACTATTCTCCTTTTCCTTGTACACACAAGGAAAATACATGCAAAACTTTTTAAACTTAGAAACAAGATAAATGAAATTCTAAAAAGATTTCACTTTATTAAATAAGATTTTTAACATTTTTTTCCTTCATTGTTTTTTCACAAGGCATGTTGTGTTAATTCAACAATATGAAATTCCTTTAACATGTGCGTCTTTATTTTTTATAGTTTTATATAATGAAAAAATACTTCAAAAAAAAAAAAAAAGTATCATTTTCAATAAAATTTTAAACTGGAAAAAAAATAAAGGAATAAATATCTTTTCCACTAAAATTTTTAAGAAGCTCAGGAAAGTAAAGGGCCCTTAGTATCAGGCATTTTGTGCGTCACAAAAAAAAAAAAAATCTGGGCCTGTTTTGAGAAAGAATATATACAACTAAAAAATTGAAAAAAAAAAAAAAAATACTTGCCGCTCACGTGTTTGAAGTTAAAAATGAAGTTTTTATGCATAATCCACAAGATAAAATGAATTTGATTTAGGATAGATATAGTTGTAATTAGCTGAAGAAATTAAGGGAGGGGCGATATCATTATAACATTTTTCCCCCTTAGATCATTACTTGGCTGAATATCCAACTTGGATAACGCTTCAATGATATTCTACTAATTAAGACAAAGTTAGCTGGAATTCAATAATCCAATAAAATATTTCACGTGCCAGTGATTTTACCTTGATGTAGCCAATCTTTAAGTCTTATAAGAAAATTGAAACAAACAAGGTTTATCTCTAACAGCAAAAATAAGTTTATTTTCTTCTCTGCAGGTTAAACATTGCAATATATTCAATTAGTATTATTTTAAATTTATCGCTTTTCTGACTGTATACACACACACACACACACACACGTGTATATATATATATATATTAACTTATGCATAAAACATTAAATGGATCTATGATATCAAATAAAACATATAAAAGTTTGTATTTTTAGTTGCTACTATTATATGATGATAAAACATAAATATATTTAAAAATGATGAATTTTTAATTATAATTTGCAAATTTTGATCAACAAAATACACTTATTAAAATATGAAAAAAGGCGAATTTTAAAGCATTAAATTTGCTATTTTGAAAATTTACAAATTCTCTTATAATAAAAATGTGCACAATTCAAAAATAATTAACGATTATCTTTTATTGGTTTCTAATTAGGTGTATACTGGATATATTACCAGCTTGGCAACAATGGAATTGCATTAATAGATATCAATTTAATTACTTACTGATGTTATTTTCAATCGAATGTCGAAATTTATTATCGGAGTCACATTAAAATACTCTTAGTATAAATTTAGTTCTGTTATAATATTATTGGATGTATTGTACTCAGCTTGAAATAGTAAAACCATTAAACGTTTATTTGTGGTTTGTAAATTTATGGCATTCAAGAAATATTCCCTTAACAACATTAAATTTGTAAGCTTGGAAAATGGTCTTTAAGGCTGGACTTCCTGGATTTCTATACTAACCATATTACTTAACAAAAATAAATAAATATTTAAAAATCAGTTCAGCGGAAAAAGAAGTTTTTTAATTCTTGCTAGATTACCTAAATGTATTTTGTTTATATGATAACAAACATTTGAAATAAATCAAAGCTAGATATCAAATATTTAATAAACCCTCTTACACCAGTTTTTTTTTTTCTTTTTTTAACTGGACTGAGGGAAAAATTATTTTCTCTTAAACTTAAAAATATGGGAAATGTTCAAACTCATAATAATTATAATTATATTTAGCAATGAACTCAGTTTAACAGTGAAATTCTTTTTTTTTTTTTTTTTTTTTTTTTTTTTAATAAGAAAAATCACACAAAATAAATATTAAAAGTATATGTTTCATGATAATTGATCACTATGGTAAATAATATATTTTCGGTATGGCACTAATATTTCAAAATAATCAAGAGAAAATAGAGTTAGTATACTTAACCAAGTTCCTGCTAACTTTAAACTATATCAACATAAGTAAAATTCTTTGGTGCTTTAGAAGGAAATACACGCACAATATATGTATTAAAAATATACGTTTTATCATAATTGATCGCATTGAAAAGCCAATAAATTTAGCATTGTTATATAAAACAATAAAGAGAAAATAAAGTCAGTAATTTTAATTATGTTAATATCAACAATAACTTATGAAGCAAAATTATTTAGAATTTTAAGAGAAAATGAAAGAAACGCTCACAAAAGAAATAAAAAAAAAATATATGTTTCATTAAAACTGAATGCTATGGCAAGTTAATATATTCTAGATATGGTACTGTTATTTCAAAATAATGACTCAACACAAAATTTTAATTATGGTTTCTATCAACATTAGCTTACATGTGTCATAAATGTAAAGAGTAGGCAGTTCAATACATTTTTTTTTTTTTTTCAAAAGTCAAAATACAACCATTCAAGGAAAATTTAATAACAGATTAAAAACTACACCTGAATAATATTTTTAAGTAAATACAAACTTAAGATGAAAAGTCGTGTATTCCTAAAACATTAAGCACAGATTAAATAAAAAGCGCAGACTGATCAATACATAAGTTTGTTCAGAGGTCAAAACAGAATTATTTAAGGAAAATTTAATAATGGATTAAAAACTACGCCTGAATAGTATTTTATATTAAATACGAACCTGAAATAGAAAGTTGTGTATATCTAAAACATTATGCACAAATTATTCAAGAACTCAATTCGAAAAACTCATCATGCTAATGGGCAGATAAACATTCCACGAAAACGGCAATGGACGTGATCGAAAGTGAAATTTTCTGCTGCAGGAAATTTATCTGCAGATGACGCATGCACAAATAATGGAGATTACTCTGTGAAAACATTAAATAGATCTCTTACATAGCCGCTAAAATGCACACATATTGCGCAAATATTTATTTCTAGTCAATATAAATTTGAGTTAAATTTTATTTAAAGGTGGTCTTATAAAACATACAAATAAATAAATAAAATGACATCTACGTAAAGATAACCAAAAAACATATTTTTTATAGCATATTCCTTTAAAAATTATTTATTAACAAGAGAAAAAAAATCTTAATGTATATTTTATTAATTTATAATAAAATAGTCACCACTTTCAAATATTCTTAAACAATTTTCTCCCCTACGTTTGGTAGTGAAATTATTGGTTTTAGGTAGAATTTTTGAAACTGAGTTTTGATATATTTACACATTTTCAGTTTCTCTGAATCAAAAAATCAGGTTTTTAGCGATTGGTCTGTGTATCTCTGTATCTTATCAGCATTTAAAAAAAAAAATACCAAAAAATTCAAACTTGATATAAATCTCTATCACATAGGGATGTTACTCGAAAGTTTTTCTTGAAATCGGTCAAAAAGTTCGTATACAAGGACACTCAGAAGCATTTACATACATAGCGTCTATGGACGAAATTCTTGTTTTGAGCATATTAACATCTTCAGACTGCGCTAAATAAAACAAATTAAACATATATTGTGTACAAGCAGAAACGCATGTTTTAAATAGAATATGGTATGAAAAACACTAATTATTAGTTTACAGAGCTGCACAAACGGTAAACGGATTTATTAAGGGCTATATCTAGGAGTCCCTCGAAAAACATTTTAATGCGTGTTATGTGCTTATTTTACCGTGCTAAATTTAAGCGTGCTTTGTACGTATACAATTTACAGACAATATACAGGTGTGTCCAAAATTAAGCGATTACGCCCTTTTTTACTGAATATAGTCAGGGTTTGATTACCCAAGCAAAAGCTTCCTCTTTGAAATTTAAGAGGAGGCCCCAAAATGAGAGTAAAGAAATGTCTCAAATTCCTAGTATCAGATTTTCATCATATCACTTAAAGATTTTTTTTTTTTTTTTTTTTTTGGGGGGGGGGGATAAATATTACACACTGGTGTGAAATGAAGATGACAAATAAGGACTTGAAATTAATACCGGAAAAATCACTAAATCTCAACATTTGTTTCAGCGTGTAATAACTTATCTCGTACTGCTTATATTAAAAAAAAAAAAAAAAAAAAAAAAAAAAAATGGTAAGCATCAATGCAATGTGAGAGCAGAAAATATTGCTGCATTAACGTTTACCTTTTTTTATCCGATGAAAACTTTTGTCAAATAATTTTAACCCGGAACGATCTAACGACCCGAACACATCTCCGAAGCATAAATTAAAATTTTGTTATATACATGAATACAATAAACGCATTGCGCTAGGTGAAAAGGAATCATACCACTAATACCTTACAGTAGTCTTTTATGCGGTAAAATAAAGTGAAATTTTATTTTATCGCAGAAAGTCACTGTAAAAGTTTATTATAAAGAAAACAGTAGTATGAATCTTTTGTCTAGCTCAATTCGTGCAATATTTTTTAAAACATTTTACCCATTTAATTCTTTGCCGATCCAATTTATTTTCACTCCTCTGGTCAGTGTTGCCAAATTTAGGGACTTTTTTCAATATCCACCACTAAATTATAACTGTAACAGTTGCCTAATTACTTCGAAGGTTATTCGTCCATTGTATATATATATGAAATATCACTCAAAAGTATTGGTTGTAGTTGAATGAAAGAGTCCTTAAATTTGGCAGCACTGTGTAGAGCGCTGTAGAACGTTAGGGTCGGCAAAGGGTTAATCATAGCTGCAAACCGTTCCGATTTTTGGATACCGGTAAATTTTTATAGAAATTTTAGTCTTAATTGATCATAAAAACTTTTACAAATCTGTTACAAAAGTTTGTAGAAAAAATTCTATAAAACAAAATACCGGTATCCAAAAATTGGAACAGTTGGCAGCTATACATCTAATTATGTAGTCATAAATAAATACAAACATTAGAAAACAAGGGAGAATTCAGGATTCCATAAAAGTGCTCAGTGAACCACTTTTTCAACAATTAGTCAATCATTACCCATCCTTCAGTAAAACGTTTAAACAGAAGAATAATAACGCTTCATTTTTTCTGAATTTCTAAAACCTGAACAAAAACTAAGCATATAATTTTCGAAGATTATAAAAAAAACAAAAGTTAAACGCTCCACAAATAGAAAGTGAATAATGCCTTGAAATAGTCATTGTGGCACACTTTCACAATAGTTATGATAATTCCAAGAAGCTAGATCTCGTGACCTCAAATTTTTCGCAGTCAAAGCCACATCTGAAACAATTGACCGAGACGAAGGACTAGTGAGGCAATCACGTCATTTTACTGAATATATATATAAGCTAAGGTAACAAAATAGAAAGATAAGTTTTATTATGTTAAAATAGTAAAAATAAATATACATTACAGTGTGAATCATTTAAATACAGAGAAACCTCTCTAAAAGTCCACCTTATACCAGCGCAGTTTTTCTTAAGTGCTATTTTTCTCCTGGTCCCAGATTTCCTCCATAAGATTTAATACTATTTCATTTCTGTTACACCTGTCTTAAGGGGTCACATTTTCTAAAAGTAGGTGATAATTCTTTTCCATTGACTTTGACCAATTCTACTATATGTGTGAGATTAATCTGCACATGTAAGTGATGTGCAGATATGACATGTAAGTGATGTGCACTATGTGTCGTATGCTTGTGATTAAGAACGACTGATTATACGTGAGTAATAGAAGACAGTAGAATGCCGTACGTGGGGCGCCTTTTTAATAAGTCTTAGCCCGTATTAACGCAAATTTCGGAGAAAAACACGGAAAACTTCAAACGGCTAACTAGACAAACTCGACTTGGGATCGAAACCAGCACTTCTCGTCTACCAGCTTCGACAGTGGAAACTCTCGACCACTAGTGGGTGATAAGATTTTATTTCGAAATGTGCATACATAAGAGGTGAAATTCAAGCATGGAAAAGTAAATTTTATGTTATATCATTATTTAGTTAATAAATGTAAATGTAGACTTTAGTAGACAAAATAAAAATGATAAATAATAAATATAGATTAGATCAAAAATTAAATATTAAGTAGTATTTCTTGCAAGAAAATTTTAGTGAATATATATAGATTATCGAAGACCTCTTATCCACTCAGAAATAATGCTAAGTTGAACAATTTGACCAGGGATAAAAAAGCACTTAATTTATAGTATTTCTTGTCTGAATTTAAAATTTCGCGAACAACCTCTATTAGAACGTCAACTCTTTAAAGAGCCAATAAGATGTCTAGTCCTTTCAGGAATGTTTATTGTATTTCTATGGATGATTAAAATTTTGATAACTTTTATTTTTTAAATATAAATGATCTTAAAATAAATCTTTAATTATGTATTAAACATCCTGTAAATATATAAACTAAATAAACAACAGGCAGACATTCCAAATCTCTTTACTATTACGCAAAGTACACTGGTGGACAAAATTAAAGCAACAACCTATGCTCGTTTTCTTCTTTTGCACATAAATTTTAAAGAAATAAACATATGAACATAAAATTTGGATGGTCTGTTCGTTATCATATTATTAACCGAATTTCATGTAACTTTAGATTAAATTTTTAATTTTTAACTTTAAATTTTTAAGCTAATAAATATTCATTTTTCTCTCAAAAGTAAGATTGGAAAAAAGGAAAAATTTCAGTATTTTTTTAAAAGAACACTTAATGAAAAATGGTCATAAGGATGCCTTGCAGATAGGTGAAGATGCACACGCATCCATATGTTAGATTACAACCTTCACTTTTCCGTTTCTTATTTTTCTTCTTTTTTTCGCATGTGAATAACTTTTTAAAAAATATACATACAAACATGAAAATTGAATAAGATGTTCATTATAAAACTATTTATCGACATTTTTATTATTCTGGTGATGCTCATAGTTTACAAATTATTAATTATATTTTTTAAAAAGTACATTATAAAAGTAAAAGAAAAGTTAATACAGAAAGAAAAATCGAAATTTAGTTTAACATTTCAAGGCATGTGCGTCTTTACCTATCTCTAATGCATCCTTAACACCACTTTTCATTAAGTGTTCTTTCCTAAAATTATTGAAATTTTTCATTTTTTCAAAAGCTTACTTTTGAGAGAAAAACGAATATTTATTAGCTTAAAAATTATTCTTATGCTAAAGTTACATAAAATTCGGTTAATAATTTGATAACGAACAGACCATCCAAATTTTATGTTTATTTGTTTAAAAATTATGTGCAAAAGAAGATAACGAAGACAGGTTATTGCTTTAATTTTGTCCACCAGTATAGCTATAATTAGGCTACTATTTAAAACAGCGTCCTGCAGCTAAAATAGATATTCCGGAGCCCTCAAATTTATAAATTCATCAGATAAATTCAAGTTTATTTATTTATTTATTTATTTATTTTTTTATTGGTTTAAGTTGGCGTTTTGGAGCGTCCTTTGGTGGACATTTAAAAAAAGAAAAAAAAAATCCTTGGGCGCGTCTTTTGAATTATGCACATACTAAATTTCGTGGCAATCTTCTCCACCGTTTCGCTGTTGAATGCTGATTATACAGGACGTTTAATTACAACGATCCAGTATAACATGTTCTACACCAGAAATTTTTAAACCTTTCCTTTTTCATTCATTTTTCCATTAAAAAATAAATAAATTGCACTAGTTTTGTACGTTCTTGTTTTCACGCTGCGCACTTCCCTGCTTTCTTTCTTTCTTTCTTTTTTTTTTTAACCTAGACGAAAAGAAATGCTTAATTATTTAGACCCGAAACTATTGTTGCACATTTGAACATTTTATCATCATTCAACACTGATATTTCGGCGCTATTCTAACTACAATTTACCAGAAAAAAAAAGTTTGTACAAAAAAATCTACAATGTGACAAAATCTAGGGAATTATAATTATTAATTATTTAATCTGTAGATTTTAAAAATAATTAGAAATTATTTTGTTAATTAAAATTTATCAGACAAAGCAAATTTTTCTTACTGGAGTTTCTAAAAATGATAGATTATACAACAATTTATCATATTTATTTATCTGCTTGATTAATGCTACAATTATTATTTTTTTTTTCCCCTTATAAATCAGAATTTTGATAATGGCGATAAAACAAGATAGCATTGTTGCATATTATTAATACTTTTGTAATGAACAATCATTTTGTTTAAAAAGAACAAAAAGAGACCTCACAATGTATTTAAAGACATAGAAAACAAATTTTATCAAAGCACTTACTATAATCAGAATTATTATTATAATTATCATTAGAAGTGATTATTTAAATTGCCGAAGTCTAAAAATAATTTTCATTCGAAATTAACTAAAGTTTTATTTTATCTGTGAATGACATTTAGAAATAAAAATATTTTATTTTTATCCATTCATTTATTTTTATCATACATTTATTACTTTCTCTTACCCATAAGGTAGAGAAAGTATTGTTTTTGGGTCAAATTTTCGAATGCGAGATTTTGTTATATTTACACGTTTTGAGGTCCCTGAATACGAAAATCATGTTTTTAGCAAATGGTCTGTGTGTATGTCTATGTGTCTGTCTGTTATCAGCATATCTCAAAAACAAATTATGGCAGAAAGTTCAAACTTGGTATTCTAAATGTGTATCATATAAGTATGCTACAGTAAGCTTCTCGTTAAGATCAAGCAAATGGTTCGTGTACAGGGACAATCAAGAGAATTCTAATACATTACGTCTATGGGGGAAATTGCAGGTAAGTAGAGTTTAACATCTATAGACTGCACTAAACCAAATGAAACGAATATATATTTTTTGTAATAGAGATAGTTAACTGGGAAAAAAATTCTGTGTATGTAGGAGCCTCGCCTACCCCCCTGGGGGGGAAGTCCCCCCTCGAGGGGAGTAAATTTTCATGATGGGTATCTTTCAAAAGAGCTCGCGAATACCTTTAAAATGAATGGTTGAACCATCGATATGCGATAATTTAAAACAAAGTTATCGATTTTTTTACTTTTAACGAAAAAAAATACAGATTTTTTTTTTTTTTTTTTTTTTTTTTTTAATATTGAGAATAAAATGGGCTTTTTTGGATATTTGGTGTTATACTACTTCTCTAATATGGAAATCGTCTGCATTATCATAAAAGATATTTTTTTTAAATAATACTATTAATAAATTATTTTTTAAAAACAGAATTATTTTTTAATAACCGAATTAAATTCTATATAAATGTAGGTGCATTAATGAAACGAGGGGTTGAGGAGGGCGGTAGCCCCCCCCTCACACAGAAATAATTATCATATAAAACTCTTCAGAAGCCTAATATGAATTGTTTAACGCAGGTTTACACTACAGTACCCGTTATCTTACCTTTTAATCTGCAACCTGTATTTATAGTATTAAATTTCAGGGTAAGAGAAAGTCGTGTGTGTGACACACCAGATTATTTTTACTTTCTCTTACCCGTAAGGTAGAGAAAGTATTGTTTTTGGGTCAAAATATCGAACGCGAGATTTTGTTATATTTGCACGTTTTGAGGTCCCCTGAATACGAAAATCATGTTTTAGCAAATGGTCTGTGTGTATGTCTGTCTGTATGCCTGTCTGTTATCAGCATATCTCAAAAACAAATTATGGCAGAAAGTTCAAACTTGGTATTCTAAATGTGTATCATATAGGGATGCTACAGTAAGCTTTTCGTTACGATCAAGCAAATGGTTTGTGTACAGGGACAATCAAGAGAATTCTAATACATTACGTCTATGGGGGAAATTGCAAGAAAGTAGAGTTTAACGTCTATAGACTGCACCAAACCAAATAAAACGAATATACATTTTTTGTAATAGAGATAGTTAACTGGGAAAATTTTTTTGTGTATGTAGGAGCCTCGCCTCCCCCCCCCCCCCCCCCCTGGGAAGGAAGACCCCCACCGAGGAGTAAATTTTCATGATGGGTATCTTTCAAAAGAGCTCACCAATATCTTTAAAACGAATGGTTGAACCATCGATCTGCGACAATTTAAAACAAAGTTATCGATTTTTTTTACTTTTAACGAAAAAAAAATTAGAAAAAATTGTACTTTTTTTTTTTTTTTTTTTTTTTTTTTTTTTTTTAGAATAAAATGAACTTTTTTTGGATATGTGGTGTTGTACTACTTCTCTAATATGGAAATCGTCTGCCGTATCATAAAAGATAATTTTTTTAAATAATGATTTTAATAAATTATTTTTTAAAAAGAGAATTATTTTTTAATAACCGAATTAAGTTTTATATAAATGTAGGTGCATTAATGAAACGGGGGGTTGAGGGGGGCGGTAGCCCCCCTCACACAGAACTAATTATCATATAAAACTCTTCAGAAGCCTAATATGAATTGTTTAACACAGGTTTACATAAAAGTACTCGTTATCTTACCTTTCAATCTGCAACCTGTATTTATAGTATTAAATTTCAGGGTAAGAGAAAATCATGTGAGTGACACACCAGATTATTATCTATATTATTAGAAGAAATATAAATAAATTTTTTCAATAATAAGAAAGTGAGGTAGCTTAAGATAGTTTCCATTTTTACTTTCTCTTACCCATAAGGTAGAGAAAGTATTGTTTTTGGGTCAAATTTTCGAACGCGAGTTTTTGTTATATTTACATGTTCTGAGGTCCCCTGAATACGAAAATCATATTTTTAGCAAATGGTCTGTGTGTATGTCTGTCTGTATGCCTGTCTGTTATCAGCATATCTCAAAAACAAATTATGGCAGAAAGTTCAAACTTGGTATTCTAAATGTGTATCATATAAGGATGCTACACTAAACTTTTCGTTAAGATCAAGCAAATGGTTCGTGTACAGGGACACTCAAAATAATCAAATACATTACGTCTATGGGGGAAATTGCAGGTAAGTAGAGTTTAACATCTATAGACTGCACTAAACCAAATGAAACGAATATATATATTTTTTAATAAAGATAGTCAACAGGGAAAAAAATTGCGTATGTAGGAGCCTCGCCTCCCTCCCGGGGGGGAAGTCCCCCCTCGAGGGGAGTAAATTTTCATGATGGGTATCTTTCAAAAGAGCTCGCCAATACCTTTAAAACGAATGGTTGAACCATCGATCTGCGATAATTTAAAGCAAAGTTATCGATTTTTTTTTTTTTTTTTTTTTTTACTTTTAACAAAAAAAAAAAAAAAAAAAAAAAAAAAAACTTCATTTTTCTTTTTTTTTTTTTAATATTGAGAATAAAATGGACTCTTTTTTTTTTTTTGGATATTTAGTGGTATACTACTTCTCTAATATGGAAATCGTCTGCATTATCATAAAAGATAATTTTTTTAAATAATAATTTTAATAAATTATTTTTTAAAAACAGAATTATTTTTTAATAGCCGAATAAAATTCTATATAAATGTAGGTGCATTAATGAAACGGGGGGTTGAGTGGGGTGGTAGTCCCCCTCACACAAAACTAATTATCATATAAAACTCTACCGAAGCCTAATTTGAATTGTTTAACACAGGTTTACATAACAGTACTCGTTATCTTACCTCTTAATCTGCAGCCTGTATTTATAGTATTAAATTTCAGGGTAAGAGAAAGTCGTGTGTGTGACACACCAGATTATTTTCTTTTCTTTTTTTCTTTTTAAAACCTGATTTTTGTCATTATTGCATAGGACGATATTTAGTAATGAATAAATTTTCGTACAACATTTTCTGTAAAACTATCTAAATACTATTTTTTACATGTATGCAAAATATATATCATCAGATATGCAGTTTTGTTATAAAAATATCAGCCCCAAAAACTAATACAAAAATATTGAAAATAAAGAAAATTTTAAAGAAAAACTCTTCGTTCATTACTGGGTTAGTGAACTCATAACACTTAAAAAAAATAAAAAATAAATAAAAAAATACATTAAAGATAAACGGACAAAGTGAATAAAATGTAGCCATTATAGAGCTGAAACAGGCGACATTTATTTTATATTCTTTGCGCACCATTATTTCTCCCCCCCCCCCCCCCCCCAAAAAAAAAAAAAAAAAAAATATCATAATATATTTTCGCAGGTAAATCTGCACTTTGCTTGTATAAATTTATTAAATTTTATGTTTAAAAATAATGACACAAAAATAATAATAATAATAAAAAGGATAAAAATAAAAAATGTCGCCTGGGGCAGCCCTGCAATTAAGCGGCATTGCATCCGATACTAATCATAAAATAAGAGATGCAATATTTGTTAGTTTAAAACGAAATCAGAAGTTTATAAGAAGAGAAATATTTTATTATGAATAAAATAAAATATTATTCACTATATTTACGAATTGGGAGATTTCAATTAATGTAGTATTGCTTTCTGAAAAAAGTTCTAATATGCGAATAATAATATTAACAACTGTTAATAGGCTAATTAATGCATGGAAAAAATTACAACTGGAGAAATTATTTCTAATTACAGTACGAAGAATTGCTAGGTATGCCTGCTTCTAAATTCAGCCTGAAATTATTTTGTTTTTGTTTACTGTAAATGCACATTATCAATAAAATTATTCTACTCAAAATAAAATTGCATAAAACTTATTCAACCATAAATTCGGAGAAAAAATAGTTTTGAAGTGATTACGGCATTTCCGAATGAAGGGAATACATTTTTTTTATTACGGTTAACTGTCGGTTGAATATTACCGTTTCTTTATTCTTATATTCAGGAAAATTGCTTAAATTATCAAATTAAATAGAGATTTCATAATGAAACGTACTTCACATAATGTTTTTAAATAACATACTAAAAACCTCAATTAGGATATGTTAAACTTTTATACAAAATGATATCATATGTAAAAGTTATTTCCTGATTTTACCTTAGGAGAAAGTGGATTTGGATTAAGGAGAGGGGGGGGGGAGGCATTAAAATAACGACACTAATCAATCATAAACTTTCACGTTTATTAATTTTTCGTATAATAATTACATATAATTGAGCATTTTCTATATACTATAATTTCATTGTTATTTTTTCTTTTTTTTCCTTGCTTCTATATATAGAGTAAGTGCACCAGTGATTGACACTTTTAGCAATGATGTTTTTAATGCTGATGTTTTTAATCTCTGATGTTTTTAATGCTCTAGTCATCAGAAAATATTTTTAGAAATCTAAGTTAGTACATATGGCATGAAAGACATTCAGAACCACATATATGTTAAAATATATACATTTGATAACAATTATTTTTTTTTATGAATTTTTATTTGACACCCACTCAATGTTATAGTAATTGACACTGCCAGTTTTTCATTTTATGAGTAATTGGCACCCTATGTTCCAGTGTTTGACACTGCTAATTATTCATTTTACCAGTTATTAGCACCCTATGCTCCAGTGCTTGACATAAAATGTTAAAATTCTTATATGTAAAATATATGATTTTATTATTTTTCTTATTTATTAAATATTTCGGGATAGATGTCAATTACTGGAGCACCTACCCTATATATAAAGAAAGTATTGAATTAGACAAACTCTCGTTTTCGACTGATTTACACTTTTTGAGGTAGCCTAAACACGATTTGGCTATTTTAGAAAATGTCTGTCAGTCTGTCTGTTTGTGTGTATATCAAAAATTTTGTGGGCACTGTAGCTCATGAACCATGAACGAAATTTAACCAAATTTGCTATTTAGTTGGGCATTGACCTAAACTGATGCCAATTATATTTGGGTTTAATTACTCAACCGATGGCGCTGTCATCCTTTTTTTTTTTTTTTTAATAATTTTTTATTTGAAAAGAAATGTGTGCATGTAGGAGCATTCCCCCTCGCCCCTGGAGAGTGTAAATTTTCAATATGTGTATATTTCAAAATAACTCATCGGCCCACCAACGGCCGAGCGGTTCTGCGCTCAAAGATGGTAGACGTGACACGTGAGGTTCTGGGTTCAATCCCAGGTCGCGCTCGTCAGCCTAGCCGTTCGGAGATTTCCGTGGTTTTCTCCGAAACGCGTAAATACGGGCTAGGACCCATTATAAAAAAACCCCACGGAGGGCACTCCCCCCTCAGTCCTAGGATCCTAACGAAGTCAGTCGGCCTTAATCCCCACAACCCAAAAGAACTCGTCAATACCTTTAAAATGAATGACTGAACTATAGATCTGTGATAATCTAAAATAGTTATTTTATTTTATTTTATTTTATTTTTTCCTAAGCGGGGAAAAAAATCGCATTTCTTCTTTCATGCATTCTTCTTTGATGTCAGCACAAAACTGACTTTCGGCTTTTGGTGTTAGACTTCTCTGGCATAAAAATAGTCTGCATTCATCATGGAAAATAATTTTAATTAATAATAATTTTATAAATAATTTGAACTGCGTGAATTTGTATAAAATAATACAGAAGAAAGTCTTGCAGTGGCCACAACATACTGGTTTTACTATGTCATTAAATCAGTTATAATTTCCATTAGGTGACGTAATCTTAAATTTCATAAACTTCTCTAAACATAGTAGTATAAATTATTTTATTTTTACTCTTATTAAAACATTTTTAAAAAAGGTACCTTTTTTTTAGTCTTAAAAATGCAAAAATTAAGACTAAAAACTTAAAATTTTTTAGTCTTAAAAACAGCAAAAATTACAAATTAAAAAGAAATATTCATTATTACAGAATTAAATTTTTGTGATTTAATTCTGACAAAAATTCTATATCTGAAAGAATAAAATTTAATTTAAATATCAGTCTCGTTCTCTTTTAGTAATCGTCTATTTTTACTTCTATTATAAATTAAAGGAAATTGTATAAGCTAATACACAAATTAAATCAGAAAAAGAAGAAAAAAAATCGCTTCGGTTTATTTAATAAAAAGGTAACATAAATATTGTTCTTAACTGAACACAGACAAATATTGGTCAAAATTGATAATATAATTTTTAAATCAATACGAATTATTTTTCGAACTTTATGTATTTACAATATATATATATATATATATATAGGTTAATTGTAAAGTTGCATGAAGTCACAGAGAATTCCGAATATGATGTAAATTAAATTTAGCACTAAAATTCTAACGAATAAATTTTAAATTGTATTACATTTAATAATTTAATTTTATAAAATTCATTAAGATAAATGTATTTATAGTGTATATATGATGCAAAATGAAAAAATACCTAACATTTTTTTTATTTTCATTGTTTTGTTATTTGGTTATCATTGTAAAATAACAAACTAAAAAAAAAAAAAAAAAAAAAAAAAAATGGTTAATGTTTAATATATATCATAATAACATTGGTACATTGAGAATTTAGACTGAGAAGTTTTAGTATGCTCTGCTCTTTTTTTACAGCCTATACGCATATACGAATGGTAAAATTAGGAAAATTTCTTATTAACAAGATAATAATGTACGACTGGTGAAATAGTTATTGTAAGAGAATAAAAATAGCGATTTGCATCTGGATAATTTTCTATCACAGTCTCTGGGGTCATCACACTTCATACACATATGTTGTTCTTCAAGCAACAAAGCATTTTTAGAGGAGTTTTCAAATTTAGTAAACTATTTTCTCAATCATGAACTTGGAGTACCATCATACGTGATAATATATTTCAAAAAACACAGAGCGTATCTTATAAAGTGTGATTTTATGTTGCGACATAATCGTCGATGACATAGACGATTATTTCACTAATGATAATCACACTTTATTAAGTTTATAATTTTTAAAACTACATAAAAAGAGAGAAGATGTTAGAACAGGCCTGTCCATGTCCAATCCGAAACACTTGACGGGCCGCACTGGAAATTTATTTTATTGTAGCGGGCCGCACTGTATGTACGTATGTATGTGTTTATATATGTTTGTGAGTGTATGAATCATGTATGTATGTACTTTTTTTGGGAGAAGAGAGGGTAAAGATTTAGAGCAAAATACATTGACATTACATTTTCATTTATAAAGTAACAATAGTAGCGTTAAAAATTTATGATTTTATATTGATAACCATAATAAAAAAGAATGAATAATAGACTTAATCATTTAATACTTTTTATTTTTTTTTTTTACAAAAGTGTGTTGTTTCTGTATTTAGCAACTGTTTAAAGGTATTTTTACTTCAAAAATTCAGAAAGGATTTAATATTTTAATCAAAGTTCTCAAACTATAAATATCGTTAATTTACTCGCGGGCCATAAAATACTACACGGCGGGCCCGTATGCGGCCCGGGGACCGCGGGTTGGCCACCCCTGTGTTAGAAGATAAAACCCTTCAAGGGTTAGTATGTGAAAAATGAGCAGGGAAGCAAAGTAACAATGAGTACATCGCTATAATTTACAAAGCTATAGTAATTTTCGAAAAGCCACCCCAAAAATGTAAAATAAAACAAAACAAAAATATCGTACACTGTTAAAAACGGTTTCTCAAATTTGTCTCAAAGTAGCTCCGAAACAATATATACTTAAATTTGAAAATCCCATGTACTCATTTTTGAGTATACTAACATGCTCAAAAATGGGGATATGGGGATTCTTAGTGGTCAACTCCATTTTTGAGCATGTCAATATAATCAAAAATGAGTACATGGGATTTTCAAATTTAAGTATACATTGTTTCGGAGCTATTTTGAGAAATCATTTTTAACAGTGTACCTATAAAAATTTCACATTTTAATTGCAGTCTTCTCAAACTTTGATTCATTAATTATGATTTCACAAGTAATTTATTTTTTTCTCTTTGCAAAGTTTTTTCACTCTCTCTCTCTCTGCCAATTTAGATTTTTCTCTCTTGATTTTATCATATGCTGATAGTATTGAAAAAGCATTTGTTACTTCCGTTCACCGTTTTTTTTGTGTCGGTCTATTTATTCGTTCGTATTCTAACTTTCGTAAATTATACATGCTCAGATTGCTAGAAAATTGTCATGTATTTTTATAACTATAAATTATTACAAGATGTTTTTCCCATAATGAAAACTGTCTGAGACACATTCGTTGATTTTTTTTACAAATATACTTAAAAGAATTGAGATACAATATACAGTGTACAGCTGAATTTTTTTTTTTAATTTGTAGTTCAATCACGTAAAACTCTTTTAAACAGAACGAACATACTCATAGTAGTGTAATTTGCTTTTCAAATAACGTGTGTAACAATGTGTTTATTTGTTATTTATTTATTTGTGTGTTTTATTTATTTGTGTGTTTTATTTATTTATTTATTTTATTTTTATTTATTTTTATTTACTTTATTATTATTATTATTATTATTATTATTATTAACTTATTATTATTTAGTACTTATTTATTTGAGAAATAAGATATATCCCGAAACATAAGGAATGGTAATTTAAGGTGTCTGCCTACCTTTAAAATGCAATTTTCGGTCAAAACTCCGATTTTCTATTTTTGAGTTAACATTAAAGCTTTGATATTTTAGCTTTTTAAATCAGTTTGAATTTTGTTTCTATCTTGCTTAGAACTTGAGTTACAGGCATTTTAATTTTAGTCACTTGCCAGTTTTTGAAACCGGAAGTGACCGGAAATGACCCTTAAATGTTTGTTTACATAAAAGTTTTACTCAATATAAGCATCAACATTTTTTACTGAATATAAAATTAATTTTAAAAAGAAAACAAGAAGCTCTGAAATAAATCAGGAACTTATTAAAATTATGTTTTGTTTAATAGGTAAAATCTTATTTTTAAATCTGTTTTCAGCTTTTTCTCAAAATGAGATTTTTAACATTTTGCTTTACCCCAAAACATCCTAACTCCAAAAGTTATAATTGAAACGTTATGAAACTTTGACAAGATGCTATAGAGGAGTTGTTTTAGGGATTGAACTACGACGATGAATCTAGCTAAATTATTATTTGTTTTATTTGTCGATAGAAGTTATGAACTGTCATGTAAATTCATGATTTTTTCAGCATGTAAAAATGTTATCGTCTCTAAAATATTAAATAACATGGTTATAGTTTTGAGAGTAGTTCATTCCCTTAAGGACCTTTCAATAATCTAAATAAAACTTACAGAATAAAAATATCTTTATTTAAATTTGACATGATGTTTTACAAAAGTGCTTTTTTTTCACAAATTTTATGCATATTTTGAGCCTAAATATCAAAATATTTTTTTTAATTTGCATACTTTTTTCAGGTTATTCACTAATTTTTACTATATTCTATCAAATAATGCAGATGAATAGGCAATTTTTCAATTATTAAAAAAAAAAAAAATCCCCTCCGAAGGTAGGCAGGCACCTTAAAATGCTTTGAAATAATTAAAAACTATTTCACATAAAATAAAACTGGGGTATGTTATTATATTTCACTTTTCAATTGACAAGGAGAGTGCCTAAGCTAGATAGATCTCATTCCATTTAACATGTTTGTGTAATTCGTAACAAATGCCTAATTTAACGACAATTTTAAATATGTAGGAAATTAGAGCACAAGAAATATTTTATCTTTGAATATAGACCTATTTAAACATTGTTAATCCGCATCGCAAACAAATTGCGACAAATTTTACAGTAATTGAAAAACCGATTGTTTATTTTACATTATTAAAGATAAAGTTCTATAAGTTCTTGAACTATGTAAAATCCTAAATATTTCAGAAAATAAACAATGAGTTGAAAGAACAATATTTTACTTTTTATAAAAATTTTATATTTTATTATTATAATTATATAATTTAATTTTAAAGTTTCATAATTTAAAATACGAAACAGATATAAATATATCATAACTCAGAATTAAAAAAAAAAAAAAAAAAAAAAAATATTTCAAATAAATTTTCAAAATTAAACTTACGTTTAAGGATAACAATACTTACCTTTCTCTTTTACATACAGGGCACAAGGTCAACAGAGCTTTGTGAATATGATCTGCACAGCACACTAAAAATTTATCATGTAATATGGGCTCCAGTTTTTGCAGCATCACCTCATCACTATAATTCCAAGCTAAAGCGATAATATGTTCCTTATTTTGAATTAACGTCCACATAATTTCCATAGGGGATACATGCCGTCCACATGCTGCTTTGTTGTGCACCATAGCAAAAAGATGCAATAATGGTGGGCGACCCAGAAAATTATTAACTCGAGTTACAAGCAGACGCCGGATCATATCCACGGTATATTTCACTGGCATGAAACAGGGCAAAGTGTGTTTGATTTCGCGGAACAGAGATGAACAAACGGTCGAAAACAGGTCTAGGCGACACCATGAAGTCGCCAAGTGCCCGGTGCACTGCATGGCTGATTTTTGAGCAAGCATAAGTCAAGAATGTGAATTTTTTCTCTTTATGAGTGAATGAACAATGCAGAATAACACGCCGTTATGGATTTCTAGCACTATTAATGTGGTATTTTTATTTAATTCAAACAGATCTCTCGACTCTTTTATCCTGGAAGGATCCTATTATTTGAAAGAAACTTTAAAGTACATTCCACGCAGAGTATATGATTTAGTAATGACGATAAAAATTCTTATAACCGTCGAATGTAACACCTACTGATGTTATCTCTACAATCGTTGTGTCACTGACACCCAACAGGAAATTGCTTCCGTATGATTTTGTTCCGATGTCTAAATTTGAAAGATGTGAAATGGCAGCAGATTAAAACTTATTGACGTAAAATGTTTCCAATCTTCCCCCTAAATATCATAAATGTTTTTAAATTTTCAATAAACATCATTAAATTCTCTAATATCCATGTAATAAACGAAACATTTCAAAATCGATATGCACATATATCATAGATGCAACATATCCTTACAGGAAAATAAAACACGATGCATTCATTGAATAATATCCTTCGAATTCTTCGACGTGTACTGAATATTTAGCAGTTCTGAACTTTTTCTTGAAAGCTTTTTAATTAGATCTATTCAAGGATTCGTCTTAGGTTCATCAAAAAGATTACGCAATCGTTTTGAACGTATTTTTTTCTCTTTGATATATCCAATGAAAGAACTAAAACATAGCGAAATCTCATATAAATTCAAATTTCAAACACATAATTCATATTTGACTTATATACAAGCAACTTTCTTCTATCAAAATCATAAGAGTGGTTATAATGTAGGCAAGTAGTCAGAAAGAAACAAGTTAATCCTTTAATCTTCAAAAAATTCACGTAATAAATCTCGTAAATCTTCTATAAGTTCCTAAACTCTTTAATTACAAACTCTGTGCTTAGTTAAAAAAAAAAAAATCATCAAAACTATTTTTTAAATCAAACATATGAAAGCCTACAATATCAGAATCACAGAGAAATTGAAACTGCTTCTTTTATCTAAGAGTAAGCGCAGAAAATTTATTCGAAATTAGAGGAAAAGGGAATAAAATTAGTCTTTTATCAAGATATATAAAATAACTTATCTTGTGTAGTCAAAGCGATATTTCTGAGAACACAATCCGGAAAAATTCAATAGAAATTCTTGTACAGATACCATATTTTTCCTAAAAATCTACTGGGCATTGAACATGACGCCACAGGCAATAAGAAGCTTGAACGATCAGGCCACTAAGTTTGTAAAAATAACAAAGGGATGTGATGAAAAAAAAATCTGATTTAATACGTTGTATTTCGACATAAACCGCACTGATAAGAAAAGGGTGAAAAAACCATCCTGATCGATTCACCCAATGAAGCCGCGATCAGGCGATATAAACATACGAGTAAAAAAGGAGGATGAGCAAGATATCCTTTTTTTTTTTAAACTTGACTGATTAAATTAGACCTCTGATTCATTACGAGATAATGAACATCAAATGCTGCATATTTATTGATATTGTCAGCATTTCTGAGGGAAAAAAAAAAAAAAAAAAAAAAAAAAAAGACAGGTTTGTGGCTAACAGGTTTACGTAGAGTTCTAGACTTACCTTCAGACAGTTCAAGGCCGGTGAAAGAGAATAAAACTTAAATAAAATTGATGGTATGGAATTGCATTCCAGATTTAGTTTTTTTCGTTCTATTGAAAAGTAGAGTCAGAATGTTATTTTTAGTTTCATTAATATTTTATCATATACCAATTTATCATTTTTTTTTTTTTTTTTTTTTTTTTTTATGAAATATCAAATGTCCGTTAGATATTCAACTTTAAAATAATAATAATAATAATAATAATAAATAAGTTTTAAGATGCATTTTTTTAATTATTATTGGTTTGCTCTTAAAAGTACATCTATCTGCAAAATAATCTTTCGAGGTTTACTATAGAATCGAATTTTCATACTCGTCTGTCTGTCAGTCCCTTGTTACATGTCAACCTTTTACACGCCGCATTCAGATCCGGGTGTAATTTAAATTCATTTTTTACATATTTTGACTTCTAATGCTTTGGTTTAAAGAACTATCATTAAAATGTGGTAAAAAGAATTTTTTTTTTTTTTTTTCATATAAAATTTAATATTATTATATTTAATATTATTAGTTTAATATTATTATATTTATTTTAATTTAAAAATGTAAGCTATTAGCCTTAAGCTATTAGTCTTAATCTATTAGTTATTAATAATTAAGCTATTTTAAACATGCCAGCCCATTTTTAGAAGCATTTGCTTATTTTTCTAAATTATGTGAATTTTTAAACTGTGAGGTAAATGGTAAAATAGGTCATTTTTATAACTTTCTGTACATTTCTCCTTTTATGATTGAACTGTAATTTCTATTTCAAAAAATCAAGTCATCTTTCTATTATATCTGATAATTTTTTCAAGTCAGTATTCATGATATTTAATTTTTAAAGGAATTTTTAATTCCATATTGCATTTATGGAACACTGGCGTGTAAAAGGTTCCAAATGATTTGAAATATAGTACTTCAAATTTAGCTACGTATGTTTCGGTGGAATTGTCAATAAAGTTTTCGGGTAATTGATATTATGAACAAATATAAATGAAACTTTTAGTTACAACATTCCAAATATCAAATAAAATTCACTAGGTCATCAAATTATTTAAGGCGAAATTGGGGATAAAGTAGCTGGGATAGGTGAACTCTGCTCAGCTCCCCATCATATGTATGTTCTCATAAATTTCGAGTACAGAACATATTATATTCATGTTCAGAGAAATGAATTTGACCAAACGCTTGACACAGTGACAGAACGAAATCTGCACCGTTCAGTTCGCTATATTTATCTTAATCTAATATTTTAATTTATTTAATTGGGGTCAATTTCGTAGTTTAGTTTTCATGCTACTATTTCCAATGCAAGAATCCCCAAAATGTATAACATCTGTACGCTTTGCGTACATGAAAAAAAAAAAAAAAATCACTGGATATCTTTATCTCAAAGTGCATGTATCTGAAAAATATGCAAAATCTTGTGCTGAAACACTGCTAAAATAACCGGTAAATGTGATAAATATTTAATAATTAATCACATTCCCCAAAATTTAGTGGGGATTATGCATAATAACAGGTAATTATGCATAATCCACAGATTAATCACTTTTACGTAACATATATAGATATACTGTTTTGTTCTTAATTTATGAATAAAAAATTTTGATATTAATCTACTCATTTTCAAATTTTCGTCTCCTCATAATAAAGTAAATACTTATATGTATGCATACAGTACGGCCCGCAAACAGTTTTGGGTTGAGCATGAAAGGCCTACTTAGAAAATGAGAGATGGTATTTTAAGGCATATAATTCAGAAAAGCATAACTCGGGGAATACATTTTATAAGTAAAATGGTTTTAATCATGTATAGCGTTTTAATAATCATTAATGTTAGTTTTTTTAGTTTTAGAAGCAATAATTTTGTTTTCCGAAAATTATTTTAAAGTATAGAACAAATTAATTAGTACAAAACTTTGAATAAAAACCATTAAATATAAGAATTCGCAATAATTGTTTCGGGTCGAACGAAAACACGCTTCGTCAGGTGAATAAATTAGGCACGAGCGCTGCAAACAAAGTGGGCCGCTACGTTTGCTGCACTCGTGCTTACTTTATTCGCCTGAAGAAAAGTTGTTTTTTCTTTTGACCCAAAACAATTGTTGCTAGTTCTTATATTTAATGGTTTTTATTCAAAGTTTTGTACCAATTACTTTTAAACGCCATTTACTATTTTTATACTTTCTTGTAAATAGTCATCATCCTCAATGACATTTCAATGCGTGTAATAAAATTATATATTTTCTTTGAAGTTATGCATTAGTTAGAAATGAGATGTTACATGCAAAATTTAACCCACCAATTATTGTTGGACTCATAACATTATTCATTATGATGGGCCAACCATATGTTGAAATGTTGTTTTGAAATTCCTTTTTATGTATTTTACATTTAAATTGTTTTCAACTGAAAACAAAATTTTGGGTCCCCAAGTCAAGGATCCTAGGCTACGACCCAGTCGATCCTTGTGTTAATCAGACCCTGTCATAGCTACCCCAACAAATAAAATGCCAACGCTGAGGAAAGAATAAAAAAGTTGGGCCAACTGCAACTATCCCAACTAACCAAGTGCCAACCGTGCGAACATTTAGCTGCTGATAGGCGGGCGAACGACTTATGTTTTCAGAAATATCTCTTTCGTAAAATTTTAATTTTGCTTTCAGATGTAAAATTTTCCTGAAGTGTAGTTTTCAAGTTAATTTTTATGTATTTTTCATTTGTTTTTCAACTGAAAAGATTTTGAACCCCCAAGCCAAGGACCCTGGGTTACGACCCATTCGATCCCAGTGTTACTCAAACCCTACGTAAAAGGAGGTGGAATTTTACAGAAATTTCACTGTGTCCATCGGATTATGATCTGATACGTCAAAAAGTTCTATATATCAAAAACAAAGAATTAATGGCAATCTCATTGGACAGTTCGATGAAAGAACGATAGACATACGAAATCAAGCCTAATATTTCCCACATGCAACACATAAACAGGACCTAGCAATCACAGTCGTTTTGTCAGGCCAAGGTCCATTCCCATCTTACCTTCACAGATTTCATTGTTCACGCTCCTCTCAATGTCCATGTGCAGTAAAGGGCTCTCCACAACACTATTACCATAACTGTCGAATAACGACCTCCTGGCACATTCTACGCTCATTTTCTGTTCCAAATAACTGGCTAATTAATATCATTGATCGTCCACAATTGCGCAAAAGACTAGCCAAAATTTTTGTGACTCTCATTAACATTCTCTCTTCTTCCTTCCCGAGGAAGTTACTTCTCAAATAGTATATCTTAGTTTTCCCATTTCTGGAGTCATTTTACAACGTCTCAACAGATAACTGAACTTGTCACTCATCTAAAGACTTTTAGCACTCGAATCTATTGACTTTTACACTAAAGAGTTTTCACAAAATCAACTCAAACCTAACTTCTTTTAGTCGCCCACTGTCGCGAGGAGGGAGTATAATCTCATCTCTGTGGCGACATTCTTACTCAGATTCATTCAAGACCTATGCCCCCATGTCGCCCTTTGCCGCTGGGAATATTACTAATACTCTGTAACACTTTGACTTTAACTTATATATTACATAATATAGTATATATATATATATAAACAAAGGGCATTCCATAAAAATTGAGAGTTATTGTTTTACGTAGTGGCAACACCGCGAAACTAAAAAATACAAGTGCAGGCGATTTTTTCATACTGTTAACTGTACGTTTATACAAAATTCTAAACGAAGCAGACGATTTTATTTTTCTATTTCAGTGCTTGTTTAAAGAACTGTTTTATTTGCCCTACAGAAATGGAGATCAGTGATTCAGAGTTAAAAAACGAAATGTGTTGTGCCATAAAATTTTGCTACCGTTTGGTCAAAACAGCTCCAGAGACAGTTAAGTTAATGAAAGAAGCTTACAAAGACAAATGTTTTGGCGAGTCTACGATTTTTAGATGGCATGGTGATTTCAAGAAAGGCCGTTTGTCTGCAGAATTGGCTCCTAGGCTTGGACGAAGGTCGACCAAAAAGTGTTGTAAATGATCGATGTATTAACAGTGTGTGGTAATCCTTCAAGAAAATCGGCGAAGGACATATGAGGAGATAGCGGCATCAACAAACATTTCGAAATCGTCGATATTTCGCATTCTACGCAACAATTTACAGCTTCGCTATGTTTGTTCCAGATGGGTCCCTCATCACCTTACTAAAGAACAAATGAAAACAAGAATTCATCAATGTTGTGAATGGAAACAGATGCTTCAAAATGATCCAAATCTCCTAAAGACTGTAATAACAGGTGATGAAACTTAGATGCATCATTATGATCCCCTTACCAAGTCCGCAACAAGTGTATGGAAACATACTGATTCTCCGCCTCCAAAAAAAAAAAAATCCGACAAACCAAATCTGCTGGAAATGTCATGATGATTATTTTCTTTGATCATAAAGGTGTAATCTATCAGCATGCTGTGCCTCCAAAAACTACTGTGAATGGTGAATATTATGTTTCAGTTTTGAAAATTTTGCGACAACACATATTGAGAAAGCGTCATGAACTGGTAGGGATTTGGACATTACATCACGATAATGCTCGCCCACATGTCGCTACTTCTGTTCAGCAATATCTTAGTAAATGCAATATTGAAATCATGCCACATCCCCCTTACAGTCCAGATCTCGCACCATGCGATTTCTGGCTGTTTCCGACGTTGAAGGAGAAGCTCCGTGGCAGAAAATTTAATACAGATTCTGAAGTTATTTCAGCAGTGGAGGGTTCTTTGAAGCAGCTTCCAGAAAAGGGCTTCTCTACTTGTTTTGAAAAGTGGGTTGAACGATGGGACCGTTGCATATCATCTGACGGAAGGTATTTTGAAAAAGAATGATATATGTTTTGCTGTAAATATATTTCTTGATTTTTTATGATTTTACTCTCAGTTTTTATGGAATGCCCTTTGTATATATAATAAACTACGGGGGAGGTTTAAAATCGCCTCCAAAGCGCTACAGTGGTGAGCGGCTCCCTTTCTCCTAACAAACTTCATGTAAAATCAACGAATAAAAAGGATATTTATTAATATATTAAAAATTGACTATGTTTTTGAAAAAATATAAATGTACTTAAAAATATACATCTTTCTAAAGGAGAACTATATTACAAAAGAAAGGTATAATAAATTAATACAATAAAAAATAAATAAATTAGCAAAGAAAAATAAAAGCTGAAAAGTTTATTTTAACTGAAGCTTTTCATTTGATAAAAGCGAAACAAGAGGAGGAGGGGGGGGGGGGGAAGAAGAAAGAAGAAAATCAAGATATTTCAAAAGGAAAATTTTCTTAACAATTTAAGAAAAAATTGCGAGACAATCTGCAATTACCTATTACCTTCACCTTCTCCAAAACGTGTTAAGAATCCGTAAAGCAAGAATTTAAACTAATCTTCTGCTATTAATAATTCAAAGGATAATCAATGTACAAAACATGAAAACACTTTTGCTGTCATCTTAGTGTAAGCGGATTAAAAACATAAAAATAGATTTATTTATTTTCAAAGCGACAAAAGGAAAGACGTTAATTCAATCAAAATTTCTTTTCGAAAAGCAACATTCAAATTATTTTACTGGAGGAAAAACGAGAAAGATGAGTGCTTAAAAATAGCACTGAATATTCATTTTGGGTGACATTTAAAAAAGGAGGGGATCGGGATAGAAGCATTCTTTTTTGCTCAAAATAAAGCAATTTGATTTTTTAAAAAATACATAATACATTTTTTTTTATTTTTAGGAAATGTGTATTTAAAAATATAAAAAAATAACTGATTATGAGGCCATAATTGCAACTCACTAAAAACTGATCAGTAGGTCGCATATTTAAACCTACTGATAGGGCAAAGATAAATATATATATTAATACTAGCAGACCCGGCCACGCGTTGCTGTGACTAAGTTATACGTTGAATTATACGGCTGTAAACTATTTAGTACAGTTAAATTATTATTTACGAACAAAGACAAAAACGTTGTAGCCGATGTAAAAACCCACAGGGTTGAGATTTGAAACTTAGGTCAAAATTTGGAAGCGATTGATAAAAATTTTCGTAGTGTTGATATTAAGCACAAATTAATTTTATTGTAGGGTCCTATAAATTTTAATGGAGAAGTGATATATATTATTTCTAATGCTACTTTGGATAAAATTGCTAAAATGACTAATATATAAATTAAATTCTATTAAAATTCTATTAAAATAAAAGTATAAAAGAAACAGACGATTTTAAAATCAATTTTTATGGAGGAGTGAAATATAATATATGCTATAATGGATAATTTTACTATTAAATGACCTCATCATTTTAAATATTTTAAAGAGGGCAACAGCTGTAGTTATAAAAGGGAAAACAATAAGGCTAAACCAGAAAAATAAGTAAATTTGATAAATATTTTAAAACTTTAAAATTGGAAATCTTATGAAATATTGGACATTTAAAGTAAATACATGTATCATTTTAAATACAAAAAGATTTTGGAAAAGTTTAGTGTATTTTAACGAAGTGATGAGAAGTTTTTGAGTATGTTAAAATTTTAATAGTAAATTCAAGTCAATAAAGATGGGAAACATTGAGGATTAAGATAAGAATAATTATAAGATTTAAAAAAAAAAAAAAAAAAAAAAAAAACTTTTTATATACCATGCTTTTAAATTTTAATATACTAATAATATACAAATTAAAAGGAAAATGATAAATATTCTATCATAGTTTGAAGTCAAATTTGTTTTCAAATGTCTAAATAAAATATCTGATGTAAGATACTAATATTTTGCAGCGGAATAGATTTCATTTCTGTCATCCTTGGCGAAAAAAAAAAGAATATCGCCAAATTATCTGGCGAAAATATTTAATTCCTTTCAAAAATCATGGTTATTTTAACAACTTATATTAAAAGAGTAATGAATAATATGAAACAATATTTCGTACAATACATATTACATGTCATACATACGTACAATGAATAATACATATTACATTTCGTACAATGCATACATCTGGCATGTATATTTTCGTGTTACGCTTTTGATCGCCAAATAATAATAATAATAATAAAAAAAGCCAAGGGCGACAGAGTTTAAAAATTTAAAATTAAAATTTTGTCAATTTGACAGCAAAATAATTCAATCTAACACCCGCGATAACTAATACATATCTATACCCAAATATAAGGATTAAAATCGGGAAATAAATTTCCTCGATTTTTAATAATTTCTTACAAAAAATCCAGTGGGCAATTAACATAGGAAATCTTTTTCTTGGCTGCACAGACGGTCAGTGAGTCACACTTCGCTTGCGTATAGAACTCATAGATATAGTATAGCATATATAGAATAGAGTGATCATTGGGGAGAAAAAAGTTATTCCTTTTCATTTGGGAAAAGACGACGTTTTTACCAAAATATGGCCGTCTTTCCCCGAGTGAATACACACGGGAATACATACTAATATTTTAGCAAATAAAATTTATGAATAATTTATTTGCTAAAGGGGAATGGAAGACTCCAGATACAGTTTCAAATTCATATTTATTTATTTCTTTTCTTTTTCTTTTTTTTTTTCAATACCACTTAATGGCTGTTTCCAAAGCTTTTATTTTTTATCTTTTTTCGGCATCAAAAATCTTTCTACGATAACATGGGGATGAGAGATCTATATATATTACTATATCTATGATAGAACTACATTAGCACTTTATCAATGTGTATAAAATCTTTAAATTGATTATGACGTCAATTTTCGTGAGATGCATAATTTAACTTTTTATAATTTTTTAACGTTCACGTTTGATAAAATGTATTTATTTTTATGTCGAAAGAAAATGAACTCGTATTTTTTTTTTTTTTTTTTTTTTTTTTTTTGGCAACAATTAAATTAATGGAACTCACAGATATTTTGGAGCAACTTTAATAAAGGTCTATAATTAACAAATAATTGCAATAAAACAATATTGTGACAATAAATTGAGATAAAAACTATCCTATCTCTCAAGTTGGATCAAACTGCACACAGTGTGCAAAATTTCATCAAAATCAGTTCCTTAGTTTAGGAGTTTACCCCGGACAAACATCGTGACACGTAATTTATATATATATACAGATTAAATTATAAAGTTTTGATCAATGAAGCACAAATAAGTAAAAAACAGGATTAATTTCACTGTATTATCTTCATTATAATATGAATTCAATTTACACTTCAGTCTAAGTAACACGTGGCCGGCTATGCTAACACCAAAAATTTAAAAAGTGGAAATAATTGAATTATACGAAATTTATTAATAGGTTAAAAAGTTGAAGATTCTTTGTGTAGATGGCAGCACCAAATATATTTCAGCTTTCATTTCAACCCAGTCGAAAGGTATCGACATCTGTTAGAATCATTTGGAGTTAACAGATAATTGTGACTGTCAAATAATAACAGACAAATAATTAGCAATAAATTAAAATTGCGACTATAATTTGAGATTTAAACTATCCTATCTCTCAAATTGGATCGAACTGCACATGGTGTGCGAATTTTATTATAATCGGTTAAGTGGTTTAGGAGTCCATTGAGGACAAACATTGTGACACGAGATTTATATATATTAAGATATATATATAAATATTACTTTTTCCCTATCATGCATTATATAAACAAGTTTAAAATAAATATAAAGTCATACCTTAAGATATTTCTGTCTTCAATAGTAAACGTACAGAACTGTACATTTACTACTTCTGCAAAACAAATAATGGAATTTCTACTCAACAAAAAAATAAATTATAATACATTTAACAAATTAAAATTTGTATTTATTTCCCTAATTATAGAGATTTTGCAAGCTTTTACCGCTGAGCAATTTAAAATTACTCATCGGTTTCTATGTACATAACATTCAGGATTCGTTTTATTATATATTTTCCTTCGCTGATTCGATGCTATAATTCACTCATTATGTTGTTGTATATTCACTCATTATGTTGCTATATTTTACGCAGGCCATTATGTAATCCTTTTAGAATTTCAATTTAAGGGGATTCTCTACCTATCGTCTCCGAAAGCCGAAGCCAATGTTATTCTATGGGAAATTTTGCCCCATTATAATTCCTTAACGAATAGATATTTTTTAATTCCGTTTTCACTTTCCGAAAATTCACAGCATAGTATTAAACAATTTATCGCCTTCTAAAAATTGATGTTTTTTTTTTTTTTTTTTTTTTTTTTTTTTTTTTTTTTACGATTTTATTTTTAAGCTCAAAAATGAAAAATTTCACATTGTGAAAATTCGCACTTTACAACCTCGAAACAAAATATTAAAATCTTTAAAAAAATAATTTTTAGAAGGCGATAAATTGTTCAATGGTTTTGATGTTTCTGAATGTGAAAACGGAATTTAAAAATATATATTAGTTAATGGGTTATAATGGGGCGAAATTCTCCATAGAATAACATTGGCTGTGGCTTCTAGGGACGATAAGTGGAGAGGCCTCTTAATCCCAACAAACGAAACTTATATGGATCAACTAGACATTAAAACAAATGTTGTTTTCGTTGGCCAACGGTTATAAATGACCGTTAACTGGATGGATGGCCCGATATGCTTTGCTATATTTATACTTTCGTGCGAAAAAAAGAAAAAAGTTCTCGATGTTTTATTTTGATGCGTGTAATAAAATTATACTTTCTTTTCGAAGTTACGTCAAGGTTAGATATGAACTATTATAAGTAAATTTAACACATTCAATTACTGTTGGACTCCTAACGTTGTTTTTTATGGTGAGTCAACTATAGCTTTCCAGCAAATAAAATGCTAATGAAAGGAACAAAGAATGTGCCGTTAAGTCAACTGACACTATTATAACTAACCAAGTGTCAACCACGCGAACTAAATAAGTAGACAATATATGCTTGTAGGGATTACATAAACTAAATATATGTTTGTAGGGATTACATTAAGTACTTTTAGAAAATGAAATATTGTACAAAAATTATTGTCAAAAATTTAATATATATATTAAATAAATATATATTATACATATAAATAATAATAATATAAAAAAAATATAACATAAAAATCATATATACCTATAAACACTTAATTTTTGTTTTTGATATATATATAGATATATAGGAATAGATTATCAATGAATAAAATAAATTATCAATGAATAAAATGAACCTCTTTCGGTTTGTTCTAGTTCCTAAATTAAGGGCGATATTTAAGTACCGATGAGTAGCCCCGTCGGCCGAAGAGGGTTAGTTTATCAGTTAGGGGGTTTCATTTTATTGTATTTCATTTTAATGTATTTTGTAATTTCTTGTATATTTCATATATATTAATTTGTTGTAATTGTACTGCTTTTGTAATTTCGGTAATTTTATAATTCTTTTTGGATTTTTTAAATGATATGTATGTCAGATTTCTTTCCGTTAATGGTGGTTTTCTGTTTGGTGAGAAATTGGGGGCTAAGGATAGTTATTAGCTAATTGCTATTGTCCTTTCAGAAACTTCTCTTTCACCCCTACACTGAAGGACCTCCCTGATGAAGACCTCAGTGTTTTTTGGGGTTTTATTTCATTTTATTCATTGATAATTTATTTTATTCATTGATAATCTATTCCTATATTTAAGTTTTGCCTTTCCTTTTGCAGCAATTCTGCGCATTGGTTTGCAACTCTCCTTTTATGTGTTTCTTATCTTTAAACTCATAAATTCGTTACAATAGTTACCTATATATATATATATATATTTATTTATTTATTTATTTATTTTTCCAACAAAATAAATAAATTAGAATATTTTTTAGATTGATTTCAATCCTCATGTAATATAAGTTCTTTGCGCGAAACATAGCATGCATTCGTGGATGTCGGTGTGCTGAATTTCTGTCTATCGATATTAAAATTCAAGATAACACATGTGTTCTGTTAACTCCAGTCAAAACAGAGATAGACGTCAAACTGCGTGCATTGAAATTGAATGTGACGAAGTTTTGCATTTATTCATACGTCATCATTTATGAGTTTATTTCGTTTAAAAAATCTTCGTCAAATACAACTTGACACATAAACGTTTATGACGCGGAATAAACTTCACAATATTATTAAAATTATCATTATTCAATAAAATATACGGATTATAAAATTAATATAACAAGAAAAATTGTGAATTGCAGTTTTGTGTATATTTTTCTGGAATTTTATTTACAACTGCATTTCATAACGGAACGCTTCATTTTAATTTGTTCTCTGTTGTTTTTGTTTTAGAAAACAAAACTAATACAAAAGAAAAAGTATTATCTAGAACCGACACTGTTAAAAATTTCGAATTTAGTCTTATTTTCAGGGAAAATTGCATTTCAGGAGAATTAGTAAATTTACATTAAAAATATGATATTTATTCAAGTGAAAAATATTTTCTTTTTACATTTAGATATTATAATAAATATATTACAGAATGATGCATAGCTTTCTAATCTATAACCCCCTTTTTTTTCTTCGTAAGATAAATTTACTAAAATAATAACTATGTATAACTAACTGTTAGAAGCCAAAGATAAAACATGATGTAATTTGGCGATTCTCTTATTTTTATGTCATTTAACGAATTAATGTGATATTTATTCTAACAGTTTCAAAATATAATTTGCCGAGGAAAAAAGCACAGGGAATTTTTCAGTAGAAAAAATATTATTTTCTTTCGTGTTTTATATATATATATATATATATATATATATATATATATATATATATATATATATACAGAATGTAAATTTTTACATTCACTGTCCATTTTTCTTTTTAAAAATTGTTATTGAGAAAAGTTTTAAAAATAAATAAATAAATGTATACGTTTTAACGGTTGTTTACTCTGTTGAGAAATTTCTTAAATTTCCAACATATAAAAATACAGGAAAATATCCGACATAATTTTACAGAACATCAATCATCGCACAAGGTAACTATAGCTAGATTATATCGTCTAAGGAAAGAAAAAAAGAAAAAATAGGATAATAATTATTATGGCCTTTAAGATTTTTAACAATTGACTCTTTTCAACTGTTAGGTGTAATGCTGTTATTTGTTATGTAAGGCTATGTTTTCAACACGATTTCAAAAGCTTGTAGTTTTGTGATTAATATATATATGTGTGTGTGTACAGTAAGTAATCTTTGTATTTCATTAACATGATGTAAAACTTATATTGCTAATGATGAGGTCACTCATAAATTATGCGCATAATTATTACAAATCAAGTATATTTATAGAAATATACAAGAAATTGCGCAAAATTTTTTTAAAGTACAATATAATTGATATTTATGTATAATAATACAATAATATTTTTTTTTTTTTTTTTAATATTGATCAATATTCAAGGAAGTGTTTATTGAAGGTTTGCCTGTCATAGCGAGAAAAATCATGTCATGCTTAGCAAAATATATGCTTTGTGCTAAGCGAACGTAGTTTAGAATGCAAAAAACGAGGAGGGTGGAGGGGGGGGGGGAGTCAAAAGTCTATAAAAAACAGCATAGGATGAAAGCGAAAAAACTCACAATCACAAGTGTATTTTGGGGGGGGGGGGGGTTAACACCAGAAGGAATGTGATTGAAATAGACAAGAAAAGTAACCGAAACTGGTCCGGCACAAGGGCCCTCTGGCTATTGTCGAGGGTTAGCTGCGTCTCGTCTAATATAATATAATATCCATGCTAATTTAGCAGGACGCAGCACTCAGCGGCAATTTTTAAAGATATTTTAGCACCCAGTGGCCCTTTTTTAAAACATTTTAGCACCTGGTGGCTCTTTTCAACTTTTTAAGACTCCAGAGGATTTAGATATATTTTTTCTTGATGTGCAGCTTTCTGGATGTACTTTTGAAGCCTGCCTGCAAGATTATGATTTTTTATAGCCTACATATATACAAGTAAAAAGCAATTTATTTCTGTGATGTACAAAAATCACAATGCAAATAATGCCCTTTTTATTAAGTTCCTAAAGAGCTTTTATTCTAGAGTCAGCATTACTGCTATTTTTTTTATTATTCGAGAATCTCGTTTTTATTAATACATTGTTAAAAATAAAATGGTGTGTTTCACCAGAAAGAGAGTTCTAATTTAGCTGCAATCAAATACTTTGGTACTATGTTATGTTATACCATTTTAATGGTGTTTATTCTTAAAATGGCACATGGCACCATAGTATTGGTTGCAGCTAAATTGGAACCCTTTTCATTTATTTATTTACTTACTTTTTGTGTGTGTGAAATATGTTATTTTATTTTTTACAATGTACAAATAATTTTTCGAAAATGATTTTTTTTATTATTATTATTCCTTCTGAAAAATGCATACTTGAGCATTATTTGACATAAAAATAATAACTTTTCTAAGTTGGTGTTTCATTCGACGGTTTATTTCACAGGCAATGAATGATACTGAAGCATCGAAAAACTTTAAAGATGTGCTAATTAAAATTAAATATTTTTCTCCAGTTTTTCAATTGAAACAAATATTCAAAAAAAAAAAAAAAAAAAGAAAGAAAGAAAGAAAATGAGAACACGAATTTAAAAAAAAAAAAAAAAAAAAAAAAAAAAAAATGGACTTTCAATTATGAAACTGAAAATTTTTATTACAATTCCCTGGAAATAAAATACTTTTTAGTATTTCATTATCTCTGACGTTTTGGTATTAAAATCCACGAAAGAAAAAAAAAAAAAAGGTTTTCTTTTCTTCACTTTCTTTTCTTTCTTCTTCTTTTTTTTTTTTTTTAACCTTAAAATTTTCTTATACATATAAGCCGTGGTGGCCTCTGCTCCTTCTTATTGTTATTTCAGTTTCATTTGCTTGGATATTGTCCTTGTTTCACAAAGCTTTCCAAACAATTAAAGTTTTATATAATAGCATGGTTAATGCATATTAATAATGCTTATTTTTTACTGTACAATTCTTATTCATTGAATATACAATGTAATTTGAATGCAAATCAATGCAAATATTTCCTCTTTTTTTTTTTACGTAAAAATATTTTTATTATTTACTTAGTGTTCTTTAATGTATCTTTCCAGCTTATTTTATAAGCGGTTGTAAAGATTTTACTCAAAATTTTAATACCGTTAATGGACTCCTCCCACCTGACGTCAGAGGTCACATGATAGAGGAAAAACAAATAGCAGACGAAGTCTTGTTTATCTAGAGCGATTGCTGAAAAACATATTTTCGATTCTAAATTTTTGATCAATCGTATTTAATCTGTGTTATTTTGTATACATCATCATTTTTAATCCATTTTAAATCATTATTCATCATCTTTTGTTTGCTGTATACATTTACAATCATCATTTAGTTTATACCTGTTATTGATGTTCATGAAGACCATGTTTAAATACTCTGATTTTTCGTATTTAAATCAGTGACAGTGCAATATCGTACTACGTAAATCCATTTACACCAGTAACTAAGTTAATTAACTTGTTGTAACACCTTTATGCAATTAAATTAAATGAAAACATTTTAAAATTTCAATTTATAATCCGTAAACATTCCACAAGAAGCTATTATTTATTGCTAGATCTGTTAATGTTACAGTTGCACTACAATATACAAAAATCGATTCTTATAGGTAAAAATAAATAAACACATAAAATGTTTTTTAAAAATTATTAAATTTAAAATACAATTATTCTACTGTTTAAAAATGCACAATATTACTTGTATTTTATTTTATATTAAATATTAAAATTTTTGTTCTTAAGAACAATATTTAATTGAATTCGATTATTCGTTTTCCTCTATCACGTGATTGAGCAGACGACGGTGGGAAGGGTGTCGTGCCCTTAGCGACCGTGCCCTTAGCGGAACGTGCCCTTAGCGGAATGGGGTGAAAGGAAAGAAAGAGAAATAGAAGAAGCCGTGCCCTTAGCGGAAATAAGAAGGTGTGCGTGTGGCAGATTGAAATATGTTACTCAAATGCACAAAAGAATGCTTTCTATAGAATGTAGTATGATTAGCATTAGATTCACACAGTCAAAAAAAAATATTCAGTTGACAATGAGGGTTATTATTGGAAATTTGCTGAATTGCATTTTCGTTTACAGTAAGCGTTTATTCTACCATTTTTTAAAACGTGAATATGATTTGAATTAGAATATTTGTCTACTCTACTGTCCGTTTGCCCGCCTCCAGCGTCCGTAAATATTTTATGATTTTTTTATTTTTACTTTCTTCTATATTCAATAGAAGAAAGTATTGGATTCGTAAAAATTTTCGACTTCCTGTTTTCGACGGATTTACACGTTTTGAGAGATCCAGAACACGATTTAACTATTTTTCGAAAATGTCTGTCTGTCCGTCTGTCTGTGAGTGTGAATAACAAAAATTTTGTGGCAACTGTATCTCCGGAACTACTGTTCAGAATTGCATATAAATTTACATGTAGATGTACCTTGAGCTAAATTAGTGCCTACCAATTTTGGTGCCAACTGCTCAACAGGTGGCGCTGCTAAATAGCGCTTTCCACAATTTAAATGAAAGCTATATCATCAGGTTCTATTGCGTATAATCAATCAAAACTTGATATAAGAGAAGGCCATTGTGAGACATTATGCTGATTCAATTTGAATGCTTATGGACCGACAGGTGGCGCTGCTATACCTTGATTTCTGCAATTTAAGGGAAAGCTATATCTCAGGAACTACTGCACAGAATTGAATATAAATTTATATGTTGACGCACCTTAACCTAAATGAGTGTCTGTCAACTTTTGGTGTCAACTGCTCCACAGATGGCGCTGCTATACAGTAATTTCTGCAATTTAAGAGGAGGCTATGTCTCAGGTTCTATTGCGTATAATCAAACAAAATGGGATTATATGTGAAGGCCATTATGAGACATTATGCTGATTCAATTTGGATGCTTATTGGCCAATAGGTGGCGCTGCTATACTGCAAATTTCCTCGATAATGGGAAAGCTATATCTCAACTTCTATAGCATATAACTGTACGAAACTTGATAAGTGAGATAACTACTATAAAAATGCATTTTTTAAGATGTCATTTATAGCTAATAAAACTGTCTTTCTTTGGATATTTAGTGTTAGTTTTCTCTAAGATGAAAGTTAATTATTTGCACTTAGTGAATTTGTATAGGAAATTAAAGTCTTGTGGTGGCCACAACATACTAGTTCTTACTTTATTTTATTAATGATATGTGTTATTCAAATTCTTTATTGAATTTCCATACTTAAAATGGCTCTAATAGAACCTATGCCACTGGTTTGTGAACATGATGGACATCCAAAAAATGTCAATGCATTGCGCTTTAGGGAAGACATTTTTATAAATCACATTTAGATAACTTCATCAAAAAATAATAAAGAAATTCGCATTTATTGTTTATATGCTAAGAAAATGTTTTGTATAAACTATAATATGCTTAACCTCCAGATTTACAGGGCTAAGCAAAGAGTTTCGAAATATCAAGGGGTGCAAATAGGAAATTAAGAGCAGCATTTCTGTTTGTGTTAAGCCTTTTTAACACTTTCCAACAATGTTTCAGAGTGATTATGAATTCAATTAGTCTATATGTCTGTCTTTTTGTCTGTTCATTGTGTGATAATATAGACAAAGAACATAGAATGTTATACGATACAACGAGTACGTACAGTTGGAAAGTGTTGATAATCAATGTGTACCTCCTGATTTTTCGTTTCCGTTTTAAAATGTGTAATGCTTAATTATATTTCCAAAAACTTAAATAAAATCATAAAATGGCAACAATGTACGTTTTCATATGGAGTACTGAGATTCATTAAACTTTATATGGTTACAGATCACCGTTCTCTCAAATAATGGATTAATCTACAGCATGCATACCTATTTTTGCGACAGGTTACTTCTGAAGCAAAATATAGCCAGTGCTAAATGTGGATAAAGTGTGGAGGAAAATTGAGAGTTATTTTTTTTTTTTATTTATTAATTTTTTTTTTAATTTATTGTACATTTCCGCTAAAGGCACGTATGCTAAAAGCACGCCACTGAGGGGGGATAACATTTCCGCTAAGGACACGGGTTTATAGATTTCCGCTAAGGGCACGGTCGCTAAGGGCACGGCCCCGTGGGAAGAGCCCATTGACTAAATAAAAAAAAAAAACAGCAATGGTGACGGTATTAAGCTTTTTATTTTATTATCAAATTTTGGTTCATTAAATTCCTATAATAAAACACATTTGATGCGAAATTTTATTCAATAAAATCTGCAATTTTCAAATAAAAAGTAGAATCGCTTATTTCCCTACCCTATACATTAACTAATACAATCCATTCCAGATCAGGTGTGTTTAATGAGCAAATGTAAATTTAAATAACTAAGGATTCTTATTCGTTAACCCTGAAAATTTTAATCTCAAATAAGTTGATGCCAAATAAACACAATTAAAAGGAAACAAATGAGGTCACAATTAAAGGGAAACAAGATCGCCAAATGCAGGACTAAAAAACAAAAGTAAAAGTAATTGCTCTTTTGGCATGATTATGTAACAATGTCGAGCATGCATTTTATTTGTGTAAGTATATTTTAATGGAATTTCTGCTCCGTCTTCATAAGTAGGATGTGAAACAAAGCTTTTGAAAAAAAAAAAAAAAAAAAAAAAAAAGATACATAAAGATACTTTTCGATACACGGTTATTAATGTAAAGAAATAAAATTCAGAACAGGTGAAATAAATTGTCATTGCAACATATTTAAATACTATGCCGTATAAAAATCAAATGACAATAAGCTTTTCACCAAAAAAAAACAAGGCAATGGTAAATTATTCAGTTAAAAAAGAAAAGGATTAGTTTTAATTTAGCAGTTTTTCATTTGCTTTCGCCGACACCTAAGGATTTTAGTTTGAAATTGTTGTAAATATTCAAAATGTTCAACTATAAACTACTATACAACTAATAAACATTTATAAAATAGTAGAGCTTTATGTGAACAAAGATATCTATATAAGCTAATTAATATACAGAATTTTTTAACAATATTTAATAGAATTTTTTCTGTTAAATATTGTTTTCTCTCAGATATTAGAAAAATGGAAATTTTACATTCGACATGAGACCTTCTAAAAAAGTTTTACGAATCCTAAAAAGTCCTTAATAATGCATATGTATATGTGTAGGGGAGACCGGGGCACAATGGACCACTTTTACACTCTTAAATTTTGTCCCCAAAAAACAGAAAAGCAATGTACTTGAAAAAAATAGGAAACAATCTCTAAGCCCTTCTTAACAAGTCCTTTATATATATATATATAACAATATTTCCAATACATAATGAATGAAAAAATAAATTGTGAGCATTCACAAAATGGACCACTGTGCCCCATAACCGGGGTACAGTGGACCAGCCTCTTTTGTTTATATTAAATAAATACAAATTACTTTTTTTTCCACTCTAAAATTAGTTTCTTGCACAATTCTAGTCTAAATAACATAATTCAAGCATTTTCATGAAATAAAATAACCAAAATTAAATTAAGATGAACAAATAAGAAATCAAATCTCAGTAAGAAAATGTATCAAGTTAAAATAGATATTGTTTGCAATTCTTTAATTAATATTATATAAATTAAATCTTTTTTTTTTCTTTTTAAATTCAGATATTTTAATAAATATTACACTACTATTCAAGTATTTAATATTTTTTTAAAGCATTTTGCGATATAATTATTTTGCATTATATTTGTAGGATAAATTTAACTAAAATATATTAAGCTATTTCTTTTGCTTTTCACATGTGATCTCTAAAATTAACAATAATAATAAACTATTTCTACTATTTATTAAATTAGATATTTTTTCTTTTATTAATGCTACATAATTCAAATAAATAATAAATTTAGATATTAATAATAATTATATTACAATTCAAATAGTTATTCTTTTCAGAAATGTATTATTATTTTTATTTTATTATAAAAGTAAGATATTCATTACTTTAAGATATTAATACATTATAAATTACATTATATTTCTAGCTATAAATTTAACTAAAACAAATATAAGTATTGAATATAATCTGTACTTTTAGGCACATCGTAAGGTGGTCCACTGTGCCCCATGTCAGAGTAAAACAAACAATAATAATATAGACTATATATATATATATATGCCAATAATTTTTTGGAATTTAAAAACAGCAATATATTGCATTCCTTTAACAGCTATATAGTATTTATAGTCACTAGTTCAATCTTTATAAAATTTTAAAAACTTCAATGAGGAAAAATTACTTTGAGCAGCTCAAAACATAAAATATGCTCAAAATGGTTATCTTACTATTTCTCATGTTGTTGTTGTTTTTTTTTTTTTTTTTTTTTTTTTTTGCTGCATATAACTAGTACTATGGTGCCATACATGTCTATCCATATGAAATAAAAGAATTGAATAGTAATAGATTTAAGTAGGGGTAGTCCATTGTGTTCTGTCTTCCCCTATACAATCTTTACTAGCATTTTAACTTTTAGAAGGGCAAATACTAAAAAATTAAGAACACTGACAAAAAATAAAGGAGCAAATATATTCAAAAATTAGTAAAATTGTGTCAAATCTGAGTATATCTTACACTCAAAATAGCTCCGAAGCAAATATACTCAAATTTAAAAATCTTACTATATATTATTACTTATTTACTTATTATATTAACAATGCTCAAAAATTGGCATAGACCATCCATATAGTAATTTATGTAGATCTATCATCCCCATGTTATCATGCAAAGATTTTTGATGCCGAAAAAATTTTTTGGCATCAGCCATTAACTGATATTGAAACTCGACAATTGCATAGATGCCAACATTTTAATTCATTCCGGAGTATATTAAGCTCACCTTTAGTATATAAATTATTCATAAATTTTATTTGCTAAATTATCTGTGTGTATTCACTCGGAGAAAGTCGACCATTAACTGATCAAAATAGCCGTCTTTCTCGGAGTAAAAAGGAATAACTTTTTCTCCCTCCATGATCAATCTATGTCTTATTATATTACTATATCTATGAGACCATCGTGAATCCCAATCAAAGAATATCTACTACTCGTAGTAGATATCAGTACAAAAACCCTTATCGGGTTAAAAGTTTGTGACGCAGCTACTTTATCGCTATAAAATTTTGAAATATGGGTCTTAAAAATAATGATATAAATTTTAAGTGACGCTTTACTATTAGTTAAAATATACGTAGATTTTCTTATTTGATCATTTGCTTTTTTCTTTTATTTATATTTACAATGCAAACATAATATTTTTAACTTCAAGATAAGACAAATATATTAAATATACTCACTGATACTTTTTCATTTGCACTTCAATTTCAAAATAACAGTTTTAAAAGGAATGATATAAAAATTCCAGTGACTCCTCGGTGTCATTTTAAAAGATTTGTTTTTAGATTCCATTAAAATTACCTTTGTTTTGTCTATTAAAGTATATTTACACATTGAAACAGTGCTTTTAATTTTCAAATATACTGTCAAATAATCACACTTTCACTGAGTTTGCATTATAAATTGAAATTATTTATTTCAATAAATTGATTTGTCTTTTGCGTCACGCTATCCAAAACTGTGAATAAAATTTATGTAAATATGTTACTTTGTATCATAGTATACAACTAAGTGAAAATTTGTGCAAAGAGATAGTGTGATGCAAAGAATACATTTGCACAAATTTTGTTTGCAGTTTTGGATAGCGTGACGCAAAAGACAAATCAATTTATTGAAATAAATAATTTCAATTTATAATGCAAACTCAGTGAAAGTGTGATTATTTGACAGTATATTTGAAAATTAAAAACACTGTTTCAATGTGTAAATATAAGTTTTCAGAAACATCGATGCAAAGTAATATAACTATTTTTACAAAAGTTACTGCCATATAAATTCGATTTACATAAACTAAATGGCAAAGATTATGATGGCATTTTCAGGTCCAGTTTTGGGGCCCTTTGCTACTCAAGAGCCCCTGGCACGTGCCCCTGTGTTAATCAGGTCGTTGTTTGTGTGTGCATATGTTCTTTTCCTTGGGTAAGCGTGTGTACATTATTACACCATATTTGATGACCTTGTATTAGAAATGTGATGCCCCCCACCCTCAAAAAATAATCTTGGCTACAGCCTTGGTTCGAGCCCCCCCAGAAATTTTTCAAAGTCGGCGCTGCTGTCTGAACCAGTTTAGTATTCTAAAAGTTATCGTTGTGGCATATTTTCAAGTAGCAGCCTGATTTCAAGTGGCTGCAACTTGGAAACTAGATAAATGTTGGAACAAAATTCATCCAAGATATTTGTGTGATAAGTTCAATGTCCAACTTAAATTGATTCAGTATTTCAAAAGATGAGAAAATTGCATATATTTCGGTAATCAGATGCAAAAATTATGTAATCAGAAAACATACGCCAAAAAAAGGCATAAATCTCGCTGATTTTTGACTCAATATATGTATTTAACATCTGTGATATCACTTTTCAGAAATAGCACGAATTTCGTCCATTATAGCAGCGAAAATATTTGCCTATCTTTATTTAGTGAAAAAGAGAAACAATCGCTATTTGAGCAATTAGCCATGATAAAGGTAAATTTTGTTAATAAGACATGAAACGATGGATTTCGACCCAGTGGCAGAAACACCGCGACATAGTTACGGACACAGAAAAGCGGCTTGCAGACAGTTTTTGTCTGCAACTTTCGAATAACAATTCACTTAAAAAAAACTTCTGTATAAAAACTAAAACTAATACTTTTATTATTTATAATTATCTATATTGTGTTGTGTCAAACATTGCTATAAAATATTTAATTGAATGAGATGAATTGAATGAGTACACACAATTGTTTATACTATATTGTCCTGCAGTAAAATTGTATTGGTGTATTGTTGCACGATATCACCTGATGTTACCCCCCCCCCCCCCAATCACCTTTCAGGCTTTTTGAGTGTAAGCCATTTTCACCACTGATTAACACAAATTTTGCAGACAGATTATGAAATTTTAAAAGCCTGTCACAGACAGCTACGAAACTTTCTGCCACTGGGGATTTCGATAATTCACTGCAAAAATATTATGTTGTTTTGTAATGAATTAACAGCTTATTTCGTACTTTGAAAGATTAAAAGTAAATGTTATCGGTTAAACGATCCCGTATTGTAGATAGACTTTTGTGTTGCGTATTTCTGCAATGTATAAATAATAAAAAAAGTAATTTCATTATTGTTTTGTGAAATAATCTCATATCTCAGCAATCATTTTTTAAAAACATACAAAATTTAATAATTAGCAGTGAAATTCCAGTGGCAGAAAGTTTTGTAGCTGTGTGCGACAGGCTTTTAAAATTTCAAAATCTGTCTGCGAAATTTGCCTGTAATCAGGGATGAGAACGGCTTACACTCAAAAAGCCTGAAGCTGATAGCAGCAATCTTTGGGGGAGAGAGCTTAACAATAGTGGTGATCTCGTGCAACAATACACAAATACAATTTTACTACAGAACTATAGTAATAAACAATTATAAAATAATAAGTTGAACTCATTCAATTAAATATTTATAGCAATGTTTGACACAACACAGTATAAATAACAAAAGTATTAGTTTTGATACAGAAATTTTTATAAGTGAATTATGAAGTGGAGGAGAAGTTTTGGAGCAGTTTTAAAAGAAATTAGCACTTTTCTATGTCCCCGTAGAATCTTAGTAACAGGGGAAAAGAATACGCATATGCTGTCTATCAAGGGAGATATAGGCTGCTTAGGTCGCCGTTGTTAAGTACTGTTTTGTGTGTTCCTACCAAGGCACCTATATGGGGGCTCTAGAGTTCCTACCAAAGAGCATCTAAGACGTCATACATGGGTAGCGCATTGTCGCAGGCGAAAAATGTCCGTAAATTGCAGACAAAGACTGTCTGAAAGTTGTGGGCAATTTTTTTTATTAGTACAGAGACAGACAAAGAGTGTTCGAAAGTTACGGACTAATTGTTTTATTAGTGCAGACAAAAACTGTCTGCAAGCATTTATTCTGTGTCCGCGACTATGTCACCGTGTCACGGTGTTTCTGCCACTGGGGTGAAATAATAGTCTATATTAGCAATTAGTTGCTTTTGCATAATTTTAAAAAATAAGCGGTAAAATGATTGATTCCATATTTCAGCAAATTTATTGCATACATCGGATATTGTCTTTGCAAAAAAGGGCGAATTTCATTGATTAACATAGAGATAAAGCCTATTTCAGCAAACAATTAGGATTAAAATAACCTTATTAAGCAACGGCGAAATGATTGCGTGTTTCAATAATCAGCCACAAAACATCGTGAATTTCAGAAATCACCTTTGAAAAGATTTCAAATTTTATCGATTAACGCCGAATTAATATCGTATTTTAGCAATTAGTTGCACTTAAGCATAAATTTTTGACAGTTAATAGTAAAATGATCCCGTATTTCCGAATTAGGCTGCAAAATTATTGCATATTTCGGGATTCAGCTTTGAGAAAAGCATAAATTTCATAGATTAGCGGCGAAATAATTGAGTATTTGGAGATTAAACTTTATAAAGAATACGAATTTCATCGATTAGGCGCAAAATAATACAGTGAATTTTATTAGTTAGCAGAGATATAATAGCGGTATTTGGGAATTAAATGTAAATTTTAACTATAAAAATTGACACCATAGTTAGCGGTGAAAATAATCCCGTATTTTCGAAATCAGCTGCAAAATTATTGTGTATTTCAGCATTCAGCTTTGAGAACAAAGTGCAAATTACGTCTATTATCGACGAAATAATTGAGTATTTGGGACATTTAACTTAAAAAACGCAGAAACTTTATTAATTAGCGATGAAAAAAATTATGCATTTTAGCAATCAATTGTAAAATTATCGCGAATTTTGGAAATCAGTCTTGAAATATGTGAATTTTATCGATAACTGGTGAAATTATAGCATATTTTAACAAGTGGTTGTGACTATATGTATAAATATTGTTAATTTCACATTTATTTTTGCACATGCTGTGCAGTTTTTTTTTTTTTTAATAATAATGTATAGACCTTAAAAAAAAAAAAAAAAAAAAAAAAAAGATGATACCTATATGTACCAGATTGAACAAATATCGAGAGAGAAAAATAGATACCTACCATTCCTTATAGAATGTGTAATTTAATTATTTATGGGGGAAAATTCTTAGGGAATCTACATATTTAAAGCCTGCAACAACTTAAAAATATTATTGTAGATTACAATTTAAAAATTTTTAAATAAAATTATCTAAAAAATAAATATTTAGAAATTATTTAAGTAAAAATTCTTAAATTGCAAATTAGAAGTATTTTGCAACAAATATTTCACTGGCTCCTAATTATTTTAATTATACTTTTATGAAATTTCAGTTCTTTTGGTCAGTAGATTTTGAGCTACACTAAAAAACTAATATCACCAAGAGATTTAAGATTGAAAAAAAAAAAAAAAAAACATTAAAAAACTCAAAAGTCCCAATAAGTATAATTGCTAAGCATATTGACTAAATTACTTCAAATTTAGTATCCAGTTGTAAAGTTTTCTCCAGGATCTAAAAGTCAAAATTGTGTATTCGTTGGAAATATAAATTTTAACATCGTTGCACACTATTCGAAAATCTGACTTCCAAACAGGGTTGTTGATTTTTTTTTTTTTTTTCAAAAAAATCGATTTTTTTTATTTAAATCAAGATTTAATTGATTTTTATTATGTATTCATACATTATTGTACAACATTTGTTTTTTATTATGTGTATATATATGCACAATATCCACACTATCAATCATTTTACTTAAATTATAAAAATATAAATAATATTCTATTTCTATAGAAAAAATCCATGTAGGCATTTATTACCAACATTTTTATTCAACATAATATCTTCATAATAAGAAGTAATTGTATAACAATCATAAATGCGGTAGTATGAGCCACTCAACTTCAGACTTTGACTTTGTAGCTACAATAATGTATTGAAATAAAGCAAAATTTTACTCACACTATTGAACACATAAAATAATTTTGGAAAAGGATAATTTAGTAGGAAATATGACATATAACTGAAGCAATGTATTAAGAGAAAAAAATCTTTACTCATAGTTTCTAATCAAAATTTTAAAAAAAATAAGGAATTAGGGAAGATAAAAAAAAAAAAAAAAAAAGATATCCTAAAAAATTTTTACTTAGGTTTAACAAATATCATTTGAATCAAGAAAATTTTTTCACACTTTACCCATTAACAATATTCATATTTTCATTACCATTTTAATACTTTCACTTTTTTTTTTTTAATCTTTTTTTTTACATTTAGTGGGTACAATTCATTAAAACAAGCAGTGACAGCAGCCTCGAATTGTATTTAATTGATTATATGTAGTTAAATTAAAATGTTATTATTTTTTAAAAACTTTTTGGAGCCTGCAGGGCTTTTTAAACAGTACAATGTAAACAATGCTATTATTTTTTAAATATCATATGAGCCAATGCTAAATGACATAAACTGGTATAAGAGCTAAATAAATAAGGAAATATTTTCTTTTTTAAATGTTTTTAGAAATTGCAGAAGTAGGAATTTCATAGTAAATATTAAATAATACATTGGGAAATTGAGAACTAAAAACTTTAAAATATATCCTTAAAGTGTTTGAGATAAATGAAGGCGGTAAAAACTGATAAAACCCGTTACACCATTGCACAGTAAGTATTATGCCAACCCTGTGGCAACTTGTACCGCTAAAACGCTCTAGAGTGATCCCTGGTAGCAGGAGTTGTTTATATTTAATGTCTACGGATATTCCACCTCCTTCCATGACTTAGCGGTAAGGTATATCTATATAGTTTTATTTTCTTAAAACTTACAATTAGTTTTTCATAAAATGTAATTACATGTTTCGTCTGTTATGAAGAACAAAAATGTTGTAAAATATAAACAAACCAGTGTTTCCACTACAGTCGCTTTTTATGCAAAATGCTATACAGTTATCCAAAATATGATCACACATTTATACTAAAAAATTACATTAAACTAAATTAGTACTATTTTACATTTAATAAAAAAAATCTTTCACAAAAAAGTCACAATAGACAATTTGCACGTTTTCGGATTTTATTCTAATAGAAAATGAAAAGGTAAGAAAATAAATACATACATATTCATTACATGAATAATAATAAATACACAATAAATACATACATTTTCTTTATTTGAAATCTAATGTCTGATTTATAACAATTTTAACATCGCACTATTTACTGTACAGAGAAAACGCAGTATAATATATCGTGACGTCACTCTTTATGACAACAAACTAAAGTAATCGTTGTTTACATTTGATTTCATGCTTTGCTTTGCTTCTTGAATCAGTGAAATAGGTTTTCTATGATATAATAATGACTGATATTAAAAAATTGTAGTATAAATATTGTATTATTTGTATTGTACCATTTTGCACTAATACAACACACAACAGCTAACGCTTCTCAAAAGTTATTTTTTAGCGTTCCACAGGATCCTATGAAACGAAAACATTGGACAACCGCCATGAAAAGAAAACATTTGAAAATGATGATAATGATATTGAATGATTCTAAGATGAAAAAGAAATGCTCAGAAATCACATAAACGATTAATAATCACGAAAGTTAAAACAAATTGCTGCTTACTAACCAGGCTAACAGAATGTAAACATTGAAGCATCATAAACTGTGACGTCAGGCAGCCTTTTGAAGTCACATGATTTTTGGTTAATTTTAAAATTATTTTTTAAATTAATGAGAACTTTTTTTGCATTTTTAATAAACTTTTTGAAATTTATGGGCCTAAAACTACCATAAGAATAGGATTTTGTTCAAATCCCCCATGTGTGCAAATTCCTCATTCAGGATGAACTTTTTTCATTGTGATTTCGGACAAATTGTGAAAATAGTTTTCAGTTGCATAAATTTGGTAAGAAATGAAATTATAAACAAACTGTCACTAAACAGTGTGAGCAATCTATTAATGATAAATAATGCAGGCCTTGAAAGTGGGTTTAATTTTTAAGATGCATTTGTACAATTAACTGCTATGGGGGAAAAAAAGAAGAAGAAAAAGAAAACTAAGTAAGAAAGCTTTTGATAAGTTTTATTTAGCTTATTTTTGGAATAGCTTTACTATAAGGCGCCCATTGCTGTTGCTGATGTACATCTCACTGAATGAGTCGATTACTGCAAATCGATATTCTGAATCATTACAAAACATCAAAAATACATTTCAAGAAAATAAATTACTGTTTCACTCTGGTGCTTGTTTTGAAATTCACTGAAATAAATTAAGCATATTTTAAAGATTAATAAAATATTTAAAACAGTAATAGAAATTTGAGCTATTTCACAACAAAAAAAAAAAAAAAATTTCAGAGAGCTTTCAAGCTTTAACACATAAAATTCAGCATTATAAATGATGTATAATCTAAAATAACTTGAAGATTTGCCCCAAAATTTCAAAATTACAGCCTTGCATGAATCTGAAAATGCATGAAAATCTGTACAGAAGCAATCACAAAACAAACAAAAAATAAATAAAATCACTGGATGCAGCTAATTTGTCATGCACGAATCTGAAAATTCATGCTACAGCGGTCAGTATCCCAATATTAAGACTAAAACAATATCACTGGATACCCCTAAGTCATAGCACATGAATCAGAAAATGCATAAAAAATCTGTACTACAGTGGTCACTATCCCGATATTAAAACAAAAAAAAAACATCACTGGATACTCCTAATTCATGGCACATGAATAAGAAAATGCATGAAAATCTATACTGCATCAATTACTAGAATACACTTTTTTCCCCTAAATAATTCCATTTATTAAAAAGTAAAATAAAATAATAAAATACACTCAAAAAATTAATTTTTATACCTCAAAAACGCATTAAAAAGAAAAATCATTCAGCTGGGCCGCATTACAATAAACACACGCGCGCGGCTGGCACAAAAAGAAAAACAAAGTTCCAAGACAGTTAAATGAAGTACCGATACAAAAAAGTTACTATTAAAAAGTGTCGATACACTGAATCTCATCACAGCATCATGAATCGCCAACAGGTACCCTATAGTAAAGCTTAGCCTTATTTTCTTTATACTGCTTGTGCTGCATTATTATATTTAGAGTAGAGTACAGTATAAGCTTGATACAGGGTTGCCACTCAAACAGGAGAATGAAATTCCCTGACTTTTAAAAGGTTTTCCAGGTATATTCTAAAAAAATTTCAGTCTAACCGTATATTGAGCATTGACTGTGTTGAGGGCAAAATAATTAACGTCCCACTTGTAAACACAAAATTTACATATGACAAAAGTTGCATATAATGATAGCATTTGTCGCTTATAAGCGAGATAAGAAATTCCTTACATGAGCAAAAGAGAAGGGTGGGGGTGTTTAAAAAAAATAGCAGAAGCTAATGGAGAAAAAAAAAAGGGGGGGGGGGGGAGGGGAAATGACCGTGCATTGGCAGATTTTTCTTTTCACTGACTTTTATAGTCAATTTTCAAATTCCCTGACTATTCCAGGTTCTCCAGGTAGCGTGGCAACCCTGTTGATATAAAGTAGTTTTCATACTACCTTAGCTATATCCGTCAAAAGCATTATAAATGATTATTATGATACACAACTAAGACATTCAAATTCATTTAAAATTTAACAATATTGTATTAATACAGTATATATTGTATCAATACAGTATTAATACAATAATGTATTAATACAGTACATACAACATTTCCCAATTACCCATTACACTAGACTTGTGATGTATCTAATTAAGGCTGTAAATCAGTCAGATAGCTCCCTTTCTCCCTTCCCATGTTATCATATATATATAGGATTTTTGTTGTTTCGTTTTGCAAGGCTGTATCATTCAAAAATAAAGTTTTTCGTAATCTGTTTTTTGAAAAGAATAATACAGCTATTTTATTCCAATAAATAAATTTTGGACTGTAATCGAAGTATCTCTTAGTATCTCGATTAGTTAGGATCTCTAATCAAAACATTTAAATTTATTTTTCCAAAAATTGCTAAGCTAAAAGGTGACATATTACGAATAATAACAACATAATTAAAGTAATAATAAACATAATAAAGAATTCGAAAACTTGTTTAATTATCATATTACAGAAAACTGAGTAACATTTTGCGAAAAAAGCGACTATAAAAAATGTAAACAATGGTTTGTTTACAAATAACAATACTTCCGTGCAATCAGACGAAGCCTATAATTACATATACGTAAAATTATAAGCAAGTTTTAAGAATATAAAATTATAAAACACTTACCACTAAATCATGCAAGTAGGTGGAATTTTTGAATAAATATTTTAATTCCCCATTGAAAATAATAATGTAAAAATCACTGCTCACACTCTCGCTCTCATATCTCAGTGTTATTTTAATTTAATAAAAATTATGATTAACACGTTCACGCCGGCGTGGTACACCGGTGGGTCACAGCAAAAGTATCCGAGCACTACCAATATATGTCTAAATCATGCAAAATTTCGTATTAATTCCAATTTCCAATCAACAAATTAAACAAAAACACCGCGGCGCGGACGAATACAGGGAAAGCAATTAGCTTAGTGTCTACAGGATGTACGCATCCGTATGATGTACGCATGCGCTCCAAAGACCATGGACCATGGTATAAATTTGTGTGCATGAGGGATTTATTAAATGTTTTCGCTTTAAAAATATTTTTAATTCATTATGAATAATGATGACATAGAATATCTATAATTAAAAAATTCTTCATTTATTTTAAATATTATCTAAATACTTTTTTGACGAAATGGGAAATCTTAAAATTAAAATTATATTCTTCATAACAAAAATTTATTGACTGCATTCACGTTGGTCAGCCAACCAACGTGTCTTGAAAGTAAGAACCGAATTACGACATTTTTGCCGAATAAAAGCATGCATTTTGGCGGAGTAATATAGTTCTATTTTCAAAGCAACTTTTACAAAAAACAAGAGTTTTCCTGAAAAAAACAAAAACGTTACTCGATTCAGAAAGATCCCATTAACAACATATATTAATTAAATTAAAATCGTTCGTGCGGTTTTAGAGATATTTTTTCATGAATTTAGTTCATTACATCCTTACACCTCACGTTTTTCCTTTTTGGCTTTAAATTGAGATTCAGATCTTAAAACATACTGCATGTAGGAACGTAAAATTTTCAGGATAGATTAAGACCGACGATAAAAGATTATTTTGAAAATATCAGAACAAAATAAGGCATATTTGCTGAGATATTAAGTGTCGGCTTTTACAAATCTCTTTGATGTCAGACTAGGCGTATATATGAGTTCGCAGCTTTCCGTCCGTTTGTCCTTCCGCTTGCGTCACTCGAAAAACTGCCGTTTTTCATGATTCTTTGTCCCAATATCCCAAACATAGATTTTCATTGATGTATTCTTCCGCAAACCAGTATAAAACCGCCACGAAATATAGTTCTGGAGATATGAGGGAACAGATTTTATGTTTGAACTCTTTCTAATTAAATTTGTAGGGATTCTATTTAAGTACTTCTCTTAGCATATTTATAGTAAATTATGAAGTGAACACATATTAATTTGAAACCATGTGACATTTCATGAATGAGACAAGCATGTTTTCCTTTTTGGAACAAAATTACTTATTTTTGGATTGAGTATGTCTGTTTACTCGTTTTTCAGCACTTCATTTTTAACAGTGAAGTTTTACAATAAACTACTTTAACTCTTTGTGCTCGCTGTTGAAATAATTAAATCAGCGAAAAGTATCTAAACCAACGAGATATATAAATTAGAGTGCTGATTCAATGGATGAAGGAATAACTTTCCGTGGTTCAAGATGAATCACGTGATATGCTCGAATAGGTTGCTGTGTTTGGCCCTTTATCGCTATTTTGGCATTTAAAATATCAGTTCGACAAATTATCATTATTATTAGGTAACATGACAGTCCTATGACCGAAATAAATTGCTTTTAACATAATTTTACACATATTTCACATTTTAATAAATAATAAAATACCTTTCTTTTCAACGTTTCTCAACAAAATTTAAAAGTGTTTATAAAACAAAATTTAAACTTTTAAAGAGCTAAATTTAACAACAAATAATAATTTTTCAACTATTTTTAAGCATTTTGTCGGTTAAAGTTCAACTACACGAAATAAAAAAGAAGTAAAATCAAAATCAAAATGGTTTAGAACAAAAGAATATTAAACTACGTAAAGTAAACAAAAACATTGAAACCGTTGCCATAGAAATGTACTGAAAATGAGCTGTTACCAAGGAAACCACCGAATACGCATGTGCAAGGAAAGCATGTCACATGACTCATCTTGGACCTTCTCAAGGGTTACCATTTATCACTCTACTTTATATATCTCGTTGATCTAAACATTCATTTTACTATCTGCAGGTGATGACCTACGATGCCCAACTACCGCTTGAAAGAGGTCAGTCAAAAGGAATTAAAACTGCCTCCAGAAAAAAAAAAAAAAAAAGAGAAATCGGTCATTTACAAGTAATAGGATGAATGCCATTCTGCATCTAAGAAATACGGAAGTTAAACTGTTGCCGGAAACTATTTGCTAATGTTAAAACATTATTGATTGAGCAATTTTAGTCTAGTAGATTTAAAAACAAAAACATAAAATAATTCCTGAAATTTTACGAAATCTGAAAATCGTGTTTAAAAGAATCTCAAATAAAATGCATTCTGTCTAACCATACGAAGAGCAGAAAAAGATATAAGAAAAACAGAAAAAAGAAAAAAAAAGGAAAGTTCAAAAATTTTTTTTGCTGAAAAATAAATTTAACAAACAAAAATATTTTTGATTCATATTTTGATTGAACAAGAAAATTCATTCGTTATATTAATGATAAGATTAAATCATTGTAATGCAAACATACTTATAAAGTTATCAATGTTTTACTATAATAATTTATTATATGTATAATAAATAAGCTGAAATAAGTGTATAACAGGTACTTCTACATAAGAATTATAAAAATTTTGAAATTTAAGGTGATTTATTTATTTTTGTTTGTTTATTTAATATATATATGGGGTAGGCGCTCCAGTGATTGACATGCTCCAGTAATTGACATCTATCCCGAAATAGTTAATAAATAAGAAAAATAATAAAATCATATATTTTACATATAAGAATTTTAACATTCAATGTCTAACACTGGAGCATAGGGTGCTAATAACTGGTAAAATGAATAACTAGCAGTGTCAAACACTGGAACACAGGGGGCCAATTACTAATAAAAGGAAAAACTGGCAGTGTCAATTACTGGAACATTGAGTGGGTGTCAAATAAAAATTCATAAAAAAAAAATAATAATAATTGTTATCAAATGTATATATTTTAACATATATGTGGTTCTGAATGTCTTTCATGCCATATGTATTAACTTAAAATTTCTAAAAATATTTTCTGATGACTAGAACATTAAAAACATCAGAGATTGCTCTAAAAGTGTCAATCACTGGTGCATTTACCCTATAAATAAATAAATATATATATATATATATATTCCTCTCTCGAATTCGGGGACACCGTGATAATTTGTCCTCAAATTCAATTTTAAAAATGTGGACGTCTTAATTATATTATTTTCCACAAAGATAGATTAAAAATAATCCTCATTTTGTATATTTTTTTTTGTCCTATTACTGCCATATAAAAAAATATGATAAAATGTCTCCTGTTGAGCGATATACACTAAAAATTGATAAACACCAACTTATGTCAAAGTGCAACTAAATATAACTTTTTATAAAATTCTGTTCTCGAGCTAGAGTTAGGAGAAAATTTGTGTCACACACAGACAGACTAAAATTGGTCCAATCGTGTTCAGGACATCTCAAAACGTGTAAATCCATCGAAAACCGAATTTTTTTTACGAATCCAATACTTTTTTTTTTTTTTTTTTTAATGAAAATAGAACAAAATAATAACAATACGAATACTTATTAAAATAAATAAATAATTAAAAGGAATTGGACGGTTGTTTAAGTGGACCACTTTAAATTTTATAATTATCAGCTGTGATATATCACCATGAGATGAGACTCGTCGAAATGAGTTCACTGATCTGCCCCCCCCCCCCCCCTGAACTTGCGGCTACCATTCTGAATCCTGTATTTTATCCAGCTACGTAGCTATTGAGGGGACGGGCACACAGAGTCGGGCACAGATTTTAACAGTACAGATACGCATATATATAGATTATGCAGATGTTTTATTAAAATATTATAAAATTAATTTAAAATTTTAAACAAAAGCAAATACTAATACGGTTAAAATAACTAATAAACAATAATTTTAATAATTGTTTAAAAACTTACAGCACATTTTCTAATGCATAAAAAGATAATTAAATCGTCAAAATACAAGTTTCATTTTTCCCCCTCAGTACATACATATTTTCAATTATTCCCATCTTAAATAAATATATCGTAGTACTTTAGTTATCTATCATAGAAAGAAAGAACAAAAGCGCTTGTATTAAAAGTATGACAATTTCATTTCAAATGACATTATTAGTGTTATATATATTATTGTTTCTTTCACTAGTCTCTTTTATTTACCTTCCAAAGTAATGCCATCTAAAAATGATAAGAAAATCCGCTTAGAAAACCATTTATCTTCCAAAGATTATTAGCCGCTTCCTCAAATAAAGTCAGCTTAAATTAATAAATCTCAATTAGTTAGCTTTCTAAACCTGATCATCTTAATAAATATCGTAGGATTATGAAAAAGCATACTGCAAAACTTAATAATCATCTTTAGTATTCTAGATATTTCATTCCATACATGCAAGGCAAGTGTTACCGAATGCACCTGAATCGTAAAATAAAATAAAATAAACATTTTGAAAACGGACGAGTTCGAAAATAGAGAGGAAAAGATTTACTTAGAAATATTTTTTTTTTTTTTTTTTTTTTTTAATAAGTAATGAAAAATGAAATTAATAAAAGCATCAGAAAAAAAAAATAATGATAATAATAATAATAATTCTGTCAAAGACAGAATTTAGTTTAGTACTGAGGACTGTTAATTTCAATCTGTAAAATTTTAAATTTTAAATTTATTTTTTATCTCATTTTTTGACCGTAAAACTGGCCGTGTACTTTTTAAAATGACTGAAATGAACTAAAATGAAGTGTTGCCACCCATATTTCATACTTTAGTTAATTTAAAAAAATATAACTGTCGTGTCGAAAAACTGTTTGCACCCCTGGATTCAGAAAAATCACCCCTTTCATTTAGTACCTATAGGACTGATATTTATAATTTATTTTTGTGTTACACAAAACTGGTCTACAAAAAATCCAGACTGAAACTAATAGTCCTCCATCCTAAAAAACAATATCATGTGGTTTGCATCGATTATTAACACTTTCCAACTGTTTGTACTCATTGCATCGTTTAACCTTTACTGTACTTTACCTACGTGATCACACAACGGACAGAGAGACAAACAGATAGACTAACTGAATTCATTAATCACTATTAAACATTGTTGGAAAATGTTAAAAACGCTTGACACAAAAGGGAATGCAATTGCAGCAATTTTCAGTTGTAGCTCTTTACGTATCTGAATATTTTACAACCATATTCCATAGTAAACGTTTTGTTTTACCATATAAATAATAATTTTATAATGATTTGTACAGTGCAAAGTTTTTTAAATATGATTTACAAAAATGCTTGTTATAGAACGCAATGCATTGGCATTCTTTTGGATGTCTCTGTACACAAACCAGTTCTGCTATTTAATGCCAAAGTAGGGAATATTCCATAGAGAACTTGAATAACATAAAACAGTTTGGAGAAATTGTAAAAATATCTACGGACGCTAGAGCGCGGACAGACGAACAGAAAGGTAGACAGGTAGAATAATTGGATTCACAATCACTCTTAAACATTGTTAGAAAGTGTTTAAAATGCTTAATAAAAAAGAAAATGCAATTCCAGAAAATTCCAATTATAGCCATTAATGCATCTGAATATTTTTGTATGTCGCCATAAATCTAAATGCTTAATTATACTACATTCTAATTTTTTTTTTTTTTTTTTTTTGTGTGTGTGTGTTCATATGAATAATAAATATCAGTTTTATTATGATTTGTACAATGCAATGTTTTTTAAATATAATTTATAAAAACACCTTGGTTTTCTCCGAAATTCACGTAAATACGAGCTAAAACCCCTTAAAAAGAACCTACGGAAGGCATTTCCCCCAGGCCTAGGACCAATATTGCAATCAATCGGCCTTAACCTCAACACAACACTGAAGCTGGTAGACGAGAAGTGCCAGGTTTGCTCCAAGGTTGTGTTCATTGACCAAGCCGTATGGAGTTTTCCGTAGTTTTATTGAAATTTGTGTGTTTTCTAGTTACTTCCATGTTACCCCAGAAAAGCTCCAACTGTAAGACTTCACAATTTTTGGATCCAGACTGACTTCTTATTATCAAGCTTAACCGTAACTGTCGACTGCTTTTGTAATATATAATGAACATAATGCTGCACTTTTTTACGAAACTATGTTTTATTTAAAAAAATTTCTTGATGATGTCCTGATAGGCAGGGCGAAAAGCTTTGAAATGATATGTATACTTTTAAGTGGTTTTAATTAAATATACCTTTTTTTAAATTCTACGCGTTTTAAAGTGTCATTATTTACGCGTGAATAGCGCGTTATTTACGCGTAGTTTTTTTGCGTGAATACGGTTTGAGACCCTTTAAAAAGACTTCCACCCAGACCTAGAATGTGTTGTGAATCAGCTAAAACTCTTACACCACCACCACTTTTACGTAAGTAAACAAATCTGATGAATCATTCGGAATCTGCATCATAGGCAAAGAATGTGAATTACTATTTAATAAAAATAAAAAGTACGTGAATAAAAGTTATCGTTCGATTTCGTAATAATTTTTCAAAGGGTATTCAAAACTTTTCTATATGGCAGGAAGAGAGGCCTATTTTCGAATATTTTTAAGTATTTCGTCTCTGTCTAAATTCTCATATTATCAAGGAGAAGTAACAGTGAAACATTAAAAAAAAAAAATGAGTAAAAGTTGTAGAACAGACCTATTCATCAAGCAATAAATATTTGATGGGCCGCACCAAAAAGAAAATATACTTTATTCCGGTGGGTGGCCCATTTTATGTATGTTTATTATGTTATCTTTACTTTGCATAGATATTCACTTCTGTAAGTAATTATTTGATTAATTCAAGTTTTCTTTCCTAGTACTCGGTCATTATAATGATGATTGGTTGTAGGGTTTAAGGCCAATTGACTACTCCAGGGTCCCAGGCCTACAAGTGAAATACCCTGCGTGAGGGTCTTTCCAAGGGGTCCTAGTCGGTATTTACGCGAGTTTCGGAGAAAACCACGGACCGGCACTTCCCATCTACCAGCTTTGAGCGCAGAACCGCTCGGCCGCTGTTGGGCCTCATTATAATGATGAATTATTATTATTACATGCATACACACACACATATAATAATTCTTCATTACAATGATGACACTAGGAAAGAAGATTTGAATTAATCAATAAACAATTAAACCTTATGCAAAGTAAAAGGTATTGAAGAAGTTAATATGAGTTGTTTTTGATAGATTGATACTATATGAGATCATACATAACAAATATCGAATCATGTGTATAATATATATTTGCACAAATACATATAAATAATCTATTTTAAGCGTGTAGGAGAGGTGAGCGGTGGGAATATAAAATAGATTGATATTAACTTTAATTTTATTAATAGAACACACAAAAATTTACAAGTATACATAAATAATTAAAATAACAATTGAATCACTAAAACAATTGAATAACGCATTGAAACAATAATCAGAGCAATAATTATTTTCTAGCTACCATAATCGTGAAAAATATTTTTTTTTTGGGAAGAATCAGAACGATTTATTAAACTTTTGCTTTATTAACTGAAGAGGTCAAATTAAAAATTTCATGAATTCATTCGCGGGCCACAGATTAACTATGGTTTTATTTACCTTTACTGTAGAAAACGTCTTGATAAAATTAGTGCTGCCATCTACTGAAAGCATTTATTGCTAATTTCTTCAAAAATTTTATTATAATTTCGGAATTTACTCATTATTTAAATGACACACCATAAACCCATAAACAATAATTATATCTCCTGATAAAGTCTTTATTTCTTATCATTAAACACAAAACTTCCCATAACCTGGCAAAATTTCTCAAGGAATTAATTTTTTGATAATTAGTTAAGCTCGGACTAGGGTTAATTATTAATATGATTAATGAGTGCGTGCTAAAAATTTCAGATTTAATTAATAATAATAATCATAAATATTTTAGTAATAATAATCATAAATACAGGATTAAGTAAAAAGTAATAATAATAATTAGTAAAATTTAAATATTATCTTATCTTATATGCGAATTGACAGACGATTTCACGATTTAAATTTCATTTGTAAACCAAATCAAATGGCAAAACTTTAAATGATATAAAATAATTAAATTAACAATATTTATCGATCAGTTCGTCTAGAGCATTAATTCAAAACAGAAAACATAGAAATTGTTTACCATATTAATTATACTATTTATAATTTTATATTTAATTTTGCACGCAAAGATACCGACCAGATATATAGCAATAAAAGGAAACAGACCATTAAAATTAATTATTATCATTTTTGTTATTATTATTATTTAACATCGAGAAATATACATTATATGCTAATATTTCTTAATAGAATGAAATAGAACATTCTAAAAAAAATTTCTAGAAATATTTATTCGATCATATTTAAATTTTATACAAATATGCATAAATGTTTAAAAAAAGAAACATTAAAAAAAATTTTTTTAAGAGTAATTAATTTGCAATGGCGCATCGCATAAAAATTTATCAAACCTTTAAATGTTTTGGAGGGTTTTAGTGCTGACATCTAGTGACGTTATACGAATTTAATTCTTCTTCTATAAGAGATGCACCAAAATAAAATTTTTTGTAAAGATGAAGAGGAACGAGGAACGTGTTGACTGTGTTATATACTGCCCTAAGCCTAGGCAAAGAATAAGGTACAGTGTTTTTTAAGGAGAGGTACGTGTCTTTCCTACCTAGTCCCCGAGTCTTTTTGTAAAAACTAAGAATCTTAAAATACGCAATTATTTCTGCTTAATTTTATAAAACAAATGCTTACCCCGTCGAAATTAATGAAAAACACAAATTTTCAGCGAAGGGTAAGAGCAAAAATGGAAAATTTTAGAATTTTGTCTCTGGTACTGGTACGAGCTCTACCTATGCAGAATTTAACGACAACGATGCACCGGAGTACAGAAATTAAAAAAAAAAAAAAAAAAAAAAAAAATCAAGGTGTTGTTTCACAACATTTAAATAGTTCATTGCAAAGACATTTTTTTTTTTTTTTTTTTTTTTTTTTGGATTTCTGTTTCAGTCGATGTTATCCTGAAAACATATATAAACATACAAATAAGTAAATAAATCCTACAGATTTTTAGTAGTTTCGTTCCATGAGGATGCATGACTTTACTGCTTGTATGCATGCGTGTATGTGTTCAACTGCAACTATATCATTAATATGGAAAAGTGTTACATCCTACTTTGTCTGAAGTTGCAGATAACAACGCTTATATCACAGGTTAACCCTTTTCCGGCCCTAACACTTTAAAACGTCCTAAACTGTGTTGCGAAATTGAGAGACTCTTTTATTCAACTACCATCAATAGTTTTGAAGAGTGATATTTGATATATATTATGGACGAATAACCTTCGAAGTCATTAGGCAATCACTGCAGTTAAAATTTAACGGTGGATATTGAATAAAAAAGCCCCTAAATTTGGCAACACTGATCAGAGAAGTAAAATTACGTAGCCCCGGCAAAGGGTTAAAATCAATAATTTTTGTGGACTAAAAAAGTTACGTTAAGTAATCTTCGAAAGATGATAGATAATGCGACAGTAACGAAGAAAATGACCGCATGGTTTGACAAGACATGTTTGGAAGGCACCTGGTGAGATAAAAATGCATGCATAAAAAGACGCGTTATCTGCAAGGTGTCTTTTGTGCGTATGTGTGCGGGCGTGTTTTCTAGTGACCGTTTTGTGAGCACATAGCCACTAAAAAGATAAAAATCATATTTATTTTTTATTTATTTATTTTTTTCATCTTCATTAACGTAAACTGCCTTTTTCCTAAAATCAAGCCCTGTTTTAAAATTCAGTCAAAACCAACAAAACCTTTGAATTCTAAGCCTAGCAAATTGTTTACATCTTGAGTTTCCTTTCTTTCACGTTCAAGTACTCTCTATACTAGTTTCAATTCAAATTCAGAATACGCATTTTACAATGTGAATTTGAAAATTTCGAGTGGTCTCCACTCGAAAACAAAACTGCAGAGCAACTTGGTTAACAAACTCATCTAAGATATTTATAAGATAAGTTCACTGTCCAAATTTGGTTCGATTTGCAGTATTATTTTGGAAATTATCGGGATTATAAATTTTCAAGTGGCAGCCTAGTTTCAAGTGGCCCCGTTTAATTCAAGATATCCACTATTTTGTTAAATATGGTGGATAAAGATCATAATTAAACTTGGTCGAGACCCTTATGTCAGGGCCCGAAATTTCAACTCAGATTATACTCACCGAAACAAAAGTTTTACTCGCCACAAAATAGTGTTGTCATTTTTTTTTCTTTCTTTTTTACGCATTTTGGGTGGGTTTTTTTTTTTTTTCTTATGGTTGCAGTTCTCTTCGGCAAAGCGGTTCAGACTATGCTCGCGATGGGTTGTTCCTAGCGTCTCTTCTTGCCCACTGCTCGCGAAAGGGGGTGCTATGATCATTGCTCTCTGTCTGCTTCTCATTCACCACTTATTGCTCTGTATTAAATTTCCCAGTGTCACACTGGACCACTCTTATTTGCTCTCTTCAATTTTTTACTCGCTTTGCTATCTCAGCATTTTTTACTTCTTCTTCCGCCCGAATCCCTATCACGCGCTGAGAATACTCAACGAATTTTACCGAGCAACTCCACTCTCTTGGCAAATAAACAAAAAATTCTGGAAAATGCAAATAATTTAAATAGTAAGAAGCGTAGACATCCCCCATAAAGCAGAGAAATGAACATAGGAGCTCACCATCGTAAAGAAAGGCTGTATTTTCATGGCAATTTTCGTGACAAACTGACAATAAATAAATAAATAATAAAAAAGAAATTTTATATTTGTTCGAGAGAGGAAAACAACATAATATAATGATATAATTTTTATTTTCATCGGCATGCAAAGGAATCTAGAAAAATTCGAGAATAACAGATTTCATTTTATAATATCTTTTCACATTCATTTTTCGCATCAACATAAAATTAAGAAATAAGACTTCTTTTACAGACTTGTATTGAACTAACTAGAATAAACTACCACGAGAAAATGACAGTAATTGAGTTCTTATGAGGAAATTAAAACAAGATTTTTGTTGGATGAATCAGTAAGTGAAACCTTTTGAAAAGAAATCACAAGATAGCGAAAAGAATATTCGATAATCAGATAAGCACATGATTCTTTTTTAGAAGTACTGTTATGAGAAAAAAAAAATCGACATTATTATTTATTTTTTGTTTTCTTTAAGCAATGCCGAAACCTGAATGATCAGAGTAAATCAAGTCTGTCAGTTACAATATTATCATGATTCATTTTATCCCTTTCAAAAAAAAAAAAAAAAAAAAAAATGTTCGTTTATTTCATTAAAATGAGATTTAGGAAAAAAAGGTCTTAATAACTGTTGACATTTCAATAAGAAAGTAAAATTATCTTGTTAAAAAAGAGAAACCGCGGGCATAAAAATTTCTTTACAGAAAAGAAAAGAGTAGAATTTATATATTTCTTTCTTTTTCACATTTTTTTTAATACCAAAATTAAAACTTTTAATTATGGCATAAAAATATTGAAAAATACTTACCTTATATTTCTCTATTTCACAATCAAGATTGTGTAGTGTTTGGGTTTGAGCCAATTATCCACGCAAGACAATTAGGCCTAATTTACCAAAAGAGGCATTGCCATCCGTATTGGGGGGGGGGGGGGAGAGATTTCTGGTGAATCTAAGCTCGCATTCACCTGAATTTCGGGAATATCATGAAAAACTCCTATCAGCTAGACAGACCAGCAATATGTATATTCGAACTCTGCACCTTCCGTTTACCAGCATTGAAAGAATAATTTCTAGCATGCTTATCTAACAATACTGTTTTTTTTTTTTTTTCCTCCACTGTTGTACTTTTGCAGGGCCTATTCCATTTTTGATCAATGCGTGTATTTGCTTCTGCCAATATACCATAAGTAATAGAGAAGTTTTGTTTTATTTCTATAGAAATTTAAAGGTTTCTTAAATTGATTTTATTATTATTATTATTTTTTTTTTTTTTTTTTTTACTTTTACCTATCTTAGTTAAAATTTACTCATGTGATAAGCCGATTTGAAGGTAAGAATAGTCATCAATTTATTTAATCAGTAACTTTTTCTGCATACCTTTTATTCAAACTTCATGTTCCAAGCACATGTTTAAAAATAACTGTTTTCACATGTCTAATTTTTAATACGAAATTCATAATTATAAATTTATGAATTCTGCATTAATTTAGATTTGTGCTTCCCCACAGTCTTAAGGTTAATCGGGCCATGGTATCATATGGCAAAAAAAATCATAGAAAAAGAAAAAAAAAAAAGTTATAAAATTAAAAATAATAAATAGAGAAAATGTTAGCTTATTCTGTTAATAAAAAGAATTATTTTTAAATTGATAATGAACATGAATATAGTGGGCTGCATAAATATCTCTCTCCACGTTTGAAATGTGTCATGTGTTATAAAAAAAATATTTATTTCCCAGTCTGTGTTCTTTCGTCACCAGGAAAAATTCACGAATGAAGTCTCTCTGGAATGCCTGGATCATTACTGAAGTCTAGCTGATTTTCGTCATAAATTTGATCAGCATGAGGATAGAATCAGAACGATATAACGAGCACTTAAATCTTGAATTAACTAGGAAGGTTTTCATATCGCAGTAGGAACCGGAAAAAGAAAGATATTCATGTTGACGTTGTTCTAATATAAGTAGTTTGTATTAGATTTTATCGACAAAATTTGATTCAAAGCTTCTTTATTTATTTTAATATTTTTGATTGCTTACTTTTTCTTATTAAAATATATGATTAGAGTGCATTCTTCTATTTTCATTTTCTTATTTCATTTTTTACAGCATTAGTCTTGAATTATAAAGACACTGGATTTTAGTTACATATACTTTTTTCTTATACAGTGAAGCATCGATACCCAGAAACCTTTAATCTGGCAGTACCTATAATCCGGCAATAAAGAACTTTTTTTTTTTCTGCCCGTAAATTGTAGTGCGCAATAAGTTATTCGCAGATGACCATGGAACAGCATACTTGCCAACTTTTATAGATCGTCAGTAATGTTTACAGATTTTCATTTAACTTTATTGATTTACGGATTAACGTGAATTTTCTAAGATGCTTGCCAAAAAAGAATTTAGCATGTGAAAAGGAACCATCTTACTCAGGAATTAAAGAGTATAAGGATCGAATTACAATGTTAGCGTGCTCAAATACAGCAGGAACACACAAGCTCAAAATTCTTGTGATTGGCAAGAACGTGCTTTTACAGGAGTGGAGGTGTTTCCCGGGCTTATTTTAAACGCTATTTTAATTACTTACGTTTTTAATAGGGCCTACATTAGGCTAGTACATATTTTTAAAAACAATTTTTCAAGGAGTATTTATTTGAATGTCGTGACCGATCAACGATTTTAATAAATTTACGGAACACCTATAATCCGGAAAAATCTGTAATCCAAAAGCGTCTATTTCCCGCCAATGTCGGATTATTCATGCTTAACTGTATTTTTGCGGCGATTTTGTTAGGTACATACATACAGCGGATCATCTAATTTTTCGTCACTTTATTAATAGTCAATAGCTTTGTTCTGATTTTCAGCAACTAAACCTTTTAGGATAACTGCTTTTATGATATCAGTTAATTTCTGATTCATTATTAAACAAATTCTAATGCTAAACTTATTATATTATAATACAAATAAATATTTTTGTATTAAAAATGTCTTTTATTTATTTATTTATTTATTTTTTTTTTTTCTAAATTCCTTTTTAATGGCTTGCAATTGCTAGGTGCCAAATTCATGTTCAGGAAAGATGTTCATAATGGTTCAAAATCTATTTTAAGCCGTTGGGGTTGGTTACACAAAGGACCTATGCTTAGGAAGGGATGGCCTCCACAGGGGACTTTCTAAGGGGTCCTTGCCCGTATTCAAGCGAGTTTCGAAGAAAACAACGGAAAACTCCAATGTCTAGGTTGATGAGTGCAATTTGCAATCGAACACGGCATTTCCTGTCTTCCATCTTCGACAGCAGAACCACTCGGCCACTGGTGGGTCATTAAAGCCGTAGGATAAAGATCTACGTGTTTAGTCTTTACGTAGTCATAACTACGTCTTTAGTCTACGTGTAAAACTCTTAACGTGCAAAATAATGACCGGAGTACGACACCTTTAAAACCAATCCTTTGTTTTTAAATATATACATATGCACATATGATATTGCATTGAAGGATAGATGAATTTCCATTTTTTACAGAAAAAAGCATTTTGATATTAAATTAAAGTATGTATTTATTTAATATGTCACAAAAACATTCTGAAATTAAGCTTAATTAGTTATATTATCTTTAAAATTTTTCTAGTTGTTTTTACTTTTAGATTACATACCAATTGTCTTAAATTCTTCATCTTCTGTGTACTGTAATCATATGAATTGTCGCTCGTCTAATTTTCAGTAAAGTGCATTGTATGCATCGAAAACTTTTAATAAAGATTTCTTTTTAATAGTTCTTTTTAATAAATATAATATTGATATTAGCTCTAAGTTTTATTCACATTTAAACAATTTTTAAAACATTTAATTTCATTAAAATGTAAGTTATTTCTCCTTTCAGTCTTACCCTTGTTCATTTTAAACTGTGTGTCATAAAAGTTTGATATCTAATATTTAAAAAATACACTTTTAGGATTTATATTTGAAAAGCAGGAGAAATAAATATGTCTAAAAATGATATACATGTAGAAATTTCAATTTCAGATATTTTTATTTAACCTCTTTTATTTGCATAATGTAATATTTTGATCTCAGTAGCCTAGATATATAGCTCATCAGTTTGTATTCCACTATACAAGAACGACGTTTAATGCTGCCCTCTGTCGCACATATTTGAAATCATTTATGTAAATAACACAGGTTTTAAATGCAAATGTTTACTTTGGTATTTAACGTAGTATAATATATTACTTAAATTTTTTGTTGGATATAACCGCAATCTCATGAGAAATGTACTATATTTTTTAAAAGAAATATTTATTATTATTATTTATTTATTTTTTTTTTTTAAATAATTTTGTTAGTCATAAAATATATACGTACATTTGCAAAATGTTCAACCTTTTCTTACACATGTGAAGGGACAAAGAAATAATTTTTGGTTTTCACGGGAACTTTAAAAGTTTCTGAGTCTTGAATAAAAAAAATTTTGAAATTTTCTTTTATTATGTCTACGATACATTTGTATTTAAAGATTTGAAATATAAACTTGAAACGTAGATTTTAACAGATTTTAATGTAAATTCTTAGATAAATAACACTGCTCGGCATAAAAATTGCTTCTGTTCTGACAACCATTTAAACATACTCTTATGTAAAATGACCACCTGAATCCGAATATGACGCATATTTTGCCCTATCACCCGCCGTTTTTTAACAACGGCCCCATTTTTTTATCATTTTTCGGTGATTTTATGGCTATAAATTTGATTTTTAGGAGGGGGGGGATAATTTTAACCGTTAAATATCTTCTGAGGGGCTACAGAGTTGGAAAATTCTAAAACATGGACATTTGCGACAAGAAAAACTTTTTGTGGGAGGATTTGCCACTGACGCTGAAATTATGTATTGCATATTTTATATTTTTTTAATCTGTTATTAATGTTATTTTTTAAACTTTATATTTTTTTGTTTTTAGGTGTATTTTTTTGTTGTTAGGTGTTTAGGCTTTATATTTTGTTGTTTTGTTTTTAGGTTCTTTTTCATTCTTCAAATCAAATTCATGATCATAAAATTATCGAACAGAGAAAAAAAATTGAGGGAGGGGGTGGTGATTCCAGAAAACGGTGGGTGACTGGGCAAAATGGGAGTCATATTCGGATTCAGGAGGTTTTTTTTACAGAAGAATCAACAAGAATAATATCAGAACTAGATTTTTTTTTTTTTCAGAGCAGTGTAATGTACTTCAGCATTACTTTTTTATTCTAATTCGAAAAACTTTATGACAAGAGCGAGAATTTTCGTATATATATTTTATTTAATTATTCGAATATTAAGTCATAAAATGCTGAATTTCCTTATAATAGTTTCTTATAGAGAAAAAAATATCCAATTAAATCACGTCACATTTATTCTTTCAGATCTTAAATAAATATTTAATCTGACTTTGGATAAAAAATAAGTCATCGAACATTTAATTTTCAAAAGCTGCTAAATAGGAGGTGCCTAGTTTGTAACCAGGTAACCAGGTAGAGAACGCGGATTAGCCATTTGGAATTTGTTTTCCCTAAGCTTGCAAGAATACACAGACTAACATAAGACCCCCTTCCTTGATAGGACATTTCTCCACCAAGCCCAGGGCCCGATCAAGTCAAAAGTGGGTCCTGGCCCAAATGCGCATTAGGGGTCCCCTACCCTTTATTTTCCCCATGATTTTTACAACTGTTTGGGGAAAAAACCTTTACATTTTCCCCTAATTTCACTCAAAAATATTTGAGTAAAATATTGCCTTTGTAAAATTTTTGATTTTGCTTTCAAAAGTAAAAATTTAATGAAGTTTTATTTTCAAGAGCATTTTTGTGCATTTTTAAGTAAATTTTTTGAATGATAAGTGAAATTTCAGACCCCGCAAGTCAAGGGCCCCTGGGCCACGGCCCACGCGTTAATCAGGCCCTGCTTAAGCCTTTAAGTAGACAATCGGACTTATACTACAAACCATGTGAAACATGAATTTTATCGTTTTAATTTCATCAGTTTTGTTTCTCAAAAAATCGTTTCAGAGAAAAAAAAAGTCTAAATTAATTGAGGATGGGTGAGGGTGAGGGGGGGGGCAGTTAGAGTTAGGCTTAATTTATACAATTCTAGTTTTAAAGACGGAAGTGGAAGAAACAAAGACAAAATTTTCTATCTGAAAAAATTTTTTGAAAATATTACGCCTCGAATTTTTAATTTTAGGTTTCTTCAATTAAATATAAATAACATATCTTAGATGGGATATAACTGACATATGTTTGTGAAAATACGACAGTTAGCAAATTCTTTAAAATTAAACGAAATTTCCAAAAGTGGTTCTGTATTGAAATTCTAAATGTATTCAAGCAACTGTAAAATTTAAGTTTGTAATCATTACATATTACATCTGATGTTGAAAAATACCATGCATTTTTTTAGGAATTGTTTCGACTAAATGTAAATAACATATTCTGGATTATGAAAAAGTAAATAAAAAAGTATACCTTTAATTTGGCTAGGGCTGTGATGCGTTGGTGCAAATCCAGACATAATCATTCTGTAAAAATCTGTTAATTCCCAGACATTTTAAAATTGAAACAGAATTTTCAGAATTCTAAGTGTATTGGAGGGCGTACAAAATTGAAAGTTTAAAATGTTTACATCTTATGTTAAAAATAGCTTGAATTACATTACGTATAGCTTTGAATAAAAGCAAATGTTTTATTTGTTTATTTGTTTTTAATGTAAAGATCATGAGGGAAAAAAAAAAAAAAAAAAAAAAAAAAAAAACTTTAATTTGGCTAGAACAACTGTGATATGTTCATGAAAATCCAAAAATAATATTTCTGTGAAAATCAGACTTCTTCCTGATGCTTAAAAATTAAATAAAATTTCTAGAAGTGGATCTGTAATAAGCAGAATTCTAAACGTATTCCGGGGCGACTAAGTTCCATGAATTTTAAAAAAGGGTATTAAAATAAATAAATAAGCTCTGCCATTTCAATATTTATCTTGGAGCATGAAACACCGTATGTTTTTACTTTAACGCGAAATATGACGTCGGAACGAATGATTAAAAACACGTTTAAATCTCAATTGCCGAATAGATTTTATTATTCTATTTACTTATTTTTGCTTTATTTTATTTGTTTTTTCATGTAAAACTTCAGATATAAAAATAAGCAAATTGTGGGTAAAAAAAAAAAAAGAGAGTAGGAAGGAGACGGAGAAAAAGATTTAAGATTAATCTTCAAACTTCTGAGTGAAACTAATGATGGATACTCCTTTTTTTTTTTTTTGGGGGGGGGGGGGGGTCTAAAGAGCGACTGGTTTTTTATCAAGTAAGACGCATACTGCATATCCAGATGGGACGACTCTTTGGAGATGAACATTTTTTCTTCTTTCATTTTCTGAACATATACTATGCATAGAGCATATTAATGAAAAACAATTTACTATTAGATTTTGAAATAGCTATACATTTTGCCCTTCAATTTGTTTTGCTACTTTTATTGTGGTGTATGTATGTTTGTGAGTGAACGCAATAGCATAACCTCTAAACTCTACCCTTGACTGAGCTTAAATTTGATAGGCATTTTATAGATCCCTTTTGCACGAACTCTACAGATTTTCATCAATGCACGACTTATAGTTTTCATACAGGAATAATAATAATAAAATTCTGATGCACTGAGGCCTATAGACTGAAATTATTTAAAGAACCAACAACTGATATATGTCACATTGCTTGACAAAGAGACAAACATTTATGCAGTTTTATGAAATAATGTGTACATTTTTCTTTGATTTTTAAAGCAAACTAAGAAATAAAGAGTCGCATAATTATTAATATTTTAGCAAGAGTAAATATAATAATTAAATTTCCTCGAAACTTCAAAAAAGTACTTTCATATTTAATTTTTAACATATACTTTAGATTCATTTTGAAATATGCAAGTATGTGATCAAATATTTAGTATTTGTTATAACTTAATTAGTACACATTTTTGTAAACTGCTTACTGTGTGTTTGCATACTGTTTGTATTTTTCATTGAAAATTTCAAGGATAATAGATTAATATAATAAAATAATACATTTTATAAAAGATTTACAATATAAAACAGATCTCTACTTACTCAGGTAAATGATAAATAATTTCACTTATAATTGTTAATTACGCAGACATAAAATTACAAAATTCTGAATTCCAAATAAAAAATTATAAACAGTGCCGAGAATTCTTTAAGAAAGAAGAAGGAGAGGGGGGGACAGAAAATATCAAAAACTTTCTGAAATTACTCGTTGTATCGTTTTCTCAGAATTCAGATGAAGTTTTAATAATTAATTACATAGAGTTTCAATTATAATTAATGCATCTTAATTTAAAATTCAGTACTGAGACAAGGAAGTACAGCTGTAAAAGTTCGAGTCAAATTGCTAGACATATTATGCCAACACATTAAAATTAAGCCGGAGGAATTCGTAGCTCATTAAATAAGTTCTTGAGTAAGTAAAGGTAGTTTTCGTTCGGCAGGAAATAAAAAAAACAGCAATTTACTTCTCGAGGGAAAATGATAAACAGGTTCAAAAATTTTATTACGTTAAATTGGCTTGTTTCATATTGCTGAAACTTTTGCAAAATTTATCTCATTATGAAACTTACTCAAAGAGTAATGAAAAATAAATAAATCAATCAAATAAAAATAAATCAAAAAAGAATCTATGAAGGGCAAAACAAACGATCACCAAAAAACTCTTAAAAATTAAAAAAGAGAAGAAAAAAAATAGGGGGGGGGGGAGAGAAAGCTTATATTAGCCTCAAAACATGATTTTTTTTTTTTTTTTTTTTTTTTTATTAATAATAATTACTAGTAAACCCATGCGAAATTTTTGCACTTCCTTTCCTTTCTTATTTGCCTTTAAAATTTGAAACTCATAAATATTATACCAATTTCACCACCTAATTAAAATTTAATTTACCAGATGCCAAATTATTATTAGAACCAAATTAATATTGTACAGTAGTGAAACCGGAATCATTCAAAGAAGGGTTTCAAAATAAAATTCCTGGCTGACGACACAATTATTTTAGCAAGCAGTACTGTTTTAGTATAGGACTCTCATCACAACTTTTAAATTTTTATCGCTATGTTGGCGATGACATTTTATTTATTTATTTTGGCATAAATTTTTGTTTAAAAAAAGTAATTCCTATTTTGATTGCACTTTTTAAGGTTGCATTTTTTAGTTAATTTATGATAACTCATATTCTATATATATCTTTAAAGTATTGCTATGTTTAAAATGACGCTTGCAAAGATTATAAAGATGCAACTTTTAAAAATACATTTTTTCCATAAAATAATCTCATCAAACAAATGTCGTCATTTTTTTTTTTTTAATTGATCATTGAACTGATTCCGCGTGCGTAAATGTTGTCCATTTATAAATATCATTTTTTATCCTCGCGTATTTTATTAAGTACATCACTATCGTATCGTTCCGAGAAAATTTAATCGTAACTGGTCCACGTTAGAGAAATATTATATAGAAATAGCAATAGAAATATTAAGACTAATGAGGAAAATTCATTGTAAGCAAACATCTTAAATTGTAAAAATATGCACCTTTTTTTTTTTTTTTCAAAATTATTAAGCACGATACTTCGTTAAGCGAAGAAAAAGAGGTAGAAGTATAGCATTCGTGCACTGCTGCTCTGAATAGAGCTTAATTCTACCCAAAATAATCAAGCACTTTATCTTATTTATTTATTTATTTTTGGTGTTATTTTACGAAATTTCCATTCATCTTCATTCAACACTAGTATTTAGGTATACCTTATTCCTATGAACCAGAAACACTATTTATACTATTTAAATTAAATTTGTTTTATTGCTTTACGTTTATTTGCCGCCCCGGTGGTCCAGTTGGCAAAGAGCTACCATCTGGAATATAAAGGTCGGGTTTGAATTTCAGGTAAAGGCATGGATGTTTGTGTAACTCTTATATGTATTTATATAAGAAATTGTGCGTTTTAATTCTGAATTTATGTAAGATGAATCATTCGAAACAAATGTCGTTGTAATTATTAAAGCCATGGCCAGAAAAAAAAAAAAAAAATCGGATAGAGTTCAAACTTTTGCACATAACGTTGAGTGTTAAAAATGAAGTATAAGTTTAAAATTTTCAAAAAAATTGAAAACTTCGTTGAAGGGGGTGTGGGGTGCTGTACGGGCTTGGTAATTATTAAATTACGGCCTGGTAAGTTTAGAATGCTAAGACTAATTAGAGTGGAACTTACAGCTTAAAGTAAATTCCTAAACACCATGAGTATTCAAGCCTGAACCGAGACCAGGCAATCGTTAACTGAGGGGCAGAGTGCTAATTCAGATTTTTAATAAAAAATATACTATACTGAACTCTAATAACACATATATTTAAAGCAGTCAAAAATAAATATGAGGAACAAACATTCAAACCGTGTTTTCCCCATGTAGACATATCTAGAACGATATGTAGACATACTATTTTTATGTTAAGTTCAAAGAAAAATCACTAACTCAATTCTTTTGTTTTTGGAGAAAACGCGGTTTAAATGTTTGCTCCTCAGATGGAAATGATACCACGGACAGATATTGTGAACTGAATTCATTAACATTTTTCAACTTTGAGGGAAAGTGTTTCAAATCTGTGGTAATGTGTGATTTAAAAGGATTGTTTGCTCGAGGGACCTAAACATAGGAAAATAAATGCCCTCCAGTGGAAGAGGGGATCCCCGCTAAGGTAAGGGGATGCCGTGGCCCGTATTTATGCTAGAAAACTATAGAAACTCTCGTAGAAAACTCCAGGTTACGCTTTCGGTTAGCGTATCCTGGGTTCGAACCCCGTATCTCCCGTCTACCACCTCCGAGTGCCTAATATCTCGGCTACTGGTACTGGTGGGGCGTTAAGAGGGAGTGAGAAAAAGAATAAAAATGTCACTGTTTAAACAGTACATTATAATTTAATAAATAATCTATATGCAGACTATCTGAATCAAATGCCCCTATTGTGGAAAGGCCGTTACGCTTACCAGAAAGTTTAAAATCATAAGAAAGACGTAAAATCATATATCTAAACTCTTACAATTTTCAGAAAAAAAAAAAATGAATTTTTATGTAGAATCCCTAGGTAGAACTGGGGAAATCTAAGTCAGTTCCAGTCATGTTCGCTGTAGCGTTTTCGTAGTCACAGTCGCAATAGCAGCGATTATTGAGGCACGAAAATCAAAAGAAGAATAGTCCTGTGACTGTATCATAAAAAAAAAAAAAAAAAAAAAAAAAAAAAAAAAAACACGCCACAAATTCATTTTAATTTTTTTTTTTTTTTTTTTTTCCCTTCCACTCCCTGTACTGGTGGATTTTTTGTGCCTCAAAATCTGCCGTTGTGTTTATTCACAATGTTTGTCGCTGTTTAAACAGTACATTATAATTTAATAAATAATCTATATGCAGACTATCTGAATCAAATGCCCCTATTGTGGAAAGGCCGTTACGCTTACCAGAAAGTTTAAAATCACAAGAAAGACGTAAAATTATATATCTAAACTCTTACAATTTTCAGAAAAAAAAAAATGAATTTTTATGTAGAATCCCTAGGTAGAACTGGGGAAATCTAAGTCAGTTCCAGTCATGTTCGCTGTAGCGTTTTCGTAGTTACAGTCGCAATAGCAGCGATTATTGAGGCACGAAAATCAAAAGAAGAATAGTCCTGTGACTGTATCATATGAAAAAAAAAAAAAAAAAAAAACACGCCACAAATTCATTTTTAAACTTTTTTTTTTTTTTTTTTCCCTTCCACTCCCTGTACTGGTGGATTTTTTGTGCCTCAAAATCTGCCGTTGTGTTTATTCACAATGTTTGTCGCATGAAATATTGCTTCATCTGATAAAATGAAGTAGTTTAAATAATCATATGCTTTTCAATGCGAGATGATATTTTCACAGCAAATATGTAACCCACTGAGGCCCATCATTTGACTACAGTTGGCAAGCGCAAAATAAAAATTATTTTTTAAATCTAACAATTAAGCAACCCGTTTTGTCTTACACAGACAACGTATCGCTAATAGTAGATTTTTTTCTTAATCGACTGGTGAAATTATTGACATTTGATTCGAGCATTCTGTAGATTCAAAAATAAAAAAGCTTCACGTCAACTTTGAAAGTTATAAATAAGCTCATTACGTTCGTTAATAGGCTGAATTCATATATGTTGATTTCAATCATTAAAAAAAATTCTTACACTTGAATAAATCAATATGGGAAACACATTAAGAATTATTAAAATACAAAAGATGTCAAAAGAAAAAAATAAATAAGTTTCTCAATTTAGATAAAAGTGGTGCAATTATTTCTAACAATAGATGTCCTTGAGAGTGTGGAAGTTAAACAAACTTTATGAAATATTTCCTTGAATTAAAATGCTTTCATGATTATAAAGATTTATCGCTTAACAATATTTACATAATTAACAACAATTATTTCTAGCTATTCTTAATGTAGCATAGTTTTGATTCAATTTATATATATTTTTTTAATTTGTAAATATTCAAACTCTGTATTAAATACAAATGATTTCAATAAACATTGAAAATATAAATAAAACTATATACACAGTTAGGTATTTCAAATTGACTTTATAGTGACAGAAGATTATAAATACAGACTGTATTATATTTTGTAATATAGAAGATGTACATATAGTAGAATTGTTGTGCATCTGTTTTATGCTTAACTATGACAAAAAAACAAAAAAAAAAAAAGAATGATGATTAGAAAACGTATACATTATTTTCTTCATCATTATTTCACCTCAGCAAATTAATAAAAGCTGCAACATTGTCTAAAAGAAGATAGGTGAAAAACATCAATTCGATAATAGTCCTTTGTTATAACAATAAAACTTATTTGAAAGTCCACCTCTATAGAAAAGTCACCTCTCCTTAGAGCCAGTTTTTCCAGGTTTCAAATGTTCCCCATATGGTTAAAAATACTAATTTACCTTTATTTATAAAGTTCATGTGCAATCGTACACCTCTTTTGAGGGTGTCAAATTTAGAAAGAGCAGATAATTTTATTTTTTACTTTGACTTGTCCATCATATAAACATTGTCCATCATATAAACTTTACGAAATACCTTAAAAGTTTATATGATGGACAATGTTCATTTCAAGTCAAAGTAAAAAATAAAATTATCTGCTCTTCCTAAATTTGACACCCATAAAAGAGGTATTTCGTGCGTGTAGTAATAACACAGCTCTGCCTTTTATTTTCATTAACTTTATGTTTTCAGGGATCCTGAATCTAAATCCGACATCAATTTCAACCTATCACGTAAGAGTATTTTTTGATAAATTATAAAGCTTTACAATAAATAATCAGTAAATTTATTACTTTAAACTAACAGGCATGAGAGTGCAGAAAATTAAAAAAAGAGGAAACACGCGTGTTCATAAAATTAATTTTAAAAGAAAAATAACGCGCGCGGGTAATACTATACAAATGTACGTTCATAAAATTTATTTCAAATAAAAAATAAAGCTAACAGGAAAAAACTATACAAAATATATTAAAAGTAACAAATTAAACTAAAAGAATAATGCACATCAACACAATAAAACATGTGTTAGAAAAAAAAAAAACGTTAGCTAGCTAAAAATCAACATTTAATCATTGGCTGGTTGTGAAAAATGGGAAAGAAGGGGGGGGGGATAAAAAGTAGTTCATGAGAGAAATATTAAACACAATTCTACTTCTTTATGGATTCTAGAATATCATAAAGTAAGTTTAAAATTAATATTGTGGATGGATAAATATTCAAAAATAAAAGGCTTCCGCAGAATGTTTGATCGGCAATGGTTAGTGATGAAAAGAAAAAGGGGGGGGGGGTGACAAAAAAAATTACATGAGTGAGAAATATTGAATAATTCTGTTCTTTTATATGTTATAGAATCTGATAAAACATGTTTAAAATGAATATTGACATTGGATGGAAAAAGATTGAGAATCTTAAGTTTTTTGTGCAGCGTTTGAACACTGATCATTATTGGAGTTTGATTTTAACAAAATAAAAAACCTCGAAATTAACGAAAAGCGGAAAAAAGCAGAAAATCGCGGATCCGCGGAAAATTCTCATGTCTGACTAAGCACATTCTTTCTCAAAATCAAACGAACAATTTCTTCTATATATATTTAACAAGATATATTTCTGATCTTACGCCTTTTGCTTCTAAAAATTTTTCTTGTTATTAATGCCCCTTCGAACACGCTTTCACCCTTTCAACTGCCACCCCCCTCCCTCCCATCTCTCCTACTTCCTATTATATATGTATATATATATATTTAATTAACTCTATAACAAATATTGTTTTAAAGCAAGAAATGGTGATTAAATGTGGTTTTCACAATTAATTATAAGATACCGTATTTCATATTTTCATGTAAAATTAAGCTAAAAATATGAATTTTGCAAAAATAAATATATAAACAAATAAAAAACACGTTAAGAATTCTTTTTCCTATTTCCTTCGGTGAATCAAAACCTATAAGAAACAGTTAAAAAAAAAAAAAAAAAAAAAAAAAATGCTGCTTTTTTTTTTTTTTTCTCCCCCAGGTCTGTGTAATCTATTTGTAGCGAAAAGATGAATGTACTAATTAAGTGATAAGACTTCATAAATTGCTAAAAGCACATACTCAGAGTTGAAGTTCAAATTTGGAAAAAGAAATTTGTGTCATCATTATTTAGCTACAAATTTTAAATGCAATGGCTTCTAAAATAAGTAATGTTGACTTTAAATGACAAAATGAAAGTTTTCAACCTAGCCAAGATTGAAAATTTATAACTAAAATTAATATTCCCTGCCAAGCAACGTTATTGAAAATTTATACAATAATAACGACTTATTTTGGACTCAGAAATTTTGCTAAGCTAAACAATGCATTCGGGTATATAAAAAAAAAGTACTGAAAACAAAAAGTATTTTTAAGTGGTTTTCACATTTAAAACTCATATTAATGATTTAATATTAAACTATATAAATAAATAGCTTAAATATGAATTACTAAAACCATTTAATGTACAGAAGTTGTTGTCTGAAGTAAGATCACAACTTCTGTTAAAAGCCCATCTCTCCTGAAGGGCCAATTTTACGCGTTATGGTAGGTGTGACCTTTACTGTGCTCATTTTCCTTATAATATATGTGAAAAAGTAAATCCCAAATGACAGATAAAATTATCTCTAAAAATCGAAATATTAATTCCATTTATTTTAATGCTTTATATACCTTCAATTTTTAGGAGGAGGGGGAGCGGGAGGAAGCGCCATTTTACTATACAGTCCCATAAAAAAAAATCGATAAAAATATTTTTGAACTGTGTTTGTGTGTGCGTGTTTGTTTTATTTTTCACAAACTGAGTAAAAGATAAAATAAAAATCAAACAAATTTATGTGACAATGTTCTATCAGTGTAACAAAGTTAATGTAACAAAACGCGAAAATAACCATAGATAATGACAGAAGAATGTATTAAATTTAATGAAATGTAAAAAGAATTAAATATCTTTCTTCAGTTGGCAAATACAAACACCAAGCATTCATTAAATAATGCACACAAATTTTAAAGAGTAAGCTCGTTACACACAAGACATATATGAAGTTAATTTAATAAACTGAATTTCTGTTTGGCTATGATAAAATAATAATAATAAAGAAAATTACTCAATATTATTCTAATAAATTGCCACCATTTTATTCATCCCTGAAATTTCGTAAAAGCTTTCACATTATAAGGCCGACAAAAGAAGACAATATTTATCTACAAGGGATAAACAGGAGATAAACATTTTAAATGAAAGATGAAAAAATGTATAATTTGCGATAGGTTGGTATACTTGTTCATTAACGTTTATAATGAAATTACAACCAAATTAATCCATTCGTTTATAATGGAACTGTCATACAATAATGATAATGAAATTATTCCCAAAATACAATGAAAATTTTCCAAATATTAGAATTGTTTTTATTAATTAGTTTATATGTATAATTCAAGAGAATTTTGATTCTGAAAAATATATTCCGTCTCAAATATTTGATAAAAATATTAAGTAGGATAAGTGCACCAGTGATTGACACTTTTAGAGCAATCTCTGATGTTTTTAATGTTCTAGTCATCAAAAAATATTTTTTAGAAATCTTAACTAATTATATGTTATGAAAGACATTCAGAACCACATATATATTAAAATATATACATTTAATAACAATTTTTTTAATGAAGTTTTATTTGACACCCACTCAATGTTCCAGTAATTGACACTGCCAGTTTTTCATTTATCAGTAATTGGCACCCTATGTTCCAGTGTTTGACACTGCTAGTTATTCATTTTACCAGTTATTAGCACCCTATGCTCAAGTGTTTGACATAAAATGTTAAAATTTTTATATGTAAAATTATATGATTTTATTATTTTTCTTATTTATTAATTATTTCGGGATAGATGTCAATTACTGGAACACGCCAATCACTGAAGCACCTACCCTATTTTCGATTTTTTTTTTTTTTCTAAATACAAATATTTCTTCTTTAAAATAATAATACTTCTCTCTTTAAAACAGGAATGTTCTAAGAATTTTGTAACATCAATGCAGCAAAGTGAATGTAACAAGTGCACAAAAATAACAACAAGTTAAGGAAAATGTCGAAAGAATGCTTTGACTGTGAAAGTTAAATTGCAAAACATACCAATACACCACATTCGTTTAAATTCTGGCTTCCAAGAAATCCACAAATAGTTGTTTTAACTTGAATAAACCACCCTCAATATAATAAAAGGAAGAACTGGATGTTGAAATAACGGGCTGTAAAATCGAAAAATAAATTTCGTCTGTCGGTCACTAGGTTAAGGGGGCGAAGACGTACAAAATTAGCAGAAAGTCTGAGAAGGTGTCGGGCCTTAAAATATAACTTAAGCGAAGCAACCTATTTGAAGACGGTGAAAGAAAAATGTATGAAGGTTATTCGTAAAAACATAACAGTTTATGAAAAGCTCTGTTTCTTAAAAGAATAGGATTTTTCTTATGAACTACGAATGGAAGTCCATCTCTGTGGCAAAATGTCTTTATGCTTTTTTGCGACAAGCCTCATTAGTGTAAACCTTTTCTGCAAGACCAAATTGTTTAATAGCAAAATATTAATTCTAATTTATGCATAACACGTACATTTAACTATATAGTTACCAATATTATTCCTATATTTCAGTAGAGTTTTCAATTAAAACACCAGTTTCATGTCATCTATTGAAATCTAGGAATACCTTTAAATTTTATAAACATATTTTTCTGCAAGATTTCCCCCCCCCCCTTCAGCGGCATTGTTTTCATATCATATAAATTCTGCCACCGGTTCTAATATTTATTTAAATTAAACAGGCAGAGGGGGAAATAATCACAGCTATACCTTGTGATAGTTATCTATAGTAAAATTCTCAGAATTTCACATGAAAATCAAAATCAGGTACATTTTTTCTGGTTAAAAAATAATAATTTTGATGGAAATATTTCTTTTTGCTTATCTTGGGGAGAAGGGGGAGGGAGTAATTCGAGTGTGTATGTTTAATGTGTTTTACGTCTTATCTTGTAAATGAACTTTTGTAAGGGATATTTTTAGAACAGTTCTAACCTGGTTGTCCTAACTAGAGCATAACAATTTATTTATCTTTTTTTTTTTTTTTTTTTTCCCTTTCTTTATTATTTCTTTCTTTTACTTTTCTTTTCTCTTTTTTTTTAAAAAAAAAAAGCAAAATATGAATATATGGTACATCAGACCAAACGTATCCTAATAGCCTGCTAGTTACTTTATGAAAAGTGTCAACCAAAGTCAAAGCAACAGAAAATCTACAAAGAAATTAAATACAGTCGAACTTTGTTAACGTGAATCTCAAGGGTGATAAAAAATTTGTTCGTGTTATCAGTAGTTCATGCTATCAATAATTAATCTTCATATAACTAATCTTCCTTTTAACGGGGATTGTGGAAAAAGTTCATATTAAAAGTAATTCACGTTAAGCGTGTTCACGTTAACAAGGGTCGACTGTATTAATAATTTTTCTAGTTTAAAAATTGATTTATGATAACTGATAATTTAATGAGTGAAAAAAACTATAAATAAATCTGCCTAGTTTTGCAATTGGTGGCTTACAATTAATCGGTTAAGACTATTTTTATGTTACACATACATTCTTCCTATAAATATCGCTTGGTAAAAGCTTTGTAGAATTTCAGACGTCGGTCCTTCATTGGGTCATTGTTAAAAAATCCTAATAACAACATTCATGATTTTTTTTTACTTTTCATCACGTTCAGAACATGCAGTAATACAGTGATAACACAAACACATAATTCCTATTGATAAGATTACTCTACATATTGAGAAGGGAAAGTTTGTCGATAATAGGATATTTTTAATATTGTCGTCCGAAGTTCAAGTACTTACAGATGACTGATCGACACGGGCTCTGAAACCTATATTTAAAAATAAGCTAATCTAATTTTTAAGTTAAATTTTCATAAGCACTTACTTCATAATTTTTTCAGCAGAAGCATTGTTTATTTATAATTGATATTATCAGTGAGATACTGAGTAAGATAGTATATATAGCATATTATAAATATATACATATTTATATATTGTCGTTCTATGGTCATTTTTACACATTAAGGCTCATTAGGTCGGGCTTAAAGTGAATTTTGAACTACAATGGTAGAACCGGAACTCGAATCCTGTTGTGAACTTTAAATTTTATTCTTGAGTGCTGTTTGTAATAACTGCTTTAAAATTTATTTTAACTATAACTAAAATTTAACTGTAGAATACATATTTTATAATTTTAAGTAACTTTTAGAATATAACACCTGGTGATGATGCACTATTTAATGTATCTTTTGACTTTTCAATATACATAGAATAGACCACTTTTGACTCGCGTGTCAAAAGTTGTTTTTATCTCTATTCATGTTTAACTACACATGTGTTCCCTATTTATTTTCTAACAATTATTTGGGTGTAGGAAATTAATCAATGGCAGAATACCTCATGAAACAGCCCCAGTAAGCAGCATAGCAATTCCGGCCAAAATCGGAGTTCGTCAAACCGGCCAATATTTTATGGCATGTATTTTACCTTTATCGGCCGATATCGGAATCCGCCGGACCGGCCGAATTACAGTGAGTATACCAGTTTACAATATTTATAATGTTGCCAAAATTATTTTCTCTCCTTTAATTTTAAAAAATTTAAATAAAATTTAAATTTAAAATCTAATGACAAACTTCTCAGAAAATTCAACATTATAAGCCAACATCGGACTCATTGATCTCGGACGATACTGGGGGGTATTGGGCCAATATTGCTGTGCTACTAGGGTGAGTTTAAAAGACAGTTTTAGTTGAACTAAGTGTGTTTTGATTTATTGTGGAACTGTATCACTGTTCGTTCACATAAAAAACAGATCACATAAGTCACTTTTACCATCGTATAACTTCGACTATTGCTATCTAAAATTTAGTTAAATGTATCTCAAATTTTCTACAGTGTAAAATAAAGCACTGCTTTCACTGTCACTACTGGAAAAACTAAACAATCATAAGACTGTAATAAAGAAAAAATTAACAAATTATATATTTTTTTAATTAAATTTCATTATAGTATAAATTGAAAATTATTATTATTGAAATAAAATTTACGTCTTATTTGAGAGCAAATAAATATCTGTTCAAAAATATGTTTAGATGAAAATTGTGAATATATACATATATATTTTTTTCCTTGTAATTATTACAGTTAGCAGTTAGACAGAAGAGGAATATTAATACCTGAATTGTCATAAAAACAACTACCTATAATAATAAAAAAAAGTCTAAAATATGTTTATCGCATCTAAATAAAACTGTTTTTTTTTTTATATGTTTTTACATTGAGAATTAATTTAACATTTGAATCATACAGTTAGTGTCACATATTCAAAATGAAACTGAGTTTCTCTAATTGTTTAAGAACATTGACCCAAGAAAAGGGTGGAGAAATAATTGAAACAAGATCCTTACAAAAATAGGTACATAAGAACTCATTACGAGAATGATAAAATTTGCAAGCTTCATATATCATCACAGAAAATGATTTTCAGCACCACTTACAGATGGATCATAACTGAACATGACGTTGTCAAATGAAAGCATAAATTTCGTCATCCTTACCAGTAACAAAGCGTATCAATCAAGAATGACAGACTCCTAATAATATATTTTTAGTTTTAGAAATAGCATGAATGAACTTTATCAGGGGCTATACGGAAATACTTGAAACGTGATTGAAAGTGATTAAATAGATGTTTACATTGTCGCCTAACTGACGTCAGTAGGACCAAACAAGGACCACTCTATTTTAGTTAATCACTGAACTTACAATGATTGCCTAATTGAACAATAGGCAATCGTAAAAGAATAATCATCAAGTTTCATTAAGATCATTAAAGAACGATGGGGGAACGATTAATTTGATAAATATTATTCTTTTTAAAGTTGTTAACTCAGAATAACACAGTATGGAAAAAACGAGAAAATCACAGCAAAAACTATACTGCTAATATGGCTCAAAGTGTTTATTCTTTGTTGACAACTTTCAAGTGAATGATTACTCTTTTTACTTTCTTCTATATGTAATATAGAGAAAGTATTGGATTCGCGAAAATTTTCGACCTCCGTATTTTGATGGATTTACATGTTTTGGGATGTCTAGATTACGAATTAATAGTTTTTAGAAAATGTATGTCTGTCTGTCTGTATCATTTTTTTGTGGACGCTGTATCTCACGAACCAATGAATGAAATTTAACCAAACTTGGTATTTAGTTGCACCCTGACATAAACTGGTGCTGATTAGATTTTGGGATCAATCGCTCAACAGGTGGCGTTGTGATCGCATTTTATGCAAATTTTTAACATGGCAGCATACGACAAAATTCCGTATAAATGGGCATAAAGAGAGTTATTTTACACTTGTGATTGTAAAATTAATATGAATTATTGATAATAGTAGTAGTTAACTAGGAAAAAAATTTTGTGCATGTGGGGAACTCGTTGATAATAGTAATAGTTAACTGGGGAAAAAATTTTGTGCATGTGGGGGCATCGGTTCCCCCCCCACCGGGGACGGGGGGGGGAACCGATGCCCCCACATGCATTCCCCCCGGGGGGGGGGGGGGGGGGCAAAGTTTCAAGATGGGTATCTTTCGAAAGGTCTCGACAATAGCTTTAAAACGAATGGTTGAACCATAAATCTGTGATAATTTAAAACAAAGTTATCGATTTTTTTTACTTTTAACAAAAAAAAAAAAAAAAAAAAAATCGCAATTTTTTTTTTTTTTAACGAAATTTAACCAAACTTGGTATTTAGTTGGTCCCCGACATAAACTGGTGCTGATTATGTTTAGGGATCAATAGCTCAACAGGTGGCGCTGTGATAGCATTTTATCTAAATTTTTAACATGGCAGCATAGGACAAAAATTCGTATAAATGTGCATAATAAGAGTTGTTTTAAACTTGTGATTGTAAAATTAATATGAATTATTGATAATAGTAGTATGTAACTAGGAAAAAAATTTTCTGCATGGAAATACCCCCCCCCAGGGGGGGTAAATTTTCACAATGGGTATCTTTCTAAAGATCAGGTTGATAATAGTAGTAGTTAACTAGGAAAAAATTTTTGTGCATGTGGGGGCATCGGTCCCCCCCCACAAGTTCCCAGCCGGGGGGGGGGGGGCACAGTTTCAAGATGGGTATCTTTCGAAAGGTCTCGTCAATACCTTTAAAACGAATGGTTGAACCATAAATCTGTGATAATTTAAACCAAAGTTATCGATTTTTTTTACGCTTAACAAAACAAAACTTAGAAAAAAAATCGCATTTTTTTTTTAACGAAATTTAACCAAACTTGGTATTTAGTTGGTCCCCGACATTAACTGGTGCTGATTATGTTTGGGGATCAATAGCTCAACAGGTGGCGCTGTGATAGCATTTTATCTAAATTTTTAACATGGCAGCATAGGACAAAACTTCGCATAAATGTGCATAATAAGAGTTGTTTTAAACTTGTGATTGTAAAATTAATATGAATTATTGATAATAGTAGTATGTAACTAGGAAAAAAATTTTCTGCATGGGGGGCGGGGGATAAATTTTCAAGATGGGTATCTTTCGAAAGGTCTCGTCAATACCTTTAAAACGAATGGTTGAACTATAAATCTGTGATAACTTAAAACAAAGTTATTGATTTTTTTTACTTTTAACAAAAAAAAAAAAAAAAAAAAAAAATCGTACTTTTTTTTTTTTTTTTTTTTTTTTTTTTTAATATTGTTACTGATTGAATATGTATAGGTAAATATAGAAGAAAGTCTTGTGGTGGCCACAACATACTAGTTTATATAAATCTTAACAGCGAGGAAGGAAATCAGGCAAATTTTTATAGTTTATATATATATAACTTTTCAACTTCCGATTTTGACGATTTTATATGGTTTAAGAGTTCCTGAAGAAGTAATATGCATAATTTTATCTAAAGAAAATTTCACTTCTCGTTATCTCAAAAATAGGAGGGAAGGTGGGGGCATTAAAAACTGAAGAAAGAAATATTAAAAACTGAGAGGAGATGAATGCAAATGGCAAACCAAAACAGAAATTAACAAATATTTTCTTAAAATCTGTTTCAAAACTAGATCTAATTACTAATAAACCTAATATTAATAACGAAAAACTCAAAATTTAGCATTTTTTCCTAATTACGATAAAAAATATCACAAGTTCATAACTCTTTTGTTGTTGATATATCAATGGATATATGAGTGTATATATTAGCCAAAGAGAAGCTTCAACTCATTTTCTCGCGCTGAAAGCACATTACAAATTAAAGACTAGTATGCTGTAGCCACCACATGACTTTCTTCTATATTTTCCTATACAAATTCACTCAGTATAAATAATTTATTAAAATTATTATTTTAAAAAATTATCTTCTATGATAATGCAGATGATTTCCATATTAGAAGTAGTATAACACTAAATATCCAAAAAAAAAGTCAATTTTATTCTCAATATTACATTTAAAAAAAAAAAAAAAAAAAAAAAAGTTAAAAATGAAAAAAAATCGATAACTTTATTTTAAATTACCGCAAATCGATGGTTCAACCATTTGTTTTAAAGGTATTGGCGAACTCTTTTAAAAGATAACCATCATGAAAATTTACTCCCCTCGAGGGGGGAGACAAGGCTCCTAAATACGCAATTTTTTTTCCCCAATTGACCATCTCTATTACAAATAATTCTTTTAAATTTCATAATGATTATTAAAAAAATAATTCTCTTTATGCACATTTATACAAAATTTTGTCCTATACCACCATGATAAAAATTTAGAAAAAGCGGGATGGCAACGCAAGCTGTTGGACAATTTTTACCAAAAGTTGATAGGCACTTATGTGTGTCAATGTGTAACTACATACCAATTTGTATGAAATTCTGTGCAGCAGTACCTGAGATACACACGCCACAAAATTTTGTCACTCACGCACACACACACACACACAGACAGACATTTTCTAAAAATGGTCAAATCGTGTTCTACAGCTCTCAAAACATGTAAATCCATCAAAAACCCGAGGTCGAAAATTTTTACGAATCCGATACTTGAAACAATGTCCGAGACGAAATTAAGGAAAATGACAGTGAAAAAAAATGAAGAAGCAGATCTTTCTGAATTATATTCATAAAGTAAAATTTACCAATAGCTTACAAATATTAATTACCAATAGCTCCAAATCTAAGTGAATTAATAAACACCTTCATGAATTCTGGCCAAAAAGTAGAATTAAATTATGAATTTCTAATCTTGATCACCAATAATTAAAACTTCACCATTTTTCTGTCTACTGCGATGGAAAATATCACAAATTCATAATTATTTTTGTTAAAGGCATATCAGTGAATACATAGTTTCCAAAGAAAACTTCATCTCTCATAATATAAAAAAGGTTTAGTAAAATTGTAAAAATAAATATAAAATTAAGACGAGATGAATTAAAATGGCAAACAAAAAACGAATCAATCGACACCATCTTAAATTTTGGTTCGTAATGTGGAATCCGATTATCAAAAACTCAAAATTTATCATTTTTTCGTAACTGTGATGCATAATATCAAATTCATAATTATTTTTGTGAAAGATATATCAACAAATATACCTATATTAGCTAAAGATAACTACATCTCATACTATATCGAAGAAAACACATTAAACACAAAAATGAAACATTAAAAATTGACATCAGAGGAAAGAAAGCAGCAGTCAAAAAGTGAATTACCTATTACCTCCATAAATTCTAGTAGGAATAAAGTGGAATCTATCAATAAATCGAAATGTAATATTTTTGCTGAATCTAGGTACGAACAAATCGAAATTCTGCTGAATCTAGTTACCAATAAATAAAAATTTAGTATTTTTGTCTATCTGTTGCTGAAAATTTCACAAATTCGTAGTTATTTTTGTAGAAGATATGCAAAGAAAGAGAAATTAAAAACTGACAAAGGATGAATGGAAATAACAAAGAGAAAAAGAATAATGAAGAGCTTCCTTTAAATTTTGTTTCTGAAGGTGGAATTTAACTACCAATAATTCAAAATTTAGTAATTTTTCGAACTGTGATAACCAAAATCCCAAATCACAATTACTTTCGTTGTAAACATATCAGTGAATATATTTATTGTATTTGTCAAATGATAACCTCATCTCATATTATCTCACCGAAAGCATCTGTAGGAAACCTTTATTGATGTTTCTGTATGCACAACAAGCATCGTGCTTGAGACGGCTGGTTGCATTTAAAAATTGCTCATTAGCATACATCCAAAAATAGAAAGTTTTCAGATGCTAACCAGTCACTGATACTAATCTCGAAATTACGTTTTCGAAGCACGGATGCCATCTTCTTGTTTCTGCAATATACATTATTCAACTTTTTACAGCATATCAGTCATTTTTCTTTTTATTTATATTAAACAATTGGTGAAGAATATAGTGATATCACTGAAAAAAGTATATAAAGGTGTAGAATAGGCAACCCTATTATATTGCAACATCTGTTCTTCATTCCTTAGGTACATTTATTACAAAGTTATGTATTGTGTTCTAAACTCGTAAAAAATATTTTATAATCCTATAAAAATGTTGTCAATATGTAACTTTCACACTAAATTTAAGCACGTGTCTTCTTCAGATGAAAAAGAAATGACGATTTAATTCTTTATTTCAAAGTAAAAATATAAAGTACAGTCTAACCTCGTTAACGTGAATCTCAAGGGCGATAAAAAATTTGTTCATATTATCAGTAGTTCATGCTACCAGTAACTATTCTTCATATAACTAAACTAATCTTCATTTTGACGGGGATTGTATGGAACCAGTTTATGTTAAAAGTAATTCACGTTAACAGTATTCACGTTAACGAGGTTCGATGACTGTATTATAAAATTGTTAAAATAGTATTAGTTACCAACAAACTTTATTTTGGGCAATTTTAAAGTATGCAGATCTTAATGGTTGGTTGGCTTTTTTTCGCGCAAGGTCCAGAATAGGACATTCTGCGCCAAACATTTACTGATATTAATGCCAAAATATGTTAAAAATTTTTACATTGGAAGAAAAAGATATTTTAGTTTTTCAAAATCTTTTTGTTTTCAGTTTTAAATTGAGGTTACTGTTTATCCGAAATTTAGTTTAATAATAAATAAATAAAAAAGTTTTATTCGAAAATTCGACCATATAAAATACAGCAACGTTTAAACAATATTTTATAATATTTTTATTAAAAAGTTTAAAAAATTCAGTTGGTTGCACCTGGTTTTTCCGCAGACCCTTCAAAAAAGCGATGGACACGATTTGTCAAAAACTAGTACACTGAGCTTATAGAAATTTTGCACACTTTTTCAAAATAGAATTGACTCGTGTTTGAACGAAGTTATTATTATTATTATAACAACTTATTTTACAAGACTGTACATAAGGTAAAATGTACCGGACAAAAATTCCAATTTTTTTTTTAATCCTTCGTTCAAGCACGGACGTAATTTCTTATACGAACTTATCTAATAACAGGGGGGGGGGGGAGGGAATATTTCATATATAAAGCTAATATGAGTTTTATGAATTACTAATACTTTTTACAATATCACTTAATCCATGATTCCTGGATCACAAATAAATTTTATTTTGCAGCAGATGGATCAGCTATCGGAAAGTTAATCAAGAATGTAGTTAGTTCTAAGACATGAATTTAACAGATACTAAAAATTTTGATAACAGTGACTCTAAAAAATTTAAAGTATATATCTTTTCATCGGAATTTTTCACGTGACAGTCATATTCTCACAGTATAAAACTCTATTTACTATATTTTACAATAAACAAAAAATTAAGTTTATTATTATTATTATTATTTTGTGTGTGTGTGTGTGTATTACGAAAATCAAAACATAATGGGGGGAAAAAACTGCAAATTTTGTTTCTATTGATTTCGGATACATGCATTTTATTTTGAGAAATAAATTCATCATTCATCTTTATTGTTCAAATGGTTTGAAAAAGACAATTTTCTAATTTCCAATTTTCATTATTATTATTTTTTTTTTACTCTTACTCTCTCTTAAATATATTACAATACATTAAGCAATCAAATTATGTCTATTTACAATTTAAGGAATTTGTCTGCATGATTTATCTGCATCATAATAATATAAAATCACATTCCACCTTTAGTGATACTGCGCATTTTCATAAAGTTAAATAATAATAATAATAAATAAATAAATAAAATCACATTATTATTTTTTATATATATTTACAACAATTTCAAAATACAAATCAAACAATAAGACTTGAGATAACAAACATTCTATCTGTAGTTACAAAGAAGCAAAATTAAATAAATTTCGGTTTTATATACTAAATACTCAGGCTTATAAATCTCTAATTTTTAAAACTTTTTATGATTTTTTTTTACTTTCTCTTGCCTATAAGGTAGTGAAAGTATTGTTTTTGGGTCAAATTTTCGAACGCGAGATTTTGTTATATTTATATGTTTTGAGGTCCCTTGAATACGAAAATCATGTTTTTAGCAAATGGTCTGTGTGTATGTCTGTGTGTGTGTCTGTCTGTTATCAGCATATCTCAAAAATAAATTATGGCAGAAAGTTCAAACTTGGTATTCTAAATGTGTATCATATAGGGATGCTACAGTAAGCTTTTCGTTAAGATCAAGCAAATGGTTCGTGTACAGGGACAATCAAGAGAATTCTAATACATTACGTCTATGGGGGAAATCGCAGGTAAGTAGAGTTTAACGTCTATAGACTGCACTAAACCAAATGAAACGAATATATATATATATATATTTGTAATAGAGATAGTTAACTGGGAAAAAAATTGTGTATGTAGGAGCCTCGCGTCCCCTCCTGGGGGGGGGAGTCCCCCCGCGAGGGGAGTAAATTTCCATGATGTGTATCTTTCAAAAGAGCTCGTCAATACCTTTAAAACGAATGGTTGAACCATCGATCTGCGATAATTTAAAACAAAGTTATCAATTTTTTAAATCGGTTTTTTTTTTTTTTTTTTGAGAATAAAATGAACTTTTTTTTGGATATTTGGTGTTATACTACTTCTCTAATATGGAAATCGTCTGCATTATCATAAAAGATAATTTTTTTAAATAATAATATTAATAAATTATTTTTTAAAAACAGAATTATTTTTTAATAACCGAATTAAACTCTATATAAATGTAGGTGCATTAATGAAACGGGGGGCGGTAGCCCCCCTCTCACAGAACTAATTATCGTATAAAACTCTTCAGAATCCTAATATGAATTGTTTAACACAGGTTTACATAACAGTACTCGTTATCTTACCTTTTATTCTGCAACCTGTATTTATAGTATTAAATTTCAGGTTAAGAGAAAGTCGTGCGAGTGACACACCAGATTATTTTAAATCCTTATTTACATGAATGCGTATGAAAATATTAAATAAGATACAATTCTACCTAATTTTATTAAAATTTATTATATAAAATTTAAAAGAAAAAGACAAGAAGAATGTGTTAAGTTTTTAATTTAACCGGGGGTATGCCATTGCCATCATACAACACCCCCACCCCCTCCACAATCCCGCGAAAAAAGTAACACAATTCAAAAATGCAGTATTTCAGAAAAATCAACCATAACGATAGCAGCGACTAGAATTCTAATAAAACTAACACCGCCTCTCGTGTGGATAATTTTAGAGATGTAGATGTAACATTTTTTGTGTACGTTAAAGCATTCCATACACATTTTTCTATAATACAAACTCAAAATTGCCCTATTTTTTTATTTATTTATTTATTTATTTTTTTTTTTTTAACTTCTGTCACTTTTCTTGCTAAGGTGCGATATTTCTAAAATGTTTACTTTTAATAAATTTCATGAGAAGTTAAGTTTATAACAATGAAACATAATTAAAACTCAACAGAATGTTGCAACTGGACGTGAAAAAGGCAGTATTCTACGATTTAGAGAACGTGAAATTTCAATTAGGGAAACGTTAAAACAACTGGTCAATTTGTAATTGTTTTCATAGAACATGTTTCAAGATATTGTTAAGAAAAGAATGAGACTTGAAAATCGTTTAGTAATTGAATTGTTAGAAGAAAAAAAAATTATATTTTGAAATGTTATTCCCTAAATTCTGGACTGAATAATAAATGGGGCTTTCAAAATTTTATCTCATAGCTATTAAGCATATTTTCCTTAAAAAGTACGTTTGGAAAAATGAATTATTCTGAAGTGTTTTCAAAAGAAAATGATATTGTTAAGTAGTGTTTTATATAAATAACATTGATTTAAAGTTTTTATTATTATTATTATTATTATTACTATCTTACAGTATGAAATTTTACGTACATATGCACTGAAATATGACAATAAGAATATTAAATTGTGTTTGAAATTATTTATTTATTTATTTATTTATTTTTTATTATAATAAAAATAAAAATTCTCTCAATTTCACATAATTATAATTTTAAAATATATTCTGAACATATTTTTGTACTACTTTATGGATTCATTGTGAAGTTTTATATATTGTTTGTTTGTTTGAATGCTGGAATTTCAGTTTTAAAAAATTGAGTTTTTTAAAATTAATACCAAGGTTTTATTTATTTATTTATTTATATAATTACGTGCCTTAACTAAAAATTTAAGGTTTACGGCTAAAATAAAGATATCGGAAGTACACGAAACTCTGAAAAAGCTGTTGAACAAAATATTTTTTACTTCTCTGTAAAATGTGCCCTCCCAAAACTACAAAGTTTTCATTTCATTTCATTCAGTACATTTTAAAAGATTTTTTATATATATATATATATATATATATATATATATATATAACCAAATTTTATTGATAGAAATTTCCTAATTACAAAATATACAACACCTTTAAGAGCAAGACATTGTTGCTACATAATCTTTATGAAAGTTGCTTTTTCTATAGTTACATAATCAAAAAATACGGAAAGATTTACTTTCTTAAGTCTTATCGTATTCCATGTCATTAATATTACTAAAACCATGAGTGTAATACCATGACCGGACACTTTCAGTTTTAGGCGTTTTGTCAAATATCTAGAAATATACTTGACTAATTAAACTGTTACTTCGGGCGTGTAAAGAATGTGTTATACTTCGCACATTTCAGCGAAAGTTTTGTCCAGATGACGAAAAAAGGACTTGGAACAAGTTCAAGGAAAACGAGAATGTTTGGTATCACCTTGTAAAAAGAAATGCTTTAAATGCGATGTAGCTGTAGCATGGCGTTATGAGGCTTCTTTTAATTATCTGTAATTATTTTTACGCTTAAAGTGCGTTTAATAAAATAACATTTTGTCTACATATCCCTTTGATTATCATTTACCTTTTATTAATAAAACTGCCCCACTAATGGTCTAGCGATTCTTTCCCCAAATCAGGTACACACAAAGATGTCAGTTTCGACTTTTGTTGCCTTCGTCAGCTTAGCCTTTCAAAGTTTTCCTTGATTTTCACAGAAACTCGCGTAAATACCTGCCACATATCTAGAAAAACTTCCGCCGGAAGACATCCTAACCAAGACTAGGTCTTTCTCGTGTAGACGATCAGCCTTAACCTACGCATTACACCATTAATAAAACTTACATAAGAAATGGGTAATGGCAGGATCTATTTTTAATGTTTGTCGGGAGACCCTTTCAAGATTTCAGAGTAATATAGATAACGAATTTAGACAGCACTAAATCATAAACATGCAAGTACATTTGCAAGCTTAGCAAATGTACTGTTGCGTTAATGAAGACGAAGAAATTCAAATTAAATAAAAGTTCTGTATTTTTTTTTTTTTTCTTTTTTTCTTTACAACCTTGTGCTTAATGTCATTGCTATAACTCACCGAAACTTAAGTTTCAACAATTTATCAAATGATTTAAAAGTAATCCTTAAAGTTTTTTTTTTTTTTTTTTTTTTTTTTAATGTGTATGTGATAAAATGCTCTTTCTATTCTACATCCATATTTTAATTTTTATACCATTATACCAAGTATGTATACACTCTGCATGAGCAGTTACTTAGCATTCCATTATGAATAATAAGAACTTTATAAGTAAATAGCATAAAATGCAAAAATACGCTACAATTCTTTTCGATCGAAATAATGAAACACGACTATCCATCAGACAAACTAAGTAGGCACAAACGCAATGTGAATGGAACAAAGCACCACAAAAATTAAAACGTGTTTTTGCACTTTGTAATGTTCCCTTACAAACTTCTTATATACTCAATTATTCAGCACCATTTATTCAGTGTTTTTTATTACAGATTTTTGTTGTATTTCAGAACATAATATTTCAAAGGAAACAATTTATAGAACGCCATATTTCTTGCTGAAATATATATATATATTATGCGTTTTAAAGAAAGGGCAGAACCATGAAGGATAAAATAGGACAACAGGCGTGTTCCTCCCCACCCCAAAAATGTTATACAAAATCGATAAAAAGTGTTTTTCCTATTGAAAATTGACATGCCTCCATTTCGAAGAAACGTGTAGTATAATTCACAAATTTCAATTCCAAGTAAGTCCACGCAAAAGGAAATTCTGTCTGTAGTTTTGATTGAAAAGGTTTTTAGAAAAGAAAAAATTCATTACGAAAGAGAGTTTAAATTTGAATCAAGGAAATCCAAAATTTTTAATTTCATCAACAATACTTATTTTTGAAAGAATCACTTTTTTATCATAAAGTTAAAAAACAAATTAGTTAAACAAATTAGTTCTTTTGCTGGAAAAACATGCCAATATAATTCTTTTGCAGGATATTGTGTGTTAAATGTTTAATTATTTTTCACACAGAAGGTTCTAAAGAAGTAAGTTTTATTTATTTATTTGGGGGGTGGGGAGGATAAAAAGTAAAAAACAAATAGTGGTTTACTTTTCTTGCATTATAGAAGTTCTTGTCGAAATTTACTATAACTGAAAGTTTTATAATGTAGAAGAACAAAAATAACCATTTGAAAATTTCTACATTTCTTTGAAAAAAGATATATATATATATATGTGTGTGTTTCAATTCTTTATAAGCTCCTTCAATTAGAAAGAATGGAATGTAAGGGTGATTTTCTACATCAACTAAGTGAAAAATACCAGAGCCATATTTTTCACATATTTGTTATAAAAAAAAAATCAGCCTTATACTCCAATCTTTCTAAATGAAATTTCATAGTTGATGTATTATTGAATATAATTTCTAAGCTCCTTCAAGTTAATATTCTATATAGTTTGTATTTTCAATGTAAATATTTTAAAGTAAGTATTATTCTTAATTTCATATATTAAAATTTTACTGGTCATATTAAACATATCATTTTTATAATATTAATAGATATTTTAATTTTAGTTACATATATAATAACCTATTTAGGCATTTTGTTTCAATTATATATATATATATAAAGACATAGCGTTCAGTCGTAATTTTAGTTTAATATAAACAACGTTAAACAACGAAGTCTATATGAAAGATGCATGATTCTCTAATAGAATATTAATGTAATCACTTGACTGATATATGAATGAAGATAACTAAATTTTACAATGCTTCATTATAAAGATTGTTTTAACTATAACAAAATTGAAAAAGGTTAGAAGAAATTTCTGAAACGGAAAAGAACTAGACAGAATAAATGGCATTTTAAGATTTTTATCGAATGATAAAGACCGAATAATAATGAAGTATTAATATTTATATAATTTTACTGATGGATTATATTTATTTATTTTCTTTTTCTTTTTTTAATAACAGTGAAAAATTTAGTTTCTTTATTATGTTCATGCTAGTATTAATAACAGAAAGAATCATATAAATTTAAATTCCATTTAAAAGGATACTGGATATTTTCAATATCCGTTTGAATAATGTCCTTAAAAAATCTAGTTAAAATGATAAATATCAAATTACTATCATAAAGTAAGACAAGAAGAAAAACTCAATCAGTTTTTTAAATAAATTTTGAACTTTGAAGAGTTTTTTTTTTTAATTAATTAATTAATTTTATTATTATTATTATTATTTATTTATTTTTATTTTTTGAAGAAATCGGCTTATCCGTTTATAAATTTCTGTCTGCTTTCAGAAACTTTTCTTTTCGAATAAATTTCTGCCCATTGTTTAAGAATTGTATCTTGACTAATAAATTTTTGCCCTTGTTCAAACAATGCATCTTTGCGAACGTAGAAAATATTAGCTGCATAATCTTCTTTATAAATTTATAGTGGTGATCGTTTTCGAATCCAATAGTATATACATAATGTTTTTTTCCTACATTTCTGTGCATTATTGTAATGATGTAACAGTTCGAAAACACATACAAAATTTAATGGCATTTATTTACTGCGATCTTTATTTGTTATTTTCACTCATACAATAAATAATGTTTTCAATCTCTTACCATTATATGTATTTGAATAATTTATATGTAATTAAAGGTAATCACTTGAACTACTTTTAACAAAATTTAATATCTGGCATTGAGCATTCTCTCAATTTCTGCGATTTTGCCTTGTCATAATTTGTAGTGTTCTACTTTGAGTTTAATATTTATTTTTATGTCGGAAAAAAAAATGAACGTGCAAACTTTTTTTTTTTTTTTTAAATAATTAAAATAAAATTTACAAAAATCGTGCTAAAGAAATGAAAACACTTCAGTTTAGAACGATGTATATAAATGGCAAATTTACACATAAGATGACGATTTCATTGCCATAAAAAGAAAGCGTTGTCACCATTCTACAGCAGACCACCAAGAGAAAAAATGAAATGTGGTTACAATAATATTATTAAGTTATACAATGATTAAATACAACTCGAGAGAATTATAATATTAAAATAATAATGAAAGAAATATGCCAAATTTAACCCGTTAGCGCCCAGTGTCCTCATTTGAAGACAGCTAATAAAATGGCATGTATATTTTTTGTTTTCTTTTCTTGGAATAATTTCTGCTTTTTAGTGACAGTTTATAGCGTCACTCTAAATGATCCCTGAAAGTTTTATGTGCCTACTATTAATCATTTCATAATTTGGATAGTCATTTTATGATTTTTCATTTGTCGCACATATATTAGCTTTTTGCGCAGGTATACTAACTTAAATAAAGTTGAAAAAAATATATATTATAATACTTTATTTTCAAGATCTTTGTCAACATATAATAAGAAATTAATCAGTTATCTCGAAGTTTTTCTATCTCGAAGTTTTCTCACTAGAACACTAAACGTTATAAGGATAGGCTTTAAATTTAAAACTATCAGAAGAATTTTTTAAGTTAATATATTTTACTGTCAGTTGTTTATATTAATTTAGAAGTGAAATAATCAGCTAATAATATTTTGCAAAATTAATTCAGGCGTTAACAGGTTAAATTCATGAGGAGAAAAATAAATAATAGAAATAAACATACGAACAAGGAAGTTTTACATCTGTTACAATACATTCATATTTATGCACATTTAAAAAAATAAGTATCTCGTCCTAAATTAAATTTTGTTTAAGGTAGTTGTAATAAATAATAAAACTTTAAAATAAATAAATACTTTTTTTTTTATAATGTTTTTCATTATTTATTTACATACTTCCTCCTCTAGGTTTTAAAACTGAAAATAAATGCATAAGTGAAATATTATTAATCATTTTTTCAGCCATTTCATTGTATCTTTAACTTTTGCACTTTTACTTGTGACGCCATAAAACAGCAAAAATAATGTAATGCTGGTAAATAGTTGCTCTCATGGGAAAAAACATAAAATATTTTAAGGACATTTTGTTTGGCTCCCAGTGATTTTAATTGCTGAATGCATGAATAAATATTCTAATCGGCATGACAGAATATTGCGATATTTCTATCACAAAGCAGGGGGCAAAAATAATTATCTCAGCATGAAACTAGTCAGTCCAATTTAAATATTTTACATTCGAAAAACATTTTTTTCCCCTTGAGTGTTAGACAGTTTCCTAAAATGTTCTGCGCGAAATCAAGTAATAAAAAGAAATCTTTTGAAAAGAGAGCACCACCAGTGGCCAAGTGATTCTGCCCCGAAAGTTGGTAAAAGGAAGGTTCTGGTTTTGGATCCAGGTAGCGGTCGTCGGATTAACCGTTCGGAGTTTTCAGTAGTTTTCTCCGAAACTCGAATAAATACGGGCTAGGAACCCTTAGATGTATCTAAGATTTCTATACCCTCATCACCCAGGAATCGGACCCTACTGTAGATGGCTTAATTCACAGACCTACACCCTCCACAATTTTATAATGAAAGGAAAATAATTATTAACAACGGATTTCGTCTTAAAATGAAAACTAATTTGTTGTAGAACCACAAAGACTTTCTTCTACATTTTCCAACACAAATTCAGCAGAACAAATTATTTATTAAATTGTTATTTATTAAATAATTTAATAAATAACAATTAAATAATTTAATATATAATTAAATTATCTAATAAATTATTTAATGTTTAATAACGTTATATTATTAACGTTTTAAACATTAACGTTATTAACGTTTAATAACGTTATATTATTGTTATTTACTAAAATTATTTTCCATGATGAATGAAGACGATTTTCATTTCCGAGAAATATAACACTAAATGCTAAAATACTAACATACACTAAATGAATTTATTTAATTATGTGATAATTAATAATAAATTTTATTGTAAAAAGAAATAAAAAAAATTGTGGGGAAAAAAAAAAGGACTTCAAAGTCTTATCTGATTTACTTTTCTATTACAGGTGAAGAAATTAATGAATAAAGACATTAGTAAAAGGTACAAAATGAGAATATAAATCTTTGACATATTAAATTATATATATATATATATTCAGAAGATAATTAAAAAACAATAATAATTTATTTAAATAAAAAATTAAAAAATGCACGTCGGTTTTTAATACTTAAAAAAATACATATTTTTTATAAATTATCCGTAAAAAAAAGGGTTAAATTGAACACGTGTCATTTGTTAATTATATTAAAAACACTTTAAAAATACGTAAAATCAAATTTTATTCAAAAGACTAGCGAGCTTTGCCCGCTAGCGGGTCAGTATTTTCAAATGAATCACTAAAATTAATGAATCACTAACAGAAACTTTTAGTGTTAAGAAAAGAAAAGAAAAAAAAAAAAAAAAATCATTTCTGATTGGGTAAAAAGTCGGGCCGGGTCCCCACTGCCTTCGGGAGCGCAGTCGCGTGCGCGCGTATTCCTTCCCTGACCCTACGCACCCCCTAAAAAAAATCATTTCTGATCGGGTAAAAACTCGCACCGGGTCCCCACTGCCTTCGGCAGCGCAGTACAGTGCGCGCTGCGCGTGCGTATTCCTTCCCTGACCTAAAAAAGAAATCATTTCTGATCGGGTAAAAACTCACACCGGGTCCCCACTGCCTTCGGCAGCGCAGTCCCGTGCGCGCTGCGCGCGTATTCCTTCCCTGAGCCTTCGTGCCCCCTAAAAAAAAAAAAAAAATCATTTCTGATCGGGAAAAGACTCGCACCGGGTCCCCACTGCCTTCGGCAGCGCAGTCGCATGCGCACAACTTAAGGGATATGTATATTTTAATTTCACATTGAAAGTTAAAAATAATTCTCATTATGTATATTTATACGAAGCTGTCCTATACCTCCATATTAAAAATTATAAAATAAATAAATAAATAAAAATGGGATGACAGTGTCACTTAATGAGCGATTGATAGCACCAGTTTTGGTCAAAGTCGAGTTTGCTTAAATTTTGGTCTCTGTTTTGTGAGATACAATGCACATAAAATTTTTGACACGCACACACTAACACACACACGCAGGCGTTTTCCAAAAATGGTCAAATCATGTTCAGGATATCTCAAAACATGTAAACCCATCGAAAACCGGAGGTAGAATATTTTCAAGAATACAATATTTTCTTCATGTAAATAAATAGAAGAAAGTAAATAAAATAAAATTAGTATGTTGTGGCCACCACAAAACTTTCTTCTACATCTTCCTGTACAAAATAAAGATTAAATTATTATCCATTAAAATTATTTTCTGTGATGAATGCAAACAGTTTTCATCTGAGGGAAGTATAACACTAAATGTTAAAATAAAATCAATTTTATGCTGACATCTGAGGATTTTTTTTTTTTTTTCTTAAGTCACGGATTTGTAGTTCAACCATTCGTTTGAAAGGTACTGACGAGTTCTTTGAAAGATAACATACCCAAATTGAAAATTTACACCATTGAGGCAGAGCGTTGAGCCTACATGTACAGTCGGTCACAAAAGTCTCCGAATACTAGCAAAACTTCCTATATAAAAAAAAGTACACTTAATACAGTTTTGTTAAATAAATCCTTGTCGAATCCTGTTTTCAAACTGACTAAGAACAGGATTCGACAAGGATTTATTTAACAAAACTGCATTAGCTCTACTTTTTTTATACAGGAATTTTTGCTAGTGTTCGGAGACTTTTGTTACCGATTGTACACAACTTTTTTCTTATTTTACCGGTACTATTATTAATAATTCATATTCATTTCACAATCATTCGTTAAAAATAATCCTCATTATGTATATTTATACGTAATTTTCTCCTGTACCGTCATATTAAGAATTATGAAAAATAGAATGACCTGTTGAGCAATTGATTTTAAAATATAACCAGCACCAGTTTAGGTCAAAATCCAACTGAAAACCAAGTTTGGATAAATTTCGTTCATTGGTTCTTGAGATACAGTGGCCACAAAATTTATGATACATACACACTAACACGCAGAGACATATTTCAAAAATGGTGAAATCATGTTCAGGACAACTCAAAACGTGTAAATCGATCGAAAACCGGCGGTCAAAAATTTTCTTCTAACCAATAGTTTCTTTTTGTATATATAGAAGTAAGTAAAAAGAAGTGGAGTATTTGAATTAATATGGAAAAAACTGCATTAACATCATATTGATAATATGGTAACATATATTAAAATATTAAATTTAACACAGAAACAAAAATGTATTGCATCCTTTTTTTTTAGGACGGAGGACTATTAGTTTCAATCTCGATTTTTTTGTTGACCAGTTTTGTGTAACGCCAAAATAAATTAGAAATATCGGTCCTATCGTCACAAATTCGGTACCAAATGAAAGGGGCAATTTTTTTCTGAATTCAGGCATGCAAACAGTTTTCGACAGGACAATTATATTTTTTAAAATTAACTAAAGTATGAAATTTAGGTTGCGACACTTCATTTTAGTTCATTTCAGTCATTTTAAAAAGTACGTGGCTCAGTTTTACGATCAAAAAATGAGATAAAAAATAAATTAAAATAAAAAAATAAAAAATGAAACTTCTACAGAATTGAAATTAATAGTCCTGCGTACAAAACAAAATTCTGTCTTTAACAGAATTTTTAAAGGTTTTTTTTTTTTTTTTTTTTTTCTTTTCTTTACAAAATTAAACTCTTAAATTCTCAGGGAAATTCTTAAATTCTTAATTACTCTTAAATTCTCAGGGGAAAAAAAAAACTAAGTCACTTAAATTTGTGCAATTAAAAAATTTTCTAAACGAAATTAACATTTGTATTGCATATCATAACAGTTATAAATACAAAAGTTTTGAATATGTGGCAAATAAAATTAAAATTTTTCTAATGATGCGCGCGTAATGATCCGATAGTAGGCTTTAGCCTGTAAAATTTAATGAATGAAATGAAACAATTTATTAAAGTAAATTATCTTATTAAATATTATTAATAATAATAATAATAATAATAAAAACTAATTCGCTTAACTTTGCGCAATTAAAAAATTTCCTAAGCGAAATTAACATGTAATAACAGTTATAAATACAAAAGTTCTGAATATATGGCAAATAAAATTTAATATTCTACTGATGCGCGCGTATTCGCGTGATAGTAGGCTTCTGCATGTAAAACTTAATGAAACAATTACATGAAACAATTTACTAAAATAAATTATCTTATTAAATATTATTAATAATAATAATAATATAAAAAAAAAAAACAGACACTTCATTAATTACACAAAACCGTCATTTTTAAACAAATCTGCAAGTTAAAATGTATAATTTTATACGCATTAAAAAATTAAAGATATCAAATTTCATTTAGAGATGTTATCTTTCCGACGGTGAAGGAATGCAAATTTTAGCTATTATATAATCTACGGATGCTAATCTTATTTAAAATAAAATAAGGAAAAATTAATTTATAATTCTGCACGCAGCTACTTGCGTCAGAGAATGCAGTACAACTCCTTTAATAAGAAAATAATGTAAGTTTTTATTAATAGGAATCTATAAATCTTTCTATCAAGTTGTATAACTGTCATTAAACTAAAGATAAATAATTTAAAGTGGAATATCTGAACACTATACATAAAATAGCAATTAAATTAAATAATATTATTTGAGCTTTTCATTTGATTAGGTAACTGATTATTCTTTATTAATAAAACATTTAATTATGTTTGTTAAATGTGTATAGTTAAATTCAATCCGTCCTCTTAATTCTCAGTAGATAGAGAAATGCATAGTTTAAGGAATGGAAAATTGGAAAACAAAAATTAAAATTTATTTTATTTCTGATTTTAATAAACAGTTTTATATAAATACAATTTTACGCTAAAAAGCAACAAAGCTTTCTTCCTTTTTTCTTTTTCCAAGAAGGTTGAAATGTGTTGATGACTTCGGTTTGTCTGTCCGCGCGCAAGTCCCGTAAATATTCATGGAATTTCTTGAAACTGATATATGTTATTCAAGTTCACTTTCGGATGCTCCCTATTGAAAAAGTAGTGAATACCTCTACTGGTTTGTATACGAAGCACGCGAAAGTATTCCAAAGCACTGTGCTCTATAAGAGCTATTTCTATAAACCATATTTTATATAAACCTTTTACTTTGCACAAATCGTAAAGAAATTCAAATATGTTATTCAGGTTTACTATCGGGTGTTCCTTACTGAAAATGGATGGGATACCTCAAATGGTTTGTGTACAGGGACACCTAAAATTATTCCAAAGCATTGTGTTCTATGAGAGGTATTTTTAGAAACTACATTTCAATACCTTTACATTACACAAATCTTAAAGAAACTGAAATATGTTATTGAAGTTCCCCATTTATGTCCTCCATTGCTTGTCCGTTGTGCGATAAAGGGAAAGAACATTGAAACTTATACGATAAAACAAATACGTACAGTTGGAAACTGTTAATAATTAATGGGTTCCGCACGATTTTTCGTTCTTTTTTTTTTCCCCACATATCAGTTAATCTATATTTAGTTAACTTCATTTAAACTTCAAAATTAGATATAGTTAGCAAAGCTTACAACTAAACAATTTAAAACATTCAAAATTTCATTAATCTCATTATTATTGTTTTTAACACATTAAAGGGCACTTTTTTTTTTTTTTTCTAAAAGTAAGTTTGCTACATTCATATATTTACATTTGTAAAGTAAAAATGTGAAATCATCTAAAATTTTAATGTTTCTTTGAAATTGTAAGAAAGGGAAAGAACCAAGTACATAAAAAAAGGAGTAAAAATCACATTATTAAATTTATATAGATTGGGAAAAAAAAAAAAAATGTGATAATGTAAGTAAATAAAATAATTAATTAATTTGAAACAAAAAAATTAAGCTGAAATAAAATTTTAAATTTAGCTTGCAAAAGGAAGAAAAATAAAATTTAATTTCCAATAAATTCATTAAACATTTTGGGGATTTATTGCAGTTACATATTAAAACTGTCATCAATGATGCTACTAAACTGAATGATTGTCATAACACAGCTTTTCCATCAGAGAATATTACGAATTGCAAGTTAAAACTGACAGTAAATATTCAAAAGGGATTGAAATAAAAGCTGTAGAAATTTCAAGTAATTGATTTTAATAGAAATTTGCGCGAACATTTGAAATTGTGACAACTGAGTTGTTTTAATGTTGTAAAAGAAACTGGAGGAGGGAGGGGGAGGGGGCGGCGAATTTTTTTTTTTTTTTTTTTTTTTAATATAGTATATTAGGAGTGTAATAGAAACTGTTTATTTCGATTTTTAATTGTCCTTAAAAGAGAAAAAATAAAGTTTTCAAAATTTTGAAACATACATTTCTTGGTTTTTTTTTTTTTTTTTTTTTTTTTCCGACAACTTTATTTATAATTTTAAATGAAATATCTGTGAGAAAGTCAAATAGTGATTCGTAAGTTATAACGTTTTTTAAGCGTTTTAAAAATGAATTACCACCATGATAGTTTTTTACGACTAAATCAACAAAATGAATTTTAAAAAAGAAAAATTTTCCCTTGTGAAAAATAAATAAATGAAATAACAGAAAAGCAAAAATATCAGCAACATTTAATTCATTGCTTTCTTTTGCAGTTAAGACACATATATAATTTTTAGCAATAAATTTATAATTACATATTGGGGGGTACATATTTACGATGTTAAAAAAAAAAAAAATTACAGATTTTATGGATTTTTTTGCTGAAATCTCTCTTCGTCTAGTAATTAAAATTACAATAAATAAATTTAACATTTCAAAATTAAATAATTTCAAAAAGAAACTTTAAGAATCAAATAAAATATATAACGTTTACAAATATGTATATTTTTGATCCATTTCATATCCATAACAGCATTTTATTTATTTTAGTGTATATTAAAAAGTAACATTAAAATCACAATTGCATAACAAATATATATGTGTGTGTATATATATATACATACATATATAATACAAAACAAGTCTGGAAAAGTTTACAATAAATAAACATGAATAAAAATACATCATAGAATTTATTCAAAATAAATAAATAAATAAAAAATAAAATAAGAATCGATAACTTATATATTGATTTGAAATTAATTTGAAAATTTTTCTTTGAAAGCCATAAAAAAGATAAAAAAAATATAATGATTTAGAAAAAAAAGTTATATATATATATATAATATAATATATATATTGTCAAGACAAGAACATTTCGTTTAGTTTAGTATTCTCTAAACAGTATTGTTGAAATTACAATATCATAATACAAATAGATTAATTTAATTGGAAACAAGTCCTGGAAAACTTATAAAAATTTAAAGAGCATAGCAACACAGCGAATAAAAAGATAAACCGAAGAATTTAGCCAGATAAAAAGAATTTTGTAAAGATCGATAAGTTATCTTATTGATTTGAAGTCAATTTGGAAAACCTTTAGAAGCCAGATAAAAACATAAGTTTTTAGGCGATTTACATAAAAATATTTTCGATAAATTTCATTAATGATATATAATACGTTTTAGTCTATTTTAAACCATAAATCGGAAATGACAATTCAATATACACTAACAGTGTTTAAAATTCAATTTAAAATAAATTTAGAAGTTTTTGAAAAGATTGACATAACACAGTGAATAAAGGAAAATGAGAAATTGTGAAATTTAGCCAAATAACATTTTAAGATCTATAACTTATTCCATTTATTTAAAGTCAATTTGAAAAATCTTCTTTAAGAGCTAAATAAAATATATAAGGTGTCTATTTCTATATTATTTCGATAAATTTCATATATAGGTATATTGACATACCACGTAATTTAACTAAAAAAAAAAAAAAAAACAATTCTATAAAGACCGATAACTTATTTTATTAAAATCAGTTTAAAAGCTAAATAAATTATTAGAATTTGAGTAATTTACATGAAATCAGTCTCAAAGAGACTAGTAAGTGGTGTCGCCAGAAATTTTTCAGGGGAGGGGGGGGAATTGAAAATTGTAAAACTCTCTGTATATTTTAGAAATTCATTTCGACTTAAACGGTTAATTGAAATAATTCAGCAAGCCTGTGCATAAGCATCAACATTATTATTATTATTATTATTATTATTATTATTATGCATGCAATCAGGAGCATTGCATTATTTTGCATGAAAAATTCATTCGCCATGTTCGATCTCGCAAATGGCGAGTAAATCAAACATTTCCCTCACCCCCACCCCTGCATGTAATTTAAGCTAAGATTTTATTTTTGTTTAAGATAATTTATTCTAATATAATTAATTTAAGATAGTAAAATATTTTAAATTATTTAAGATAATTTATTTTAATATAATTTTTAATATGATTAATTTAAGTTATTTAAGATAATTTTATTTACAAAAAAATATATAACTTGATCCATACAACACGGAACCGAAAAGCTCATAGTCAAATCGACTGGAACTTCTCTCGCAAGAAAAGTTAGAGTCGATTTGATTCAAGTGTCACGTCGGTTTATCGCTAATTGTCTCATGATATAAATTTTATTTTGCATTTTAAATAACCATCAAAACTTTAACAACATAATTTTAAAACTTTAAATTTTATTTTAAAACATTTTTTTACCAATTGAATTTTCTAAGAGGGGTAAGTGCCCCCTCCCCTTGCCCCTATGTGCTGACGCTCATGGAAGAAACCAGTGTTGGGCAAAATTGATTAAAAAGTAATTGAATTACAATTAAATTACAATTATAATTATTTTACTGTCAATAAATTAACAAATAATTGATTACAAATAAACTGAATTACTTATTCAATTTATTTGTAGTAATTCAATTTATTTGTAATCAATTACTTGTTAATCGATTGACAAAAAAAAAAAATTATAATTGTAATTTAATTGTAATTCAATTGTAATTCAATTACTTTTTAATCAATTATGCCCAACACTGGAAGAAACTATATATTAGACGTATTAACTGTAATATTGAAATTACAAATTAATAAAACTGGTAGCATTATTATTTTAATTCAAATGAAATTCAGAAGAGTTTATGAAAAATTACAGAATATAGCAACACAGTGAATAATTGAACATGAGAAATCAAGGATTTAAACACAGATTAAAAAAAAAAATAATAATAACATTGTAAGACACATAATTAGTCTTATTATATCTTTGGTTATTAAATTTTAAATGTTTGACAGATGCATTTTAAATTAAACTCAAGGGGATGGTGGGCGTTTAAAATCGTTCTTTGAAATTATCGTCAGAGTTATGAAAGTTAGCATACACGAGCACTGAAATTTATCAATAATAAGTATATGAACATTTATCGAAAACTATTGAAATTAAAATAAATTAAAATTCAAAACTTTAAAATTTTTCCAAAATTTTAAAATGCTCCATGCAACTTAAGTTGTAATTTTTTCTTCTTGATTTCACATTATTATAATTTATCAATGTATTCTAGATATATCTTTGCATTACTTTGTAAATTGATTGATAAGTTAATTAAAATATATTATTTCTATTTCTCTTTTTCAATCTGCACCGCATAATTTCATTTAAATTATTATAATTCAGGGTAGTGAGACAGTGTTTTATGTCGGTAGATCTTGTTCATTGAAACGATCAGCATTGAAAAACATAAAATTTTATGAAATTTTATTCTTATTAGTCTATGTGGTTTCAGTGGGCTTAAATCTGTTTGTTTGGCTCTTACTACATTTTGAAAATTATTAATATATATATATATGTGTGTGTGTGTGTGTGTGTGTGTGTTTGAATATTGAAATTTCATGTAAATTTTTAACATTCGAACATAAAAATATTTTTAAAAAATTAACTTAATCAATCCACAAAGTAATGGTCAGATATGTTTAGACTATATTGATAAATTATAATAATGTAAAATCGAGGGGGAAAATTAAACTGAATCGTATGTTCATTTTGAAAATAAATAAATATTTTTTTTAAATTTTAACAGTTTTCTAGAAAGTTTAATGTACTTAATACTGATACATTTTAATGCTCGTGTATACAAACTTTCATAACTCTAAGATAGTAATTTCAAAAGAACGATTTCAACGTCCACAACCATCCCCTTTAAAACAAGAAAGGACAATATTTTTAAAACTAATATTCGAAAAAAAGCTGAAACAGAGCGTTCGAAATACTTGCTATCACTTGACAAATGCACTAGTCATTAAAATTACTATAAAAACACAAAAAATAAAATATTTAATTTATTATAAAAAAAAATGAAGTATCTCACTTTAAAACGGATAAAATTTACAGTGACTTAAGGTTAGTTTAGTGATATTAGTTTTTAAGTTATTACAAATATGACGTATTGAAAAGAAAAATTCGTTCTAAGGGTAAGTTTAATGCATGAGGCATTGTTCCTAGTAAAAAGTATTGCTTTTTCTAGTAATTGCATAAAAGGATAAGCACCGTTATTATTACAAGTTTATCCGGATATAGTAACTTCCTTCCTTTACTGGAGAAACCTCAAACGATATAACATATCAAAGGATATGGGGTTTCACAGTTGAAACTGAAAAAGCATCAATTCATCATTGCACTATGACTTCATTGGTTTTCATTGAACATAGATAAAGCAGTTTTTTAATAGGAAAAAACAGGATATAAATTGCTTCATAATGTAACAAATGATTGATTAGGATACAACCGAAAAACCACGACAAAAAAATAACAATAACTGAAGCCTTGCTTATTAATAAATAAATAAAATAATTAAATAAGTGAGAGTCCATAATTATAGAGCACAAGTATTTAGAGCCGGGGGGGGGGATTGTTATTTTAAAATAAAATTAATTAAAATTAATTAAAATTAAAATTAAAAATTAAATAAAAAATAGTCCAAATCAAAGTATTAAAAATTAGGAAATCTGATATTCCATTATAATATTTTTAGATTCTCTCAATACTCTAATCTCTTAATACTATTCATTTTCTTTATAAAGTCAGCATAAAACAAAAGTGGCGAACTTTTATGACTCATGAGAAGACACTGACGTTATAAATAACTCACACGTTGATTTTTAAAAATTTATTTTTTATGACAGAAAAGTGAACAAAAAATCAAAAATATTAAAAATAAGAGTATAAAATCTAATGTCGAATTTATAAAAGAAAACATTTCCAGATGAATGTTAACTAACGGATTCATCTATAAACTTCGCGCGGATACCTATTTGTTGTATCGGAGAACAGGGATGTGGAGGCTCGCAGTTCTGAATTAATTGGTATCCTTGGCGTAGACGGCTAGAAGTGTTCAGTAATTCAGGTTTATTGCAGAAACCCAAATCTGTAACTATGTTTCTTAATAAAGAATATTATATATTTTATAATTTCTCTAAACGATGTCTTTTTTTTTTTTTTTTTTTTTTAATCCCCCTCAAAAATAGCATATACAAACTTGTGTAAAAAAAAAAGAAAAAGAAACAGATTTTCAATCGCGCCTTTGTGTTTATAATGGGTTAAATGAAACTCATAAATATAAGATACACAGAATTTTTTTTTTTTTTTTTTTTTTTTTTTTTGACTGAAAAATACCACTTCCCTGCATGGCCTTACCTCTGATCTGACTGAACACAAATTTAGTTTATCTATATATATAAAAGAGTAAACTCACTGATTCACTGACTGATTCACTGATTCACTGACTCAACACGGTTGTGGCGATCCTATGGGAGATAGAGTCACAATTTTTGGTGAGCAGGTTGATTTTAGGACCCTGACGCTCACTAAGACGGGATTTTGCGAAATACCCCCCGTTCTCCCCCCGGGGGGGCAGAAGGCAAAAACCACCTTTATAAGCATAACTCGGCTCCAAATTGCTTCACGGTGAAGAAATTGCAGATGGGGAGACTAGAGTTGAATACAAAAAAATCATTTTCTGCGATTTTAGAATTTTGGATTTTTAAGGGGGGTAGGGGGTAAAAATGAGATTTTCGGGGGCGCATAAGGCAAAAACACATTTATAAGTACAACTCGGCACCAAATTACTTCACAGGGAAGAAATTGCAGATGGGGAGACTAGGCTTGAATACGAAAACATCATTTTCTGCGATTTTGGAATTTTTGATTTTTAAGGGGGGAAGGGGGTGAAAATGATTTTCGGAGTTGCTGAAGACAAAAACACCTTTATAAGCATAACTCGGCTCCAAATTGTTTCACGAGGAAGATATTGCAGATGGGGAGACTAAACTTGAATACAAAAAAATTATTTTCTGCGATTTTGGATTTTTGGATTTTTAAGGGGGAAAAGGGGTGAAAATGATTTTCGGAGGCGTAGGAGGCAAAAACACCTTTATAAGTATAACTTGGCTCCAAATTACTTCACGATGAAAAAATTGCAGAGGGAGAGAAACCAAAAAATCACTTGAAAACAAAAAATCATTCTCTGCGATTTTGGAATTTTGGATTTTTAAGGGGGGAAGGAGGTATAAATGATTTTCGGAGGCGCATAAGGCAAAAACACATTTATAACTCGGCTCCAAATAACTTCACAGTGAAGAAATTGCAGATGGGGAGACTAGATTTGAATACGAAAAAATCATTTCCTGCGATTTTGGAATTTTGGATTTTTAACGGGAGAAGGGGGTGTAAATGATTTAGAAAAATACGGATTTTCGAGTAAAAGTAATAGCTCAAAGATGTAAAAAAAATAAAAAAAAAAACCGCCAAGCGTCTTCTTGAAAATATTTCCAAAAACTCATTTTTTGATTTTTTCCGATTTTTTTTTTTTTTTTTTTTTTTTTTGGAGGGGGGGGGGGGCTATGGTCAAAAACAAATAGAAATACAGTTAGGCCGTTCAAAATTGGTACAGATAGGTTTTAGAGGCCAGCAAGTCGAATGGGGATATTTTCGAAAGTGTAAAGTTATTAGGAGGGCCGGGAACGGGGGGGGGGCGGAGGGGCAAAAAAAATAGAATAGAGTTGGAGCATTCAAAATTGGTATATAGAGGTTTTCGATACCTACAAATCGATTGCGGATATTTTCGAATTTTTAAAATTATTAGGATAGACGGGAGGGGGGGGGCGAAGGGGGGAAATAAGAGTTAGAGCAATTTGGGAATTTTTTCCGAAGGCAGTGAGAGCCCGGTGCGACATTTTTCCTAATAATATTTTTTTTTCTGTTTTTTTTTTTCACGTGATAAAAATTAATGCAATTTTGAGAATTGAGTAATTATAGCGATTCATTTAAAAATAGGGACCAGCGAAGCGGGCGTTGCCTGCTAGTAGAATATAAAGGGCTATTATTAAAAACTACCATGCAAGGCAAAACTCAAAAACTAACAATTTAAGAAATACTATGATTCTTTTTATTTTTTCGTAAAGAGATGGCGGCACTTTTAATAGCTCACAATACTAATGTAATTGAACAGCTGTACCACCAGGAAAACCATTTTGTATGTGTGTGCAAAAATAAGCACGGATTTGTAAAGGTCTGTTTTTCTCTGTTCTTAATTTATTTTTCCACTGCCATCATCCTTTTTTTTTAAGCCTTAATATTGCAGTAAAAATCACAAATACATGATTAAATATTTTTCTTGAGTTCAATTTTTCACACTAAATCATTTTTGTGCGTGTGGTTATGGTAAAAGAAGCTAAACTGACTTTTTTGTCATTCCACTATCGTCATTCTCTTTACCAAGAAAGTCAACGTTTAGAGAAAGAACATGACAGATCATGGGCTTTTCTTTAATCTTTATTCAATCAAATGCTCAATGCTGAGGTGACACTAGGCATGGTGTCACCTGGTGTGGTAATTTATAGTATGACCCTTGAATTACCACACCACACTGATATCAATTTTCTGACGTCGACTGTTACTTTTTACTTTTCACTTGCAAAAATTTTTAAACAAAAAGAATATGTATATCTGTTTAGAAGATTTTAATTAGAAACAAACAAACAAAAGGATGGGGTATCAGCTGCCAATTTTTTCTGCTAACAAATTTTCGATATTTCTAAATTACTGGTACCTGTTTTTGTACATATTCCCCCCCCCCCCCCCCAAAAAAAAAAAAAAAAAAAGTTTCCAATGTCACTGACTTATTGAACCACGGGATAATGCAAATAAAAATAATGAACAAACTTTGTTAAACTTCACAAGAAGCACCATCACTGGGATAGAACATTACATATTTGTAACTAGTAATGTGATATGTAAGCGACATACTCCCTGGATATCATACAATTCCCCTACACTGGCATTAGTACGAAGATTAAGACAGATCACTTACGAGAGAGAACTAAGACGGGAACTTTATACGGGGTCCTAGCCCATATTTAAAAAAACCCTTATTCAAGTTTCGGTGTTGGGGATTAGGGTTTAAAGTCAATTGACTGCGCTAGTGTACAAGGCCTGGGAAAGTGTCTTTTGTGTGTGGGGGGGGTCTTTCTAAGGGCACCTGGCCCGTATTTACGCAAGCTTCGGAGAAAACTATGAAAACTCCGAAGAGCTAGGCTGACGACCGCTATCTGGGACCGAACTTGGCACTTCACGTCAACCAGCTTTGAGAGAAGAAACTCTCGGCCATTAATGAAGGCCAAGTTTTGGAGAGAGAAAAAACTTAAACATACCAAACGCCTAGGCCATCCAACCTAGGCTCGAATTTAATACCGCACCTTTCGTCTATTAGCATTGATCCAGGACATCTGAACAAACAGTATAACAAAACAGGACTTATGATAGAGGATACTGTATTACAGATATAATTCTAACAAATTACAATGTAGTCGAACCTCGTCATTATGAACATGCTTAATGTGAATTACTTTTAATATGAACTGTTTCCACAATCCCTGTCAAAATGAAGATTAATTTCTGAGTTACTGATTACATGAACTACTGATAAAATAAACAAATTTTTTATTCCCCTTAAGATTCACGTTAACGAGGTTCGACTATATTTTGATGTGTCCATAAAATATTCTTGTACAAACTTGTAATTAAATGCACAAACTATAAAATAATTATGATTATGTATCAATTACACATATAACGAGAAAATTGTAGTATACAATACAAATATGAGAATATTAAACAATGTCTAAAGTGAATAGCTCTGAAATTATTTAAACTTTAAAAAACATTTACAACTATTTATTTTTAAAAGACGACTGTAAATCTCAAATATCAGACTGTCGAGAAAAGTTCTGGAATGCACTGATAAAAAAAGTATGTTTCACTTAGTACTAAAAAAAAACAATATATATATATATATTTATTTATTTAATAAAGAAGCATCAATAAACTGGCGTTGTAAAAATATTACTTACAAACTTTGAATGAACACCATAAAATGCAGCAGCACTCGTGCTTACTTTATTCGCCTGATGAAGGGTCGTGTGTTTTTTCAACCCGAAACAATTGTTGCGAGTTTATTGCATTTTATGGTGTTCATTCAAAGTTTGTAAGTAATATATATATATATAATGCAGTGTAAATATTTTTCAGGTGTTACATAATTTTTACATCAATGTGTTTTATAGTACTATATATATTCTACTGAGCAAGGAAAGAAAATCTTCTAATCATAGAAATATTTATTTTTTTACGAGCATTATAAAATCACGGACCACCAATAGCAGAGGTTCCGTGCGTACCGTTTTCGAAAAGAAATGTTGGTTTCAAACTCAGGTAGTTCATCCGCCCAGAATTTTGGTATTTTTCGTGGTTTTCTCCAAAAATCAAGCATTTTTCTCCAAAATTATAACATCATTTAGAAAGATCTCTACAGAAGGCATTCTGTACAGGTCTAAAACTCTCATGTAGATAATCATGCATCTTTAACTCTTACACCAAACCACCGCCACCACCGTCATATAATTAAATTGGTGAAATCTTAGATATGGGGCATAATAGAAAAGGCAATTATTCAATATAATGATATCAAATATGAATGTTTTTTATTAAAAATTGTAACTTTTAAATTACTAAATATCAGTCCATCCTAAATATTGTACGCGTAGTAAATCAATAAACATATAAAATTATACTGAAAAGATGCAACATATATGTATTTCTAACTAAAACTTAAAAATAAATAAATAAATAAATAAATAAATAAATAAACAAATAAATAAATAATAAATAATAATAATAATAATAATGATGATGATGATGAAGGAAGAATATATGCATTATTGTTGTTCGTCATATGTATTTTTTATTAATAAAATGTAAGTTTATGAAACAAAACTACAAATATGATTAAATATATATATATATTTAAGTACAAATTTAATTTCTTATATATGTAGTCTATGTTGGTGATAGTTACATTTTTTATTTTAACTTTGAGTATTTTTTTTTCTCAGTATTACTGCATAACTGAAAGTTATAAAACTGTTATCGTTTCTGTTTTTTTTTTTTTTTTTTTTTAATACACAAAATATTAAACTCGTTTAAAAAAATATATGATTATAGATATTAAACTCATTTCAATTTGATATTCAGAACTAAGATTTTTCAGGGATGTACACTTTGTCTGTTTCCAAGAGGTTCTGCTCTCCAGTCTGATAGATGGGAAGTGCCGGGTTCAATCTCAGGACCTAGTCGTTCGGAGTTTTCCGTGATTTCTTGAAACTCGCGTAAATACGGGCTTGGACCTCTTATAAAGACCCCATGAAGAGCATTTCTTCCACGCCTACGACTCGAGAGAAGTAAATCGGCGCTAATCCTTACACCAAAACACCTCACTATACAATACGTTTTTCAGAAACCAAAAAGATATTTTAGGTATCCAAACAAAATATCATTATTAATTCTGAACTTTTATCAGTAAATAATAAAAATTCAGAATGAATAATAATTTATTAGAATTTTTAATATTTTTTTCGGCATATTAAATTCAAAGAAAACCCTGAAATTGCATATTTTTACTGAACTATAAAATGGCGGTTTCCGAAATCTATTAAGAATACCATTTAATCAAAGTCCATTTTATTTTCCATTATTGTATTATCCGATAAGTATCAACATGAATGTATAATAAATGCAATAATAGCTTTATAATTCTCATGCTCGACCGCGCACATGATTCATGTAATATAATAATAAAAACAGAAACGTAGTTATTGTCATTATTATACAAAATCAGTGGGTGCTTCAACGAAACATGCATATAAAGAACGTCTTTATTTGGAATGCCTTTTAAATTAGTTTTTTTTTTGCTTTTTAGAGTTTCCTGCATTCATTGTATTCAGATGCAAATATGCATACCTGCCAACAATGAAAAATCGGGAGAGTTTATTAAGAAGTGACATTTTCAGGTGGTCTAGATAACATAGGCGACATGTGTGTTTTTGATAGTTTAATCCATAGATTCAATTGGAAAAATCTATATGAATAAGTTAAATTTAATTAATAAGTAAAAATCTAGTATTAAAAATGGTGCATTCTGTTGAGATGAAAAATAATTTTTTTTTTTTTAACGAAAGCTAAAATCTTGCTCAAAAGATTGAAGGTTTTTGAAGTTTTAATAAAGTATCATGTATAACTTTAAAATACTAAGAAAAAGGGAGAAATGTAAGAAGATAAGGAGAGTGGAAGACAGTAGGGGAAACTAGGGGGAATTGGCCATTACCGTTCTAACAGCCATTGGAGAATTATCAGTGATTTTCTAGCAATTTGTGTTGATTGATACTGCATTTTTCAAGTAAATTTTGAAGATCTTGGACATTGTTAAATTTGAACTTCCTGTTTTGAAGCAAGTCAATTTAAAAAGTATAGCTGTTATAGTCACTGTTTTAGCCACATATTGGTATACAGTAGCTTCATATAACTGTAATGCAAGTTGCTAAAAACAAGCAAATTAGGGAGACTTGACCCAATTATTAACACTTTCGCGACCACATGCTTTTGTCTTTTTGACACTAAGAAAAACCTGTGATGTCAGCGTTATTCTCCCGAGTTACAACATTTCAGGACAAAATTTTCTGTATTCACATTTATATTACAAATGGATATACATTATAAGTATATTCTTTCTAACCTTTCTTTGTATCCAAAGTATATTGATTGTACAAATATAAATATTGGGTATTTTCTTAAGAAATAAATAACATACAAATTTCGAAAGAAACTCCCACTAGCGCAGTTACAGATTTAATGAAAGTGTTAAATTAATGTTCTTTGTTTGATTCAGTGGATTTTTATCCTATGAATAACTAAAATATTGTGACTTAAGCCTAATATATATATATATATATATATATATATGTTTTTTTTTTTTTTTTTTTTTTTTTTTTTTTTTAAGAAATAAGTAAAACATTGCGAATATTTAATCCTAATGAATTGTTTTTATTTAAGAAAAAATTAAAATGTTATATTGAACCCAATGAATTGTTACATAATTAATAACTGAAAAGAAGAAGGATAAGAATATGTTAGCTACTGTCACACCACACAGAAGAAAAATAGAAGAAAGAAAGATTCAGAAAGAAGAAAAAAAAAATGTGCTGACTTAAGGAATTTATTTATTAAAAACCCGAATAAACTACTACGTGAGAAACGCCAAAGAAAAATATTTGAGATGCATACAGCTGTTTCGGTAGCCTTAAGCGTACCGTTTTCAGTGCAAAAAGAATTCTGAATCTGGAGAAGTGCTCGTATATATAGGAGAGGGACCGAATTTAGTTCAACCAAATTTAGAATTTAGTTCAATTTTTTTTTTTTTTTTTTTTTTTGGGCTCTATTTTTAGTAAGAACTATACTATCATTTTTAGCCGCCGTATGTACAAAATAACAGATTATCTGCTCATATTTTTTGTTCAGCTCCAACTGTTATACAAAAAAATATGAAAAATTAAAAATCAAAAGCTGGGTCAAGTCTCCTTAGTTTCCCCTACCAAAATCAAATTGGGGGAGTCTCCCTTATAATAAGGGAGAATTGTCAAGTATGAAATATGACTAATATTAAAACGTTATTAATGCGTTAAATTATATATTTATATATATGTATAAGGAATGAATTGATAGAGACATGTCTGAAAATAACCTCGTATATTTTTAGACTAATACAACAAATAGATAGCTTTTTTCACAAAAATAATAAAAAATTGTACCATGCGAACACGTTTAAAATATTTAGATTAAAAATAATCTGGTGCGTGTGTGTGGCACCTACACTTCTTTCTCTCACCCTACATTACTATAGACTTATTATGACAGTTTAAACCTTGAACGTTGACTGTATGTTTTCTTTTGAGAATTGCTAGACTAATTTTAAAAATGGCTCTTAGACATATAGCTGATCATAAATACGTAAAAAGAAATATATTACATTTATTATTTTATGAGAAATTTTTGGTTTGAAACATCTATAGGTTAACTTAATTAAATAATAATTAAATTAATAAATAAATAACATTTTAAGATCGTAAGTAAGCAGTATACATTGCGAAAATTCGCAACAGTTGTTTCAGATCAAATTAATGGCACTGCCTTTAAACAGGTGAAAAAGTGCAGGAGTGCATCATCAAAGAAGCAAAGGTGCACTTGCACAAGAAATTTAAAGCAACATTTGCCTATGGCTTCCTCTGAAACATCATTTGTTAAATGACAAAATAGTGCTGCTATCTATCAAACAGAAGAGAAACAGAAGTTTAAATAATAATTAAAACAAGGGGAGAAATACTAAACAGTTGTTGCATAAAAATATTTGGTTTCAGTGCGAACCAATAAACTAGGGTTGTCACATAAAATAATGTACTATATATTTGAACATTTTTAGTGAACTTTATAAACAGTTGAAAACTGTTTCAAAGGGAATTTTATTTAATAATACATTTCTGAGCGAGGGGGAGATTATTCAGAGAATTCTCTCTCATACCATTTTTTGAAACTCATTTGATTAATTTTGAATAGCCCTGTACAGTGTCTATAAATTGCAGGCGTATCAAATAGTGCATTTTAACTTAGCACAGTAAGAAAATTGATTAAAAAAAAAAAAAAAAAAAACTGAAATATATAACAATCAGAGCCATTTCTAACCATAGCCTTAATATATCCGAATTATTTTGTGTAACACTGTGAAAGAAGAATAAATGCTTTTGATACCACATTCTGTGTGAAATTTGGTTTTGTGCTTATAAGGAATACACGTTAATTTTATTTTATTTACTTCAGTCTAATGATGTTAAAATATACCAACAAGATATTTCGTCCATAGACGTTATTTATTTGAAATGTTTCTGTATATCCCTGTAAACAAACTACTTCTCTGATCTCGTGAAAAAACTGCTTGTATTTATTTTTAATATCTGATAGCAGACCTGATCTAATGAGATTGTCATTGGAACAATTATTAGTATGTCAAAAATATATAGTTATATAATTAGCTACATTTCATAGTTGCTTTCAGGGAACTTTTAAACATAGCAAAAGAACTTTTGTTAATGGGGGGGGGGGGGGGGGAGGTTAATACGGTATCTAGTAACATTAAAAGTAAAATTGTTCAATTTTTAAACGAAATGTTTCTAAAGTCACAATTTGCATTCTCTATAAGGACAATAAATTCAAGGCCGTAGCCAGAAAACTTTTTCGGGCGGTGGGGTAAAACTTAACATGTTATATGTTAAACCTAGGAAAATACAAACAAAAATCATATGAAAAAACAGAGGAGGTGTCTAATCGAGGGAGGGCGCTTTTGCGACATTTTACGGTAACATTTATTAGCTCGTTGAAAACTTCGAAATTCATGAGTGAAAAGTACACAAAGTACATCGGTTATAGATTATATATTATAGCCTAATTTGATATTTGTTTAGGTATAAACATAACAAAAATTGGTGATTATGATTATTATTTATTTTTTTTTATCTTCCTAAAGGTTTACTACTTACAGAACTGCATTTAATTAAAAATTATATACATATCACAATATATATAATAAATTTAATCTTTATGTTCCTGATTTCAAGTTATACTTCTAATACGACAACGACAGGACCATCTGGTGGCGGATGGTTAGCGCTCTAGTTTCTCAATTCCTAGGTGCCGAGTTCCAGACCTAGTTCAAGGATGAACGTACGTACTGGCTCAGAATCCAATTTAACCCTTTAACGTTCACTACTTAATTTGTTTTAAAAATTACTAAACTAATTTTAAAAATGGCTTTTAGACACATAGCTTATCATAAATATTTAATAATAAAAAATTTGCATTGTTCATTTTCGAGAAATTTTTGGTTTGAAATATATATAAGTTAACCTTGTTAAATTGAAATAATATTTAATTTAATAAATAAAACACTTTGTAAGTAAACATTATCGACTACAAAAACTCGTAAAAGTTGTTTCAGGTAAAAATAATAGTGCAGCTCTTCATTAAATTAAAAAAAAAAAAAAAAAAAAAAAAAAAAATAGACATGAGTGCATCATCAAACCGAAACCAGCAACTCCGACTCGCACCACTGAGAAACTTCAAGTGACTTATGCATTTAGCTTCCTTTGAAGCACTATTTGTTAAATTTTGGAATAGTGCTCCTATCTACCGAACAGAAAAGGAACAAAAGTTTAAAACCTGATTAAAACAAGGGGGAAATGTTTAAAAACTGCTGCATAAAAAAATGTTAAATTATGTCAAATGTTTGGTTTCGCTGCGAAACCAATGAACGTTAAAGGGTTAAGCCGTAGGTTCCGACCTCATGACCCTTAATATGAAAAAAATAAAAATAAATAAATAAATAAAAGATCGTACAGCGACAATCCAAATTTAAAATCAAATACGGTAATTAAATTTTAAGTACATCTAGGTTCTCATTCAAACATGTGCAAATATTTTAATTTTCCCAACATGACTGCTTACGGCTAATAATTTTACAAAAATATGCGATTAATATTTCGTGAGCATATGGAGAAGAGAGTGAAACAGAAGACAGCTTGTCCAATTAATAAGTTAGCCCTAAGGGCCTTAGCAATGATAAAAGGTAACTGGAATAACCACAATGTCTAGAGGACAACCACCATGAGGATTACTATGTTTACGCAACATGTGAACGAAGAGGGTGAAAAAGAAAGAAAAAGAAAAAAGAAAAATAACCTTGAGCTATTTATAGAACCTATTATCGCTGCGTTCAAGAGTCGTTCTACCCAGCAATTGTAGTGAGGCGTTTCCTGATATTTGGTTTCTCAGCGATCATTTCCACTAGAATCACAGCTATTTAAAGCTGCCGCTTCTAACAAATCTATTATTACTATTATTAACTTTATTTAAAGAAACAGTTTAATAAAGGCTTTTATTGCTCTTCTTCGTTTGTTAAAAAAAAAAAAAAAAAAAAAAAATGTTGTTTAATCAATATAATTTTGTTGGATTAGATAGACTGGGTAAAACACATATTTGTTCTGTTTTCTCAAAATTGGACAAAAGGCACAATTGCCTCTTTTCTTCTCACGCCTCGCTGAATAAAAGACATTTCCAGTACTAATGTTCTTCATGTAAAATGAATAAATAAATAAATAAATCAGGAGTGATTCCACTTGACTTTCAAAACATTAAGCAAATTAATGGTTGTATACATAAATTAATATAAGGCATTATTGTTATTATTAAATTAATATAAGGCATTATTGGCATTTTGTTTATTAACAAAAGAGAAATTTATAACAGAGTGTTTAAGTATTCCCCCCCCCCCCTCAGGTAGTATTGTTCTTTAATTTAACGCTATTGCACTTCAGACAATCTGAGCCCATAGATCATAATGCTAAAGAATTTTTCGTTGTGTTCCTGTAAAAATCTATAAGTGCTTGATTTACATATTTACAAAAATCTATCCAGTTCGTGCGATGATGAACTGTAATACGTAAATAAAATTTCAGTTCATTCGAATAAGACGTTTTGACGCTATCGCACTTTAAATAATTTGAGCTCATAGGCCATACAGAATACAGATAAAGAATTTTTCTTTGTTTCCCTGTAAAAATAAATAAATAAATAAATAAATAAATATAACTGCTAAACTCATCAAAATTTATACAGTTCGTGTGATGTTGGCCTATAACATGTATATAAATTTTCAGCTCAATCGAATAAGGCATTTAGACCCAATAGAACTTTAAATAATTTGGACCCAGAAGCCTTAATGATAAACAATTTTTTTTTTTTTTTTGTGTGTCCCTGTAAAAAAAAAAAAAAAAAAAAAACTATACGTGCTAAATTCACAAAATCAATAGGCTTCGTGCTACGGTGGTCTAAAACAACCAACTTTCAGTTCAATAGATCAAAGCGTTTAGACGCTATTGAGTACATTCATATACATACATACATAACATACACACATAACATACATACATCACCGTAAAAATGAACTCAGGGGACCTCAAAACGCTCGAAGTCGAATTTTTATCATGATTACAATACTTTCCGTACATATGTATGTTCGGAAAATAATACAAGGTTGATTTTTTTTATTACGAAATATTATTTATTTTTTAATTTTTCATAATTAAAATTTTATTATAGACAGAGTATTGGCGACTTAACAGGAATGGTAGTAAAAGCGGTAATTATCTCTCACAATGTTTCGAAAATTGGATGAATTTTTTTCTAATTCTGCTTACAAAAGCTCAAGGTGTTTGAAAAATATTTTTTTTTTTTTTTTTTACCCATTGGAAAGATTAATGTAAAAAAAAATACCCATCGGAAAGGTTGGAAGAAAAAAAGAAAGAAAGAAAGAAAGAAAGACTGTATATTATTTAGTCTTTTTTATTTCAATATTATGTATGACTATAACACTATAAAGATAATAATTTAAAAAAAAATTTATATTATTTAATGTTGAACAAAAGTACCTCTATTTCTCTCTTTCAGTCAAATCCCATGTTATTCTACAGGGAAATTTTATAAGCAAATTAATCATTAGCTAATGTATTTTTTCTAAATTCTGTTTTCACATTCAGAAAATTCACAAACGTTCATTTTTTTTTCTTTCTTTCTTTTTCTTTTTTTTTTTTTAAATATATCGTTTTGAAGTTGTAAATTGAGAAAAATGGACTAAAGTTTATTTTTACTCACATTATAGTTTTAAAATAAAATATTACAATTCTAAAAAATCAACTTTTAGAAAACACTAACAAATTGAACAGTTGTGAATTTTCTGAACATAAAAACGGAATTTAGAAAAAAACACATTAGATAATAAGTAATTTGCTTACTGAAATTACCCATAGAATGATATGGGATTTGGATACCGGTGACGACGAGTTTACTAAAATGAACCTTTACACATTAATTACGAGTAAAATTAATTTTACAGTGATAGTATCAGGGAATGTTTTCAGGGGCGACTTCAACTCAGGAATTTTGAAAATTTAACTGTAGGGTAGGTGCTCCAGTGATTGACATCGATCCGGAAATAATTAATAAATAAGATAAATAATAAAATCACATATTTTACATATAAGAATTTTAACATTTTATGTCAAACATTTGAGCATAGGGTGCTAATAGCTGGTAAAATGAATAACTAGCAGTGTCAAGCACTGGAACATAGGGTGCCAATTACTAATAAAAGGAAAAACTGGCAGTGGCAATTACCGGAACATTGAGTGGATGTTAAATAAAAATTCATAAAAAAAAAAAAAAAAAAAAATAGATTGTTATCAAATGTATATATTTTAACATATATGTGGTTCCGAATGTCTTTCCTGCCATATATGTAACTTAAGATTTCTAAAAATATTTTCTGATGACTAGAACATTAAAAACCTCAGAGATTGCTTTAAAAGTGTCAATCACTGGTGCACTTACTCTATCTGAATTTCATGTTAAATTACTTCATTTTTATTTTAAAAAAATATTTTGAATGTTTAATTTGCCGTATAATGTACTGAAAAACTCACCAATTATCACTTATTATATGCATAAATAAATATTTTTCACAATAGCCTTATCATATACATATTATTAATAGTTGGTCCTCTTGCCATTCATTCTGGATGCAAGCATGCAAGTAGCAGTTGTCGGAGGTTTTGCATGGTGGATAATTTCACCTCTGTAGTATGTTTATATGCAGAGAAGCCAAATGTCTCTTTCTGTGATTACAAATTTATTCAAGTTAAAAATCCTGTAATATTGCTAAAATTGCAACACTTATCCGATCACACAAAATGTTAAACGGGGAAACGTATAATTAAAAATAGTTAGTTATTCCAATAGGTTTTCATATATAAATTGTACTTAACATCGTCTTATTTGAAGATTAATCTTGAAAAGGACTTACTACAAGTCTTCTTTTAAAAATATTACTTAAAAATAATAAAAGAACTTATGAAATATTTTTGTAGATTTCGAAAATATTATTTAATGCTCTCAATGCAGCTCTATACCACTTATATACATTCATATATATACATATTTATATACATTCATTTTATATACATATCGAATTGCAAGTATCCAAATTATTAGATATAAAATTTATAAATTAAAAAATTGCAATCTACAAAAAAAAAAAAAAAAAATTATTATTACATATTAAATGAAAGCCAAATGACAGTGGCTGGAAAAAGTGCATAGTTATATATATTCTATTAAATAAATAAAAGAATTATAATAAAAAGAATAACGTTTACAAAGCAGTGTATCGGAAATGTGAAATGTATGGTTGGTCAAAAATGATAGAGAACGTAATTAATTTTTTAATTGCCAAATTTCTTGTAAAATGACACAAAAAGTATTATTCTGTAATGTTTGCTTTTTTTTTTTTTTTTTTTTTTTTTTTTTAACGCGAATTTTTTTTTTTTTTTTTATTTTCATAAATGAAATAGTTATTTTTAAAATATTAGAATTGACATTTATTATTTATTTATTTATTTATTATTAATGTCAGAGGCGTATACATATATGTATAACAATGTTCAGTATATTTGTGAATATAATTTATGAGTACTATTTAAAAAACTATAATGATTCTGCAATTAAAATAAAAATCAAATTCATAAAAATTTAATAAATATTACACAAATTTTTAATTTTCCAATAAAGTAATGTTGTATTTTTTAAACACTATCAATATTTTTCATTATTTATTTATTTTTGTTTTTATTTATTTTTTATTTTATTTTATTTTTTAACTTTTTTCTATATACATAAGAAGAAAGTTTTGGATGCTGATTACATTTAGGTATCAGTCGCTCAACAGGTGGCTCTGTCATCCCAAGTTTTCAATATGGCAATATAGGACAAAAGTTTGTATTAAGTACATAAAAATAATTATTTTTAACTCTTGAATATGAAATTAAAAGAAAATATCTATGACAGTAATAGTAGTGAACAGAAAAAAAAGAAAAATATATGTATAGGAGAAGGGGAAGGAGTATAAATTTTATATGGCCCAGCTGCCAATGATAACTTTTTTTTTTTATCAGATTTGTCACCATTATTTTTTTAAAGGGATGTGTCAAATATATTTTCGACGATTAAATAAGAAAACAATCATAAAAATTTTCCAGTATTAAGTAATCTTTGAAAATAATATTGGTATATTTCAACAGAACTCCTGAAAATCTTTAAAACGAATAATTGAACTACAGATCTGTGATAATTTAAAACAAAGTTATAAATTTTTTTCAGCGAAAAAAAAAAAAAAAAAAAAGATGTCGGAAGAAAATTGACTTTTTTGGTTATGGTTGGTTGTAGGGCTTAAGGCTGATTGATACTACGGTCTTATACCGATGGGTGGAATGCCCTCTGTTGCAGAGAAATTGTTATTTTAGAGATACTCTCCAATCTGTACCATACATTGCGTTGGTTTATTTCTAAAAAATAATAATCTAAATAATACCCAAGTTCATTAAATTTTTACTGGGTCATAAAATAAAATTTTGAATACTAAAATTATCTCCTATTTTATTAAGCTGTCTTCTAGGAATAATTCATCTAGAAACCAATGAGAAAAAACAATAAGAATTTATAACAAACAACTTCTTTTATTTATCTTTTATTCTAAATATAAAAAATTCTTTATCAAAATTAAATTAAGGAGATATCCTTGTGAGATTTTTTTTAGGAGGTAGAAAAAAAAAATGAAATCTAAAAACTTTAGATATTTTCTTTTTTTATATATAATTTAAAGTAGAGACTCACCCGACGACGAGCGTTCACCATTACACTTGTCCAGAATTTGGGCATCAGGCATCTTTGGCTATTTATGAGAAGAACTTTCACCAAAATTTTCAGGGCTTCATCACTGCGGCGAGGGTTCAACATTATTCAGGGGAGCATCTCCTTTTCAGCATAATTCACCTCCGAAGGCTCCATTCCTCCGATGATTTCTGCTTCTGCAACCTTGTGCGTACCGGCCGCTTCCCCTCCCCGATCTAGCATCGACGAGGGTCCAACCTCTGATTCAGGGCTTATAATTCTCCTTCAAAAATTTTCCATCATCTGACGATATTTTGTATTTTTTTTTTACTTACAGGCCCATTTTGACTCCGCCTTCTGCCACAAGCGGGGCCTTTCCCTTTTTTTTTTTATTGGTCGTTTTTTTTTTTTTTTTTTTTGTTTTTTTTTTTAAACCAATGTACTCCTATACTTCTCTTCTCTCGATTCCCTCTGCTCTTCTTAGAACTCTCGGTTCTCGAAAATCTGCTGGGACATTACAATTCTCCCTCCTTCAATTTTACAATTATGGCTTCCCGCTTTTACATCTAGCAATTTATCGCTCATGTTAAAAAAGAAACATTTTTACCTGCCCATATTTACATACAAATCACTTAAATTGTATTATATAAACATAAAGTATTTTTACATATATTTAGATTACACACATGTTTGTTTTATTTCCTTTTATAAATAAATGTGTAATTTTAATTATACACATTTTTGTTTAATTTCCGTTTATAAATAAATGTGTAATTTTAATTACAACACCCTCCGTGAGGGTCTTTCTAAGTGGTCCTAGCCCGTATTTACGCGAGACTTTTTTTGGACATTTAGTATTATGCTTCTCTGAGACGAAAATCGTCTGCATTCATCATAGAAAGTCATTTTAATAAATAAATTGTATTGCTTAATTTATATAGGAAAATATAGAAGAAATTCTTGAGGTGGCCAGAACATACTAGTTTATTTATTTATTTTACATAACATAAATTGTGTTTAAAACAATTCTTTTTTTCTTTTAGACAGCCTTCAAAATCAGCTTTTACCTGTAATTTTAAATGAAGAAGTATACCTAATAAAACCCCTGAAAGTTTACACTTAGGCTCTTTTAAGACGTAAATTCATAATTTGTTGCCAAAATTTAGTGTTGATATTCGAAAATTTAAACCCTGTTCATCTTTCAATATTGAAGTGACTCACAAAACGTTACATGTTCAAAAAATTAAAAATGACTAGAGTATTATTATTATTAGGAAATGTGAGCATTATTATTTATTTATTTATTTATTTATTGACAATTATACTTAATGAGAAATCTGAGAAGAATACAGACAAACAAAAAGACAGAAAACGCTTTTTCAAGAAATTATTTTTAACAAAATCTAAATCAATCATATACTTCAGGGGGAAAAAAAATACTACTTAATACTTTTTTTCACGCAAGATATATAAAATTTACTTAGTTGATTAGATTATAATTAAATTTAATTATCTACATGATTTAGATTTAGCGAAAATATTCCCCATTAGCATCAAATAGTGTTCCAATAAAGAAATATTAACGTTATTTATGAATAAATTAACGAAGAAAGTGAACTAATACATTTCATCGTATTCATTTTGAAATTTAACTTTCTGTATATACATTGCACCAATTTTAAATATAAATCTATGATACAATAAATTATAAATGCATTATTAAAAATATCAAGCCTTTTTTTTTTTTTTTTTTTTTTTTTTTGGAGGGGATTAACTTTAAACATCTTGCGGTAGGACTCCTAAATGGTTATTGCCGCCACTGGGGTTAATAAACCATCTACTAGAATGAAAACGATTGAATTGTGACATAGCTTATAAACTATATTCTAAACCTCTTGTTTTGGATTTTTCAAAATTACATTAAAATTTTACAACTAACATAAAATTAACTTTATTCATAAATTAGCATCAAATGGTGTTCCAATAAAGAAATATTAACGTTATTTATGAATAAATTAACGAAGAAAGTGAACTAATACATTTCATCGTATTCATTTTGAAATTTAACTTTCCGTATATACATTGCACCAATTTTAAATATAAATCTATGATACAATAAATTATAAATGCATTATTAAAAATACCAAGCCTTTTTTTTTTTTTTTTTTTTTTTTTAGGAGATTAAACATCTTGCATCTTGCGGTAGGAACCCCAAATGGTTATAGCCACCACTGGGGTTAATAAACCATAAAACTACTAGAATAAAAACGATTAAATTGTGACATAGCTTATAAACTATATTCTAACCTCTTGTCTTTAAGAGAGACAGAAATAATTTGGATTTTTCAAAATTACATTAAAATTTAACAGCTAACATAAAATCAAATTTTATTCATAAATGTCTTCAGTATTATTTTGCTAAGCTAAACGTGTTTCCAAACTTATTATATGGCGGAGGAGGAAGGAATAAAATTTAGCTGGAACAAAATGTCTCATCTTTTATAGGATATATCTTGTCAGTTATGTCAGAAAACTGCTAGAACAGTTCATTAAAAATAAGTTATGTGGCACATTTTGAATGACAGCAGTAAAGCATAAAAAAGGCAAAGTGTTTACACAATTTTTCTGCAGTGTAGAAAAAAAATAATAACCTTGAGTTATTTTTAGAACTATAACGACAAGTGACGAGTCATTCCACCTACAGTAATTGTGAAAATGCGATTCCTGAATAAAGTTTCTTTTATTTTCTTTTATTTATTTTTTTACTGTTCAGATTATTACAAATAAAAATAATTCTCTATAACTTTTTTATAAATATGTTTACAAATTACGTTTTTTTTTTTTTTTTTTTTTTTTTTCCCCTTTAGAAATATCTTAGGGTGTTTTCCCTTTTGATTTCTTTTCTTTGCTTCTGAAACGGGGGATGTTTTATCTCTTTTCTCTTAAATATAAATTAAAGGTATTATTACAGGTTAAAAACAACGTTTGGATTATATAGTGAAACTTGAATAATTCGAACTTGCTTAATTCGAAATTCTGGATAATTCGAATTTTTTACTCGGTCCCTTGAATTTTGTATTAAAATAAGGTTATAAAATCATGGATAATTCGAATTCTATTTTGGATAATTCGAATTTTTCATACAATTACCTTTAAAATAGTACAATAAAATGTGTTCCCGGGATTTTTCTCAGCTAAAGTGCATTATTTTTTTTAACAGTCTTTCAAAAGAAGGATAACGAAATACAAGAGAAGCCCCTACCTATTGCATCAGAAGATATGGCTCATATACATGAACTTCGAGGTTTTTTTCTTAATTGAAAGTCATGTCTAATATAAAATATTCTATTTTTGTATCAATTGATAGGTTGAAGTCATATGCCATGATACAATGATTGTACTTACAGAAGCAATCAAAAAATATCTGACTATTTTTTAAAAAAGTGTTGAATAATGAAGCTCGTAAAAAATATTGATTTAATGGGGTGGAGAGGGGTGTAGCAGTATTCTTATATATAAAGTTTATGTGTTAAAATCATTTATCGTAGAGTTTCAATTTTTGAATTTATCTCTTTTTGACAATGTAATTCGAATTTTTGGATATTTCGAATTTTTCTCTGGACCCTTCAACTTCGAATTACCCAAGTTCTACTGTATATATATATATATGCATATAGATTGGGGAGAGGTGTTTCTATAGGGCCCTAGCCTATATTTACGCATTTTTCGGAGAAAAACATAGAAAAATGATTAAAATAATGCACCTAAATTCTTTTGTGTGTCCCTGTAAACGCGCCGCAAGCACTACATACACCAAAAAGCAAAAACTATAAAGCTAATTACATGTAATACATATTTGTACCAAATTTCAATCCTGTACGATGATTTTTGTGACCGATGGTTTTTTGTGGTATTTACATACATAGACAGACAGACATTGAAGACACAAAAAACTTTTTGAATATCGACAAGGAGGCTCTAGTAACAAATATGCAATAATCTTTAGCAATGTATTGTGTATTAAGTTTTATTAAATACACAAAAGTTCAAATAAATTTATAATGGAAATAGTGACAAAAATAATATCTTCTAGAATATGAGAATATTAGACGTTAATAGGATTTCACAAAAATATAGTCAAAAAATATTAATATATTTTTAAATCTATCCTATATTACATTTATATTATCCTATATTACATTATTATCCTATATTACATTGTTTGTAGAAAAATTATTAAAAGTACTAGTTAAAAGAGAGAGAGAGAGAGAGAGATAGGATGAGCATTTGTCATTCAACTTAATCTATATAAATAAAGAGAAGTGTCTGTGTGTGTGTCTGTCTGCGCTCTGGTGCTCACACTACTGAGCGCTGAGCTTCCAAATTTGGCATATAGGTACCTAGGACTCTGCAGGTGTGCACCTCATCGAGATTTTTTCGAATTTCGAAAATTTTTTAAATTAATGTTTTTTCGATTTTAAACATTGGCTTTTATGTTTAATTTTTCATTAGTTTAATCTTCGATTGTTTTCGTGTGCGTATCTTAGCAACGGCTATATTATGCAATTTATTTTTTATTTAATACATTCATTTGAAGGTGAATCTTTTTCTATTTTTAATTTATTATATTTATCTATATAAATAAAGAGAAGTGTCTGTGTGTGGGTCTGTCTGCGCTCTAGTGCTCACACTACTGATCACAGAGCTTTAAAAGTACCTGGGTCCTGGGACCCTGCAGGTGTGCACCTCATCGAGATTTTTTTCGAATTTCGAATTCGAATTTTTTAAATTAATGTTTTTTCGATTTTAAACATTGGCCGTCATGTTTAATTTTTCATGAATTTATTCTTCGATTGTAATCGTGTGCGCATCTTAGCAACGGCTATATTATACAATTTATTTTTTATTTAATACATTCATTTGAAGGTGAATCTTTTACTCTTTTTAATTTATTATATTTATTGAAAATGAAATGGTAATCCAGTAGAAAAAATTAAGTATATTAAATTTAAAATTTAAAAACGTATTTGTAACAGTTATGTTTATGTATAATTTTTGTAGTATAACAACAATTATTTTTCATTTATTAATTTAATTTCTTTCTTTCTTTCTTTTTTTTTTATAGTATTTGTCAGGAAATAATATTAGTATACAGTAGAAATGATTAAACTGATTGAAATTTATTTGTATTTTATGCATTTAATTCCTTTTAAAAGAAAATCTACTTTTTATTTTATTTCATTATATTGGTCGGAATCAAATTGTAATATAATGTAAATAGTGTGAGCTATTATGTTACATGGTTCAAATTATACATGGTTCAAAAACTGAAATATTTAATAGACGTTGAGATACAGTTATCTTTAAAATCGTAACTCTTAAATAATAGCAGACTCACCTGTCGTCAATAAATACCCATATTGAGATGTATAGGAAATAGATTTCTGCAGGCAGTAGGAACCTGCTCCCGATGCAGTGCGGCCAGAGAAAGAGCGGCCGTAGGCAGCGGGTACCCGAAGTGAGGTCCAGAACGATTTCAATGTAATTATTTTAGTTTTTATTTATAATTATGTGAAAAATAAATAATTATCCAATTCTTCTGAAGATTCATTTCAATATAGTGACCAGCGAAACGGGCGTAGCCTGCTAGTTTTAACTATTATAAACTTTTTATTACTAAATTTTAGTTGCATAAATCGTTTGATGACTGTTAAAAACTAAAAGGAATGGTTTCTAGGTAGTGTAATAAAGAAAATAAATATGTGACTAATTCACATTAATTATGAAGTTGTACATCTTTCACAAATCGGGTGTTTTGTCTATTATGATTTCCTATTAATTAATTATGAGTGCAGAAATTCGCCGATAACAGTTAATGCTAAAAAAGGACAAGGCTAGGCAACGTAAAGGACAAGGCTAAAAGACAAGGTTCTAGGGAACGTAATAAAAAAAATATGTAAATAATTTACATTAATTGTAAACTTGTATAACTTTGACAAATGTTTGACAAATGTAGTATTTTAACTATCATAATTGCCTATTAATAATTCTGAGTTTGGAAATTGCCGATAACAATTAATTCTTAAAAAAAAAAAAAAAAGATTCTAGGCAATGTAATAATTGGGTCATTCTCTGAAAAGTGGGCTTTGTTAAAAAAAAAAAAAAAAAAGTTAGTTCAAATAAAATTGCTCCAATTTTTTTTTTTTTTTTTTTTTTTTTTTTTTTTGTGCATATACACGTTACTAAAAATAATAAAAATACATACACAGTTAATAAAAAATAATATTAACCAAGCTGTTTCTGATAATATTTGAAATAGTAATTATTTTTATTAATTAGAAAAATGAGGGAATGACAAATTTCTTCTAAAAACTACTTTATAAAAATATTATTAAGTTTAGCTATATTTTCAAACACTAAATATTTATTAAAACATATTTTTATTAATATAATTGCATAGAAAAACAAATTTGATTTCTTTTAGTTAACTTTATAATGAGTGTGGGAATGACATATAATAAAAATACTGTATTTCAATCTAACATTTGAGAGCCATATGCTATTCATTGTAAAATGTTTCCAACAGAACACAAATTTTTTTTCTTTACTTTGCTTCTATATAAATTAAGTTTGACTTATATAAAGTACGTGCTGACATTAATGGAGTAAGTAGGGGTATAATTACAGTTTGATGAGGGAATGATATCTATTACCAGGGACAACAATAATAAGTGTTCTAATTTCTTTCATTGCATAATATATAAATGTAGTATAATGGATAAATATTTATTAAAGTATGTTTAATAAATTTTCACTTCAAATAATCTAAATATAGATGCTTTAATACCACAGAAACCATTTTACTTAGTTACATGTGGGAATGGGGACACAGTGAAGGAATGATGTTTTGCATTTTAAAAAATATTTTAAAATTATATTTGAATTCCAATAACCAAATAATAACAATTTATATGCAAAAGCAATTAATATTGATAGTTTGGACTGCTTTCTGTTTTTGTGCTTTTAAAAATATGCCCTCAAGACTACTGGGGCATGAAATGACCACTTTTCAAAGAATTACTCATATATATATATATATATATATATATTATAATTTACATTAAATGTTTAATTGTAAAATTATACAACTTCGACAAATTGGGTATTTCTCTAATACAAAATTGCTCAATCAATTTAAGCAGCCACGTGTAAAATAATTTAAAAAGGTTTATATGTTACAAAATGTTACTGAACACGTGAAAAAGTTAAACCAGAGTTTGCCAAACTTGTAACTAGATAGAATTTTTTTAACATTTAGTTTCAAAACATATCAAGTAGAGTTAAAACAAGACTCGTTTCAAGGCCAATACAATTTCTTTAGCTATAACTATACTTTAAAAAAAAATGACCGTGAAAAAACCTGTTGCAGGATGAAATTTAATAGCAGGCCAATACGAAACGACTGTTTCTAATATTAGATAACGTGTCGATAAATTATAAGAAACAAAAATACATTAATTTCCTTTATCTTGATGAAATTAGTTAAACTTTCTAATATACGTGTTTTTGAATCATTTGATACACATTAAAGGAAGTAAAAGTGAAATATTCAATCAATAAAAAGATTATTCATGACTAAGTAATTAACCAACAGAAAATACTATATATAGCCGCTTGATTAGTTATTTTTACTTTCTCTAACCCATATATATAGTAGAGAAAGTATTGTTTTCGGGTCAAGTTTTCGAAATTGAATTTTTCTTATATTTATATGTTTTGAGGTCCACTGAATCCGAAAATCGTATTTTAAGCGATTGGTCTGTGTGTGCATCTGTTATCAGCATAGATAAGAACAAAAAGTAGCAGGAAATCCAAGGAAGTGTATTCCATTTTGTGTTATGTGTTTTTCAAAAAGGTTTAAATTTAAGTACACGATGTGATGTGTATATAAAGCTTACAGATAATTTACAGGGCTACCCAAAATTAAGCTAAAATGTTCTTTTCTATTAAATGTAATTGATGGAAGTGCTTTGTTAGATTTTACTTTGTCAACGAACACCGCTCAGGAAGGAAAGTTAATTTTTCATACCCATAGTGCAAACAAAGTTTTTTTTTTTTTTTTTTTTAAGTTCAATTTCAATTCTTTATTTCTTTTATTTTTTAATATCTTGTTTTGAAGTTCCTTATAGTATATTAAAGACAAATCTTTAGCGGCTGATCTGTGCGTATACATGTTAAGGAAATTCAAATTTGGCATCTTGAAGTTCGTATGAGGTTGTCGTCTAAAGAGTTTAATCAAGATTGCCAAGTTTCAAAGCAAACTAATATTGACTTGAATTTTTTTTTTTTTTTTTTTTTTAATAAATATAGGCACTGCAATTGAACAAGGGGTTAAAGGGGCCAGTAGTCACACACACATACAAATATATATATATATATACATGTGTGTGTGTGTGTGTGTGTCAGTCAAATAAACTGGTCCTGAACCTACATTAAAGCAGACTGAACTTTATTATCTTACCTTATCTTAAATACATTATGTCAACACATTACCCTTCAGGCGATATCTTAGGATTGGATTGTGGGGATTAAAGCCGACTGACTGCACTAGGGTCCTATGCCTGAGGCGGCTGAATTCCGTGGAGTTTTTTCTAAGGGGTCCCAGAGCTTATTTACGCAAGTTTCAGAGAAAACCACGGAAAACTCCGAACAGCTAGGCCAACGAGCGCGACCTGGGATCGAACCCGGCACCTCACGTCTACCAGCTTTGAGCGCAGAACCGTTTGGCGCGGCGATATCTTAGGAGATGCATTTTTGTTGCTGTTATTTAAAAAAAAAAAAAAAAAAAAAAAAAAAAAGATATATTTTGTTTCAAATTATCGCATGCCTATGGTTCAATCATTAGTTTTAACCTTTTAACCCTATAATGGTCGTGAATGTATTTTTGTAATTGTTTGTCACCTAAAAAACATACACTTAAAATGTGCATAATTATAGATTTTAAGCGTGTTTCTTTAAGAACGAAAGATTATATAATAGTCATGAGGTTCATCTTTAAATGCATAGTGAAAAATTCATTGTTTTAGTATATTATAAAGAATTTACAGTGAAAACAATAATAGCATTTTCCCCCTCAGACGCACTCCCCACACGCTTAAAGGGTAATTAACGAGTTCTTGTGAAAAATATTCATATTAAAAATTTACACCCCCGGAAGAGGGGGGGGGGTGCTCTATAAAACACGAAAAACATTTCCTAGTTGACTATTACTATTATAAACAATTATTTTTAATTTTTCAATCTTTGGCTAAAAATATTCCTCTGTGTGTACATTTATACAAATTTTGTCTTATTCTGCCATGTTAAAAATTAGAAAAATAAATATAAGACAGCGCCACTTGTTGATAAATATGCACCAAAAGCTAATCAGCGACAACTTAAGCCAAGGTTTAATCAAATATAAAGTGACCTTGAATTCTGCCCATTGGTTTGTGAGATACAACGTCAACAAAATTTAGGCTACACAAACACAGACAAACAGACACAGACAAATAGACACATACATACATTTTTAAAAGTGATCAAACCGTGTTCAGTACATTTAAAAACCTGCAAATCCATCGAAAACCAGAGATCGAAAATTTTCACGAATCCAATACTTTCTTCTTGCGTATATAGAAGAAAGTAAAAAATGATTTTACAGAATACAGACGATTTAATTGTTAAAAGTCCTTGTAGAATAAAAGTTCTAGAATGAATGAGGAAACTGGAAATTTCCCCAGGGCATTTTGAGCTAATTATAATTTGCAATTTAAAAAAGTTAATAAAATAAATTAATAAAACACGCGGCTTCTGTAACTTGTTTTATTTATTATATTAGAATTTTGTTATTAAAGCTTGACGATCTGCCAGATTAGATTGTTTAACACTTGAACGGATACTATATTAATGCAACTTCATACAGAAAAAAAAAAAAAAGCAAGTGTTAATGTAAATTTCATTGACATGACGCAGCTACAAAGTATCATGTCATCAGATACAATCTATTTAAAACCCAGATATTCTAAAATATTTGAAGAAAAATTTTCAAGGATGAAATAAGAACTTACTCGAGCATATGAGAGTATAATAAATAAAAATGCCCCGAGTCTCTTTTTTCCAGAGATATAATTCATGAAATATAAAACTTTAGAACCATCTGAATCAACAACCTGAATTCATTATCAAGACAAGGTTAAAGTTTTGTTGGTTTCAAAGGGTTCCGATTCTATAATATCTGAAAAACATACACGTGATGCTGAATATAAAATCTTTTATAAAAATGAGGATTTATGCAGTATGTTATAAAAAATTGATTGGTGTAAAGTTTTCTTTAACAATTAATTGGTTAGCTGATTGGCTTTTAATAACGCAAAGTCCAAATTAGGAGGCCGCAGTAGCCTGGTCGGTAGAGCAAATTGAAGATTGTAGGCTCGATTCTCGAGCCGGCCAAAGACCATCGTGTACACTAATGGTGACTGGTGCACGTAAAATCCATCGTGGTCCCATTGTCCTCCATGTTCCCATCCAAATTGTACCTCTGGACGTAATCAAAGCAGCAGAGCCAACCTCTCCGTGGAGGATGAAAACTGTGATGGCATGTCTCCGGACAATCTGTAGGGGTGCGTTCCAGACCGTCGCCAATTGACCACTGCGCGCAGCACTAGGACGACGTTAAACCCAACCCAAAATAGGACATTCTGCGCCCAATAATTTTTGTTAAAACGTCTAAAAATCTTGGAAAAGAAAATTCATCTGAATGCAAACTTCTATCCAGATCGTCATTTAAAAAAAAATAATAATCACTTTAGGGGGAAAAAAATGAATAACATAAGAAAAAAATTAGATTTTACAATAGAAACTTGTATATATATATATATATATATATATATATATATATATATATATATATATATATTAATAGTTGTTTCAGTATCAGAATTTGTACCCAATAGGCTCGTCAGATTTGGTGAAGATGGTCCAAAATAATGTCTATACCTATACAAATAACGAAGGCATGACAAGATATGGCGAATGGCAAGTTGGCTGGAGTAACATTTGGGGCAGGAAGGCTCATGTTCCCCAAGAAAAATTTTATAACGGATTTAAAATCATAATAGATAGATAAACATCCCAAAGACATACAAAAATAATAATAATAATAATAATATATAATATCAAAATATCTGTTTTAATTTGTAATACATTAATTTTCAAAATGTGAACATTTTTAGGACACCTATGTAAGTATTTATTATTTATTATTTTTAAATCGCATGAAAATTAGCGTTTAACTCACTTTTTACATTTCCTTATCCATAAGGCAAAGAAAGTATTGTTTTAGGGTCACATTTTCGAACATGAGTTTTTTTTTTTTTTTTATTTACACGTTTTCAGGTTGCCTGAATCCGAAAATCATGTTTTTAGTGAATGATCTGTGTGTGTCTGTGTGTGTGTATCTGTCTGTGTGTGTATTATCAGCATAGCTCAAGAACAAATAGTAGCAGAAAGTCCAAACTTGGTATTCTAAATGTGTATGATATCATACACATTTACTAAGCTTTTCGTTGAGATGAAGCAAATGATTCATGTTCAGGGACGCCCAAGAGAGCTCAAAACGTAAAAACATGTCTCATGTAGAATATGGTAGGGAAAACATTCACTGCTCGTTTACAGGGCTACACAAAAGAACTAGATAAAAGTGCGACAATAGTTGCAAATTGATGGAAGTGTATTTCAGGCTGGACCATGTATTATTACTATAGGATTATATTTAGGTGCACCATGTGGTCTGTATATAATCTTCGAAAGATATACAGGGCTGCAAATATTTAAGCGATAACATTCTTTTTTGTTGTGAGTGGATGTGCTTTACTAAAAATATTTTATCATTTTCAGGAAAACTGTTCGGGAATTGAAATTAATTCCTCATAGAGATATGGTAAATAATCTATGTTTTTAAGCTAAATATTCATCGCTTGTTTTGGTATATTTGCACGTTTTGAGGCTTTATGATTACCGTAGTCAATTTTTTTAACGTTTGATCTTTGTCTGTGTCTCTTAGAGTGACTTAAAAACGAATAATTTTAGGAGATCCAAATGCTGTATTTTGAAGTTAATATAAGTTTGTTGCTGGAAAAGTTTGATCAAGATTGATAAATTTCAAGGAATGTTGCGTGTGAATATTGTCTGAATAATTTAAAATGAACTTTTAATGTTACTAACAGATTTAAATTCTATGTAAATGTAGGTGCATTAATGAAACGGAGGGTTGTGTGTGTGTGGGGGGGGGGGGGGGAGGAGGAGGGTTGTAGCCCCCCACCCCCTCAGACTGAAATAATTATCATATAAAACTCTTCCGAAGCCTAATTTGAATTGTTTAACATAGGTTTACATAGCAGTACTTGTTATCTCACATCTTAATCTCCAACTTGTATTTATAGTATTAAATTTCAGGGTAAGAGAAAGTCGTGTGAGTGACACACCAGATTATTTTTTCAGTTACCATAGAAATTTACTCATAGTTCTGAGGCTTCTTAGTAATTTTGAAATTTGAATGGTTTAATTGTTTTACAAAGCAATAAAATTATTGTTAATACTGGAAATTTTTCGTAAATTTTATTTTTGAAGCGGGTTGTGACAGAGAAAACTTTTTAAAAGATTAAGTATTCAAAGATTTCTGAGTATATTCTATTTGAAAAATAGGGACATTATACCGAATACATAATTTTAAAATTAAGAATTTATCTTGTGCAAAATTGATACCTCATTGATTTTAAGTTTTTATAACCAATTTAAAACTATAAAGATTAAATTTTAAATTATGATGGTTATTAAAAATATTCATGAGATAAACAAAATAGCAAAAATAAACAATGAGAAATACTATACATTTTTTTTTTTTTTTTTTTTTTAATCGTTAGTTTTAATGCACTTATTTTAAAAATACAAGTATTTTTTTAAGGATATATATTTTAAAACATAATTATTTTATTTTTATTTAATTTCGAGAGGAAATCAGATAAAACTTGGCGAATGACTCAGTATGTTTTCACTTATCATAGAAATTTACTTATGGTTCTGAGGGTTCATTGTAATTTTAAACTTTAATTAAACAATTTTGTAATTAAGTACTAGAAATTATTACTAGAAATTTACCACATAAATTTTATCTATAGAGCTAGCTGCGAGATCGAAAATTTTTTGAGGATTTAAGAAGGAATTTACTCGAATATATGAGAATATATAATTTAAAAAAAAAATGACCAGAGAAATAATTCATAAAATATAAATCTTTGGAAACTTTTGAATCAACAACCTGAATTCATTATCAAAACGAGTTTTTACATTATTTTACCCATATATATGGTAGAGAAAATATTGTTTTGAGGCCAAATTTTCGAAATTGAGGTTTTGAAATATTTACACGTTTTGAGATCCCCTAAATCTGAACATCAGTTTTTTAGCATTTGATCTGTGGTTGTGTATTTGTCTGGTACAGCATATTTCAAGAACAAATCGAAGCAGGGAGTCCAAACTAAGGTAATCTAAATTTTTATCATATATGGATGGTAAACTAAACTTTTCGTTGAGATCAAGTAAATGGTTCATGAACAGGGACATCCTTCATTTTTCACCCTTTTTGATATCCCCATCCTCCTTTCATTTTTAATGTCACTAGTTTTCATATAAAAAAAAAATATTTTCTTAATATTTTATTCTTTTTTCAAACCATATATAAATTTTTCTTTTCTTGCAGCTGTGACGTCATTTTCTTTTGTTAAGTAATCTCTTACTATTACTAGCTCACAAAGACTATTGCTTTCAAGCTTGGATAAAAAATATTGTCACCTTTTCAGCAGTCTCAGCGACATAAAGTGGGATCGAAACAATTTCCCACATTATGGGATGCAGTAGCAAAAATATTGTGGAAAGTAAAAAATAATAATTTAAATATGTATATTTACATGTGAATGACAAATTTGTATTATAGTAAAAAAAATAATAAATCCTTAATAAATTATGATCATACTTTTCTATATTTCTAGGGGGGGGGGGGGGATAACCACTGTGAATGAAACTACTACTAAAACCCATGAGACAGATTTAGGTTTTATTAATATCATTCACCTCTCATAAATTATTAAACACTTTCCCATGTTTTAGGGAAAGGAATCGCCACTGTGAATGAAATTTCTAAAATATGTAGAAGATAGATTTCGATTTTAGATTCCGATTGCTTTAAACTTTTATTTTAACTTATTTTAAAGATTCTTTTAAGTCAGACACTCAACATTAGCGATTAATTGTTCGAATAGCTTCTAGGATGGTGATTCATATTGTTATTACAATTATTTTGCAACGTATGAGTAACGCTAGTATTAACTATTCTGTTAAAAGTTTTATATCTAATGTCAAAATTGTCTCGCATACTATTTAAATATTAATTTTTATTTAGCTATTTCCTGTTGCTATATCTAAAAATCAAATCTAATAATTATATAAATATTGCAAAATCTATTCCTAAAATATTTGTTAAATTGCCAATTTTCTAAATTGTTTTTACAAAAACAGGCTTTAAACTAGTACGTTGTGGCCACCACAAGAGTTTCTTCTATATTTTTCTGTATTAATTCAGTAAGTGTAAATAACTTATTAAAATTATCTAACAGGATGAATGCAACGATTTTCATCTTATAGAAAACTAACGCTATATATCCAAAGAAAGACAGTTTTATTGTCTATAAATAGCATCTTAAAAAATGTGTTTTTAAAATAGTTATTACACATATCAGGATTCGTACAATTATATTCCATAGAAGTTGAGATATAGACTTCCCATTATCGAGGAAAATTGCAGTATGTCAGTGCCACCTATTAGCTGATAAGCATCCAAAATGAATTAGCATAATGTCTCATAATGACCTACTCACATATCAAGTTTTGTTTGATGATACGCAATAGAACCTGAGATATAGCTTTCCTTTAAATTGCGGAAATCGCTGTATAGCAGCGCCACCTTTTGAGCGGTTGACACTTGATTGACACTAATTTAGGCCAAGGTGCATCTACATATAAATTTATGTACAATTCTGAGCAGTAGTTCCGGAGATACAGTCGCCACAAAATTTTTGTTACACATACGCAGAGACAGACAGACATTTTCTAAAAATGGTCAAATCGTGTTCTAGTGTTCTCGTGTTCCTCTCCAAACGTGTAAATCCGTCGAAAACCGGAGGTCGAAAATTTTTACGAATCCAATACTTTCTTTTATTGAAGACAGAAGAAAAAAAAATAGTGAAAAAAAAAATAATTTAAATGCATGGGTAAAATTAAACGTTTGTTAACGTTTAGTTGTATCTCCTACAATAGCCTCGTGTGATATTTCAATAGTTCCAGCTTCTCTTATTTTTCTTAGCTCCTTGATCCAACCTTTACCGGACTTCAAATTGACTTTGCTGATATTCACGTTATTAAAAGACTTAACTGTTGACTGTGAAAAGCAAAAATATTAAAAAAAAAAAAAAAAAAAAAAAACTGCTCATCGGAAACAAATAATAAAAATCCCTGATGATGCTTTACTATTAAAGCGAAAAGATTCGGATAATTTTTTTTTAACATCTTCTAAATAAAATTTAATTTTACGTGTGTTTAAAGTGTTTTTAATATAATTAACAAATGACACGTGTTCGATTTAACTCTTTTTTTTTTAGAGATTATTTATAATTTAGCTTAGAACTAGTTTCTTTGAAAATGTTCTTATTGATATAAATTTGATATTAAGATTCAGAAATAAATAAAACCTATAATTAGTTTTTTTTTTTTTTTTATCAAAATAAGTCTGACTTTTTTTTAACTCCTTTTAGTCATCTATGACTCGGCACCACTAAAGATTTCATATGAAACCTTATACTTTCATTTAATATTTATAAATTAAACTATATTAGATTTATTTAATAAAACATATATCCAGGCAACAATTCTTATGCATATTGATGTATTTTTTACAGATTTCAAATCTTTAAATTGTGTTTTCACAGTTCACATTTTTTCATAAATTCGTGATCTTAAAAATACTAAAACTTCTACATATATATATTTAAAAAAAAAGACTTTTCCTTTATGTTTAATAGGACATACTTAAAAGAATTGGGGATGAATTTTAAGATTTAATAATCTTGTGAGGGAAAATTAAAAAGTGCATGCTTATGTAAAAATTTGGGGGATGGGAGGGATGATTTTTTTATTTTTTACATTTTTTTTTTCTTTTAAAGATATTGCAAAATCCATCCCAAAATCTTTTAAATTGTCTTTATTAAACATCCAAAAAAAAAACTAGTATGTTGTGGCCACCACAAGACTTTCTTCTATATTTTCCTATACATATTCAATCAGTAACAATATTAAAAAAAAAAAAAAAAAAAAGATTTTTTTTTCTTTTTTCCTTTTTTTTTTTTTTTTTTTTTTTTTTTTGTGAAAATTAATACATATTCAATCACTAACAATAATTAAAAAAAAAAAAAAAAATCGAATTTTTTTCTAAGTTTTTTTTTTTTTTTTGGTTAAAAATAAAAAAAAAAATCGATAACTTTGTTTTAAATTATCACAGATTTATAGTTCAACCATTCGTTTTAAATGTACCCCCCCAGGGGGGGAAGCGATGCCCCCCCCCATGCACAAAATTTTTTTCCTAGTTACGTACTACTATTATCAATAATTCATATTAATTTTACAATCACAAGTGTAAAATAACTCTTATTATGCACATGTATACGAATTTTTGTCCTATGCTGCCATGTTAAAAATTTAGATAAAATGCTATCACAGCGCCACCTGTTGAGCTATTGATCCCCAAATATAATCAGCAACAGTTTATGTCGGGGACCAACTAAATACCAAGTTTGGTAAAATTTCGTTTAAAAAAAAAAAAAAAAAAAAAAAAAAAAATTTCAGTTTTTCTTTTGTTAAAAGTAAAAAAAATCGATAACTTTGTTTTAAATTATCACAGATTTATGGTTCAACCATTCGTTTTAAAGGTATTGACGAGATCTTTCGAATGATACCCATCTTCAAAATTTAACCCCCCCCCGGGGGGGTACTTCCCCCCCAGGGGGGGAACCGATGCCCCCCCCCATGCACAAATTTTTTTTCCTAGTTAACTACTACTATCATCAATAATTCAAATTAATTTTACAATCACAAGTTTAAAATAACTCTCATTATGCCCATTTATACGGAATTTTGTCCTATGCTGCCATGTTAAAAATTTGCATAAAATGCGATTACAGCGCCACCTGTTGAGCTATTGATCCCCAAATCTAATGGGCACCAGTTCATGTCAGGGTGCAACTAAATACCAAGTTTGGTTAAATTTCATTCATATGTTCGTGAGATACAGCGTCCACAAAAAAATGATACAGACACACAGACAGACAGACAGACAGACATTTTCTAAAAACTATCAATTCGTGTTCAGGACATCCCAAAACGTGTAGATCCGTCAAAAAACGGAGGTCGAAAATTTTCGCGAACCCAATACTTTCTCTATATTACATATAGAAGAAAGTAAAAATATATATCAAGTCTTTTCTTCTTAAATATCAGTCGAAGTTTCAGCATTTTCAAGATCATGAATTCATAAGAAAGTGTAAACTGAAAAAATTACAGATTTCAAAAACGTAAAAAAATATATCAAAAAGCATGCAAATTGTTGCCTGAATATATATTTTATTGAACACAATTCAATTTATGTTAAATGGAAATATAAGCTTCTATATGAAACATTCAGTGGAGCCAAGTCAAAGTTACCAAGTCTATTTAAGAACATTGCTTCTTCTTTAATGAAGATATGCTCCAACCTTTCAAAACTGCATGAGAGGAAAACGGAGAAGAAAGTACGAGAACAATGCAATTTAACATATCCATTCTCACAAATTTAGAAGTAAATAAAAGAATACATTTAATACCCAATTTTGAAACTGAAATACTCTAGTATCTTAGAATTTCTTAATCTTTTTTCTCTCTTACTTTCTCTGTTCTTAAGAATAACACACAATCCCCTCCCCCCCCCCCCCCCCCCCAAAAAAAAAAAAAAAAAAAAAAAAAGAACAAGATATAAAATTCACAAAATTGGTCTTTTATTCGAGCACAATTGATTAAAACTTTAACATCAATTAAAATTTCATCATATACACGAATAGATGTCCGACCCGTGCCCTCCGTGTAAAGTTTTGCCGGCTGCGATGAAATTCACGAAATATAATTTTAAAACCGTCTATCAACACAGCAAAAATTAATAAAACTGAGTTCAGAATCTTTGAAATGAAAAAACTATGCTAGATATCCAATCAGAACACCAAATGAAACAAAAGAGAAACCAATATCGCATTAATTGTTGTAAATAAAAGATTATTAGATTGTTTTATTGATTATAAAATATAATGATAATTTTCTAACCGTTCTATTGTTAAATTATGAAAAGAAAAAAATGTGTTATGTTTCAAAATTTCACTCCTCCCTTATCTCTCTCTTTATATAGAGTGTTCGTAAAGTCCGTTCTCACCATTTAAACTGCTGAACGGCTGCAGCTATAGTGAGAAAGTGAGTGAGTAGGTTGTTTTAACGTCGCACTAGTACTATACTATGGGAATTGCTGACGGTCAGAGACACACCCCCACGGATGGTCGGAGATATGCCATCACAATTTTGATTCTCCACGGAGGAGTTAGTTCTTCCGCTTTGGTGATCCCCAGGTGTATAACTCGAATGGGAATATGACGACGGATTTTACGTGCACAAGCCACCGTTAATGTACACGATGGTCTTTAGTCAGCTCAAGTATCGAACCCGAAATCTTCCAATTACGAGCCTTCGCTCTAACCTTCAGAGTACCGATATTTCTCTACAACTTAGGAATTCACTTTTTTCCCATCTCGTACCGTTTTCAAAATAGGAACGCTAACTCCACCATTTTCTACCAAGTAGCGCTGTAGGTAATTATATCTAGTAGTGCATATATACCTAGCGCCACTTTTATGTCCATATAGCTGCAGCCGTTCAGGAGTTAAAAGAGTAGTCTTGGATTTTAGTGTGCAGCAGCCGGGATAAAAATCATTTCCAAAGCGATCCAGAGAGTATTTTGAGTTTGGCAGGCCTGATACAGAGACAACATCTTGAGTTTAACTTTTTCTTTTTTTTTTAAATCAAAGTTGTGATTTAATAAAGACATCACCATCCCCAATGCATCATTTCTGACAGATAAACCCCGAAGAGGCGGGAGAACCTGCAACCATGAAAATCAAATTCTAATTATAGAAACTCAGCTTTCCGTCACAATTGTAAGATTTCATCGATTATATAACAGCAATAGAAATTACATTGGAACTCTCGACACGTCTTTTGATCACACAATAACACAATAGCCCGAAGAAGAGAAATGCTTGGGTGCATTAATGCAGCATAATCAGGCGGAGCAAATTTCCGCTGAAAATATTAGAGCTGAAATTTTCTTTAAACATGACAACAGCGGATGCGCTTCAAGAACAAAAAGTGACACACAACACTAAATTCTTGATTTTAATCTTGCAATGGACAGTGAAAAATGGTATTTGTCAAAAAAGATCTATCGTTAAATAAATTGGTGTAGTAAACTCTTAAAACAATTTCAAAAAAGATGTAAAGGGCAAGGCAACATGAAAAATTAAGTTCTGACAGTCACTGACATCAGATAACAGATAATACAGATTTATACTCAAAATAAATACAGAGAGTAACAAGTTGAACCATTAATTCCAATCTGCAAATACAAAGAATTTTTTTTTTTTTTTTTTTAATCCGCTATTTCGGATACGAATATTGTATTTTCACATTTTCAGAAGATGCTCGTAAGGCCTTGAAAGGAGAATTTTATATAACAGTTTACCATCAATGAATTTTAACTAAGTTACACAACGTAATACAATGTTCTATTTTGTATTTCTTGTTTCCTTGTTTAAAATAATATATTTAAAATAATTATATTCATTTTTTATTTATATTTTTTATTTAAACCTGTTAAACCAAAAGAGTTAGTGCTTACATAATTAGTATTCTTCAAATGTCTGCAACGAAGTATGTTTTATAAGAAATGAATATATTTGTCTCAGTGAAAATTTCGTTCTTATATAACGGAAAATAATGAATACAAACACCAAAGACTATTTAAAAAAAAAAAAATTATAGGAGGAAAAGAAATATGGATAAAAAACAGCGACTGACTAGTGTATATTCTTAGAACAGTTCCTGAAATGTGCAGACTAATACGCATTTGTGAATGACAATATTATTAATGATTGAGAAAAGAAAATTATAACCGATCGAGTAATTATTTAATCTATTTCAAACATGCATTTTTCAAGCACATAAACATCAATATAGCTGAGAGCGTTATTTGACTTTTCTATATAAAAGCGTCATTATAAGCATTGGAAAAGGACACATCTTACAATGGTTCAAGCCATCATGTAAAGAGATTTCAAAATGTTTTTTAAGATGCATAGTTCTTTAGAATTACTCCATTAAAAATTAGTATGATTCCGAGCGCAATATACGCATGAATCATATTTGCCAAAATTTCTAATTTTTAAATCACATTTATCACCAGTATTTTTAAAAAGGAATCTATTACATACATTTTCGACGAATAAATAAAATTAAAGAAATTGAAAACATTTATAAAAACTTTCCGGTGTGAAGTTTCCGTTAAAAATAACGAAAGCTTGGCACCTACGATAAATATATTTAAAACTTGAAAAAAAAAAAAAAGAAAAAGAAAATCGAAAAGAATATATATATATATAGAATATAAAGCTCAAATTAATCTTCCTCACAATTTTAAAGCAGAAAAATTTAAAACACTTCTTAACTTTGTTATCCATAATAATTATATCTTCCACAACAACGATATCTATTTGCAACAATTAGGCATCCCACAAGGAGGTTGTGGCTCCAGTATTTTGGCAGATCTCTATCTTTATTATTATGAAAAGCAAATTTTCAATCATGATGTTCAATTTTATCGTTACATCGATGATATTATTGTATTTTATCTCAACAAACACTCACAAAATGACTTTTCCTTCAATTATCCACCTAATTTAAAGCTAACTCAAAATACTCTAACTAATCAATCAATTAACTTTTTAGATCTTAAAATCATCATCGATGGTAATAAAATTTACACAGATATCTATGACAAACGGCAAGATTTTAGTTTTAAAGTAAACTTATTTAGATATTTTAATTCATGTCTGCATCTTTCAGTATTTAGAAACATCATCATTAACCATTTATTTCGAATTAATAATTTATGCTCTGAAAGTTTAAAAACAAGAATATTAATAAACTGATCACAGCCACTGCTAAAATGGGTTTTCCTAAAAACTTTGTATTTTCTATTTTATATCCTTAACCATGTCTCTGTCAGTACAATTAAAAAAAAAAAAAAAAAAGCTGTGTACACTTTTGTGTATATCAACAAAAAAATTATAAAATAATAAAAGACAATAAAAAAGGTGGCGGTTGGGTGGGCAGATGTTTGATTACGGAGGTGGGGTGGTGTTGTAAGGCTGGATGGTTGGGTGGGTATGTGAAATTAAATTAAAAAAAAAAATAGAAGGCTTGTTGCATTTACTTTGTATTACTATGCAAACTTTCTTTCTCCATTAAAATTTCAGTTTTCTTCCTTTTTGAGTTGTCAACTATATTTAATATTCTAATTGTACTATTAAACACAATGTAATCAATTGGTGAATTTCATTGTTGCTTCGTGGCTTCATTGTTGTTCATCTGCTTTGAAATTTTGCTTTTTTAAATCCATATGGTTCCTGTTCTGGTCGTGGCAGGCTGGGGGAGTGTTGCCGGAATGAAACTAGTTTAACCCCACAGGCAAGTCACAAGTCTTGTCGCCGGCCTCCTTCCTTCCTATCTTGTGTTTCTTGGGTTGTTTTTTCATTAATTTTGATAAGTTTATGGTTTTAAGTTAAGATTTGTTGTGTTACTTTATTGATTTGCTTGTTTTGCAGGCTGTTAATTAATAGATCTGGTTTCTTTACATTAGTGTATTTCATCCTCTGATATTTTTTTTTTTTTTATTTTTTTTTAAATCTTATTGGTCATTGGTCATTGGTGTTTCAGTGATCTTGTATCTGTTGCTTGGCTTCTACTATGCTTAATAGATCATCTTTATTATATATATATATATATATATATATATTATCCTACTTACTAAAGGATCAGATTTTGTTTATTCTTTAAAGTATAAAATTTAAACAGAAAATACCTACCGTAATAATAATAATAAAAAAAAAATGTAACTTAATGCTTTACTAAGAATTTAACTAGAGATTGGCATTTTTGTAAATGCTTTTATTTGAATATTTTTATGCACATTTAATAAGTAATAAGAGTAGCCGACTCCAAATCATACTATCAGATCGTATTTGAAGGGGGGGGGATTAAATCCGACATCAATATACTTCAATAAAAAAAGAAGAAGAAAGAAAAAGAAAAAACATTTAGTACAAAAGAAAGAATCTGCAGTCTACTCTGAATCGGGGAAAGATAACAGTTAAATTAATTCATCCAATTAGCGCTTTAAAAAACTTTTTAGTTTTCTTCAGTTGGTAGAATCAGATTGCAAAACTTGATTTCTTTATTTTATTTTTCTTTCTTTATTTTTTAACTCTTAGTGCTGAAACGAATGCTTCATGAGTTTTTTTTTTTTTTTAAGTATTAAAAGCTAGTAAGATTTAGTATTAGGACATGTGTAAAGCCATGATGAATTCCATTCTAAGACAGACGATGATTCCAAATTTAATAAATTTTTTCATATTTCTTAATCTGATAGTCACATATACGCAGTTCTAGATTGCTTTTATTCATTTCTATAACCAATGTAATTTTTATTGTTTCTAAAAACTAATAGAGAATGTGATACACAACATACATACATTTTATTAATACCATAGATATGTATAACATCTAAATCGGCAAATACAAATCCTAAATAATTTCCATTAACCTATTCTCACACACAAAAAAAAAACCTTTTCTTCTTATTAAAATTCTTTTTTCGCTTGAATTAAAGCTCTATAGAAACTAAAAAGAAATATTTTTTATTTACCGAATGGTTTTTATATAAAAGGAAATATTTCAAAATTTATTTAAGCGAGTTTATTTCTATCTATACCTATCTATATTGTTAGATTTGTAATTTATGAAAAATGCCTACTCTGAGATGAAAAGAAAACAATGGAATTTACGTAAGAGATTTTATTTCCATAATGTTATACATTGAATTAAATTAAATGTTATATCTTTAGGTTTAGTTTTATACAGAAATTTTTACACTATTTTATATTTGTTAGCTCTTTTCATAAAAATGGATTTAATAAAATTATGAAAACATTTATTTTTAGTTGCCAAATATGACTACTAAATTTAAAACTTTTGTAAAATTGTCGGTTACCCCATCCTCTCCTCCATAAAATACACATTATTTTTGTTTAATAATAAAAAATAGCTTAAAAAAAAAAAAAGAAAAAAAAAAGAAATATGTATAATAAAAATAAAAAAAAAAAGAAGAAAGAAAGAAATACACTACAAAAGAGAATAAATAAAGAATAATAATCTATAAAAAGCTTTAGTTTAAACCAAAATGAACGAACAGTTCGACCTACAGAAAAATACTTCAGAAAGATTTAATAAAACTCTTTAATCTGAGAAGCAAGTTGAAAAAAAAAAAAAAAAAAAATATATATATATATATATATATATATATATATATATATATATATATAAGAGATTGATGAATTTTCTAACACGAATAAAAAGTTTCTCTATACATCTAGGTCATATACGAAAATTAACTGTTCTTATCACATTTTATCCAGTTTTCAATGTAGAAAAATTAGATTAGATTTACAAAATAATAACTAAACAAATGAAATCAAACTGATAAGCTAAATATAAAACAACAGTCCTTAAAATGATGTATAATTTATATTTTATTTCTCCTTTAATACATGAAATAGCGATATCATCAAGTTGTTGTCGACTTGAAAAAAATCAGATAAATTTTTAGCTTGAAGTTTATTTTCCTAGTGGGACACTGATAGATAACTATGTTAAAATTGAAAACATATGCACATTTGTATTGAATCAACACTAAAGTAATGCAGTAACTTTCCCTAGGAATAAAATTTAAGAAAGAGAAAGTTTCATATATTATATAATGTTAATTTTTCGTATGTATTTCTTTCGTAAGTAATGCATAATTATATTTGCAAATAAATCGCTGCTTAGTCCTTAAAATCACTTTCAGAGAAAACTGAAAAAATAAAAAATAAATAAATAAAAATATGTGTTGCCTTTTAAGTGCAAAAAAATCTGGAAAAAAAAAATTACTCTATTACTTAGAGAATTCATAAATTTATTATTAAGTTTTTTTTTTTACCCACTTGTTTCTCAGATTAAATTGCTTTATTAATATTTTCTAAAGTATTTTTCTGTAAGTCTTTCATCAAACCGTCCCTTTATTTTATCCATTTTTGTTTAAGTTAAAATTTTATGGTCTATTAGCATAAAACAGTTTTCTGAGATTTTTTTTCTTTTCTTTTCTTTTTTCAGTTTAGACTATACACAAAAAATAAAGTAAAATAAAATAAAAATAAACAAGACCTTGGACAGAAGCTTTATTTGCATGCATGCAGAAAACAAGAGTTCTCTCAATTTTCTATTATCTTTTATAAGAAATAATCTTAAATATTTCATCTTTATTTGTGAATGGATGATGTATTTCAAAGACTGAAACATTTCTTTAACACATTTAATTGGAAAAAAGAGGAAAATATATATATACGCTTTTATTTTTTAATTAAGCATTGAAATATCTTGTTAATCATCGACATTTTCACTACATGCACACTGTTAAAAATGGTTTCTCAAAAATGAGCAAAATTGTCTCAAAATAGCTTCGAAACAATATATACTTAAATTTGAAAAATCCCATGTACTCATTTTTGAGTACTATATTGACGTACTCAAAAATGGGGTTGACCACTAAGAATCCCATCCCAATAACCCCACTTTTGAAAATGTCAATATACTCAAAAATGAGTACATAGGTTTTCAAATTTAAGTACATATTGTTTCGGAGCTATTTTGAGACAATTTTGCTCATTTTTGAGAAACCATTTTTAACAGTGCAGGATGTAGGCCAATTGACAACATTTGTTTGTAAAATTGCATCGATATTCTCCAATAACGTAAAAAAAGTAACTTAGCAATGTCTTATTTTAGCTGATTTAATGGTAACACTCCATCAATACGCTTTTCTGAAGGTTAACTATATAAAGTAGATTTGCCGGCACGTCTTAGCCTAAAAGTATAGCACACAACATTCTCATTGAACTGACTAGCAATATCACACATCTATTAGCTTTCTCACTATATTTAAAATATATTACCAAATTTACTTTAAAAGAAATTTTCTCTTCACTACTAACGAGTCGAGAGATGTACAGGTCTTTCTGTAATACTTTCACCAACACTTAAGTTCATTACTTCATATGCATCAATCACTTTCACATAATTTTTTTCTGTCTGTAGCTAGTCATAATCACTTCAGCAACATCACCAATTTCATAAATTCTATCATGAGATCTAAGATTCCTTTTGATTAATGCAAAGTGCCTAACGAACGGTGAATAGAAAAAAAATGTTCTACTTCAGTAAAACGATCATAATCCCTAACAACAACAACAAAAATCTAGAGAAATAGAAATTTTTTTATTTTGCCCCCGCAGTTCTCAGAGAACAAGCGAAAAGCTGTAATACCTGATGGTATGCTTTGCAAATATTTAAATAAAAATGAGGAAACTTTGTTGGAACTTTTCTTTTGGCTTCGTTTTCAATGGTACTAATATATGTTAGCAGAGTTTTGTTTAATACCTTGCATGCAGAAGACCTCATCGTTAACTGTCTCAAATAAAATGATTCATGAAATAGTTTTTCTAGTTGACGCCAGAGTCTGCTGTATGCAGCAACAGTCACTTTTAGCTTGAAACAAGAAAATGGGCCGCCATGCCCCACCTTAAATAATCATTAAACTGAAGTCTTTTAAATAAGCAGAAACATCTTTCAGGATATAGGAAATGAGTTTTAAACTGACAAAAATTTTATACGGATTGAGAATAAAATAAATATTTTTTCCTTGTAATATTGTTACCATCTTTATAACATTCTGATTCAGTAGTATACCTACAAGACTAACCATTAAGCTAAGAGGAATACCACCAGATTATCAACATGAACATTTTAGCATATGCTGGACAAGCTTATCAATGTAATGAATGACGAGGGAAAAGGTTCAATTCTATTTTTTAAAGAAAATCTTGTTATTCACGGTGGCGCAATTTGAGAAAATGCAAGTATCCCAGAATAAAATAAGACATATTAATCGCTTGATGTTAATAAAACACACCGAATTTTCAGAAAAATAAATGAAAAAATATATTGTGTTTTTAAAAAAAAGAATATATAAAGTTTTATGATATTAAATTAAAATTTACATACAAAATACTATTTATATATACCATGTGCATGGATTACAGAATCAAGGACGATTATGAAAGAAAAGTCATTACTCAAATAATAAAGTAGGCTTAGCTAACTTTTTAATTATTTATTTATTTTTATAATATTCAGTGCATAATTAAGTATTTTGTCTTTATTCTTTTCACACTTGATATATCCAACTCAAACATTAAGCGAACACGATTTTTTTTCTCATTAATATTGCTTGACAAAATTGCTGAGCAATTAATCATAAGCAAAAAATGATGGATGATATTTTATTCTACCGTTTTCAGAATACAAAATGATATAAAAGTTGTTAAAAATGTTGCTCAGCATGAAGTGATAATTTTACATTTAAATTGTATGCATATATAAAGATAGAAATATACATATACATATAATTTAAAATTAATACTCAGTTAGGCAAAGATATCATAAATAGAAATAAAAACGCTTAGCAAACGTAAATTAAAAGAAGTCTATATGAAATTCAAAAGTTAAAATTACATTTAAAAAAAAAAAGAAGTAGAAGAAAATCAGTATGTGTAAAAATTTCTTACAATATCATTGCGGTTGCTACAGTTATATGGTGGTTGAAGTTAAAACAGAATTTTAAAAGCAAGAACACGTAACAACACAATTTTGTTAAAAAATTTTGTTTTAACTTCAATCGTACTGCAACTACAGCATTTAGTATATAATATACTTGATTATTGTAAAGCAACTTTTACAACACTTATGATGCTGCTAAATTAGCAACGAACAGCTTTGTTTATTTTAAGCAATTTTAACTTTTTAATTTTATATAAAGACCTCTTTTAACTTACGTTATTTTTTATCATGATTCATAACAGATACACGTATTTTATTATTTCCTTCTAAAGAAATATTTGTAAATTATCATAAACAAGGAAAAAAATCTACAGAGGGAAAAAATGGAAAAATCATTGCTTATTAAACATTTACATTATTACTTCCATTACCCTACTACCGTAGATAATGGTCCAAAATTCGATCCAAAAATTTGATATTGAGTTTTCACCTGATTTACACGTTTTAAGGTCCCCTGATTCCAAAAAAGTAATTTATGGCAGTTGGTCAGTGTGTAAGTATGTGGGGAATGTTCTGACTATCATATCTTCGAAATTAATAAAAATAGAACTACGAAATTTCACAATTGCGACAGGTCTAGTATACAGATGACTTTTTCAAATTTTGGTGAAAACTGGAAAACCGGTAGTAGGACATCGGAAACCGGAATAGGGACCGTAAGTAGGTATCTCAAAAACGGCTCCAGCAATTTTCTTCAAAGTTGCTCTATAAACACTCTATTACATGTCCCTTCGAATGATATAGTTGGTTAGTTCAGAAAAATATACAGGCGTCCTGTAGAAATAGCTCAATTTCAGATCTCGCAAGTGTGTTCCTTTAAAAACAGCTGTACGAATTTTTTTTCAAACTCGCCATATTAACTCCCTTTTAAATATCCTTTTGTATGTAATTACTGTTTTCCGGCCAATCATTGAGTATGGCAAGTTTTGGCAAAAGTTGGTATCTCAAAAACGGCTCTAACGATTTTCTTGAAAATTGTTACATAAATCCATTTTAGATATCCTTTCTCCTGTACTACGTGGTTATTATAGGAAAATTAACAGTCATCCTGCTTAGGTAGGTAAATTTTAGATATCAGAAAATGGTGTTTTAAAAAAATAGCTCTACCATTTCTTTTTTCTTCTTATTACTTTCCGAACACTATAGTGAGGAAAGTATTGTAATCATGTCAAAAATCCGAATTCGAGATTTTGATGATTCTATACGTTTTGAGGTCCCCTGAGTCCGTTTACACTATTTTTACGATGATGTATGTATGTGTGTGTATGTGTGTATGTGTGTATGTGTGTGAGTGAACACGCTAGCGTCTAAACGCTTTGTTCAATTAACCTGAAAGTTGGTACGCATATTGTAAGTCACCATAGTACGAACCCTATAGATTTTGGTGAATCTAGCACTTATAGTTTTTTTACAGGGACACAAAGAAAAATTCTTTATCATTATGGTCTATGGGAGCAAAATCTTAAAAGTGCGATAGCATCTAAACGCCTTATTCAATTGAGCAAAAAATTTATACACATATTATAGGTCACAAATACTCAATCTGTATAGATTTTGGAGAATCTAGCACTTATAGTTTTTTTACAGGGACACGAAGAAAAATTCTTTATCATTATGCCTATGTGGCCAAATTTTTAAAAGTGTGATAGCGCCTAAACGCCTTATTAATCTGAGCAAAAAATTTGTACACATGTTATAGATCACAGTTGAACTAACTGTATAGACTTTGGTGATTCTAGCACTTACAGTTTTTTTACAGGGACACAAAGAAAAATTCTTTATCATTATGGCCTATGGGACTAAATTTTTAAAAGTACGATAGCATCTAAACGCCTTATTGAATTGAGCTGAAAATTTATATGAGTATTATAAAGCACTGTTGCACTAACTATAAGCATTTTGGTGAATTTAGCATTTATAGGTTTTTACAGGGAAACAACGAAAAATTCTTTATCATTATGATCTATGGGCTCAAAGTTCAGTAGCGTTAAATAAAACATCGTGTAATAGGTGGAGAAAAATACTCAAACACTCTTTGTTTCTCTCTTTTGTTTGTTTAACAACTCCTCTTTCTTTACTTTATCTACAAAACTGTTAATTACTCAATGTTCGGAAAGTCGAGTGGAGTCACTCCAGATTTTTTTTAACTTGCTATATAAACTTTGTTTTATATGTATAATATTTACATGTGTATTAAGTTTCTCATACACGAAAATTTTTAGGTTTCTTCTTCGTTAGGTCAATTTTATGTCTTCTGATCATATTATCTTAAAAAAAAAAAAAAAAAAATGCATATAAAACGTGTAATAGCAGATAATGGAAGTCGTGTGGTTGTTTCACACCAGATTTTTTTTTTTTTTTTTTTTTTTTTAAGCATGCGAGAACCCTGCTGATTGTACACACATTTTTATTGTTAAAACTTAATTGTTGTATAAATTCACGTAAAATCGATTTGGAAATAGTATAATACATGAAGATACTGAGAAGCAGAGTTTCAGTCGTTTATTGAAATTTTTGTGTACCTTTTAGGAAACTGAACTAATTGAAATATAAGATCGCAAATTACTTACAGAACACGAGTTCCCCAAGATCGTTTTATAAAAAAAATCGAAATTCACAGGCTTTGGAATGAGGAATAAACATTCTTATATATATTTAAAAAAAAAAAAAAAAAAAAAAAAAAAAGAACTCTGAGACTTCTAATTTACCTTCTTCAATTAATTTTCTTTAAAACTTTTTCAATATTTGAACTATAAATGTACAGTTTAAGTTATTACAACAAAATATTTTTCAATCTAATCTTAACAAATAAAGGAAACAGCGACAACTCAGCTTAACATCTTAACAGGCAAACGATACATAAATACGCCTATACGCATGACTAACTATTTAAACATGAATCGGATACTAAGCAAGTGTTCTTGTAGTTTTTAAAATATTCCAATAGAAAAGATAATAGTATAGAAAGTCACATAGATCTTTTGTAGCATACATAAAGGTTTTTCCAAGATACTTTAATTATTTTCTTTCACACACACATACACACACAAAAAGTAAGGCTTATTGATGCACAACCATTTTATTTCTATTCTTCGCATAATAACCGATATTAATTTTGCATCAAAAGAACATTTAATTTACTGATTCGATAATATTGTATGAATTTGTGTCTTCCTTACTATCTTTTTAAAAACAATACATTAAATTTAAGATTTTTTTTTTTCTAATAAAATATGTAAGTGTAAAATCTCTCTTGAAAATTTACATATTTATTTTAAAGGGTTAGAACACAAATTTAAAAAATATAATAAATATATATACAGTTCCCGCCGCTTAATAAAGTCACTTGTTAATAAAATCAGCCGCTTAATCTGATCAAATTGTCCGGACCGGAATCAAATTAATACAAACTACTTTTAAAACCGTCGTTTAATAAAATCAGCATCGCCGGTTAATAAATTAAAAAAAAAAAAAAAAAAACTCTTCATCAGCAAAAATGTGTATTTATGCTCTTAAAAAAAATTTATTTTTATTTACAGTTTTTTTTTTTTTTTTTTTTTTTTCCAATAAAAATAAAATAAAGCACAACAATCTCCCTCGTTATCTCTCTTTGTCGAAAATTTTACACCTAATAATAACAAAATAAACTCGCTTCATCACTTGTCTTAGAAATAAATTCCAAGAATGTATTCTAAAAATCGAAAAATGAGTTACTGCTTTGATTTACTAGTGATTTTTTTTTTTTTTTTCATTTTTGATTATTAAAAGATAATTCTTAGTTCTTATTCTGAAATAACTAAGAAGCAAAAAAACTTTTGAAAATGTTTAATATTTAATTAGTGCATAAATATTGAATAATTTTGTATGCACTATATGTGCGTTTATTAATTTTATATGGAGTATGTATTTAATTTACTTATTTTGAATGAACAATTAATTAATTGTCGGTAAAAAATTAATTAATACTGTTTATTACTCCCATCAATCGTTAACTTTTGATTTTTTTTTTTTTTTTTTTTTTTTTTTATTCAAGGAAGTAATACCCTTTTCTTGTGTGCAAGAACCTTCGCCGGATATAAAAATCAGCCGCTTAATAAAATCATTTTGCCTTAGAACGAATGCGATTTTAATAAGCGAAGGGTACTGTATATATATTAGTGCGACAAGTGAAAAAAAAAATACTCTGTTTCAATTGTTCACAAGTATTTTAACTCTTATTAAAATTACACAAAATTTGGTATAATGTTTAAGACCTGTTTTAGATTTCAGAAAACTATAAAATTAATACTCTTAATTACAATAAAAATGTGATAAATTATTAATGTAGAAAATTTTTCTATGTCATTTGAAAAATGGAAAATCCGTAAGGTTTTCCATCCAAAACTGCAGTCTATAGAATGAACTAATTATTTAGAAATTGGGATAAAGTATTTAAGAATATTCTGCGAATTTGAAAAAATGCAAAAGTAAATAAAAATTTAACTAATTTAATGTAAAAAATAATAAATTATTTTTATTATCTTAGAGATAATAACTCATCTATAAATTGCAGCTTTAGGAATATTTTAATACGAGTTATATATTAATATATAAATTCTACATTAAATTATCTTACGGATCGTGAATAACACAGAAACATTTTGCTAGATTAATAATTTACCGTATTCTTTATTGTAATTAGTTACGGATATTAATCTTATAATTTTCCAAAAGCTGCAAAAATTTTTAAACACCATACCAATTTTACTGTAACTATACTTCAAAAAGAAAAGAAGAAGAAAAAGGCTTCAATAAAGACACGGGGAAAAAAAGCCTAATGATTGTGGGTCATTCCGAAAAAAAATGGTAAAAACTGTGTCCCAGAAAATATGATTTTTTATTTAAATAATGATAAAGAATTAAAACGCAACTATGTTTGTTTTTTATTCCCTGTTTATATTTCTTTCATTAGATATTTTTCTTTAAATTCTAGATGAAAGATAATAGCCACAATAAAATATTTTAATAGATGAAAAGTGAAAAACCTGTTGTCCCAAGCGGAAATTTATAAAATTCAAACATATTTAATACAAGTTTGTAATGCGTTATAATAATCAGTTTAATGATATAGAACAGAAATACAAATTCTAAAGAGAACTGACAAAAAAGAAAAATCATCACCTTTTATTTGTACGAAAAAACAATTTTTTTTGTCTGTGTCCCAAATTTTATTCAACTCTGTTATGTCCTATCTGTTACAGTAAAAAAAAAAAAAAAAAAAAATATTTTAATATTATATCAAAGCTGGCAACACTACTGAATTGCCTGAAGGGTTTACTATTCCCCTGCAAACAGTCATTTGGGATAAAATTTCCAAGAACAAGATATGTTGCTTTTTATGTCTATAATATTTTGAATACATTAAATAAATGTCCAGTCTGTTACATTTAAATTTTTATTTCATAATAAAATTTAAATGAATAAATTATTTAAAATCAATATGTAATTCATGAAGTTTTTTTCAGGAAAGTTTATTTTTATTATAGCTTGAATTTTACAGTCTCTAACCTTACTTAATGTAACAGAGTGGACCATTAATGTAACAGAATGGACATATTGACAGAAACAGATAATATTATCTACTATAAATACCTTAATTAATATATTTATTTTTCAAATTGAAAAATACATTAAATGAGTTACTGGAAATTCCTTTTTTTTCTTTGATATTGCCAAAAGAAAGTAATGCAGAGCGCCAAATCCATTATCGAGAGATTCTAATTTTTAAGAATATTTCCAACAGGCTTGTATTTTCAACAAAGCTATGTAAAATATAAATCAGTTGTATTATGTAAGAGATACATCACTTTGGAAGACCCTGAAAAATTATTAGAGAACAGTGTAAGATGACATCAAAGTCATGTATGTACGGAATCTGTGCCTAGATCATGGTCTATTTGGACCCAGTTTTAAAGATGATTCAGACACGAAAATAAATGTTGTTCAATTTTTTCCGATACCCCTTTTAAACAATATCAGCAAAAGAAACATTTTACTTATTTAATAAGCATGCAGTTGATTTTAAGTGGCGCACTTGGAATTTTTTCGAAGCAGGTCACCACAAAGGAACTGCTGATGATGTAGAGGCATGCTGAAGAGGAAGGCTGATTGTGATATTATGCAGTAATAATATAAAGGATGCTTCTAAGTTTTTAATTCCTTTAAAGATACAACTAAGGTGAAATTATACTTAATTAAAGATAAACAGATTGAAATAATAAAGCAGATGGGAAGTGCCAAGTTCGATCCTAGGCCATGTTCATCAACCTAACTATGAAGAGTTTTCTGTGGTTTTCTCTGACACTCACGTAAATGTGTGCTAGGACTCCTTAGAAAAACGATCAGGTAAGGGCAATACACTTATTCCTAGGACCCCAGCGAAGTCAATCAGCCTTAAATCCAACAACAACTGAAAGCTGAAAATATCTAATGCTTACTTATCGGCTTCAACAGAAACTGATGAACTATTGTCCATGGATGAAGAATTGAGAAAAATAAAAATAAATATTTCAAAAAGATATAACAGCTGGAGTCCATGTGCTTGCAAAATTCAACACAGATGGTAATAAATTAAGATTCAAATATGCTGTAGTAACACAAGAAGATATGAATGATGAAGAAGTAAGAGTTATTAGTTTTAAAAATTGCTAATAATAGTGCAAATTTATTCAAAGCTGATGATTAAGATATTTCATACATAGAATTTGATCAGATCATTGAAATGCTACCTGAGCCCACACTTAAATTGCAGGGAGTGCGTATTATGAATTTCCATGTAGTGTCGCTGTTTGTGAGAAAGCATAAGAACATATATCAAGAATTGTGTAAAACATTTAAATCGTTAAATAATGTTTGCAATTTTTTTTTGGCTCCCCCCCCCTCCTATTTTCAAGGGAAAAAATGACCAGTATTATAAAATATTTCTACTCTGTTACAGAAGGTGTCCACTCTGTTACAGAAAATGTCCACTCTGTTACAGAAGCTAATTTTATCATTATTAAATGAAACAAACATAGTAATGCAAAATAAATGTATTTTACTTTAAATATGAATTATAGTCCTTTTATAAAACATAAAAACAGAGTTGTGTAAACTAAATATATAATAGAAAAATAAACTTTTTTCTTCTGTTGTATCATAATTCGTAATATAGTGGACTATAATATAAGAAAAAAATATAAATAATTATATTTATGATAATTTTTACAATGTGTATGACAAATTTTAATGTATTTGCATATATTTACAGGAGTAAAGCTCAGTTTAAATGATTACTTAACACAGATAAATAAAAAAAAACATTTATGTAACAGAGTGGACAAATTTCTCCATTTTTTGACAGAAAACGATGAAAATCCTTAAAAATACTTGATTTATCAAATTAAATTTTATGCCATAATAAAGTATGCATTCTTGGCTATCATTGGAATATAAAGTTCTTTTGCAAATATTATTTTTATTTTTCGAGTTTTAAAATGTGAAATTTACATTTTTTTTTTTTTTTTTCGGAATGACCCTTGTATATTTTACAAACACTCGTAATAAAATAAAATAGGATTTTTTTTTTTTTTTCCCTTCTTTTTCTTCTTCTTCCTTTCTCTCTCTCTCTCTCTCTCTTTCTGAAATATGTGTTAATTTTTTCAATTAAATTTCTCACAGGATCTTCTATTTTAAAATTAGTACTTGTATGTTTAGTTAATTTAAAAGTATATATTTATGTCACTTTAGCAGGATTATTGAGGTGCAGGGAAACGAAGAAAAAAAAACTACACTGTTCGGCATGAAAATTGCTTCTGACACCATTTCAGTATATTCTTATGTAAAATGACCTCCTGAATCCGAATATGACACCCATTTGCCTATCACCCACCGTTTTTTAGGAACGGCCCCCTATTTTTATCATTTTTCGGTGATTTTATGGCTATAAATTTGATTTTCAGGAGTGTGGGGGGAGGGTATTTTAACCGTTAAATATCTTCTGAGGGACTACAAAGTTGGAAAATTGTAAAACATGGACATTTGCGACAAGGGAAAAATTGGGGGGTGGGGGGGAGGAGGGGGTTTTGCCACTGAAATTATGTATTATACATATCTTATATATATTTTTAATCTGTTATTAATGTAATTTTTTAAACTTTATATATTTTGTTTTTAGGTGTTAAATTAATTCTTTTTTATTCATCAAATCAAATTCATGGTCATAACATTATCGAACAGGGGGTAAAAAACGATGAAGGGGGTGGTGTTTCTAGAAAACGGTGGGTGGCAAAATGGGAGTCATATTCGGGTTCAGGAAGTCATTTTACAAAAGAATCATCAAGAATGTTATCAGAACTCGAATTTTTTTTTTTCTTCTATTTTTTTTTTTTTTTTTTTTGCACAGCAGTGCAAAAACAAATTTTAGAGTTATTATTAGAAATTTATATACGGATTGTTCATTAAATAATTATGCTGAAATAATAATTATTCAAAATAAAGCGAAAATAAAAAAAATTAAGGGGTCTAAAAAAAGTCTTATAAAGGTCAATTTTTTTTTTTTTTTGGGGTGGGGGGGGGGGAGTATTATTATTATTCTTTCAACATTTCTCAACGATATGCAAAAAACCGCGTTAGACACTCCGCATTATTCTTTTTAAGATATTGCTGTTTAAGTAATACGCTTTCATTTCTCTTTAAGCTTTAACTGCTGTTCTCAGTTTCTTAAAATTTACTCTAGTGCGTATTGTATCTCGGCAACTATACAAGTTATTTTAATGAAAGTTGGTAACAATATTCAATTTAATGTGTGCAACAACTTAAACGTCAAATTAATATGAAATTTCGAATAATTACATATTACATTACCATTAAAAAAAAAAAAAAAAAAAAAAAAAAAAAAGCATTCTCTTAGAACACACAATTGTATTAAATTTTAAATCGAACAACGAATTCTTTTGCATCGAACTAATTAATAAAATCATAATTGTTGCTTTATTTATCAACTTTATTGGAAATAAAAATCTCGATTTGACTTGAAACCGAGAAAAAAATATTCGATATATAGAAACAGTTTTTAGCGATATCGAACGATATACAAAAATGTTCGATATACGGAAATTCGTTACATAGGAGCTCCAGTGAAATACTAAATGAGAAAGTACAACGTATACCACAATAAACAAAGTTAATCCAAGTTGGATTCTAGCAAAAGGGCGTCAACCGATGAATTTTATTATTTTATTTTAATAAATCCCTAAATGTAAGCCTCAAGATCTGGCACGAGACTATGTTTCAAGTGGCCGCCAACTAACATCTAGCACACGAGTCCTTTCAAAAAGCGCAAAAAGAAAAGAATCACAGAAAGAAAGGGGAAAAAAAGTAACAGAGAGAGTTAATATTGTGGGGAGGCAAAGAAGGGGAGGGGGGAGTAATCTAAGAGCGACTCAAAAGTAACATAGATCTGAACAATACTACACTCTCTCAGAAGCCAAGAGTCGATAAAACAGAGGACTTTATTGTCTATAAAAACGGCAAGTATAAAGTGGAGCGAGTCAGAACTTAATCGTGTATTGTTCTCTTAAAGGATTAGTAAAGGAGTGAGTGCTAAATACAGCATATCTTGTGTGGCTTTTGAAAAATTAAACAAATCATGCCTTTCTTGTTAGAAGGTTTATTGCTTAATATAAAATTAGGCATTTCAAGATGCTTTACCAAGTGATGAAAAAGAACAACTTTTTTTTTTCACCTCATTTTAAATAGCAATTACATTACAGCTATATGCTAAACGTTATGGAATGACACACAAGAATAGAAACTGATCTTGATAGCAAAATCCTTGGTTTAACTGAAGTTGTTATCAGTGATTAAGAATTAGCGCAATAACAAGTGCATTAAAACAAATGCAATAATATACGTTAACTCTTTTAAGCTTAAGAATTTTTGTAAAAACTAATATCACAAAACTTTCTTCTATTTTTCCCTGTACAAATTATTTATTAAAATTAGTATTTGTCAAAATCATTTTTCATGCCTATGGTGTGTGCAGTTGCAGACGATTTTCATCTAAAAAAAAGTATAACACTAAATACCGTAAGAAAGCCAAGTTTATGCCCTAGAGGCGGTATCTTAAGAAATGTATTTTTTCACATTTATTATTATTATTATTTAATTAACAGATTATCACAGATCTATGGTTCCGCCATTCATCATAAAGGTCTTAACAAATTCTATTCAAAAATACTTATATTTTAAATTTTCAAATACAGGGGGGGGGGGGGGGCGATACTTTTACGCATGCAAAAGATTTACTTGGTTCACTATTATTAATTTTTTTTTTTTTTTAATTTCAGAATGATTGGTTAAAAATAATTCTCACTATATACATTTATACGAAATTTTGTCCTAAGTTTTCATATTAAAAGTTTTGGAAAAATGATAATTATTTAACAGATTATCACAGATCTATGGTTTAACCATTCGTTTTAAAGGTATTGACAAATTCTATTTAAAAATACTCATACTTTAAATTTTTACCCACAACGGGCGAAAACGATACTTTTACACTCACAAGAAGTTTACCTGGTACACAAATTGTTATTATTATTATTATTTATTTATTTATTTATTTATTTTTTTTTTTTTTCAGAATGATTGGTTAAAAATAATTCTCATTGTATACATTTCTACGAAATTTCGTCCTAAGCTTTCATATTAAAAATTTTGGAAAATCGATAATTATTTAACAACCATTCGTTTTAAAGGTATTGACAAATTCTATTTAAAGATACTCTTACTTTAAATTTTTACCCACAATGGGCGAAAACAATACTTTTACACTCACAAAAAGTTTACCTGGTACACAAATTGTTATTATTATTATTATTTTAATTTCAGAATGATTGGTTAAAAATAATTCTCATTATATACATTTGTACGAAATTTCGCCCTAAGCTTCCATATTAAAAATTTTGGAAAATCGATAATTATTTAACAACCATTCGTTTTAAAGGTAATGACAAATTCTATTTAAAAATACTCATACTTTAAATTTTTACTCACAACGGGCGAAAATAATACTTTAACACTCACAAAAAGTTTACCTGGTATTGTTGTTGTTATTATTATTATTATTATTTTTAATTTCAGAGTGATTGGTTAAAAATAATTCTCATTATATACATTTATACGAAATTTTGTCCTAAGCTTCCATATTAAAAATTTTGGAAAAATGATAATTATTTAGCAGATTATCACAGATCTATGGTTCAACCATTCGCTTTAAAGGTATTGACAAATTCTATTGAAAAATACTCATACTTTAAATTTTCACCCACAGGAGGCTAAAACGATATTTTTAAACATACAAAACATTTACCTAGTTCACAATTATTTATTATTATTAATATTATTATTATTATTTATTTCACAATGATTTGTTAAAAACTAATCCTCATTATGTATATTTATACGAACGTTTGTCCTATGTTTCCATATTTAAAAAAAAAAAAAAAAAAAAAAAAAAAAAACGATGTGATCTGTGAGCGATATGCCCCAAAAACTAATCAACACCAACTTAAGTCAACTTCCAACCAAATATAAACTTATATTGTATTCTGTCTATTATTTCGTGAGATAACGTCTACAAAATTTTGGATATTATACACAGAAAGAAATGAACAGCGCTAAAAAGAGAAAAAAGAAAAAAAAAGGGAGAGACATTTTCTAAAAAAGGCCAAACCATGTCCATGAATTTAGAGCATTTCAAAACGTGTAAATTTATCGAAAACTAGAGATCAAAATTTTTTACGATTCCAGTACTTTCTTATTATGTATAACGAAGGAAATAATAATTCTGTTGTTACACACAAATTAAACATTCATGTTTAATGTAAACATTTTTATACTCTAATTATGTAAACAGTAAAGTAAAATTAAAGTAAAATTTAATGTAATAAATTTTGGGAAAAAAAATTTTGTTGTTAATTAAATGTGTTGGAAAGGCTTTTAGAATGAAATTCACAGAAAAAACTATTACGATTTAAAGAAAATTATTTGTTCATTAAGTAGTTTAAAAACTCAACTGCTATGCATTAAATACTTTGATATAACTCGTTCAGGAAACGGGAATTAATACAGGCATTTATTTTTATTTTATTTTTATTTTATTTTCATTTATTTCTTATTTTTATTTATTTATTTATATTTTATTTATTTATTTTTGCCTGCGCTTGTGTAACGACTTGTAAACAAAGAAAATTTGTGAGTACACAGTTTTTAAATAAGGGACAAGGTGTGGTGAATCTTAAGTCATTATCTATCTATAATAATAAAAGAAGATGTCTGTCTGTCTGTCTGTCTGTCTGTCTGAGCATCTATACGTTCAGCCCCTACTGAAAGCAGAAGTATAAAATTTGACATACGGGTACCTAGAAGCCTTCCCGAGGGGATAGTGAAAACAGAATTTAAAAATTTTAATTAGTTGCGGAGATATTAATTGAAATATAGACCTATGTTTAATCAAAAAGCGATCTCAATCACTGAGAATTCACCGCGATTGCATAAAAATAGATATTTTAACGGAGTTAAAAGCAGAAAAAATGGAAAATAAATACTGTTCAAATTTCATGAAAAAATATGAAAAAATAAAAAAATGACATATTTATTGGAAAAAGATTAAGTTTTCTTTTTCATTTTTTGAAAATTCGTAGTATTTGGTTTTAATGCCCGATAATTCGGTTGTGAATATTTTGGAAAGCGTACGATTATTAGGGAGGGCTTGAGGGAGGGGGAAAAGGAGCAAAAATAAAAAATAAAAAAAAAAGAGTTACAGCGTTTGAAATTGGTTGGTATATTTAGATTTTAAGGCAAGGTAAATCGATTGCGGATATTTTTGAGTGTAAAATTATTATTATCGACGGAAAGGAGGTGGGGGGAGAGCGAAGAGGCAAAGATGTAGAAAAGGAACGGGAGTTTCGGAGAAAACCACGGAACACCCAAAACACCTTTATTCTTTAATATTTTACAGAGATTCGAATTCCAATTTCTGCTCACATATCGTACTAAGGATTTTTAACGTTATATTGCCCGAAATTATGCAAGTTTCGGAGAAAACCATGGATAAGTCGGACACAAATCTTTTTATAAAAATGTCTATACTAACTTTGTATCTCAGCTTCTAATTAACATAATTTCATAAGTAATACATCATTTAAAAGTTATTTGAATTACAATTGATGAGTATGTGTTGCAAATCTCTGTCGCCAGAGGGCGCTTTGATATTTTAATAATTCAATATCTAGAATTCTACTTATAACACATCATTTGAAATATTACGGAAGTTTTAAACTGATGTGTGTCGTTAAATTCCGTACGGGAGTTTCAGAGAAAACCACAGAAAAGCCAGAACACCTTTATTACAATATCTCCAATTCTAATTATGATGCAGGCTTTCGAATTCCGATACTCCGTTCACATTTCGTATTAAGGATTTTTAACACGCAAGTTTCAAAGAAAAAAAAAAAACGAAAAAATCAGACACAAATTTTGCTATAACAATGTTTATATTACCTTTGTATCTCAGCATCTAATTAACATAATTTCATAGGTAAAATATCATTTTAAGCCTTTTAAACTGAAATTGAGGAGTACATATTGCAAATCCTTGTCGCCAAAGAGCGCTTTGTCATTTTAATAATTCAATATCTCCAATTCTGATTATCAGTAAATTACTTATTGGGAGAAGATTGGGAGACCGTAGGCCTCACCGGGTTTTGGATTTGCCACGATCAGAATTTTCAAGGTCCTTTATATGGTGAGCGAACAGGCTATTTCAAATCGTGAAACGTAAAGCGGCGCCTTAGTCGCAACAGAGCGAAAATTTGCTACGGTTAAAAATTTCAAATATATTTGTGGTATGAGCGTGGAAGCTGTTGTAAGTTCTAAAACGGGGATAAGGCGCCGCAGGCGCCACCGAGCTGGACTTTGCTGAAGTCAGAATTTTGAAAGATCGTAACACGGTGAGCCAACAGGCTGTTTCAGATATTGAAACGAGAAGAGGGCGCCGCAGGCGCTACAGAGTGGTAATTTACTGCGATTAAATTTTTCAATGAAGTTATTTTCACTATATGTCAATGAGCTGTTGAAGGACCTGAAATGGGAAAAAGACGCCACCAAGCGGGAGTTTCGTAAAGTCGAACTTTTCAAGAATCGCGAACCAGCTGGTCGCCGAAGGCGGCTAGTTGTAAAATAATTTTAATAAAGTACACATGGAAATATCTTATTTTTTACAAGTAAAATGTTATAGTTTATTAAAAGAACTAGAGAAATATCCCAGTATTCAAATTTATACACACACACATACACATATATATAACTTTAAGAAAGAAAAAAGCGATAAAAAGCATTTTAGGAAATCGACAAAAGTTAAAAAATTGTACAAAAGTTAAAATTGTGAGAAAATTAGTATTTCCCGTCTAGATAACAGAGCTAGTGCTAAAGTGGCAGAACATAATAACTCTTATCTCCCCGTTAACTAATGCCCATTAAGGCTCTTATATCTACCCAAGAATAGTAGGAAATTTCGGTGGTTTCAATAAATTAAACTAAAAATATGATTTTAAAGGCAATACAAGCTGTGCATTATCTTTTCAGTATAGATATGAATGCATACGTTTTTCTTCTCGTGATAACAAAACTACTAAATCACAGGGTAGTTTTAACGCAAAATTCAATAAGAATATAAAAAAGAAAAGATGCGTTGAAAATGTATGTAAATTTATGCAAAACTATTGAGGCAGGCGAGTTTGTGTTAAATTAACAAACCGCTGATAAGATCGCCGATAAAAAGTTCACCTTTGAGGAGACTAGTGTATCTAAGAGCCCCTTAACTGTAAATTCGCCTGAGAAGAATAATAATTAGTATAGCAAAATCTGTCTCCAAGATACAGCTGTAAAAAAATGCATTCATCATTTAAAATTGAGTAAAATTAGTAACACTAACAAGAAAAAAAGACCTTAAACGCGGCAAAAATGTTCAAACAAATTCCAATTCGTTGCGTTTTATTGAAAAGTGATGATGAGCTAAGAGAAATTATTATATATATATATTTAACTCTCACCACAATATGAAAAAATAGATTTCAGTTTTGGAAGCATTCATAAAGATATAAGCAACAAAAATTATGCGTATTACCTCATCATATTAATTAATTAATGAGGATTTAATGAAGTAGTACTTTAGCATACCATTCATACAAAGTGATAAAAAAAAAAAAAAATTAGGACCTTTCAAATATTATATATTTATACATATATATATACATTGTTACACAATTATAGAATGCAAGAGAAACGCATGATTAAATACCAAATTTATCAAAATATCCAAAATAGATATATCCAGGAATGGTTAAAAGAAATATGAATTAATCCGCAATACTCACACTTTATTAAACTAGAAAGGCCCACACACGCCAATAATGAATAGATTAAATATAGCACATTGACAACAATAAAGAATGTCCATCTATACCAAAATCTTTAACAAAAAAAAAAGAACAATGATACATTTTATTACAAGTAGGAAAATGTTAAAAATTAGAAGAATTTCTCTTCAGGAAATGTACGTTCTTCGCTGAGCAAAAATATCGCAAGATTTCGAAAACTATAGTAGCAGTGTTAAGCCAAAATACTAAAATGTACTTTTTATCTTGCAATAGATTTTAAAATTGAAAGGAATAAAGAAGAAATAAATATCCAGGAAATTTTTTTCTTGGACAGAGCGCGTCTCTGGAATGCCATCAAGTATTTTATAGCTATTAGATAGGTTCCACCCCCTTCCTTTGCTCCTCCACTTCTTAGGTATCTGACATCAAATCATCATGTCGAGTTCATCCGAACTCACTCATGTACACCATCCGAGACACCTTTGATCATGTACTCTCTCTCTCTCTCCAGGTTCCAAACATCTTCAGGTGGAGATAGGCGGTAGTTTCGACTACCGTATTGGGAGCTCCCAAAGGTCATGTGATGATGATGATGACAAAGGGAAATTATCATTATCACAAATAATTATATTCCACATCATATTCCTTTTCAAAGGGACTTCTTTCGTGGTAATTTAATATTGGATTTTTTATTTTCATGGGAACTAAATATTGGATATTCCATTACTTCCTGAGATATGTTTGAAAAGATTTTGTATATAATAATAAAAATAATAATAATTCATTATTATAATTATGAACATGGGGAAAAAGGTTTGAATTAGCAAGGTATCAATAAGTAATTCCATAAGTAAGTGAAGCATTATACAAAGCAAATGATATTGAAAACGTTAATAAACATAGAAAAATAACTAAAGGGCAACTCTGGTAGCAGGGTAATATATAGTGAGTTGTTTCTGAGACAGTGATACATATGAGATCATATCACTATCACAGCTCAACAACAAACATATTTCAACATTGAATTAAAACAAATGCAAGAAGTAGAAAAAATGGAACCAAACAATTTTAGGAAAGTAGCGTATTATGAATAATTTACCAAACATCATATTTATAACGATAATGCAAAGGAACCAGGAAACAAATCATGATAAAAATTATAAAGAATTTAAAATAATAAGTGTATTTGTGTATATATATATATAGTAACAAAGTATTAGAGTGTAGAAAAGCAGATCATAAAATGCAACCATAATCCGCAAGTACTAAAATAAGTTAATAAATAGCTAAATATATTTAGCTATTTATTATCTTTATAAATAGCTAAATATATATTTCTTAAAAACCTTTTCAAAGAAATCGCAGGCAGAAATGAAAAAATATCACAAGGAGAAATTAAAGATTTAATTGAGAATGAATTAAAAAATAAACAAAATCTAAAAAATGAAAGCATACACTATTTAATACTCTTCAGGGGCATTAGTTGAAATATTGAATGGAAATAAAGGCGAATAGCACAGAGAAAAGAAATTACATATATTAATGCCCTATTCACCCATACAATATGAAACCAACTGAACAGGAAAACAAGATACATATAATAATAAGAAGAAGATTAAAAAAAAAAAAAAAAAAAAAAAAAAAGAAGAAGATAAAAATAAATTTGGAAGAAAAAGCATTACTTTCAGAGTACAATAAGGAAACGAAAGTTCCGCTAAAAAAAAGCTTTTTTTTTTTTTTTCAATGAAGATCGAAGTATATTCGTATAATAAACTAATATGTGCTCGGGGATTAAGGCTATTCAATAATCAGATTCCCTCTATAAAAATAAATGTAAATATTTCGTTTAAAGATCGGAACTTAGAGTCCTAAATTTACTTAATTGAAATAACGTATTTAAATTAATTTTTCAAAAAAAAAAAAGTACTTTCTAAACTAAAAGGCGACATACTCAAAGAGTAATATTAAAAAAAAAATCTGGAGTGACTCCACTCGACTTTCCGAACATTGAGTAATTAACTGTTTTGTAGATAAAGTAAAGAAAGAGGAGTTTGTTAAACAAACAAAAGAGAGAAAACCATAATAGAGTATTTGAGTACTTTTCTCCATATATTACACGATGTTTTATTTAACGCTACTGAACTTGGAGCCCATAGATCATAAAGAATTTTTCGTAGTGTCCCTGTAAAAATCTATAAATGCTACATTCACAAAAATGCTTATAGTTAGTGCAACAGTAATTTATAATATTCGTATAAATTTTCAGCTTAATTGAATAAGGCATTTAGATACTATCGCACTTTTAAAAATTTCGTCCCATAGGCCATAATGATAAAGAATTTTTCTGTGTCCCTGTAAAAAAACTGTAAGTGCTAAATTCACCAAAATCTATACAGTTGGTGCAACTGTGACCTATAACAAGTGTACAAATATTTTGCTCAGATTAATAAGGCGTTTAGACGCTATGACACTTTTAAAAATTTGGCTTCATAGGCCATAATGATAAAGAATTTTTCTTTGTGTCCCTGTAAAAAAACTAAGTGCTAAATTCATCAAAATCTATACAGTTGGTGCAACTGTGACCTATAACAAGTGTACAAATTTTTTGCTCAGATTAATAAGGCGTTTAGACGCTATGACACTTTTAAAAATTTGGCTTCATAGGCCATAATGATAAAGAATTTTTCTTTGTACCCCTGTGAAAAAACTGTAAGTGCTAAATTCACCAAACTCTATACAGTTCGTGCAACTGTGACCTATAATATGTGTATAAATTTTCAGCTCAATTGAATAAGGCATTTAGACGCTATCGCACTTTTAAAAATTTGGCTCCATAGGCCATAATGATAAAGAATTTTTCTTTGTGTCCCTGTAAAAAAACTGTAAGTGCTAAATTCACCAAAATCTATATAGTTCGTGCAACTGTGACCTATAACATGTGTAAAAATTTTTTGCTCAGATTAATAAAGCGTTTAGACGCTATCGCATTTTTAAAAATGTGGCTCCATAGGCCATAATAATAAAGAATTTTTCCTGGTGTCCCTGTAAAAAAACTATAAGTGCTAGATTCACCAAAATCAATAGGGTTCGTACTATGGTGACTTACAATATACGTACCAACTTTCAGCTTATTCGAGCAAAACGTTTAGACGCTAGCGTGTTCACTCACACACATACACACACACACACATACATACATCATCGTAAAAATAGTGAAAACGGACTCGTTGGACCTCGAAACGTATAGAAACATCAAAATCTCAAATTCGGATTTTTGACATGATTACAATACTTTCCTCACTATAGTGTTCCGAAAGTAACAGAACTCGAAAAGCTTCATTTTTGAATGAGATACCCTTATAAAACGAATCAACAAAAATCCCAAAGGATAAACAAGGGAGGGAAAACAGGGAAAATCTGACTGATGGGTAGCTAATTCTTCACATTAAATGAAACAAGTTTTGCAATTTTCTTTAATTAAAAGTGAACAACAAAATATTGTCTTTAAAACTGCTCATCACACAATTAATTATTTTAATATTATCGTTGCAAAACGTTATGAGTCACATTGTTACGCAGCAAAAAAAAAAAAAAAAGCTGTTATTAAAGTCTACACTATTTGCCTATCACACTGAATTAATCATACTGTAATATCAGTGTGATTCGAGTTTTAATTATTAAATAGAAAGCATAAAAGTCCCATACTATTGTGAATAAGAATTTTATTATTATTATTATTATTATTATTATTTAAAATATTTAAAAATCATTACGTATCGTAGTTAAACTAAATTTTAATTACATTAAAAACTGAGACAGATAATATACACTAAAAATATATACAATTTAAAACATTAAAAACACAAAACATAAATTTAAACGTTTCGAGCCTTTTACAGGCTCCTCATCAGTAAAAACATTAAATGTAAATGCCGAGAAGAACAACAGACATTCATTAAGATAGTACAACGTATTCAGCGGGAACTGCGCATGCCTCATTAAGTGGTGAAAAATGTTGATTTGTGTACCAGCCCTCAAGGAAAATTCTTGAATGATAATTTAAACAGTTAGATATGATTATTTTTGTATATTTAAAATCAGGTAAACGGTCAGTTTCTATGGCATGCTGTACAATTTTCGAACGTATATCACGGTTTTTGAAATTTCTTTTATGTTCTAGAATTCGATTATGAAGAGAACGGCCAGTTTCACCAATATAAACCGAACTACAATATTTATAAGGGATATTTACAAGGGATATTATAAATAACACATGTACGGGGAAAAGGGGGGATAACTGGTTTAAAATTAGAAAGGAAATTATTATTATTTGAGTATTTTTTATAATAAGTAATGCAGGAGAACATAAAAAATGACAATCGTTTTTAATAATAATAAATGTTGTATTAAGTTAATTTAGTATTAAAATCATTCTTCAAATAATAATACATATTACAAAAATGCAACAAAATTTCAGAAAAAGAAAAAAATATTTTCTTGACGTTTTGACTTAGTAATAGTAGTTCATTTTATTAAAAATAAATACATAAATGTATAATCTAGCACCGTTTTCATGGATATTAAATATGAATAGCGTGAAAAATAATGAAAAGTTAGTTTATATAGGTTGACTCTGCTCAATTCCTTATCAATATTTGTATGTTCTCATAAATTTTATGGAATTGTAAAGATTTTTAAAAGACAATTTAAACTTTGATGACAATAAATATAAACAGAAATTTATACGAAAGGTTGCTCTATTCTGCTATCTCAAGAAAAAAAATTATTTCGAATATTTTAAGGTTTTTTTTTTTTTTTTTTTTCATATTTTAAAGTAGGTATATTCAACATAAAAAACACTACCAGCATATATAATGGCCTGCCTTTTTTATGCAGTATTCATTCTTGAGATAATGTCTACACAAACTAACAGGCTAACATACAGATGGACACCAAATCAATCTACCAATTTTCGGATTCCTCACACTATAAAATTTCTAAAAATAACAAAGTGACTAACATACAGATGGACACCAAATCGGACTCCGTATTTTCACATTTCACGTATCATGAAATTTCTAAAAATAACAAACTGACTAACTGACAGACAAATAATAGTGCTGACTCTAGGCTAATTTGGTAGGATGCTCCACCCTGCAGCCTTTTTTTTTTTTTTTTTTTTTTTTTTACCATTTTAGCACACGGCGGCCCTTTTAAAAACATTTTGGTACCAAGTAGCCTTTTCTAACATTTTAAATGTTTAGAGGCCTTTAGATTTCCCCCCCCCCCTGACTTTTCAACCTTCTAGCAATAGATCTGCAGTATATATATATATATATATATATATACGTAAAATTAGTAATTTACTTTTGTCACGTACAAAAATCACAACATAGAACACCGCAAATTATGCCCTTTTTGAAAATAGGTTGCCCTTTTTTATTGAATTCCCCCCGGCGGCGCTTTTATTCTAGAGTCAGCACTAGATAATACTGATGATTTTGTGATTTTCAAATTCCCCGTACCTCAAAAAACAGAAAAAGTAAAAGTGAAAAAAAAAAAAATCGAAGTCGAAAATTTTCACGAACACCAAAATTGTATGGTAGTCAAATTCTAAATGGTGAAAAACTGAAAATTCAATAAAAATTCCACCTATTTTTATATAAGGATTGACACGGTAAGATATGGAAGCTAAAGTTATTATCCTCATAAATAAGTAAATAGCATATAAAAATAGAATACAGATATATATATAGATATAGGAAACAGAACAGAATAATGGCGTAAGCTTGAGAATACAGATGTCCTTAAGCACACAATCTAAAAATGGTAAGACATAGAAAAATCAATCGCTGTTCAAACAATATAAAACTGAGTAATATATTTTTATATTGCATATCAGATGACAAAGTCTGAGGGTTATGCATAGAAAAGGTCAATTTTAAGAGTAAGAAATAAGTTATTTTTAGTCCTAATTCAAGAAAAATATTATTTTACAAATAACACTAGCCGTATAAGAATGTTTTATATATTAATGCGTTATATGATACAACTGAAAATCTTGTTATTGGTGACAATAGATGCATCACAACCTATGATAGTCGTGAAAAATTTCGACCTCGGTATTTTGACCCTTTTACACGCTTTGAGGTGTTAAAAATCCGAAAATCGCAAAAATTGGCCGTCTGTAGATTAGCCAATCAACAATTAGTAAATTAGTTTTTTTTTAGTTTGTCAGCTATTTAACTCAAAAACGAATGATAAATATCAACATTCTAAACATTTTTCTTTTAAAACGTTAAATTATTCGAAATTTTAAAATTTCATTAACATTGTAGAATAGGGCAATATTTTACATAAATTTATGTTATGACAATTATAACATGGAACCGCCTGAAAACTAAATTCAAAACAGAAACTAATAAAACTTGCAATAAATTAGAATAATGTAAGTGCATAGAAGTTGGGAGAGGGTAGCCTAGTGGACCGGGCATTTCAATCCTCGATCGGTTCTGATCATCAGTTCAGTTATGAATAAAGAGAAGAGTTTGTATGTCTGTCTAGTTGTGTGCGCTTTGGCGCTCAAACCACTCATCATAGAGCTACATCTTTGCACAGAAGTAACTTGGACCCTCTAGGGAAGTACCTCATCGAGATTTTTCCCATTTTGCAATTTGAATTTTTTAAAAGTATTCTTTTCCATTTCATTCATTATTATAATTATTATTTTGTTATATTTTCTTAAACTTGTTCTTTTACTGACTGTGTGCGCTCTGGTGCTTAGGCTACTGATCATAGAGTTACAAAATTTGGCAAAGGGGTAGTTTGGAAGATTTTTGACTTTAAAATTTCGAATTATTATTATTATTTTAAATTTATTGATTTTTCTGTTTCATTTTCTTAAATGTATTCTTTTATTTCAATCATTTGCGTTTCTTAGCAACGGCTATTATACTATTTACATTCACTATTTATTATTTTCTTTGAAAGAGAAATATTTTTATTTATTTATTTATTGTATTTATCAGAATGATATGGTAAAAACGAAAGGCATGATTTTAGTTTGCCCTCGAATATATATATAATTTCACAATGGTTGGATAAAATCATGATAAAATGGTACACCTGTTGAGCGATACGCTAGTTCTCAAGCTAGAGTTGGTAGTAGAAGACCTTTGTCACATATATACAGACAGACGGACATTTTCTAAAAATGGTCAAATCGTGTTAAGGATCTCTCAAACAAGTAAATTTATCGAAAATCGAAAATTTTCCTTCTATTGAACACAGAAAAAAGTAATAAAATCTATTTTTCTATAAAATAAAAACAATATTTTCGAAAAACAAGTTCAAAGATTGAATAATTTAAAAAAAATTCTAAAACTAAACTTTGCTATTAATAGACAGAAGTGATTGTATTTGGGCATTTAAAAAAAAAAAAAAAAAAAAAAAAGATTATTCGTCACTAATAGTTAAGAAAATAAAAATTTGCTTGAACAAAGAAGATAATTGATATATAAATAGATGAATACTTGGTCCGATAACTGGACTTCGAGCCTACATTTTACGTCAAACGGGGAGAAGAAAAAAAAAACTCTCTGATAGCGGATGAACTTTGATTTTTAAATAAGTTCTAAAGTTCTATATTCGACCTTTGCTTATCTTTTTCAAACTAAATATCGAGGTAAGTTTTCTTGTCCTATGCATAAAAATTTTGTCAGATCTTTCCAGAATTCAATAAAGCTTTTTAAAATGTCAATATTTACGATGAAGTAGATGAGATAAATTTCCACTGCCTATATTAAAATGACTTCATTAATCCCAGATGTAAAGATTATGAAAACCAATGAATAAAATCTAACAATACTTGTAAAGCAATTTGTTTCAGTAAGCATGCATAAAATTTGTTTAACAAATTGGAAGTATAGCATTTTTAATTCACAGGTGCTTATTATTTATTTCAATAAATATAAAAGTTTTCACACATAATTGGAAAAAATAAATATAAAATAATTTAAAATAAAATAACATAAAATTAACTTGATTATTTTTTCTTCTCTTTCTTTGTTCTTTATTTTTTTTTTTTTAATAAATACTACTTTTCAATAATTTTGAAAGTATCATTTGAGAAAAAAATTAGACATTCAGAAACAAAAACAATAATTTAAAAAATTATTCACGCATTTGAGTATTCATAAGCTTTTTATAATGGTAGATGATGTTGGTGTTAGTTTTAATACCAATTGTCTACACGAAGAATATAGACATACATGAAATGCATTCAAGAGGTCTTTATAAGGGGTCCTAGTCCGTATTCTCGCTAGTTTCCGAGAAAATCACGGTAAACTCTGTCGACAAACGCGACCTGTGATAGAACTTGCACCACCCGTAAGCTTCGAGATAAGAATCTTTCGGTCACTGGTGGAGCTTTATAAAGACAGATTATTAATTATTTGGGAATTTCGGAAATACTATGTATTTCTTGCTTGATGCCAACATTTTTTCGTCTGATGAAGGGTCGTGCTTAATTATTTTGACCCGAAATAATTGTTACGTATTTTTGAAATTTATGATGTTGACCAATAAAGTTCATTCATTTTCATCTTTCACTAGTATTTGGCAGCATTTTTCTACAATATACAAATTTAATTAAGCATGTTGTAAAGCTTATAGCAATGGATGTAATATGAACCTACTACTACACTACCTTACCACATACTTCTGGACTTAGGTCCCCTTAATATTTGTTTAATTCAAATTTTATCTAATTATTCATTTTTATTTATTTAATTAATGTTAGTCTATGTAACTGGAGATTTATATGATAATAAGCTGTGAATGATAATTTCAAGTAAGTGGCGGTCATCTTTCGTGGTAGCAAATATTTCTCTGAACTCCATAACTGACACGTATAATCTCGCCTTGTATTTATTATTACTATTTATTTAACTGTAGGTATAATTTAACACATTTACATACAATATTAAAGTTGAAAATACAGAAAAATTTAGCATTAAACTAATGCAACTTATTTTCAAAGATAGTGAAGAAAAATTTGAGAATAGTATAGTAAATGTTACCACACACTTCAGGAAGAGAATTCGAAACCTTTGATCAATACACAGTTTGTAAATAACAAAAAGAGGAAAATTAGTGAAGTTTCGATATAGAACTGATCATAATATTATAAGCAACTTAACATTATCCTAGCCCGCCTATTGTAACATTCGTGTGCCATAACCAATTAAAAAATATTTATGTGATAAGAGTTCCGTGGTCAAATTTTGTGACCTGCGGTATGAGTACAATTACTATAAACCTTTGACAGCAACCGACAACCTATCTGGTTAAGAAGGCTATAGGCACGGTTAGGGTGCCTATATTGCCTTTATCTAGTCACCCTAATTCACCTTATGCTAATTTTATATGAGATTTGTGTGTGTGTCAGTTGTTTTACTCAGTTTCCAAGCTGTTTTGCTCATGCCGGGGTGTCACTATTTTCCCCCGTGTAATTCTGAAGTAGAGCGGTCAAAGAGAAAACAAACAATCTGAACACTCCGGCATAGAATTCGCATGGGCAAACAGTTCGGAAAATGAGCAAAAATACCAATAAAAATTCATAGAAGATTAAAATAAATGCCTTGAGGCTGGGAAAGGGTAGGTATGCGGTTAGCTCCCATAATCTACGGGCCGATACTCATATTTTAGTTCTTTAGAAAAATAAACGTTTTGTCTGTAATCAAGGCCGTGTGTGTCAGTTGTTTCCAAGCTGTTTTTTTCATATGAATTGGTATCATTAATGTTTCTCCCGTACAATTTTGAAGTACGGCGATCAAAGAAAAAAACAATCCGAACACTCCTGCAGAGAATTCACATAGATAAACAGCTCAGAAAATGAGTAAAATACCAATAAAATATGCATAGAAAATTAAAATAAATGCCTCGAGGCCGAGAAGGGGTAAGTATGCGGTTAGTTCCTTTACGACCAGCTCTGGCGGATACTTCCATGTTTTTTGTTTTTTTTTTTAAATACACGTTTTTCTGTAGTCAAAGCAGTACCCAGAAAAAGTGCAAACTTTAGCACATAATGTTGAGTGGTAAAAACGAAATATAACTTAAAGAAAAAAAAAATCGACAAATATGCAAAATTTTGAAAGGGTTTTGAACCTCCTAAAACAGCCCCTTGGCTCCGGCCTTGTCTGTCGGTTAATTTTGTGGCTTCAGGCCGATTGACTACGCTATGGTCTTAGGCCTATAGATGGAATACCCTACGTGGAGGGGGGGGGGGTTATTTCTAAGGAGACCTAGCTTGTATATTTACGCGAGTTTCGGAGAAAACTCCGAACGGTTAGATCGATGAGCGCGACCTGGGATCGAACTCAGCAATTCCCATCTTACCAGCATTGAGCGTAGGGTCTTGTCTGTAATAGCGTCATAGGGAAAAAGATTGTCGTAGGTCCTCTATTCTGGGCATAATTTTATTTTAAAATAAAAAGTCTTTATTTAAATAATAAAATATCATGCTGGTTACAAAAAAAAAAAAAAAAAAAAGATTGAGTTCTTGGTAATTGAAACTTTTTCAACATGAAACCGATAACAGAGTACACAAAACAACTAATCCTTTTGAATAGTTTTATGTTTGCTTTAAGGGATTTTCCCAAAAATCGTTTCAGTAATGGAATATTCGGCAGTGTTTGATCAGAGTCTTTTTACTCACACGATCTATATTTAGACCAAAAGTTTTATCTTGACTTTAACAAAAATAGCCTCGCCGACAGATAAATGTGTTCAAAGTACACAAAAACTGCGCAGCACATATCACAGCTTTCTATCGGCTTCCAGTGAACAGTTACTTACAGTTACTAAGCAGGTGATAAAATAATGAATAAATTTATATTTGCGTCAACTCCATAAAGAAAGCGATAGTAAAACTTGCGATATATGGAACCAAATACTATTTTAGGAAATATTTGATAAAAAACCCTTAAAAATGTATTTATAATTTTTTTTTCCCCGAGAACAAGGGATTAAACAGGTGTTGAGCAGAAATTTTTGGTAATCTTGATATGTTATTTCATTTGTAACTCAAAAAGCTGTTCTGTTTAAAATGACCGCAAAATGAATTTTTTTGTAAATACTATAAGATTATTTAAAAGTTATCAAAGATGTCAGACATAAATAAAAGAAACTTACAAAAACTTTTACAAAGGAGCATTTTCAAAATTAAAAAAGAAAATATGAAGAAGAAACTCTTCTTTTTTTCTATGGGTTCAAATTTCGCATATCATACTATTTATAGACCGATCGTGTGTACGTACGTCCGGCTATCTCCTCACGAACCGCTAAAACGCTGAAAGATGCGGGAATAACAAAAGAAGCGAAATAACACAAGGATTTCGAATTGACTATATTCCAATTAGTTAAAAAGATATCAACTCGAGGTCCAAAGCAAGTACAAGATAAGCAACACGACGTACTGCTTAAAAAATAAATAAGATATAATAAAATATCCACCCTCAGCAGCACCAGCTGCCTGTAGAGATAGGCTTTTACAATTACATTTTTGCACACACACAAACATTTAAAGCTTTTATTAATTGTAAAGTTTATTTTAAATTATTCAGAGAACTCTGCCCAAACCACTGTCTAAAATTTATTAGACTAATTTTGAGTAGCTATGTAATTATCTATAAATTATATAGCTAAACAATGTACAGTAAAACCTCTCTAAGTTGGACACCTACGGTTCCAAGAAAAACTGTCCAACTTATAGGGGTTAGACATAATGTTAATGGATACATTCCGTTCGGAGAAAAAGCGTCCAACTTAGAGGGGTGTCCAACTTATAGGGGTGTCCAACTTGAGAGGTTTCACTGTATTTTAACTTAGCACAGCGCAAGAGAATTAAAAAAACTGAACCAACTCGAAATACGCTCTGAGGCATTTCGAAACATAAGTAGCATTTATATATTGGAATTATTTTGTATGCCCCTGTAAAAGAACAATAAATATTCTTCTTAGCATATTTTATGTGGAAAATTTTTTTCTGTGTATAAAAAATGCACAGTGTCAATTTCGTTTTGTTTGGTACACTCTAAATATGTTAAACTGTACTTTCCAAAAATTTAGTCCACAGACATAATGTATTTGAATGCATTTGCATGTCTCTATACACGAACTAATTATTCGATTTCAATAAATTTTTTATGTAACATCCCCATATGATACAAATTTAAAGTACCGAGTTTGGACTTGCGTCCTGATATCTATTCTTGAGTTATGCTAATAACAGATACACAGACCAACAAATAATAACTCGATTTTCATATTCAAGGGACCTCAAAACGTGTAAATATCGAAAAATATCAATTTTAAAAAATTACCCCAAAACAATTCTTTCTCCACTAAATATGGGTAATAGAAAGAAAACGTTACTAGTAAACAAAGCAATAACTATATTATTATAAAATAAATTACTAATATAGAAGAAAATATACAAAAACATATTATTTTATTTTTAAAACCATAAATTAATTCGAAGATAAAATAATCATGTTTTTCTCTATCTATAGTAATATAGTCCGAGGACAGGATAGATACAAAATAAAACTTGACACCTGATAAATAACGAATATAAAGCGACATTTCAGAAAAGAGTAAATTAATTCCGTACCATTCAAAATCGATATTCACACTAAACTCATATAATTAATCATATTTAGAAATTTGTAATTTAAGTGTATCCATCATTATTCAAACTCTAAATATATTTATGCCATGTGATTTCATATGATAAGCCTTTATTCACACAATATTATTCTTTGCTTTTCTAATGAAAACCCACTTCTTAAAAAAATAAGATAATCAAGACTCTAGAGATATATGAAAAGTATAATTAAAAAAAAAAAATTGCATAGAATAATTAATCACCAGTATTTTTTTTTTTTTTTTTAACTTTGCAAAACTAGTAAAACTAGTTTGAAATTCAAGTGGTGATTTCAATTCCATTCAGTTAAGTTAGATTCTAGATAATTTGTCAAGTAATTATTAAAGCCAGACAGCGCTTTCAGTAATTTTTTAAAAAATTAAAATAGTGTTGATTTTTCTTATTTTTGAAATGTTTTTCTTTGGTAGATTTCGAGAGATATTGAAGTAAGTTTTGAAACAAATGAAAAACTTACGTAAATCAGAAAAAGATTTTGTATTGGTAGGTTTACATTTATTATTTCTTTTAAAGAGGATAAGATCTTTGTTCTTAAAATATATATATATATCCCTCCCCCCTTTTTTAAGGTTTATAAGATATTTCGCAAGAGGATTTTAAAAAATTCTTTAAATAAATTAAAATAATTATAACTTAAGTGAATTCTTGCCGACTTTTAAAATGAGGCATCTGACACCGCTGATTTCTCATTTATAATTTTTCATGATTCATACTTTTTCCAAACTATTAATAATATTTTGGTGAAACTTCGTGGATTATTATTGAAGTGCGCGGGTGTCAAGAATGGATAAGATTTAGAATTTAAAGATAATAATGTCCATGAGTTACAGGTGATATACATCTCAAAATTCTTTTATAGAGTCTTCAAAAATCTAAATAAGGCATTTAAAATCTAAATCTTGCAAACATAATCGATGTTTTAAAAATAATTTCAGTTTAATTTTAGATATTTGGAAAGCAAGGGACAGTCATATTATTATATTTCAATTGCTAACTAAAATTTCATGAGCATAAAAAATAAAAAAATCTGGAGTAACTCCACTCGGCTTTCCGAACATTGAGTAATTAACAGTATTGTAGATAAAGTAAAGAAAGAGGAGTTGTTAAACAAACAAAAGAGAGAAAACCATAATAGAGTGTTTGAGTATTTTTCTCCATATATTACACGATGTTTTATTTAACGCTACTGAACTTTGAGCCCATAGATCATAATGATAAAGAATTTTTCGTTGTGTCCCTGTAAAAACCTATAAATGCTAGATTCACCAAAATGCTTATAGTTAGTGCAACAGTGATTTATAATATTCATATAAATTTTCAGCTCAATTGAATAAGGCGTTTAGATGCTATCGCACTTTTAAAAATTTGGTCGCATAGGCCATAATGATAAAGAATTTTTCTTTGTGTCCCTGTAAAAAAACTGTAAGTGCTAAATTCACCAAAATCTATACAGTTGGTGCAACTGTGACGTATAATATGTGTACAAATTTTTTGCTCAGATAAATAAGGCGTTTAGACGCTATCACACTTTTAAAAATTTGGCCCCATAGGCCATAATGATAAAGAATTTTTCCTGATGTCCCAGTAAAAAAAACTGCAAGTGCTAGATTCACCAAAATCAATAGGGTTTGTACTATGGTGGCTTACAATATACGTACCAACTTTAAGCTTATTCGAACAAAACTTTTGGACGCTAGCGTGTTCACTCATAGGCACACACACACACACACACATACATACATGATCGTAAAAATAGTGAAAACGGACTCAGGGGACCTCGAAATGTATAGAAACATCGAAATCTCAAATTCGAATTTTTGACATGATTACAATACTTTCCTCACTATAGTGTTCGGGAAGTAAAAATATTAATTTAATATTAAGGGGACCTGGCACCCTTGAAGTATGTTTGATATAAAAGCTGATATTTCCATTTAATATTTATAAATTGAACTATATTAGGCTTGTTCAGTAAAATATATATTTAGGCAACAATTCTTATGGTTTTTGCAGATTTTTTACTGATTTGAAATCTTTATATTGCTTTTTATCAGTCTGCATTTTTCATGAATTCGTGATATTCAAAATACTAAAACTTCTACAGCTATTTAAGAAAAGACTTAAGAATTTTTTAAATGTTTAATAGAACCTACCTAAAAGAATTGGGGATAGATTTTGCAATATCTTTAAAATAAAAAGAAAAATATATATATTGAAAATAAAAATATAACAAAAATCACAATTATTATTATTTATTTTTACACATACGTGCACCTTTAATTTTTTATTCTCAAAAACTATTGAATAAATTTCAAAAATTCTTTTAAATAGGTTCTGTATTAAACATTATTATTTTCTTAAATATCTGTAGAAGCTTTAGCATTTTAAAGATCATGAATTCATGAAAAAAAAAAAAAAAAAAAAAAAAAAACAGAGAAAACACAATTTAAAGATTTCAAATCTGAAAAAAGCACATAAAAAACCATAAGAATTGTTGCCTGAATATATATTTTACTGAACAAAGATAATATAGTCCAATTTATAAATATAATATGGAAATATAATCTTTTATACGAAACACTTTAGTAGTGCCAAATCAAAGGTGCCAGGTTCCCTTAAAATATGTCTTGTACTTTCATGCGGTACAGACGAGACCATGGTTAATTCCCTGAACAGTTTACTAACCAAATTTTTCTATACTAGCCATCAATATAAAGCTGAAAACTCATGACCGAACAATATTTACGTATACGTAATTTGTCCAGCAACATCAGAATTTTCTGTATTAATCTACGGCAAACCAAAATTAATCTGCAATTTGAAAATGTCAGGTGAGGTTTCCAACTGTTAGTAAGTAATATATAAACTCGTAAAATAAGCAAAATTTAGATTTACAGATAAATTATAAATGCAATAATCTTGACAGACGCATAAAATAATAAATTTCAGTATTTTTAAAATACCAGTATATCTTTATAAACTGTTAAATTAATCCTGCAATATCTAAAATATCTGCAGCACCCGCTGCAAAATTTATTAAAAGGAAAAAAATAATTAATTAATTAATTAATGCCAAATATGTTATATGCATTTATCATATAAAAATTATAAAATCAAACATTTCTCTAAAAACAACATTAAAATCAAGTTTTGGATACAAATAATAAAAAATCCCTTTTCGGCAAGCTTAAAGGCAAAGGTAGATTCCTTTACGTTAATGTTACAAACGTTAATACTTAGCCAATGGCTTTGTTCTCACACATTGAATTATTTACGTCGCTATTCTGTTTTCAAGAAATTTAATTTTCAGCAAAAAAAGGATTTTATTCAATCTACTTAAAATTTTAGGCTAGATTTATTGGTCTGTAAATGCTTCAATTTTTTTTTCAAATTCAAGCTCATAATAATTCAACAAATAGAAGTCTTAAAGATATATAATCCCAGCAATGGTAAATCCCGGAGGGAGCTATTGGGCTACACCCCCCCCCCCCTCCCCACCCAAGCTTAATTAAAATTATAATTTTTATATAAATTCCATATAACTGAGGTTCAATCTCTTTCTTTAAAAGAAAAAATAATAGAAACGTGAAAATGCACTTGTGACCTTACTATGGTCAAGCACTGGTAAGCCTGGCGTTACTATGGTCAAGTCAAATACAGTTAAGTGGTAGCGGTTTTTAGATAGTTATTTCATTGTAATTTTTATTGAATTATTGAAAGTTTTGTATTGTTTTTTTATGACTCTTATTGTCAGATGAGTAAAAATTGTAAAGTGAAAATGTTTTGGTTCACATAAGCTGGAACATTAACATTAGTTAACATTGGACCATTTGGCATCGCTGAATTTCAATGTTAATTGTTATGAATTTAGTAAATTGTATGATTTGGTGAGATTTTGGTGGCAAAACTTGCGACTTATCAATGAAATTTGTGATTTGGCGGCAAAATTTGATAGTTAACGACGAAATTTTTGACTTGGCGACAAAATTCGTTGTCAGAAGACAAAATTTGGCGAGCTTGGCGATGGAGAAAGGCAGCTTTGGCGTCATTATATTTTCTTTCCATGCGAATACTTCATATCTCTTCACAGACCAATATCTTGTTCCGACGAGATAAAAAGTCAAAGGAAGCTGTAACTTATTACTCTCAATCGTAAGTTTTAAATTCTTGCCTAAGCCGACATTCTAAACTATTCACCACAAACGATATTTGTATTAAGATTGACGTATTATTTTAATTTTATATTTTTAAATGATTAATTAAAGCGTTTAACATGGTTTTTAATAAACACACTTTTATTAACTTGATATGATGCAACTATTAATGTATATAACGGAATTTTGCAATCAATTTTTGGTAACTTCTTGTCGTCTGAAGAACCTGAAATTTTGCACACGACTTCATAACAAATGACAATACTAGATACAAGTATTTCCAGGCACTTTTCTCATCAGGGGCAGGTTCCATGGGCAAACAAAAAATCTATACTTATACAAAACTATCGTATGTGACACAGGATTTGGACGTATTTATATAATGTAGAGTGGCAACAATTAATTTTTTTTAATAAAGATTTAAAAGTATGTAATAGTTTTCTAAAGTCTTTATTAGTTCACTTTTCAATAAAAGTGTGTTCTTTATTTTTTTAAAAATGGTACAATTTTATTTATCAAAATAAGGGAATTCGAGTAATGAAATACTTTAGTTTAAATTTAAGTTTTTATGAAATTAAACTTCAACGGAAAATTCATTAAAATCGTAACTAGTTTATTTGTCAAAGGGATAATACCTAAATGTCCCCAAATTTATTACTTTTTCTATCATACCAGTTTAATTTGTTTAGCAACGATTTACACGATTTTCTTTCTTTCTTTTTTTTTTTTTTTTTTTTTACGGTGACATTTATCTTTTACATTATAGCATCTATGTCATAAAGCTAAGTCTAAATCTGCTTAGCCCTAAGATATGTTGATTTTATTTACATATTTATTTATTTATTTATGAACTTTTATTTTATTTGTTTAAAATCGCGGATAAAATTTTATTTAATTTTTCTAAGTAGTTTAGTACATTCTTGTAATTGTGACGTCATATTTTCCGTTAAATTTAACATTTATTTATTTATTTATTTATTTATTTTTTAACCAGGTTATTATATTGTTTAAAAGCATGATTAAAATTTTATTATATTTTCACTGATCTTTTTTATTATCGTTTGCACGTGACATATGCATCAGATTATAAATTTTTGCAATGAAAGCTATATAGAAAATGTCGGCTATGTAGAACAATTGACGAAAAATCACTTTTTAGCTTGTAACTTCTAAGCAATTGGAGCTATCGAAAAGGTTTAAATACAAAAATTGTTCTTTAGGGTAAGGCGGTCATTCGTCTGATTTGAAATTTTTTCCTATTTTCAATATTAAAGAAATTATGGGCAAATGAAAATTTCCACCCCCCACCATTTCCACCCCCTTTGAGCTGGATACCCCATCTACGAACTCGACCGAGATTTTTACTGTCCTGACAACATATCCTGAGCTGGTTAAATTTAAATAAAAATTACTCCAGTTATCGTGTTCACAACTTAACATGGGAAAAAGCGTTATACATATATATATATATATATATATATACCTATATATATATATATATATATAAACTTTTGAACGGAGGGTGGTTTTGGGTTCTAGGGGTCATGATCGGTGAAGATATGAAGAAATTTTCCAAAAGTCGTGTCATGAGAACTATTGCAATAGGTAGATCTCCTATAAGGAATCTACCTAAAAATAAAATATGTTTTCTACTTTTATTTAGTTCACCGGGATTGAAAGAAACAAACTCAGTGTTTATTTTTATGTCTGACTAGTTTGAGAAACAAGAAATAAGGCGTGCATAAGAAATGTGTATATAAAAACTTTTTGTACATATTTCCAATATCGAAAACTTCATTCGTCACATCAAAAAATCTACTTGCCACTGATTGATGTAATTCCCCACCTCTGGACGAGATTGCTTTTAATATTTTCAGCTAACAAATTTATTAATCCGGTGGGGGGATTAAAATACTTTCTCTTACGAAACACGTTAATAGATGAATTTTCTATTAACAAATCTATCATATTTAAACCTCACTGTGTAAATGAAAACTGTTATTATATTCACAGTTTTTTTTTTTTTTTTTTTTTAACTTATTATAATTTAGTAAAGCATTTCCATCGGTTACATCCAACAGAAAAGTATGTATTCAACAACGTGTGAGTAGAGCTGTATTGCATATGCAGTACATAGTATGCTTAAATTAGGCACAATAAATAAATAAATAATAAAAGCGCACAGCACAACTTAAAATGCACTTCCAGCAGTTTTTAACTACTATAGACCCTAATACATTTGAATTCTTTTGTGTAGACCCGTAATCGAATGATGCATGCTATTCAATCTATTTTTTTATACGAAATGTGCTTTTGTACATACATAAAATGAGCGTTCATTTTCTTATGTTTTGTACAGTCTAAAGAAGTAAAAATATATCAACAAGAAGATCCATTTGTTAAATCGCGGTAATTTTTTTCAAGTAATATCACCATATAATACAGTTTTAAATATACCAAATTTGAACTTCCTACAATTAACTGTAGAAAAATCTCAGTTTTGAAACTCGATTCCAATACTTATTCAACCATACATTGGATAAGAGAAAATAAAAAATGCAGACTCAAAACATAAATAAACGCCGACTTAGACGTCGAATATTGAATCTATAGATTTGATAACAATGCATTGACCGCCATCTAGAAAATAATGATAAAGCAGATTTTTGTTAAAAACCACTGAATTAGAGATATTGTAAATAACGCAAATAAATGCAATTAATAAAATTTTCTGAATTTTTTTCTAAAAATATAGGCATTGAATTTTTATGTAAAAGTAAGTTATAAAATTTGACTTAAATGTTGCGAAAATTCACAATAAAATATATGCTAAAAGAAAAGAGATTGAATTTGTTCTCCTCCTTTTTCAATAATTGTAGTAAATGCAGTTTTACACATGATATTTTACGCATAAAAAAGGCTTGTGTTTGGCTATAACTATTACTTTCAACATAATTTAACAGTTTTTCATTATTTTATTACTTTTTACTAATAATGTTTAGTATGTTAATAATGTAATACAAATGCTTACGAATTTATAATCTGAAGAAATATTTTGGCGGCGTTAAAGGTCCCACGAGGCCTCGGCATGCACACTAGGGACTTAGACCAGGGCAGAGTGTCCTCCATGGGGGGGGGGGGGGGTGTTTATAAGGGGTCTTCATTGCCCACATTCACGCTAGTTTCGGAGGAAACCGCAAAAAACTTTAAACGGCTAGGCCAACGAGTACGCCTGGGTTTGAATCCAGCAACTTTATCTATCAGCTTAGAAAATGGTTAATTAATGCTCTGCTACATAATTTGAACATTAAAATTGAATTCTCGCATTGGTCCAACATAAAAAGTCTATTTCTACTGTATTTAGCATAATTATCTTATTTACACGTAATAAATTTTGTTTATAATAGAAATATAAAACAAAAAACATTGCACTTCTTATTCTGAATAATTAAACTACACACGATACGCACTCAGCACATTTATATATCGCGTCTTTAAACGTATAAATAACATCAATAACAACAATAATAGTAATAATCGGTTCTCACATTACTCTAGATATTTTCAATAAGCAGATTTTTCATCAATAACATATCATGTAATACATATTTTAATACTTTATCATATTCATATTATTTTATTAAACTTCTAAAATAAATCAAGAAGGAAACAATAGAGATACAAATTATTCATTTAGAATGGCTTCGATTCCATGTCATCTTTAAATAACATAGGTGATTGCAACAGGGCTGCCGGATTTTAGCCAGACCAAAAAAAGCCGGCCTTTTTTTGTTGTTGTTGTTGTTGTTTGTTTGTTTGTTTAAACCGTTAAAAAAAGGCCGGCTAAAATGAAAAATTTTTGTCTTTTAATAGAATGCTTTCTTTTCATTTTCTTTAAAGAAAAATTAAAAGTCATGTCTAGAGTATTACTGTAATTAAATTATTATTGTAATAAAAAATTGCACAAAATAAGAGTAAAATTATTTAATAAGTAGAATTCTAAATCACAAATATAAGAAAAATAGTATTATTTATTTAAAAAAATGATCATGTTCAGTATAAAGAATTTAAATTATAAAACAAATTTTACCTCAATAGGATAATTCTCTAATGTAATGTAGTACCAGTCATACAGAAGGATAAGATTCAATAAATAGTTTATTATTAATACTAAATTACTTTTATTTAATAATTATCCGTAATTTTTTTTTAAACTAGTTAGCATAGGTGGACTCTGCTGAATTCCCTCATTACATATTTGTTCGGATAAATTTCTGCTACATATTCACATTAAGAGAAATGAATTTGAACAACTGCTTGACATGGTGACAGACTGAAATGCCCCACCTAATAAATGTTCCGTTTAGTTCAATACATTAACCTTATCCTAATTTTTTAATTAATTTTATTAAGGAGGTTAGTTTCCTATTTTATTTTCCATGCATACTGTTTCTTTACAATGCAATGATCTCCACAATGCAAGTTTATATAAAATATCTATCTATTCTGGTATATTGAAGAAATCTTAAATTTTGAATATTCGTAATCAATTACTATGTTCATGCAAGTATCACAAATGATATTTTAAAAGTAGTCTGACATCCTTACGATGAAAATTTCTCTCAAAATGGTCAGTTATGTAAAATTTCGCCCTTTTCTGTCATGTTAAGAAATTGGTAAATTTCAAATACTTAAGAAAATTTCAAAGTAGAATGTTGATAGTTAATGATGTTCATTCCAGCATCAAAACCAATTTTTAAAAGCTGGCCTGACATCTTTATGATAAAAATACTTCTTTTAAAGCACGTTTAAGCGATATTTTGCCCTATCCCCCCCCCACGTTAAGAAAATCATAAATTTTGAATAACATATAATTTTTTTTAATTAGATGTTTTTCTCCCTCATAAACAAATGACTTTATATTCATAGTATAGGATCAATTATCCAAATGCAATTCTTTACTGAGACTACATGATGTGCATTATTTTAATATCTCAAACTTAAAAGTGTAAAATTTAAATAAAAAATGTTCCTACACCTATGAAGAATGTTTTTATCATACATTGTTTACTTAGTAGATGCTATAATAGCAGGAATTTGAATATTTTAAATTTCATAGAGAAACTTGAGTTCTTTTAGATAATAACACTGAATACTAACATAAGTTAACATATTGGTATTAAAAAATTTGAACAACTGCTTGACATGGTGAGGACAGACTGAAATACCCCACCTAATAGTCTATGTGCCGTTCCTTATCCTAATTTTTAAATTAATTTTGAAGGATGAAAGCAAAAAAAGCCGAAAAAGATCGGCTTTTATTTAAAAAGGTCTATTTTTTAATAAAAGCCGACCGGCCTGGCCTTTTTTTAAAAAAAGTTCGGTTTTCTTGCAGCCCTGGATTGCAACCTTGCTTGAAATTTCTTAAATTATATAAGAGTCAAAATATTGGTTAATATATATTATAATAAATAACAATAAAACTTAAATTATAGACTTTGCGGCCCCTGAAATTCGGGGATCGTGGGACAAAGCCCGATTTACCCATGCGATAATATGTCCCGTAAAATACAACAAAAGAGGGGCGTTGATTAATGAATAACGGCTTAGTAGGCAAACACAAATTGCAAAAACGTATAGGGTAGGGCTCGAGTACAGCGGGGGACCTACAATTCTCGAGGTCCAGAGCGAAAATTTCACTGAGAGTCTCCTAACTGAAGCCCCTACTATTTAGAGTAATGGCACGGCAACTTCACCAAATATATACACTTAAAGGTTAAGTTTTTCCGGAAGCCCCCTCATGTCCTGAGGCCCGGCGCGAACCGCAACCTCCGCTCCACCCTTGGTACGCCACTGTTCGAGTAATGAAGCGGACGCTTCACGAATCGTCGCCGGCAGCCACAATTGGAAAAACTGTGTTTTAAAGAAGTTTTTTTTTTTTTTTTTTTTTTTTTCGCCTCTAAGGGTTATTTACTGCTAATGCTGCTACTGTTAATTACTGCTTTATTTAATTTTTCGTACGTATTCAGTAGATCTTCATCAAATGCTTTGATTTATTGTCCCTCTACTATATTATTTAGCAGTATTTTATTAAAGATTTCAGATATTTTTTATAATTTGATTTTCATTTATTTATATTTCACATTCCTTGAGTCCCACAGTTTTCTTCATACAGACAAACAACTCCATTTTTTCTTGCTTTTATTTGTGCACATAATTTGTTCATTATGTTTTAAGGAGATAATTAAACATTACTCTTCATAAGGATTTTTTCAAAGATTTTGTTCTACAGAGCAATTTGAGCATCTCCAATATTTTTTGTCCATGTTATAATAATGTATATTATATTTGTTTTATATTAAAATGTTTATTATAAGACAGACAAAAGTGCAATTTTAAATAAGGATTTTGAAAAAAAAAAAAAAAAATTGAATTATTTTCATGTAAAGTGAGTTTTCTTGAAAACATTCACGCGGGTTTTTTTTGGGTCGGACAAAATTAAGCTAACACTGCCAATAGGCAAACCATATGCTATGGTAAAATTTGTTTTGCAAATTTCTCATTACTTGAATTCTTTAAAAAATAATTAAATTTAAAAATCCGTTTTTACATTTAGAAAATTCACAACCAATTAAATTGATTTTTTCCATCCAAAAATTAATTTTTTAATATTTAAGCTCTAAAGCGCTGAAAATGAACTAAGCGAATTTTTCACACTATATACTAGAGATGCAACGATTATTCGGCCGAAGCCGAATGTTCGGCCTATTCGGCCTGTCAGCCGAATATTTGGCTTCGGCCAAATATCAAGTCCATTATTCGGCCCAGGCCGAATAATTCTGTAAGAAGAAATGTTTTTATTTATATTTACACAATATAAATAAAAACATTATATTACACAATGAAATTTTTTAATTTTAAAATTTATATTTGTCATGTATTGTGAAAATTTTATTTGAAATTGACTAATATCCCCCCCCCCCCAAAAAAAAAAAAAAAAAAAAAAAAAAAAAAAACTTTCATACCTTGAATGAATTTCATCATACCATTTTAATGTAAGGATCATGTAAAAACTTTTATGCTATATCAATAAGTGCAAAACATATCTGTAGTAAGCTAACATAATCTGTTAAATTTAAAATTAATCTATTCAAATTTGTCCCAACTGAACAATACAAGCAAATTCTGATTTTTTTTTTTTTTTTTTTAAGCATAATGAAAAAACTTAATATTTATCCTTCGTTATTTAATAATAATAAAAAAAAAAAATCCTTCCAGTGAATTATTGGGGGCGGATGGGGGTGGGGGACAAAAAATTAGAAATTGAGTTAGATTGTTCAAAATTGGTATACATAGGGTTTTGGGAGCCTAAAAGTCGAATGAGGAAATGAATGAATTTTCGAAAGTGTAAAATTATTAGGGGTGGGGGGACAAAAATTAGAAATTGAGTTAAACCATTCTAAATTGGTATTTATAGGTTTTGTTGGCCTACGAGTCAAATAAGGCTATTTTAGAAAGTGTAAAATTATTAGGGAGCGGGGGGAAAGAGGGACTAGGGGGACAAAAAAATAGAAATTGAGTTAGACTGTTCAAAATTGGTATATGTAGGTTAATTAGGAGGGGCAGGAAAGGTGGGGAATAAATATGCGTATCCTTTCATCTGTGCACGCGCAGGTCTATACTGCCGACGACAGTGGGGACCCGGTGTAAGTTTTTACTTGATCAAAAAGTTTTTTTTTTTCTTTTTTCATGAGTGAGAATATGGAATTTTGAGAATTCATTCATTATAGTGATTCATTTAAAAATAGTGACCCGCTAGCGGGCGAAGCTCACTAGCATCCATTAAAATATGACTAGACAATACCTCATAAGAAACTTCCAAAGAATTATTATTATTGAGGCAATTTTTAAGCCGAACATAGCCGAATATTTTTTTCAGAATCAAATAATGGTTTTAAAAATTAAAATTTGTATAAAAATAACTTAAAAAGAAAATAATACATTTTAGTTATGAAATGTACAAGAATTGTGCATATAGTGCATACTATTCTATGTTTTTAGACAAAATTGAGTTCATTATTCGGCGGCCGAATAAGCCGAATATTCGGCTATAATTTGGCCGATTAATTGGTATTCGGCTATTCGGCCAAACCATTGTTCGTTGCATCTCTACTATATACCCTGAAAATGAATATTAATAAATAAATAAGCTACGGTGTACAGCAAGAATTAAGGTGTCATAATAAAACCATTATTTTTTCTCTAATTGTTATGAAGAAGAGATCAGTAGTGAATTAGATGAACGGATGTTTTATTAAGATGAGAGCTAAATTATAAATTTAGAAAAAGAATAAGAATTTTAAAACAGATTATTCTACTTTCTTTTATTATTGTTATTTATCAAAAGAACATAAAGCTTTTATTGGATTGGATTGTGGAATTTAAGGTCGATTGACTGTACTAGATCTAATCCTTTGGGCGGATTGCCTTCCGTGGGGGTCTTTTAAGGGATCCTAGCCCGTATTTACGCGAGTTTCGGAGAAAACCTCGAAAAACTCCGAACGGCTAAGTTTACGAGTGCGACCTAGGATCGAATCTCCAAAGCTTTATCGGAAAAACTTAAAAAAGATCATTTGCATTTTTATTTATTTATTTATTCATTTTTAATATAAAAATTTATCTCTAACAATAATAATAAGATGTGAAAGGATATGCACCTAATTCTCTTTAAAAGAAAAAAAAAATATATCGAAGTTTAATGGTTGAATAGCTTAAAATATTATATCAACAATATTAAAATGAAATTTGCTTTTCTTCTATAAAATAAACTTATACCCATCGTCGATGTGTATGTGTTTTATAATTTAGAAAGCTGCTCAAACCTTTTTAATGAAAGTAAACAAAATAAAGTTTTAAATAAATACTTTAAAATCAGTAGAAATTTACGTTGTTACATCAATGTAAAAATTGTATATTATCGTAAATAAAAATTTTCATTTTAAAATGAATTGTAAATATATATATATATATCAAAAATTATATATATATATATATATATATATATATATATATATATATATAAAATTCTACAATTTAAAAATGTAACAATTTATATCATTTTTATAAAAATATTTATAAGTTTATGATTTATGTGGTTTAAAAAAATATAAATAAGTAAAAAGAAAATGAAATGAGGAACGTTTATATAATCTTATTTTCTCATCATTTACTAGTTATCTCCAGATATTTTTCTTTTTGCCGTTAACCAAATTAAACTTTAATTTAAAGTTAAATTTGTGTTTCAATGTAAACAATTTAAAAAAAAAAAGAAAGAGCATTTGTATATTATTTAGTATTATTACCATCATTAATATAGGCTTTTTTTTTTTTTTTTTTTTTTTTTTTTAACTGCATTAATACTAATTAAAAAAAAATAAATAAAATTTAATACATAAAAACAGATTATTCTAGAATCATTTTTTAAGAGCAAAATAATAATAATGAATAAAAAAGAAATGCTCCAAAAAAATCGTAAACTGGAAGTAAATTTTTGAATATAAATTTTAAATTCATTTATGATAAACACATTTATATACAATAATTCGATTTTTTGAGTTATACGTATATCATTATTGTTTTAAATACGTAGCAATTGTGCTATTAAAAATGAGAAAAGACAAAAAATTATTATCAGATAGAAAAATTAATTTTGACTTACTTCTCGGATTTTGGATATTCTGGAAATTTTGTTTGAATGAGTTCTTGAATTGTCCTAAGTGAAAGCGGCTCAGCAGATATACCCTGAGCTCTATGTTTTCTACGACCATAACAATTATTTAAATTTAAGTTCGGACTAAAAACAGATTGATATTTGTCTAAAAGACACCGCAACCTTTGAATTTCTTCATCTTTTTCTTCTAATAGTTCTTTTAATCTTTCGATGACTTTTTGTTGTTTAAAAATGATGTCATGGACATCCTCTTCAGTATCCATCTGTATAGGCGACATTGGCATTTTGATCTTATATTATTTTATAATAAATAAAGTCGAAACAAAATTAAAACTGTTCTAAACATCAAGCAAAAAATGTTACAGCTTCAAAATGTGTAAGTAGTTTGTTATAAATAATTGAATGCATATTTCATTTAAAGTTTGTTTTGCGCAAACACTTGTTGATCGCGCATCTTAAAGCATCAATAAATTGCAATCAATTAAAATTTTTGAAAGAAGCTCAGTCACATGGTTTGAACGCAACGAGAGCACAATGTTTTCATCCGTCTGACACTTCTTTAAAGAAGCTGTTTACAGCTCGCGAGTGATGCAGTACAGGTATTTATTAAATCGCCGAGTTAAAAGCTCGCTGTGCGATAAAAATAGATTTGAAATCCGGTGCAGAAGACAAATTAAGTTGAGTTGTATAAGGTCTACTGCAGAGTTTCTGTTGGTATTGGTTTAGAATTTTGACGCCATGGATCAGTGCGAAATTCATATTTCACCTCAACAGTATTTATAAATCTGTATAAAAATAATTTTATATTAAACTTTCGTTTTCAGACTATCTATTATTTTATTTTAAAATTAATTTTACAGCTTCAAACAATTCCAAAAGAATATGGCGCGAACATCATAATTTATAAAAGGTTGAATGGCGGGCGAAAGCCGTTTGAAATGTTTGTTTACATATGTGATTTCGTAGTGCAGTGATATTTTTAGGTTTTTTTACTTTTTGTATTATTAATGGATGTAAAAAATAATATTAAAAAACGAAAAAGCATTGATAAACCTCTTTGCAAGTATGGTTTGTCATGTTATCGAAAGAACCCAGAACATCTTAAGAAATTCAGACATCCAGATCCAGAAGAAAATGTATTGTTTAAAATTCATATTATTAAACGCTGTATTTTCGTAAAATATTTATTTTTATCTATATTTACCTTTCTTTCTTTTTTTATGTAAGTTTTAATAATAAATTCATAAAAATGTATTAACTAAAGACAATAATGTTGCTATTAATTTGACATTTCAATATATCTTAGCTACCCTTAAAAAAAAACCAAAGTGAAGTGTTTCCTTGGAAAAAAAAATCCTAATACTGCACCATATTACTCATTAAAGTCAAACTTTTGTTTTTTCTTGTTTCTACATAGAATTTGTAATAATAAAAGTAATGTAAAACAAGCTAGGAGTTTTTATTTAATTTTTAAATCACTAAAAATTTTGGCAGTATGCAAGCTTTATTTTTGCTGATTTCTATGTTATGCGTAGCATTTATATATATATATTAAATTCATACCTAACTGATTTTCATTGTGTAATATAACAATAAAATGATAAATGTTTAAAATCTTAATCAGAACAACCTGTGAAAATATAGTTATGTTTAATGATTTTATGTGCATTATTAGACTTTGTATAGAGGAAAACTGTAAAACTGAGCTTTTTTTTAACACAATAAATGAATAACATATTTATATTTTAAATATCGTACGGCTTAAAAAATATTGGGAGAATAGAAATTTTTAAACTATGTTGATTGTTTGATCATTGTTGATAATTTAATAGCCACAGGTATTGAGCAAGCAACTTATATGAAAACCCCAAACAAATATGTAAATTCAAAACGTTATGAGCGATAGGATGAACGGAATTTCAGTTCTCTTAAAATAAAAGCTAAACTATAAGGGGTTTTACTCACATTTTTATTCAATCAGTGCCCAATGATATTATAGTGTTTTGTTGATTGCAAATAAGTATTGATAAAACCCCATAACATCTTTCATTTTTTTTTTTTTTTTTTTTTTTTTTAGAAGAACTTAAATTCTAGTTATTCTATCTCTCATAACGTTTTGAATTTACATGATATTCTATCTCTCATAACGTTTTGAATTTACATGATATTTGTTTGGGGTTTTCATATAAGTTGCTCAATACCTTTGGCTATTAAATTATGCAAAGGAAATTTTTATAAAGCTTGCGCATGCATAGTTAAAAATTATTTTTAAAAAGTGCTCGTATTTCATAAGATATTTAACATTTTTTCATCCTGATTGCTGTATATAATGTAATATGCCATATTTCCTGAAAATGGCTTTGCACTGGGTCGAATACCTTACATGTTACAATTTAAAAAGAAGAATTTTTTTTTGCAATTTTTAAAATAAAACCGATATATCTCTATGAATATATGTGGTAGCCTACAGATAATGAGAAGAGTCCTCATAATCACATGCTGCAGTCAAAACACATTTAAAGCATTACCTTTTACAGGGTGATCCAAAACATTTTTATTTTTGTTTAAATTTTTACTGGTTTCCTTTTCATGACACAACTTTTACAGAAAAATATGAGGTATAACATGGTCTTTACGCTACCAAAGTTTCAAGATGATTCCTAAAGAACTTTTCAAGATATTTGACAAAATGTAAAAAGGTGAAAGTGTTCACATTATTTTGTTACCCATCTGTATATATTAATAAATGAATTATACATTAGATAAATATGTAGGTACACTTCATTACATGAGTTATTAAACTGTGCTTTTTTTTTTTTTTTTTCAAAAATATATAAATAATTTTGAAAATAAATAAGTTGGTTGTACATATAAATTATTTTTGTGTTTGTTGTTTATTAGAGATAAATCTAAAATAAAGATATGAAAAATATTAGTTCATTTAAGGAAGTATATTATTGTATTTTACAAATTACATTTTTTAATTTACATAAGAACTATTTACAAAAATTTCTCTCTCTCTCTCTTTTTTTTTTTTTTTTTTTTTTTATTTATTTATTTTTTTTTTTTTAAAGCCAGATAAACAATTTTATTCCATTGAAGCCAATAAGGTTGATATTTTCAAAAAGTTTGTTTAAAAAAAAAAAAAAAAAAAAAAAAAAAAGTAATAACAATTAATTCAAATCAGTTTGTTTATATCACTACAACTCTGCTTACAGCATTAAATATTCTCTTATGTGGGCCCAGCAGCAGAAATAATGCAGCACTGCAGGTTGTTTAAAGCTCTGCAGAATAGTTCAAAAAGAAATCTCAGGTTTAAAAATGCAAATATAATTTACATAATTTCTCTAGATTACTGTATTTAATGTATACCCTTAATTTATTTTCTTTGTAGATGCAAATTTTACATATTTTATGAATTGCTATTGCTAATATTTCTTTTGATACCAGATTTGGTCGATTATTCCTGGATTGCAAACAAATTTCTTTTGCTGCAGATAGATACAAAAATTTCTGCTACTGGGTGGGGGTGGGGGGGGACTCTGCTTTTGTTATTTATGATCCATGACAAATTATGCCAATTATTTAAATATTAATAGATGAGTATAATTTGGACAACAAAATGAAAACTATTTTACTGTAATTAATTTTATTTAAAAATATTTTTTTTTTCCTTCAGGAACTTAAAATTGATGTTAGTAAACCGAATGTTTCGAGCAAAGGTACCCCAAAGAAAGATACTGAACAGTCTACAAGCTTTAATAAAGAAATAAATACACTTCAGTCTCCTGACACTGGAGACACTAATTTTGATGAGTCAAATGAACTTGATATCATTGAAGATGGTAATGATTCTGTAGAAGAAACAGTTCAGGAAATTCTGAAGTCAATGCCTAAAGATTTTTTTGACTTTTGGGAATTTTGTACTTCTGTTAACAAATCAAAGCCACAAGGTATGTTCAAAATAAAAATGCACATTGGTTAAACATAAATTTTTAACTGTAAACTACCTCATTTGATGTTTTCTCATTGTGTTTTAAGCTTTTAACCAAATCTTTTCATTTTATAATTAAATAAGTATAAGAGAAAAAAAATTATTTGAATAAATATATATTTATTTTAATAAATAATTAAATTTGATTGTATTCATTTACTGGGGAAATTTTTTCATACATCTCCCGTAGACATGCCAAGTCTCCTGCTTTTGGCAGATTCTCCTGATTTTTGCTTGTTTTTCCATGCTCTTGATTTTCCAGTCATTTCTCTTGCTTTTCTGATGTAATTTTTATTTTAGCATAATTTATGCTTAAAATTTATGGGATTCGGTAAAAAAATTTGAAAGAAAATTGAAATTTATCTTGCCCTGCAATTTATCAAGTTCAGTTTGAATGTGAATTACTATACAATGCTTTGAAACTAATTTTTGCTAAGAATAAATTTTTAACTTTCATTTTTGCATAATAAAAAAGTCTTATTATTAATAGTTTTTTATTTATTTATTTATTTATTTTTATTTATTTATTTATTTATTTATTTTTATTTTATTTTATTTTTTTTTTTTTTTTTTGGGGGGGGGGGGTTAAATACCTAACTATTGAAAACTTAAAGAATTAAAATTTCATTAGAATCTAGCTGATATTTTCATTTCTTTATTGCCTTTTCTTTTACAAAGATAATTAAGATCCTTATTGTTTTATATTAGGAGCAGAATGATCAAATCTGTCTATTTTGACTTAAATTTTAAACAACTGTATGTCTAAGGGTTTTTTTTTTTTAGATAGTTTGTTTTACTGCAAGAAACATATATTATTCATTTAATTTTAATGGTGATGCTTTGTAAATACCTCCTAAGCTTATAAATTAAATTTGCATTATTTTACTCATTTTTCTTACAAACTTTCTTGTTGGAAAAAGTATCCTGATTTCTGTTAAAAAATCTGCTTTTTTGTCATTAAAAGTTGGCATCTCTGCATCTGTTATCTGAAGTTTTCTATTTTCTGTGCTTAAATTTGTTATTTATCAAAAATAAAATACAGAATTTGGGTTATATGGTATCCTGTGTTTCTTCTAGTTTATGAGCTAATTTTGTGCATTTTTCTCTTTTCGAATTATTGTCATTTTCATCACCATTAAGTAATTTATAAAATCAAACCACCATGTATTTCTTTTGTAGTGCCTTTCAAAATGTACATAGCCTTAAAATGTAGCATTTAATCTTTTTTTTTTTTTTTTTTTTTTTTTTTAATTGCCTATTGTTAATTTCAAGCTGAAATATTTTATGGTTCTTAGATTATTTTTGTACAGCAAATCAAGCTAAATGAATCTTCAATTTTAAGTAATCCTCATTGTGTATCTAAAAAGCATATTATATTATAATTTTCACATAATATTGCAATGTGCAGAAAAATATTCTCACATCATGATACTCTTAAAAACAATGTGACTGAGATCTAGTTGTGTGTTGTACACCCTATGGTATATTGTGTGTTGTGTATGCATGCTAGTTTGTCAAAGATAGCAAATAGTGGGTAAAACATTTTTCTAATTTGTTTTATCATTTGTTTGTACATTACAAAGGGAGCAGTGTGTGCAGATTTTGTTATAACGCATATGTCTAATTTTACATGTAATAATTTATGTCGTATGATTTGAAAACAATACATAATCTTTTAAAGATAATTTCTTTGTATAAATGTGATTAATTTATGTTATTTTTATTGAGATGTATAAGTTTTTAAGTAGATATTTGTAAAAGAATGAAAATTAATTGAACTTTTTTGTATAATCATTTGTTTTGTAGAATTTTGTGGTAGCAATTTGATCCATGGAGATTATGAATGTTTATGTGAAATATTTTAGAGGTGTGTAATTTTATTATATAAATTCATTTGATATCATATTTAATGATATTTTAGTGAGTTAAGATTAATATCTAAGTAAATATTATACATGTAAAGAAGAATATTTTATGCATTTGCATATGTTTTGTAGGTTTCAGGGGTTGGCTTGATTTTGCCCAACCCGAAAAAAACCTGGGTGGGTTTTTTCAAAATCTGTATTTAAAATTCCACTTTTATCTAAACATATAAATATAAAACAAATTTTATATACATTATTAGAACTTGGACAAAGAATTTTCAGAAATATTGGAGGTTCTCAAACTGCTCTGTAGAAAAAAAATCCTGAAAAATTCCCCATGGAAAAAAATTATAATTATCTTATTAAAACAGAATAATATATATATATATATATATGAAAGATATAACATATAATGGATAAAAAGAGGTATGAAATAAATTAATATTTTTATATTTTAAATTATTGTGTTTACATTCTACGGTATTCTTTTTAGATAGCATAAAGCATTAAAAGAAATTTCATATTAAATTATAAATTACTCTAAAAGTATAAACAATAACGAATTGAAATTACAATCACGATCATCATCATTTGAAATAAATAAACAAATGAATCATTTAAGTATTTTGATATCTGGAAATAGCTTATAAATTATCTTATAAATTACCCTAGAAATAAATTTAATAAACAATAGGCCCCCCAGAAAGATTCAATTAAAGAATAAAAGATTTATGAGTCTAAATTACGGTTTGATTATTTTATGTCAAATACAAAGCAATAAATAATTATTTTAATGACTTGGCGAGTTTGCAAAGTAAAGCGCTGACCAGCGTCGCAATGTCTGCGAAATACGAAATTATAACCAATAGAAAACAATGAAAAGGTGGGAAGAGGCGTTTGTATTGAATAAAATAGCCAATTAAAATAAAATGGGTTGGGTTTAGAAATACACCAATTTACACCAAAAATTAGGGTTTAAAAGATGGAACACACCAAAATTTAGTAATCTTTCTTAATCTCTCGTGATTAGCTCTTGCCAGTAAAAAGTTAATAAGTACGCACCGCCGAATTTGAACGTTACATGCGAGATCGGATCACCGGAAAATTCTGGTCACGTTGCAGGACTGATTACAAGACCCCAGCAGACTTCATTGCCTAATATGACTCGAATCACCAGCCTTGAAATGGACTTTAAATAAATAAGTTTCCAGTTAACCTGCCTTGATTATTTTCTTATGGATTCATGACTGCAAACACGAAATCAGGAGTCTACGACATGGCATATATATATATATATGCAAAATAAGAGTTATTTATTAATACAAAGAAAACTGTGGAACTTAAGGAATATAAAATATAAATAAAAATAAAAAAATTTCTACAAACTTCAGTGCAACACTGTTAGGTAATATAGAGGAACAATAATTAACTAGTATGTTGTGGCCACCTAGTGACTTTCTTCTATATTTTCCTATACAAATTCACTCAGTAAAAGTTATTTATTAAAATTATTATTTAAAAAAATTATCTTCCATAATAATGCAGACGATTTCCATATTAGAGAAGTAGTATAATACTAAATAACCAAAAAAAGTCAATTTTATTGTCAACATTACATAAAAAAAAAAAAATGATAACTTTATTTAAAATAATAGCAGATCGATGGTTCAACCATTTGTTTTAAAGGTATTGGCAAGCTCTTTTGAAAGACACCCATCATGAAAACTTACCAGTTGGGGGGGGGGGGGGGAGGGAAGGCTTCTACACATACAAAAAAATTTTCCCAGTTGACTATCTCTATTATAAATAATTCTTGTAAATTTCATAATGATTATTAAAAAATAATTCTCTTTATTCACATTTATACAAAATTTTGTCCTATACCACCATGTTAAAAATTTAGAAAAAGCGGGATGGCAACGCAACCTGTAAGACAATTTTTACCAAAAGTTTATAGGCCCTAATTTATGTCAAGGTGCAACTACATACCAATTTGTATGAAATTCTGTGCTGTAGTTCCTGAGATACAGTTGCCACAAAATTTTGTCACACACACACAGGCAGACAGACAGACATTTTCTAAAAATGGTCAAATCATGTTATACAGCTCTCAAAACGTGTTATCCATCAAAACCCAAGGTCGAAAATTTTTACGAATCCAATACTTTCTTCTATTGAATATAGAAGAAAGTAAAAATATGAGAATCTAATGAGTGCGAAAAATTTAATAAAGCAGCACTAAATAATTGTTAAAATACAGTTTTCTGTTGTAAAGGGCAGATAAACAGAATTTTAGAATATTTAAAGAACAACTATTAATTATAAAAATACTTTAGAAATTTTAAAATTAAATTAAAAAAGACTTTAGAAGTTTTTAAAATTAAATTTTTTAAATTTTGATTTTAATGAATAATTAATATTTAATTTTGAAAATTATCTTATTATGAATGATATACTTAATGTAAAAAAAAAAAAGAAGAAGGAAGAAAATGTTCCTGAAAACCCTTATAAAGCCCAGGATTTTTCGAAATCCTCAAAACATATGCAGATGCATAAAATATTACGCATAAAAACACTACCCTTCTGAACTGTGGAAGGGTAGCATTTTGAAAATGAGATTACACGAAATTTGAAATTAACATTGAAATTACATGCTTTTTAAAATGCATGTATTTAGTATATTTATAAAACATTTTATAAGCAGTGTGTTGCTTTTGTTTAGATTTCAGTGATATTAAATTATTTCCTTTTGAATGTGTTTAGTGTTTTAAGTTTATAATCAGTGCTTATAAAGAATTAATAGTCAGTCTTTATAACATTTTCTATAACCAGTGCTTTTAAATTCTTTATGGTAACTTTTTTTATAACCATTACTTTCCAATTTTTTACAGCCAATGCTTTACAAGAGGTTTTTTACCGCTGCTTTTAAAAAGTTAATAATCCAGTCTTCAGGACATATTTATAACCAGTGCTTTTCATACCTGCCAACTCTCTCTTATTTCAACGGAGACTCCATTATTTTGGAACTGTCTTCCACTCTCCGTTATTTTCAAACATTTCTCCATTATTCTGAAGATTTTAAAGTTATACCTATAATTTATTCAAAACTTCAACAAACCTTCATTTTTTTAAGCAAGATTTTGCTTTTGTCGAAAAAAATTCTCATGAATCTCTATATATATTACTATTTTCAATTAATAATTACTTAATAATAACAGGAGACTTAGCGTTGGAATATTAAAACTCGAATAAACGACTACGTCAGAAACGCCAAAGAAAAATATTGGAAATTCATACAGCTGTTTCAGCAGCTTTAAGCGTGCCGTCTTCAGTGCAAAAAGGATTCTGAATCTGCAGAAGGGCTCGTATATATAGGAGAGGGGCCGAATTTAGTTCAACCAATAGAATTACGGGAAAGGTGGGGAGAGTGGCCAATAGGAATTTATTAAAGTTAGCTGTATAAACAGTAGAAAAATTAAGAAAATGTGGACTGAATATAAAATTTCCAACAGTCAGACAAATAGGGAATAGCGAAATCACAATTTACAAGGTTTTTAAAATTTTTATAAATATGAAAAGCTTCAAAGAAATCAAGTTCATGAATGGATTTAGGTCTGCAAATTATTTTAGCTGAATTAAATTTAAAATTATGATTTTCCTCCCAACAATGTTTAGAAATAGCCGATTTATTGGTTTCTTGTTTGCGGACGTAATTCATATGTTCTTTTAGATGAAATTTAAGACTGCGTTTAGTTTGGCCAATATATGATAAACCACACTGACAGGAAATACTATAAATGCCCCAAGAATTATGCGTATCAATGGGATCTTTTAACTGAGAAAAGGTGAGTTTATTGGAAGGCAAAAATATTATTTTAAAATCATATTGTTTGAGAATTTTGGCTATGGTTTGACTGGATTTAGGAAAATAGGGTAAGACAATACTGATATTAGAAGAGACTGACTTAGTAAACGAAATACGTGGGAGTTGTAATTTTTGGATAGCTTTGTCTATAATGGAAGGGTCATAACCTCTGTCAATTGCAATGGCTTTTCAGGTATTTAATTTCAGATTTTAATAAACTAGGATTTGAACAAATATTAAGAGCACAGTTTACAAAAGTATATAAAGCAGCCATTTTTTGGTTAGGTGGGTGACATGAACGCGCATGGGGAGGAAGGGAGACAGCAAATTTTTTTCGATAGACGGTGGTTGAAAATCCATTTACAGTACGAGAGACGAGCGTATCAAGAAATGGATGGGAGCCATTATTTTCTATTTCATATGTTAACTGGATATTACTGTCAATTGAAATAAAATTCAAGTCTTACACTATTTTCCTAAATCCAGTCAAACCATAGCTAAAATTCTTAAACAATATGATTTTAAAATAATATTTTCGCCTTCCAATAAACTCACCTTTTCTCAGTTAAAAGATCCCATTGATACGCATAATTCTTGGGGCATTTATACTATTTCCTGTCAGTGTGGTTTATCATATATTGGCCAAACTAAACGCAGTCTTAAATTTCGTCTAAAAGAACATATGAATTACGTCCGCAAACAAGAAACCAATAAATCGGCTATTTCTAAACATTGCTGGGAGGAAAATCATAATTTTAAATTTAATTCAGCTAAAATAATTTGCAGACCTAAATCCATTCATGAACTCAATTTCTTTGAAGCTTTTCATATTTATAAAAATTTTAAAAACCTTGTAAATTGTGATTTCGCTATTTCCTATTTGTCTGACTGTTGGAAATTTTATATTCAGTCCACATTTTCTTAATTTTTCTACTGTTTACACAGCTAACTTTAATAAATTCCTATTGGCCACTCTCCCCACCTTTCCCGTAATTCTATTGGTTGAACTAAATTCGGCCCTTCTCCTATATATATGAGCCCTTCTGCAGATTCAGAATCCTTTTTGCCCTGAAGACGGCACGCTTAAAGCTGCCGAAACAGCTGTATGCATTTCCAATATTTTTCTTTGGCGTTTCTGACGTAGTCGTTTATTCGAGTTTTAATAATTACTTAATTTTTATTTAATAATTAAATTTAACTTACCCGTATAGCTTTTTGATAATCTAAGCCATGCATTAAACTATTAAAATACTGTCATGTGTTGAAAACACATCAATGTTTTATAGGCCTGAAAATGTTGTTTATAAAATCTCCGTTATTTTGATTCTTCAATGTTGGCAGGTATTGCTTTTAAAAAGTGACTAACTAGTTCTTGTTAATGGAAGACTTGGTGTGGAATTATAAAAATAAGGCAAACTGCGACGTCTAGAATTCTAAATAGAAATAATAGGAAAGCAGACAGCTGTTTTGGTAACATTTAGCGTACCGTCTTCAGTGCACAAAGAAATGAGAAGTGCTCCTATATATAGGGAAGGGATCGAATTCAGCTCAGGAGGGACCAATAGGATTACGCAGAATGTGGGTGAACGTGTAACATTTTCTATAATCGGTGCTTTTAAATTTTTTATTGATGTTTATCACATTTTTATAGTCAGTACTTTAAAAATTTTTATACCAATGCTTTTAAACATTTTTTAATCAGTACTTTTTAAAAATATATAACCAGTACTTTTAAGCAGTTTTTAACCAATGCTTTAAAAAAATTTGACCAGTTTTATTTATTTATTTATTTATTTTTTAAGTTTATAATCATTTTGTAAGTCATTTTTATAATCAGTGCTTTTAAAAAGTTTTTGAAACTGATACTTAATTTTTTTAAATGGTGTTTTTAAGAAGCTTTTAACCAGTGCCTTTGAACATTTTGTAAATAGCGTTTTGGATAATCTGTGCTTTCTGAGGATATTGTCCTTTTAAATTGTTTTCTCATGTATTTACCAATTAATTTGATTCAGAAAAAAAAAAAAAAAACACTCTTGCGTAGGGAATGGTGTACAAAACTGATGTCATAACTAAAACAATGTATTGAATTAAGAAAATAATAGTTTATCCATGGTTTCAAAAGAAATATTCAAACAGCAGTAAATTTATAGGCAAATTACATCAAATGTGCAACAATGCATTGAGAAAAAGAAAGTAAAAAATTACTTTTGGTTTGAAATAATAAGAAAAGATTATTTATATATACATATATGTATGTATAGAAAGATATGTTAAATAAACATATTGTTAAGATTCGACTTTATTGCTTTTATGTGTGTAATTTTGCTTAAAATTTTGGTTCTGTTTTATTTATTTATTTTAATTTTTTTTTTCTGGTTTAGTTTTTAGTTAAAAGAATTTAAGATTATTTTACTTTCCTTAGTTTAATATATATAAAAAAAAAAGTAAGTTTTATCATTGATATATGTATGAATTATTAATCGTAGTAAAAGCCAAGCAACAGATATAAGATCACTGAAACCACATAGACCAGTAAGAATAAAATTACAACAAATTTAAATAACCTGTGGAGACTCGTGATTTATTGAAACATTTATTATTGATTTTATTTAACTCCAATCTAACCTTAAATTTATTCCTAAATTGTTAGTTGCAATTTTAATGATTTTGCCGGTGCGTAAAAATGACATGAAACTCAAATCAAAAGACACAAACAAGCAATGAGAAAAACAATTAAGACAGTATTTTCAGCAAAATATTTCTTCAGTTAGGAAAAGCTCAGAATGGTGGAAAAAAACTCGTCAGGGATGACCTTTTTCACCGTTGAGCACCATAATATTATGTCAATTCTAGAAGTTGCAACCCTTCATAACGCAAATAATAGAGTTAAAAAATGATGAACAACATTTGAAGTATTATTGGGGGAAAAAAGAGCAAAACTGTAATAATTAAATTTTTGTTTCATTGATAATAAATTGATAAATTTTTAGTTACATGCTTAAATGTATGGTCTCCTGTCCCAAGATTACCATGATACTGAGCTGAAAATCATAAAATGGCATTATATAAAATGTTATAAAATTAATATATATGTATGTCTTGCATTTTATTTTGAAATATGTATGTGTGTTTCATTTAAAATTGCATTTGTATGTATGCATGATAAAATGCTTGTTTTTATATATTATGTATATTTGTTAACCTTTGTCTATGGTTTGCAGCAATCATTGTGATTATTACAAAAGTACCAATTTTTTCTTACATGAGGGATTTTTTTTTTTTTATCTGTAAAATTCTGTTTTATTATACACTTTTTTAATTTTATTATTAGTATGCATTATTCCATTAAGTTGACAGCAGCTTTGAAACATATTTAACATATTTTGTTGTAATAGAGTTGAATTAAATAGTTAAGATGCTGCATTTAAATTCTTGCAAGCTTTCTGACCCTTAAAATATTATGATATGTAAAAGATACAATCGTTTTTAAGAATAGTGTTTAATCTGACCTTAAATAATTTAACTCTTTGAGGGACAAAATAATTTCGCTCATTTAAAATAAAAGGCCACCAGAATTTAGAAACAAGTCTAGAAGAAAAGAAATAAAGTTTTCTCTCTCTGAGTTATACAAGTAATTTTTTTTTTTTTTTAAATTTCTGGGGCGAGTTTTTGCAGTTGGTAATTAAAATTAATTGGGATGCCTATAATATAGCCCATCTTCTTTCAAAGGGAATAGGAACAAAATAATAAATTTGGCAATATTTAAATTAACATTCTTTTTTGTTTTAGATGCATTCTCAGAATATGGATATCACCTTATTGGTTTATATGATTTACTTGCCAAGAAGCTTCCAAAAGATATGAAAGTTGATATTTCATGCCATTGGCGGTACTACTTTGATCCCCCAGAATTTCAAACTGTGATTAAAAAAGATGGAAGTGACTTGTATCATATTGGCTACTTCAGGTAAGTTTTACAATATTAAATATAAAATAAAATTTGTTTCATTTTTATTTTTAAATTGTGCTTAATATGTTCTGTATTTGTCTTTTATCGTATGTTTATACACAAATTTACTAAATCCTAAATAGATTTCTTAAATTCACTTTAATGGGATTGACTGTTTTTAATTTAAAAATGAAATTGTTTTTGTTTTATTGCGTAGTATAACATTGACACAGTACTATCTAACTATACCTCTTTATATAATTAAAGATGTTGCATATTAGTTCCCCATCATGGGGGAAACTTGGATAATAGTGAAACTTTCAGCCTCAGTTTTTTTTTTTTTTTTTTTTCTTTTTTTTTTATGTTTTTACACTTTTTTTAAAAATGTTTTTTGAAGTGTGAAGAATCCAAAAAACACAAAGTCAGTCTGTAGGGTGTCAGTGTGTTAGTCTGTGTACATGATATCTCAAGAACAAATAATCACAGATAGGTTGGACCATTTTTAAAATATCACTTATGACACTATCAAGAACCTTTTTTGCTTCCAATATTCTAATTTCAAAATTTATGATTTTCTTAAAGTGGAAGAATAGGACAAAATTTCAAATAAACATGTATTATGAGGAATATTTTTATCATAGAAATATTAGGGTAGTTTTAAAATGTCATTTATAATGTGCATGAATGTCATTGATATGAACATTCTACTTTAAAAACTTTGTAAGTTATAAAAAAAAAAAAAAAAAATGACAATTTTCTTAATATGGGAGAAAGGGGCAAAATTTCAAATAAACGTATATTATGAGGATTAATTTTGTCATAAAAATGTTGGATAATTTTTAAAATATTATTTATAATACTTTATGAATCATTGTGTAGATTTCTACATTATTTTTGAAGTTAAAAATATGTATTTAAAAGCATTTTAAAAAGTAATTTTTATCTAAAATTACTTTAAAATTACTAAAAAAAACATATTAAAATCATCTTGTATGAGTGCTTTCAGCTGCTTCCCACAGCCTTCATCAGGTACGCCTTAAGAACTGATGTTCAAGTAGATTTGCTGCTTGCCTCCTCTTCTGCTCCTCCTCTAGCCACCTTGCATCAATTTCAAATGGCTTCGTGTTGAGGAGGAGCAGAAGAGGAGGCAAGCAGCAAAACCACCTGAAGATCAGTTCTTACAGCGTACCTGATAAAAGCTGCAGGAAGCAGCTGAAAGCATTCATACAAGGTGATTTTAATGTGGTTTCAGTAATTTTAATGTAATTTTAAAAGTATGTAGTTAAACATTTCTAGTAGGCTCCTATATATGTAGTTTTACAGAATTGAAAACGGCCATACCTTGAGACTGATTTTTTTCATGTTGTTGTTGAATATACTTTAAACATCTGCTATATAGAATTTTGAAAATGATAATCTAACTGCCAGTCTGCATATGAGATTTACACTGTTAGTTAACTGATTACATTTAATTTTTCCTCATGGACCTTTGCTAAATATTTTTTGGTTCTATCCTGGCATAAACATAGTATCTGACTCATCTTGGAAAAAATGAAAAGAGTGAATCACAATAAGGATTAATTTAGATGGCATTTTTGGCTAGTTTGTTGAAATAAGCCACACCTTGTAAATTAGAATTTGTTTCTTATCAATAAATTTGAAAACTCCAATTATTTTTGAAAGTGTGGGTTAGCTGTTACATGCACTAAACATATTTCTGTTGATGTTGATAATGAATATCAGGTCTAGGTTTATCCTACTGCTAAAGACCTCATACTGGATTTGATTGTTCAATAAGTTATCAGAAACTTTCCTCTTAAAATTTAATTCTTTTACTGTTAACCAAAAGTATTGTGCACATGTGAAAAATGGCAGACTAGTTTAATGAATTTGTTAAGGATTGGTAAAAAAAACTTATAAAAGAAGCAAAGTAAAAAAAAGATGGTTGCAAAATTTTAAAAGGATCATACTATGAAACAAAGAAAGAATAAATTAATGACAATTGCATTCCAATATTTATTGAAAATTGTACATAAAACATAAACATAACACATTGTGAAAAACATAAAACTGCACTGATGATGGATATGACGTATCCGAATATATATTTGTTCTAAAGCTGTAAGTGCATATTTTTTAAAAGGATAGTATATTTAGGTATATATTTTTATAAGTAAAACAAAAAACTCAATTTTCTTTTCTGCAAATAGCATTTACACTTACGAAAAATCATTATTTGATTGCTGTGTATTTGCATTAGTCAGTAATACGTGTGTCTGTACGCTTCACGTACATAAAAACCAAAGAAAACATCACTAAATATCCCTCTTGCAATCTCCATGAATCTTTAAAACATATAAAATTTTGTTTTGCAGCAATCAATAATACTTATATCTGTACACTTTGTGTACGTGAAAACAACAACAAAAAAATAAAATAAAATAAAATCACTAAATACCCGCAATCTTCATGAATCTTTAAATTGCATGAAATTTTTTTTTGCAGCAATCAGTAATACGTACGTCTTTACACTTCACGCACATGGGAAAATAAAACTTTACTAAATACCCCTCACACAATCTCCATGAATCTTTAAAAGGCACGGAATTTCGTTTGTCAACAATCAGATGCGTGGAAATCACAGACATCACACAGCTTCAAAATATCAAGGTGAGGTTACCACATTTCGTACATCGATCGTTCAACGACGGAAAAACATCAAGGTTTCCAAGGTTGGCGTCTTTATAGCCTAAAACATAGCATCAAATAAAGATAATAGAATGCATAAAATAACTTTACTTAATGCTTCCTTTTGGGTCAGATGTCTTCATTTTTTCTTGGTTTAATCTCCTGCCGAATTGTGTGGTAACTTCAACATTATTTCATGACTCTTAAAAAAACACGATTATTTAATAAATTTATGTACATGTATTTACAATTTAGTTGACTATATAAAGTATATTACAATTCTTTCATACGCCATTTCAGCGTTCTATCCTTTTCGAACACACTTCTCAATCTCCCTCCCAAGAAAAACAAAAACGTGGCTGTTGCCAACAGTAAAAAAGAAATAAACAGTAATAAAATAAAGAGTTCGAATAAGTCTTTCAGTTCATAAAGTTTATGGATTGAGAAAGTTCGGTTTCGTAACATCCTCCCCACCTTGAGCAGGGAAGGACATACGATATGCTCAATCTGGATCGTTATTGTCCACACCAAGGCGTTGCACTGGTTGCACTAAGCGACCATATCGAGTTTGCTGTTGAAGTTTAGAGCGGCTTTCATCATGAAGTTCCAAGGGGCACAAACGCTGACATGGACGTAGCAGTTCACCATTTTTAGTTTTCAGTCTTGCTACACGAAACTGTCCATCTCTACCTTTATACAATTTTAACACTTTAGCCATAGGCCACTGACAGGGACGTATCCAGAGGGGGGGCTCTGGGGGCTCGAGCCCCCCCCCGAAATTTTCTGAGATAACTTTTTTCATGTTCTACTGACCAGAAAAAAAATGCAAAAAATATGAATTTTTTCTCCACAATATCTTTTTTAAGTTGTTAATTTGCTTGCTTGTGAAACCTTATTTATTTGCAATTTTCTGTCTTGTAAAGTCCAAATTACCGAAATGCATATTAGCTTTTTGTAAAAAATACTAAAAAGAGAACTTTATGGTACTTATTGTTGAACACTGTAATGTGTCTCCTTTCTTTTAACACTTCTCTTGCCAGAAATAGCGTTTTAATTCCTTGTGAGACAAAAGATTCGTCATTAACAATGATCACAGTTGCTTACGGAACTTCTGGTTTTGTCAGTTATGCACATAGTATACCTTCCATTCCGTAGTATATCTTCCTTCCTAACATAAAACAGCCAATATAAAGTCTACTTTACAGAAAGACATGTGATGAAAGATAGTACTATCTAATCCTACTGAAAGCAAAAATGCCAGTAATCACAACATAGAGTACAGCATTCAGTATTCATATTTGTAGCGAAGCAGAATTTCAGACGAAGGTCCAGATTCCCAAACCAGACTGAACTTCGACTGCACCAGATTCTAGTGAGTACATGCGGTCCACAGGTTCTGTCAAATAAATTCGGTATCAATTTTCCTTGTTTTTGAAAAGGAAACCGAAGTGTTAAACCCACTTGCGGAAAAAGCCAAGATCTGTTGTCATGCGTCATCAGCATCGTTCAACTATCACACCACTACCGTCATCTGTCGCCATGGCACCTATAACTAAATAACATTCACATAAGGAATCAGAAGGATTACCGCATCGAAGGGAGAAAAATAAATCGCATGAGATTGTATAGCCCGAAGCAATACAACAATTATTGGTCAACAAAAGTCAGAAAAGTAACTATAGCTCCCTGCGTTCGAAAGAAGAAGTAAGGTATTGTACCTACATTGGTATGAACCACAGCTCGCACCCTAGGTCAAGTGAAAGAGAAGAGGGAAATCTTAAATTACACACACATATATATATATATATATACATAATGTTGGAGCTAAGGCTCCCTGAGTTCGACAAACATCTGAAGAGATCTAAGACGGTCGTAAAACAAAAGTGGGTGTGAGCTGCGATGCAAGTAGAATAAGTGGCTGTGCTATCTACTGCTCTGACAGGCCTTTAAAAAACCAACACATACTGTAAACTTCTTTGTTACGATTGTCACAAAGCAGACATATCTGTGTCTGATGTAGAACGCGATGATGGGCCATCGTTTCACTGTTCACTTTCCAAACGATAACAAATAATGATGTGCAGCCTCAGTTGAAGATACGCTGTGTCACATGAGACACCTGGTTGATACACACCCTGGGTACATATAGAAACGCTAGATAGTTCGATACGTACGCCATGCCCAGGGCTTGATTATCGCACGGGCACCCGGGGCTCGTGCCCTGGGCACGAAATTTCTGAGGGGCACAAAATTTTACTAATGGTTAAAAATACCTGATCTAAATCCCCTAGTTTTTTTTTTTTTTTTTTCCGTTTTCTAACTCAACTGTGTTTTATTTTTATGAATAAAATTTTAAAATAAAATCTTGATTGATACTGCACATCACATCATTTAAAATACATGAAATTGTACAATTAACGTACAGTGAAGCATGGATAATACGGTAGCATCTATATTTGGCTGAGTGAAGTAATTTTATTAAAGCCAAAAACAGAAACAGATTCTTTTTCTTTTTTTGCTCAAATACTTTTTCCAGTCAGTCTGCCTCGCCCACTATAAATTGTAGTATAATAATAGGAGTTTTATTTATTTATTTATTTATTTTTTTTTTTTGGGGGGGGGGGGGCACAAAAAAAAAGTGCCCTGGGCACAAAATTTTGTTAGTCGGGCCCTGGCCATGCCAGAAGATTTTCAGCAACTACAATGCGTATAACCATGGCCCCAGGTTCTGTAGAAGACACGATAAACAGTAAGCCATATAAGAAGACCTCAATGTTTTCGCTAAACATAGACATTTAATATGCCTAGGTTTAGTGGAAGCTGGCACACAGGTCCTCATGTTTCCGATAATATGATCTAAAGCAAGCAATATTATCTAACTAGAAAAAAAACCACATGTATATATTATTTTCTTCTACATACAAAACAAGAGAAAAAGTATTAGATTCGGAAACTTTTAGACGATTTTTAAATGTATTTACATGTTTTTAGATGCATTGAACACCATAAGACTTGGAAACTTAGATATAAATTTTTTAATTATATTTTTGGGTATATCGCCCACCAGATAGCGTAGTTGCACTAGATTTCCCTTTTTATGGAAAAGATATATCTCGGCTGTATTAAAAAGAAGCTATATCTAAAAAAAAAAAAAAAACGAAAAGTATTTGAAACATGGTTGTGCATGGCACATAAATCATGCGCAGTACCACTGAATTACGACGTCAGCCAGTTTTTGGTATGTCAAATTTGAATGGACTTAACATTGCACTAAAGCTAGACAGATAGCATAGCAACGGTCTAGAATTCATTTCTAGGGTAATTCGGAATCGTACCATCACAATTTAAAACCTCCACGGAGAAGACGTTTCCCCAATTTCAGTATATCCGAGCTATTGTATTTACAAAACATGGAGGACACAAGAGATTTTACGTGCAACTGATACCATTAATCTACATGACAATAGTTGGATGGCTCCAGTATCGATCACTCAATCCTTCAATTACGAGCTCGACTCCTTATTAACTGGACTACTGTGAGTCCAGTTTTTGGTGATTTTCTCCGTTGTCAGTGGTTTACAACATCACGGATTAAAGAACTCTCTAGCAGAGACTTATACATTTTAAAGGACTAGTTCCATCAGTTTTAGGCCCAAGACACTTTTTAGAATTATTATTATCTTTAAATCTTTTCTTGCCATTTCCGAATTTAGGAACATTAATTCCATTGCTTACCGACATGCGGCGTTGTAACTTATCTTATTTATAGCGCATAACCATTTTACTATGCCTAGATACGAAGATTAAGGTAATAACTTATATTTTTCCTAAAGTTAAGGTGATTGGGGGGGGGGGGGGTACAAATTTTAGCGCACACGCTCTAGTGAAAGTTGGGCCCCCTCCGAAATTTTTTTCTGGATACGCCCTTGGCCACTGAAGACGTTTTAGATTATCATCCTGAATTAGCACTAAATCACCTTCTTTAAATGTGGTAGATTTTTTTACCGAAGCAAATTCTCGAAGTGTTCCTAAATATTCATTACGGAATCTTTGTCGAAGATCTTCTCTTAACTTTTGCCTATAGGCATATCTCTTTTTGAACTTTTTATCAATCAAGTCTAAATCTGGAACTCCTATTTCACGTATGTCCTTTAAGAACATTTCTGGGGTGAGAGGTATTAAGTCATTTGGATCTTCCGACATGTGTGTGAGAGGTCGCGCATTTACTATACTTTCTGCATCACAAATCAAGGTATATAGCTCTTCATAGTCAAGCTGTGCTTTTCCAAGAGTTCTCTTCAAAATAGCTTTTATAATTCTAATCAAACGTTCCCAAAAGCCTCCCCACCACGGAGCTGATGGGGGGTTGAACTTCCAGTTAATTTTTCTAACAGTTGCGTAATCTTCTATTTGTTTCCAATCTATAGATCTTAATTCTTTATTAGCTGCAACTAGATTTGTTTCATTGTCACTGTATACAGTGTGTGGTCGGCCACTTCTCGCTACAAAGCGTCTTAACGTTTGAAGGAAGTTTTCTGTTGATAGGGATGTTGCTAATTCTAAATGTACACATCAGTAAATGGCACAAGTATACAAAACTATCCAGCATTTCTGTCCATCTTTTAAAAACAAAGGACCGAATAGATCGATTCCAACAATTTCAAATACCCTAGCATCTCTTACTCTATCTTCTGGAAGTGGAGCACTCAGAACTTCTGCTGGTTTTGAGGAGAATCTTTTGCACTGAATGCATCTTTGTAGAATTTTCCTAATTGTTCTTCTGCATCTAATTATCCAGAATTCTTCTCTTAAACTTGACATGAGAATCTGAACTCCTGCATGATCCATTTCTTTGTGCTTTTCTTCAATTATTCTGGATGTTATATTGTGATCTGCTGGTAAGACAATTGGATATCTGAAATTAAGTGAGTCTTCTCTCATTGAAATTCTGGTACGGACTCTAATTAATTCTTTCTCGTCAATAAGTGTCGGAAAGTTAAATTTTTTCTTAGCTTGATTAGAAAAACATTTCTTTTGTACATATTTTAGCACTGCATATTCCGCTTTATTAAGTTCTTCGACTGTTAAGTTAGATAATAAGCGGTTTTCTTTTAACTTCTTTGCATTTTCACAAAATCTAAGAATCCAAGCTGTAACTTTTAGCATTTTTTGGTATGAGGAACAATTTTCATAAAGATCAAATTCTTGAGAGGAAACATCAATTGCTGTTGCAACTGTTTTTCTTTTTTCTGAGTATATAACTTCATCATCAGGAAGAATGTCACTTTTAGGCCAAAAGTCGGGCATCTTCTTTAACCACTCAGGTCCGTTCCACCACTGGGACTTCGTTAAGGTATCTGGGGAGCATCCTCTGGAGGGTAAGTCAGCTGGATTAAGATGACCAGGAACATGTTGCCAATCATCGACATTCGTCAATTTTATAATTTCTGTTACTCTATTCTGTACAAAAGTAGCCCAACCACCGTCATTTTTTATCCAATATAAAGCATTCTTAGCATCCGACCAATAGAAGGTTTTGAGATTATCTATTTTCATTTCATCGATAATCGTACAGGCTAGTCTTGCGCCAATTAAACAAGCAAGTAACTTGTTGTCAAAATTTGGGAAATTTATTTGATTTATTCTTGCTTCCATGTTGTTTTTTCTGTAAACTATAAATGAATTAAATTAATTTTATTACATCGTTTATGAAAAGAATTTGATTCAATTGGATAGCTGATAAGTTTTAAAAGGTTTAAATAAGTTTTGTTTACATTATAGAAAAACGTTTTTATCTTGAATAAAGTTAATGTAATTTTTGCATGGAAGTAATTATGGATATAAATTAAAGTAAATGTAAATAGTGCCACTTACTGTTTATTCTGAAAGGTATACTTTGTTTTTTTTGTACAACACCTGGAAATTTAAACGATGTTTATCATCGGCTTTTTTTTTGTTCACGCGTTCTTTCAGCGATCGCTAAATTAAACTAATAAGTTTAGTTAAAGTTCAATAGATGGCGTCGTAATTATTTCCAAAAGGAAAAATGCAAATTAAGTGTGACGTTATTTGATATCGCTAGTCATTGGATGCATGTTGGAATCCTTTGAATAGTATATAAGAGCTAACTTCATTGCATTCGGCGGTCAGTTTTTAGTTTGCTGCATTAGCGATAGCTCTGTTTGCTAGTCGTAATGAAGGTGTTATATTAAGTTTAAACATGAAAGTTGTTTTATTAAATTATTTTTCCTTCATTTAAAATAATTTCTTCAGATATAAGTAATTAAAATACAATGTGGCTTTAGTTTTCAAGTTTGTTTACCTTTTCCTCCCGTTTCCCTTCCGTGTAGTGTTGCCGTTCATTATAAAAGTTTGAACCATGGAGTCAGGTATTTGTGTCTGTTGTTCGTTGGCCTTTAGGGTTAACGTCGTATGCCTGCCATGTTCTTTGAGAAATGTTGTTTGTTAACTTTAAGAGTTGACATCGTTTTTTTTACATTTATATAAGATTTGAGATTAATTATTTTTGAATATAAAGTTTTAAATTGAGTTAGTGCTGGACGCTAATTTTTATCACTTGCCTGAGATGGATTTAAATGATTGTTTCAACTTTTATTAAATATTTCAATTGTTAAGTTTTTAATTTTTCTTGTTAAGTTTGTTCAATAAAATTGTTAGTTTGTTTTACAATGACTTTGTCATTCTTTTGAACTGCCTTATACACATTAACTTAAGTCTTATACACACCTTATACACACTAACTAATGGAGTTGTTTCCACTGCATGATATTATGCTTTGCTAAATGTTAAATTAAGCCATATTGGCGACAACAAAGGTTATGGGCTACTTGGTATAGTATTACAGCCCATTGGTTGGTATTTTTTTTAAAGTTAATTTTTTTGGCAGTTCTATTTTTTTGAGGATGGCAGTCAATATTTTACCTAGTATTGAAAAATTGGGAACAAACAACTATCATACTTGGAAAAAGGATATTCGTTTTGTGTTAATTGAGAAAAATTGTTGGAATATAGTGAATGGGAGTGAAACACTACCGGAGGAGAAGGACGGAGCGGTAACAGGGAAAGGTCACATAAATGACTTTAAGCAGAGAGCTAGGATAGCACTTTCAACTATATATTTAAATGTATCTCCACAGTACAGATGTCTGATAGACAGTTGTGAGTGTCCTGTTGCGGCCTGGAAAATTTTAAAGCAAAATTTTATTAGCGATTCAAGAGCGCAACACATGCAGCTTGTAAATGAGCTGTTCCATTGTGTAATGAAGCCTGGTGAGGGTATAAATATGTATGCATCAAGAATCTCCAAAATTGCTGACGAGTTGAAGGAGTCTGGACATGAGATGGAAGATATATATCTTTGCTTCCAGCTGCTGAGGAATGTTCCTGACAAATTTGAGTCTGCCACCCAGTATATCTTGCGATGGTCTGAAAATTTTGAGTTCAAGAAAATAGTCGTGGAACTAGTAGCTGAAAAAACGAGGCTGAAACTCAGGGATGCAGATCGAGGAGCCAATAGAGTCGAAGTCCAGAATGTTCACCATCAGCAAAATGGTTAGAAATCATTTCCTAAATCTATCACCTGCCATCGCTGTGGTCGTCGGGGACATATTAAAAGAAACTGTTTTGTTAATTTAAATAAACAGGACAATAGTACTTCTGAGAACTCTAAATTTAATAATAGTAAATCTAATGTTAAAAGAGCTAACTCTGTCACCCATAACAAATCTAAACAAAATTCCCCCATGTCTTATATTGCTCAATCTTGCATAAGTAATTCTGATGATGAGTGCTGTTGGGCTTTTGATACCGTGGCCTCTCATCACTTTTGCAAGAATTTAGACTATTTTTCTGAATATAATCCTATTGAAGGTGAAAGTTTATTTGTTGCCGTTGACGGAGTTAGTTTTCCTATTATTGGTAAAGGTTCTGTTCATTTAATTTTTGATGATAATTCTTGTATTTTGCAAAATGTTTTATATTTCCCCAGACTAAGAAAAATTTAATATCTGGTCCGAAAATGGACATTAATGGCGCCAGTTTCTCTGGTAGAGGAGGAAAAATTGATGTTATTGGTAGAGACAACGTAAAAATCTTTTCTGCTGTGCTTGACAATGGTATTTACAATGTTTACCCTAAAGTTTATAAAAATGTTGATTTTAAAGATAATGGGGGGCACGTTTCAACTATTATTTCAACTGTTAATGTACCCAGTAATAAAAGTATTGAATTTTGGCATGGCCGTTTTGGACATGTTAGTCCAGAACTTATAGTTTATACTAGCAAATGTAATGGGGTAAAAGGTTTACCAAAGTTGAAACGTGGAAATTTTTTTTGTGAACCTTGTCGTCTAAGCAAGCAGAAAAGGATTTCTTTTAAATTAAATGAGAACTTTCAATGTAAATCTCCTTTAGAGAGAATTTTTATGGATGTCTGGGGACCGATAAAAATTTCTGGTAACAATGGGGAGAGGTTTTTTCTATCTATTATAGAAACTAATATATGTTCTCAAGAAAAACTGCTTTATATCCTATGTCTGAAAAATCGCAAGTGTTTTCCATTTTTGAAAAACACATAGCTAGAGCTGAAAGGCAGTTAGGAAAGAAGCTTAAGTTTTTGAGAACAGACAATGGTTCTGAGTTTGTTAATGACAGTTTTCGAAATTATTGTGAAAAGTATGGTGTCACACATGAATTAACCAATACCTTCTCTCCTGAGCAGAATGGTTTGTGTGAACGCGTAAATCAAACTGTCTTAAATTGTGCCAGAGCCATGTTAATAGATAGTGGACTGCCCCTCACTTTTTGGCCAGAGGCTATACTTTATTTTGCATATACATGGAACAGAGTAATACACAAAGGTCAAAGTAAAACCCCCCTTGAATTGTATAGTGGACACAAACCATCAGTTAGGCACCTTAAGCCGTTTGGGTTGATCACATATGTAGGTATCCCTAAACAGAAGCGGTCTCATAAGCTTGACCCTAAAGCTCAAAAAGGTGTTCTTGTAGGTTATGCGTTGCGAACCAAAGGTTACAGAGTCTGGTTAGAGGAGGAAAATAGAATTATAGAAACTTTGAATGTTACGTTTGGTAATTCCCTCTTCAGCAAAAACAGTGGAGCAGTGCTGGGCACCTCTTCAATTGATTTGGATCTGTTCGGGGATAATCCAGTAGATCGTTCTGGATCCGATCCTGTTGATGTAATCCTCCAGGACAGATCTGATGAAGTTGTTGAGGATGACCCAATAGCAAGTCCTGTTGATCCTGAACCAGATGTTGTATGGGTTCGTAAACCTGTCCCAAGGCCCACAGGAAAACGTGTGGATATTTACTATTATCCTGAGGGGTCAAGTACAAGGCTGAGGTCAATGAATGATGTCCAAAAATATTGTTCAAATCATAATTTAAATTTTGTGCCGGAACTTTTTGACTTTTCTGGTAATAATCTTTTTGAAGGGGTGGTAAAACAAGAACCTGTTACTTCTGTTTCACAGACTGAATGTAAGAAACTTATCTGACTAGATTTAACTGTTCCAAAAACTTTTAATCAAGCCTTAAAATCTGAACAATATCTAAACTGGAAAACAGCTATGGATGAAGAAATTGACAGCATGCGTAGTCGCAAAGTCTGGCACCTGGTTGAGTTACCAAAAGGCAAAACCCCGTTGGGAAACAGATGGGTTTTTGCAGTAAAACGAGATGAGCATGGAAACATTGCTCGTTTCAAAGCAAGATTAGTTGCCCAAGGGTTTAATCAGGTGAAAGGCGACACGTTTGATGAAACATTTTCTCCAGTTGTTAACTTTTCAGTTGTTAGATTTTTCTTTTCTCTTTTGGTGTCCCATTTAAATTGGTTTAATTCCCAGTGTGATGTGAAATGCGCTTATTTGTATGCTCCCTTAGATGAAGAGATATACATGTATCAACCACCTGGGTATGTTGTCAAGGGCAAGGAACATCTTGTATGTAAACTTGACCGAGCATTGTATGGGTTACATCAAAGTGGACGTTTATGGTTTTATGAGTTAAATCGTGTTCTTTTAGATTTGGGTTTTGAAAAATTTAATTGGTGCAATTGCACATACAGGTTTAAAGATTTTATCGTTCTACTTGTTTATGTAGACGATATTGTAGTTTTTGGTAAAACTCAATCACAAATTGACAATGTGATTAGTTTATTGGGACAGAAATTTGATTTGAAAGTTTTAGGAAAGACTAAGAAACTATTGGGAGTGGAATTTGAGTACAATAATGGAGACGTCCAATTGTCCCAGTGTACCTATATAGAAGAGATTTGCGAAAGATTCAAATCTTTTCATATCCCTGTTTCTTCTCTTCCAATTGTCAAAGGCTTGAAATATTCAAAAAAGGACTGTCCGACAAATCAACTTGAAATTGATGAAGCATCCAGGTACCCATACAGGAGTTTGCTAGGTTGCTTATCTTTCGTTGCTGGTCGTACACGTCCTGATATTGCTTATGCCACAAATATTTTTAGCCAATTTCAGAGCTGTCCTGGTCTAACTCATGGGAATGGTTTGGTCAGATTATTAGGATATGTTTCTTACACTAAATATTATAAACTTAATTTAAAATGTAATAAACCAGATTTAATAGCTTTTTCAGATGCAGATTTTGCAATGAACCGTGATGATTTTGTGTCAATGGGAGGGCAAATAGTTTTTTTGGATGATAGTCCTATTTCATGGAGGACGTTTAAGGAGAGGGGTGTAAGTTTATCCACCATGGAGAGTGAATTTATCTCCATGTGTGAAGGTGTAAAGGAATTAAAGTGGTTTGACCATATACTGGAAGATAGCTACAAATTTAATTTAATTTCTGGTAAACATAACTCTCCTGCTCTATATGCTGACAACCAATCCGCTATAGATTTTACAAAATCTCCCATTGAAAATAACAGGTCAAAACATATCAATGTTAAATTGTTTTTCATTAGGGAATGGCTTTTCGAGGGGCAGTTCAGTCTTAAATATATTCGTAGTAAATTAAATTTGGCAGATCCTTTTACAAAATCGTTAACTAAATCTGATTTATCAAAATTTATTAATAAAGTTTTCTTAAAGTAAATATAAATTTTTTTTGGAACTATGTTTTTCTATAAAGTTTTTTGGAGCTATGTCTCATATAAATTTTTGGGAACTATGTTTCTCTATAAAGTGTTTTTGGAGCTATGTCTCCTATAAAGTTTAAATATAAATTTTTTTTATGGAAGTGTTTCCATAAGTTTGTTTGAAAACTGTTTTGCACATGATTCAGGGTTTTCGTGTTCCCATTGAAATTGTAATGTATAATATAAGTTCAATTAGTTTTTATTCCTTAGTTGGGATATGTGAGACACGGCGCCGTGCGAATGATCTTTGTATTATGTGAATGTTTTTCATATTTCATGTTCTTCATATTTATGGTTTGAATTCATCTTAAAGTGTTAATGTTTTTTTTAATGGGGATATGGAAATTTTGTATATAAATTGTGTTTAATGTTTTTCTATTCTTTTCCTATTCTAGTAGATTGATTAATGGAGAACTGTTTGTGAAAAAAATGCTTTGTATTTGGAAGAGCAACATATGAACTGAAGCTGACCAACAACAAAATGTTTCTAAAATTTTTTTTTTCCAGTAGAAGTTTTACTGTGTGTATTTTTCTTTATTGTTATATGTAAAAATTTCAGGCAACTGATATTTTTTTATAAAGAAAACCAACATGGTGGGGGGCATTGTTGTCAAAATTTGGGAAATTTATTTGATTTATTCTTGCTTCCATGTTGTTTTCTCTGTAAACTATAAATGAATTAAATTGATTTTATTACATCGTTTATGAAAAGAATTTGATTCAATTGGATAGCTGATAAGTTTTAAAAGGTTTAAATAAGTTTTGTTTACATTATAGAAAAACGTTTTTATCTTGAATAAAGTTAATGTAATTTTTGCATGGAAGTAATTATGGATATAAATTAAAGTAAATGTAAATAGTGCCACTTACTGTTTATTCTGAAAGGTATACTTTGTTTTTTTTGTACAACACCTGGAAATTTAAACGATGTTTATCATCGGCTTTTTTTTTGTTCACGCGTTCTTTCAGCGATCGCTAAATTAAACTAATAAGTTTAGTTAAAGTTCAATAGATGGCGTCGTAATTATTTCCGAAAGGAAAAATGCAAATTAAGTGTGACGTTATTTGATATCGCTAGTCATTGGATGCATGTTGGAATCCTTTGAATAGTATATAAGAGCTAACTTCATTGCATTCGGCGGTCAGTTTTTAGTTTGCTGCATTAGCGATAGCTCTGTTTGCTAGTCGTAATGAAGGTGTTATATTAGGTTTAAACATGAAAGTTGTTTTATTAAATTATTTTTCCTTCATTTAAAATAATTTCTTCAGATATAAGTAATTAAAATACAATGTGGCTTTAGTTTTCAAGTTTGTTTACCTTTTCCTCCCGTTTCCCTTCCGTGTAGTGTTGCCGTTCATTATAAAAGTTTGAACCATGGAGTCAGGTATTTGTGTCTGTTGTTCGTTGGCCTTTAGGGTTAACGTCGTATGCCTGCCATGTTCTTTGAGAAATGTTGTTTGTTAACTTTAAGAGTTGACATCGTTTTTTTTACATTTATATAAGATTTGAGATTAATTATTTTTGAATATAAAGTTTTAAATTGAGTTAGTGCTGGACGCTAATTTTTATCACTTGCCTGAGATGGATTTAAATGATTGTTTCAACTTTTATTAAATATTTCAATTGTTAAGTTTTTAATTTTTCTTGTTAAGTTTGTTCAATAAAATTGTTAGTTTGTTTTACAATGACTTTGTCATTCTTTTGAACTGCCTTATACACATTAACTTAAGTCTTATACACACTTTATACACACTAACTAATGGAGTTGTTTCCACTGCATGATATTATGCTTTGCTAAATGTTAAATTAAGCCATATTGGCGACAACATAACTCTAATCGCGGGATCGTAACTTCTTTTAAGGGAGTCACTCTTGTTTTCGCTTGAATTAGCTGACAAGACACATTTTCACCATTCTGTACTCTTAAGAATATGCATGTGGCATAAGCAACTTTGCTACTGTCGCAAAAAACATGAAGCTGTTTTTCACTGTCACTTAAGTCGAATTCGGAAAATCTACGAGGGATCTTTATATTTCTTAACAATTCCAGTTGTTCTTTCCATTTTCTAAAGGATTTTGTCATTTCTTCTGTCAATGGAGAATCCCAATTAAACTTTTCTTTCCAACATTTTTGCAGAATCAATTTTGGCATCAAAGTGGCTGGACTTGTATAACCGATGGGATCAAATATTTTATTAACCACAGAAAGAACTGATCTCTTTGTAATTGATTTAGGTTCTTCTTTATCATTAGATGAATTCATCAATCTTATTGTGTCATCTTTCTTACTTATTCCAGATCAGTCCCAAAATAGCTATATCAGAATTTTCTTCAGATTCTATCTCCATGTCATTAAGAAAATCTTCGTCTAGTAAGTCTTCATCAATTTGTGTATACTGCCAACCTCGAAGATCAAACTGAGCTGATGCCAAAATTTGTCTTGAAGTTTTTATGAATTCTCGCAATTCTTCTGTACTGTTTAGACTGGAAATACAGTTATCGACATAAAATGACATTTTCAGTCTGTTGGCTATCTCTTTGTAAGGCTCTTCGATTTTGTCAAATAAATGATTTAAAGTAGCAGCTAATAAGAATGGAGAAGCATTTAGTCCAAAGACAACGCGACAGTGTTGGTATACTTGTAACTTATTAGAATCACCATTTTCGAACCACAAAAATTTGACAAAGTTCTGATCATTCTTGTTCAAACCAATCTGGCAAAATGCTTTTTTGATGTCGGCACTTATTTCTATTCTTCCTTTTCTAAATCTATGTAAAATTGCAGGTATTAATTCGATTAAATTTGGACCTTTTGCGAGACAGTCATTTAACGAATAGGAAAATTTCTCTTTAGCTGAAGCGTCGAAGACAGGACGCACAGGTGTTGTGGCATGTTGCCTTATTACAGCTCTGTGAGGCAAAAAATGGCCACTATCGCCTAAATCAGATATTTTCTTGATTATACCTTCATGTAGCCAGTCATTAAATACATTTTGGTATTTCTCTAAATTTCCAGAAGTTTTCAATGATCTCAATGTTGATAATAATCTTTTTTCTGCTATTTTGCGATTTGAGGGTATTGGAGGATGATCTTTAAGCCATGGAAGAGAAACAACGTACCTCCCGTTCGAATCCCGTTTAACTGTTGAATTAAATAAATCTAGAGTTTCTTTATTTAGATCATCTCTTTTTTTACTTTCTATGGAATCCCTTATGCCCAAAAGATCTAACTCCCATAAATCACTGATTTTTTCATTTTTGATTCTAGAAAATAAAGAGACAACAAGCATAGAGCTATCGCTATTACAATTAGTTTCAGTAATTTTACCCATTAGGGTCCATCCCAGTGAAGTTTCTACAGCAGCTAACCCACTAGATAACATTATATGATTACCCTTCAAAAGTTTTCCATAAATATCTGCACCAATTAGTATATCAATATTGTTATTTCTGTCAAGAGTTTTATTGAAACATTCAACATCTGAAAATATTATCCCATACTGTTCAGCTTCCCTTACCCATGGGCCATTTCTAATTTTAGGAATATCAGAACAGATTACTTCCTGGTCATAGACCTCAAAATTACACATATAATCTTCAGAGAGAGAACTTATATGTATTCTGTAACTATTATGTGTCCTAGTTTCTTCAACGCCTCCGAAAAGGCTGTGTGTCATTTTCTCGTGTCCTAATACATCGTAACCCATTTTAGAAATAATTTCTTTAGTTGCGTAACTACGCATTGATCCTGTATCAAAAATTACCCTACAAGGTATTTCTTTCTTACCATTCCTTAATTTAACAGCACAGTTTGTAACAAAACATCTTTCATATGTGTTCTATTCCCCAGTACTTTATTATTAATAACCTCGCTTTCTTTAGAAACGGGTTTCTTATCCTCAACTTGGCTAACTGTTTTAGATTCCGAACACATAATTTTTAAATGTCTTCTATTACACACTTCGCATTTTATCTGACTTCTACAAAATTTCGCAGTATGCCGCCGTTTTAAGCATATAAAACAAAATCCATATTTCATTAAAAAATCTTTCTTTCTCTGTAATGGATAACTAGAAAAAACCTTACATTCAGTTAAAACATGTTTTTCCCCATTACAAGCGAAACACAAATTAGAATTTTTATCTGTTTCATTTAACAAATTAGAAGCAGTTGGGTATTTAGAAATATTCTTATTATTTAGAAGCTTTTCGTTTTTTGCAATTTGGAAGGAAGAATACGATTGAGAACTAAATTCTCTTTCGCGACTATCTTTTGTCAAAAACTAAGCTTTTTCCCTGTAAGTTACTTCAGTTTTCAAAATATCAAGAACCCTTGAAACATCCCAATTTTCATCTAAATCGCATTGTTTTGCAATTTCCAAAACAATATCCTGAAGTAATAATTTAATCAGTATTGGACAGAGTAATGAACCATAATTATCAGATTTTATTTCCAACGCATCCAAATTTCTAATCTCAGTCTGACAAGTATCCAACAATTTCCTAAGAGCAACTATATCATTTGATTTTTTAACAGGAGTTAAATTCAGAAGCTTATTTAAATGAGAATTTATAACTACCGTTTTTTTCCCAAATCTTTCTTTTAAAGTTTCAATTGCAGCCTGATAGTTATTATTCGTTAAGCTAAAACCTTTTATCGCATCGGACGCTACACCTGTCAAATAACTGCGAAGGTAATTAAATTTATCAACATTAGAAATTGCGCAATTTTTATTTATTGCTGAATCAAATTGATCATAAAATCTCTGCCAATCAGACGGATCGCCGCTGTATTTTTCTATAGTAAGACGAGGAAGAGTTACGTAAGGGGATTCGAACGGGCGAACTATTGCACTCTCTTCTATCTTATTATTTTGCATTAAAATAGGAACAAGCGGTTTTTCCAACTTAGAAAGTGCTTTTTTAACTTTGGTTTTATTTATGACAATACTCGTATTGTATTCATCACATTTTAGTACCTCAGACTCAACTTCTTTTACGTCAGTAATATTCGAAAATATCTGAGAATCTAAATTATTTATTTCTTTTTCTTTAAGATCTAATTCGGCAAGTAATTCTTCAAGGTCATCTTCAGTATAATTCTTTTCAAGTAATTTCGTTTCAATTTTCTTAAATAACTTTGTCGTCTGTGTTCTAACTGTAGAACGTTTAGCTTTAATTACTGCATCCATAATATGTAAAAAGAGTAGCAAGTTCTATAACTTATGTTAATTTCTGTAATAATATACTCGGTACCCTTTATTACATTCAATTTTACAATTAAAATTTCTTTGCAGTAAATCAAACTAGCAACAGAAACAAATCACTTAAAATAAATTATCTGTTCATATAAAAACGATCATTATTTTTTTTCTTTCTTTAAATCGAAATTCTTGCGTAATTTCTTTATCATTTTTATTCTAAACATAATTATGCAATATCAAATTAAAATGAGAAACATCTGGTCGTCTGTTCGGGCGCCAGATAAAACATAGCATCAAATAAAGATAATAGAATGCATAAAATAACTTTACTTAATGCTTCCTTTTGGGTCAGATGTCTTCATTTTTTCTTGGTTTAATCTCCTGCCGAATTGTGTGGTAACTTCAACATTATTTCATGACTCTTAAAAAAACACGATTATTTAATAAATTTATGTACATGTATTTACAATTTAGTTGACTATATAAAGTATATTACAATTCTTTCATACGCCATTTCAGCGTTCTATCCTTTTCGAACACACTTCTCAATCTCCCTCCCAAGAAAAACAAAAACGTGGCTGTTGCCAACAGTAAAAAAGAAATAAACAGTAATAAAATAAAGAGTTCGAATAAGTCTTTCAGTTCATAAAGTTTATGGATTGAGAAAGTTCGGTTTCGTAACATAGCCAATTGCAAACAAGACACCAAGCAGTGGGGTAAAGCACATTCCACCTGAAATTTCTTAATGTTTAGAAAATTTTCTATGGGGGAAAGGAGCTTCAGAAAAAATGCTGAAGATTTTTCTCTTATTTGAAATTTGATCAAGCCCTTATCTCACAATTTCATCCAAGTTTGATAGGCTTCAACATATAGGTTCTGAATAATGCTCTAGACTAGCAATTATGAATGGTAGCCACCTTTAGATAAGAGTCTATTGGCAACACAGAAAGTAACTAACTTGTTCTCTAACAAGTTAAAATGAAAAAAAAAAAAAAAAGGAAAAACATGATACTTAACACAAGCATTGTGATATTACTGGTGTAGGTACTTGAGAACAGAAATTCTCTCTTTACTCTTTTACTCTTTTCTTTTAATATAATACCACACATGAAGATGAAAATATGTACACTGAGATTATATTTACATATGAGTACACATGTAATAAAATTAAAAAAACAGAATAAATCTTACCCAGGTGTGTTGATTGCACCCTACATTACCGGCCGAAGGCCAAACTCTCTCTCTCTCTTCCCAAAATACCTTCTCCCGCTCACAGCAGCCATGAAGGTTGGTTGGTGTATAAAATAGACTGAGGATTGGTTGGTTGCATGACAAACATATTATAAATTTTTAATAGAAATTTTTTTTACTATGAAGTTATATAAAATGCTAGGGTTGACTGTGAACTTATGTAAAATTATCTCAATCATTTGAAACAGGATAAAGAGGGTAGAATACAACCACTATAAGGACAAACACCTAAATTCCAATTCATTTAATGAAGAAGTTAAATTAGTATTGCGCTACTCACAATAACATTACAAAAAAATTCAATATTTTATATGTAAAAGAGACTTGAACCTGCAGATTCTGAGTTGCGACCTGCGTTACGTCGCAGCTAATGGTAAATTTATGTTATAAAACATTGAATTAAAATTCTACAGTGTGTCCCAAAAATATAGATAAAAGTATAAAATACAAATTACAATAAGAATGGGATGATTTTTTTTTTTTTTTTATATGTGTATAATTATAAACACGACATAAAGCACAATTTAGGATTAATTTTCATTTAGAAAATACAAGAAATGCTGAATTTATTTAGAAAAAACAGAAAATAGGGTATCATTTCAAAGGGAAAAAAAAGAGAGAGAGATTGCGGCGCGTGTCCGCTATTTAAGTGGGGGGAAAAGGTTATCTTATCACTGACAATCGCCAGGTGCAAGATGAAACGCAGACGATCGGAAAGCTAGTTGAAAGGCTAACGAACATGTTATTAACAAAAGAAAAGAATGATTATATAATCGCCAAAATTGAGAAATTTAGAAATATATTGTTACCCTGAATAGTGCCAATTAAGAAAACAACCCAAATGACGTAAAAAGAGTTCCACTAATCAAATTTAAATAATTATTTTCGTTTTTCATAGGAGAACTCAAAACTCAAACTGGCGAATGGAAAAATTAGAAATAAATTCGGAAAGATGTAATATGCTGAAAGAAAGAAAAATTAAATGTTTTTCTTCTTATTTATTTCTGTTTATCCTCACCCCTTTCATATTTATTATTATTATTATTATTATTATTTTTTTTTTTTTTTTAAATAGAAAATTTGGGTTTCTTATTAGATGTAACTATTTATTAGAGAAAGATGTCAGACGAAATATCTGATTTCGCAGGACACCCATAATTATAGACAATATTTGTTTTATGGATTATATTTAAGGTTGAGGAATACAGTTATAAATGTTACATTTAATCGTGTTTCCATTTCCTTTAATCACATCAAATACACAGTTTTCCATCGAAAATACTGAATTTTGCATTACCTCTTGGGACAGTTCATACCATGCTTCCTCTGTAGCTGTTGTAAGGCCCTTGGTAGAAAAATATTGGTGTCCATTTTCATATACTTCTTGTGTTCGATGTCCCCACATGTTCTCCATTGGAGTTAGGTCCGGCTTAAGCATTGGCAGTCCATGACATTGATATTATGTATATTAAACCACATCTTTGTCGACTTAGACACTTAAATAGGCGCCTTGTCTTGTTGAATTACACAGCTTGGTCCTTTCAGCAAATCCTGTAGTGGAAAAAAATTATCCTCTAAGATTTACTAAAAATCCTGGGAGTTAATCTTCTTGCTGCAAATTGCCAAAAATGTTTGTCCATTAGATACAAAACCACCCCAAGTCATTACTGATCTTCCACCTTGCTGTCTACTAAAAAAACCTTCTTGGTTAGCTTCTTAAATTATACCAGTAAAATTTGTATCCATCTGGTACATCTACGTTTTAGAGATGGGATAAATAGTTACTTTTCAGTAATAGGTTACTTCGTTCCATACTTCCTTTGGTAATAGGTTTTTGCAACATATTATTTTTAAAACCTATTACTTTTTAGTTTACATATGGCTAATGTCTTTCTAATCCTTTCTGGATGATGTACAATATATACATGTGTCCTACATAGTGGATGCAGTTCATGTTTTTAAGTCCCAATGCTTTCAAATAGTAATCTTTACTTTATTTAACACTAGAGTTTCTTCAATAAAAAAAAAAAAAAAAAAAAAAAAAAAACGCTTATATAAAATAGTGGTAGAGTCAAAATTTTACACAAACGTTTGTCCCAGTCGAGTAAGCTTAAAGTTCATTAAACCAATTCCTTTAAACACGAAAACAGAATATTTCAAATAATATCAAGAAACACATACACAAGAGCCGTTTTCTGAAAAAAAAAAAAAAAAATCTCATATTATAACTATAAGCCATATATGTAATTAAGAAGCAATTAAATAATAATAGCGAATTTTTAAGAAACATCTTTAAGGCATCCCAAATTTTAAACTACCGAGTGACTGTTTCTTTCGATTTTCCGAAGAACTTGAACTTTCCAGATTGACATGAAAATTAGTGTTTTTCACTCATACTTAGCAAACAGTCGCTTTGGATATGTTTTCTAAAATTAGAAACACTTGTTTAAAAATATAGATTTTGCTTACAAAAATTGTATAAAATGATGTATTTTCTCAGACACTTAATTTTAACATAAGAGCATAATTAACTATTCTTAACACCTTTACTCATTTTAAATCTAAAAAAATAGTCTCAAGAAAAAATCAGATAAAAAAAAAAAAAAAGTGAAGAAAACTAAACACTAAAAATAAATAAATATTCAATTTTCTTCTCAAATTATTCTTAATTAAACTTAAACAATATTCTTAATAAAACCGCAATAAATGCTGTATGCCATTATGCATTTTCAATTGTATCTGCTATAAGCAATTAAAATATAAACAAACACTCCTTCCTTTCAATTATCAAACTCCCAAAACATCTGTTTCCGATACGCAAGCGAATCCAAACCTAGCAAGTGTAATCCCATTCCTCATCTTCATGACAAAATAGTAATCATCTAATAATCATGCGCGTAGCCAGGGGGGGTGCCCTGGGTGCCCGGGCACCCTCCCGTTCATGCATACCCAGGTGTGGAGAATTCCACCAATTTACTTGCCACTGGTAAGTAAAATTTTAAGCAAGAGAAAAATATACCAAAAACTTCAATGTATATTCATAAAAACAAACTTTTGTTTGTAAGTTTCTTAGAATCAAAAAATTTTGCGATACCTTTCCGTTTTAGACATCTTTTCTATGTGTGTGTTTGGGGGGGGGGGTCATTGTGTATCAGTGCATCTGTTAAATATTTTTGTCCGGGTTTCACGTGAGAATGGCTGGACGCGATCTAACGACATTTGGCAAGAATTTAGGTCTGTACCCACACCCAGCTTAAAAGTATACCTATAAAATTTTCCAAAATCCCCTCTCTGTTCCTCCCCTGGGGGCCGAAAGTCCAAAACTCATTAGTAAGCATAACTCGGCTCCAAATTACTTTACGATGAGGAAATTGCACATCAAGAGACTAGACTTGAATACGAAAATAAAAATTTCTGCTATTTTGGATTTTTCTATTTTTAAGGGGGAGGAAAGAGAAAAATTGATTTTCAGAGGGAAATTTCTGAAATTCCGGATTTTTGAGTAGATACCAAAAGTGGTAAAGTTATTAAAAACAGCCATGCGTCTTCTTCAGTATATTAAAAAAAAAAAAAAAAAAACCCGTTTTTGGTTTCTTGCAACTTTCATTTTTTTTTTTTTTTTTTTTTTTTTTTTGGGAAGGGGGGGGGCGTTATAAGGAGGCAAATTCGAGGTCCCCTTTTAGTGCTAAATTTGTCCTGGGAAATCTATGGAAGCTGCAGTCACAAATTTTAGTGCGTGGATTCTTTATGAGCATAACTCGTTTTTATGAAAATCCCCTCCTTTTCCTCCTAGGGGTGGGTGGAGGGGAATAAATACATTTTTAAATAATCTCAGATTAATTTTTATGTGTGGTTTAATTATGCGTACCAAACACGTACAACAAATGGATTTTCTGAAATCCCCCCCCCCACACCGCTTTTTAAAGGCGGTGGGGACGCCTTTTCAAGAGTAACTCTGCTCCAAATTATCTCAGATAAACGATATTTTGATGTGTCGATTAGTTATACGTTCCCAATACACACACCACAAAGGGATTTTTCGAAATTTATTTCTAACTTCCCGTAGAGGGCGGGGGTACAAAAAACACGCTTTTAAGCTTAAATATGTTCCAAATTATCTTAGAACGGCGGATTTTGGTGTGGGGTTGTTGTTTAAGTGTACGCAATATGCATTTTGGTGGAATTTCGTGAAACTTCTAACTTACCTGCGAGAGAGAAGTTGAATTGCGGGTAAATCGCTGCCGATGGCAATGGAAACCCGAATCCTCATGTTGCGAGCGGAAAAATTCCTACCTAACATAGTGGGAATTTTAGCTGAGGTTTCGTCTAATTTCAGTGATTTTTTTTTTTTTTTTTTTTTTTTTTTTTTCATTTTATTAATAATGATATGGAAAATTGAGAATTCACTTAAATGTAGCGACCAGCGAAGCGGCAAAGTCTGCTAGTATATATATTCACTGTATTTCTTGCTGCTCCTAAATAAAAAATTCGGTGATGCTCTCAGAGGTGCCAAGTTTGAACAGAGCGTTTCGGCCGCCTAGCTGTTTAAAGCTTTCCTTCCCCCCCCCCCCCAAAAAAAAAAAAAAAACTTGTGTGAATATAACTTAGGAACCTTGATAGTCCCCTCTCCGTGAGGAACACTTCACCCAAGCCTGGACACTAATGCAGTCGCAAAGAACTCACAATCGTATTTAATTCCAATATCATGGAACTATGATATTGCATAATATTTCTCACTGAGATTGGACAAATGGGACCTGTTTATAAGGATGTGCAAAAGAAAATTTATTTTTGAAGTTTTCTGAATGTATATTATAAGCGGAGGGAACTTGAAATGATAAATGAAGTCGGTAAGCTTCAAAAAGTGGTGTGGATAAAAGTTCTCTGAATTATTTAAAAAATGTTTTTAGTTTAACTACAGCCTAAAACATTCTAAGAATATAGTTATATTCGCTAAATGAAGAGTTTTGCTGGATGCAGTAAAACACCACCCTTCCGAAAAATATACGAATAAAACCCCCTCACCCCCCCCCCTCTCAAAAAAAAAAAAAATCTAAATCTACCCAAAAAAGAGTTGTAATGCAGCGCATCTTCCTTACTTTTAAGTGAATGTAAATTGCGTTTCTTTTAAGCTTATCGAAAACTGTCACATAAATTAGAGCGAAAACTACTCACAACGGCTACACTGATGGGCTTGATCTGAATTCGAACCCGGCACCACCCGTCTACCAGCTTCGAAAGCAAAACCCTCATTCACTTATAGTGCCTGGCAAATGTGTTACCTTATGTTGATTTTCTGCGCAATTTTATTTTAATGAGTTTCTTTTGCTATTTCCTTGCTATTTTATGCCATTTTTAATGCACTTCTGATGTATGGTGGTCATTTGGTATTCTGCTCAACTGTCATTCCACACCTTTTTTCTGCTTCGATACATTAACTTTACTTTGTGTTTATTTTCTGTGGGATTTTGTTGGTGTGAGTTCCTTTCGTTGCTTCCCTCCAATTCTATGCAACGTTTATGAAATATGTGCGATCGTCATTTGGCAATCCGTTCAGCTGATGATCAGAGACCAATCGAAGACAGAAATGCTCCATCTCCGTTCATACCCTTCCCTGCCTTCGATAATATCACCTTATGAACTTATTTATTGCGATTTTCTTAAAGTTTTCATATTATTGTCTAGTCACCACAGTTTACCATAATATAATTATATTCTAGTAAGATTCACATATAACCAACTGAAACGCGGGTAAGGTTTGGCTCACACTAATTCCTCATTATGTAAAGAAGCCTAGATTTCTATTTGCAAATTTCCATCTGATGATTGGTTAGGGTTGGTCGTATATCAACCGTATAGCTCAGTTTGTTGAGCACTGACGGGTTATATCAAAAATCTCAAGTTCCATTTCTGACCTCGTCCCTTCCATTTTGTTAAATTAAATTCTGCTTTTCCATCAAAAATGTATGCAAAACTCTTTATTTTTCAACTTATTTTTGACATTATATATACAGTAGAGCCCCGATTATCCGAGCCCCAATTAACCGAGTTCCGGGTTAACCGAGGTAGTCCCGAAAAGGCTACTTTCCGGAGAAGCGTAGCTTTTGACAAATCGTGTAGATAATTTTGACAAATTTTACTATGCATCACTATATTTTATAATTTATATATGTATGTATTATATTGTATTTTTAACTGACTACATTTAAATGTGTAATATATGTGTTATTTTACTTCATTGACTACGTTTTCATCCATTTTAAACTTTGCCGTGTGTTTCCCCTCCGATATACGGCACATACCGTTTTATCCGAGTTTTTGATTGACGCTCGGTCCTCATTACCTCAGATAAGCGAGGCTCTACTGTATGTATAAATCTATATCTGTTTATGAATCAGTTTGGATTTCTTAGTTTTCGATGCAGAACTGCACTGTTCGTTCAACCTATCACTATTGAAAATTGTACACTAATTAATCAAAGCTAGATTTTGTCTTGATTACTTCAAGGATTTTTTATTTCAGCCGGATTAGTTTAAACAATATTAATTAAAAAGAAAAAAAAAAAAAAAACTTATGCTATCTTTAACATTATAAAAAAATATGGAGCTGATTAAAAAAAAAAAAAAAAAAAAAAAAAAAACATGTCCTTTATTTATTATAATTATAATAATAATTATCATTATTGTACAAAAAAATGAATATTTTTTACGCGTGAAAAATAAAATGAAAATGAAATAAAATTGATGTAATTATAGCTTCACAATATTAAACCTTTGTTTTTATTTATTTATTTATTTTCAACATCGGCTTTGTATTTTTATTTAATAATTTTAGGTTTTGAATCCAGTACTTACATTAAAATCAAAATTTTTAATATTTTTATTGATTGTTTGGGATTCCCATTCAATTCAAATGGCTCTAATATGAATTTTATTAAAATGGTTTAATTAGGTTTTTTTTTTTTTTTTTTTTTTTTTTTTTTCCCTAAATATAAACATTTTATTCTAAAACTCAACAGTCATATAAATAGTTAAAACTTACGTTTAGTACCTATAAAAAGAAAATGAATCTGTTATACCCCCCAAAAAGTTTTTTCTACGGAAAGACTTCTGCTGGGAAGAGAGCGAATATGACAGAGGGAAAAGCAGCAAGAAATTATTCAACAGCCACATCTTATATTAATTCAAGAAATATTTCAGGAATAACTAGGAAATCTATAAGAGACTAGAAAGTACTACTGTTTTTCGACTAGACAGGTATCGTGCAGATGCTCAACAGACAGAGGTGAGAAAACAAGAAGAAACTGAAGAGCAACGGCATATTTGAATTCAAGCTGATGCCAAAACGTCATAAATGATACAATTTATCAAGCATTGGATGCTGCTAATTAGTTTTTAGTGTACATTTGCCTATGATTCTACTTTTGATTATGCGTCTCAAAGTATTGTCAGCGTCAGCGCAGGAAAATTGGTAAATATTTGTGGAAATTGTAGTGCTAAAAAGTGTCTCAGAGCCTCACCTGCAATGTTTTGTTACAATGGAAATTTTCATTTACCTCAAATTTCTGAACAATCAGAATCTTTGTAAATTTCTCTTAGATTCTTAAAACACTACTTCAACCTTCAACCTAAGCATCGTCGGGTAGTTCTGCTAGTTGAATTATATCATTATTCTTTATGTATATATATTATATGTTTGTGCACGCAATAACGTAATTCATTTATTGTGTACATTTACCGACATATATATGAATACACGTATATTAAAATACTCATACGCACGCTTACGTATATACATATGTGTACTATGTATGTACATCTATGCTGAAAATTTCAAATTAAAATTTGGGCACCCCCCCGCATGAAAAGCTGGCTACGCCTATGTAATAATCACCCCTTACTGATCTCATGCTAGCTGCATAAATTAACTCTATTTCGTTAAACCGTGGTATCAAAGTATTTTATTCAAATGATTTTATTATCCCATAAAAAATAATCAACACCAAATAAAATCATTTCTAAATTAATATCAGCACGATGTTATTTGTCCTAAACGTTTAAATTATCTTGCTTATTAAAATTATTTTGATTAATATATTTCACAAGGAATATTCCGTAATACATTCAAAGTATAGCACCATACAGTGCGTATTTGACCATTTTTATTTATAAAATACAGAAAAAATAATTTTTGTTTAGTCTAAGATTACTGCATAAAATTATTTTAGTTTATGAGAAATAAATTTGAATTTGTGTAAATTTGTTAATGAAATGGTGTGCATTTAATCACAAAAATATCATTAGCTTATATTAATAAAGAGAGTTTAATGAGAAAAATTAAAAATGTATGGAGAAAGAAAGAATAGAAATCAACTATAAATTTATTTATTTTTTCATTTTTTTTTTTTTTTTAATGATACATAGTGTAATTAATTTAAGATAGTAAAAAAAAAAAAAAAAAAAAAAAAAACCTCATAGATTATGTACATTTTGTATAAAGTATCACTATATTTTGTGCACTTTAAAGAATTAAATTAGTCTTTAAAGAGAATAAACATGATTCTTATTTGTCAGTTTATAAATGCATTTCAAAAATATTTAGCAAAATTAGAACGCATCACTATATGAACGAATCGACAGACAGACTGAACGAAGCTCCAAACACACTTATTAACTTTGTTGGTAAGAAGTTGAAATTGATCATACTTTATTTAAGTTTTTACAAAGAATTAAATTCCAAAGGAACAACGAGCAATATGTATGAGTTATATTCTTAGATCTTTTTTATCAATATGCCATTGCTCTTGCTTATATGTTATTTATTTCTTATACAAGTAATATAGCCCTTAAAATTATTTACTTTTTATTGATTTGAGTGCAATATTATATTATAATGTTCTAATTTCATTATAAGCTGAGCTATTTTTTTTTCTTCTTTCATAAAATTAAATGAATCCAAGAAAAATAGCCTATGGGTAGAAGAAGAAGAAAAAAAAAAAAAAAAAAAAATGCTGATATAAACTCTATGTGTACTTTACAATATTACAATTATTGTTTTGATTGCATTCTTGATGTTTTATTAAGTTTAAAATTGCTTTAAGCAAGTATTTTCCACCTTCAGTGAGGGGACTATCGCATGTGAAACTGTTATATTACAGAGAAATTTTGACCATCGAATAAATCTTAAATAAATAACTGTACTTGGTATTGGTGGACTTCACCAGACATCTACTCCATATTTGTTCCCATAAATTTCTACAATAGATCGTGATATACTTACGATAAGAGCAATGAACTCAGCCGATGGTCAGGCTTGACTGGAAATTGAAATGCCTCATTCACTAGGCTACCTTTCCCTTCCTTTCAATAGTTTTACTTTAATTAATTTTCTACATAATTTTATTGATGCGGTTTTGTACTTTAGTTTTCATTTAGGTAATGCAAGTTTATGTGTAATATTACCATGCTCTTTTCATCGCCAGTTTTTAAAATAGAATGTTGATACTCAATATTATTGATTGAATATCAAGGAACGCGGTAGTGTTCTGCCCCGCCAAGCTAAAACAAACATTAAGAGAAATACAAATGAAATTTACAACGTAGGAAAGTCAATGTTGAACGCTACAAGTGTATATTATGTCGACATAGCATCTGGGACTTTTTGACTACCTGTCTCAGCTCCCTGATCCCCAAGACCTATGATTTTTTGCACAGACCTTAAGCATACCCTTAAGACAAAACATACAAATTTGCATGTCGCTCTGAATTAAGGGGCCTGAGTTATATAACTTTGAAAACCCGAAATTTGACGGTCAGATTCTTCTTCTGGTAATTGTTAAGACAAAAAACTGTTGACAGCGATTGACATTTAATAAGGTATTAAATAGAAATAACTTCTGTTTTTATTTTTCTTTCTTTACTTCTTTTTACAAAAATGGATTGGAATAAATTTAAAGACTCTTTTTTCTTAAATTTTTTTAAAATTTTTACAAGAAACATGTTTATTTAAAAAAAAAAAAAAAAAAAAAAATGATAAATTTGGATTTCGTAATAAATAAATGCTTAAAGGACACGCTAAATAGACTTTTAACAAAAGTAATGTGGCTCATTAAATAAAAGAGTGATTCGTTAACTTTATATAATTACGGATGATGGAAGAATACATATAATTATATTCCAATCATATATTATATACGAGAAATATTATCATGGAAAAATTCAAATTTGACATTTTTGTCTTTCTATGAGTTTTGAGGTCTTCTGAATTCATTTTTCATTTTTTATAATAAAGAGGTATGCATGTATGTGTATCAGTGAATACAATAGCGTCTAAACGCTGCATTTGATATGTATGCTGGAGGTGACCCACAACTTATCATTTTAATGATGTAGAACTTAGTTTTTTTTTGTTAACCATGTTTTTATTAACTTCGATTCTTGTTCGTCTGTTTGTTTTTCCAGTACAAATCTTGCAATCGATTTTTAACTAACTTCCCGACTAGGTAGACATTTGAAACTTTCAGGATAGCTCAGAACACGGTGACAATACATTTTTTAACACTTTTAGTCAACTGTTTCAGGTCCCTACTGCCTTCGGCAGCGTTTATATGATTCGACAGAAAATTTATTTAACTAATTTCCCGACTAGCCAGACATTTGAAACTTTTAGAATAGTTCAGTACACGGTAAAAATTCATTTTTTAAATACTTTTATCCAACTGTCTCGGATTACTGCTGCCTTCGGCAGCGTTACCGGCACAAAGCTTGCAATCGATTTTTAACTAACTTCCCGACTAGCTAGGCACTTGAAACTTTCAGGATAGCTCAGAACACATTGACAATACATTTTTTTAGTCAACTGTTTCAGGTCCCTACTGTCTTCGGCAGCGTGTTTATATAATTCGACAGAAAATTTATTTAACTAATTTCCCAACTAGCTAGACATTTGAAACTTTTAGAATAGTTCAGAACACGGTAAAAATGCAATTTTTAATATTTTTAGCCAACTGTTTCGGGTTACTGCTGCCTTCGGCACCGTTACCAGCACAAAGCTTGCAATTGATTTTTAACTAACTTCCTGAATAGCTAAGCATTTGAAACTTTCAGGATAGCTCAGAACACGGTGACAATACATTTTTTAACACTTCTAGTCAACTGTTTCAAGTCCCTACTGCCTTCGGCAGCATGTTTATATAATTCAACAGAAAATTTATTTAACTAATTTCCTGACTAGCTAGACATTTGAAACTTTCAGAATAGTTCAGAACATGGGGAAAATGCGTATTTTTAATACTTTCAGCCAACTGTTTTGGGTTACTGCTGCCTTCGGCAGTGTTACCAGTACACATTTTGCAATCACTTTTTAACTAACTTCCCGACTATCTAGACATTTGAAACTTTCAGGATAGCTCAGAACATGGTGACAATACATTTTTTAACACTTTTAGTCAACTGTTTCAGGTCCCTACTGCCTTCGGCAGCGTTTATATGATTCGACAGAAAATTTATTTAACTAATTTCCTGACTAGCTAGACATTTGAAACTTTCAGAATATTTCAGAACACGGTGAAAATGCATTTTTTAAATACTTTTAGCCAACTATTTCGGGTGTCTGCTGTCATCGGCAGCGTTACCAGTACATATATTGCAATCGCTTTTTAACTAACTTCCCGACTATCTAGACATTTGAAACTTTCAGGATAGCTCAGAACACAGTGACAATACATTTTTTAACACTTTTAGTCAACTGTTTCAGGTCCCAACTGCCTTCGGCAGCGTTTATATGATTCGACAGAAAATTTATTTAACTAATTTCCCGACTAGCTAAACATTTGAAACTTTCAGAATAGTTCAGAACACAGTGACAATACATTTTTAATGCTTTTAGTCAACTGTTTCGGGTTTCTGCTGTCATCAGCGTTAACAGTACACATCTTGCAATCGCTTTTTAACTAACTTCCCGAATAGCTAGACATTTGAAACTTTCAGAATAGCTCAGAACATGGTGACAATACATTTTTATCAATTTGAAAATCATTTGAGGACAAATGTTCTCGAATTTACAAATTTGTCCTCAAGTGTCCTCAAATTAACACATAATTTAACTCTGTCCTCAAATAGCCTTTCAATTTGAGGACGCTGCAATGATTTGTCCTCAAAGTGGGTTTAAAAAATTTGGTCGCTTTAGTTAAACCCAGTATCAACTTGAGTTTCACCAGAAAATGCAGCTTAAATAACAGCTGACAACATATAAATCACACCACAAACGATACCATAGTCATAACATACAGAAATAAACTACAGTTCAATGGTAGACTTAGCCAAGCAAAACTTTCTATTCCGTAAATTCTTAGCAAGAAACTCACCTCAGTGGTCGGAACGGGACTCCTTTTATACCCTGCCATTAATCCTGAATTTTACAATAACTTCCGTAATAATCGAGTTACAGCTTGGACAATGGGTCTATGTATAATAAAAGTTTTTTCACCAAGGTCGTCAAAATAGTTGTCAAGATGCGATAAAGTCGCCAAATTCATCGCCAAGTCCATTACGTGCCCTGATAAAGTGTGTTTTTATTGACGAAGGGTCTTTTTTAACGCGGAAACAAGCTAGAAATGCGAAAAATTGACATTTTATAATGTGACTAAACCTCTTAGAAAGAAATCACATAAAAATAACTAGTACTATTTAGAAATCTGTAACACTATATTTACTAAACTATGATAACTAATAATAACTAAATAATAACTAAAAATAACTAATATAACTAATAACTAACTAACTAAAAATAACTAATATAACTAATAACTAACTAATAAATAATAACTAACTAATAATTAATAATAACTAAACTATGCATAACATGCATGATTTTTATTGATTTATTACACAAATATATTCATTATGTGTACTTATTATACTTATAAAAGCACATACATAACCTCCAAAAAGAAGTGATATCTCATAAAAAAACAATACTATTGTAAAAGTCACCCCGCCCAGCAAAAACTCTTACCTTTCTTAAGCAGCCAAAAAAAGGATTGATATCAAATTTCGCCGCCGCTATTGAATCCTGGGTACTCAATGCCTAGCTTAAGGAAGATCTGCCAATAACACTGCATGTATCTTTCTAATAAATCCTAATCTCTTTCAACATTCTTTGTTATCTTTGTTAGTTTTTTTGCTGCATTATAAAGTTATAATTTAAAGTATTTTTTTGTCGGGGTGCGTCCCCTATGTAGAAGTTTTAATTAATAAAAAATTTAGTTAATAAACATTAAAATATTATTACGCACCCCGCCGTAAAAATACTTTAAATTATAACTTTATAATGCAGCGAAAAAACTAACACAGATAACAAAGAATGTTGAAAGAGATTAGAATTTATTAGAAAGATACATGTAGTGTTATTGGCAAATCTTCCTTAAGCTAGGCATTGAGTACCCGGGATTCAATAGCGGCGGCGAAATTTGATATCAATCCTTTTTTTGGCTGCTTAAGAAAGGTAAGAGTTTTTGCTGGGCGGGGTGACTTTTACAATAGTATTGTTTTTTTATGAGATTATTATATTCATACCAGTATCACCAGTGAACTTTTAAAACTAAACCGACTTGTTTATGATGAAAGTAATCCTTATATTTTCAAAATATCCCTTATTTTGTCTGGTTCCATTAGTTATCATCTTGGATGCTATGTAACATGTGCCAATAAATCACCAAATATTTATCCCAGATAATTCTGTGTGAAAATGATAGATTCAGGACACCAGCCACTTGTTTGATTTCAATAAAAAGTTTTAAGTAACATACCTACCTACATGATACAGATTTAGAATACCGGATTTAAAATTTCTGCTAATATTTGTTCTTGTGTTATGCTTACATGATTCAGACACAGAGAGACACATATCTTTGACACATTAATTGTTAAAAATATGGTTTTCAGTTTAAGTGGACCTCAAAACTTATAAATATACGAAAAATCCAATGTCGAAAATTAGGCACAAAAACAATACTTTATATAAGTAAGAGAAAATAAAAAAAATAGCACAAAATAATACCCAAATATTAAAACCCGAATAAACTACTACATCAGAAACGTCAAAGAAAAATATTTGAGGTGCATACAGCTATTTCGGTAGCCTAAAGCGTACCGTCTTCAGTGCAAAAAGAATTCTGAATCTGGAGAAGTGCTCGTATATATAGGAGAGGGACCGAATTTAGTTCAACCAGTAGGATTACGAAAGAGGTGGGGAGTGTGGTCAATAGGAATTTAGGAATGTGTAGCTGTGTGAACAGTAAAAAAAATTAAGAAAATGTGGACTGAATGTAAAATTTCCAACAATCAGACAAATAGGGAACAGCGAAATCACAATTTACAAGGGTTTTTAAAATTTTTATAAATATAAAAAGCTTCAAAGAAATCGAGTTCATGAATGGATTTAGGTCTGCAAATTATTTTAGCTGAATTAAATTTAAAATTATGATTTTCCTCCCAGCAATGTTTAGAAATAGAGGATTTATTGGTTTCTTGTTTGTGGACGTAATTCATATGTTCTTTTAGACAAAATTTAAGACTGCGTTTAGTTTGGCCAATATATGATAAACCACACTGACAGGAAATACTATAAATGCCCCAAGAATTATGCATATCAATAGGATCTTTTAACTGAGAAAAGGTGAGTTTATTGGAAGGCGAAAATATTATTTTAAAATCAATATTGTTTGAGAATTTTAGCTATGGTTTGACTGGTTTTAGAAAAATAGGGTAAAACAATACTGATATTAGATGTAACTGATTTAGTAGACGAAATACGAGGGAATTGTAATTTTTGGATAGCTTTGTCTATAATGGAAGGGTCATAACCTCTGTCAATTGCAATGGCTTTCAGGTATTTAATTTCAGATTTTAATAAAATAGGATTTGAACAAATATTAAGGGCACGGTTTACAAAAGCATAGAAAGCAGCCATTTTAATTATATTATATAAAATATAATTATCAAAAAATAAATCATTAATTTAGAGGAGAAAAACAGTTTTCATGAAAGATTTTCTCTCATGAAGATAAATATTCAAACTTTCTTATAGCACAAACTCATGTGATTGACCAAGAATTGCTGACTTTTTTGTAGGTTATAGGAAAATAAATACTACTATAAATATTCTTACTTAAATTACTACTGATCAGACTTTTCAAAAATCTAGATAATTTGCAACTATAATATGATGTATAAAAATTGCTCTTTAAATTAAAATTTCATGAAATATTTGTGCTTTTATTAGGCACACTTTATTTCAGCATTGCATGTATAACACATACATTGTTTCTTAAAGATTTGCTACTCAAATGAGGTTCTAAGATGTAAATAAAAGAAATTATTCTGAAATATGCAAAACACTTCGTTTTAAGCTGTGCGGATTTTTGAGAGTGTACTGTATATGTGCAAATTGCCTAGAAAATAAATATGATAATAAAATTTTAATTCATTTTGAAAATTCACTGGAAAATCCCCCAATTTTAACCAAATTAACAGCTTTTTGGACTCTGAACGTATCCCTATTTATAACTAATTTTTAATTTTTGTTACAATTGGATTAAAATTTAAAATTTGTTTAAAAAAAAGAAAAAGAAAAAAATTAACTTTTTAAAAGTTTTTATACTCTAGTCTAATAAACCACGCGATTCATTTGAAATCTTGAAAGTGGAGTTGAATACTTGTAAACTATAGCATTTTAAAATGTCAAAGCAAATTTTGTCTGAGGAAAAAAAAAAAAAAAAATCTCATTTCAATTAAGAGTACATATCAAACATATTTTTATCACTTACCTAAAAAACACTCATATTAAATCAGCATTCTAAAAAAAGAAGAAAAAAAAGGCATTGAAATAGGTCTATTTGTTTGGAAGCTACTATGGCACAGACAGACAAACACAGACTGCAAACTTAAAACATCTGCTTTTGTTTGGGGCGGAGGAAGGGTCAGGGATGTTAAAAATTGGGTATTTTTAGAAAAACTTTCTGTCATGCCCAAACTTATATACACACCATAATGATCACCATTACCAATAACAACTATTTCTCTGTTGCCGCCAAAAATACTTTTTACACACAACTTTGGGCCTGAACATTCCCCCCCCCCCCGCCCTAGATCGTATGCTGGCTAAGCCCATGTTCATGCCTACTTTGTTCTCCTGATGAAGGGCCGCGTCTTCTTTCGACCCGAAATTTTTATTGCGAGTTCTAGCATTTTATGGTGTTTATTCAAAGTTTTGTACTTATTACTTTTAAATGCCAGTTCTATGGTGCTTTTTATAATCAAGCTAACAACCAGTTTCATAAAATTTACAAAATTACCAATTGATAGATTATGAAAAATAATTACTGTCCTATCCCACTCAAGCAGGTGACACAGGTCCAGATTTTCCATTAAGTCCTACAGCACGATCACCCAATTTTTAAAAGACACCTAAAATTTTTACTTAAAAAAATACATATACATGTATGTATTTTTTTCTAAAAAATACCACCTTTTCTACACACACTCAAACTTTTTTAAACAATTTCAAAACTATAATACAGTAGAGAGCCAGAAATGCGCTGACCTAAAATCTGCCGAAGTCCGAAATCCGCACAGCTTGTCAGATACAAACAATGAAATTCACTATTAATAAATTACAAAACTGCAAATCAGAATTTTTGAAAAAGATCTTGAATACAGATTGTATGATTGCATTTTATGATTACAAAAAAGAAAAACAAAATAATAATAATATGAAAGATTGCAAGAACCAAGTTGCTGCTAATGAAATTATTGACTGTATATTAAATTCATCAAAAGAAAATAATGATTATTATGATATGATGATATCAATCAGGTAAATAATAACAAACAAATTTTTTTTTAATGCTATCTGATGAAGGCATAATTTGTAAGGAAGAACTCATTAAAATTCATAGAAAAATAAATTTGTGTTACTACTATAAAAAAATAAATAAATCATCCTGGTTTAAGTTTAGTGTAAAACTACCTACATGTGAACAGATTTTATCTAAATTTGACAAATATTTTTTTTCATTATATATTTTTGTTAATGTTCATTATTATTCTTATGTACCATTCAGTGTTATTATTCACTAGTATGTGTTTAGTTTGAATGATATTCTGTTTTCATTATTCAAAGTGAAAATAATTTTTTATGGTCCCCAAAATCCGCAAAATTCTAAAATCCTCACAATCTCTGGTCCCGAGCTGTGCGGATTTTTGACTCTCTAGTGTATTCCAAACTTATCAATTTGCATTGCTCAATCCAATGTGATAAGTCAAAACACAAATTTAATAAACCCTACTTTTAGGAAACCCATCACAGCCAAGTTGTGCTATGCCTAGACCAGAAGTTTTTTATATTGGGACTCTGAATACACAGCTTTTATTTGTTCACTGGTGTATTGTGTATTGAAAAATCAAATTCCCATTCAGAATAGAAAATAAAGAAAAAATTAACATGTTCCATTAAAATTTCAATAATTTTGACTTTCTTGTGTGCTATGCTTGATGTGACCTAAATCAAATTGATAAGTTTCTGTTAACTATTACTTTACTTATGTCATGTCATTCTATTTCATGTACAATCTCATAATTTTTAATAGAGAGAAGTTAATTTGCGTTTTACGCTAAAAAATTCATTTTACATTCCTTTTTATGTATTTGTTAAGTATTTGCACAAAAACACTTATGAAGCATCATTTCAAATTAATCGGGTGTCATCCGGGCGGACTGCCCCAACTGCCCCCACCTAGCTATGCCACTGCATAGCAGCAATTTATTTATTTTTTAATGGTTCTATATCTGATCTGTATTAAAATTGAATAAACATTTTTTTTTTTCTTCCCGCAATAATAATTGTGTTCGTCAAATTTTGGGCAGTTCTATTGAGATTTAAGTGATGTGCAAATTATGAAAAGTACAAACTATCAAGCAATATACAGTAAAATTGTTTCTCATTGGAATATTTGGAAGGATTCTATCTTACGAGTATTAAGGTACAGTTAACATGAAAATCACGAAAAATGCTGTTACATCAGTACAACTTATTAAACAGTATTTATGAAAATCTAATTGGAACTAATTTATACCAATGTTCAACTTAATGTAAAAAAAATTTCAGTTCTGCTTGTTAGTTCTTGAACTACAGTGCCTAGAAAACTAATTTGATGCAGACAAATAGTTCTAAAATTAGTCAGTTATCCAATATTTGTTAATTCATGAAAAGCTAAAAATCAAACCATTAAAATTTGTGTCATTTTAGGATATCTATTCTAGAAATTGTTCATAAATTAGCATTTTATAATGACTTTGATACTTTTATCAGAAAAGCAATGTCATCTATTTTCCTATTTATCTTCATACTATTTTTACATAGTTTGTCCCATTTAGGACTTTCATGATATTAATTCAAATACAATCGGCTTAAAAAAATTAAAGTTTACATTGATATTGCATTTTTCCATTTCATTGTTAGAAAATTTTCAGTGCCTCTAAAATTGTTGCAAAAAAAAAAAGAAAAAAAAAAAGTCCCTTAATATGTATATAAATCAAGTCACAGAAAAATACTAACAAGATAAGGTTAAAAATAATAATAATAATAATAAATAATGAGGGCTGTTTACAATGTAAAATTTATTTTGATGAAAGCAATTTGTTCAATATGAATTTAATTTTACACTTAAATTTACTAATTGTTTTTATATAAAATGTTATTTTATATAATGGTCTTTAATATTAGAATATTTTACATTTCAGAGATGATCCATCAGAAAAGCCATTTATCTTAGCTTCTAATAATGCTGCTAAAGACTCAAAATTAACTCTTGTGGGTGATAATATTTTTTGTGCTATGAAGTGAGTAACTGATTTATTTAGACATTTAATATAACTCAGTGAATAATTTTTAACTAAACCTTAGATTGACATGTTAAAAAAACATTTTAAAATTCTTCAACCTGATCTGAACTATAATATTTACTTTTGATAGTCATTTATTTTAGTAATTGGTTCTGTTATTTAATTCTTAAACTATAAATAATTTAATACTTAAATCGTTTTAATCTGTGTGATAAACGTTGAATTTAATTGTATGTTATTTTTCTACAAAATCTAAATTTTTCATTTGGAAGAATTATAAAATGTTAATGCAGGGCTGACCTGGAATTTTCTGAAATCTTATTTGTCTTCAAAATCTTTAATTTTTAACCAAATTCAGCAATTTTTTGATTCTGAAGAAAAACAGATTTAATAATTTTTACCCCATTATACTGTAAGAATGGAGAACATGGGTATTTGTGAAATTTTTCAACCTATGGTTTTGAGATTTTTAAAAATTTTGAGTTTTTAAGTAATCGGAAAATCAAAAAATTTGGCAATATAGATATGGTGTCCATCTATACTTTAGATAAGATAGTTCGTTAGTTTGTAGAGACATATTATCTCAATAGCAAACAGTCTTAAGAGATCAGATCAATACAAATCTTGATTACTTCTTGTTCACATTCCCGGCACTCTGAGTAGTGGCCATAAAATTTCTGGTGAGTTAAAGCCCGCCCATCCGCCCTGTATTCTAGGCTTCCGTAGCACAACATTTAAGCAGGATAATGCACGACCACAAGTTGTCTGTATTGTGCGGATCTTCCTTGATAGAGAATGTGTTCAACCGTTGCTCCAGCCTGCGCGTTCTCCTGATCTTGCACTAATGAAAATGTCTGTTTAATCATTGAAAAGTGAGTGGCCTGCCACCATTGACCACTAACTACGGTTTATAAACTGTGGCATCCTGTTTAAGCTACATAAAGTGCTGTACCCGAATATGTCATCCAATTGCTGTTTGATTCAATGCCTATGCAGATAAGTGTACTTATTACTCCCAGAGGTTGCTGCTTTATGGTTTTTTTTTTTTTTTTTCTCAGGATATATTACTCAAAACTTCCTGAGAATTTAATCAATTGCTCTTCCTACTATAATGTGTGTGCCCAATAAATATCATTCTTATATTCACATTCCTTTTTGGTGTTGCAATTTTCACAAATATGAGTGTACATATTTTTTTATTACAATATTATTTTGTATTTATATTTAAAGTTTGATTTTTCATTACATAATATTGTTTCTTTAACAAATTGTTTAAATGCATTTTAATTTACACAATGTAATCTTTGTAAAATAATATTTGGTATTGTATCAATTCATTCAATAAAATATATTGTACATATTTTCCTATTTGTTCGGATAGTCTTTAATTTAAAAGTTTATTTTCCAAAATTAAAATAACGAAGAAAAGGTTTAATTTTATGTATATAACAGATAAATATATAGTTTTTAAAAAAATTTGTCTTGATAATTTATATTTTTTAAAGCTACTTTTACATATTTTGTAAAGAATCTTTTTAGAAGTTTCATAGATGATAATCTTCAAGTTATTAATAGAATTTATTTTAAATAAATTAACAAATTTTTGATTAAAATTAAATAAATAAAAGTCAGTTAATTACTTTTCATGCATTTTTTGACTGGTTTTGTTTGATTATTTTGTTTATTTACTGTTTGTGATTTTTTTTTTTTTTTTTGAAACTTTTTTTACCTTTGCAAAAATGTAGTGATGAATCTTGACTTCTTGAGAAAAAAAGTCTTAAAAATTTCCCATGAAAATTAAGTGAAACTTTTAATAAATTATTTGCTTATTTTTTAAACAATTTTAAACAGAGGTGAATTTCTTTTCTTTGTAATGGAAAATTATTTTCATCTAGTATTTTTTTATTTATTAATCTAACCTTTATGATTTATGAAATGAATGTCAGTAATTCTTTTAAGATATATTCTTGGTTATTAATGACACTGAATCTACAAATCAGAACTATGAAATAATAATGAGCTGCAGAATATAAAATTTCTCAGTGAAAAGAATGCAAGTTTCATTTATACAATTATTGAAAATAAAATTGTAAAAGAGTTTGGTGACCAAAAAATGAAAGAACTTCAGTAGCCAGTTGCTTATTTTTCATGTAATCATATTTGTCATAAAGCAAAATTTGTCACTCTGAAGATGCCACATAAGCTTAGCTGTTTTTCATTTTATCATTTGCACATAAGGCTATGCTACATTATAATTTATGAGTTATAAAAAGATTAATAAATGGAGCTGTTGATTATGTTAGTAGATGTTATCTTTGCAGAAAATCATGATCCATCTAAGGAAATGTCACAAATAGTTACTATCAATTAGTTAGAATTACAGCTTCTAAATAATAAAAATACTGGTTGTGTACAAAAATTGGGGTACTTCTACTGGACATATGTTAACATGTTGTACTATCAGGAGTAAAAACTTTGCAAGATTTAATGTTCAATAATCATTAATTTTCTTTTATCTAATAAAGATAGAACTACGAAATTTCAGAATTGAAACAGGTCTGGTGTACAGATAAATTTTCCAAATTTTGGTGAAAATTGGAAAAACGGAAGTGGGACATTGGAAACTGGAAGTGATACCGTAAGTCTGTATCTCAAAAATAGCTCTAACGATTTTCTTCTAAGTTGCTACATAAACACTCTATTAGATGTCCTTTCAAATGATATAGTTGGTTTGTTCAGGAAAATTGATAGGGGTCCTGTATAAATAGCTCAATTCCAGGCCTCACAAGTGCGTTCCTTTAAAAATGGTTGCACGGATTTTTTTCAAACTTGCCATATTAACTGCCTTTTAAATATCCTTTTGTATGTAATTATTGTTTTCCGATCAATAATTGAATATGTCAAGTTTTGGCAAAAGTTGGTATCTCAAAAACGACTCTAATAATTTTCTTGAAAATTGTTACATAAATCCATTTTAGATATCCTTTTTTATGTATTACGTGGTTATTAAAGGAAAATTCACAGTCATCCTGATTTGGTAGATCAGTTTTAGGTGTCAGAAATTAATGTTTCAAAATATGGCTAAACCGATTTTTTTTCTTCTTACTATTTTTTAATTTGCAATGTAAATCTATTTTATATATCTTTACATGTGTGTAAGCTTTCTCTTACCAGAAAATTTTTAGGTGTCTAATTTGTTCGGTCAATTTTATGTCTTTTGATCATACACTGCTCGACATTGAAAATGCAACACCAAGAAGGAATGATAATAATGGAATGAAATTTGTTGGGCATGTACATTATAGTAGGAAGAACAATTGATTAAAATTTTAGGAAATTTGAAGTAATATGTACTGAGAAAACAGTACATAAAGCAGTGACATCTGTGAGAAATAACAGCAAATACCTGCCTAGGCATTGAATCAAACAGCGATTGGATGACATGTACGGGTAGAACGCTGCATGAAGTTTTAACATGATGCCACAATTCATCGATCAAAGTTACTGGTGAGTGGTCGGGGGCCAGTCGCTTTTCAACTATTAAAAGTGATTTTCATTAGTGCGAGATCAGGAGAACGCTCTGACCAGAGCAACAGTCGAACACATTCGGCATCAATGAAGGTCCAGACAATATGGACAATTTGTGGTCGTGCATTCTCCTGCTTACATGTTGCGCTTCGGAGGCCTTGAACATAGGGCAGAGCTACAGGCCTTAACGCGTCAGAAATGTAGTGGCTGGTATTCAGAGTGGCGGGAATGAAAACAAGAGTGACTGGGACGTGTATCTGATGGTACAACATAACATCAATCAAGGTGGTGGCTCAGTATGCGGCTACCAAATTTCTGATTACCCTCAAAACTGCATCACTGATGTGGGCCCCATTAATGTGTAATCAACAATGAACTTGGACGCAGGAATGGTGTGAAGTCACTTTTCAGACAAATCACAATCCTGTTTACAGCATCAAGATTGCCTTATCCGTATTTAACGGCATTATGAATAATGCACATTGCCAGCTGGGATTCGACATCATCATACTGTCCATCATTTGCAATGATGTAATGAGTTCCCATTGGATACACGTCTCGATTACATCATGTTTGTATCCCTGGCACTCTGAACAGTGGCCATTAAATTTCTGATGCAATTAAATGATGCATTAAATTTCTGAGTTAAGGCCCGCCCCTCTGCCCTGTATTCGAGGACTCTGTAGCACAAAATTTAAGCAAGATAATGCACGACCGACAGTTGTTTGTATTGTCCGGACCTTCTTTGATACAGAATGTGTTCGACTGTTGCTCTGGCCAGCGCGTTCTCCTGATCTCGCACCAATGAAAATGACTGTTTAATCATTGAAAAGCGACTGCCCCCCCACCACTCACCAGTAACTTCGATCGATGAATTGTGGCATCACTTCATGAAGTGCTCTACCCATACATGTCATCCAATCGCTGTTCGATTCAATGCCTAGGCAGATATGTGCTGTTATTGCTCACAGAGGTTGCTGCTTTATGTACTGTTTTCTCAGTACATATTACTCCAAATTTCCTGAAATTTTAATCAATTGTTCTTCCTACTATAATGTATGTGTCCAGCAAATTTCATTTCGTTATTATCATTCCTTCTTGGTGTTGCATTTTCAACGTCGAGCCGTGTATTATCTCCAAAAAATGTATATAATACATGTGATAGTAAGTAATGGAAGTTGTGTGGTTGTTTCTCACCAAATTTGTTTTTAAGTATAAGTCTTAATTCTTGATGCCAATTTTTGTGGTAATTAAACAGTTTTTCTTTTTCCTCTTTTTTTTTTGTGATATTAAGTATAAATAAGTTATAATTCTCGAATGTACTGGTGGCATGAGAAAATATATTTACTGTTGAAATATATTTTCCTATATTGTATTCAGTATTGAGAAAATATATTGTATTCAGTTTTATATTTATATTGGGAATGATTGTCTTAATATTTCTAATCTTGGTTCACTTTTTTTATTTTAAAATAGTTCTGAATTAAATGAAGTTATAAGGTCACTGAAATTGACAGTTTCTAAAGCTAAAGTAACTCAGTTACAAAAAGATTTAATGCAACATGCTAAAGCAAAAAATTATGCATTGAAGATGATGACAGAACAAACCAAACGCAGACAGAAGAAAGTTGTAGCAAAAACATTTAATGGCCTAGGAATTGTTGTTCCTGTCAAGAATGATATTGGTTATAGACCTTTGCCAGATTCAGATGGTAAGTTTTGTAAGAACTATTAACATACTCTATAAGTTTATTTTGAACAGTGTTCATATAAACTTGTATAATAAGTAAATGTACTTGTAGCACTTTTATCTTGCAACCAGGATATCATCAGCTATTAATAATTGTAAGTTTTTTTTTGTTGTTGTTGTTTTGTTTGAATATCCAGAAATTGGAAAATAGAGAATTTTATGTTTCTGGAAATGTCAGAAAATTTAAGAAAATATAATAAATGTTTGTAAAAGTAGGAATTTTATCAAACCTGGTTTGTGTGTGTGTGTGGGGGGGGGGGGGGGGGGTAAGCCAGGGGTATATATATATATATATAAATGTCATGGTTGAAATTGTTTGATCAGGAGAAAAAACTATTAACTTACAGGGAAATATCCAGGAGTTCCAAAATGCTTTTTTCTTGGACATCTTGATTATCAGCATACATCTAATTATTATAATTGGCAAGGTTCACTTTTGCATTTCTTTATTCTTTTCTTCTTTTTATAACTTCTTGTTTATTTTCTTTATTTATGTATTCTATTTTAAAAAATTCCCAAAATTTTCACTAGGTTGTTTTTTATCAGGATCTGATTTTAATACATTGATAAGCATTAGGATTTGGTTTTATTGGACAATTTATAATTTTATGATGATTAGTAAAGCCAAATAAAAATTAACCTATTTAAGAACTTTCATCAATAAAGCAATAATATTATATAAAAATTTAAGAAAAAGCCCATTGCAGAAATTGCGATATCAAATGAATATAATAAACATTTAATTCAAAATTATATACAAGAGAAAACAATCTCAAGCATAATCCAAGCAGAACAACAATGAAAGAAAATAAATTCCATGTCAGTGCCATAATGCAAACGAGCTAAAAACATTTTGAAAAAGGAAGATACAAAATGTAGCATAAATTTTCCAACAAAACTAAATTCCAATGTTATCACATATTAAATCAAGTTTTAATGCAAGAAAACCAGGCAGTAAAATAGAGCAGAGAATATAAGTAAATAATAAAAGCGATAGTACAGTAGAATCCTGGTTATCTAAATCAAAATTATCTGAAAATTGGCTTAACCAAAAGACTTCATCGCAGTTTCTAAAATTAGTTTAATAGAAAGGTACGCTTCATGTGTTTTGTATTTTCATAATGAAAATATTATTTAAGAAATATTAAAATTATACCTAGATAATATGCTATGTAATTCTGAATGATCTAAACTTGAATCCTATGTCCCATCACCAAATAAAAAATTTAATACAAAATACATCAAAGTATATGCTATAAACTTAAAATTGAAAATAATTGAAGAATCAAACAAAAATTGCTTAGAAAATATTTTGATTATTTAAATAAATGAGCAATTTTTTCTCTTTGCTATTTGTTTTAAGATCATTTCGAAGCAGCTTTGTCAGGTTTATCTTTAAAAAAAGAGTACATTAAAAATGGTGGCATCAATTTGAATTTAACAAATACTGAAGTACTTTGTCTAAAACTTTTGAAGCTTAAATATGTGAAATACTGAAAGTTTTTCTCTCTTTAGTTGTACTTTTCATCAACAATATCTTATTTATTCACTGCTGTAACTATATTTTCATCAGAAGGGTGTCATTTTTCAGTATTTAGACAAAACTAGGCTCCAACATCAGATGTTTCCCTGAAATTCGATTTTAAAGATTCAAAAGAATACTTCATGATTTAAATCAGAATTGCTATATCAGAGCTGCCAATATTTTAAACTTTTAAATCAGAATTAACACCAGTAATTTTAAATGGAATATGTTATATATATTTTCGACGATTAATATTACCGTAAACAGCTATAAAAAATTTCTGGTGTGAAGTCTCCCTTGAAAAACGGGAGACTTGGCACCTATGCTATATATAGATTCACTGGAGTCAACTCTTCCCAAAACAATTGACTTAACCTTCACAGGGGTCGATACAGGTTTTAATTTTTGGGTTCCTTTTTTGTGAAATTTTTATTCATTTTTGTGAAAAAAAAATATGTAACATCTTCCATTTTTCAATCATTGTATATATTGTTTAACACTAATTTAATAGAATTTCACTGAGTCAAATTAAGGCATTATTTAATAAAGAAGCATCAATAAACTGGCGTTGTAAAAATATTACTTACAAACTTTGAATAAACACCATAAAATGCAATAAACTCGCAACAATTGTTTCAGGTCGAAAAAACACACGACCCTTCATCAGGCGAATAAAGTAAGCACGAGTGCTTACTTTATTCGCCTGATGAAGGGTCGTGTGTTTTTTCGACCCGAAACAATTGTTGCAAGTTTATTGCATTTTATGGTGTTTATTCAAAGTTTGTAAGTAATAAATTAAGGCATTAATTAAAAATAATACTGAAAACATAAAAATATTTTATAAAAGGATCATTTTTATAAAACAAAATCTTGTGAAGGGTCCATTTTTATGGATTTGAATTTTGTGAAGGGTCCCTTTTTATGGTTTGATATTTTGTGAAGGGGCCGCAAAAGGGACCCAAAATTTGCCTGGTTCGATCCCTGCTTTAGCCACAAATTTCTCCAAGAATTCACAAATTATCTGACATAATGATGTTTTTCCTTGTGTATTTCTCATTACATAAAATGATTTAGTCTGGGTTATCCAAAAATTTCTTTGGAATTTCAATTAATCGAAAAGGCTTCAGTCCAGAGATTTCCGATAACCAACACTCTACTGCATATTGGAATTATAAAGTGAAAAATAAACTAAAAAGCAAAGGAACATACAAATAATGGGCAATTGGGACATAAATTTTTAAATATAAAAGAAACTTGCCAATTCTAATTACTGAAACTATGCCTATAATGGAGAAGTGATTGAAATAATAACCAATAAAAATACATAGAGCAATTAAAAATGCACCATAGGACTGGTGTTAAAAAGTAATGAATACCTTGTAATAGTAAAGTAATAAATCAGGGTTGGGTTTTTGACGTCAAAAAGTGGTTTTTGACATGACAAAGGTTTAAACATGGTTTAAACCGTCAAAAACCTGTCATAAACCTCTATACCGTCAAAAAACTGTATTGTCAAAATTCAACATCTATAAATGAGCTAAAATCTGGTTAGAAATAGTATTTAGTAATATTTGCCATATACAAGTGAATATCTAAATATTATGCTGTTTATAAATTAAGAAATCTGAAAACAATTTGTAGATAATTTATAAAAAATTAGGTAAATATACTGGTTTATAATCTAAGAAATACATACTAAGTATGCATACAGTTATATTTTGTATGTTTATGTTTATTTATATTAATATTTATGAAATTCTAAAATTCCATAGTTACTTATGAATTTTCACATAAGACATGAAAACACAGGAATACTGGATTTTTTTTTTTTTTTTTTTTTTTTTCTTTAAGTAAAACATAATATATGTGGGCAGTAAATTAATATGAATTTGAAAATAATTATATTTATAATTATAATCTACATTTATTATACTTATCATTTATTAATGAATTTTTATCTGTTTATTATTATTATTGATTGTATAAATATTTGTACCTGTTTATAGCTTGGACTATTGGTGTTCGGTGTTTTGGGAGTAAGGCTGATTGACTATTCTAGTATCTTAGGCCTAAGGGGTATTGCCCTTCGTGTGGGTCTGTCTACAGGGTCCTAGTCCGTATTTATACAAGTTTCGGAGAAAAACATGAAAAACTCTCAATGGCTAGGCCAACGAGTGCGCCCTGGGATCAAACCCTACCCCTCACGTTTACCAGCTTTGAGCGTAGTACCACTTAGCTGCTGGTGGGCCCTACAGCTTAGACTAATAATTTTTTTAAAAATCTGTACGGGTAAATATTACATTTATTACAATTTATACATGTCCAGAAAGCATTCATATTTCCCGTGTTTCACGGTAATTATATGAATTTCAGACACAATTCAAGCTTTTTTAACATTCAGAATTATTACTTTTTCTTAAAAACTTGCAATATCAGCAGTCATTAAGAAAAAAAAAGTTATATTTTTCTATAAAATATTTAAATACAAAATATTAGGCTATGCATTTTTATTTTACTGGTTAAATACATAATACTAAAAACACAATACTAAAAAAATTGAACTATACAATGTTGTATTGCAAATAAAATGATTTGTCAATCAAAATGATCTATCAATGATATATGAATCATAAATATTTAGAAGCCTAAAGTTTTGTTTTTATATTAATCAAAATGTTATAATAATGTTTCTCCAAAAACATTAATATGTATTATGTTTACTTTTTAAAACATACTGATAAACAATATCTTATTGAAAACAACTATATTTTTAAAGTATCGCATAACTAAGTTTAACATGTGCTATATCAAGCATAGTTATAAATAAATTTCATAATAATATATAAAAGTATCACAGCATATTTTGAATGAACATAGAAATAATTCATAGTAAAATTTTAAAAGCCTAAAGTTTTGTTTTTTATATTAATCAAAATGTTGTAACAATGTGTTTTTCAAAGAACATCATTCTATTTACTTTTCAAAAAATCCCTATGAACTATATTTTATTAAGCAAATTTTTCATATGACAATTAAATTATAAATATAGGTTTTTGACAGTTTTTGACATTTTTGATAAGGTGGTTTTTGACATGACGGTTTTAACCATGGTTTAAACCGTCAAAAACTGTCACGTGTCAAAAACCTGCCAACCCTGTAATAAATACCTAAAGCAATAAATACCTTGTAAGCAATCATCATAAATTGCAAAAAATATGCAACAGTTATTTCAGATTGAAACAATACCTTGATTATTTTTCAGGCAAAAAGTGTAGACACAAGTACAGCATGAAAACAGTGCTGTATTTTAGTGCATTGTCGCTCGGATACTTACTCTTGCCTAATTTATTTGCATTATAAAAGGTCATGCTATTATTTTGATCTGAAACAATTGTTATGAGTGTTTTGCAATGCATACAGTAAACAAATAATGACAACACCTGTAGAAGAGAAGGACTGCACAGACTCAAAAACCACGGTGTTCAAAGTAATTGATTTACGTAACATTCTACTTATTAGGAATATTTGTCTTTTAATTTTTGTTATTGTTTATTTTATTTATTTTGTGCCTGACACCCTATTTGTCTTAAACTCCCTTTATGCACATGAAATTTCTTTATTTGGTATCTTTTAAAAAAAAAAAGAATAAATATTATTAAGGTCATGTATGTATAGTGGAAAATGACTTACATAAAAGTAACATTTTTGTATATATATATATTAATTCTACATAATATTTTATTTTACTTTCTTTATTTTATTATGAATCTTTCTTCCATGAAAAAATTTAAGTTACACCAATATTGTTTAAGAGCTTTGTTGTCTCTTGCCATTTTGTATAGGATTGCTGCTTTCATGCTGCATTTATACCTTTTTTTTTCTACTGATGAAGAGTCATGCTTTTTTTTTTTTTTTTTTTTTTTTTTTTCAATTAATATTAAAAGGAGAAAAGAATAATTTTATTGTTAATTTGATTCTTATGACTTGAAAAACTACCAAAAATAAAGATATCTTTGAAATTTCTAGTGATTGGTAAAAGTAGACTTTTTTGCTCTCAAATGAAAATTTTAATGTTTGTTTAAGAAAATTATCAATTATTTAAAAAAGAAAAGTTATCAATTATTAATTTTTTTTTTTTTTTTTTTAAATCTAATTTTAAAAGTTTTATGTGTAATTATTGTTCTAAACTGTAACATTTATTTTTCCGTTTAAGAGAGCTATTCAGTTAGCCACAGCTCACTGTCATATTAAACCTATAGGATACAATATGTTTGTATTTTAAAGATATTTTGCAAGAGAAACAAAATTTTCAATTTCTATTTTTGGGCATTCTTCCGAAAATTTTTCTTCTTTTACCTGCTTTTACAATTTATCTTCTAAAATATGTATTTAAATTTGAGTTTTTAAAAATAACATTTTATTTTATTTTTTTAATTAAATTGTGTATTTTATTTTATTTTAATAGTTCTAGGAACTTTTTATCGTTTTATGCATATGTATATAAATGTTTTTATTTCTAAGACAGCCCAGTAGCAGAATTTTCTGTCTGCAGCAAAACAAAATTCATGTGTGATCCAGGATATTAAACTAAGTTTGGTTCACACTTAGTTTAAGTGTGAACCAAAGGTTACTAGTACTCATGAGAGGTACTAGTAATTCATAAAATAAGTAAAATTAGCATATATAAAGAAAATAAATTTAAAAGATTCAATAAGTACAATGATCTAGAGTATGACACAAATTACATTAGTATTTTTAAGCCTGTCAGACATTCAATTTTGAGCTTTAAAATAATCTGCAGAGCCTAAAACAATCTGCACTTGCTGTTGGGCAGCACACTTTCTGCTACTGCGTAAGACAGTAATTTAGAAAAAAGTTTTATGATATACATCATCCCCTTATTGAATCAGAGTTTAAGTTTGCTGTTTTGAGATTTTAGAATAATTAAAAGTTCATAAAATTTACAAATTAATTTTTCTCATTTCTTAAAAAAAAAAAAAAAAAAAAAAAAAAAACCCAACATAATTCATAACTCTTAAAAACTTTAAATCATCAGTGTGACATAGATTTTTCTATTAGTGTTCAACTAAGGATTAAAAATGGGTCATGAGATTCACAGGTGGGAAGAAAGCAAATATGTTCTTTGAAATAAGGTAGGTTGGTAATGAACGGAGCACATTTCATTACAGTTTTGCTTGAGTATGACACTTTGACATTCCAACATATGATTCCTTCCCTGCAGAAAATTCCCTTTTTCTGGTAATGTGCCAAAGCCAATCTTTAAAATGTGGCTGCACGGCGTTATTGTACAATAGTAGCTCTGGGTTCATACGCCTCAGGGAGAACCTGAAAATCAGGGAAAACTCAGGGGAAAAAAATTGGTCATAAAATCTCAGGGAAACCTCAAGGAAGCTTTCAAAACAAGCACCAAAACCTGGAAAAACAGGGATCTACTCTGGAAAAAGCTGGTACTTGCGCATTTCCGTGACGTCATTATGGAAACCCGATAAGACACGTCTACTAACATCATGCCGATTCAATGAAAATCTGGACATGCTTTTTGCATCATGAACAATCCAATCGTGAAATTAGACACACCTTTCCTCTCTCTAAGAGATTCTTTAGCTTGATTTTTCTCCATGGTTAATTTGTTTTCATTCGATAATCATCATCTGGCAGCAGCTTCAAATATTTTGTGTGTTATTTAGTCTTCCTGATGCAGTGTGCACGTGCTTAGCTTAGTTAGTTTATTAGCATAGGCATTTTATTTCATTTTTTTGTGAGATGGATTGGAATTATAATTAAAAAGTAATTATTATCATGAGTTGGAAAACATAGTTTAATCTGGACTGGACAGATAAAAACTTAAATCCACAGTTTGCATTTTGGGTTGAAAGTGTAGACAGCGACCCTCACAAAGCACAATGTCGTTTAATAATCATTGACTAGTCAAATTTTTTGAAGCATTTGGTTTAAGGGCAAATTTTTATGTAAGGTAATTAAGTTTCCAAGAGTCTGTTATATATATACACATTTCCAATTCTCATTAATATTTTATTTTGTCTGAAAAGGATTTTAAAATTAATTTAAAATACGCTATTTAGATCAAAAATATTCCAGGCAATTAGTTCGCTACTATTTTTTTTTCATTTTTAGAAAGGGGGGAGTCGATTAAAATAAACATCACTAGTTGTCGATATGGAAAAATTATTGATTCTGGGAACTAACTCAGGGAAAACTCAGGTATTTTTTTTTTCTGAAAATGAGTATGAACCCTGTAGCTGTAGTACTAAGATGAATGAAAAAAAATATCAATCAAAACATAACAGTCAGGATCATTTTGACACTTTTTTTTATTATTTCATTGTATGTAAAACAGATCTGAATTGGTGTTATAATTTTAAGTAGTATAACAACCAATAACCATGGTTCTTTAACTTTGAATTATTACAAGTATAGCAGGGAGAGTAATTTGATTGTCTATTATTAGTATAAAATTTAGCAAGATAGTCATCAAAAACTCTGTAATTGTGAAAGACCTGCAGTCGCTAATAAGGGCAGCTGTTTGTCTCAGTATTGCTATATTGAGAGAGAAGAACTTTTTTGTTTTGCTATATTTGCTACATAATTTATTTTGAATAGTTTTGATTTTTTTTTTTTTTTTTTTTTTTTTGGGGGGGGGGGGGGGGGGGGATTAGGGGATCCGGACATAATATCACGGGACAAAATCTCGCCGGACAAAATATTGCTTTAAAAAAAATAGTATGATCTATTTGAAAATTTCTTTTTGTGTCACGCATGATCTCTGGCAGGGGCCACATGGCCTCATAAATATTATTTAATTAATTAAAATAAATAAATAATTAAATCATAGAGTTGAATTACATTATTTTATGTATGCTTACTTTTAAGTTATTTTATCTTTTGCTTTTCACTATTCAAAATACATTTTAAAAATTGTGTACATCATTGCTGACATTAAAGCTGAACACTATTCACAAATTTGAATTAAAAATTTTAAAATTGATAAGCACGATTGAATTCATTATGACTAATCTTGAGAAAAGTTAATAAATATAGTCTTTAAACTATTTTAAGTAAAATTTATAAAAAATTTTGTTGTAGGTTTGTCAGAATGTCAGTGCTCTGACTAAGGTATGTGTTGTCATGAAATTTTATACAACATTACTAATAATTACCAACTTATTTTTGCTTTGTATTCATTTACGTCGGCGATATTTTGTCCTGTGAGATTTTGTTCCCAACCCGGAGGGGGGGGGAATTAGTCATATGATGTGCCAACCTTGACAGTTAAAAACAGGCACTGTGTCAACGAAGCATGTGTTGTTAAAGTAAAAATTAATTAGATTTCACAATTTAATTGTATATATTAAGCAGATGAAACTGTAACTGATAACGACATATAGAATAAAATGAAATACATGTCTGCTTTCTTACATTAAAAGGAAAAACTGCATGTTATCATTTATTTAAAATACTGATAATATATGGTTTAAAATAAACTTAGAGTTTGATCTTTTTATTGATTGAATCAAAACAGTTAAAATTAAGTGTTTCAATTTATTCAAATTACTTTTATAATTATGTTCAATAAAATAAGTGTATCGCTTAAATTTCAGTTTAAATTCCTGATAGACTATTTCTTTTGATTTTAAAATTAAATATTATGTAAATTAAAAATTAAGTTACTCATTTGAAAACAATATTTGTGATAACTTATTCTCACTTAATAAGATTATTTGAATTATTTTTAACTGTTGAAATTTATTTTTTATTTAATCTTATTTATTTTTTCACTAATCCAATTTGATCTGTTACAGCTGTACTGAAGAATATCTTGAAGAAAATTGTATCTGCTGGAAACAAAACCAAGCAGTTAAAGGAACAAGAAGCATTAGATGAAATAATATCGAATGTTAATTTTGCTAATGATGAATGTGATTATGGTATGGGTCTGGAACTTGGAATTGATCTGTTTTGTTATGGGGAGCCTTATTTCCATGATGTTATCTTAAGAATATTGCCCTTAGCATATGACTTGTTGAATCGATCAAAATATGCAGCTATTGTTAGAGCTCATTTAAAAAACCGAAAGCAAGGTGGAAATCTAAGTACTCTAAATCTCTAACAATAATAATAATAAAAAAAAAATCATTATTTGTTGTTTTGTATAAACTTGTACATAAGATTTTTATGTTTTTATAAATGTTTTTAATCATTATTTTATAAGTACAAAAAATCTTGTAAATAAACATAATAAAATTATATAAATTATTTACAATAAAGATTTACACAATGATACTTATGTGTAAATGTTTTTATTGATGAAAATTTAAACAGTGCTTTTTGTTGTGTGTATCTTTTTTTTTTTTTTTTTAAATAGAAGTCCTATGTCAGTTTTTGCAACAATTCTGTGCATAATATTTTTATGTATTTAAAACTTCATTACCGTGATTTTATTAAACTTTTATTTATTTATTTTTTCTCAGTGTATTATTCTCAATGTATCTCAAAACATTATTTATTTATTTATTTATTTTTCGATTGAGTGATACAAATAAATATTTTAATCTCTCATAACTATAACAGTAAAATAAAAAATATATTCTATATATATTTACATGTGTGTACATTGATCAAATATACTGTGTTTAAGCTAGCTAACATTGTAATATTAAATGATGGAACAGTTGTGCCTAAATAATGATCTGTGCATTTTTAAAGCATATTAATCAATTTTAAATTTATTTTCTTGGATCAAAATTGTGGTTAAATATATTATATACATATTTTATTATCAAACGCTTCCACAGAGCACAGTTTCATCACTACAACACAACACATCACATCCACATGGAACTTTGATTTTATCCTCGAAATATATTATTAGTAACAAATTTACTCTTTGAGGATAAGTTCCCTTTTATTTTATTAGAGAAAAATAGAACTAGCTTCTGTATTCAGACTGTGGTATGATGCATTGGACACTAGCACAATCAAATTCTGTTGATAAATTTATTATAGCCATCATTCCTCAACTCCAGAAGCAGAATTTTCTGCAAAACAAATTTCTGAGCCAGGAATAGCATCACAAGAAGCATTAGCAATTCATAAAATATGTAAAATTTACATCTGCAAAGAAAATAAATTAAGAATATACAGCAACTACTGTAATCTAGAAACACAGTATAAATTATATTTGTATTTTTATGTCTGGCTTTTTTTTTTTTTTTTTTTTTTTTTTCTGTGAGGTAAAATTAATCTGCATCATTTGCTGTCATGCTGCACTTTTTCTGCTACTGGGTCTCAACCTATATATTTTTTAAAATGTAGCTGCAAGGCAAGATATTATATACAGCAAAAAATGTAGATAATGATACATTAAAATCAAGATATTTTCTTTAGAGTAATTATACTCACAGATTTCAACTTACAACCATGTATTGCATAATATTATTTAGTTGCAAATTTATTAAAAACAAATTCTCTGACTGAATTTGAAATTATTTATATCACTGGGGTTAAAAAAAGGGGGGGGGGGGTTGAAATTTTTTAATTTTATAATTTGCGAAAATTGAGTCATATGGTGGAAAGGAATATATATCAGAATCCATTTAGTACACTTTAAATTACTAATAACATCTCTGATGGAACAGAATTAATTTTATGGTTTCAAATTAAGAGTCTTTGCATGGGTCAGGTAAATTTGACCTGCATTCGATGTGCAAAATGATATTTGACCCACAACCAACAATAAATTAATGTTAATTTTTTGTTGCCAGATATAGAATTAAAATTATATTACACATAATATAATTATATTATTGAACAGATCTTTCAGAGAATTAAATATAGCATAAAAAATTACAAATTAAAAAAGCAAATATATGTTGGAAGACAAATAATTTTTGCATCTAAAGTTTTATGTGTTAAGTATTATTTTTACATACAGTGATCTCTCACTTATAAGCTCTCTCGTTTATGTACGTTTTTTACTTATGCACATTTTTTTCGTGGTCCGGGCCAGGGATATAGGAAAACAATGATAACTCTTATTCATTAAAGTGTGGAACTAAAACAATACTTTTCACTTATGCATGTCACTGAAATTTTTTCAGTTAAAATTGTAAGTACCTCAAGATGAAAATTTAATTACCGCTGAATTTAGGGAAACTAAAGACTGGCAGTTGAAATAAATGTTGGTGAGAAAAATGAAGAAGGCGACAATTATGATGAAGAAGATATGGCAAAAATTCCTCTCAGCTCCCACAAAAGCACTAGAAGTGCTAGAAACTCTGCGGGACTATTCTATTCAGTTCAATTTTGAAAGTGAATGAACATTTTCATGTCTTAATCCGTTAGTAGTCGCTAGTTGGTCGATTTGCCGCCCATCCGTTCAGTGTTGCCAGATTTTTTTATTCAATAACCATTAAAAATTTTTTAGAAGTGGCATTTGATATACATAAAAGGAGAATCGACTCGAATAATCATCAATTATTTATATCAAATGCCACTTCTAAAAATTTTTGGTGGCTATTGAATTAAAAAAAAAAGTCTGGCAACACTGAAGGAATAGGTGGCGAATCGACCAACTAGCGATTACTAATAGGTTAATGAACTTGAAAAAATACTCTTTGAAAACTCATGAAAACAAAAACAATCCTCGATTCGATTGTAAGTTATTTTGTAAGAAAACAAGGGGGCTCTGCTCCCTGCTCGCTCCGCTCACCAGCCCCCAGTTTGCTTCACTTATTAACCCCTGCGAGGCTCTGCCTGCCTTTCACTGAATAGGAATATTAATAGTGCATAACACAAGACAAAAGCATAAAAATGTTATTAAAATCTCCATATTCAATGTCAAATTGAAATACATAATATTTAATACCATGTTTTTTTTATGAAATATTACGCTTTTAGAATAGAAGGAAATCCGTAATTTCTAGACCATTTTGCATTACAGCTTTAGTATAGGATCCCCTTGGTGACTTTTAAATTTTTTTCACTATTTGGCGATGAACTTTTTTGTATAATTAAATTTCTTTAGAAAAAAAAATGAGTAATAATAATTAAAATTCTGCTTGCATTTTTTGTGAACAGAATTTAATTTAGTACGACAGACCTTATTTTAAACTATTCTTTCATATAAAGGCATACAGTAATTATATTTCACTGCCTAGCATTGGTTACTATATTCATTTCTTAAAATTACTTTGGTATAGCTTTAGCATAGAAGCTCTTTGAAGGTTTTTATATATTTTACTTTTATTTCATTTTTATTTATTTATTTATTTTGGCATTTTGGCAATGAATTAAAATAAGTATCGCAATTGCGTAAGTAATCACTTTGGCAAGAAACGATAGAGCTATTTCGGTAGCAAATTTCAAATTTCAATTTTTTGTTAGTTATATCCAGAAGATACAGTCAACAAATATTCAGAAGCAATCATCAATACATATCCAGAAGAAATAACCAACAAATATTCAGAAGCCATCATTAATACATATTCAAAAGGTATCGCCAACAAAAAATTAAGAAGTCATCACCAATATATATCCAGAAGATATCGTCAACAATTATTCAGTAGCCAACATCAATACTTATATCGCCCACAAATATTCAGAAGCTAACACCAATACTTATTCAGAAGATATTGCCAACAAATATTCAGAAGCCATCATTAATACATATTCAAAAGATATCGCCAACAAAAAATTAAGAAGTCATCACCAATATATATCCAGAAGATATCGTCAACAATTATTCAGTAGCCAACATCAATACTTATATCGCCCACAAATATTCAGAAGCTAACACCAATACTTATTCAAAAGATATTGCCAACAAATATTCAGAAGCCATCCAATTTATGAATGGTGATGGTCTCGAATAGCAAAACTTGATATAATACAAATGTAAATATCAAAAATATCACCAAATTAAATGCTCACCTATATAATGGATAATGGGGATCATTATTCTCCAGAAAAGAACATATAAAAAATAATTACAAGATAAAAAGATCTTTTTATATACCATGTTTTTAAATTTTCTGTTGAATCATATAAACGCTACCGAAGGCAGCGGGAACCCAGAGCAATTGGATAAAAGTAAAAAAAAAAATTCATTGCTCTCGTGTTTTGAGCTATTATAAAAGTTTCAAATGTCTAGCTAGTCGGGAAGTTAGTGAAAAATCTATTGCAAGCTTTGTACTGGTAACGCTGCCGAAGGCAGCAGGAACCCGAAACATTTGGTTAAAAATATTTTTAAAATGCATTTTCACCGTATTCTGAACTATTCTGAAAGTTTCAAATGTCTAGCTAGTCGGGAAGTTAGTTAAATAAATTTTCTGTTGAATCATATAAACGTTGACGAAGGCAGTAGGGACCTGAAACAGTTGACTAAAAGTATTAAAAAAAATGTATTGTCACTGTATTCTGAGCTATCCTGAAAGTTTCAAATGTCTAGCTAGTCGAGAAGTTAGTGAAAAATCTATTACAAGCTTTGTACTCGTAACGCTGCCGAAGGCAGCAGGAACCCAGAGCAGTTGGTTAAAAATATTTAAAAAATGCATTTTCACCGTGTTCTGAACTATTCTGAAAGTTTCAAATGTCTAGCTAGTCGGGAAGTTAGTTAAATAAATTTTCTGTTGAATCATATAAACGCTGCCGAAGGCAGTGGGGACCTGAAACAGTTGACTAAAAGTATTAAAAAAATGTATTGTCATCGTGTTTTGAGCTATCCTGAAAGTTGCAAATGTCTAGCTAGTCGGAAAGTTAGTGAAAAATCGATTGCAAGCTTTATACTGATAACGCTGCCGGAGGCAGCGGGAACCCGAAACAGTTGACTAAAGGTATTAAAAAAATGTATTTTCACCGTGTTCTGAACTATTCTGAAAGTTTCAAATGTCTAGCTAGTCGGGAAGTTAGTTAAATAAATTTTCTGTTGAATCATATAAGCGCTGCCGAAGGCAGCGGGACCTGCAATAGTTGACTAAAATTATTAGAAAAATGTATTGTCACAGTGTTGTGAGCTGTCCTGAAAATTTCAAATATCTAGCTAGTCGGGAAGTTAGTTAAAAATCGATTGCAAGCTTTGTACTGATAACGCTGCCGAAGGCAGCAGGAACCCGGAGCAGTTGGTTAAAAATATTTAAAAAATGCATTTTCACCGTGTTCTGAACTATTCTGAAAGTTTCAAATGTCTAGCTAGTCGGGAAGTTAGTTAAATAAATTTTCTGTCAAATCATATAAGCGCTGCCGAAGGCAGCGGGACCTGCAATAGTTGACTAAAATTATTAGAAAAATGTATTGTCACCGTGTTGTGAGCTGTCCTGAAAATTTCAAATATCTAGCTAGTCGGGAAGTTAGTTAAAAATCGATTGCAAGATTTGTCCCTGACAAACACACAAACAAACAAACACACAAACAAGAATCGAAGTTAATAAAAACATGGTAATTAATAAACAACTTAAGAAATTACCAGTAAGAAAATTAATTTTTTTAACAGCAACATTGATACATTAAAATAATTTATAACCATGAAGTTGATTTAATTAAAAACTCTAATAAAACATACAACCTTTTATTACTTCATGTTTTCAAATTTGAAAACATGAAGTAATATTTCATTATTTTTTACACCATGGGTCACATTTTAATTTTCCTGTGGAAAATGATATGATGACAGAAAACAATGTCATAAGAGAAACTTTTTTCAATGTGACAAATAGAGTACCTTTGTAAACCTGATGTTTTTAATTAATAACTTCGTTAATTAAGATGATAGAAATTTCTAACTGACTGATATGTCTTCCTTGAAGTATTTGGAAGACATTGATAACTCACATAATGCAGAGAACCCTCTACGAGGAGATGAGGTCTCAGACAAAAAAAAATTTGATGCCAGCTACAGTAACTTTTTTTTTAAAAAATATATAGAGATAATAGGAATAAAGGAAAATTTAAGTAAAAAAGCAATTCTTTTTTTTTTTTTCTTCTTCTTCTTTTGTATGTGTAAGTGTTTATGAAAAAGTAATTAACGAAAGTTTTACATGCAACTTGTACATTTTGCATTTTGAAACTACGTAATCTTAATTTCATTTTTCATTAATATTCTATCTATACTACTGGCCATTAAAATTGCTACACCAAGAAGGAATGATAATTACGGAATGAAATTTGTTGGACACATACATTATAGCAGGAAGAACAATTGATTAAAATTTCAGGAAATTTCGAGTTATATGTACTGAAAAAACAGTACATAAAGCAGCGAACTCTGTGAGCAATAATAGCACTTATTTGCCTAGGCATTGAATCGAACAGTGATTGGATGACATGTAAGGATAGAGCACCTTATGATGTTTTAACACCATGCCACAGTTCATCGATCAAAGTTACTGGTGAGTGGTGGGGGGTCAGTCGCTTCTCAACGGTTAAACAGTCATTTTCATTGGTGCAAGTTCAGGAGAACACGCTTGCCAGAGCAACAGTCGATAACATTCTGTATCAAAGAAAGTCCGATCAATACAAACAACTTGCGGTCGGGCAGTGGCGCACCCACGGAGGGGGCTTAGGGGGCTGAAGCCCCCTCCAGAACCAGCTGACATGGTAAAAAACATGCATGAAAAAATATTATTCAAACACAGATATTGTAAGCAAAATTAAAGTTTATAAATTATACATTAAATTTTAGGAATTTTTGAAATTCTTACATTCAAACACAAAAACAGTCAACTAGTTCTTTGTTTTTCAGTTGAAAGATACTCTAGACATTCCATTGCAATTTTTAGGAATCGGCTTCTAAGGCCCTAAAGCATATACAGAGCTGCCAACCTAATCCGGCAAATTGTTAGTACCGCCCATTTTTCTACACCACTAAATTTTTAGAGAATTTGTTTTCTTAATTCATCGTAAATATTTTTGAAGATAATTACTCAAAAAATTAAGTGGTGTAGAAAAATGGGCGGTACTCACAATTTGCCGGATTAGGTTGGCAGCTCTGCATATACTGTTATTATGAAATCGAGGGAGTACCGAAAAAGTCAGGCAGGAGAAGCAATCTGATGTGGAAGTAAGCAGTGATGTATTTGTCAGAAAAATGGGATACCAGGCTCATAAAATTTTATATTTTAATTCGTGAGTATTTATAGCATCTTTGTGAAAGTTTGTTTTGTCCTTGGGCAAAATTAACACATTAGCATCGGGAAATGAAAATTCTCATTTGATATAAAATAAAGATTAGCTCTGCTCTTAGTCGTTCCTCTAAAACAATATTTTAAATTAAAAATGAAATTTGCATATTCGTTAAACCTTTTATATGCCACTAGCACATATACATGCTAGTGAAATTTCACATCAATTGAAGATAAAATTTAACTGGTTTAATCTCAAATACGCAAAATTATTTCTCTAAAAATGTAACGATTTAGAGGAATGTCAAAAGACATAGTTTACTGTTCAAAATAGGAAAATACCCCGATAGCAATATGTTAAGATATTTTACAGATGCTTCTGAGGATGGGGTTACTTTTTTTTTATTTTTTATTTTTATCACGGTTACTAGAACATACAGTAGGTCCATGCACAGTTTTCATTTTTGCTTCTCATGTCACTGAGATCTAAGCTACATTTCTGGATAATGCAATTTTTTCCTGTTATAAAAATTCAAATTTCACAATATATATATAAATATTATACTGGAATACAATATCCTGTAATGAACTCAGAAAGGTAATGGTTTGAAATATTTGCTAACTGAACAAATTAAAATTCTAAGTAGTATATTGCAAATTAGAATAGAATTAATGTTTTAGGATATTAAGAGGTTCTACCCCATGCTTGCTGTGTTGACTAACACCCACGAAGACTACATGTCAGACTTATTTATGTTAACCGAAACTACAAGCATCGCCCCAATACTCCAAATAGTTAAATGAAAATAGCAATGTAAAAATTTACACTGAAATTCTGTTATAATTCCTACATATTACAACTGTAGCTTTTATTTGGCTATAATTATTATAGTTTCTCAATTACTTACGTGTTACTGCATATGCATGTAAAGCAGCGCAAAAGAGTATTAAATTTGATCAAATTTTATTTTAAATGGAAATATGGGGGAAGGCATTTCATTTCGGATGAATTTTGTGTTCACTAGCTTGTCATATTGTACACATTTTTTTTTTTTTTTTTTTTTTTTTTTTATCATAGATGAACAGACAACTTTATGCTTACAAGCTCAGTGCCAATTCCAACTGCCCTAACTACTGTAACTTAGCTTGTTATATACTGATATAATTTTCTCGATTGCGCTATTCAACTTAAATTCAATTTCATTCATTCGTTTACTTATTTCAAAAGAAATATTTAAAGCAGATTCTTTACTATATGTATGCGCGCGTATATGCCCATAAACCTATTTACTGTACTACATGACCCAATTATTCTTCAGCCCCCTCCAGACAAAAATTCTGGGTGCGCCACTGCGGTCGGGTATTATCTTGCTTAAATGTTGCACTTCGGAGGCCTTGAATATAGAGCAGAGCGATGGGCCTTAACTCGTCAGAAATGTAATTTCTGGTATTTAGAGTGGCCAGAATGAATACAAGAGGTGATCGGGACGTGTATCCAATGGTACCACATACCATCAATCCAGGTGGTGATACAGTATGCGGCTACCAAAATTCTAATTACCCTCAAAACTGCATCATTGATATGGGTGCCATTAATGTGTGATCAACGATGAACCTGGACGCTGGAATGGCATGAAGTCACCTTTCAGACAAATCACATTCCTGTTTACAGCATCAAGATTGCCTTATCCGTATTTAACAGCATTATGAATAATGCACATTGCCAGCTGGTATTCGACATCAATATACTGTCCATCATTCCTAATGATGTTATGTGTTCCCGTTGGATACACGTCTCGATTACTTCTTGTTCGTATTCCTGGCACTCTGAACAGCGGCCATTAAATTTCTGATGGGTTAAGGCCCGCCCTTCTGCCCTGTATTCGAGGCCTCCGTAGCGCAAAAATTAAGCAAGATAAGAGATATTGATAGGATTTTTTCCTAGGAGTGAAAATACTCCTTGATCTTTTTTGTAGGAGTGAATTTGCCATTATTAGGAGTGAAAAAAAAAAAGAACAGAACATAATGGGACTCAGTTTATAAATTATAGTGAACATAGAAAGATGATAAGGCCATGCGTGAATCTGAGAAATTCTGTTATTGATGCAAATATTTACAGTTTTACTCAAAATAATTTTAATTATAAAAACTTTTTATCCATTGGAGGAAAAGATATTGATTAAAAAAAAAAAAAAGAGTGTGCAGAGCATTGTATTGTAGAAAGAATATACACTTTTTTTCAGACACATTTAACAAAATACACTAACTTAATTTAAATTCAAAATGAAGCTTATTTATTAAAAATATATAAGTAAACACTTCATCATGATGAAGCCAAAGTAAGGTGTTTACTTATATATTTTTAATAAATACACTAAATTTAACCTAAAAGTATAAAGCATGAAAAATACTCATGATTAGAATTTTAAGGAGTATCTTTAGATTTTAATGAATAAAATACGCTTGTGGAGGAGTTAAGAATATCTCTGAGCAAGATAATGCACGGCCGCAAGTTGTTTGTATTGTTCGGACCTTCTTTGATACAGAATGTTATTGACTGTTGCTCTGGTATGTGTGTTCTCCTGATCTCGCACCAATGAAAATGACTGTTTAATAGTTGAAAAGCGACTGGCCTCCCACCACTCACCAGTGACATCGATCGATGAATTGTGGCATCGTGTTGAAGCTTCATGAAGTGCTCTACCTGTACATGTCATCCAATCGCTGTTCAATTCAATGCCCAGGCAAATAAGTGCTATTATTGCTCACAGAGGTCGCTGCTTTATGTACTGTTTTCTCAGTACATATAACTCGAAATTTCCTGAAATTTTAATCAATTGTTCTTCCTGCTATAATGTATGTGTCCAAGAAATTTCATTCCGTAATTATCATTCCTTCTTGGTGTAGCAATTTTAATGGCCAGTAGTGTACATAGCATTAATTAATATTTACTCTGCCGATGTTTCACTTTTAAACTCTATTTTGTAGCTTTTCACTTATATGCATTTTTCACATATGTGCGTTTTTGTTACTGTTCACTGTGCCCGTTCATAAATGACAAGTCCACCCAGTAACAAGAGTGAACCAAGAAAAAAAAAATCATGTGGTTCACTTTCATTATAAGCATTCTTCAAATGTACTTTTTTGTCACATTATTTAACTTGCAATGTATTTTTTCACTATTCTTACATATTTATTAAAATACATCTTGTTTTTAATTAGGAAAGAATAAAATTAAAAAGAATTATTTCTACTTTAAAAGGATGGCTAGTCCAAATTCCCTGACTTTTCCTTGACTATTTTTAATAATTTTTCCCCAGTTTATGATCTTTATTTTCTGCGAACATTTCAAATATAGTTTATTTCCATAAAATTTGTCAAAATTCTTTGACTTTAAATGAAATTCTCTGACTTTCCCTGACCAGTTGCCGCCCTGTTTAAAAGAAAAACAATACAATGGATATTTTCTATTTGGTCAGACAAACAAATAAGTCTAAGCATAAATGTAGTGTTACTGAAATTTTTGGGGAGGCCACACATAATTTAAGTGAGTGAGCAGATTTTATGTCGTACTAGTGCTACGCTATGGGCGATTGGTGATTGTTTGCAACACACCTGTCAAGGTGGTAAGGAGGCATGCCATCACAATTCTGATCCTCTACAGAAGGGATAGTCCCCCGCTTCACGGACCTCCAGAGTTATAAGTTGCATAAGAACATGGAAGACATTGTGGCCACAACAGATTTTATATGCTCCAGCCACCATATAAATGTGCAACAGCACATAATTCAAGAAACCATTCGATAACTTTTTAATTTCTCTGCCATGCTAAATGTATGGGAAACTTAGATTTTCAATTTGTAAATCTTTTTGCCCATTTATTTTTAATGCATGACAAATCTGAAAATCAAATATAGATGTAATGTTCATCTGTATATTATTCTGTTAGTGAGTATGTCAATCTGTGTAGACATCATCTTTAAAATGATTGATCGTAAAAAAGTTGGACCAATTTTGTAATAGCATTCACGATACCAGAGAAACCTATTAAACTTTAACATACTTCTTTGAAAATTTCATAAGTTATTCACAATTTGACTTTTTAACATGACAGAAAATATATATATTGGCATAAATTTATATCATGATGATTATATTACATTGTAAAGTAGTCAGACTAGTTTTAAAATATCATTTAAGATGCTAGTATGAAGATTTTTGAATATCCATACTACTTTAAAAAATTTAACTTATTCAAAACTAAAGAATTTTTTAACATGGCAGAATATGGGATAATATTATGCATTATATATGTATTATAGAGCTTATTGCATGGGAAATAACATGAAGTTGAATAAAGATTAATGTGTATAAAACTCACACATATAAAATTATGTAATAACTTAGGTAAGGTAAATGTTTCAACTGGAAGAAATTGACTAAAGTGTGTGACATTTCCATCCCCGACCCAGCCTGTCCATCAACCAAATTCATTGTTCTTACCATGAATATAGTATGAACTAAGAAAGCATTTTGATAAGACAGGGACTTAAAGAAAATTACTCCTTGGTCCCACTTTTCGTGTAATGTTTTTAATTTATTATTATTTGAAACAATACTCGCAAAATATGCAGAAGATATTTCAAATAATTTCAGTTTCTTTAAGGTAATAAGCAGATAACTAATGTATAATAACAGGAGACTTGGCGTTGGAATATTAAAACTCCAATAAACTACTACATCAGAAATGCCAAAAGAAAAATTTTTGCGATACATACAGCTGTTTCGGTAGCCTTAAGCGTACCGTCTTCAGTGCAAAAAGAATTCTGAATCTGGAGAAGTGCTCGTATATATAGGAGAGGGACCGAATTTAGTTCAACCAATAGGATTACGGGAAAGGTGGAGTGTGTGGCCAATAGGAATTTAGGAATGTTAGCTGTGTAAAAAGTTAAGAAAATGTGGGCTAAATGTAATATTTCCAACAATCAGACAAATAGGGAACAGCGAAATCATAATTTACAAGGTTTTTAAAATTTTTATAAGTATGAAAAGCTTCAAAGAAATCGAGTTCATGAATGGATTTAGGTCTGCAAATTATTTTAGCAGAATTAAATTTAAAATTATGATTTTCCTCCCAACAATGTTCAGAAATAGCCGATTTATTGGTTTCTTGTTTGCAGACGTAATTCATATGTTCTTTTAGACAAAATTTAAGACTGTGTTTAGTTTGGCCAATATATGATAAACCACACTGACATGAAATACTATAAATGCCCCAAGAATTATGCATATCAATGGGATCTTTTAAGTGAGAAAAGGTGAGTTTATTGGAAGGCGAAAATATTATTTTAAAATCATATTGTTTGAGAATTTTAGCTCTGGTTTGACTAGATTTAGGAAAATAGGGTAAAACAATACTGATATTAGAAGAGACTGATTTAGTAGACGTAATACGAGGGAGCTGTAATTTTTGGATGGCTTTGTCTATAATGGTAGGGTCATAACCTCTGTCAATTGCAATGGCTTTCAGGTATTTAATTTCAGATTTTAATAAAATAGGATTTGAACAAATATTAAAGGCACCGTTTACAAAAGTATAGAAAGCAGCCATTTTTTGATTAGGTGGGTGACATGAACGCGCATGGGGAGGAAGGGAGACTGCAAAATTTTTACGATAGACGGTGGTTGAAAATCCATCTACAGTGCGAGAGACGAGGGTATCAAGAAATGGAAGGAAGCCATTATTTTCTATTTCATATGTAAACTGGATATTACTGTCAATTGAATTTAAAGTTTCTAAGACATGGTCAATATTGTGACGAGATATGTCGATAAGTGTGAAGGTGTCATCAACGTAACGGGTCCAAAAAGGAAAAGATATTATCTTAAAAAGCTTGCTTTCGAAATAGTGCATGTAAATAACTGCAAGAATTGGGGAGAGAGGGGAACCCATGGCTAAACCTTCAGACTGGCGATAGACTTCGAAAGCAAGCTTTTTAAGATATCTTTTCCTTTTTGGTCCCGTTACGTTGACGACACCTTCACGCTTATCGACATATCTCGTCACAATATTGACCATGTCTTAGAAACTTTAAATTCAATTGACAGTAATATCCAGTTTACATATGAAATAGAAAATAATGGCTTCCTTCCATTTCTTGATACCCCGTCTCTCGCACTGTAGATAAATTTTCAACCACCGTCTATCGTAAAAATTTTGCAGTCTCACTTCCTCCCCATGTGCGTTCATGTCACTCACCTAACCAAAAAATGGCTGCTTTCTATACTTTTTTAAACCGTACCCTTAATATTTGTTCAAATCCTATTTTATTAAAATCTGAAATTAAATACCTGAAAGCCATTGCAATTGACAGAGGTTATGACCCTACCATTATAGACAAAGCCATCCAAAAATTACAGCTCCCTTGTATTTCGTCTACTAAATCAGTCTCTTCTAATATCAGTATTGTTTTACCCTATTTTCCTAAATCTAGTCAAACCATAGCTAAAATTCTCGAACAATATGTTTTTAAAATAATATTTTCGCCTTCCAATAAACTCACCTATTCTCACTTAAAAGATCCCATTGATATGCATAATTCTTGGGGCATTTTTAGTATTTCCTGTCAGTGTGGTTTATCATATATTGGCCAAACTAAACACAGTCTTAAATTTCGTCTAAAAGAACATATGAATTACGTCTGCAAACAAGAAACCAATAAATCGGCTATTTCTAAACATTGCTGGGAGGAAAATCATAATTTTAAATTTAATTCTGCTAAAATAATTTGCAGACCTACATCCATTCATGAACTCGATTTCTTTGAAGCTTTTCATATTTATAAAAATTTTAAAAACCTTGCAAATTGTGATTTCGCTGTTCCCTATTTGTCTGATTGTTGGAAATATTACATTCAGCCCACATTTTCTTAACTTTTTACACAGCTAACATTCCTAAATTCCTATTGGCCACACACTCCACCTTTCCTGTAATCCTATTGGTTGAACTAAATTCGGCCCCTCTCCTATATATACGAGCACTTCTCCAGATTCAGTATTCTTTTTGCACTGAAGACGGTACGCTTAAGGCTACCGAAACAGCTGTATGCATCGCAAAAAATTTTCATTTCGCGTTTTTGACGTAGTAGTTTATTTGAGTTTTAAGATAACTAATGTGTTTGTTTAGATGATGAAAACAGAAAAATATCAGGTGTTAATAAAACGTTATATTTGTGCAGAAAAACAGCTAACAAAACTAAAGAAAAGCTGGAGAAATATTTAAAAAATTCTGTCTCATTATAATTGATTCACAAGTGATTGAAAGAATGTATCTTTGAGGCTTTATTTTACATTCAAGCAACACTTTTTTAATTTTTTCTACATTTTTCACAACTACCGTTTCTCAGTTTCCTATTGGCTAATCCACCACATTCCGCTTAATGCTATTAGTTGACAAACTGTTGTAAAATCTGATTCCTTTCTTATACATACACTCACTTATACAGTCACTTGCAAAAGTTTAAGATCAGTACTAGCCGATTTTCAGCATTTTAACAAATTGCATCATTTGCGCAGATTATTGCATAATCTCATCTGCTAATTGCATCAGACGCGTTCTACTGCTATAAATAAAGGTGACCGGCACATTTATCGCCAGTTGTTTATTGAATTTGTCGTAGACAGTGCTATTGTGTAATTATTGTAATGGGTAAAAAACCTTCACTTACTGTTACAAAAAGGTCAGAAATATTGACCCTGCATTAAAATTGAATTTTCTGAACATCAAATAAGTTTGATTGTAAATTTGAGCAAGACAGCTGTGCATCAAACTATTTGTAATTTTAAAATTTTGGTAAAATTTGTTGACCCTAAGAGAAGTGGTCGCCCTAGAAAAATGAGAGCATGTGATGATCATGTTATAAGAAAGATGATCGTACGAGATCAAGAACCTCTTCTAATACGATTAAATGGTACTTTTCCATTTGGGGGGTGCAAATGAAAAATTGCCAATTCAATATTATCGCCAGTTTATATTATTGCTATTTATATTGAAATCACATATTGCATTCTTTACCAATAAACCTTTCTCTTGAAAAAAATAGACTGCATCTTCTTCAACTGTGGGCAAATCCCAAATTTTCATCATTTTTGTAAAACAAAAATTCAGGTAGAAGAAAGAATGTTAATATATTTCACTTAGAAAACAAAAATGTTCTAATGTTAATAATTGGCGATTTTTCGTTTGTGCCCCCGCAAACGGAAAAGTACCGATTAAACATTCTCTGGCTGCAAAAGGCACCAATGTCAGTTTGAGTACTATTTCAAGACATTTGACCAAAGATTTTGGTTTATCATCCCATGAACCTGCAAGGAAACCTCATCTTACTCCAAGCGGAAAAAAGAAACGATTGACTTTTGCCTGACAATATCAGAATTGGACAGTACAGCAGTGGAGTAAAAGTCTTATTTTCGGATGTGTCAAGTGTCAGCAATTTTCTGCATGTGCTACAAGTGTTTACCGCTGAAAGGGGAAAAAATATGATGAAAGATATACTATTTAAACTGTAAAACATTCTCCAAGCCAGATGACATGGGGTGCAATGTTTGTGTCCGATACTGCTAGTCTGTATTTTGTGGCACCTAAAACCACTATGAACGGAAAGTGTTACCTTAATTTGTTACGTGAGAAGTTGAAGCTTCACATGCATGTTCATAAATGTTCAATTTTCATGCATGATGGGGCTCCGTGTCACAGGGCGAAGATTGTCAAGAAATAACTGAGGGCACAGAAAATCAAAGTGCTTGACTGGCCAGGTAACAGCCCATATTTGAATGTAATAGAGAATCTGTGGTGTATTTGGAAAAATAAAGTCGATGAAAAGCAATCATCCACTGCAATGGCACTTGTTGAAGCTATAAAGCATGTCTGTTGCACAGATATTTCTAAAGCATACTGCAAGTCTCTTATTTATAGCATACCTAAGAGGACTGCACAAGTTATTTAAATACAAAGGAGGTCTTACAAAATACTGACTAATTACAGTAAATAACCATGTATAGTCTATTTTGTTCTTTTATATGTAAATTATGTTTGTTATTTTTGCAAAATAACGTTAAGTCTGATTTTTCTATGGGTGATCTTAAACTTTTGCAAATAACTGTAATAAGAGTACTTTCCTTCCATTTCTTAATGTACTGATGACAGAATGCTCAATATTATCAAAACAGTTGTTTACAGTTTCATTATTCTCTTTGGCTTTCTGCACATTGAAGACTTTTGTTGCCAAAAAAATAAATAATAATAATAATAAAAATTTTGCAGCATGAAATGAAATATTTCACGCGAAAAATAAAAAATTATAAAATATTAAATTTGCTCATGCATACAAAAAAAATGTCTTATGACTTTAAAATAAAATAATAATTATAAAAATCTAGCATAATTCTTCAGAATTTCATTTCATAACTTTTTTTAATGTACCTTAGTTTTTTTTTTTTTTTTTTTTTTGGTCTAAATAGTACGTTTTTGGCATGAATCACACTTACCATGAAAGCTAATTCATCATTATATTAAAGAGCTTTACTAAATCCTGCGTAATTTTTAAAATTTTGATGCTGAAATAGATCGGACATTTTTCACCAAGGAGTCTACTTTCGCGAAAGAAACTTTAAACCAAGTAGCGCATCAAAAATATAAATAAACTAGCAGGCTTTTCCCGCTTCGTTGGTCACTATATTTAAAGGAAACTCTTTTCTATATAGCTTTATGAAAAAAAAAAAATACTGAAATCGCTCAAAAGCTCATTTTGGGTTCCTGCGGCCTTCGGCACGACTTGTTCATTTTTGCAATATCCGGTGCCATTGTCAGCCGTGGACTCCCATTTGGGTGCTTATCATATATGACAGTATCGAAGAATTTGAAGTAGCCCTTTTATATTTGAATCCCAGTTACATATGAACAACATAATAAGTGATGTACATAATATTTGCTTTCACGTTATTTTTTATAGTTATTTGATTTAATCGATCAACCATAAAATGACAGCAATTTCAAGCCAAATATAATATTACAATATGCTATGATTGGCTACGTCTATCGCATGAGACAATGTTGTTTTTCTTTTGGTGGTTATATATGCTTTATGCTTTGTTAATAGTAGTTGGTATATAGAAAAATAAATTAATTAATATGTAAACCTGATCATGGTACAGCCTTAATATAGCTCCCCTTGGCGACTTTTGAATTTTTGTCGCCGTTTTAGACCAAAATATAATTTATGCGATTATTGTTCCTATTTCTTTCTATCTTTTCTTTTCTTTCTTTTTTTCAATATTTTATAATTTAGTTATATTTCTGATGCGCTACTTGGCTTTAAGTGGCTGTCCTTGGTGAAAAATGTCCGATCTACTTCAGCAATTTAAAAAATTGTCCAGAATTATCAATAAGTAAATACCTTTAACATAATGCTGAATTAGCTTTTATGCCAAGCGTGATTCATCCATGCTAAAAAAAAAATCTAAAGTTGAGGTATATAAAAAAATGCTATGAAATAAAATTCAGAAGAAACATGCTAGATCTGTATTATTACTATTTTATTTTAAAGTTATAAAGACATCATTTTCTCATTCACCAATTTAACATTTAGTAATTTTTTATTTTTTGCGTGAAAGCGTATTTCATTTTATGTTGAAAAAAACAAATAAATTAATTAATAAAAATAACTCGGAAACATTTTTGGCAACAATTAAAAATTTAAATGGCTTATATTAAGGCAATTACCAGTTTATTATTTTCATATTTTAATTAATAAAAAAAAAAAAAATCTTATCAAATTTTCAGTATAAATAGTACCCTATGTCTTATTCCAGACTATTATCTATCCCTGTACCAAATTTCATCCAGATACGTTTAACCGTTGTGGCGTGATTGAGTAACAAACATCCATCCAAACTTTCGCATTTATGTATAGATTAAAAAATATTGAAAAATAGAAAAGAAAAGAGAGAAATAGAAAAAATAATCGCATAAATTATGTATTTTTGTCTAAAATGGTGTCGCGATGACTACGGAACAGGCAGAGCTAGAGAGACACGTGTTTATTACATGACAACAAGGAATACACTGTTTACATTAAGTCGCGAGCGGTTAACAGGCAGGACTAGCACATGCGCAGATCACGATGCGCACAAGAGCAGATGCATGGAGGCAATAGTTGCTCGCTACATCTCCCCTGAAAATAGAAAACAAACATTTAATTATATTACATCACAAAGAGAGTTTATAAGTTCAATTTCTTAGGTGGGCGGATAATACGGCCTGATCTGGTTTTGACAGTTTTAGGATTACAGTAACTCTTAGGCAAAGTTGCTGGAACTGGCGACACTGATGATTGGGACGGTGGTGACACTGATGATTGAGGTGGTGGCGATGAATGTACTTCACTAGTTGGCTCAGTGAACTTCAAGTTTGTCACACATTTATGAGGGACAGGAAGTTCAGCAACTGTAGGCTCTATTTGGATAGTGTTACGTCTCCAACACTTATCTCCACTTTTGATGATAGCTGATCGAGGATTGACCATGTTTTCAATCTCTCCTCCTACCCAATTTTTATGATCTGTTTGCACTCTGACACGATCACCTGGACTGATAGTATACGATGAATTTTTCGTGTGTCGATTTGCAAACTCTGTTTTCTTCATTCTTGCCGCCTTCAATAATTCAGAAGCATTCTCAACAACTTTAGGCATCAACGCTTGTTTAGTAGCGGGAAGCAGTGATCTGGTTGTTCTGCTCAGTAGACGTTGGTTAATTGACATCAAATTGTTTTCTCTCGGAGTGTTTCTTATATTTAACAAAGCTAAAGCAACATCACTGTTGTCTCTGAGACATCTATCGAGAACAGTTTTTGATGCTTGAACTGCTCTTTCGGCTAAGCCATTGGACTGAGCATGATATGGGCTAGATGGTTCCCATGTAATATCCCATTCTTTCAAAAATGATCTGAATTCTCTTGAGGCATACTGAGTCCCATTATCAGACTCGAAAACTTCTGGAATTCCATGAACTGAAAACCATCTTTTAAGAATTTTTATGCAGTCCCAAGATGTCACACGCTTCAATTTCTGAAAATCATAAAATCCAGAGTAACTATCTGCAATTACGATGTACATTTTCTTGTTGAATTTGAATAAGTCTGAAGCCACTCTTTGCCACGGGTACTCAGGTATAGGTTTCATGAGGACAGGTTCTTTCTGTTTTCTAGGTTGGGTAGACTGACATATTCTGCATTTTTTTATCATTTCTTCGATATCTTTAGACATCATATACCAATAAAAAGATTCTCTGGCTCTTCTTAGTGAACTCTGGATACCCATGTGACCGTCATGGAGACGATTCAGCACTTTGTTTTGTAGGGATTTAGGGACTACAATTCTGTTTCCTTTAAAAATTAGTCCATCATAAATTGACAGTTCATCACGAAAGTTCCAATATTTGTGTAAATTATGTGGTACATTAGATTTTTCATTGGGCCATCCATTCTGAATTATTTTTCTTAATTCAACTAACTCAAGATCCATTTGTTCTTGATCCTTAAAATTACCTAACATATTTTCAGACATTGGCAGTACCAGATGAACAACATAAATGTCACTTTCATTATCAGAATCTGTTTCTAAACAATCACGACTCAACACATCAGCAACAGGAATGGACTTTCCTTCTTTATATACAATTTTAGGATTATATTGTAAAATGTCATAAAATATGCGTTGAAGTCTAGGGGGGGCCTGTGTTATTGATTTTTTACCTATAATTTCTAACGGTTTATGGTCCGTTTCAATTGTTACCTCTTTCCCGTAAATGTACTGGTGAAATTTGTTACACCCAAATAGCATCGCTAATGCCTCTTTTTCTATTTGTGGGTAATTTTGTTGAGTTTTTGTCAAAGATTTAGTTGCATAAGCAATTGGTTTATCATTTTGACTTAAAACTGCACCAAGTGCTGAAGAACTTGCATCAACGGTAAGAGTTACTGGGTCATTAACATTGTAATAGCCTAACACCGGAGCTGACGATACTAGCTTCTTAATAGTATTAAATGCATTTATTTGTTTTTCAGCCCATTCCCATTCAACATCCTTTTCTAGAAGTATTCTTAACGGTTCGGTAACTTTAGAAAAGTTCGGAAGAAATTTTCCTAAATAATTTGCTAGTCCAATAAATCTACGCAATTCTTTAACACAGGTAGGGGTTTTGATGCTTTCAATGGCTTTAACTTTATCAGGATCTGGGGAAATACCCTTTTCATTAAGAATATGCCCAAGGAATTTTACCTCTTTAGCAAACAATACAGATTTATCTTTATTTAAACGAAGGCCTGCCATAAAGATTTTTTTCATTACTTGATCAAGAATTTTATTCAACTGACATTTGTTTTCAGCATAAATTAGAATATCATCCATAGAAAAATCTACATTTTCAAATTCTTGCAATAATTCGGACATTTTCTGTTGATATATTTCAGGTGCAGAAACCAAACCAAATGGGATTCGTTTATAAACGTATCTTCCCCAGGGGGTATTTACAGTGAGATATTTGGACGTTCTACACGTCACAGGAATTTGCCAAAATCCTCTTTTGCAATCTAATAAAGCAAAACATCTTGCTCCCTGCAATTTCCTCAATTGTTCGTAAAGGAAAATGACGTCTTTTAACATGTTTATTTAATTTAGACGGATCTATGCATACCCTTAACTTACCATTTTTTTTAACAATTACTAATGGACTTACACAGTAACTTGGTTCAGTAATTGGTTCGATAACATCTAATTCTACCATTCGGTCAATTTCTTTTTTCACAGCTTTTTCAATAGCATATGGTATTTTTCTGGGGGGTGATACATCAAATTCTACATTTTCATTAACATCTATATCATATTCAAAGTCTTTAAGACAACCTAATCCTTCAAAAATTTTTGTTTTCCAGTCTGGTGGAACTATTTCATTTTCTGTAGCCAAAATTCTTTTTATTAGGCCTAATTGTACACAAGTTTCACCACCTATGACTGATTTCACATTACCTTCAGGGACAATAAATTTTAAATTTACAGTTTTGTTTTTAATTTTACCTGTAACATTAATTTCCCCTATTACTTTCAATTCATGATTACTGAATGAAATCAATTTATTTACTTGTTTTGACAATAGGTATGTTTAATTCTTTAGCTAAATGATAACTCAAAACATTACATTGAGCTCCTGTATCTAATTTAACTTTTAAGGATTTATTACAGATATTTACTGTTTCATACCAGTCATTTTCTACAGAATTAACATCACAATTTAAGTGAATAGCATCTAAATACATTTTCGATTCATTGTCAGCTACTGAGTCATTACTAGCACTATGGTTAAAATTTCTGTTCTCAAAATCATCAATAATATTAATATTTTTAGATTTACAAAAATTATAGAAATGGCCTACCTTGTGACATTTCCGACATCTTTTATTATATGCAGGACACGATTTAGCGCCATGTTTCTTACCACACCGCTGACAATCAAAACTTTCGTTTTTAAATCCACCCCTGTTGCTAGATGAGCCGGACTGTTTAAACTTTTCCGCACTCTTTTTATACTTTACTCGGTCTATACGATCTACTTCTGGTTTCGGGTGCTTGAATTCTTCAAGTTGTTTTGAAGCTTGTTCAGAAATTCTACAAATTTGAATAGCCTTTGCTAATGTTAAATCTTCTTCCGCCAACAGCTTTTCACGAACACTATCGTTTTTAATTCCATATACTATTTTGTCTCTGAGAAGCCCATCCGATAAATCTCCAAAGATACAACCTTGAATTTTCATTTTTATTTCTGTTAGGAATTCATCGAATGTTTCTGTTCCTTGCTTTAAACGAAAGAAATTCCATCTGGTAAATGATTCATTCTTCTTCGGTGCAGAATGATCTTCGAATTTTTGAAGAATAATATCTATATCTTTACCTTCTTCATCCATTAATTTAAATGTGTTAAAGATATTTATAGCTTCAGTTCCAATAGTAGTCATCAACACAGCAGCTTGTACTTCAGCTGGTTTCGCTTTCAAATTCGTAGCGATAGAATACCAGTTGAACTGTTGCTTGAAGTCTTTCCATACTTCTGACATATCAAACGGCTGAATTTTTAATGGTTGGGGCGGTTTTAAACCACTCATTCCAGTATCAGTCTGTGATGTTGTTTCTGTGTCAGGCATTTTACGTTATAAAGGTTAATTTTACTTCTGACACCATGTCGCGATGACTACGGAACAGGCAGAGCTAGAGAGACAGGTGCATCGAGCTTTAATTTAGGTAGAGAGCGAAATGGCAACCCCTTTGCGTGCCCAACATCATCGAGAAGTGTCACGTGACAATAACTTTGAGATTTCTCCTTTCTCCTGTGCGCGTGAACTACTACGGTATTGTGTTAGCCGAAAGCCGAATCATAGAGGTATTGCGCCCGCGTGGTTTGTGATCTTTCCTCGTTGTGCGTAAGCGCATAGCGTCAAGCCACAGTGGGCGCCAAGCGTGAATTCTCGCCAAACTCACTTAGCTCCGTAGAGGTCTGCCGCTACAAAGAGACGCTAGAAATAATAATAATAAATACATAACTATTATAATATATTTGTCAAATAATATCTAATGATGTAAATAACCTTTGGTATTTACAACCTAAAAAAATGTTTTTTATGGGAAAAAAACTATTGCCAAGAAAGCGATAAGTAGCGAAAAAAGTTAGCTCAACGAAATAACATGTTGGGCACGTTTTCTTCCGTAGAAAAGAATAGGGATTCCTGCTCGATGGACAGGTGTTTATTACATGACAACAAGGAATACACTGTTTACATTAAGTCGCGAGCGGTTAACAGGCAGGACTAGCACATGCGCAGATCACGATGCGCACAAGAGCAGATGCATGGAGGCAATAGTTGCTCGCTACAAATGGCAAAAAAAAAATTCAAAAGTCGCCAAGGGAAGCTATATTAAGCCGGTATCATGATCAGGTTTATATTTATATATATTTATTTATTTTTCTATAAACCAACTACTATTATAACCACAAAAAATTGTCTCATGCGATGTAGCCGATCATAGCATATTGTAATATGTTTGACGTGAAATTTTATGGTTGATGGAATAAATCAAATAAATATAGAAAATAACGTGAAAGAATCTGTTTGGAGATCTTTTTAATGATAAGATCTACACTATTGTTTTCATGAATTAAAAAATGATTTGGTAAAAGTATATTTGAGGGTGCCCCCTTGGCGAAATTGTTTGGTGCATTTTTCTTAAGGGCGTGCATCCGGAAATGAAGATTTCTATTCAACATGGCCGCCCAGGTTCTAAGAAAAAATTGGGGTTGGCCTAACTTTAAAAACTGACAGCCTACAGCTCCAATCAGTGAATAGTAGAATTCCCCTATTAGTTGAAAAATTATCTTCTTGACTACCTTAATTATTTTGACACTTCCTTTTCTAGCTGTGGGGTGACACAGGTGATAAGAGACAGTTTCCCACCTGTATTCAATTATCTACAAGAACGCCGCTAAAAAAATATACAAACTATCGCATCGCTCAGTGAAATATTTTGTGAAACGTAAATCACTAAAATAAATAGATTTAAGATTTAAATTCTAATGTCAAGAAATTTAATCTTATTAAATGAATAAATGAAAATTCTTTACACAAAATGTTTCGGAACAGAAGAAAATATTTTTTTTAATTATAAATACATGCATAAAATATATGAATATTATAAAAAAAAAATGTTTATTGAATTATTTATACTACATATATAGTTTCAGACAGTACATAAAATAGCTCTCTCTCTTGTCGAAAGATTCAAACCCACGATAGTGTGTTTTAAAAAATAGTGGTTGATTTTTTTTTTTTCTTAAGTTTTAATAGGAAATATGTTTACTCAAAAGTTTTTTTTAATTCTAACTATTTACTTTCTTTCACGTATACACAGGGTAAAGAAAGTATTGTTTTTGGGTCAAATTTTCGAAATTGAGTTTTTTTTTTCTTTATTATATAATTATACGTTTTGAAATCCTCTGAATTGGAAAATGTTTTTAGCGGTTGGTTTGTGTGTGTACCTGTCTGTTATCAGCATATATCAAGAACAAATAATAGCAGAAAGTCCAAACTTGGTATTTTAAATGGGTTTCATATAAATATGCTACACTAAATTTTTTCCTTGAGACAAAGCAAATGGTTCACGTACAGGAATATCCAAGAAAATTCAAATACATGATGTTTATGGGGTTCAAAGTTCAAATAAATTATGTTCTGATAAGTACAATTTAACATCAATAGGCTGATTAAACAAAAGTGAGTAACAATTTTTTTTAAATGCATAAAAGCATGTTTTGTGTAGATTGTGGTATAGAAATCATTCATCATTCGTTTACAGAGCTCCAAAGTATTTGGATATATTGAGGCTATACTTGGAAATTCCTTGAATTATAACTAATTTTGTGTTAGAAGTTTTTCAAGTAAGAATAAATTTAAATACACAACATTGTTTATCGACAATATGCAGAGCTACCCAAAATTAAGCTAAACGCTCTTTTGTATTGAATGTAATTGATGGAAGTGCTTTGCTATATTTTATTATGCCGACGAACACTTGCTCACGAAGCAAAATTAATTTTTCATATCCATACTGTATGTAAACGAATTACTTTTAGTAGTTTTATTCTCAACTCTAGTTTTTTTTTTTTTTTTTTTTTTTTTTTTTTTTTCTTCATAATATCACATTTTGAGGTTCCCTGGTTATAAAAGTCCATTATTTAGCGGTTGATCTGTATATATATCTGTTATCAGAATAACATAAAAACAGATAACTGCAGGAAATTCAAAAGTGGTATTTTGAAGTTCGTATTAGGTTGCCACTTAAAATTTTGAGCAAGGTTGTCAAGTTTGAAGTCAAATTAGTAACAGCCTTGATTATTATTCATTTGTTTATTTTTACAATTACGCATTATAAATAAGTGGGTTTGATGGAGGAGGGGAGTATCCCTCTTACAAAGAAATACATGTGAAATAAAACTGTTCCATATGTTCTAAAAATGTTCCGCAATTTTAGATTTTTTTTAAGTACATTATTTTTATTATCGTATGCTATTGATCTTAAAACTTAATATGCAATATATATATATATATATATATATATATATATATATATAATGAAAACCTTTTTAAAAATTTTCAGTAAATATTCAATATAATTTTCTTTCATTATTTTATTACAATATGACATTTTCCTGTTCCTCCCTTAAAATTTTAGTCTTGAGTCTAAACAGTTTTAAGATTTAATTAAGTAGAATTACAGTTCAAGGAAAATTTTTATTTATTTATTTATTTATTTTTGGGTCTAATTTTAATGTAATTTTCGAATTTTGATGGAATATAATCCGACACACGCAGAGCTGCAAATACTTTAATTAAGAAAACTTTAAAAATTAAAAAGTAAAATAATACGTTCATTTCCTGATATTTTAACTGTGGATCTATGATAAATAACACCCGTGAAGTTGGAATATTTACAAGGCTTTTAGTTTAGAACCTCATCCCCCACCGCCCTTATTATTTCCCAAAATAATTTACATCTCTGCAGAAAGGAAAAGCAATAAATTATAAAACATTTAGGATAACAAAATTAATAATTTCAATAATTTTCTACTTGCAACTTTAAGTAAAATCAATCCAATGCAGAGATCCCCTCCAAGGTGATTCTAAAGCTCCCCTGTTTTCTGCAATTCTAAATTCTGCTTTTCCAAACTTCACAATTTCATCGCTCCAACGGCACTATTATATATTTCCTAACCCATAGTTTTATTTTTCATTCCTTTATTTAATTATTTTTAACAAATTATTATTATTTTAAAGTTATGTCCGGACATTACAATTTACAATTTTTTAAAGTCATAAAATTAGTTAAATAATAAAAAGAAAATCTTTATGATATTAAAGAAAAAACTTCAAATCAGACTCTTTCTACCGTCTATGTCTCTATGATGGGTTGGTTTGTCTGCTGTTTGACACTGATATAACAAACAAAATCAAATTTGTCAAATCAAATCAAAAATATTTTATCAATTTCACCCACGATAGCTAATTCTTTTAGCACAAAAGTGCTGGAAAATCTTTCTTTATCTATGCATATTTTTAATTTATTTTAGTAACTTCCTTTTATATAAAAATCAACCTCTGACTCTTTTTTTTTACAATATATATAAATGTCATAGTAATGGGGAAAATGTTTTATAAATTATGAATAGTGCATGGGTTCTGAAACAAAATTTTTTTTTGTTTAATCTGTCTCTCTCCCCCCCCCCCTTCCCCTCGTAAAAACAAAAATTTTTTGCTATTGTTCGTATTTAGAAGTATTTTACAAGAAACAATTAAGAAAAGTGCCCTTTCTTCCGGTATCTTTTTTTCCGCGATCCGGAAAAAAGAGCACTTTTCTTAATTTGCGAATCGAAAAAAGTGCCCTTTTTTTCCCCAGGTGCCCCTTTTTCCGTGATCCGCATAAACTTGCACCCATTTGGCGCAACTTTTGTGACAACGATTTATACATACGACATAACAGCATACTGCGAATATCCCATTCGAAGCACAGTATAAATATACAAAGAAAGAATTCGCTTATTCGATTTTCATTGAATTACTAATTTAATTAACACATTTTCTTGAATAGCAACCCTACCACTAACCAAAAGATTTTACTCTCTAAGCCATGAGAAGTGTTTGGTTCGATTCAAGGCAGCACTCGTCAGCCTAGCACTAGGAGTTTTCCATCGTTTTCTCCAAAACAATGTTAATATGGATTAGGACCCCTTAAAAAGATTCTCACAGAATCCATTCCACCTAGACTTTTTCTAAATTAATAATAATAATAATGAATACGAATTATAATAGCTTTAATTTTACAGCAAATGCAATACAGGTTTCAGATTCTCTGTTTTAGGTTGGGACGTCATAATTACAACACTATACTATAATAAAAAATTTAATAAAAATTAATATCCATAATTTGAAATGGACACAAAATGAAAATAAAATAATTATTCCGTTAGAATTTTATGCTTTTGTATTGTTATTATTATTATTTTGCCGGAGATTTGCGTTATTTATATCATTTTTAATAGAAAACGTGCCATAGCTACATTGAATAACATATATCAGTTTCAAAGCATTCTAAAAAAATAAATAAATAAATAAAATAAATAAATAAATAAATAAAAAATAAATAAATAAATAAATAAAAATAACGGAATGTTGAAAAAAAAAGAAAAAAAATAATCTGGTGTGTCACTCACACGACTTTCTCTTTCTCTTACCCTGAACATTAATACTATAAATATAGGTTGGAGATTAAGAGGTAAGATAACGATATTATGTAAACCTATGTTAAACAATTTAAATTAGGCTTCGGAAGAGTTTTGTATGATAATTAATTCTGTGTGAGGGGGGCTACCGCCCCCCTCAACCCCCCGTTTCATTAACGCACCTACATTTATATAGAATATAATTCGGTTATTAAAAAATAATTCTATTTTTTAAAAATAATTTATTAAAATTATTATTTAAAAAAATTATCTTTTATAATAATGCAGACGATTTCCATATTAGAGAAGTAGTATGACACTAAATATCCAAAAAAAAGTCCATTTTATTCTCAATAAAAAAAATAAAAAAAAGATTTTTTTTCTAAGTTTTTAATTTTTTTTTTTTTCGTTAAAAGTGAAAAAAATCGATAACTTTGTTTTAAATTATCGCAAATCGATGGTTCAACTATTCGTTTTAAAGGTATTGGCGAGCTCTTTTGAAAGATACCCATCATGAAAATTTACTCCCCTCGAGGGTGGACTTCCCCCCCCCCCCCCCCCAGTGGTGGTATTTACTCCATTTTATACAGGAAACATCCGATAGTGAACTTGTTTAACATATTTCAATTTCATTAAGATTTTTGTACAGTAAGGGTATGAAAATAGGGTTTATAGAAATGCCTGTCATAGAACGCAATGCTTTGAAATATTTTAGGGGTCCCTGTACACAAATCAGTAGAGGTATAAGCTTTTTTTTTTCGTTAAAAGTAAAAAAAAAAAAAATCGATAACTTTGTTTTGAATTATCGCAGATCGATGGTTCAACCATTCGTTTTAAAGGTATTGGCGAGCTCTTTTGAAAGATACCCATCATGAAAATTTACTCCCCTCGACGGGGGACTCCCCCCCCCCCAGTGGGGGAGGCGAGGCTCCTACATACACAATTTTTTTTTCCCTGTTGACTATCTCTATTACAAAAAATATATCTATTTTCGTTTCATTTGGTTTAGTGCAGTCTATAGACGTTAAACTCTACTTACCTGCAATTTCCCCCATAGACGTAATGTATTAGAATTCTCTTGATTGTCCCTGTACACGAACCATTTGCTTGATCTTAACGAAAAGCTTACTGTAGCATCCCTATATGATACACATTTAGAATACCAAGTTTGAACTTTCTGCCATAATTTGTTTTTGAGATATGCTGATAACAGACAGACACACACACAGACTCAGACCATTTGCTAAAAACGCGATTTTCGTAGTCAGGGGACCTCAAAACGTGTAAATATAACAAAATCTCGCGTTCGAAAATTTGACCCAAAAACAATACTTTCTCTACCTTATGGGTAAGAGAAAGTAAAAAAGAGGAGAAGCATTGAAAGTTACGAATACTTCAATTACAAATAATAATAATAATAATAAATAATAATGACATGTTAATTTTTTAATATTCTTATTTTTGAACATAATAAGAAACAAAGCTAAGTTACGGTTTAATATTAACAAGACCTAAATCACAACCCCTATCATACTAAAATACTTTGTATGTGCACGGCAATAGAACAGACTTTTTCAAACTCTAAAACCTAAAAATACTTTAATTGAAAAAAATATCAGCAAAAAAATTGAAATTTAAGAAATAAAATAGTATATTGATTTCAAAATATTTATATTCATAATCTAAATATTTTGTATCGTGACTGAAATTTGGAATTTTCTTTGAAAAAGGAAAACATAGAATAAAGTTTTATATTCAACTATAATATTAAAAAGGAAAGAATTTTGTTTATAAATTTTATCCTTCATATATATATTGCCCTTCGCACAGATACATTCATTAGTATGATAGATAGTCCCTAATTAGACGAAAAATAAACAGATGAAAAAATTGCCACAACACACAAAAGCCAATTTGGTAAGTATTATATATATATATATACATATATACATATATATATGTATGTATGTATATATATGCGCACATTTTAAACTACAAGTATGAATATTGGCAAAAGCATTTGTTAATTACTCTCTGTACATTTGTTTTTATTAAGATATCAAACAAAATAAAACTGCTGTACAAATAAATAGGAAAAAGAATTCAAAGCTATACACAAATAAACTTTTATTGACAAAAACAACATTACAAAACTTCCATTACCTACGGTAGTCGGGTAATGGAAGTAAAAATCGAGTAGGTTTTATCCTTTGTTATTTTAAGAAGTAGATAGAAAATTAAAACTTCAAGCTTTAGGCACGGAAAATTGAAGGAGATTTTCCCAAATTAAAGTAATAATAATAATAATAAACTTTTTACTTTCATTATCCAACTACCGTAGGTAATGAAAGTATTGTATTCGGTTCAAAAATTTCATGTCGAGTTTTCACTTGATTTACATGTTTTAAGGTCTCTTGAGTCCAAAAAAGCAGTTTATGGCAATTGGTCAGTGTGTGTGTGCATGTATGGGGTGAGTCTTTTGACTGTCATATCTGTGAAACCAATAAAGGTAGAACAATGAAACTTCAGAATTGAGTTAGGTCTGATGTGCCGATGAATTTTAACTTTTGGTTAAAATTTGGAAAGCCGGAAGGGAGATATATGAAGCCGGAAGTAGGACCCTAAGTCCGTATCTCAAAAACGACTCTAACGATTTTCTTCAAAGCTGCTATATAAACACCATATAAGATTTCCTTTCGTATGTAATAGTTGGTTAGTTCATGAAAATGAATTTGAGGTCTCGCAAGTGCATTTCTTTAAAAACGGCTGTAGTAATTTTTGTACAAACTCGCCATAATAAATCTCTTTTAGATACCCTTTCGTATGTAACTGTTGTCAATAATTGAGTTTTGAATTTGAAAATTGAGTTTGAGAATTGAAAAACTTTGGTGGATGTCGATGTCTCAAAAATGGTTCTTACGATTTTCTTGAAAATTGCTACATAAATCTCATTTTAGATATCCTTTAGCATATATTACGTGGCTATTACAGGAAAATTGACAATCATCCTCATTAGGTAGGTCAGTTTTAGATCTCGGAAATCAGTACTTTTTAAAAGCGGCTCTACCTTTTTTTTTTTTTTAACTTGGTATGTAAACTCTGTTTGTATAACTTTACACATGTATCAGTTTTCTTTCGCTGGAAAATTGTTAAGTGTCTAATTTGTTAGGCTAATTTTACGTTTTTTGACCTTACATTATGTCAAAAAAGTGCATATAATAAATGTAATAGTAGGTAATGGACTTTTTTTTTTCACCAGATGTTTTCGAAATGGTAAAATTATCTAACTGTACATTAAAAATATATAGAAAGCATTATATACCGTCCCAAATTAACTAAAAGATTATTAGTAAAAAGTATTAGAAAAAGTAGGTATCCTAGATTTTTTTTTTTTTTTTTTTTTAAATAAGAGAGAGAGAAAGAGAGAGAGAGAGAGAGATAAGAAGAACAATTACACGAAAAAAACCATCGCTAAATCGAAACAAAAATTTAAAAGTTGCCAAAGGGGTTGTATACTAAAGGTGTAACGCAAAATGGTCTAGATATTACGATTATTTATTTTATTTTTCTATTCTAAATATATATATCTATATATAAATATATACTTACTGATTTTTAGAATAATATTTCGTAATAAAAAGTTTTAAATAGTACTTATATATTTCAATTAGACAATAAATATGAAGATTTCTTGAATTTCATTTTTCTACTTTTGGTTTATGTTATGCACTAGTAATATCCCTATTCAGTGAAAGGTAAAGCGGCGAATAAACGTACAGAGTGCCGCAGGGGTAAATAAGTGAAGCGAGTAAGGGGCAGAGCACCCTAGTAATAATAATAATAATAATAATAATAAAAATCTAACGATTGCTCTGCTTAGGAAAAGCTATCACCAAATTGAGAAAAATTTCACAATCAAATCGTACCGGTACATATATATATATATAATATATATATATATATATATATGTTTGTATGTATTATCATTACTATTATTATTATTTTATTTTTATTTTTCACGTGTAAATGAATTTATGCCAAGGACAAAATAAATTAATTAAATTAATTAATAAACTCATAAGTTCATTTATTTATTTATTATTATTATTTATTTATTTATTTTTATATTTTTAATTAAATATTTAATAATTCTAAAACTATTATCGGAGACACAAACATTTTTTTTTTTTTTTTTGGTAATATATATTAAAAAAAATATTAGATTTTTAACCAAAGAGTTCTCTCTCTCTTTTTTTTTTTCTTTAATGCATTTGGACTCTGAAAAAGAAAAATTCTGTGTGGACCCAGAAAGTATGTTTTAACGACACCATTATCCCCCTTCCCCTTTCGACATGAACGATATCATCAATCAACCTTAATGACTTCCCGTAAGTTTCGCGGGGCGTTTCCGATGGGAGGCGGAGAAATCTGCTAAAATTGAGGTTTTTCAATTTAAAAATTAAAGTTTCTTATATTCTCATTAATAGAGATTTAAATAAAACAATTTATAAAAACATTAATAAAAAGCTTGGTTTTCTTGAGAAAGGGACACGCTATGCAGATTTCAGATATTGCAATTTGTTGATAAGTTAGAGGCTAGTAAAGCAACACAAGTGTATTTTTCGCATTTTACAGCTTAAAAATAAAGGGTTAAAAATTAAATATAACAGTTTTTGTTTCACGGGTCTTCAGTGTATGGTTGTGAATTTTCTGATTGTGAAAACAGAATTAAAAAAAATTCATTAGGTAATGTGTAATTCTATAAACAAATTTCGCCATAGAATAACACAGGCTTTGGATGACCTTGACGATCCGTGATGCACCCCCTTAATAACCTATAACACTATTACATAGAACCTATACATATAACTATATACATATAACCTATACATATAAATAGGCTAACCTTAATATATTTACCGCGATCACAGCTTGGCGAGAATCAAGGGGCACCCTCAAATAAAGTCTAACCAATGATTTCATTAACAAAGTTTGATTTATTGGCACGCAAACAGCATCAGGCCAAGTTTTGTACATTCCGAGTTTTATTTTGAAATTTTTCCTGCTTTCAGAATTCGGTTCGTTCCCGAACCGGGGCTTTTCTAGTATTAAATAATTTAATATTTATAAAGCATTTTTGAGAAATTCATATTAAATATTTTGTTAATACAAGGTTGTGAAATTATATTTTGTTTTTAACTGTGAAGGAAGGAATTTCACAAAGGCATGTTTATAGCTTTATTTTTAAAGCAAAAGCTCTACAAAGATTTCTTTTTTGTAGACCCGTACATCATCTAAAATTTTCTTATGCATCATACAGTGTACTAAAAAATTAACACTAAAAATTTTACTTTGACCAATTTCTATGGCGTCAGCACATAGGGGCAAGGGGAGGCACTTGCCCCCTCCTGGAAAATTTTAAAGTTTGAAAACTATGTCAATAGAGTGTTGATGATTATGTAAATTGTCAAATAAAATTTATATCACAGATCCAATTAGAGACCGGTCTCTCAGAACATATTAGCTCTAATCCTTTCCTGAGAGTACAATTAATGTCGACTTAACAGTAAGATTTTCGGATTCGGGTTGATTTGGAACAAGCTGTATAATTTTATAAAATATCTTAGCTTAAATTGGGGGGGAATGTTGGTGCTTATACATAGACATGTTTAATCATTTGAATCAACCAATCAATCAATCATTTAGTCGAATGTAATTTCAAAATTATATCGAAACTTTTATAGTTTTCAGTTTGCCCCCAAATTTCTGGCGGTGCCACTACCAATTTCATATATAATATTATATCCCGTAATGTGACCTTGTGACCAGCCATTTTGTGAAACCCTGCAAACCAGTCAATTATGCTGATCACACCTTATTCAACAGGAAAAATGTTTTTGTGTATCTTAATAATGTATGTTAATTTTGTTATATTGTGTGAAGTTTAAAGATATTAAATTATACTGTAAAAAATATATTTCAGCCTGTGATGTATTGGTAATATTTTACGAGTCTGTGTACACAAATCTGTTGCACTATTTATACCAATAGAGAACTTGAATAAGATTTACTAGTTCTAAGGCATTCTTTTATAAATGTTAACAAAAGTTAGATTGCAGACAGATAATTAATAGACAAACCAAAATCATAAACATTTTTGAACATTTAGAAAATATTAAAAAACATTTAAGATAACTGAAAATACACTTCTAGTAATTTCCATGCAATTTCCAATGATATTATCTAATATATCTGAGTGTTTTTGTTCAGCCCTGTAAAGTTTACTGTTAATTGTACCATTTTCTACAGAAACATGCATCAGCTTTAGACATATGAATAATGTGATTTATTTATTTATTTTTGCTGTGTGTGTGCAGTACAAATATATTAAAATATGGCCTTTAGAAATACTCTCATAGAATGTAAAGTATTCTTTTGGGGTCCTTGTACCTAAAACAATCATGCTATTTATACCATTTTCAATAAAAAACATGCATTGAACATGAATAACATACTACATCAGTTTCAGATATTTTAAAAATATTTATGGAACATAATACATGAATTGACAAGCAAACCAAAGTCACAAGCGTTTTCAGTTTTGTTAGAAAGTATTAAAAATTATCAACTGACTAATAGAAATTCTTTTATTGACTTTTTATATTTTATATATTCGTTTTTGACATTATTTCTATAATTATACATTTCTTTTGGAATCCTGCATTACAACTTATGAATAACGACACGTATTTTTTATTATTATTATTATTATTTTTTTTTTTTTAGAAATATTATATTAAATAATTTAACATTTATAAATTATTTATAAAAAAATAGAATTAAATGTCAGTTTTAGTTCTCGGTGCTTTAAATTCAAAAATCATAATGAAATATTAAATTACTTTTCCAAAAAATCTGGAATGACTCCACTCAACTTTCTGAATATTAAGTACAGTCGGTAACAAAAGTGTCCGAACACTAGCAAAAATTCCTATATATAAAAAGTACGCTTCATACGGTTTTGTTAAATAAATCCTTATCGAATCATGTTCTTACACTGACTAAGAACAGGATTTGACAAGGATTTATTTAACAAAATCGTATGAAGTGTGCTTTTTTTACATAGGATTTTTTGCTAGTGTTCGGACACTTTTGTTACCGACTGTAATTAACGGTTGTTTAAATAAATTAATGTATGAGAAGTCGTTAAATAAACAAAAGAGAAAATAGGATGTTTGAGTATTTTACCCTGTATAGTATGTCGTTTAATTTAACACTATTGCACTTGAATTACTTTGAGCCTAAAGGTCATAATGATAAAGAATTTTTTTTATTATTATTGTATTTTGACGATAAAGCATTTAACTAAATTTTAAAATAATTAAAATAACATTACATTTCAGTTTCAGTTTTTTGTGGATATTTTGGGCGAAGTATTTTTTAAATAGGGGGATCCTCCTCATCCTCAGCACCTATCCACAGTGGTGCTTAGTCTGGCTACTTGCTAAAGTGATGTTTCTGCGATTGCTGTCAGAAGGTGGCACCATAGCAGGTCTAGTCTATCTTTCGATTTGATGCCATTGCAAGCTTCTAAATTATTAGTAAAGAAATCATTATATCTCCATGAATATGTGGTAACCTCATAAAATTTTACACAGATAATTTGAAGAATCCTTATAATTACATGCTACAGCCAAAATGCATTTCAACCATTACTTTTTACAGGGTAATGCAAAACATTTTGTTTTTTCTTTAATTTTTTACTTGTCCCCTTTTCTCTTCAAAAAAAAAAAAAAAAAAAAAAACTTTTGCTGAAATATATGAGGTGTAAAATTTTCTTTATACTTCCAAAGTTTTAAGATGATTTTAAAGAACTTTTTTAGATATTTGACAAAACGTCTAAATTCGAAAATGCCTAAATACTTATTGGTAGGTCGTATATGAGAAAAATTATTTTCCCAGTTTACTTATAGATGGCAGCACTATTAATAAATCCTCCAAATTTCATCAAATGACTTCAACCATAAAATTTTATTATCATTATTTATTTACTTTTGTCATAACAGTGTACTATTGCCACACTTAAGAGAATTTTTTATACCATATTTTATTTTTTGTTTATGTAAATTTTATGATTTAAGAATGGATGCTAAATCTAAAAGCTTCAGTTGTGTTCATAAAAGAAATTCATAAGTAAATAAAGTAACAAGAAAAATGTGTAAATACATTAGTTATTAGTTTCAACATTTAACTTATTATTTGCCAAAATCTTTCTATCTAATTTTCGCTTAATTATTGAAATTTTTAAGTTTTAGTAAAGAATATTAGAGGATTACAACAAATTTCAAGCAATTAAGTGCACTGCAACAGATCGTCCTATTTTTGGGACAGTGGTCGAATGTACTGTCTAAAATATTGTCTAAAACAATAAAAAAAAAAAAAAAAAAAAAAAAAAATGTAATGTCCTGTAAAAGGGTTAATGGTAAATAATGGGTAAGTATGTTATTAAAAATGTAAACTATACGAATAAAGAAATTGAGTGGTACCGAAAACATTGTCTTTGAAAGATGCAACGAATATTTGTACTATCTTTCATGTGTAGTCGTAATATGATAATAATTAATTAATTTCTTCCTTAAAAATGATTCTAATGTCAAACAACTGAAAGTAAGCATATAAATCAATCAGATTTTTTTTTTATTGAATTTGAGGACAAATTATTGCGGTGTCCCCAAATACTGAAATAACATAAATAAATCACTTTAAATTGCAAAATTTTAGTAATTTTTATGTATGAAGTACTTGAAAGCACTTAGTTTAGCTTATTTATTAAATATATTATTATAGAAAAATATTAATAACTTTATAACCAACATCCTGAAATGTGGTTTAATGCTTTTGGAATAAAGAGTAGCTTTCTAGAAATTTCTTCGGGTTTCAGTGACTGCTCGTCACCCTAATATTGCAGTGAAGATTTAGGCACAGATTCAGCTAGCTAAAAAGAAAAAAAAAAAAAAAAAAAAAAAAAAAAGGGGGTGGGGGTGGAGAAAGAAACCACGATATATAGAAAAATTGTTTTTTATAGTTTATTATCTTGATCTACTATGTAAAAAAAAAAATAATAATAATTAGTGACATACAAGATGATGGACACGAGTATAAAAATGTTGCATTTATGAAGGTATCACAATAACATACACGTGGGGGAGTGATAATATCCAGTACCAGCCCCCTTCCCCTAATATTTCCTCGTAATAAATAGTTTTATTGTATTAAAGCTTTTTTTTTTTTTTTTTTATTAATTGAAAGAGAAATATAGGAATACATTGAATGTTTGTATATATATATATATATATTGTATTATGTTTCATATTTTTTTCTAACAACAAAGTTGAAAAGTATGTATGACTTCAATTTGTCTATTTGTCTCAATAATTTCCATAAGTATACTTTGAAAACAACGTAATTTCCGTCTGTTATCAAGATTCACTACAGCATATTTCCTGTTGAAAATTTAGTATGTAGCATTTACAGTTTGTTTACAGGAGCTCACAAAATATTTCTTATCTAATTAGATTTATGATAGAAAAATAGTTGAAGTTATACTGATTCAAATTTTATAAAATAACCATTAATACAGAAATGGAATATATTCCACTTTAAAACGTCATATTTTATAATTCAAACAAGAAATTGTAAGTTCACATCAGTATGGCTCATTTAGAAAGACTGTTTTTTTTTTATTTGTTTAACAATTTTTTTTCTCTTTTCATGATTTCACGTGATGATTTTCTATAGAACTTTTGACAATAAAGCACTTTAATCTCCAGAATCAGAATAATTCACTTACAAGGAGGCTTGATAATATGGAATCTTCTATTCTTTTGTCAATCTGCATCTGTAGTCAGTAATGATATCGGCAAATTGAGAAAAATTGATGAGAACTTCAGCCAGCTCAAAGTATCATCTCGAACTCGAACCAAAACTTTGTCTTAATATGTTACCCTCTGCCATTCCGGTGTTCTCCAGATGTGACAGAAACTGGTACATAGAAATACTCCGTCCACCTTGAGTATTTCTATTTGGAATTTTCTTTGTCCAATGTATCTGAGAGATACTGAAACTCAAGGTGGGAGAATGTTGTAAATTGAAAAAACATTTTAACTACGAACAATTTATAAACTGATTTAACATTAGTGACTCATTTAAAAAGAGTAAACTTTTTTTATTTAACAAACTTTTTTTTTTTTTTTTTTTCGTTTTTGATGATTTTATGAGAATTGGGTGATTCCCCGTTTATATGGGAACCCGCCAGTATGAAAACCTTTAGAGAGAAGGTTTGAAAAAATGTAACTTCCTTTATTGTTCTGAGTGTAGTTTTGTTTTAGGTATGTAATGTTTCATTTCATCGTCGTGAGTGTAAAAAGGAAAGGGTTAAAAAGCAATTCAAGATGTTAATTATTATAAAAAGAGTAGAAAATTAGTTTATAGTAGATGCTGTCTGCAAAGGAGATCCTATTTGGCCGACTTCTTTTGGCTTTTGGTATGAGATGGAATCAGGTGGATCTCAGGTTTCATTTATCTATTTAGAATTAGAACTTTGAGTTTTAATTCTGGATCCTGCCCCTACTAAAAACCAAAAATGATTAAGAATAATGAAGTGAAAAAGGTGGCACAGGCAGAAAAGATGCTAAAGAGTATTTTCTATGTGAATGGTAGGATTCCAATATATTTTATTCAGAAGAAACAGGACATTTTTCTCTGTAGTTTAATGTCTGACATGTCCGAAAATAACACCGAATAAACACACCATTCAGAGAATCAACCAAGAAGGTCGTCCAAGATCTAATTTCAGAGCACCCCCTAAACGTTTTGTCGAAACAAAATCCAATAAATTAACCACAAAGTTGGTCAGAAATTCAAAACGTGTGACAAATAACTTCGAAAAAGATAACTGGATTAAAGCTGCAGAAGATGAGATATTATCGTTAAAAGTTCATGACACTTATTGACTAGGAAACACTTGTGCAAAGGTTTCGGGCAAAACGTTTGCACCAGTGGTATCTTACACAAAAATTCGAAGTTTCGTAAATTCATCAATGCATGCCATAAATTAAATGTAAAACATATTGGCATAAAGACTAAATTTTTGCACTGAAATTTAGATGAAGATACAGTGGAGCATCCATGATCCAAAATTCTATAATCTGGCAACATCCATAAACCGGCACTAATGACATTTCTGTTTTTTTTTTTTTTTTTTTAAACCTCCGCCTGTAAATCGTAGTAGTACTCAACTTAATTCGTAGTATGCTTGCCAACTTTTATGGATCGTTAGTAAAGTTTACGGATTTTCATTTAATTTTATTGATTTACGGACTAGCGTGAATTTTTTACAGATTAATCAGGATGATGGCAAAAATTCCGAAAAAGGACAACGAAAGTTTTGTCTCGCTATGGCAAATCCAAAAGTTATTAAATAACAGAGATCGTTTCTATTCCTGATACCGAAAGTCAAAATAAATACGACCACCCTAAATCTCAGCCAACAATTTTTTGAAGGACTTAAAAAATATGATTTTTATCGGCGATAACCAACTAATGAACGTGCATACGTTAATCTGTCAATGACAAACTGAAAAACAAAAAAGAATGAAACAAATGAAATTGACTGACATATTTAATAGAATGCAGCAACGCCAAATTTCTGATCTTATTTGTTATTAATCCAGTTTCAATATCAAAAAAAATTTTTAATTATTATTTGTACAAAAATAAACGATCTGTATTACTGTTTTATAGTTGTTATTTAAAAAAAAAATATTTATTTCAAATGTTATTTTAATTATTTTTGTTTTTGATAAGGATTTGTATACATTTTAAAGCTAATTTTTAAAAAATATTTCTTTAGATGCTGTAACTGACATGATTTCGTTATACATTTTCGGAACACCTATAATCTGGAAAAATCCGTAATTCGGCAATGTCTATTTCCCACTGATGCCGGATTATCAATGTTTCACTGTATCTGAAACAACCGGAAGGATTTGTTAATTTAGGGGAAGAAAACACAATGTGTAAGTTGAATAAATCACTTTATAGATTAAAACAAGTCACAAGATCTTGGTATTTAAAAATTGGAAATATTCTGAAAACTCTGAAATACACTGAAAGTACAGCTGACTCATGCCTCTACATAAAAAAAAAATGTCAAGCAACGTTTCGTTCATTATCATCTATGTTGACGATATTTTAGGAGCAGGAAATGATAAACAAATAAACGAAGTTGTCAAAGTGTTAAGTTAAGAATTTGAAATTAAAGACTTAAGTGAAGTAAACTTCTAATTGGGTATCAAAATTACTAGAAATAATCAAGGGTATTTTGAAATAAAGGTAAAACTTAGAATTTGAAGAGTTCGTGTGAAAATAAAACTTAGAAACCTCTGAGCCTACAAATGTACTAATATCGATTGGACAAGTGACAAATCCAGTAGAAAATGCACATATGGAAATATTTTTATGATAGGTGAAAATCTGATTCAATGGATAACAAAAAAACATGTGTATGTGATAAAAGGGGAATAGATAGAAATATGATTATCATTCAACACATAATATAAGTAAGCTTTCATCAAAACAGTCGACTTTCTTATTTAATCAGTAAGTTTAATATTGAACTGAATTGTATACATTACTCAGTTGCGTAAAAAGATTTATTGGCTTTAAGTGATCATTTGATTAACTTTTTTTATTTACGTAAAAGATTTGAATCAATACATTTATCAAATTGTTGATTGATTTCAAGGGCAATTTAAAACATCGCTATAGAATAATCAAAGTTATTAATATTTTTGTACAACAGAGCAGCTGATTTAATGTAGGATGAGTGCAAACGTTATAACTTTATTTTTTAAAAGGCCGAATAACCAGGAATTTAAATACAAGATGTACCAATTACATAGCTATAAAAATTCCCTTCTACCCTTTTCTTTCCTTTCCAGAGCCAGATTTTGGTGTTTCCAATGCGTAAATAAGTTGATTTTGGATCCGTTACAGTTAGGCTTTGGAAATTCGACGGGATATGTTGGCCCGGCGGGCAAACGTACCCCATGTGAAATGAGCCAACAAGCCCGTAGTGCCATTTTTATTTTTTTGAAGGCATTTCAGTAAACAAGGACAACCTACAAAAACTACGAACAGTGAGCTCTTCCCACCTGACGTCAGAGGTCACATGATAGAGGAAAAACAAATAGCAGACGAAGTCTTGTTTATCTATAGCGATTGCTGAAATAACATACATGTATTTTCTATTCTTATTTTTAATCAATCGTATTTAATGTGTGTTATTTTTTTATACATCATCATTTTTAATCCATTTTATAACATTATTCATCATCTTTTGTTTGCTGTATACATTTATAATCATCATTTAGTTTATATTTGTTATTGATGTTTATGAAGAACATGTTAAATACTCTGATTTTTGGTACTTAAATCAATGGCAGTGTAACATCGTACTGCGTAAATCCATTTAGACCAGTAACTAAGTTAATTAGCTTGTTGTAACACCTTTATGCAATTAAATTAAATGAAAACATTTTAAAATTTCAAATTATAATCCATAAACATTCCACAAGAACAAGCTATTATTTATTGCTAGATCAGTTAATGTAACAGTTACACTAAAACATACAAAAATCGATTCTTACAGTTGAAAATAAACAAACACATAAAGTGTTTTTAAAATATTATTAAATTTACAAATACAATTCTTCTACTGTTTACAAATGCACAGTATTACTTTTATTTTATTTTATATTAAATATTAACATTTTTGTTCTTAAGAACAATATTTAATTGAATTCGATTCTCAGAATTCGATTATTCGTTTTCCTCTATCACATGACTGAGCAGACGAAACTGGGAAGAGTCCATTGTCTTTCTGAAAACCATTTATCAAAATCTACAATGTAATTTACAATTTTTTTTTTTTTTTTTTTTTTTTTTTTTTTGGGGGGGGGGGGGGGTAAGCGAGGAAATTTACTCGCTTTACTAAAAATTTTTGAAATTCTTGCTCTTTAATGCATGCTCCTTCCTCAATAACACTGATGTGCGAGAAAGAGGATGGTACAACATACTTGGCTGGAGTTAAAGCGCCATCTGATGCAAAATTTAAAGAATATTGCGACTGGGCAAACGTTTCCCTATGGCTAACCGGTCTATCCTACTAATTAATACGATTTTTATCATAAATAACAATTAAGAACTAAAAAAAATCTGCAGATATAGATATTATAATGAAGAAGAGTTCCAGAGATGATACTGGTGAATAATTAGAAGACAGCGGATCACATAAAGATAGGTGAAAATCTTCATACTTTTAATAAATTCTTACCTTAAATATACTGTATATGACTGCATTACCGAGGTACATAACATCTATACTATTTTTAATATCTAATGTATCAACTATGTATTTTGATTAAAATATGTCGTTTAGTGAAATTTCGATTTGTTTATATACTGAAATAATTAAAAATATTTAATAAGCGTTTCAGTTCTGTTATTAAATTGACAATAATATTTAATTATCATGCGCATGTACATAATTACATCTGCCTAAAAGGTAAATAAATGGAGGTGGGAATGTCATCTACTCTGAATACATCTCTGATGTCTCCTTCAATATTTCGATGCCAGGCAAGCTTATGCTTCTGGGCTTAGCTTAAAATGCTTTAGCAATATTTATTTAATAATGTTCTGTGCTTTCTTCTGGTTCACGTGCTATCACCTATACAATATTCATAGCCAAACGTGACAATAAATTTAAAACACTAGCTTCTTCAAGTGAACTCTTTTTCACCTGTCGCTCAAATAAAGTAAGATATAAACTAATATCCATGGATCTGGTTTAAATTACTGCGTATTTTTAAAAATATCGATTAGTTTTAAAGGTAGCATTATTTGTATTATCTATTCCCAAAATTATCTCTTTCTATCGTCTATCCAAATAGAAGAGGGAATTACACTTCTTAGGAATATAAATTTATTAATACATGGTTGGTTGGTGTCGTGACATGGATAGAAAATAATTTTAAATGCGACCAAAGGTCTATATACAGCATCTGCGATTTGAAGGCAATTTTCTTCATATAAATCCGCCCACGGATTGTCACTTATTTGCTGCAATTTCGCCAGAATAGCGGGACAGTTGAAAATATGTTTGGGAGTTAGTTCTATGTAGAGATGTGAGCGGGGGAACAACCCGGATTTAAACCAGGGAATAAACCCGGTTTTTTGGGAAGGGAATTTTGAAAGTTTTCAAAAGTTACAAATTTAGCTTTTTTTTTTTTTTTTTTTTTTTTTTTTTCTTCTGAGATTAGATATGCTCTAAGGCATTTCAAAATGTTATTTCATATTTAGATTTTTTTTTTTTTTTATGATCTTTCAATTTTTAAATAGTGCTTTTAACGTCTATAAATTTAAAAAGTGCAAGTTTCAAATTTCATTAATAGACTTATTTTCTGTTATTGCAGTATATTTATATCTTAGTTCTGACTGTATACACACTGAGTTCAATATAACACTTCTTTTTTTTTTTTTTTTTTTTTTTTTTTTTTTTTTTAAATCGCTATCGGAGTTTATCATGTTTCATTTGTATATCTTTAACATTTTATTTCAAAAATAAAACAAAAATGCTTCAAAATATTCTGCATTTACTAAAACAATCAATAATATTACAATGGAAAATATTATTTCAATTAAAATTTCAACAATATTAATATGCAAAAAATAAAGAAAGAAAGAAATAACAGCCAGATTATTAATTATTAGCTATTAAATATTTTATGTATCGATTTGATGCATTAAAATTTATTGCTCTAATTCTTAAAAACCGAAGAACTGATGTTCGATTTTGTTGCCCGTGCTCTTTAACTGATTTTAACGAAATTTCGTGAACTATTGTGAAATTTTGTTCGATGAATTATAATAAAATTTAATAATTTTAAAGTATTCTAACCATAATTTAATTTCATTGTATTATTTTTTATAACATATTTTATTATGGTATTCATTAAAAAAAAAAGAAAAATGTTCTAAAGTTATTTAAATAGGCAGACAAAACTTCATCATTTATTATTGCCAATAACGTAAATGTTTAATTTTTTACAATTTTTGTAAAATAATCACATAATTTTTTATATCACTTTTATTTAAGCAAATAGAATAAAAATGATATTGAAACAAGTTGTCTGTACACTTAAAAGAAGTGAAATTAAATCTAAACACCGAATATTAGTTTCTTCCCATCAAAGTTTCCAAAGTTCCCTGTTTAAACCCAAAAATTCCCATGTTTATTCCCCTGAAGCAAAATTCCCGGGTTTTTTACATCTCTAGTTCTATGTCTGAGCAGTTTTTGCAGAGGCAGTAAGTCCTTGTCCCGTCTTTATGGACCTTCATCCCCCTAAAGTGTCTCCTGTCCGGAGTCTTGTTAGAGTGCTGGTGAGAGTTCTATTGGTACTGATTTCAGGGATTTAGTGTTTGATTTTGAGTTTCCTATCATTGAGTTTTGCCTTAGCAACTGAATTGATATCTCTGAGAGTGACATGAGTAACCCTGCTGGTGTTTAATTGTCTTGCTTCTTTTGCCAAGGCATCAGCCCTCTCGTTTTCAGTAATGCCAACATGCGCGGGAATCCACTGCATGGTCCACTGTTTCTTCAAATGGAAAATCTTACGAAGTGTACGGTGTATATTTATAATTAGCCCTGAAGAACCCCTTTGAATTGCTTGAAGAGCAGCTCTGCAGTCACTGAAGATGATTAACCCTTTGGCTCTTTCATTTTCTTCAAGATTTATATACTCATCTAGGGCTTTTTGGATTGCAATGAGTTCACAAGTGTAGTTTGAAACTATTTTGCCTCCTCCGATCTTAAATTGCTTTGTGCTTCCACTCTGTAGGAAAGTAATGTTGACACCAGCTCCTCCGTTGTCTAGAGTTTCATCTGAGGAACCGTCAGTGAAGGAAAAGACAAAAATTTCTCTTGAATACGAGGCAGTGGTTTTATCACCTTTTGTTTTAATAGCCGAAGTTACTTATTTTTTGGAACACGGTTCGAGAAGGTGAGTTATAATTTTGGTGTTTTCCGGAAGAGTCGAAGACAAAATTGGCTCTTGCAGAATTTCGTATGTGTTATGCTCTAGTCCAGTTTGCTGCCTCACCATTAGGTGATAGTGTAAGGTGGAGGATCGTTTGAGTCTTGTATTTTCGTTCCACTTCAAAAAGGTTTTTTTGCTAACATGTTCCTCCTCACGACTTCTAATATTGTTGGTAAAGTTGATGACACTACATTTTCTTCTATTATCAAGTAACTGGAGACCACATTCCTGTTGGGATTTAATGTTGTCTGTGGAAGAGACAGCACCAGTTATAATTTTTGAGGCTTTTGCATCAATACATGCATCTTACATATGTGCACTTACCTCAAGTGTTTAACTCGTTCAAGTGTAGACTCGTTTTCTCTGCTCTAATATATATATAATTTTTCTTCACTATGGATGATATTTTATTTTCCCTGATGACTGTCACGTCACAGACTTAAAAAATAACATTAGCAGAAACTACTTGCAAATTGGCTAATAAAGCACCTTTATTAACTGAACGTTTTTAATTAATAATTTTGTTATTTGAGCCCTCGCTGTTCTCTTCATCGCTAGGACACAATTATTAAGTCCCAACTGTAAAAACATCCCGAAATTTTTATAAGGGAAATATATATACAGTGGAGCACCTTTTATACGTTTCTCATTTATACGTTTTTCAACTTCGGTCCCAAATCATTCCATTGAATTCTAATGTTAAAATATTTCGTTTATACTACACAAGAAAATTCTTAATTTCACTTATACGTGTTTTTTTGTTTTTTTTTCCCCTCCTTGTGGAATCCCAAGTTTGAGTTTTATTTCAGAATTAAAAAAAAAAAAAATTGATGAGTGCTTTTTATGTTTTATTCTTATCTTTTCTTAGAACTATGATAACAAAGTGTGACCTGCATCGATAGCCTGGGGGAAGAGGGGGTGTTCGAGAGATTTTCAGAGATAAGCAGTTGGAGACTGGCTTGAAATGGTAGGTATACAAGTAACCAGTGACCACTTTAAAAGACCTCCCGATTTCTCTTTTAATTGTTTCCAGGGATGGGGTATGAAAGGAAAAAAGAAAAATCCCACAACTTTATAGGCATTTTGTAAACTTAAAGATTTATTACTCACTTCCGCAGGGCGACTTGGACGATTTTTTTATTTCTTATCCTGTTTATTTGACAACACTTGGAGAAACAAGTTTTTTTTTTTTTTTTTTTTTTTCTTTCCTTCCTTCTAATCGTTTGCAAAAATGTCATCAAATGTGTGTTGGGATCGCGGTGTAGGAAAAGTTGTTCTTAGTGTATCCAAATCCACTTTAAGCAGAAAATCCTGGTTTAATTAGCCCTCGTATGAAAAAAAAAAAAAAAATGCGGAGTAACAAACTAACCAACCTCCTTTTGTATTTACGATGTTATGGAATTCTGTCTCTCAAAGTCTTTAATTTTTCTGGGAAAATGTAAAGGACCGGAAGGCGAAGGGTTCTAAAAGCAAGACACAGATAAATTTAATTTTGGTGGTCTAGAAAAATAGATTCATGTAAAAAGGCAAATTTATTCACTTACCATCTGTATACTTTGATTTAAAAAAAAAAAAAAATAATAATAATAATAATTATTATTATTAGTTTATACGTTGAGTTGATACGTGCACATGCACATCAATATATCTGCCAACAGCCTGATATTGTTTGGTGAATTATAAAGAAAAGAAAAAATTACAACGAGAATAAGTGATCTTTATAATTTCAGCTTTCGTTCTTCATCAATTTGCATTCACGTTCCATCACAAAAATAATCGAATGAGAGTTTGCGGGTTAAATTAGGACTTTTAATTTACCCTTCTACAAGTAAGTTTCTATTTTTATTAATCGAAAATAATTTCAAATATGTTTGAGTGTCAACTGGAACATACGATCTACTCTTATCAACTTCTCTATTACATCACGTTCCTCTATATTCTCATCTATAACTTAGCCATTAATCGTGATTGTGGCTTTGTAGCTAACCTGAGCCATTAATCAGCCCTCTATCACCCCTTCCAAAATCCCCTTGATTAATGATTGATAGGAAATAACAATAACCTACTTGACAACAGACCGCTGTATGCACACGTAGTATGCAAAATATCACGTGCTACACCCCCATCCCTTCCCAGATCCACGTGTGATCGGCATCATTTCACTTTCCATCCGCCCCCCACTGGTGAATTAGATGCAACTGCTTGCTAACACGGGTAATGGATGTTCCTGTGTAGATTTGCCACCAAACTGGCAAACAATGGCCAAGCGTAGTACACGTGTAGTACTTTGGGGTGCTTCCAGCGTATCGAAATCCCAAAGCAGACGTTTACTGTAGAGTTACGCAGTGTGTACCGCCAATGCTACTGGTTCCCACGAAACTATGAGTTACGAAATTATTGGCCTTTGATTGTTGGTCACATCCGAAACTTAGCGGTTGTTTAGAAGGGATTACGGACAAGTGGGTAATTCTTAAATGAAGAATTTAGATATAAATGTGATCAGAAGCTCGAAAAATTTGGAATAAGATTCGAAAAACACGCGTAATCAACAACGATACATTTGTATTTTTAAAAAATAACAATATATAGCCTTATTAATATTTCTGTAGTCTATAAAAGCAGTCGAATATTTTCGAATAACTTATAAATTAAATTTTTAACTCAATATCATCGTAAAGAAAAATGATTATGGAAAGTTTCAGTAATGAGATTATATAATAATAACTAATATTACCTCATCTTTAATTTATCGAATTTTAATATCTTTTTTTAAATTATTATTCTAGTTAGAGATTAAAATACCAGAGGGGATAATTGTACATTGTATTCGTCTACATAGCGCATGCAATGGCCTGCAAGCATCATCCAAAACGTTCTCCATATATTTAATCAATTTCTTCTTTAGGATAGAGTAATGTGTTATAATGCAATGATATTATATACTAGATAAAAATATAAGTGAGATTAAATTATTTCCTACTTTGATTCTAGTAACTAATATTTAATAAATTTATGTATTTTATTAAAAGATCATCATGTTTTAATACTGGAAGTCTTAAGAAGATAAAATATAAAGAAACAGATTTTTTTTTATGGTTAGAATGGACAAATTATGTTATTTTTCATAAGCAAAATGAAGAAATATGACAAAGTAATTATCATTCCAAAGGAGTTGTCCTGAACTTCGTAAAAATTACTAAAGCACTTCCATCAACTACATTCATTAAAGAAGAATGTTTTCGCTTGTGTAGCTTGTGTAGCTTGGGTAGCTTTGTGTAGTTCTACAAATTATATACACATCATACACTGTTAAAAATGTCAACAGAAAACTCTGTGTAATCTATTATCTTAAGTCTTACGTAAAATTACAGAGAAAAATAAACGGAGATGTTAAAAAACTTATTTTATATATTCGTTTTACTAGCTAATATTAATTTTAATAAAATTACGTAAAAATACAGACTAAAGATTGAGAATCTCGATTATTCACTTTTAACTAAGAATTACTGTAACTTTACAGAGACTCTGAATAAATATTTACATTAAATTTACAGAAATTTTTAACAGTGTATAGTGTATTTAAACTTAGTACACTATGAAAAAAACATAACTTAACCTAAAATGTCCTTACAGCAATATAACCCTACTAAACCCGAATGATTTTATATGACCGAATAGTGAATATTTTCCTACTATGTTCTGTATGAAACATACTTTTACGCATATAAAAAATATAAGTTCATTTTATTTGTTTAGTGTAGTCTGTAGTATAAAGATGTTAAAGTGTACATTACTGAAAATTCGCCCATAGACGTAATGTATTGGAATTATCTTGGGTGTTCCTACTATACACATCCGATTTCAGTAAAGCGTTTCAGATTGCATCCTCATACGATGCAGTTTTAGAATACTGATTTTGGACGTCCTGCTAACATCCTTTGAACGTCCTGTTCTTGAGTCATGCTGAAAAAAAAACTCACGCACAGAAAAATAGCTTTAAAAAACTGAAATTCGGATTAAGGGTACACTATATTTTCCTCAAAACGTATAAATATATCAAAAACTCAATTTCGGAAAACCGCCAAAACATTGCTTTCTATAAGGTATGTATGGGTAAAAGAAAATTAAACTACTAGAAATAATAAATAATTATAAACGTAAACGTAAGTTTTTTATTTTATTGTATTTAGTTTATTTAAAAATAGACATTAAAAAATATTATACAACAAATAAATAATATAAATGTAATGTAAATTTAATGCAATGTAATAAAACAGCAAAAATAAATTTCGGAAATTCGACCCCAAAACAATGTTTTCGCGACCATATATGGGTTTAAAAAGAAGTAAAACTAGAAATACTTAAATACGTAAACGTAACTTTTTTTTTCATTTTATTATAATTAGTGCATTAAAAAGTAAACATTAAAAATGCTTAATGTCATTTGAAAAGTAAACGACTATTATCCGAATTGCTTATGCATTATATTTAGGATCAAGTGTATGTATTATAATAAGTACTAGTATCGCCCAGTGGTCGAAACTCGACCATTTTTTTTTGCAAAGCATGGCAAAGCAAAGTTATTGCCTTGTCCTAAACGGAATGCAATTGCAACATAGCTGCGGCAATTGTTTGCCAATATTCACTCTAACTGAATCAGCAGAGTTTTACTTAATATAACTATTTCTCTCTGTAGATGTTAGCCTTTCCTGAAATGAGAGAAAATCGCAACGTGAAAACGCCCCTTGTTGTGTGATACAGCCCAGAAGCTAATAGGTACCATGTCAGACCAAGGTCCAACCAAGTATCAAATTCTGTTAAATTAATTCGATTGGTTAATAAAGTACAGTGTTTGAACAAAAAAAAAAAAAAAGATATTTTTCAAAAATGGTCGAATTGAGTTCGGGAAATTTCAAAACGTGTAACTTTATCGAAAACCGAAAATCTAAAACATTTCTGAATCTTATATTTTCTACTTATATATGCAGAGGAAAGAAAAATAAATCCACTTTTTAAAAAATAAAAATAAGTAGTCAGTTTCACTAATGTCACTTAATTAAAATGCAAGGAAATCTCAAAACGTGTAAATTCATCGAAAACCGGAAATCAAAAGTTTTTATGTATCTTCTACTTGCTTCTTCTACCCACAAAAGCTAGCAATAAAGACACTTTTTTAAAAAATAAGTAGCCAATTTCAGTTAATTGAAACGTAAAGAAAGCTCAAAACATGTAAATTCAGCAAAAAACGGAAATCGGAGTTTTTTCCGTATCGTCTACTTATACATGCAGCAGTTAGTAACAAATCCATTTTCCTTTTATTTAGTATATTAGTTCAATATTTATTGTTTAAATATCACCCTTTGAAATGAAATGTTTATGTTTACATTCGAAACTGGAAGTTTGCCATTTTTTTCTGGAGTTTTGTGATTTTAAATTAAAATTTTATCAATTTTACAGAAAAAATAACTCAATCAAACACATGTAGACAGTAACTTATATATAACTATACCCAAATAACCGAATTAAAATCGGCAGATAATTTCCGTTATTTTTTAATAATTTTTACAAAAAATTCAATGGACAATTAACATAGAAAATCTTTTACATGGCTCCATGGACAGACAGTAACGTCATCACTTCGCTTGCGTATAGTGATGCTACATTATACAAATTACTGTGTCTATGGTTTTATTTGAGCTTTAGGAAATTGCCAGATTTAACAACTTTCTACTTTTAGGTATTTTTTAATGTGAAGGAATACGTGTATAAAAGGAAAAAATGGGGGAAAATGTATAAAAAATAAATGTATTTTTAAATACCTTCTTGACATCGTAAGAAAATAATATTTGTATTCGCACCTTCCGGCTAACCATACCTTTCGAATGATACCATTTTCAACCCTCTACTCTCATAATTAATATGTTAAAAAGGGACAACAAATTTTATGCTTGCCTATTAATATATAGATTATGGAGAATTTAATTGATGAAGAAACTGAATTTTAAATTTAAAATTCAACATGATTCGAGTACAGTTTCTTGAGAAAATCAAACATGTAAATGTAGCTTACATATATAGCATATTGTGCCCATCATAATACTTCCTTCTATTTTCCTATACAAATTACTTATTAAAATTATTATTCATTAAAATTATATTCCATAATGAATGCCGATGATTTTTAATCTCGGAGAAGTATAATACTAAATGTCGAAAGAAAGTTAATTTTGTTCCCTATAAACGACAACTGAAACTGTATATATACACATATTTATTAAAAATGTATTTAAAAAAAAAAAGGAGAGGGGTTCCTGTTTTTTTTTTTTTTTTTTTTTTAATACTCATATTAAAAATTTTCCTCTTCCTACATATGGAGTTTTAAGTTGACTATTTACTATTATAAATAAATATATATATATATATATATTAATTTAACAATGATTCACTTAAAATCTATCTCATTATGTACATTTATACGAAATTTTGTCCTACACTGCCATATTAAAATTTATGAAACAAACGGGGTGACAGCGCCACCTGTTGAACAATTTTTGTTAAAACTTGATAGGTTCTAATTTATGTCAAGATGAAAGTGCATATAAATATATATGATATTTTTTCGTGATTTTTTCGTACATTACTTCTTGAAGTAGAGTTGCCAGAAAATTTTTGTTACAGATACCCAAACACACACATATATATACAAATAGACATTTTATAAAAATAGCCAAATCGTGTTCTGGAACTCTCAAAACGTGTAAAGTCATTGAAAACCAGGAGACAAATCCAATACTTTCTTGGACATGAGAAGGAATTCACTAAATGTGCAAGAAATCCGAGATATGATGTCGTCAGTTAGGAAATTTTACCAATCAATTAAAATGTTCCAGACAATACCTTTAAACAATTGTTTAAAATTGAGAGTAATATTGAAAAAAGATTGGCTACCCAGAAAAAAAAAAAAAAAAAAATCTAGTACTTATTGTAATTTTTTTTTTCATGTATGATGTACACATAAAGCTGCATATTAACACAATGTCATAAATAAGTAGTACTATGTAACCTAGAATGTAAATAAATCTATATAAATAAAGAGAAGTGTCTATGTGTTTGTGTGTCTGCGCTCTGGTGCTCACACTACCGATCACAGAGCTACAAAACTTGGCATATGGTACCTGGGACCCTGTAGGTGTGCACCTCATCGAGATTTTTTCGAATTTCGAATGTGAACTTGCTTAATTAATTATTATTATTATTTTTTTTTTTTTTTTCAATTTTAAATATTGGCTTTTATGTTTCATTTTTCATCAATTTATCCTTCCATTCTAATCGTCTGCGTATCTTAGCAAGGGCTATTACGCAATTTATTTTTTATTTAATACATTCATTTGAAGGCGAAATCATTTTTCTCTTTAATTTATTATACACTAGAAAAGCCGTTCGGGAGCAAACCGAATTCCGAATGCGGGAAAAATTTCAAAACCAAACTCGAAATGTACAGAACTCGGCCTGATGCTGTTTGCGTGCCAATAAGTCAAAGTTTGTTAATGAAACCATTTTTAAATTCATGAAATCAATGAAGGTAGGGAATCAACGAAGACTTTGCCTGCTTCTGCGGTCACTATATTTAAAGGAAACTCTTTTTTATATCGCTTTATAAACAAAAATATATATTTTTTTAAATCATGAAAATGCTCAAAAGACCGCTTCTTGTTTCCGCTGCCTTGGGCAGCGACACACTCATTCCCAGACTCTGCCTGTCCCTATTGCCTGTGACAATGGCTTACCAGTGGGGTTCCATTTGGGTGCTTATCAGACGACAATTTCGAAACTGATAGTATCGAAAAAATTGAAGTAGCAATTTTATATTTGAACCCCAGTTACATATGAACAACACTATACGTGGTGTACATAATATTTTCTTTCACGTTATTTTCCATATTTATTTGATTTATTCGATCAACTATAAAATGACAACAATTTCACACCAAATATAATATTACAATATGCTATGATCGCTACATCTATCGCATGAGACAATTTTTTGTAGTTTTAATAGTAGTTCAATTAATTAAGAGTAGTTGGTATATATATATTAAAAAAAAAAAAAAAAAATTAAATATGTAAATCTGATCATAGTACAGCCTTAATATAGCTCCCCTTCGCGACTTTTGAATTTTTATTTTAAACAAAAATACATAAATTATGCGATTATTTTTTCTATTTCTTTTCTGTTCTTCAATATTTTATAACTTATTTATATTTTTGATGCGCTACTTGGCTTAAAGTGGCTTTCACAAAAGGCGAAAAAGGTCCGATCTATTTCAGCATCAAAATTTTAAAATATTGCCCAGGATTATCAATGAATTAACTTTCATGCCAAGCGCGATTCATCCGTGCCAAAAACATACTATTTAAACATTAAAAAATAAAATAAAAATAAAAACTAAAATTGAAGTATATTAAAAATGGTTATGGTTTTTTTTTTTTTTTTTTTTACTCCAACTTTTTTTTTTTTTTTTTTTGTCTCAATTTTTATCATATTATTAATTAAAATTTCACTAATAATTTATTTATATAAATGACTAAATTGTTTTAATTGCATTTATTTAACTACTGTTGGTCCATATACGTATAAACGATCCGCTCAACTAATAATTCATATGATTCAATTAATTATTGATTAATATGAGTAACTCATTCTTTAACAATTGATCTATTTAGTTTAATAAATTGTTTAAATATTGATCCATATATGCAGGTGAGTTAATTGATCACTTATTTATTTAAACAGCAAGTTAAAGTACCGTGGAAGAACAAATGGATTATGGGCAGGTTGAACTTAAAAGTAAATCACAACCTTAAAAACATTTCAGCTGAGAAATTTCTTTAAACAAAGCGCTTTATTATTTTATTAACTAATGTTTTCGGCAGGCAAAGAAAAAAAACAAACAAAAAAAAAAAAAAAAAAAAAAAAACAAGAATGACAAATTATTGGGTTTGCATAGATTATTAGCACTTAGCAACGTATTCGTTGCATCATTTAATATTAATTTAACCTTCAATATACTTTACCAATGTGATCACGCAATGGGCAGACAAATACAGATAGGTAGACTAACTGAATTTATGATCACTTTTAAACATTATTGGAAAATGTTAAAAGCCCTAATACAAACGAAAATTCAATTCCAGTAATTTCAAATTATAGTCCTTAATATAGCTTAATATTTCAGTGTAGCCCTGTAAACCTGAATGCTAAACATATAATACTCTATACACAATATCATTTTAGCATATTAAAAATAAATGTCTATTTTTGTGTAGTCCCGTAAATCTTAATGCTAATCAAACTATATTCCATAGAAAACCTTTCCTTTCTTTCTTTCATTTTTTTTTTTTTTTTTTGGTACATATGAATAATAAATTTGAATTTCATTATGATTTTTACAAAATAAACGTATAAAAAATAGGTTTTATAGAAGTTCCTTTCACAGAACGCAGGGCTTTGGACTTCGTTTGGGTGTCCCTGTATACATAATTCACTGAGTATTTACCCCATTTTCAAAAGGGAGCATTCCATAGTTAACTTGAATAACATGTATGAGTTTCAAGAAATTCCATGAATATTTACGGGACAGACAGACACATCTAAGTCATAAACACTTTTCAACTTTGTTGGAAAGTGTTAGAAAAGAAAATTCTCTGTCGCAAAAAGTCGTTAACCAGAACTGCGTTTTCTCTTGCGCGTGTTTTCTTACTTTATTCCCGATAGTGCATTTCACAATAGCATATAATATCATATTTTTATTGTTGATTTTGCGCACTGTACGACTATACATAACATAGCATATCTAACAGGTGTATCTATTATCCAATAAATTTATAGCTATTCTGACTTTTTAAATTGTAGTTCCCACGTATGTAAGGATGTCTTTTAACTCCCACTCTCGCCAGCGAAAGTCTCCGGGGACCCCTATTCCCGGTCACGTGTTTTTAGAGGATCCCGGTTGTCTCCAGGGAGAGAAGTCCTGGGATGGGAAAACACGGAATTTCATATAACGTGCTTTCTGATTTTAGAAGCAAAGTGGCTTAAACTACCAACAGATGATTTTGGAAAGCAGAACTGTTCCACATTTATATTATTATAGAAATAATTTTAATTATCAAGGTTGCTCATTGCCGATAAACGCCTCGAAAAGGCCGATATATCTATTTTGTCATACGAAAAACGGGTTTCTCTTTTCGCAATGTCATCGTTTCAATTAAACTAACGATTAGATATACACTAAATAATGATTATTATACACTATTATAACGATTATTATACACTTATTAGATGCGTAATTACATTAATAAAAAAAAGGGTTGTTTATTTATTATTTATATTTTAAATTTTGATTGCAGTTTGAAAAACAAAAACAGAATATAAACTGCTTCCTATTTCATTAATGTATGTTACATTTGATAATAATTTGCTTTAATTAAATCTAAAAAAAAAAAAAAAAAAAAAAAAAAAAAAAAAACTATCATTAAAACCCCCGAATTTTATCTAATTATCATTATTTTCCTTCATTATGTTATTATTATTATTTATTTTACCAGTAATCTATTTATTTATTTATTTTTTCTGGATTATAAATCTGAAATTTAACGAAAGAAGGCAATATTATTAATGCAATTATGATGAAATAGACACTGACAATTTACAAAACTAGCTAAGAGTGGATAGACTGGATGCCTAGACAGCTAATTAAAAAAAAAAAAAAAAACTTTTACTGTGAAAAGAAACCATCGTTTTAATATCACTGTATTGTGTACAGAGCGGTATTGCATACAAATTGTTGTACTGCGTATAGTTATATAAAGTCTAAAATTGAATATTTTTTCAGTATTTCAACAATCCAAAATATAATTATAAAAATTTATTAATATTATTTAAATCTCTAATTATATTCATTTCATGTCTTGATTAGTTATTCTAATAATAACTATTTAATATAAGGAAAAAAAAAAAAGAAAAAAAACATATTTTCGTTTTCTAGGTAATAAATATAAAATTCTGTACAAAGCAGAATTTAATTTAGTACGACAGGACTATTTTTTAGTCTATTCTTCCATACAAAGGAAGGCAGTAATTGTATTGTGTTCCTTAGCGATGGTTATTATATTTATTTCTTAAAACGTTTTTTACAACTTTAGTATAACATCTTATTGGCGACATTTAAATTTGTGTTGTCATTTAAGCGTTGAATAAAAATGGCTATTGCATAAGTAAAGACCTTGGTGAGAATCGTCCGAGTTACTTCGGCGCGAAATTTCAAATTTCACCAAGAGGGTCCTATTCTAAAGCTGTTTCATTTCTTTAACACCATTTTTCTCAGTTTTATTTTAAATATTATTCTTTAACTTCATGCGAGAGGGAAAAAAGGAAAAACAATTTTTAATTGTCTAAATATGCAAAAAGCTTAAAAATAAATAAATAAATAAACTAAAAATAATTTTGTTTTTAACTTTAAAATATGAAGTGTTGCATTCTTTAGCAAAGGTTCATATACTAAAAATTCTTTTGCAGGTTTTTATCTCAAACCTAATTTAATCTTTTTAAAACTTATTGCCAAAGAGAAAAAAATCAAGGCAAATTCAATGTGAAACGCGGCAAACGACGACGACACAAAATGTCTGACTGAAAGCCAGTGGCGGCTCGTGCACCGAAAATTGGTGAAGAAGCACACTGTACTCATTTATAGAATATAAATTTACTTTTAAATAAGTATTTTTAGTTAAGACCATGCTTGATAAAAAATATGATTAAAAATACTTAAATATTATTTTTGAGCTCTTCATCTAATTTTGGTTCACGAGCCGCCTCTGCTGAAAGCCAACATTCTATCATACTAAAAATTGTAACATGTTCTTTTTTTTCGACATAAAAATAAATGTATTTATTATTTTGTAATAAAATATATTTTCTTTTATGTCATGTAAAAAGGAGGGAGGGGGGGGGGGCTTTTTTTTTTTTTTTTTTTTTTTTTTGACATTACAAAAGCAAGGAAGCCAAACCTTCATTCAACATTATTAAAAATTATAAACGACAACGTAGCCCACTAAAGATTACATATTACAAAAAGCATAATTAAATAAAGAAATGGTGAAATAGTAAAGAAGCGAATTCAGCATTGAGGTGCATTAGATCACATGCATTAGATTACTTAAAAAAAATACTCAGTAAACATGTAATGCATGTAACACAGAACTTAAGAGTCGAGTTGAGTGTAAATTTAAAGCTCCCCCTCTAACAAGGGAGGTCTCCTGAAAGCGCATACTCAGAATAGTGTGAAAAAAAATTACACAAAGATACTACTTACATAGGTAATACCAGATCAGTCAAATGTATCGGCGAAATCCCACTAAAAAAATGCACAAAAAATTAAAATACTTTCGAATACTTGCCGCAAAAAGACAAAAAGTACACGCGATTTGGCAAGCAACATCCTTCTCGCCAAATTCAAGTAATTTTAATGCGTTTAAGAATTCCTTGCAAACAAATTTTTCTGAATAGCATTATAGTAATAATATAGTTTGAAATTAGTCTATGAAAGAGTTGCCTACTTCTTACACAAGCTCGCATAGTATATGTATGTGGCCTTTTATTAAATGTATTTAATTTAATCTTTGAATTTTTTTTTTTCCAATTTTGCCAGTTGCAAATATTTAAAGTCAGTGCAGTCAAATAAGCGTTCAAGATATACATTACAAGTTGCAGATAATTATTTTTTACTTTTTGTAAAAGTTTAAAACGAATTTTACAATTTGAAAAATTAAATTTATTTTAATTTTTTATTGAAGACAGTATTTATGGAAATTAACATGTACAATGTTGTTTGAATGCTGCAATAAACAAAACATAGGGGGGAAAAATGTAGAGCTCACAAACGTTACAGAAAAATAAATCAGACTAAGAAAAAACATTGTTGACATATTAAAAAAATATGAGTGTGTAAAATATGAGTGTGTAAATTATGAAAAATGTGAAGGCATCCCTGATGATGCATATCCCCTCTTCATCTAACGAAATGTCGCGAAATTCCGATTAAAATAAGTATACTACCGAATTGCCTCTTAAAGATGTCAAACATCGAAATAAAATATGTGTATATATATATATATATATATATATATATATATATATATCGGGGAACTATAAGAAGAAGGCTATACATTACTGGTATAATTCTGGAAGTTTATGGCGTAGTTTAGAATTGTATCATTGGGAGAAACAAATAGAAAATGTAACTAATCGTAGAGAAATAAGGAACTGTTTCACTCCCCTCCTAACGTATGATTATTATTTAAATTCATTAAGAGCTTAAAAATTTTAATTATCTTTATTTTCCATTAAAATTTGCCTTCCATTAAAATTTGCTTTTTGAATAAATTAACAAAAGATACATGTTTAAAACATTGCAGTTATACAAATGTACTTTTTTAAGTTAAACTTATTTAAATTAATTTGGTACTTAGAGTTAAAAAAGTTATTTCGTAGATTTTATCTAACCAGTGTAATAAAAAGCAAATAATAATAATGATAATAATAATAAGGTAAATTTTCTATATTATATTGTAATCTATACTGAAATTTGAGACTTTAAGTCTTAAATTTTTTTATGAATTTAAAATTTGATCTAAATTACTGTTTGTGAAATCGGTATTCTTCAAAAACACAAAATAGCGCACTGATAAGTGATTGCCGTTTTCCATTGTTTCATTTTCAAATTGTTATGTACGTTCTTTTTAACTTATTATACAATATAAATAAATGCGTACTGTTTTACTTTAAGCCATAACATTTAAAGCTCAAGTGAAACTTAAGCTTAGTTTAAGTATTTCACGTTAAATTAAATCGTGTATAATTTGATCGTTAAGTTTACTTAATAATGATAAAATTGTAGTTATAAAAATATATGTATTTAAAGTAAACTTTCTTAAACTAGTTTAGTATAAATAGCATGAAAAACGTTTTTCTCTAATGAGTATTTATCAAAAGACCGTTTTATACCAGTTTTCATTGTGTCGTCAACGAGTGATAAAGAGCCTAGAGTGGGACATTTTACCATGTTCTTATTAACTTCGATTCTTGTTTGTTTGTGGGTTTGTGTGTTTGTCAGGGACAAACCTTGCAATCAATTTTTAACTAACTTCCCGACTAGCTAGATATTTGAAATTTTCAGGACAGCTCACAACACGGTGACAATACATTTTTCTAATAATTTTAGTCAACTATTTCAAGTCCCGCTGCCTTCGGCAGCGCTTATATGATTCGACAGAAAATTTATTTAACTAACTTCCCGACTAGCTAGACATTTGAAACTTTCAGAATAGTTCAGAACACGGTGAAAATGCATTTTCTTAATACCTTTAGCCAACTGTTTCGGGTTCCTGCTGCCTTCAGCAGCGTTATCAGTAAAGCTTGCAATCGATTTTTCACTAACTTTCCGACTATCTGGACATTTGAAACTTTCAGGACAGTTCATAACACGGTAACAATACATTTTTCTAATAATTTTAGTCAACTATTTCAGGTCCCACTGCCTTCGGCAGCGCTTATATGATTCGACAGAAAATTTATTTAACTAACTTCCCGACTAGCTAGACATTTGAAACTTTCAGAGTAGTTCAGAACACGGTGAAAATGCATTTTTTTAAATACCTTTAGCCAACTGTTTCGGGTTCCTGCTGCCTTCGGCAGCGTTACCAGTACAAAGCTTGCAATCGATTTTTCACTAACTTCCCGACTAGCTAGATATTTGAAACTTTCAGGATAGCTCAGAACACGGTGGCAATACATTTTTTTTAATACTTTTAGTCAACTGCTTCAGGTCCCTACTGCCTTCGGCAGCGTTCATATGATTCAACAGAAAATTTATTTAACTAACTTCCCGAGTAGCTAGATATTTGAAACCTTCGGAATAGTTCAGAATACGGTGAAAATGCTTTTTAAAAATATTTTTATCCAATTGCTTCGGGACCCTGCTGCCTTCGGCAGCGTTTCCAGTACAAAGCTTGCAATCAACTTTTAACTAACTTCCCGGCTAGATAGCCGTTTGAAACTTTTATAATAGCTCAAAAGACGATAGCAAGGAATTTTTTTAATATTTTATCCAATTGCTGGGGTTCCGGCTGCCTTCAGTAGCGTTTATATGATTCAACAGAAAATTTAAAAACATGGTTTATAATTTTTTTTTTATTATATAATTATTCAATATTTTTTTTACGGACGATATATAGTGATTCCGTCGGAATTTTTCTTATGAACATACATAACCTCATGAGGAGAGTATTCAGTAATTTTTTCAAAATTTTTTTGCGTATGCGCCTATGGAAACCTTCCTTGTAAGACACACACGTATATATATTATTGAAAACGTTTTCAAACATTTCTGTAGATGAAACCAAGTATCACATGAAGAACTAGGTAAAACACAAAAAAAAAAAAAAAAGATTTCTGAAAAAATTAAGCATCCTTTATTTAAAACATACAACATCAATACTTTTTCAAGGGTATAGATTGGTTGTTGCATACAAATTTGGTGATATTTCTGTCTTACTTTAAGCAATTTGCTAAAAATTTGCAGTAAGCTATGCCCAATATCACCCAAAGGACGTGTAAATAATGTCAAACTCGAAGATAAAGAGGAAAAACCAATTAAAAAACATACTTTTAAGTTCTACAATCAACAATATTACTTTGAAAATAAAATTAATCCTAAGATTAAATAATAAAACCAAAATTATTACTTACTTTATAATTGTAAAATTCGTCGAAAATGATTCAGACATACTATAATAGCCACGAGGCTGCATAGAGTAAAATTCACAGTTAGATAAAGTGTCGTAGTTAACAACTATACTAATGAATAAAAATAAAATTTAGATTAAAATGTACCTATATATATGTCGATAGTAAATAGTTATTACTTGCAATTTGATTCGATGTTTATGGTTATCGGGTATTCAAATTAGTACTTGATTTGCTGTTTGTTTTTTGTGGTGTTATGGTGAGTTCACTTTGTTAGCCGATTCTTTGAACCTTTGTTTAAACTTATTAATTTAATATTTTGTTCTTTTTATTTCCTGATTTGTGTTTAGTAAATGGTTAAGGCTTGGAGCAAAGAGAAATTTAGCTTATGCTCTCTTTGTGATAGAAAACCATTTATTCTGTATGCTTTGTATTCTACCAAGTCCTTGAAAACGTTAGAATACAAACATGCTGTTACATATTTCTAATTGTCTTGTTTTATTTCAATTTAGGTTTTATTTTGTAGCTTTGGGGATTGATCATAGTAATTGTTTAAAGTAATAATAATCTTAAAATTAAATAATTGAAAGTTTTAATATTTTATATATATATATATAAGCTTACAGATTTATAGACATACACCTAATTTTGCATACAATATTCAATCAATGCCCCTGGGGACGTATAGTTGTTGTATGCTTTCAATTTTTAGTTTTAGATTTTTTTTTTTTTTTTTTTTTTTTTTTTTTTCATTTAAATTAAATCTTCCATTTTTTCAAGCGATATTTTTTATTTCTTCCTGTGAAATGTTTTTTAAAAAATTTCATATATATATAGATATAGATATAGATATACATACCTTATACTATTAAGTGAGCAATTTTTGTATATATATATGTATATTTCACTGTTCTCGAAAACGGTAGCTCGGACAGTCACGTGATTTAACACAAAGGTGCCCTCCATAAGCTCATTGTGCACATCGAAGTCAGATTTTCGAATTTTTGATTAGTTTTCTTTAAATTAATAAACATATGAAAATAAAACTCCCCATTTCTATAATGACGCAGAATGGAGTATCTTAGGAGAGATTTGATTGGTTTATTTGATTTTCATTGATTTGAGTGTATTTTACATTGAACTAGAGCTACGTTGTGAGGAATTGCAAGAGATTTGAATGGTTTATTTGATTTTCATTGATTTGAGTGTATTTTACGTTGAACTTGAGCTACGTTATGAGGAATTACGAGAGATCTGATTGGTTTGTTTGAATTTCATTGGTTTGAGCGTATTTCATGTTGAACTAGAGCTACGTTATGAGGAATTACGAGAGATTTGATTGGCTTATTTGATTTTCATTGATTTGAGCGTATTTTACGTTGAACTAGAACTACGTTATGATCAATTACGAGAGATTTGATTGGTTTATTTGATTTGAGTGTATTTTACGTTGAAATAGAGCTACTTTATGAGGAATTACGAAAGATTTGATTTTCATTGATTTGAGTGTATTTTACGTTGAAATAGAGCTACGTTATGAGGAGTTAAGAGAGATTTGATTGGTTTATTTGATTTTCATTGGTTTGAGTGCATTTTACGTTGAACTAGAGCTACATTTAGATTTTATTTAAAAATATTTGAATTTTTAATATTTTAATATTATGCGACTTTTACAGAGAACAAATTACGATTAGCGCCGCAGGCGCCCGAGAGCATGTTTTTTGGTAAAAATTTTCATGGGTCTCTGGCCAGCTACCTGGTGACGCCAGCTAGTATATGATATAAAAGCAAAAAACTATGTGAAACAAGAAGAAAATCCAAACAAATAAAACAAAAATAACAAGAAGACACACACACACACACACACACACACACATATATATATATATAATATAACAAAATCATAGGTTGCAAGAGACAGCTGTGATCAAATGCTAAATTTATCCATAAGATTTAAATTATATATAACCAGGTATATTTAAAAGAAATATGAATAATCCGCATTACTTATGCTTTAATGAATAGAAATGAAAGCCAATATTGGATTCCTTTAAATATGTCAGACATAGAATGTTCATCCATAAAAGCACTGTGCAATAATGCAGCAATAAATAAATAAATAAATAAAATAAATAAATAAATAATTATAATAATAATTAAACACTTCAAGTCGTTACATTAAAGCAAATAGATAAATTATTACTGTTAAATTATTAAAATTCTAACTTTAATTATGAACTATGTGTTAGTGTTAATTAATTTCCCATAATAATTAGTATAATTATAGAGAAGATATAATAGCAACATGAATGAAATAATCTGCTGTGTCACTTACACGACTTTCTCTTACCCTGAAATTTAATACTATAAATACAGGTTGGAGATTAAGGGGTAAGTTCTGATATGTAAACCTATGTTAAAACAATTCAAATTAGGCTTCGGAATAGTTTTATATGATAATTAGTTCTGTGTAAGGGGACTACCGCCCCTCAACCCCCGTTTCATTACTGCACCTACATTTATATAAAATTTAAATCTGTTATTAAAATTAAAAGTTCATTTTAAATTATTCAGACAACTTTCACTCGCAACATTTCTTGAAACTTATCAATCTTGATCAAACTTTTCCAGCAACAAATTTATATTAACTTCAAAATACAACATTTGGATCTCCTAAAATTATTCGTTTTTAAGTTACTCTAAGAGATACAGACAAAGATCAAACGTTAAAAACTTGAATTCGATAATAAGAAAGCCTCAAAACGTGCAAATATACAAAAAAACAAGCGATGAATATTTAGCTTAAAAACATACATTATTTACCATATCTCTATGAGGAAGTCATTTCAAATACCGAACAGCTTTCCTGGAAATAGTAAAATATTATAGTAAAGCACATCCACTAACAACAAAAAATAATGTTACCGCTTAAATATTTGCAGCCCTGTATATCTTTTGAAGATTATGTACAGACCACATGATGCACCTAAATATAATCCTATAGTAATAATACACGGCCCAGCCTGAAATACACTTCCATCAATTTGCAACTATTGTCGCACTTTTATCTAGTTCTTTTGTGTAGCCCTGTAAACAAACAATGAATGATTTCCTTACCATATTCAACATGAGACATGGTTTTAGGCATATAAAAAATATATATTCGTTATGAGTATAACAGGCACACACACAGACCAGTCACTAAAAGCATGATTTTTGGATTCAGGAGACCTTAAAACGTGTAAATATAATAAAAACTCACTTTCGAAAATTTGACCCAAAAACAATACTTTCTCTACCTTATGGGTAAGAGAAAGTAAAAAGGCATAAAATACACTTATAAACAATAACGAATTAAAACTGAAACTAACTGTTACTTTTACATTCAAAATCTTAATTAATCATTCATGATTATCTTGTTGCAAATTACACACATAAAACGTTCTTTAAAAAATGCAATTAAGGTAGAACGAACTCTTAAAATAAAAAATAAAAAAGAAGAAGAAAGAGCAATATATACAAATAAATGATACTACAAGGCGTTTGGTTGTTGGTATCTTTTTAATTGACAGGAGCAGCGAGAATTCTGAATGTGATAATTTGGGTCAAAGATAATTGGAAATCATTGGAGAATTCATAGAATAAAGTGTGTGGTAGTGTATGACAAAAAGAGGATAAACCTACATTTTTTTTTTTCAAAAATTTATCTCTGAAGATTATTTAAATTTTACTGTATTTATTACTTTCTTCTATATGTATAAGAAGAAAGTACTGGATTTGTGAAAATTTTCGACATCTGTTTTTCGACTGAATTACACGTTTTGAGATGTCCTGAACACGATTTGACCATTTTTAGAAAATGCCTGTCTTCTATCTCCGTGTGTGTATCATACATTTTGTGGACACTGTATCTCATGAACCAATGAACGAAATTTAACCAAACTTGGTATTTAGTTGGACCTTGACCTAAACTGGTGCTGATTACATTTTGGTATCAGTCGTTCAATAGGCGGCGTTATCATCCAATTTTTTTCAAACATTTTAACGTGGCAGTATAGGACAAAATTTCGTATAAATGAACATAATGAGAGTTATTTTTAACGAATAATTGTGAAATTAATAGGAATTTTCGATAATAGTTGTAGTGAATTAGGGAAAAAATAGTGTGCATGTAGGAGCGTGAAAAAATTGTGTACATGTTATTTTTCAAAAGAACTCGTCAATACCTTAAAGACGAATGGGCAAACCATAGATCTGTGATAAATTTAAACAAAATTATAGATTTTTTTTCCTTCCCCATTTTTAACAAAAAAAAAAAAAAAACGCATTTTTTGAATTGCATGAAATTGGTTTTCTTCGTACATTTAATGTTATACTTTTATGTGGTGAAAATTGCCTGCATTTATCATGGAAAATAATATTTATAAATAATTTGTATAGCGTAAATTTGTATAGAAAATATAGACGAAAATCTTGGGGTGGCCCCAACATATTAGTTTTTTCTGATGTACTTCAGTTTATTAGTATAACTAAACGTTGTTTAAAGCTTTCAACACACGCATTCTCTCTATATATTTCAAGTCCTTAGTTCTATAGATATCAAATTATCGCTTAAAATAACATGTGATTTACAAGTTATTTTACTCTTCTTTACTTTTAAAGACTTATTTTCTGTGTTTAAGTATACGTATACTATTAACATTAATTTTCAGGAAGTGAACGAATATCTCTAAATACATTTCTTATATAAGTATACATTTTTAAACTGATCTGGAATAATTTCAAGAGACTAAAGTTTTATTTTAATTCGCAGTTATGGAACTTAGCTCATTTATTAAATTATTTGAATTAATTATATAATTAGTTGAATAAGTTACAATGAGTTCTCTAACTATTTTTTTGGGGGGGAAAATAATAACTTTAAATATTTTATGAATGTAGCTACAGTATTCAACTGTGGCGTTGAGGAGGTGTTAGCCGCCTTCACGCAGAAGTGCATGTCCAATGAAACTCTTTCTAAAACTATTTTTAAATGATTTTAAAGCACACTAAAAAGATTAAAATGCAGTAACTGAAATCGTACTCTTTAAATTGTAATAATACAATCGACTCGCGTTACAACTACACAATTTTATAACGCTGCAACACGGTATAATACCTGTTAGAGAAATCTGATTGACTTCCATTTAAGATAATGTTATTTCAGAATTGATATAACGAACAGGACCAAGACGCTTAATATAACGACCCGCAAAACAGTCTGTACATAACCTAAAGGTAAGGTGTAATATTTAGTAAAAAAAAAAAAAAAAAAAAAAAAAACTTATTCGATAAATTTCATTTTACCTAGAATGTGAGGTATAGGATGATGATAACCTTTTAATTGCATTCCTAACAACATACGAAAACAGCAGTCTCAGAAATTTGGCCAGTGTGAAGAAAATCCATTTGATGTTCCTTGTGAAGATATTGACAGTAAATGCAGCACTATAAATTGGATGTTAAATGTAAAGATAAAGAAGGATAAAGACCTCAATGATATTCAAAAAATTAGTAAATTTAATTTAAAAGAAACTGCAGAAGAGCTTAACAAATTTCGGGATGTATTGAATGAAAAATCCAGAGAACGGAAATGAACAATGCAAAAATTTCAATTATTTAAAAAATGCTTTTTTCCAATGTTTAATGTTACATCAAAACTCTGTAGCAGACTTATTCACATAAAGTTAAACACATAAATATGGTTGTGCATAAAATAAATTCTATGTGATATTTGATTTTTGTACAGTACGTGCACTGTTCATAACATATTCCTTTTTCTTCTTTTTTTGTTACGTAAATTCAATTAAAGTAATATATATATATATATATTTAACTTTAAATTCCTTGTGGTATAATTTGTACTTTATCATACACATGCAAAGCATATGGTCATCTTGAATCAATATTTTTATCAGATTTAAAGAAAATTTTACAGCTTCTCATTAGTTAAACTCTTTAATTAATTTTAACTTAACAACCTTTATTTTACTTAAAAATTCTAGTTTATATTTTACACATATTACGTCATTTCTAACCAGTATCAAATAAACTTCAAAGCAAAGGGCATTAATTGAAAGATTAATTTTGATTATAGCGAATATTTGATAAACGATTTAAACGGGGTTTTTTTAATACAGTCATTATAACAAGTCGGCTGTATGTGTATAATATTGTAGGATAAGAGAAAGTAATGCGAGTTTTTCATCAGATTCTCTTGCAAAATAGTAGCAGTTAATAATAATAATAATAATAATAATTAACAAATTTATAAATTTCTTAATAATTGATAACCTAAACAATTAATCAACATGAATAATAATTCATAGATTCATGATTATAAAAATATTAACGTATTTATTTTCTTTAAATAATTTTTGTTTAAGGATATCGCTTTTATCTTCACTTTCCCTCTCAGTTACAAATACAGTTGCTATATGAAAAGTTTTTATCTTCTTTCAAAAATTTCACATTTTTCTTGGTTTTCCAAACAGATTGATTTGCGATAATTGAAAAGGTGGAACATGCTGTAAACTTTTTTTTTTCCTTTATATAAATTTCACAGGGTTAAAAAAAAAAAAAAAAAAAAAAAAAAAAAGACTTCGTGATCTATTGAGAGCTTACTTTTTAAAAGAGAAAAGAAGATTTGATTTTTTTCTATCTCTGACTTATTTTTAGTACAAGCTCTAAAATACTAAGATAAAATATTTTCAAAGCATTTATTTCATTTTTATTCTACTATAAATAAAATTCTTTTAGATTTTTTTCTAACACTTTCTCTAACATAGTCTGTTTTTTCTTCTCTTTTAACACTTTGCCAAGTTGAAACGTGAAACATTTTTTTGTTCAAACATGAAAAATGTTTATGATTTCGATTTATTTGTCTGTACAGGATTTATAACCTAACTTTCAAAAATCTATTTTAAAATTTATGTAGTTTACTGTAGGTCGAATACATCATGTTTCCTATTGAAATATTGCATATGGCAATTTTCACTCATTTACGTAGATGCGCAAAATAATTTCTTGTAATACGCTAACAGATGGAATTTTTACCTGAATTTTAATAACGTAATCTAATACCGATATTGCGTTTCTTACATGATGCCCACTAGCATTGTATTTGATTGTATTCCAAAAAGTGATATTAGTTTAAAAAATCGCATCAAATGATGACCTATAATCATATGAAGTTGCTATGGCGTTTGAATCGAATGACGAGCTCAATTCGCAAATGCGAGTTATGCATGTAAAATTTTGAATATTTATCTTTGCTGGTTGATTTTATATATATTTTTTAAAGCTATCATTCTTATGTCCCCTCTGGTAGGGTATTTGAATCGGATATTTAAATATTATGGCATTAAAAAACCCTTTCATTGACAGCAATCGCTTTTTAAGTAAACATAACTTTTTAATATTTAACAAGTTCTTTCGTATCACCCGAAGAGTAGGTGAATTTGTTTTTTCTTTTCCAGTAACCGCCATTTTAGAACAAAAATTGGCGTATCGAATTGGTTAATAAATTTGGTTAAACCTTGATTTGTGCTATGTACATGCCGAGCTTCATGAAAATCGTTCAGAAATGCATTTTTAATGGAAGTTTAAAATTTCCATTGGTAGCTATTCTGAAGGGAAAGGGCAGATTAATAGACTTATTTGAGATCTTGATTTGAACTAGTATATGTATGTATCGAGTTTAAAACAAATAAGTTCATAAATATATGTTCTTATGTGAGTTTGAAAATCTCACATAACAGTTACTTGAAAGAAAGGTGGCAGATCAAGTTTGCTGACGAACTCATCCCATATATTTCTAAAATAAGTCCATTGTCCATTTTGGTTCGAATCGATTCAGTATTTTGGAAGTTATTGCTATGACAAACTTTTGAAGTTGCCGCCATTTTGAAACAAAATGGCAGATCAATTATAAAATTGGTTGAGACCCTGATATGGGCTGTGCATATATTGAATTCTAATAATAATAATGAATAATAATAATAATAATAATAATAATAATAATGAATAATAATAATAATAATAATAATGAATAACATTAATAATGAATTATTATTATTATATATGATATTCGAATTAAAAATACTGCTTTTGTGCCATTAGTTTGGAAGACTTTTATTTTTTTTAATTCTCTGTTGATTATTTTCATTTTGAAAATAATCTGTTTATAAACGACATAACCCATGTATATGCTAAATATTGGCAAATTAACTCATTTAACTATATATGTATGTATATCAGTTCAAAAAACCCTTAACGGCTTAAAAGTTTGTGACGCCGCTACTTTATGGCTATAAGAATTTGAAATATGAGTCTTAAAAATAATGATATCAAATTTTAAGTGACGCTTTGCAATTAGTTAAAGTATACATAGATTTTCTTATTTGATCATTTACTTTTATCTTTTATTTATATTTATAATGCAAACGTAATATTTTTAACTTCAAGATCAGACAGATATATAAAATACACTCACTGATGCTTTTTCATTCGCATTTCAAATTCAAAATAACAGTTTTAAAAGGAATTATATAAAAATTGCAGTGGCGCCTCGGTGTTATTTTAAAAGATATGTTTTTAGATTCCATTAAAATTACTTTTGTTTTTTCTAATAAAGTATATTTACACATTTAAACAGTGCTTTTAATTTTCAAATATACTGTCAAATAATTATACTTTCACTGAGTTTGCATTATAAAGTAAAATTATTTATTTCAATAAATTGTTTTATCTTTTGCATCACGCTATCCAAAACATAGTATCATAGTATCCAACTAAGTGAAAATTTGCTCAAAGAGGTAGTGTGACGTAAAAAAAAAACATTTACACAAATTTTACTTGCAGTTTTGGACAGTATATTTGACAGTATATTTGACAGTATATTTGAAAATTAAAAGCACTGTTTAAATGTGTAAATATACTTTATTAGACAAAACAAAAGTAATTTTAATGGAATCTAAAAACATATCTTTTAAAATAACACCGAGGCGCCACTGAAATTTTTATATAATTCCTTTTAAAATTTTGAATTTGAAATGCGAATGAAAAAGCATCAGTGAGTGTATTTTATATATCTGTCTGATCTTGAAGTTAAAAATATTACGTTTGCATTATAAATATAAATAAAAGATAAAAGTAAATGATCAAATAAGAAAATCTATGTATACTTTAACTAATTGCAAAGCGTCACTTAAAATTTGATATCATTATTTTTAAAAGACTCATATTTCAAATTCTTATAGCCATAAAGTAGCGGCGTCACAAACCTTTAAGCCGTTAAGGGTTTTTTGAACTGATATCATTACTTTTTAGTGGTTATTGATCAAAAAATTAAAATAAGTCCTTCTGGCTCCTAGGAAGGGTAAACTAATTTATCTTTTCTTATGAAGTTGCCACCATTTTTTTTTTTCAAAATGGCAGCTACAATTTATTAATGGACTTAGTGGATTTATTAACGAAGACTTGTATATATGGAGTTTTAAGCAAATCGGTTCATAAAACCTTTCTAATGTAAATTTGAAATTTTCAGTGTGCTAGCACAGGGAAACAAGAGGGTAGATTAAGTTGGCAAATGAACATATCAAATACATTTCTAAGATAAATCTACACTACAAATTTAGTGTGAATTAATTCAGTATTTCAAACGTTATCATACTGACAAATTTTCAAGTAGCCTGCCACTTGGAAACAAAATGGAGAAGCTTCGCACTAGAAAAATTTATTGACTGGGATTCTCAAACTCTTAAAAATAAAAATAAGAAAAAAAAAAAAAAAAAAATAAGAAAGAAAGAAAAATAAGTGGATAATTTCAAATTTAAGTTAGAATTACGTAATTTATAGTTTGCAAGTTTCTTTTTAGAGAATTACAAATTAAACAATTACAAAAAAAAAAAAAAAAAAAATCAAGTAAATGTCAAAAATGGAAATTTGTATATTTTGTTTCCCCTTTTGAGGCTAAGTATGCTCCAATATTCACAATTTAAATTTTCATCAAAATTGCAGGTAAAAATTACTTATATATATTTTTTCATAAAAAACGTTTGGGGGGAAAAATAGACAAAATATAAATTAAGCTTTACATTTCTATGATTTTAAAAATAAGATAAAATCACCTGGAGAAAAATTTTATGGAAAATATAAGTTAAGGTTTGAAAAAAAATGAAATTTCTGCGTAAAAATTCTATTTCATAAATATATTTACAACTACAATAAACAAAAAACCCTCCTTTAATTTTAAATAATTATTTCTACATGTTTCGAAGCAATTAAAAGTTTTGTCTTTCTTTCTTTTTTTTTAAAGAAAAATAAATAAATGTAGTGCTGCCATCTAGTAGTTTATATTAAAATCATATCAACTTTATTATTATTATTATTATTATTTTTTTTTTTTTTTTTTTTTTTTTTTTTTTACCCTAAAAAAAAAAAAAAAAAAAAAAAAACTTGTTTAGAAACAGGTAGAAATAGTTATTTAAAATTAAAGGAGGATTTTTTGTTTATTGTAATTGTAAATATATTTATGAAATAGAATTTTTCATGCAGAAATTAATTAATTAAAAAAATAAAAGAAAGAATAATATTTTTAAAATACATTATTATGGGTTTCAAAGTAAAGATGTTATTTATTTATTTTGACGTGTTTTTTTAATAATTGCTATTTGACATATTTTTCATGAATTTTAATAAAATTCATGAAATAATGTTATTTCTAATAAACAGTGTAAGCACTGTTTCATCCCCTAGTCATTATTGCTTTAAATATAATTAAAAAAAATTGATTATGTTAATACAGTGAACTCTCGTTAAGACGGCCCCGTTTAAGATGGATTTCTGGTTATTACATACAAAACCAGAATCCCCGGCTAAGGCCTATAGGAATTGCATGTAATAAACATCGCTTTATACGTACAATTCATTCGTTAAGATGGACATTTTTTCCCCTCAGAGCTTACTTTCTTCGAAAAAGAATCAGTTCCCAAATTTTTTTCAAATTCTAGTTTTTTTTTTTTTCTTTTTTCCCTAACATGAAAAGTTGACTAGGAAATCTCTCCACCAAATATACTTCATTTCCGTCATATGCTGGTGGAAATTAGGACATTTTATCAATCGACCGAAAATGTTCCAGGTAATATTTTTGAACAATTGGCTAAAATTGAAAATGACATAGAAAGAAAATCGTTTACCCTAAAAAAACAAACCAGGATAACTTCTTTTTTTAAGATACACTAACTAACCATTATGTACTATCAGCCCTTTTTCTTTATGTACTACATCAAGTTGTACTATATTGTACTATATGAAGAAAAGAAGTTTTGTAAGTAAGTATCGTTTTTCCTACGCGTTTATATTTTTAGTGAATAAAAGGGTTTGAGGAAACAAATTTTATTCGTATTATACTGTGTATGTGTACATAATAGTAATTTTAGCGTTCATATAGAACTTCAGTTAATGAACACCTGTTATAATGGACTCTCGCTAATATGGACAAAAACTGCCGGCCCTTGATTGTCCGTTTTAACGAGAGTTCACTGTATTTAAAATATGCATCATTTTAAAGTCTGAAAAATAAATAAATGAATAAACTCTAACTGTATTTTCAAAAGAGATTTTTAATTTTTAAAAAGAAAATATATATACAGTAAAACCTCTCTAATTTGGACACCTACGGTTCCAAGAAAAAGTGTCCAACTTAGTGAGGTGTCCAACTTATAGGGGTTAGACATAATGTTAGTGGATATATTCCGTTCCGAGAAAAAGCGTCCAACTTAGAGGGGTGTCCAACTTGAGAGGTTTCACTGTATATATGTATTTACGGAAGTGTTTGTTTTAAATAAAAAACGATAGATGGCGCCAAAACTCTATTTGCTGTTTTTTTTCACTCCCGGCGCGGAATGATACATGAATATGAATCGCAAATCATTGAGCTATTATAAAATCGATGTTCATGAATGATTAAAAATTTTTTCGCTTTAAAAAATTGTAAATTCATCATTATTATGATAAAATAGAATATCTAAAATTACAAAATACTTCCTTATTTAAAATATTATCTACATATTTTTTTGACTAAATATGAAATTTTGAAATAAAAAATATTTTTTTCATAACAGAAGAAAAAATATATTTAAGTGAATTTGACTTAGTATATATACAATAAATATTTTAAACATGTAATAAAGTACTATTGCGTTAAAAAAAAAAAAAAAAAAAAAAAAAAAAAAATCTAAATAATTCATTGGCTGCATTGAAGTCGGTCAATCAACCAGCCCACATACCTCACAAGTAAGAACCGCATAACAGCGTTTTCACCCGTTTTCGCCCATGTAATTGGCGGAGTAATATAGTTCCATATTTAAAGCGATTTATATAAAAAACAAGAGTTTTCCTAAAAAAAAAACGAAAACGTTACTAGATTCAGAAAGATCCTATTAACAACATATACATATTAATTATATGAAAATCCTTCGAGCCGTTTTAGAGATATTTTTCAGAATTCCAGTCTATTACACCAACCGTTTTCCCATTTTGGCTTAAAATTGAGATTCAGATCTCAAAACATATTGCATGTAGAAATGTAAAATTTTCAGGATAGATTAAGACCGAAGAAAAAAGATTATTTTGAAAAGATCAGAACAAAATATGGCATATTTGCTGAGATATTAAGTGTCGGCTTTTACAAATCTCTTTGATGTCAATCCGCTTGCGTCACTCAAAAAACTGTCGTTTTTCATGATTAATAATTTTTTAAACGTAGTAAAAGCCGAGCAACAGATTTAAGACCACTGAAACCATATGGACCAATAAGAATAAAATTTCATCTAATTAAAATTACCTGTGAAGACTGGTTGTTAATTATTGAAACAATTAATTTTACTTTTTGATTTTTGAAAAAATAAATTTTACTTACTGATTTTTTTACTTAATTCAATTTAACTTCAAACTTACCTTAACTTTATTCCTAGATAGTTGCTATTTAAATAATGTTGCCTGTGCGTTAAAACGACATGAATTCCAAAAACAAAAGATTCAAACGAGCAATGAGAGAGAATAAACAATTGAAACACTTTTTTTGACAGATTATTTTTCAATTATGAATAGCTCAAAACGGTGAAAAAAAATCGTCAGGGGAGACCTTTTTCACCGTTGAGCAATAATGTACGATTTCGTTCGCTAGTGGCTATAATAGGAAATTTCTAGCGGGCTCCCTATCATACATGAAAATAATTGAAGTTAAATATGAGGAAGAATGTAGGAAAAACTATTTAGTTCGAGAAATCAGATTTAAAAAAAAAAAAAAAAAAAAAAAAAAAAAAAAAATCTCACAGGAGGTAGCATTTGCATTCACATGGATTGCAACAAGTAAAATAAATTAAATGTTTAGTTGTTCATAGAAAACGAAGAAAAATAAACCGTTGAAGCAAGGTAGAGTCCTTAAATTGAGTCTAACCATACATTAAACAATTAAAAAGCTATTTTAATTAGATTAGATAATTAATTTGTTTAACTTTAGTAAAATTGATACACTGTTCGAAATAATAACTTAAATTTATACTTAATTTAATTTTTAGTAATGCTGCAAAAACATTGGTTTAAATTGATTTCAGTATGATTATTTTAACGCCATCTGGTGGTGAATGTTAACACTAGAGTTAATATTTATTTATAATAAAACTATTTAAAAAGGGATTTTTTATTTGTAAGTTATTTTTCTTCTGACTAAATTTTACTGAATTTTTTTACTTTTCTTAATCTTTACTAAAGCAAATTGAATTTATCGAGAAGAGTAACTTTTTGAGGATTAAGGTTAACTACATAGTTTTTACTTTTAATTACAAGTCTTATTACTTTTCTTTTCATGATTATCCAGTTTTTTTTTTTTTTTTTTTTTTTTTTTTCTCATTACACTCATGCATGATTTACACCTCTTACCATGAAATTTCGCAAGATTATTTATTTTATTTTATTTTATTTTATTTTATTTATTTTTGTTAATTATCATGTTTTTTATTGATTCTGATAACTAATTTTTAATAATAGTTGACAACTCAAAAACGAATATATTTAACAATTTAAGAATTTTAATAATTTAAGAGAGATAGAGAGAGAGAAAGGAATGTATTTTAATATATTGTAAATGCAACAAGTCTTCTTATTTATTTAGTTACTTATTTTTAACATAATTTAGCATCCTACCCATCCAACCAGCCAAACAACACTACCCATCTTCTGTAATCAAACATCTGCCCACCCAACCTCCACCTTTTTTATTGTCTTTAATGTTTTTTAATTATTATTATTTATTTATTTTTATTTTTATTTTTTTGTTACTATTTGGTTAAAATACACTAAAGCACACTTTTTTTTTTTTTTTTTTTTTTTTTTTTTTTTTTTAATATTACTGACAGAGATATGGTTATGGATATAAAATAAAATATGCAAAGTTTTTAGGAAAACCCATTTTAGCTGTGGCAATGATTACTTTATTAATATACTTGTTTTTATACTGTGAAGAGCCTAAATTAGTAATTCGAAATAAGTGGTTAATGATGTTTCTATACACCGAAAGATGCAGACAAGAATTAAAAAATGTGTAAACAAGTTCATTTTAAAACTGAAATCTTGTTGTTTGTCATACATATCAGTGTACATTTTATTTCCATTAAAGATTATTTTCAGATCTAAAAAGTTAATTGATTGATTATTAAGAGTATTTTGAGTTAACTTTAGATTGGATGGGTAATTAAAGGAACGTGCAGTGGTGCAGTTTATGATTCCTTGTTAAGATAAAGTTCAATTATATTATCTATGTAACGATAAAGCCTGACATCATCATAACAAAATTGCTTTTTATAATAATAAAGGTATAAATCTGCCAAAATACTAGAGTTTCATCCTCCTTGTGGGATTCCTATTTTTTGCAAATAGATTTTGTTGTTGTGGAAAATATAATTATTATGGATAACAAAGTTAAGAAGTTTTTGAAATTTCCTGCTTTAAAATTGCTAGGAAGATTAATTTGGGTTTTATATTCATTAAAAAGACTGTAAACAATGTCACTTAGATCTGATAACTCGATATTATTGAAAAGATCTTGAAAGTCAAATGTGATAATATTGTCTATTTCATCGAGCGATATAATGTAATGAATTAATTGAAAGCACTTTTAAGGAAGTGTAAATTACCAACTTTGCAAGTACAATCAAGTACAATTGTATATTTGTTTAAGTATATCCAGTAGAGTTTTATTAGCATTGTTGTTATAAGTACTACATCCTATAGTGACTGTGCAAAATTTAAAAGATGCTTGTGAAACTTAGGTATGAGAACAATACAAGGAAAATTAAAGTTATTGAAGGGAAGTTTAAGAAGTTTCTAGTAATTATGTTTTATTTTTTGCGGTTACTTATGAAAAGGTTATTGTTAGTTAAACTAAAGATTTTTCTATTAGATATTGAAGAGTTTAAAATAGAGAGATAGTAGGATTTACAGATAATAGCGTAATTAATTGGTGATTTGCCAACATAAGTAATCAAAAAGTCATTCTGTAGTGATTTGATGGAGTTAAGAAGTTCAGATTTTTTTTAAATACACCAAATTCGAATAATTGAGATATAATTCATTTTTAATTCTGAGTAACACTAAAAATTTCCATTGAGTGAAGTAAGCAATAGGTTTATTATATGTAATAGAAATTTTATAAATAAACAAATCGTGGTCATAAGAAAACTGTTGAATTATTTGGGGAATGCTAGTTTTATAGGGAAGTCTAAATTTGGTGCCAAACTCCATAATTTTTTTAAGATTATAATTATCAATAATATTGAGATTACCAGTGATAATGAGACCATGGTCTCTGTCAATATATTTTTTCCATAGAAGGATAATTGCATTTACATGAACAGTGGTAATGAATGATGTAGACTTAGAATTATAATTGAATATCTTTCTATCGAGCTAAAGACGATATTTGAAGGTACGAGATACCTTTAAATCTTTGATTGGAAACAAAAATTCCTTGTCATTGAAAATAGATGTAATGTTATTCAATATTTGATTGGAAAAATTCACAATGATTTGATTATTTGTCTTATTATTATTATTATTATTTTAATTAAGTTTTGATTAAATTTTTTTTTATTTTGTACATTATAATATCATAAAAAAGGTCTGAAAATGTTTATTATGAGATTGGCTTTGAAAGACATTCAGATAATTCACTAAATATTTCTTTTTAATTGAAAAAATGAATTTTCGAGTAATGAACCAGTTACAATTACATAAGTAATGTAACCTTATCAGACATTTGTACAAAAAAGAAATATCACATGGGGAACAGGAACAATTTGAAAAAGATGAAAAATTATTGGAAAATCCTATAAAATGAAGGCATACAACAATACACTACGTCTCCAAGAACCCTGATTGTATGTTGTATGCAAAAGGTGTAAATTTCTGTTGTATTATGTACGCTTGCCAAGAATTAACAGTACACAAGGCCCAATTTACACCAAATGAGACATAACAAATGAAAACATACGATAATAATAATAATAATAATAATAATATAAAGTCTACAGAATAAAGAATAGCAACGAATATCAGAAGTGTAAATTAACTCTTAAAATATGGAGCGAAATATTTAGGTCTAAGATTTAAAAAGAAAAAATAATTTATGCCTCACATAATAAGAATTTCTTACCTGAAATAAAATTCATAGGAAAAAAAAAGAGGGAAAGGTATTATTAAAAAATCCAGCGAAATAACAACAGAAAAAATAAATAAATAAATAAATAAATAAAAATAAGGCGCAAAACTGCTAATCTTACAGTTAACTATAAAAACAAAATTAAAATTATACTTGAAAGAATTTTTTTGACTTTAAAATTTTATCCATATAAAACAAATAATTATTAGTTTTAAAAAAATGAACTTCTAAATAATAATTAATTTTAAGGAATATGATTTACTAATTGTTCATAATTAAGTAAATTTTAAAAGTTTCGTTAAAAAGTAATGTAATGAAATCGCCTAAAATAAGGAATGAATTTGCAAAATGAGGTTTAAAAAATTAAAACAGAAGTAAAAAAGAAAGAGAGAGAGAGAGAGAGAGAGAGATTAGAAAAAATTTATGATGAACCCCCTTCTTTTTTTTTTAATGGATTGTTATTATAATGAAAAACTTTTTCAAAGGGGCTTTATGTATTAGTAAATTATTATTATTATAGTAAATTATAATTATTTTAAAAAATATATTATTAAGTGTTAATTTAATAAGTTTGGAATTTTAAAGGAAATAAAAATTTATTTATTATTATTATTTTTTTCATTTATTAATTTATTTACTAATTTTGATAGAAAAGAGAGGAAAAATCATAAGATTTGTTTTTCTTTTAAATAATTTTTAATGATGATTGATCTTTTAGAAAGCAAAAACAACCTAATTTTTATATTATATTAATTTTTTTAACACCTCAACAAGGATAAGAATGCATTATAAATACCATTTAAATATAGAATTTACTAGATATTTAGAAAAACTATAAAGTTTAGCCTGATAATAAATATACTTTATGCTTTTACTTTCATATTTATCTGAGCAGAGACCATTTATTCTATATAAGAAATTTGTTAGAATATTTTTATAAATTGTTTTATCTAAACATGATTTAACATGAGTAAATCAATTAACTTTGAATGAAAATTCTTTTCTTTTATCAAATACATAATGTAAATTTGCCATTATCAAAATGTATTTTTAGATCAAGAAAGTTTATTTCATTATTAATCATATTATTAATGAAAGACTGGAAGGATAATTAGCTTTGAAGGAATTAGTACTACAGTCATTAAAGTAAAAAGCGATAAAGTCATATATACAAATACATATCGGAAGAACTTTAAGTCATTACATAAAGAGAAATTTCTTTCATAATAATAAAAATACAGATCAGCTAACAAACTACTAGTAGAACCATATTTCCTTTTTCATTGAAAGTAATATTTTAATCACCGTGTGTGTATTTTGCGTTATATCGTTTGCTATAAAATGAAACCTTGCATTTTTTATCTCAATGTAGTAGTGGTGACTCCCTGAGGATATACCTGTACATGCTGAGCAATTTATTTTATTTTTTATTCAATTATTTGTGCCTTGTTCCATAAAATTAAGCTTTTCTCATTTTTCTTTTGATTCATTTTGTTATTGTTAGCTCAAATAGAAAACTCTTGATTAAAATCATTAAAATGCTCCTTCTTGTAACTGTTTTTATATATTTTGCAATCTCATCGGAATTATTTTAAAGTGAGTTTTATTATTCTTTTCATATCTAACTTAAAAAATTCAGGTCAAATTATTTAAATGTATTATTTTAGTTAACTAATAACTTAATAGGCTTTTGTGGATTGTTATGGTTTCTTTTATATTTATTAATGTTATCATAATATATATTTATATTATATTATACACCTCTTTTCTTTCTTTCTTTTTTTTTTTTTCTTTCTTTCTTTCTTTTTTAATAACTATGATAACCATTGATGATGTTTTTACTTCGAACAATTAGGACAAATGATTTGCTGTCTTAATAGAAGTTATCAAATCATATATTTCCTGAATTCTGTTACGAGCAACAAAATGTTACACGGCAGATCATGTGATGGATATTCCTGCTTTAGAAAAACCCAGAAAATAAATTACGGTATGTTTAAAAGAATATATTTGAATGATAATGTAAGAGAAAATGTAGTAAATTAAAATAATAATAATAATAATAATAATAATAATAATAATAATAATAATAATAACTTATCATTAGACAGAAGGAACAGAAAATTTTGGTATGATTTTTTTTTAAATTGCACAATTTTTAAATATTCTCTCTTTCACAAAATTTTGTATAAAAACGTTTGTTCTGCCTTATTTTTAATATAGTACAAGTTTCGCCTTTTGTATTTCTTGATTCAATATTTTCATTATTTTGATTACCTGTAACCTAATTATTGTACAACCACAATTAAAAAAAATATATATAAATAAATAATAATAATAATAGCAAACCATTCTTTCAGAATGATATTGTTTAAAAATTATATTTCGCATTAAAACGTAATTTTCTTTACCATTAGTTTAACATTACAAGTGACAAATTAAATTCTCCTTACAAGAATGTTTATTCAGTGAGAGGATCATGGAAGAAAAAACTTTTAAGTAAATTCCATACCTAATTTTAAACTTATTTCTCTCTCAATAACTCTTTGCTCAGTAAACAAAAAATTATTTGTATGAAATAACTTTACTCAAGAGATTTAAATCTCTATGCACAAACAACTTTTGCAAGTGAATAAACCAAGGATTTTTCCGTCAAATTAAACTCAAATTCATAAAGCATACTTCAAGGAGTACAAAAGAAATAGTGGAGACTCAGAAACATTAATTTACTGGAAAAAATTTTCTTGTGGGCCTATCTTTTGCTCTTGATTTTTTCCCTCCCGTTTTCTACTTATTTAAATCAAAATGGAGCTTAAGGTATGTTCAAATATTCATATATTTATATTTACAAAAAAAAAAAAAAAAAAAAAAAAAGTAGTGGGGGAAAATAAAAGCTTTCGTATTCTAAACAGCAAATTATAAATAACAACTAAACCTTGGCGAATAAATAAAACTTGTGGAATTGCGCCACTAGTGAAATTTAAATCTTAAAATAAGAGCGATGCAATTTGTGAGTATTATCTAGCATAGCCACCACCCCTCTTTATTCTATGCCTCCATCTTATTTTTTTTCTCTCTTTCCATGCACACTATCCTTTAGTTATTGAAGTAGCAAGAGAAATTTTGGAGCAGGAAGAAATCATTGATTGCTTGAGGCAGGTTCGGCAGGGCGGGGGTGGCTTTCAAGACACTACACAGAAACGCACCCCTGTTTCGAATTTTTCTATACGATTCACAATTTTCTTCCCCACCCCAAAAACAATGAAGCAGAAAAAAAAATAGTGAAGGGGACGGGAGAATTTGACGGATACATACCGGCAATTGTTGAGTTATAATACAGTCGTAGATTAATGAAAAAGTAAAAGAAAATAGCTTAGAGGAAGCCTCTCTCTCTCTCTCTCTTTTTTCTTTTTATCTTTTAAGAAATTTTTTTCTTTAAAAAGATGCTTACTTGTTGCCAGCTTCAGGGTTAAAAAAAATCAAGGCGTAGCATTTTTTCTGTCTTTTTTTAAAGAAAAATCTTGAATAATTTCCTCTCCTGCTTCTTTCAGTTTGGAAGAAAGGTTTATCTTTTATTTTTCTTTTACTCTGCCGAAAGTATGCATAAGAAACATTACAAATGCAGTGGATATTTTCTTGAAATTTTTCTTACAAGTTAATCTGGTTAGCTAAGACGCTGTTAAAGTGGTCATCATTCTGATGGTTGTAAATTTTAGTGGTAAAAGTTTTGAAATGGATTGAGGAAACTTTTTTTTTTTTTTTTTTTTTTTCACACTTTCTATATGCAAGTACAAAATTTTAAACAACAGTTTATCATTTAAAAGAAACCAGATATTTTTCTCTAAGTTATTGGAAAGAGTTTTTTTTTTTTTTTTCCTTAACCCCAAAAAGTTTTTCCGAGTTAAAAATATGAAATAAAATTTGCTTGTTTCAGATAAAGAAATGATAAATTACACCCTGCTACAAAATTAAAGTAATTGTTTATATGCGCATATATTACGAAAAAAAAAAAAAAAAAGTTTTATAAAAGCAGTTGAAATTATTTCGAATTCTTCAATGTATGCTACAGACAAATAGATTGCAGTTCGTGATAATTTCAAATATTAGCTGCTGATATTGTGATGCTTTTTCTATGTAAATTAAAAAAAAAAAAAAAAAAAAAAAAAAATCTTTACATTATTTATGGATGTTCCTTTATTTTAAAAAATAATAATAGTAACAATTCTGTATAATATTCTTTTAATGTTAAAAGTTTGTTTCTCTTTAAGATACAACATGTGAGTTAGATTTCTATCACATTTTCAAGTGTTACAGTTACAGCTTACAATTTTTATCATTTTTCATTCAATTTAGTTATCTCAAATTTTGCATATGTACAGTCGAGGGAAAAAAAAATGCAACACTCAACGTAACTTCGCTGCTAATCGATGTAGAAAAATGTAATAGGTATCATTCGACGGGGAATTGAGAGCAGTTTCAGAAAATGAACTGAAAATTTGAATTGGGGGTCGTCTACATATTAAAACACGCACCAACTTTGATTTTTTTCAATGGCAATGCCCTATTTTTATTTTATATTTGAATTCCTGGGATCGCGACAACGCGAAAAAGTATATTGGTTGTATGTTTTACTTATTTTTTCACAGAGTTATAAGCGTTCAAAGTTTGAAGGTGCTAATTTTAAATTCATATTTCAAACTTTTATTAATATCTTCACAAAAAATAACTTGATCGATATAATTTTTTTTTTTTACGAGATACAGTGAAGAAACCCAAACATAATCCATCATTACTTTTGATTCTGAAAAATATTTTTAATTCTGAAAAATATTAATAAATTCATATTCATAAATATTATGAATTACGACCTATATTAATTTTTACATAAAATGAATCCTAATGCTGAAAAATATGGGTGTGTAAATTTGCAGCTCATTCCAGTTATTAGTTTTGGAGATATAAATAAATCTTTCTTTTGGAGTGGTTTAGGGGGTCGTCTCTTATAAAGTTTTGCATGAGATAACGAATCAAATGTTAAAAAATAACAAAGAAAATTAAACAAACTATTTTTATTTTTTATTTACGGGTCAAATTATATAACAACAACGTGAAACGCAAAGAAATGAAGCGAAAATGATGATTTTTAGACATTAGTGTTAGCATCAAGAATTTCTGTTTTCTAAAGATGACAAACCCCGCCTTCATCGTTCTTCAAAACAAAACAATACAGAAAAAAAAGTAAATGTGACATTGAGTGATCATTTCGTGTTAACCCCTTATTTTATATTGACAAAAATAAGCACAAGTGGTATTTACATCATCGATTACTGGCGATAAATTTTGAATCTTTTAAACGGACACTAGAAGAAAAAATTACCTAAATAGGCGGGGTTTACTGTTTTAAATAGAAAAAATAGTTTTAATGTAAAATTGTCAATTAAAAAAAAAAACGAATGAAATTGGAATGCAAGACAGACTCGTAAAATCGTTTCTTAACTATCGTCATAGTTAAAGGATTAATCATTTGCTTCATATATTGTTTTATTTTTATTTATTTATTTTGTAGGGGTGAGGATTATTATTTTAAGGATACTTTAGTCTTTAAAATTTTATTAATATATTTTAACTTTATATATTTTTAAATATATACTTTAACTTTTATAAATATATCTCAACACTTTTTGCAACCGCTTTTTGACACTTTTTGACAGTAAGATCCGCCTACCGGCGTTATCCTCACAAAATAAAATATTTCAGAAGAAGTTTTCTGTATTCACAATTATATTACAAATGGATATACATTATAATTATATTCTTTCTAATACATATATTTCACTCCATAATATATTTTATTGCAAAAATATGAGCACTGGGTACGCACTTAAGAAATATGTAACACACAAATTACGAAAGAAACGCCCACTGACAGAGTTACAGATTTTCAAATGACGTGAATCTACGTTAGCAGTCGCGAAAGGGTTAATTAAAAAATTATATTTTCATAGAAATTATAAAAAGAATCGTACAGTTCCAAAGAGTGCAACTGACCCAAAATTGGTAAGTGCAATTAAAATTGTTTAATATTTACTTCATGAACCCTTACAATAATTTATCCGAAAAAATTTAGTTTATGCGTTGTTGTATATATATATATATATTATTATTATTTCATTTCGTTTGTTATGTTACACATACGAAAGAAAATTTAAGATTTATTGGTTATCAGTGCAGCCATATTGCACTTTTCTCAAAGAGTACTGTCTGGACCAATCGCAAGTGTAATGTATTTAAATAGACCTAAAATTTTCTAAAAAAAGTATTGAAGTATATACAAATAAAGAAAATTGAATTCAGGATAATTAAGGAACTGGGAAAAGAGTGTATGTTTTTATTAATTTTTATAAATCTTTTTTCTTGAAAGATTTCCGGTGTGAAACATTAAAATTTTGTATTTTTCTTATAGGATCTTAATTTTATTTTTCTACATTTACAGATAACCCCCTAACACATTTTTGATTATAACTCTATAAATATTGAAGATAAAGTATACAAACAGTATACTTTTCCGCACTGCCAGATTCTCAGAATATGAAGTCAGAATTGGGTGTTGCTATTGAAAAAATCAAAGTTGGTGCTCATTTCAATATGTAGATGACCCCTAATTCAAAATTTGACGACATTTTCAAAAAGTGCATTCAATTTCCTGTTGAATTATGTCTATTAGATGTTTCTTCGTCAATTAATAACGAAATTACAGCGGGTGTTGCGTTTTTTTTCCCCTCGACTGTACATATTGAGTTTTAATAACAGCTCTAACAGCACACACAATGTCTGGATATGAAGTCACAATAACGTTACAAATATTAACAAGCATTACAAGTCACTTCATGATACAATGCAGATTTTAAATTAACGAAATAGTGACTTTCAAGTGACTGTTATTTGAACTACAATAACAGTGAAGACACCTAACCATTTCTTCGTGATAACTCATTCATCTTCAATTTGCTTCATCCATGTTCAATTTGCCGCGTGTGTGGGTATTCTATATTATGCATCTTACAGTGCACAAAAGGGGAAAACTGCAAATTAATTAATGTTATAGATTGTTATTATTGTTATTTTTTTCGTCATTTAGAACTCCTTACAAAATGAGACATAACGATGTCATCACGTCGTCATTGATACGACTAGTTTTTCGATTTTTTATCGCCACATAATAACAATTAAAATGTCCCCAAAAATGATATTTGATTATGATTTTAATAAGAACACTTAATTACGATGTAGTTAATAAATTATTTCTTTTTCTTCTGTAAAAGTTTTTATAAGTTTTATTGTCACATCATGAAGAATAGCATACACAATTTATAAGAAAATAACTGTTGTTTTAAATGGTTTTTTCTTTTTTCTTTCTTTTTTTTTTTTTTTTTAAGTTACAATCTGAGCACATTCATAAGCATGCAGAAGAAAAATTAGCATCGATAGATTTTTCTCTTCAAATTCAGTTCTCAATCATTGCGCTTTAACATTTTTAACATTACACTGTTAAAAATATATGCTTGAAAATAAAGTCGGGAAACGATTTCGTGTTTTTTTTTGTTTTTTTTACGTTTGCATTTTGAGGTATGATTTTGGCACGTCCAGAATAATCACCTGCTACTATTTTGTTTTGATTGGAATGTAAAATAAAAGATTTATTTTGAAAATGACTCACAAATGTGACAGATGATTTGAAGGTTCCTTAACACAACAGCTCTTTCCAATGTGAAATGTCCGTATTAAATGCATTTCAAAAATATTTAATTATAATAAGATAAATATGAAAGAGAAAAAAAATCTAACAGAAAGTAAAAATTAAGAAATGCTCTCGAAATCTCGTCCCAAGACTCTCGTCCAGTAATTACTTTTAAGAAGGATTTTTTCTTATTAAATCGTTGTCTCATATTAGAGAGAAATATTTTACAAAATTTCTGGTGCAAAAACGAGGAAGGGCTGAAAATGCTCCGGAATAAATTTAAAAAGTTGGGAACTTTACCTCCATGATAGTGTTTTTTAAAACTCCCACCAACACAACTCTAATGCCTACTTCCGCTTTAACATATTTCTGTGCTTATGACAGCTGCTTCTAACAATATCTGCTTGTAAAATTGTTTCGTAAATTACTTAAATAATTATCTAAATACCCTTAAGATCAACATACCATCGTCGTCTGTATTTCCTGAATTTGTGAACTATATGGAATAGAACATAGAAAGTATTTGCATACAATTTCTACATGATAAACTACTCTCGCAGTTATTCTAGAACGTGAAAAATTCTATGAGAGATAACTGGGAGAAGGTATTCAGTTATTTTTAAATAAAATTTATTCTCATTCATAATTTTCAAATTAACTTAGATATTTCATCGTGTATTTGTTACGGGAACATTGCAGAAAGGATGTTCATAAAACGCAATATATACATCGAAAAGCATCAATAATAATATAATAGTTTTAAAAAATTAAAGAACACGCTTTTATAGAAATGTGAACTAAAAAGCACAAAATATCTATCTTAGTATTAAAAATGCAGGGTAAGAGAAAATCGTGTGAGTGACACACCATAATATTTACTTAAAATAATTTAGAATTAAACAAAAACCATTTTTAAAAAATTTCCCCAGACTGGGCTCGAACGCTAGACCTTTAGGTTCGTAGCGCTTCGCTCTACCTCACATACACGGCGTTCACGTAGGTAAAGTCTTTTTTTACTATATAGATTTTTTGTTTGCTCCCAGAGCGGTTACAAACATACATACAGGTGAAGCTAATAAAATCGTGTTAAAATTAATTTATTATTAAATCCTTTTCTCTGTAATAATTTTGACAACAATATTCATCCCTTTTTAATTAATGTTCTTTAAAAAATTCTACAAGTTATTTTCAAAACTCTTTGGGTTCAAATATTCATCTTCTTTCTAAACCACTTGTGGAAGAATTCTGTCTTACGAAAGAATGTTCAAATGAGTGCATCGATTTTCCACCAAACTCGTAGTGAATAATGAACAGTGATTATTTCACTAGTCCTTCACCGCTCTTGTCAGTTCTCAATAGTTTTGGAGTGTTTGCAGATGTTGTCTTTGCTGGAAGTAACGAACTTCTACCCCCGGGTTACATACACCCTGATAATTCAAGTACGGTTTCTCCAAGTTTTACTCTCTATATGCTTCTGTACTTCTCTATCTTATTCTATTCAAAAGTTCCGAATTATGCATTATTTCATCTGGAAAATTCTTAAGATTTATTGGAGCTTATCTTAGAGTTGATATGTATGTTGAAAAGATAATTTTAAATTGATTATTTTTCTCAACTTCTATATGTTTATCTATTTATTGCTGGGATTATTTGTTCTTAAGAATTTACGGACTTGACATCATTTTTCAATTAATATAAGAAAGTTCAAATTGACAAATTTGAGATTAAAAAAAAAAAAAAAGTTTTGTTTACGTAAACCTATTTGTCTTTGAAGATTTGACAAAAATATTAGTAATTATTTACCAAAAATTTCATCAATATGGCAATTGCACATTACTGGAATGCGCTAAAACGTTTATGCCAGGATAGATCCTACCTGGTTTACACTGTAAAACTATTAATTTTATAAATTACATAAAATATAATGAGTTCAAGGGTGTAAAATAAAAAAGCCTTGTTGCAAACGACTCTACCAAGTTAAGTAACAAGTTTAAAACATAAGTTCCAAGAAAAGAGTGATATCACATGCAAGTGCTGAGTGAAAGTTTAACACTACTCATAATGTCATAATGTTGCCAAATGACTCTGGGAAATGCATAATGTGAAAACTTCTTGATGACTTGCAGGTGTATTTATTTCATGATGCGCAACAATTTTGAAATTTTGAGGGTGAAAAAAAAAAGTACTTTTTTATTTACTTTTTATAAACAATTGTATGAGAAATTTTAGTATACATTGAGAAAAAATTATGTGACTGACATCTACAATCTAAATTGTGACTCTAGTAAAAATAGTTCCAGGTCATCCTTATAAATTCTAGATCCCTTTGCTAGCGAGTTCTAAAACCCCTATTAGAATTCTAGGTCGTTTTTCTATATTATGGCTGTCAATCTCATTTAAAAATCTCTATAAATAAATGCGAACACAAGAGCCGAGTTTCAGTAACTATAATTTTGTTTTATAACTCAATTCTAGTGAATTAACGAGAATTCCTCGCTATACGAAGGATTCATAATATTCATAATATTGTTTCACAATCTAGAAAAGTGTAGACTAGAAATTCTCGATCCTTTCGTCTATCCAGGTTATTTGTTTACCTTATACGCATAACTCGGAAATCTATATTTCTAGTTTCGGGATTTAGAAAATGGCTACTTCTTTGTTTTAGATGAAATTAGTATATATATATATATATATATATATATATTTCTCTGTGTAATTACAAGACAAAGTCCCAATATTCCTTAGTAAATAATCTTGAATTACCTAAATACGTTAAACTCAGTTTTTCTCAATTTATAATAAAATTTATGCAACATTTAACGGAATCCATTCTTATACAAAAACTTTTATGACTCCGAGTGAAGAAAAACTTACAACTATATTTGCTAAGAGCTAAACCTGACTAAAATGATACTTTTCCCAGTTACTTAATATTTTGTTTTTGCAGCCTTTACATGTGTCTTCGCATAAGTATCTAGTATTATTATGTGCTTTGCTACAAATGTAAACTTTCTAATTTATTCCGGAGCAGTTTTAATTAGTATCCACCTTTTTTTTCCCATGTAGTGTAAACCTCTTCTTATTTAGTCGTAATTACATATTTCAGAAAATTACACTACAAAAAAAAAAAAGTGGTATGATAAAAAGAAAGGTACTAATAATGCTTCAGAGAAATGTTGCCAATTCGGGTAATGTCATCTGGGATTCATCATACTGTTTGTCCATGTAAGCTATTCTCTGTTGTTTGAGGTAAACGGAGAACTTGCTCTCCGTAGGTACTCTGGATGGCTCATGATGACGACGATGATAATGATAATGTACAATTTTTTTTATCGTGCATCATTCAAAGGCGTACTTAAAAATCCTTTTGATAAATGTGGTATTTCTCAAGCAAATAATGGTAATATTTGGACTGCACAGAAAATAGGTTATCCGGCGACCTTTACAGACACAAAACACAATTACTTAGAAACATTAATTAAAAAATATATGTGCTACTCTTCAGTGTGCCTCAACATAAGATGGAGTTGAAGCCCTTGTCATACAGGAAGACGAATTTTTGTATACCTTTGTCAAAGCAATTCACTGCCTGCAAGCGGAGTTATTCTGTAACAGGCATCTTCATCTCGTCATCACTGGGAAAGACTGTACCCAGGAACTTTCAAAAGTGAGAAAAAAGACGGACGGATCTTGATCAAAATCGGGACAATAGACGAATGGTCATTCTTGGGTAGGTAGACAGTCCTAGAATACTGCGCGCATCAATTTTTTGCCGGCAAAATGTGTCTGTTATCGGTCTTGTTCGGAGATTCATTGTTCTGATAATGCATTTATATCGGCTTGACTTCCCGAAATCGTTACTGTCCCTATGATTCTTGACAGCTACCGACTTCGCCATTTTAAGAACATTCATTTAACAAGAATTGGGTTTTAATTTGGGGTATTGCTGTACACGGCTATTTCTTTTTTTTTTTCACATTAAGGCTCATCGGACTACGATTTACGACTTAAAGTGGATTAAGACCATCCATGTCAGTTCGTTGCAGTTGTAAAGGTTCCTGAGCACGCAGTACATTTCTAGTGATGGCGACGTGCAGAAATCTATCACTGGCTGGTTTCGTTCCCAGGCGGCTAAAAGACAATGGCATACAAAATTTGGTTTTACATTACGAAAAATACTTCGGTTTCAATGGTATGTTGAGATATCGCTGAAAGAGCACTGTATCTTTTTCGATAAAAATTTCCATGCAATCATATTTTCTGTCTCTTTACGATCGCAGGAAAAGTTACTTTTTGGAATCAATCAAATATGATAATAAACTTAATTCTCAAGTCAATAAGCTAAGATATGTAATGTTTATGCAAACACAGAAACATTTTTTAAATTACATAAAAGCAGGAATAAAAAAACAACTAACTAAACATGTCATATGGGTACACAATATAAAGACCTTCAACTTGTTCAGCAAACTTCATATCCTTAAAGAAATGAATTTTGCACATCTACTAAAAAGGTAAAAAGCGGTTACGATTCTTATTTGGCTTCAACTTTTTTTCTGTAATTTTTTTGCGGTATATTCGTACCCATTTATCTACAGTTGGAAAAAAAAAATAATAAATTTACCTCAATATTTCCCTTCGTGAATATCGAGGTACTGCGATAATTGAGTTGACATTGTAATAAACATAAAGATAATACGAATGAATAGTACTAAAGTTTAAATGAGTGTGAAAAAAAAAAAAAAAAAAGCATGAATACTGTTAGTACTTTTATTTATACAAAACAACAAAACGAACTCATTATTAAAAAATATATATATTAATAATAAATAATGATTACTACATCTTTGTCATTTATTTTCTTGGTCAGACAAACTGATAGCAGTATCTTTTTAAGAAATCTGGATAATGCATTAATGATTTTAATATGCAAGGGGCATTGTGTTTGTGATACCCAAGAAATCACAATAAGTATAGATAATATGAACTAACCACCTCACTATACTAGTGATGACTTTGCATTGGCAATACCAGCTCTGGACGAGAGCTCAATCACATAGAACTTATATTCACATTTGATGATTTTTCTTTGTTTCTAATTCTTATAACATGAGCCCTCATATAATTATGAGGCCTTCTTTTCAAATAAACAGCTTGTAAAGAAATCTGAAGCTCAGATGTGTAGTTGTCTGCTTTTGTTTTAACTGAGAAATCTGATATTCTCTCAGTTCTTTTATTTTTATCTACAAGTTTTCGTGTATAATCACAACTCAATTTTAAATAAATTTATTTCTTGCTATGAGCACACAAGTAAATACCATTTTGATTCTCAATTTACGTTTTCACACTGCGTATTTAAAAATTATTACAGTTACTCTCTTGTGCTTGGTATAAATAAAATCAACTAAAAACACACACACAAAAAAAAATGGTGCTTTATATTAATTTTTACGTATTTTGATGAAAGAAGATATATTTCGCTAATCTTTCTAGAAGGTAAAAATACAGTTTATATTATTCTTGTATCTTCAAATGTTGAAGTTTGAAAAAAAAAAAAAAAAAAAAAAAAAAAAGCATTTTTTTTAACACTTCCCCGTAGTTAAAGGGAAAAAAATAACAAAAAAAAAAAAAAGAGGTTTTGTCGCTTGATCTGCTTAGCCAATTTTAACTAACATTTTATTACTTTGTTACCACGGCACGTCTCATCTCATATAGAAACAAGCAATATGTTTCTGTGGTATATAGAACTTCATATACAGATGTCTGAAAATCTTATTTTGGTCACTCTGAAAAACCTAAACTAGACAAAACACTAAACAATTCCTTGAAAACATTTTGGTATCATTTGATCAAACTATTTTCATTTACTGTTCATTCATTATATTGTTTGTATCGCTTGGTAAGGAACTCGACTTCATTGTTGATCCATTTACTTGGGAGAAGAGAAATCCTGTTGCGTTTCTATGATATAAAACGATAAGAAAATCGTTTTGTACTTATTTTCGTGCATTTATTCCTAACATACTTATTCAAGAATGACAGCTATAAACTGCGCTTGTTCTTATTGCTACAACGGTCTTTTCCTCTGCCTCAATTGTTCTGTCGCAGCGAAAGTAGTTTTACAGGCAAAGTGAAATTAAAGCGGAAGTTAATTCACATTCAGTGGGATCAGCCTTGGGGACAAACTTGACTACTTGGCGATCAAATTTGCCGAAAAATAGTAGCTTAGGTTCCCGAAGTTTTGAAGCTCTCCGACGTACAGCAGCCGAGATCTAGAACTTTCCATGGGATTCTCGATAGAAACTCCGCCAAGCCCCATTACCTAGGGGTAGAAGTGAGTTGACTTTTGCGAGAGAGTGTGTAATCACTATGATTCAGAGTTGTTCAGAGACCTATTCTGAGCGATTGCATTTTGGAGTTGTGCTCTAAGCAACCGATCTTTGCATGTTCGGGAGCTAGAAAAAAATTCTGTTTTGGAGTATTTGATGTTATTTGATTTACTCCTGTGGAACAAGTGACTGTTTTCTTCGTCTGTTCCAGAACATTCGTCGAACAGTGACTTTTGCGTTACGAATGACAGCTTCATTGGACTGTTTCCCAAATATTAGAAGAATTAACAGTACTACTGGACTGTTTTTGAGAATATTCGTTGTAATAACAGTTTTGTTGTACGGATTCGAGGATTTACGTAGAATAAAGTGCATTCATCTTCTAGAGCTTGCCAGTTTCTTTACGAACTACTTTCTCACACTAGAAAGTCTACACGATTCTCGTAACATTATAAACAGAAGAACAAAAAGTGTAAATATGTTTATTAAAATATATTCTTCAAAGGGATTATTTCAAATTATTCTAGGCATTTCTTTAACTAATTCATTATATTTTCTAAAAAAAGAAAAATTAAGCCATTAGAAAAGATATACTTTTTATTTTGGTTTAAAGTAATATATTTCTGTATAGCATTCCCAATGAACTTTTCTCACGAATATATTAAGTAAGAGCATCAAACAGGCTATAATATAATGAATCTTCCTTTTTCACCTTAAAAAGAAAATCGTGTCTAATATATTAGAGTCCCTTGAAAAAGTTTCCCATAATCTTCCAAGAAACAGCTTATGACTATCATAAAATTGAAAAATCCTGGTAGTTTCGCAAATAACTTAAAATATTTCTCTTGTAGTTTAGAAAAAGAATCATAGCACAGCCATAAAATACATTAGTTTATAACATTTCATATCCATAAAATACGTTTTGGATTGGAGGAGTTTAATGTTTATCATTTTTTCATTGAAAGACATCTTTTTTTTTTTTTTTTTTTTTTTAATATTTTGAAGCAATATAAAAATCTGCGTTTATTTATTTATTTATTTTATGATAGATTAAAAAATATGTTTGTTATGATTAATGGGCTTGGTAAAGTTATTTTTAGCGAATTTTTACTATAAAAATACAGGAAAATTGTAACTAAAAGAGCTGCAAGTTGTCTTTGAGACAAGATTTCTTTGAAATTCATTTGCATTAAAAAATAATTTTGTGTTGCACTCAAACGAATTTCTCTTACCCTGGAATATTAAAATAAGGAGCACTGTTATATAAACCTACGTTAAAAACAATTCAAATTAGGCTTCAAAATAGCTTTATTTGGCAAATATATATCTGTGTGAGGGGGGGGGGGGGGTTACCGCCCACCTCAAAGTCCCGTTTGATTACTGTACCTACATTTATATAGAATTCAAATCTGTTAATAAATTTAAAAGTTCATTTAAAATTATTCAGACAACTTTCACAGGCACCATTCTTTGAAGCATATCAACCTTGATCAAACTTTTCAAGTAGCAAATTTGTATTAATTTCAGACAACGATATTTGAATTGCCTGAAATTATTTGTTTTAGAGTTATTCTGATAAGAGACAGAGACAAAGATCAAACGTAAAAAACTTGACTTTGATATTCAGGAAACCTCAAAACGTGTGATTGTACTAAAAAGAAGCGATGAATATTTAGCTTAAAAAATACATTATTTACTATATGGCTATGAGAAAGTATCTCCTCAGGGATCCGCACATTTTCCACAAAGCAAAATAATCTCAAGATTTGGGAACTATTAGTAGCTATATTAAGCCAGATATTATAGTGTGCGTCCGATCTTGCAATGAACTTTTAAAAAATTGAAAGAAATAAAGTAAAAGTGAATAAATGATAACTAAAGAGAAATTTGCACATGTGCGGGTGCTACCACGAACATATTAAAGTCTTTCGATAGCCGAATGTGACATCATGCTGACGTAACATTTTAAAGTAAATTTAAGGTTTTAATCATTTGGTACTTTGGAAAAAAGTTATGATAGTAAACATATCCAACAATTTCCATGTGGAATTAGCGAGCGGAACTACTGATACGATATCTTTGAATTTATAATTTCTGAAAACGTATTTCTACGTCATTATTCGATGATCGAAGCGTTTCGATGTGTTCGTAGTAGCAGCCTATGTAAGGAAAAAAATAAAATCACAAATCGCATGTAAAAATGGCATACGGAATTAAGTCACTTGATTCACCTTTACTATAGTGATACAATAAACCAAATTATATCGATGGAAACAAAGTCAAGCGTGTGAATCTTTTCTTTACATACAGAGCCATCAATTATCCAATTCATTAAGCAATAAAAACATTGCTGCCGAAAAAATTGACTATTAAATACATAAACGTACTCTTAATTTTACTGATGAATTCACCTAGACAAATATTTATTAGAGCTCAGTGTTGACGCTACTATTGCAAATGCAACTAATTATCCATAACCTATTTATTTACTTCGCTTTTGACCCCCTTACTGTGAAAAAAATATTAATTAGCCTAATAGCTTGCAAATAGAAGAGGAATTCATTTGGGACTACCGGGCGAAAGAGGTTAATCCAACTCCGTTTTTACCGGACTTTTCCAAGAGACGGGAATCTGGATAGTTTAGAACAGGATTTTTCGTATTCTAGAGCGGGCTGGAGCTGGCATTGCCCGCAGGCAAGGGAAAGGAGCCGTAATTTAATAACTGCAGATGCATTATCCATGAGTTCGTAGCACGTGTTAAAAATAAGCAAGATCTGTGCGTTGAAGTTTTGGCATGCAAAGTTTGATTCCTACGCACTAATGGAGGGGTCCATGCATAAACCAAACTAAAGTTTCATTTATATAAAACAGCAGCATTATTATTATTTTTTTTTAATAATTATATCTGAAAGGTGCAATTAATTAAGCAAATTACCTTATTTGCATTAGTGTAATGAACTGTTTTGATGACTTTATTGTAAAGGAAATTTTAATACGTACATATTGTTTAATTTTGTAATATATACAGTGAAACCTTTCTAAAAGTCCACCTCTGTTCAAGGACTAACTCGACCAATTTTTACGGTTGTAAATTTTTGCCATAGGATTTAGTACTAATTTACCTTCATAAAAAGTCATTTAGTTGCCAGTATAAAATTGTGTACTTTTCTTAGGGGAGGAGAGGGGTCACGATTTGCGAGGGCAGATTATGTTATTTTTACAGTGGCTTGAACTGACTAGTGACGTCCATATAACGGACTCAGTACACATACGTGTAAAAATAATGTATGGTAAAGAAGAAAAGTAAGTGGTGGTGTATTTTATGAATGTGCATATATACGTGGATAAGTGACTTTTATGCCACTTTGTCATTTATCTAGCATATTTAAATGTTTCTAAGTGAATACACTGTAAGAAAATAAAACCCCGCTGCCAAATTTTAGCCGTAAGTTTTAGAGTGAGACGTAAAATTTACGGAAAATGAGCGGCAAATTGTGGCAAATACGGCATATAAAAATAAATGTATGGTTCAGCTGTAAAATTAACGGCAAAAGTTTGGTAGAAATTTTTCAATATTTTACAGTGTAATGTTGACTTTAGTTGTCAAAAATAGGTGTTAAACCTAGATAATTCATAAAATTGAAAGCTTAAACTAGTATTTCTTTCCAGAAGTTTTTAATGGAAATTAATATATTAATAGAGACCTCTATTTAACTCACAAATGGTGCTAAGATGAACATTTTGCCACTTTGACAGAAGCACTCGTGCTTACTTTATTCGCCTGATGAAGGGTCGTGTGTTTTCCGACCCGAAACAATTGTTGCGAGTTTATTGCATTTTATGGTGTTTATTCAAAGTTTGTAAGCCCCGTGGCAGAAACACGGAGACACGGCGACAATGTCGCAGAAACAGAAATGGTCTTGCAGAAAGATTTTACTTAAGTCAAATAAATTTTGCCATTGTTTTTTTTTTTTTTTTTTTTTTAAAGAGTGAAAAAAAGAGAGAGAGAGAAAGAAACCTAAAAAATGGTTTATAAACTGTTCTGCAGAACAAATTTTCGTTTCTGCAGATACGATCGTCTCAATCCTGAATAAGGAGATGATATAAAGCGGATGTAACTCACTTGGGTTAGCTTTGATACGGCATGCATTAGCGATTCGTGATGCGGTGATATGATTCGGTGTATCGACACTTTTCACTGGTAACCTCTTCACATCCGAACTTCATTTTCGTGTCTCCAAACTTTGTTTTCACGCCGCGCCTGCCGCTCGTGTCGTGTGTATTTATTGTATTGCAAAATGATGTTTTTTCGATAGAATGTGGCTTTGCGACCATTTTCCGAATTTCATATTTCATGTATTTTCAGATTCATGCATAACAAAATAATCCAGTGATTTTTTTTTTTTTTTTTTTTTTTAAATAAGTGCGTGATTGTTGCTGTACCGATTTTCATAAATTTTCTGATTCACGCACGACAAATTAGGTGCATCTAGTGATATATATTTTTTTCTTTAATGTATGCGAAGCGTGCATACGTGCGTGGTCGTAAATACACGTAAATTTTTAAAAGCTGCATTAATTTTAATGTTTGGTTCAAACTATGCAATACATTTCACAAATATATACAGAAATAAGTCTATGGGAGAAATTTGTAACGTCTGTAGTTATACGCAAAATAAAAAATGAAGCTTCAAACCTTGCTTCATAAAATAGAAAATTAAGAGATTAATCTTAAAAATACTTTATTGATTTTTAGCATTTTATGTGTAGTAAAAGATCTTAGCAATAAATATTAATGGTTATCTTAAGTTATAAAATTGATAACTTTTCTAATTTTTTTCTTCAGTAATCATTAATTATTTTAATTGTGATTAAAATACTTAGATTTAAATTTTGTTGTTTAAGCATATGAAGTCGTTGAAAAAATTATTAATTTATTTTACAAAAATACTCTTATCATTAATTTCTACAGCTTGTTCATTTCAATTTTTAAATATTTGAATTTTTAAAAAATGTTTATTTTTTTAATACTGCAAATTAAATAATTATTTTGAATAAAAATCAATCCAAAGGTTTTGTTGATTTTTTTTTTTTTTTTTTAAGCAAAAGGAATTTTATCTAATAGTAGTTGTTTTGAATAAATACTAATTAAACAGCAAATGCTTTTATTTATTTATCTTTATTTACTTATTCGTATAGATATCAATATCAAATATTACTTTTAATTGGTTTCTATTTATTTCATTCATCTGTAATCATTATTTTCTATTATAGGTTTTATCCATGAAATCTGTTACATTTCCCATTTCAACATTTCCTTAAAAATTAAATATTTCACTTGCCTCAATATTTATGAAAATATTTCGGCTATGCTTTGTCTATAATTGTGTTACTTAGATCTTGTATTCTGTTTTACTTTATGTATTTAAATGATGGTATAATTATACATTCTGAATTCTTTAATGTCAAATCACATTTTTTTAGATTTCAAATACACATCTTTATGCTATCTGTATATAATATAAAAAATGAATCTTGTGTATTTAGAATGTTATCTTGCATCTTCCTAATAATCTCAACAACTATGAATGTTGTAAATTATTTATATTTCGTGATAATATTCAGTATTCTATATTAAATTTTACTTTTAATTTGTTGTATTTTAATTCTGAGTTCTGTATTATATTTTATGTTGTTTGGTTTGCACCTTATGAAATAAGTGCATTTGTGCATTTAAATATATATATTTAATGTAAAAAAAGTAATGAAATTTTAAAAGTATTTATAACATTTGTTTAATTTAGACATTTCATGATTTAAGGGCCTTAAAAAAAATTTGCAAATTATTTTTGATGTATTACTGCATTTTATGGTTTGAATTCATTGAATATTTTATAAACAATATTGTATATTAATGTGAACAAAAAATCTGAAGCAATTAAGATCAACAGATTTATTTTCACCTTTCTTAAAAAAAAAAAAAAAAGAGTACTTTCTTGCAATAGTGCAGATATATGCCTTTGTGCCTAGCTAAAATTAAAATACATTGGTTATACTGAATATTATTTACTATTCAAAAATAAATTATTTTGAATTCGTAAATGTTAACTTCACAAACTATTCCTGTAGAAAGATTTTGGTGTTGATGAAGCTTGTCGCAGAAAGCATAATAAATTTCTGCCACAGGGTTTGTAAGTAATATTTTGATCCAGTATAAAATAATCTCTGGAAAACAAAATTATTGCTAAAAAGTTTTTTTAAATTCAAAAAGACTAATATTATATTACTGATTAATACAAAGCTGTATAAAGGGTAGACTTCGTAGGGATCTTCGCTGTATATATAATTAATCTGAAATTATTTAAATAGTAAATTGTGTAGATGACTGAACATTTATTTTTCAGGCTTCTGCAATAATTTCTGTTCATAAAACGAAGAAACAAAGCTGCTTTGCAAATTGCAATAGATCAGAAAGTGGTATATAAAGAAACAGAAATTAAAATATCATTTATTTTTGTAACTAAAATGCAATAATAATAATTTACGCTAAAATTAGTTATAAGAATAATAATCGCCAATAAAGCACATAAATTCTAATAGTATTAAATCTAATTTTAATAAAGGCTATAATTTTATTTCAACATTATATTCTCGATTCTTCATCTGTATCAGAGATTCAGTTTAGATTAAATTTTTTAATGCATTACAAGTTCAAATTATGGCAATTTGCTACATAATTTTGTTTATTACGAACACATTAATAACATTAAATGCTTAAAATTCGCAATAATAAAATCTACACGAAATAGTTTAATAATCTGGCATAACACACAATAATCTAACTAGTAATTGTTTTTTACTTACTTATTCAATAGAAGAAAATATTGCATTCGTAAAATTTTTCCCCTTTGATAGATTTAGATTCATTTGTTCGTTTTGAGATATCTTGAACACGAATTGACTATTTTTAGAAAATGTCCGCCTGTCTCTATGTGATTAAAAAAAAAAAAAAAACTAGTTGGCATAGGTGGACTCTGCTCAGTTCCCCATCATATTTATGTTCTCATAAATTTCTAGTGCGAGACATATTATAATCATGTTAAAAGAAATGAATTTGACCAAAGCTTGATATAGTGACAGAATGAAATCCCCGCTTAATAGGCTATCCACCGTTAACTTCGATATATATATCTTATTCTAATCCATTAATTTATTTTATCAGGGTCAATTCCGTTGTTTAGTTTTCATGCTACTATTTCTAATGCAATAATCCTCAAAATTCATATTTATATGAAAAATTTACAATTTCGCTATGTTGATAAAATCGCAAATTACGAATGATTTACGAAATTTTCCTATTAGAATATTTGTATTCAATCATGTTCAAACAAATATCATAAATGTAATTTTGAAGTTGTCTAATGTATTTATGATCCTCAAAATGGAAATTTATGCTCAATTTTGCCTTATTCTGACATGTTAAGTAAATCGTAAATTCCAAATAACTTACGAATTTTTAAAATTGGAAAAATCATAGTCTATGATATTCATGTCAGTATCCTATATAATATTTCGAAAGTGGTTTGACATCTTTACGATGAAAATATTCCTCAAGATTGACGTTCATGTGAAATTTGGCTCTATGCTGCCATGTTAAGAAATTCGTAATTTTCCAATAACTAGCGAAATTTTTATATTGGAAAATTCATAGTCATTAATATTCATGCCAGTGTTCTAAATAATATTTCAAAAGTAGTCTGACATCTTTACGATGAAAATATCTCTAAAAATTGACGTTTATGTGAAATTTTGCCCTATACTGCCATGTTAAGAAATTCGTAAATTTCCAATAACTTGCGAAATTTTCAAAGTAGCACATTTATAGTTACTAATGTTCATTCCGGCATCAAACCTGATATTTTAAAACTGGTCTGACATTTTTACAGTAAAAAGTTTCCATTTAATGCACGTTTAAGTGAATTTTTGTCCTATTCTTCCATGTTAAGAAAATCGTAAATTTCTCATAACTTACGACGTTTTTTAATTCGAATGTTGCAAAAGAATAGGGTTCTTGCCAGTATCGAAAGTAATATTTTAAAACTGATCTGACCTCTCTGCGATCATTTGTTCGTGAGATATCGTGTTAACAGACTAACAAACTAACGGACTAACACACTGACACACTAACAGACACCCTACAGACAGACACCATACAAATTTTGTCATTTTCGGATTCCTCACACCTGAAAACGTGTAAAAAAGTAAAAAAACCGAGGTCGAAAATTTTCACGGTTACCTAAGTTCCCCATACCTATAGTATGATGGGGAACTAAAATGTGGCAGCCCCAGATCACCAAGTAATGCGCAGAAATTTGATGCTATTTGTATTTAAATCTCTGCTTATAACTCATTTTATAAGTATATTACTTTATTCGTATATCACAAATTTTAAGTCTTTTTAAAGGTGTTAACTCACAAATAATTTATTTATTAGCAATAAAATCGTTTGTCTCCAAAAGCCAGAACTTATAATACTACATATGAACTATTTCATAACGTCATACTATAACTTTTGAATTTATCAATACTTTTGATGAAATTTAATATGAACTACGCTCTTTGCAGAGTATAGTAGAAGATTTTCTAGTTATTTCAAATATATATGCCTATTTGCACTTGCACTATTCAAAATAGCACGAATTATAAATTTTCAGGAAAAATAAATTTATGACTGAAAATCGCTTTTTATCTTTACTTATTATTACTGAAAAGAAAATTCTAAGTTATAAAATATTTTTTTAAATGAATGATAGAATTCAAAACATAGACCTTTTATGTAATAGAATACACAGGTTTGCGAAATCGTACTTTCCCCCCCCCTTTTCCCCCGCTATTTTTAGCGTTTCTAATGTTTTTTGGTACGCTGAATTCAGACATGCATGTTTTTTTTCTTCGTACCACGTAATGGTTTTTCAGAAAGTAAGGATGAATATCTGAATAACTGATACAGAAGCTATAATAGAATCGAAACTTATTATACATAAGATACATTAAAATAGACTGTTATTGACACATTATCTATTAAATATGCCTCTGTTTCTTTGCATCGAAGCTCCGTTTCTCCTGTCCAAGAATTGCCGTCACTTGTTATGCAGCATCCAACAATAATCTGCTAACATGGATAATAATCAGCTAATATTCATCTTCCCTGATACCTCTTTTCCATTTTTTCATGTCTTGATAAGATCTCTCTCCTTGTTCTGCACTCCATTGCCTAGATTTTCCAGGAAGTAATTCAGATGGGAGTTAAGATGGTGGAATTTTAAACTCATTTCTGTCAAAAAAAAAAATAAAAAAAAAATAAATAAATATTAAAACTGTACATGATGAAAAATTTTCATACTTTTTCCTTAATCAGCATTCAAAAATACACCTGAAAAACACATCACATCATTGCAAACCTGTGATATGCAGCCCATACAGTACTGTCTCTGGTCTGGGGACATATTTTCATTCCTCCTGTAACTATTTTAAAAATTTCCGTTTCTTGGGATCTGACAATCTCCCAGGTGGTTCATATTTTGTTTACAACGTTCTTTCTAATAACTTTATTTTAGACAAAATTCTTTAAAAACTATAATAATTAGCCTACTTACCTTCACCACCTTCTAATCATTGACAAAATATCTCACTTAGAAATAGTGACAGTAATTTTATTTCAATTTTTTCTTTTTTCTTCTCCTTTTCTTTTCTTTCTTCTTTCTTCTTTCTTCTTTTTTTTTTTCGGAAGCATGAAGTTTTGTGAGTTTATATTTATTTTGGTTTTATAATTCCCATTTTAAAGTATTTAGAATATTTTTTTACACAATCTGTTAAACATACACAGGAACTCTCTATTCTTCTGAAATTACTTTTATAATACTCTTAAAAGTCTAAGCATGTATTTGGAATTGTCTTTGTTCACTGTAAACAACAGGTTCTTAAAAATAAGTATATATTGTCTCAAAATAGCCCCGAAACAATATATTACTTAAATTTGAAAACCCATGTACTCATTTTTGAGTACATTGACATGTCAAACATAGGGATATTGGGATTTTTATTGGTCAACCCCATTTTTCAGCATGTCAATATTCAAAAATGCGTACATGAGTTTTCAAATTTAAGTCTGTATTGTTTCGGGGCTATTTTGAGACAATATATACTTATTTTTAAGAACCTGTTTTTTACAGTGTTGCAGATTTTGACATTTATAATTATTCTGACTAATAGTTGATGAATGTATAAGTTTGATTTTTCTTTTTGTTAAACAAGTTATATTTACTTTCTGCTTTGTACCTTAAATATTAAACATTCATCGAAAACTTTTCTGCTGTCGCATGTTTGATTTTACTTTCACTTCCGAGTGTTAAATAATTACCATACGCATCATCTTTCATCTAATTCTCTAAGCTTCTCAAATATCCTTACGTTTAAAGCGTCGGAAACCCGATCGACTGTTTATATTCATTAGCACGGTGAAATGGTTCGAAAGCGTCATCATCAGTTAATAGTGCGCGCCTATAAACACCATTTGCGGCTGTACACAGCGGGCGATTTTTCTCGCCCTAATTGCTAAGCTGTTCCTCGACAGGCGGGAATATACTTCCCCCTAATTGTGTGCTTCGACTTGAAAAAGTCGATTCGAAGGCATTTAAAGAGAATTAAACTGAAAGCTTATACAATAAGAATTGAAACTGAATACAATTCTAAATTGAAAGAAAGTCTAGTTTAAATAATTTCTTTGCGAATTTTTTTAAGTTTTAGCACATTTTTCTCCCTTTTGTTCTAATAAGTGGAATAATGTAAAATTTAAAGTATAAATTTTTTTTTTTGATTTTTAAGAGATTTAGTTACTTATTTGTTTTTCTTCAAGTACATATTTTTTATTCTCAATTCAATTATTTGAAAATATATTATGCTGTTATGAAATGCATATCTGCTGGCTTGTTGAAATTTTAGTACAATATTATATTAATAATAATAATAAAAATAATATTATTGTTATATAATATCCATACAATAATAATTCAGGTTTAACTAGTTTTATGCGATTTTAGTTGATGTGAATTTTAATTAATGAAATATTTTTTTTCGGACGTCCCCTCAATTAATGCTAAGAAATTTTCAGTTACTGCGCAAAAGCACACGATGGGTGCCATTAGATTGACTCTGAAAAATTTTCTCTGAATTGAAGAACTTATTGAATTGAAGCCAAAATGATTTTATATCTAAGAAGAATAAGGGGAAAAAAAAGTAATTCCACACAGGGGAAAAAAAAATCAAAAAATATTTTTTTTAAATCAGAAAATGAAAATCTTCAAATTTGTTTGTTTGACATTTTCAAATTGCATTTGACAGAAAGAAGCAAACATAACAATTTAAGTGTGAAAGAGTAAGGGGTTAAAAATTAAATTTTGTGTTAATTCAAATGTATTCTGAAAAAAAAAAAAAAAAAAAAAAAAAAAAAAAAAAGAAGGAGTAGTTGGCATAGGTGGACTCTGCTCAGTTGCCAATTATGTATACTATGTTCTCATACATTTCTAACACAGGGCATATTATATTCATGTTAATGAAAATACATTTGCTCGACACGGTGACAGAATGAAATGCTTCACCTAATGGACTTTAACATCTGTAATTTTGATTCATTTACCTTATCCTGATTTATTAATTTTATTAGTGTCAGTTACGCATTTTAGTTTTCATACTATTCTATATTATTTTCAAGGCAATGATTCCTATAATGCAAATTTATAGAAAATGTTGCTTTACTCTGCTGTGTTAAGAAATCTTAAATTTCAATTAACTAACGAAATTTTCAAATTACAGTATTTGAAATCAATGAAGTTTAAGGAAGTATCACAAATGTAAAATATAATATTTTATATTTTATATATAATGCCCCTTAAGATATTTTAAAGCTAATCTGATATCTTTACAGTAAAAATATTCCTTTTAAGGCACGTTTAATCGAAAATTTTCCCAATTCTCCCATGTTAAGAAAATCTCAAATTTTGAATACCTTTACACACAAATCTTAAAAATCCGATCCAATCCAACAATTTCCAAAAAACTGACCATAAAATCCTTAAAAAAAAAAAAAAAACTACGTAGAGTACCTTTCAATAAAGAGTATTTCTTCACCAAACTATAGAGATATCTATTCCCCTTTAGCGTCCAAATTTTCAAAACTCATCCTAACCAGTGTTGCCAACATGAAAGGACATTTTTATTTAATAATTACTATACTAATTTTAAAGAATGTTGTTTGATATATGACAAATATAAAATTAGGAAAACATAGCAATTAAAAATCAGTGTTGGATATTAATATAAAAGTTCCTACAATTGGCTACACAGATACTTACGCACCTACAAATTTGTAACACTGATTCTAACTGACCTACATATTGGCAACATTGATACTAACTCACTAACAATAAATCGATTTCTAACGTCAATCCTTTGTATAACTCAAAAATTTCTACGAAATCACTAAGGCGCCTTACAAGCTATTTGAATAATGGTGATAAAGTTCCAACAAAGTCTGTTTTTTTTTTCCCCTTTAGAATTATTTAAATGTGCTTAGTTGTTAAACAAATAAATTTTTAAACTCTTTTTCTCGAATAAACTACATCAGCACTTTTCATTTCAAGCATTTGCACGTACATAAATACAGTTGAACCTCGTTAACGTGAATCTCAAGGGGGATAATTTTTTTTTTTCATGTTATCAGTAATTCATGCTATCAGTAACTAATGTTCATATAAATAAAATAATCTTCATTTTGACGGGTATTGGGGAAACAGTTCATGTTAAAAGTAATTCACGTTAACAGTGTTCACGTTAACGAGGTTCGACTATACATACAATATTTTATCATGATTCTCGAGTACTATGTAAAATTCGATCGTTTGCGCATAAAACTGGTAAGCAAAAATTTACTATAAAACTAGTTGCCATTGGTGGACTCTGCTCAGTTCCCCAACATATTTATGTTCTCATAAATTTCTAGTGCGAGGCATATTATAAACATGTTAAGAAAAATGAATTTGACCAAAGCTTGACACAGTGACAGAATGAAATCCTCGCCTAATAGGCTATTCATCGTTCACTTCGATATATTTATCTTATTCTAATCTATTAATTTATTTTATCAGGGTCAATTCCGTTGTTTAGTTTTCATGCTACTATTTCCAATCCAATAATCCTTAAAATTTCTATTTATATGAAAAATTTTCAATTTTGCTATGTTGATAAAATATTAAATTACGAATAACTTACGAAATTTTCTTATTACAATATTTGTTGTCAATCATGTTCAAACAAGTATTATAAATGTTATTTTGAAGTTGTCTGATATATTTATGATCCTCAAAATGGACGTTTATGCTCAATTTTGCCCTATTCTGCCATGTTAAGTAAATCGTAAATTCCAAATAACTTACGAATTTTTTAAATGGGAAAAATCATAGTCTATGATTTTCCTGCCAGTATCCTAAATAATATTTAAAATGTGGTTTGACATCTTTAAGATGAAAATATCCCTCAAAATTGATGTTTATGTGAAATTTTGCTCTATTCTGCCATGTTAAGAAATTCGTAAATTTCCAATAACTTACGAAATTTTTATATTGGAAAAATCATAGTCAATAATATTCATGACAGTGTCCTAAATAATATTTCAAAGATGGTCCGACATCTTTACGATGAAAATATCTCTTAAAATTGAGGTTTATGTGAAATTTTGCCCTATTCTGCCATGTTAAGAAATTCGTAAATTCCAAATAAATTGCGAAACTTTCAAATTAGCATATTTATAGTTAATGGTGTTCATTCCGAATTCAAAACCGATATTTTAAAACTGTCCTGACATCTTCACAGTAAAAATTTTCTAATTAATGGACGTTTAAATGAAATTTTGCCCTATTCTCCCATGTTAAGAAAATCGTAAATTTATAATAATTTACGAAGTTTTTTAATTCGAATGTTGCAAATGAATGCGGTTCTTGCTTGTGTCGAAAGTAATATTTTAAAACTGATCTGACTTCTTTGCGACTATTTGTTCTTGAGATATCGTGTACACAGTCTAACAAACTCACTAACGGACTAACGGACTAACAAACTAACAGACACCCTACAGACGGATACCATACAAATTTTGTCATTTTCGGATTCCTCACACCTGAAAACGTAAAAAAGTAAAAAAAACTGAGGTTGAAAATTTTCACGATTCCCCATACCTACAGTATGATGGGGAACGAAAAATCAATATTGAGTCACAAGAAACCAAATCGAAATTACGTTAACTTAACAGAAAGCATATAGACAGGTTTCTTTCTTAGGTGATAATTTTAATTACAGTGCTTTATATGGATGTAATTTAAAACATGTTCCTTTTTAAAACTGAATTGTTTTTATCTTTCTTAGGTGATAATTTTAATTACAGTGCTTTATATGGATGTAATTTAAAACATGTTCCTTTTTAAAACTGAATTGTTTTTATCTTTCTTAGGTGATAATTTTAATTACAGTGCTTTATATGGATGTAATTTAAAACATGTTCCTTTTTAAAACTGAATTGTTTTTATCTTTCTTAGGTGATAATTTTAATTACAGTGCTTTATATGGATGTAATTTAAAACATGTTCCTTTTTAAAACTGAATTGTTTTTATCTTTCTTAAGTGATAATTTTAATTACAGTGCTTTATATGGATGTAATTTAAAACATGTTCCTTTTTAAAACTGAATTGTTTTTATCTTTCTTAGGTGATAATTTTAATTACAGTGCTTTATATGGATGTAATTTAAAACATGTTCCTTTTTAAAACTGAATTGTTTTTATCTTTCTTAGGTGATAATTTTAATTACAGTGCTTTATATGGATGTAATTTAAAACATGTTCCTTTTTAAAACTAAATTGTTTTTATTTTATATAATATTTAATGCAACAATGAGAGTTATATTAAAGGTCATATAGAATATTTTCGATTATAGCCATATTTGTTCAAGGTATGGCTATAAACATTACATTCTATAAGAAAAAATTTCTGGTGGGAAATCTTTGAATGTGACCCGTACATACACGTTCAGCACTACGAGAATTTTATGACTTAATTCTGTTACATATAAATTATGTTTTTATGGGTATTTACGATAGTAATGTTTTTAAATTTTACTATAAATAAAGTTAGTTCTGATTAGCAATAGTTCTGATAAGGGCAGTGGATTAGTTCTGTTGGGTATTGAAAATAATATAAGCATTCAGTAGAACAGTAATATTAATTATAGAAAGGTAAGTCTTTATTTGCGAAAATAATTAAATCTTCACTTACCTTCTATATATTCAGCAGTGCTCGTGTCTTCTAGCACTTAATTGCTGTTGTCTTGAAAACTTCCTTGGTTAGAGTCTTAATCACTTATCAGGAGTTTTATTTAAATTCATTGGGTGTAATTTACTTATAATTAGTAGAAAAATGATGATGATTAATATTAATTAATTGAGGAAACAATTTAAATCAAGTATGCTATTTATTTAAATAATTTTGTGGAATGCATTTTAATGTATCCATCTTGTTCCAAAACTTATTACATACTAAGGTTTAATATATATATATATATATATATATATATATATATATATATATATATATATATATATATATATATATATATATATATATATATATATATATATACGTCTATTTTTAGATTAGTTGCATCATTACATTAAATTTAGGAGATAGTGTATAACAATTTTGGAGTAAACAGAAGAATCATTTACTTTTTAATATTAATAATAGCATAAGACTGAATAAACAAACGCGGTAATTTGAAAAGTTCTTTAAATACAGTCTGTATCAGTTTGTTACAGTAAATAAAATGATCAAAGTGTTCATTTCCAGACGATAAGTCTTTTCATATGATTGAGTAGAGTAAGCACATTCTGTTCAAGGTTATATTCAATGGCAGGTAATAAAGTTATTTTTTGGTAGAGCCAATCTAGATCAGGTGTTGAGTGATGACTATTTCTATCAATTATGTATGATAACGTCACCTATCATTTCACACAGACAAAAATTTCGTCAACTTAGCTTTTCACAGTTAACATTTTACATAATTATTCTGGTGCAAGTTTTAATAATTGATGCTGACATATGGTCATTGGAAAAATTGCAAAAATTGATGCCGGAGTCACATACCGGACGATATACACCCAACTATTTCAGCTTAATTTTTCACGTCTTAGTTTTTGATACCTCACATATCAAGTTTAGTACACTTATATGACATAAAAGCTGAGGTGTGTCGTGTGTCCTATACATAAACGGAATTAAATTGCAGCTTAATAACTTTATCTGTCCACCTTTATTATACCTAAATTAAATCAGCATAGTTTTACGTAATGATCATCTCATGTATCAAGCCTTATGGATTTATACAGAGAAGAAATCATATCATAGCATCGCCACCTGTTGAATGAAATATTCCAAAAGCTAATCAATTCAGTTATGCCAAGTTGAAACCAAATATATCAATTTTATTTTTCCGACTGAGTGAAAATAATGCCTGGACCGGGAGTCGAACCCCGGATCTTTGACTTACAAGGTCAAGGCTCTACCAATTGAGCTATCCAGGCCGACACCTCGGTCAGCATTACTCACTCAGACAACCTTTAGGCCACCCAGGCAACCTTTCTGCCTAAAGGTTGTCTGAGTGAGTAATGCTGACCGGGGTGTCGGCCTGAATAGCTCAATTGGTAGAGCCTTGACCTTGTAAGTCAAAGATCCGGGGTTCGACTCCCGGTCCAGGCATTATTTTTAGTCAGTCGGAAAAATAAAATTTCAATAAATATGATTTTCTTCCACAGTTGATTGTGTGATTTTAATAAAAATTGCAAATCTATCAAGTTTGATTAAATCTCATTCATTGGTTCGTAAAATACAGGATCCACAATATTTTGCTAACACATATACACACAGATGGAAATAGAAAAAAAAAAAAAAAAAAGAAGAAGAAGAAGGTTAAATCGTGTTCACAACATCTCAAAATGTGTAAATTCATCGAAAACCGGAAATTTTCACAATTCCAGTACTTTCTTCTTATGTATTTAGTAGAAAGTAAAAGAAAGATACAGAGAGTTGCCAGCAATACTTCCTATTTAAGAACTCCTGCACGGAACTTATTAAAACTTTAAATTTAATTCGACTTACACCTAAATTTGTACTTGATTAGATGCTTATAAATTATTTTTTTCTTTCTTTCTTCGTTCGCCTAATAAGCGTCTTTATTACATGCATTTAGTGCAATTGTTAGATTTCACCATTTACCTTCATAAATAAAATGATTATAATAAATAAAATATCATGATGCATAAAATATGAAAATGCATATCGCTTAAAAGGTGGTGCCTCAATGTCATTCTTTGGCAATATGCCTGAACGATATATCTTGAATCCTGTAGCTGGAAAGTACCTCTATGTACTCTCTGAGACGGTTTATTTAATTTTGTTTCTATCATTTAATTCCGAATAATTTTATGTCATGTTTACATGTATATTATATGAAGAACTTTTCTTTTTTACTTTCTTCTATGTTCAATAGAAGAAAGTGTTGGATTCATAAAACAATTTGATTTCCGGTTTCTACGGATTTACACGTTTTGAGAGGTCCAGAAATCTATTTGATCATTTTTAGAAAATGTCTGTCTGTGTATGTGACAAAAAATTTGTGGCGACTGTATCTCAGGAACTACAGCATAGAATTTCTTATAAATTTATATGCAGATGCACATTGTCCTAATTTAGTGCCTAACAACTTTGGTGTTAATTGTTCAACAAGTGGCGCTGCTATACCGCGATTTTCACAATTTCAGGGAAAGATATATCTCAAGAACTATTGCACGAAATCGCATATAAATTTATATGCAGATGCACCTTGACCTAAATTAGTGACAATTGCTCAGAAGGTGGCGCTGCTATACAGCGATTTTCACAATTTAAGGGAAGGCTATGTCTCAGGAACTACGGCACAGAATTCTACATAAATTTATATGTAGGTTCATCTCAACATAAATTAGTGTCTAACAACTTTTAGTGCCAATCTCTCAATAGGTGTCGTTGCTATACGTCATTTTTAGCAATTTTAGGGAAAGCTATATCTCAGGTTCTATTACGTATAATAAAACAAAACTTGATACGTAAGAAAGCCATTTTCAGTTTGGATGCATGTCAGCCTAGTAAGAGGCACTGCTATACTGCCATTTTTCCCGAGAACGGGGAAGCTATGGCTCAACTTCTATGGCATATAACTGTACGAAACTTGATGTATGAGATAACCATTATGAAAACACAAGACTTTATTTATAGGGAATAAAACTGTCTTTCTTTTCTTATATTTAGTGTTATTTTTCTTTAAGATGAAAATCGTGTGCATTCTTTGTATTAGATAATTTTAATAAATAATAGTTTTAATAAAATATTTTTACTGATTGAATTTCTGTAGGAAAATATAGAAGAAATTCTTATGGTGGCCATAACATACTAGTTTTTTTTTTTTTTTTTCTGTTGAATAGAAATTCCGTAGATTTTATATATACATACTACTTACAATATTACGAAAAATAATAACTATGTTTTAAAAATATATGAGGATGTTAATTAATTAATATTAAAACGGAGACTTGGTGCTTATTTTATTTCATTCATTCATGCTTGCGCTTTCTTTTTCATTTTTGCCCTTTATCCAAGACATTCAAGGGTTTTTTTTTTTTTTTTTTTTTTTTTTTTTTTTTTTCTGTGTGTGTTAAAATGATATAAGAATAAACTTTTTGGTGAACTTTGATGTATTATTTTTGTGATTAGTGATTATTTTGCTAAGCAGTATATTACTTTCTATAGCATTACAAAGAGAGAGAGAGAGAAAGGAAAAGAGAAGAATTGAATGCAAGGTACAAATATGAAATGCAAGGTTAAAAATAGGAATGAGTGCCCTAACGGCACGAAAAGCGTCACATCTGCTTACCTATCTGGGGAGAAGTTATGTTAGTTTTATTGTAGGTCAGTTCATGTTTTAAAGTATTCTTTAAAATAATTTTTTCTCAAATACTGCATTCATGTGTTAATATTTTTGCTGGGGAGAGAAAATCACAGATATGTAGAAAATCACAACTTATTTTCTAACTTAAGAAGAAATATTTTGGAAAAAAAAAAAAAAGAAGTAGTCATTTGATTAACGATTTTTTTTTATATATTATATAAAATACATATTAAGATTAATATATTAGCATTATGTTTGAAGTATAGTATTACTTAAAGGATATTCCCCAGAGACGGTCATAAAATAGGAAAGAATTATATCTTAAGCGAAACGTTACTAAATGTCACTTTTTATTTCACGGAGTCGGTTAAAAATCAATTTCACGCAATAACTTAACACTTTACTTGCTGTTTTGTTTATTTGCGACGTTTTAGACGACAATCGCCGTTCGCGAGCGGTGTTGCAACAGACAATGGCCGATCAAACGATCCCTGCGGATAAAAAAGAAAATAATAATATTGTCTAGTTGAAACTGAACATTCCAATGATTTTTCGCCCTCAAAACAACAGCTAAATGCGCCCGTGTCAAGCTCTTATTCCCTCAGGTCCTCTCAAATTCAACCGGTCCATTTGTCGCCAAGGTAACCAGCTTCCGAACGCACTCGGGCCAATCAGCATCAAACAGCGTCACGTATGCTGCAGTGTCGCCCAATGAATTGGCCTGCTGAGTTTGATTGAAAGCTTTTCTTTGGACCACGCCTTTGTTTCCATAGATACAGGATGCTACTTTTGAGCTCCTTTTACTCTCTTCTTGAACGCCATTTTTTCCTGGATAGTAGTTTTGTTCTCCGGTCGCTCGAAGCGTAGGAAGTGAAATATTTATTACTTTGCCGGCTGATTTTTTTTTGTTTTATTTTGTTGTTTTGAGGCTTTTTTTTCTCTAGCTTTTTTCCCCCCTTCTCTGGCTTGGTTGTTTTGGTGGCTTTAGAGAAAATCGTGTCTTCTTGGCGACGGTTTTCAAAAAAAGTAAAAAATATTGTATGAGACTTTAATCACATGTGTAAGAGCGGCTAAGAGAAAATTTGTTTGTTCTGAATGTAAAGGTAAATTGCTCTCTGATTTCGCTCGTTTAGTAAATAAGAAGGACTGTGAAGTTTACATTCTTTGATTTCTCTCCTTTTTTCCTTGGGTTAAGTTTTTAATTAGTATTAAATTAATTGTTTTCAGATTTTCTTTTTCATAGAGTATTTTTTTGCCACCAAATAAAATTATTTGCAGTCATTGAAAAATTCAATAAAAAAGTAAAAAGCTCCCCCTTTTTTTTATGTTATTGGGGTAAAAATTAATGAGAACAATTTTAAAAACTAACTTTACTTAAAATGAGTAATTGGGACATGTCTTTAATAAATCTTATTCCTTTCGGCAAGTAACGTGAAAATAACTGTTTACATTATTAAAAGTTTTACCACAACCTAGACACTACAATCTTATAGTTTTTAAAAATATTTATAATGTGTGTGCTTCTATAAAACATTTTATAACTTTTTTTTTTTTTTTTTTAATTCAGAAAGAGAACAAAGGATTTAATTTGTAAAACTGTGTTCTGTTGTCCGCCTCAATACAAATTTTTAAAATTAAAAAAAATATATATATTTTATCTTAAAGCAATTTTCAGTTTTTTGAATTTTATATGTTATCATGTAACTTTTTTATGATTGTATTTAACTTTTGATAAATATTGAAATTCCAAATTAAGAAGAGATTGGTATGTTTTATAGATGATTAAACTATATAACAAAATATAATTATGAATTTCAACTTTTGTATTTCCGTTTTTCTTTTCAGATTTCTTTATGCAAGTTTTTATATAAGATATGCAAACAAATCTGCTAAATTGAAATACATTTTTGTTTCAAAATTCAGAAAAGCATACTCAAAATACTATAAAAGTATTAAACTATAAACTTATTTTTTTTAAAATAAGGAATATGAAATTTGTAAACACATAATTGAGGCTGCTCTTCTACCCACCCACTCACCTTTTTTTTTTTTTTTTTTTTTTTCCACGATAATGGGTCGTGGCTCATTATTTTATCCCAAAACAATTGTTGCATGCTTGTTCATTTTAAGGTATGTGTGTAAAAAAAAAAAAATGTATTATTTTTCAAAAGCAAGTTGTACGATACTTTTAAAAGACCTTGGCATTTTATTCATCAATGATTGATTTACTTCAATGATTTATTCAATGATATGCTTCATTATTTTACTTCAATATACTTTTCATAGATTTTCGACTGTTGTAGTGTTTTTTCCACAAGGATCTTTTTCTTTTTCGATGACAATTGTGCGACATTGCAGTATGTATATATATATATATATATACAGGGTGGTTATAGTAAAACTTTCCCTATAAACAGCATCCTATAGCGCAAACGGGTGAACGGAATGCAACGAAATTTGGTATATAGACTATACACGAAATGCGCTCACGGAATTTCGAAAAAAAAAAAAAAGTTCCTACATGTCCACCAGAGGGCATCTTTTCCGGAAAATATTAAATTTAACACAACAAACGACCAAAACGGAAAACAGTAACAAATATTTTATTTAATTAGTATTTATATTTAATATTTAAACAATTGCTGCGTAATGGTGTAGTTTATGGAATTAAAATTTTGTGATTAAAATGGTTTTTAATCACAATTAATCTTCATAAATTATGTAAAACGCGTTATTAAGAAATTATCTTATGGAATTACTTATAAACATTGAATTTATTTAGTTATGTCATAATTATAATACATTTTATTGTAATAAAAATAAAAATTTGAAAAAATGAAAATTGACTTCAAATGTTTTATCTTTTCGTTAATAGGATAAGGATAAAAAATTGATGAATAAAAATATCAGTAAAATTTATTTATTAGTAAAAAAAAAAAAGTGCCATATTAAATTATTTTAAAATAAGTAATTTTTTTATAATAATAATAATAATTAATTAAAATAAAAAATATATTTAAAAAATGTATGCCTGTTTTCCTATTGGAAAAAAAAAAAAAAAAAAAAAAAAAAAAACGCATATTTTTTAAAACAAGTTTGCAAAGCAATAGCTTCCTTCAGTCTGTACTTATTAGCAAAATATTTAATTTTGAAACATTTTTTTTTTTTTTTAATAAGAAGCACAAAAGCTTTGGGAATGTAATTTAAAGGTTTATTTATTTATTTTATTTTTCTTCTAATTGTAAAAATAAGTAAATAAATAAAGATATTTAGGAACTTAACTGGGATGAGTGTTCTGGGAATTACACTTTATCTGCTAAAATTTCTCTATTTAAAAATAGAGTGGTTTATAAATTAGCTGAATGTAGAATATAAAATAAATGAAAGATATATAGCTGAAGAAATTAATAAATAATTAGTAAAGCAACTACTAAAAGATTTCTCCTGAGTTCATTTCTGCAAAATTTCACAAAATTTGATAAAATGCATCATATATATATATATATATATATATATATATATATATATATATATATATATATATATATATATATATATATATATATATTCGTTCAAAATATCTGAACTTATGTGTGTGTTTACTCTTATACGTCTAATAATTATTGCTTTGAGCATATTATCACCAACCAAATTGAATATGATGCTTCAACGTTTTCATATATGATACATTTCTTAACATAAAATACACCGACTTGTAATTAATAATTGTGATAATGTATTTACAGAATCTCTGTTTTCTTATTTAGCTAACATTTTAATTACTGGAAATTATCATACAAAACATTCTCCGTGAAAAGTATGTATTACTAATCTTCTAACTATGTAAGAAAAACTTTGAAATAACTTTTTGAATAAATAAATAAATAAATAAAAACGAAAATCCCTTTGCTGTATGAAAAAAAACACGAGAAAGTTTTGTCTGTAAAACTACTTCTTCCTTCAACAGAGTGCTCTTGTAATGAAGTCGATCGCTGTTGGAAAAGGTTTTTATTGTCTTCATAACGAATCCTTATAACGACAAAGTTAATAGCGATATTTTATATAAAAAATAAAATTATAAAACATCACACGCAATTACGTTGTAGTTTAATTCTAAAGACTTTTTAAATAAATATAAATAAAGACATTATAAATATATATATATATATATATATATATATTTTTAAATACTATGACTGAATATAGAACCATCTCCAATATACTTACAGTGGTCGATATCAAAACATCAGAAAAATATTCTTTGTTATTTCTTCATGGGATATTTCAATTTCTTCCGGTGAAATTTTTGAAATGGTTGAAGTTTATCACTGACGGAGAAGTTTTTAAATATTATTATTATTGTTATTATTTTGTGAATCTTTTGAAGGTGTTAGAATGTTAATTGAGATAATTAATCCTGTAATAATTATATGAGTAATAAATAAGTAATATATTTGAAGTGCTTATTTTACTTAAATTGTAGGAGAGCCTTGGAAAACATTACGAATAAATAGTCTGCTTTAAACAGCTTGTTAATACTACAAAGACTAAATCTGTACTGATAAGTATAAAGGATTTAAGTCCAAAAGTGCCGATTTTGAGTTAAGTACATAGTCAGACTCAGAAAAAAATTCTCTATCGATTGGTATAAAGGATTTAAGTCTATGCCATTTAGTCTTTGAGAAAATCCATTGATAAAAAAAGGTTCAAGTCAGAAATTTACCATTCATGTATGGTATAAAATATTTAATTCAATTTTTTTCCGTTATTAAATGAAGGTTGGCAATCACTGAATGGTATAAAGGGTATAAGTCAACGAAATACCTTTTTCCTAATCGATTCTTCTGATTTGTTTTTAATTAGTTTAACTTTATTTTTCGTCTCCTGAAAAATCAAAAATATGGACTTAAATCCTTTATACTTATCAGTACGGAAATATTCAGATATTTTTTATTTACTTATGACTATCGTTTTTTAAAGTATCAGATTTATTTATTTATTTTATTTATTTATTTATTTATTTATTTTATTTTATTTATTTATTTATTTATTTATTTATTTATTTATTTTTTTTTTTGGGGGGGGGGGGGGTGTTAGTTGTGTTATAATTTTAGCGATAGAGCTACATGAACGTAAAAATCCGGAGTCAAAAATTTTTAGGAGCCAAATATTTTGTTTCAATCGAATATAGAAGAAAGTAAAAATGGGAACAATTGCAGGATGCTATCGTATCCATTTTTACTCTTTCTGTATTTAATAGAAAAAAGGATTGGATTTGTAAAAATTATCGATTTTCTGTTTTCGACGGATTTATGCATTTTGAGAAGTCAAGATCACGATTCGACCATTTTTAGAAAATGTCTGTCTGCTTGAATCCGTGTATGTTACAGAATTTGTGACAGCTCTAACAAAATAACTAATGCAGAGAATTTCATATAAATTTATATATAGTTGCACCTTGACATAAACTGGTGCATATAAACTTTTTGTGTAAATTGCGTAACAGGTGGCATTATTATCCGATATTTTCATAACTTTTAATACGGCTGAATTGGACGAAATTTCGTGTAAATGGGCGCAATGATAATTATGGTTTTCGATTCACTGGAAAATTATGAGGAATTATTTATAATTGTAACAAATAACCAGGAAAAAATTTGTGCATATGTAGGGGTATGGCTCCAACCAACCCTCTCCTCCTAAATATTTATATTTCCAATATCAATATTTTTAAAAGAACGTGTCAATAAGTTTAAAACTAATGATTGTATTATAGATATGCGATAATTAAGTCATCATTCTTTTTATTTATTTAACGAGAAAATCTGAAAAATAAAAAGATTTTTTTCAGATATCTTTTTTAGACGCTTAGTATCACACTTCTCTGAAATGAAAATAGTTTGCATTCGTTATAAAATAGTTTTAATAATTGTTGTACTGTGTGAATTGGTATAGGAATATAAAGAAAGTTTTGTAATAGCCACAACATATTAGTTTTATGGTGGCGAAGAACTGTACTCATTTATTTAGACTTAACATTTAAATAATTGTTGCGTAATGGTGTGCTTTATGGAATTAAAATTTTGTGATTAAAATGGGTTTTAATCACAATTAATCTTCGTAAATTATGTAAAGCGCGTTATTAAGAAACTATCTTATGGAATTACTTATAAATATTGAATTTATTTAGTTATGTGATAATTATAATAAATTTTATTGCAATAAAAATAAAAATTCGAAAAAATGAAAATAGACATCAAATCTTTTATTTTTTGTTTATGGGATAAGAAATTAATGAATAAAAATATCAATAAAAGCTACAAATAATAATAATAATAATAATAAATAAATAAATAAATAAATAATAATTTTGTGCCATATTAAATTATTTTAAAATAAGTATTTATAATAATAATAATAATAATAATTAATTTAAATGAAAATATATTAAAAAAATGTATGCCTGTTTTTATATTGAAAAAAAAAAAAAAAACATATTTTTGTAAAACAAGCCTGTAAATCAATAGCTTCCTTCAATCTATACTTATTAGCAAAATATTTAATTTTGAGACTTAAAAAAAAAAAAAAAATAAATAAAAATAAAAATTATGAGAAACACAAAAAATAAAATTTTCGGAATGCAATTTAAAGTTTTTTATTATTATTATTATTATAAAAATATGTAAACAAATAAAGATTTATTTATGAACTTATCTGGGAAGGGTGTTCTGGGAATTACACTTTACTTGCTAAAATTTCTCCATTTAAAAATAGAGTGGTTTATAAATTAGTTGAATGTAGAATATAAAATAAATTGAAAATACATAGCTGAAGAAATATTAATAAATAATTAGGAAAGCTACTGTTAAAAAATTTCTTCTGAATTCATTTCTGTACAATTTTACAAATTTTGATAAAATGCATCACATTTTTTCTTTTTTCTCTTTCTTTTCGTACAAAATATCTGAAAGTACGTGTGTGTTTGCTCTTATATGTCGGATAATTCTTGTTTTGAGCATATTATCACCAAATTGAATATGATGCTTAAACTTTAATCCACTTTTTCATTAATGACATATTTTTTAAGATAAAATATACCGACACGTAAATAGCAATTGTGATAATCTATTTAAAGAATTTCTTTTTTGGTATTTAGCTAAAATTTTAATTGCTGGAAATTATCATACAAAACATTCTCCACGAAAAGCATGTAATACTAACCTTCTAACTATGTAAGAAAAAGTAAGAAACACGAGAAAGTTTCGCCTGTAAAACTACTTCTTCCTTCAATAGAGTGCTCTTGTAATGAAGTCGATTACTGATGGAAAAGGTTTTTATTGTCTTGATAACGAATCCTTATAACGATAAAGTTAATTGCGATATTTTATATAAATAATAAAATTATAAAACACCACGCGCAATTATGTTGTAGTTTAATATCTAAAGAAGTTTCAAATGAATACAAATATAAAGACATTATTAATATATATTTTAAACTTTTTTTTTTTTTTTTTAATACTGCGATTGGATATAGAACCATCTGTAATATACTTACAGTGGCCGATATCAAAACATCAGAAAAATATTCTTTGTTATTTCTTCATGGGATATTTCAATTTCTTCCGGTGAAATGTTTGAAATGGTCGAAGTCTATTACTGACGGAGAAGTTTTTAAATATTATTTGTGCTTTTGTGTATATTTTGAAGGTGTTAGAATGTTAACTGAGACAATTAATCCTGTAATAATTATATGAGTAATAAATAAGTAATATATCTCAAGTTCTTAGTTTATTTAAATTGTAGTATAGCCTTGGAAAACATTACGAATAAATAGTCTACTTTAAACTCCCTTTTAATACAATGACTGAATATTCAGACATTTCTCATTTAATCACGGCTATCGTCTTTTAAAATATCAGACTCTACTCTTTTTTTTTTTTTTTTTTTTGTGTGTGTGTGTGGGGGGGGGGGGGGATCTTGGTTATGTTATATTTTTAGCTATAGAGTTATATGAACGCTAAAACTCGGAGTCAAAAACTTTTTCGAGTCTAATATTTTTTTCAATCGAATTTAGAAGAAAGTAAAAATGGGAGCAATTGTAGGATCCTATCGTCTCCATTTTTAATCTTTCTGTATTTAATACAAGAAAGAATTGGATTTGTAAAAGTTACCGATTTTCAGTTTTCGATGGATTTATGCATTTTGAGAAGTCAAGATCATGATTCGACCATTTTTAGTAAATGTCTGTCTGTGTGTATCCATGTATGTTACAGAATTTGTGATAGCTCTAACTAAATAACTAATGCAGAGAATTTCATATAAATTTATATATTTATGCACCTTAACATAACCTGGTGCATATAAAATTTTGGTGTAAATTGCATAACAGGTGCATTGTCATCCCCTTTTTTCATAAGTTTTAATATGGCCGAATTGGACGAAATTTAGTATAAATGGGCGCAATGATAATTATGGTTTGCGAATTACTGGAAAGTTATGAGGTATTATTTATAATTGTTATAATTAACCTGGAAAATTTTGTGCATATATAGGGGTATGGCTCCAACCAAACCCCTCCTCCTAAATATTTATATTTCCAAGTATTTTTCAAAAGAACGTGCCAATAAGTTTAAAACTAATGGTTGTATCATACATATGCGATAATTAAGTTATCGTTCTTTTTATTTATTTATTTATTTATTTAACTAGAAAAATCTGAAAAATAAAAAGCATTTTTTTAGATGTCTTTTTTAGGCATTTAGTATTACACTTCTCTGAAATGAAAAGAGTTTGCATTTGTTATAAAATAGTTTTGATAATTGTTGTAATGTGTGAATTGATATAGGAAAATAAAGAGTTTTGTAATAGCCACAGCACATTAGTTTTTTGCTGGTGAAGAGCCGTATTCATTTATTTAGATTTAAACAATTATTGTGCAATGACGTATTTTATGGATTTAAAACTTTGTAATTAAAATGGTTTTTAATAATAATTAATCTTCATAAATTAAGTACAGCGCGTTATTAAGAAATTATCGTATGTAGTTACTTATAAATATTGAATTTATTTAGTTATGTGATAATTATAATAAATTTTATTGCAATAAAAATAAAAAATTGAGAAAATAAAAATCGACTTGAAAGGTTTTACATTTTCGTTTATGGGAAAAGAAATTAATGAATAAAAATATCAGTAAAAGCTACAAAAAAAAAAAAAAAAAAAAAAAAAAAGAGCATAATTTTTTGCCATATTAAATTACTTTAAAATAAGCAATCTTTTTTCCTTATAATGATTTATAATAAAAAATATTATATATATATCATGAATAAAAATGTATACGTGTTTTTTATAAAAAATAAAAAATAAATAAATAAATATACACTTTTATTTTATTTATTTATTTATTTATTTTTAACATGTCTGCAAACCAATAGCTTTCTTTAACTTGTATTTATTAGCAAATATTTAATTTTGACACTTAAAAAATAAATTTATTTTAATAAGAAACACAAAAAATAAAACTTTGAGAATGCAATTTATAGTTTTTTTTTTTTTTTTTTAAATAAAAATAAGTAAGTAAATATTTATTTTGGAACTTATCTGGGATACATTTTCTAGGAATTACGCTCTATCTACTAAAATGTCTCTATTTAAAAAGTAGAGCAGTTTATAAATTAGATGAATGTGGATTACAAAATAAATTAAAGATGTATAGCTGAAGAAATTAATAAAAACTTAGGAAAGCTACTATTAAAAAATTTCTCTTGAATTCATTTCTGTAACTTTTAGTACAGTTTTACAAATTTTGATGAAATATATCACATTTTTTTTTTTTTTTTTCCGTACAAAATATCTATACGTATGTGCATGTTTCTTCTTATACGTCTAATAATTCTTGTTTTGAGCACATTATCACCAAATTGAATATGATGCTTTAATTTTAATCCACTTTTTAATTTATGATACATTTCTTAACATAAAACTTACTGACTCGTAAACAATAATCGTGATGATCTATTTACAGAATCTCTGTTTTCGTATTTAGGTAACATTTAAATTACTGAAAATTATGGTACGCAAAATCTCAGAAAAGTATGTAATACTAATCTTCTAATTATATATGAAAAAGTTTTAATTAACTTTTTGAATAAATCAATAAATAAAAATAAAAATCACTTCGCTATGTAAAAGAAACACGAGAAAGTTTCTCCTGTAAAACTACTTCTTCCTTCAATAGCGTGCTCTTGTAATGAAGTCGATTGCTGATGGAAAAGGTTTTTAATGTCTTTATAACGAATCCTTATAATGACAAAGTTAATTGCAATATTTTATATAAATAATAAAATTGCAAAACACTACATGTAATTATGTTGTAGTTTAATGTTTAAAGAAATTTCAAATAAATACAAATAAAGACATTACGAATACATATTTTTAACTTTTTTTAAATACTATGACTGAATGTGGAACCGTCTCCAATGTATTTACAGTGGCCGATATCTAAACATCAGAAAGATATTCTTTCTAATTTCTTCGTGTGATATTTAATTTGTCTTCCTGTAAAAAGTTTGAAATGGTTGAAGTCTATCACTGACGGAGAAGTTTTTTAACATTATTTGTGTTTTTGTGTACCTTTTGAAGGTGTTACAATGTTAATTGAGACATTTGACACGAGTAATAAATAAATAATATATCTGAAGTGCTTATTCTATTTAAATTATAGTTTAGTCTTGGAAAAATTACGAATAAATAGTCTTCTTTAAACTGCCTGTTAATAAATGACTGAATATAGAGACATTTCCAATTTGCATACGATCATCTTTTTTTTTTTTTTTTTTTTTTTTTTAATATATATATATCAGACACTGTTCTCTCTCTCTTTTTTGGGGTGGGTGGGTGGGAGGTGGAGGGTCTTGATTCTGTCATGTTTTTAGCAATAAAGTTATATGAACGTGTTTAATTTATCCTCTCCTTTGTATTTAAAAACGATTAATCTCCCCTCCCCGCGTCCCTAAAATGAATTCGATGTATAACAGCTTGTGCATGATGAAGTTCCTCCTGTAAAGACGCTTCTTTCAATAAATTTATGGTACAATGAAGTCGATTCCTAATGGAGAAAGTTTTTATATTAATTGTTTGTATTTTCATAATACTAAAGTTTTTTAATATTATTTACATAAACAAAAAATAAATGTAACAGCTGGAGTACTTATTTTATTTATATTTTAGTTTAATTCCCGAAGAGATTGCAAATAAACAGTTTACTTTGTATAATTTGAAAAGTTTTCTATTAATACAATAATTGAGCGTAGAGCCTTTTTTTTTTTCTTACAGCTACTAATTTTAAAACGTTGAAAAATATTTCTTACAATTTGCTGCAATTTTATAGGAATAGAATTCTGTTGTAGCGTGAAGCTACTGCAACAAAAAGGTTCACCTGTAAAAGTACTTTTTCCTTCATTAGAGAGCAGTTGTAACGAAGTCTATTCCTGATAGAGAAAGTTTCTATATCGTTTGTTTATAGTATGCATTTTTTTACAGTAACAACATACATTGGAATATTTTACATAAATAATGAATAAATATAACACCCGGAGTAGATATTTTATTTATTTTGTATTTTAATGTTTAAAGGCATGATAAATACAATACTTTAAAGATTGTTTTAATGCAGTACGTAGATAAAGCCACCTATAATTTACTTGGAGTTGTATAATTTAAAACATTAAAATAATGTCATTTTAGCTTTGTTTTATTTCTAAAAATTCGATTACACAAAGATATGTAATATTTTCTTGTATTATTATTATTATTATTATTATTATTATATTGAAAAAAAAATATTTAAATCACCAGAAAGTTTCACCTATAAAACTAGTTCTTGTTTTAACAGAAACTGTTGGAACGAAGTCCGTTACACTGTAAAAAATAGGTTCTTAAAAATAAGTATATATTGTCTCAAAATAGCCCCAAAACAATATATACTTAAATTTGAAAACCCATGTACTCATTTTTGAGTATATTGACATGGTCAAAAGTGGGGTTGACCAATAAGAATCCCAATATCCCCATGTTTGACATGTCAATGTACTCAAAAATGAGTACATGAGTTTTCCAATTTAAGTATATATTGTTTCGGAGCTATTTTGAGACAATACATACTTACTTTTAAGAACTTATTTTACGGAGAGAGCATTTTATGCTTTGTGAATATAGTGCACTATTTTAAATGAGGGGAATGGTGTTAAATGAGATTGGTGTTAAATGAGATATTTTGGTGTTAAATGAGATATTTTACATAAGTGATAAATAAAAAGCAACCTGATAACCTTTTTTAGTTGTAATGTAGTTTAATTTCGAAAATATTACAGTCAAATATCTTATTTTGAACATTGTTTTAGTACAATGACTAAACAGAGCCATCCCTAATTTTCCTAAAACTGGCTATTTAAAAACATTACAAAAATATTCTTTTGGTAGTTGGGTAATCAGGAATGTGATTACATATAACATTTTCCTTTTATATGCATTAAATAGAAAAACAGATGACAATAATAATAATAATAAAACATTTATTGATTGAGAAAGCGTCGCCTGTAAAAGTAGTTTTTCTTTCAATAGAGAGCAGTTGTAGCGAGGTCCATTCCTGATAAAGAATGTTCTTATTGTCTACTTTTTTTATATTAAAAAAAAAAAAAATTAAATGAAACATTTTACATAAATAATGAATAAATATAATACCTGGAGTGTTTATTTTAATTATTTTGTAGTTTAATGTTTAAAACCATGGCAAATAAATACCTTACTTTAAACATTCATTTAATTTGACATATAAAGATTGAGCCATCTATAATTTACTTAGAGTCATATATTTTAAAACATTAAAATAACACCATTTTAGCTTTGTTGTGTCTTTAAGAAGAAAAATACACAGCGGCATGTAATATTTTATTTTATTTATATTATAATTATATTGGAAAAACAAGTATTTAACGTATGAGAATGTTTCGCTTGTAAAAGTAGTTATTGCTTTAACTCTTTATATTCTAAATTATTTTATTTTTGGAAAAATAGTTTGAAACTTTTTTATTATATTTATTTATGTATGAGAATCATCTAATATTAACACTTTCGCGACCGCATGATTTTGAATTTTTGACAGTAAGGTGGCGTTATTCTCCTATGTTACAATATTTCAGAACAAAATTTTCTGTATTCACATTTATATTAGAAATGGATATACATTATAATTATATTCTTTCTAATCAAAGTATCTGTATCCATAGTATATTGCATTGTAAAAATGTGAATATTGGTTATATATTTAAAAATAAATAGCATACAAATTGCAAAAGAAACACCCACTGGTAGAAATACAGATTTTTAAATGACATGAATCTACGTCAGCGGTCGCTAAAGTATCAAATTTAGTTTAAACTACTTTGAACTTTCTTTTATCACAGACTATGAACAGAATCATACTAACGTAAAAAAAAAAAAAAAAAAAAAAGTTTTAAAGAACTAGAAAAATATTCTTTTTGCTTTGCTGTATAATTAGAATAAGATTACAGGCAATATTTTCCTTTTATTTTCATTAAAATAAGTAAATATATAATTATATAATAATTATAATAAAAGTATTTATTGCATGAGAAAGTTTCGGCTGTAACGGTAGATATTATTACTTTCCGAACATACATTAGTAAGGAAAGTGTTGTGACAAAAACTCAACTTTGAGATTTTGGTATATCTATAGGTTTTGAGATACCCTGAGCTCATTTTTGCTATTTTTACGGTGATATATGTATGTGTGAGTGAACACGATAGCGTTTAAACGCCTTGTTGAAATGAGCTGAAAGTTGGTACGTATATCATAGATCACCGTATCAGGAACACTATTGATTTTGGTAAATCTAGCGCTTATAATTTTTTTTGCACAGACCCAAAGAAAAATTCTTTACCATTACAGGCCATAATGGCCTCTAATGGTCTAATGGCATCATGCTCATAGGCCATAATGGCCTATGAGCACAAATTGTTTAAAGTGGATAGCGTCTAAAGGCCTTGCTCGAATGAACTGAAAATTCCCACACACATTACAGGTCAACGTCGCAGAAATTATATTGATTTTGGTGAATCTAGCGCGTATAGTTTTTGTTACACGGTAGGTAGATATGTTGGGTTTAACGTCGCACTAGTCGGCGCTGTTGGGCCTTTGGCGACGGTCTGAGACTCACCCCTCAGGATGGTGGCCTTTACAATTATCATTAATATGCCATCTCAATTTTGATCCTCCACAAGGGGGATGGATCCCTCCAGAGGTATAATTTGAATGGGATCATGTTAATTTTTTTTTACAGGGACACTAAGAAAAATTCTTTATTGTTATGGCCTATGGGCTCCAATTATTTAAAGGGCGATAACGTCTAAACGCCTTATTCAAATGAACTGAAAATTTATGTGTTATAGATCATAGTCACACGAACTGTTTGAATTTTGGAAAATCTAGCACATACAGTTTTTTTTTTTTTTTTTTTTTTTAAATAAGGACACAACGAAACATTCTTTTTTATTATGACTTATGAGCTCAAATTATTTAAAGTACTATAGTTTCTAAGTACCTTATCCGATTGAGCTGAACATTTATGTTATAGATCATCATTGCACGAACTGTACTTTGGGGTAGTCTAACACTTATAGATTTTGGGTAGTCTAACACTTATAGATTTATTTAAAGATACAAAGAAAAATTCTTTATCATTACGATCTGTGGGCTCAAATTACTTGAAGCGAAATAGCGTAAAATTAAGCAACCTACAATATGGAGAAAAATACACAAACATCCTATTATAATTTTCTCTTTCGTTTATTTAACAACTTCTCTTACTTTAATTTGTTTATACAACTGTTAATTAATTAATGTTCGGAAAGTCGAGTGTAGACATTCCAGATTTTTTTTTATAAATAAATGTTATAACGAAGTAAATTCATGATTTAAAAAGTATTTTATATTACATGTTTGTAGCGAAATTTGTTTATTGTGAATTTAATATTTTTAAAAATGTGGCAATCTTAATTGAGATACTTTAAAATAACAACAATAACAATAATAATAATAATAATAATAATAATAATAATAAACTAAAAGTACCTTTTTATAGTTATTTTGCAGTTTGATGTTCGAAGACATTACAAATAAATATTTTTATTTGAAATATTTTAATACAATAAGTAAGCACATAGAGCCTCCAATTAGAAAAATATTCTTTTATTTTTGTTGTGCAACTAGAAATAGGATTGCATATAATATTTTCCGTTTATTTGCATCATTAAACAATAATAACAATAATAATAATAATATTTCAATTGCTTGAGAAAATTTCCCCTGTAAAATTAGTTCTTGTTTTAATAGATAAGTATTATATTTTCCTTTTACATTTGCATGAAAAAATTTCCTTCGTGTATGATCAGAATTGTGATTACATATCTCTGGACCATCCTTAAGGGCGAATCATAGACTGTCGCCAATTTTCAATAGTATGGCAATACTACGACGTAAAACCCACTAAACGAATTAACCAATGGATACATGGGACAAAAAATAATATGAACGTTTATTGCATTAAGAAAATTTCGCTTTTAAAAGTAAGAAAATAAAACTGTGAGTACTTTTTTAGTTTTTTCGCATTTTAATGTTAGAAGTCATTACAAATATTATATCTGACTTTCTTTTATTGCATTGAATAAGCATAGAGAAATGCGTAGTTTACATACAGATGACGATTTTAAAACATTTAGAAAACACTCTTTTCGCTTTATTTAACTAGGAATACTCTTTCATATAAATAATATGTCCCTTTTATTTGTATTAAAAAAAAAAAAAAAAAAAGAAACTTATTGAATTATTTTTTTTTTTTTTTTTTTTTTTTGTGAAAGTAGTTCTTTCTTTAATATATAACTTATAATGAAGTTCATTTCTCATTTTAAAAATACTTTTTTTTTTTTTTTTGTGGTTGGTTGATTGGTTGGATTACATCACACTGGGGCTATGCAATGGGCAATTGGTAACGGTCTGGGACTCACGAGGTGGTCCGGAGACATGCCATCACAATTCTGATCCTCCATGGAAGGGATGACTCTCCCACTTCGGTGACCCCCAGAGGTAAAATTTTGATGGGAACATGGAGGCCACGGCAGATATTACGTGCACCAGCCACCATTAATGTACACGACGGTCTTTGGCCGGCTCGAGTACTAAACCTGAAATCTTCCAATTACGAGCCCAGCGCTCTACCGACTGGACAACCACTGCCCCTTTTGTTTTTTGTGAAATTTCCTTATTGTGAATTCGTTACTTTAAAAAATGGGACAAGGTTAATTTAGATATTATACGTATTTGCTTAAAAAAAAAAAAAAAAAAAAAAAAAAAGAATGAGAGTAATTTTTTAAGTGTTTTGCAGTTTAATGTTAGGCATTACTAAGAATAAATTTTATATTTTAATTTTCTTTTAATACAATGGCTAAGCGCGCACAGCCATCCCTATTTTACTTGCAACTGTTGAAGGAAAAATAAATAAATAAATAAAAATAAATAATAGAAAAAAAAATTGGCTTTGTTGGAAAATAAGAATATAATTGCATTTAATATTTTCTTTTTATTTGCATTTAAAAAATATTGCATAAGAATGTTTCGCCTGTAAAATTAGAAAAAAAAAAAAAGAAGAAGAAAAAACATGTGCGTACTTTTTCTTATTTTTTTTCAAAGTTGGGAGATATTACAATTATATGTCTTATTTTGAATTTCTTTTGACTGACTAAGCAGAGAGCCTTCCCTCATTTACTTACAGCCGACGATTTTTTAAACATTAAAAAAATATTCTTTTGGCTTTGTTCTGGAATTAGGAATACGATTACTTAAAATATTTATCTTTTTTTTTTTTTTTTAACTAAATTATAAAGAAATAATAATAAAAATATGGCATGAGAAAGTTACCTTCTAAAAGTAATTCAATAGATAACTATTGCAACGATGTCGATTCCTGATTTAAAAAAAATATATATATATATTATTTGTTTATCGTAAATTTATTACTTTTGAAAGTGGGGCATTGTTAATTGAGATTTTACATAAATGATTAAAAATATTAAAATAATATTATTAAAAATAGAAAAAAATTAAAGTATTTTATTTTTATTTTTATTTATTTATTTTATTTTTTTCATTTTAATGTTGGAAGGCATTACAAATATTATATACTACTTTGAATTTCGTTTAATACATTGACCAAGCACAGATCCATCCCTGATTTACTTATAGCTGACGATTTTAAAACATAAGAAAAAAAAAATTCTGTTAGATTTATCGTGTAATTAGGAATACAATTACACATGGTATTTCCATTTTATTTCCATTAATAATAATAATAAACATTTATAAAATGAGAAGGTTTCGCCTGTAAAAGTGGTTTTTCCTTTAATATATAATTGTTGTAACGAAGTCCATTTATGATTGAAAAAGCATTTTGTATTATTTGTTTGTGAAATTTGTTTATTATAAATTTGTTACTTTTAAAAGTGAGACAATGTCACTTGAGATAATTTATATAAATTATATATATAATTAATTAAATCCTTTTTTAATTTAATTTTGCATTTTAATGTTGGAACACAAGACATTACACAAAACTTACTTTGAATTTCTGTTAATGAAATGACTAAGTACAGAGCCATCCCTGATTTACTTATAGCTGATGATTTTAAAACATTAGAAAAAATTTCTTTTGGCATTGATGTGTAATTAGGAATGCAATTTACTTTTTATTTTTCAATTTCATTAATATTAATAATATATAATTGTTATAACAAAGTCCATTTTCTAATTTAAAAAGCATTTTATATTATTTCTTTGTGAAATTTGTTTATTCCTAATTTGTTACTTTTGAAAGTGGGACAATGTCACTTGAGATATTTTACATAAATAAATAAATAAATAATTTTTTGTTTTTATTATTATTATTATTTGCATTTTAATGTTGGAAGACATTGCAGACAACTTACTTTGAATTTCTTTTAATACTTTGGTTAAGTACAGAGCCATCCCTGATTTATTTATAGTTGACGATTTTAAAACTTTAGAAACATTTCTTTTAGCTTTGTTGTGTTATTAGTAGTAGGATCGCACATAATATTTTCATTTCATTTGCAATAATAATAATAATAATAATAATGAGGAGGATAATAATAATAATGATAATAATAATAATAAACATTTATTGCATGAGAAAGTTTCGTCTGCAAAAGTAGTTTTACCTTTAACAAATAATTGTTGTAACGAAGTAAATTTTTTGATTAAAAATTATATTGTATTATTGCATATTGTATTATTTGTATTTGAAATTGGTTACTTTTGAAAGTGGGGCAATGTTAATTGAGATATTTCGCACGACTAATTAAAACAAAAACAAAAATAGGAAAAGAAATAAAAAGAAATAAAAAGAAATAAAAAAAGAAAATAAAGAAAACTTCTGAGAGTGTTTTCGTTAGTTATTTTTAAGTTTAATGTTTGAAGACATTACAAAAAAGTGCCTTACTTTGAACTTACATTTAGTTAAATTATTTTGCGCAGAAACAACCTTAATTTACATACAGCTGAATAGTGTTAAGGCATTATAAAAATATTCTTCTGGCATTATTGTGTTATTAGGTATACGATAACATTTTCCTTTTATTTACATAAAAAAAAAAAATGCATGAGAAAGTAATTCTTTCTGTAATACTTAATACTAAATCCATTCTTGGTTTAGAATGAATTTATATTATTTCTTTATTATGAAATATCTTTATTATAATACTTTTGAAATAGGGACAATGTTAATTGAAATATTTTATATAAATGATTAAAATATGTACTTTTTTTTTTTTAAGGAAAAAGAAAGAAGAGGGAAAAAAACTGATTTTTTTTCTTTTAATGTCGGAAGGCATTGCAAATATATATCTTACTTTAAATTTCTTTTTACATATTAACTAAGAACAGAGCCATATCTATTTAACGCATAGCTGACAATTTTATATTCAATTGCATATAATGCGATTACATGTTCTTTTTATTTTCATTGAAAAGTATAAAGAAAAAGTGAAACATTAATTTACTGGTAAAGTTTCCATGTAAAAGTAGTTTTTTATCTGATGAATAACTGTTGTAGCAAAGTCTATTCCTGATTTAAAAAGTATTTTATATTATTTGTATATTGTGTACCTTTTTGAAAGTGGGACAATGTTAATTAATACATTTTTATAAATGATAATTTTTTCTTTCGTTCTTTCTCTCACACACTCTCTCTATTTTTTTAAGAATTGAGAGTGTCTTTTTTATTTATTTTACAGTTTAACGTTCGAAGACATTGTAATTATATATATCTTACCGTTAATTTTATTTTAATAAAATGATCAAGTACCGAGCCATTGTTAGTTTACTTACATCTAAAGGTTTTAACACATTATAATTTCTTTAACACTTTTCAACAAGGTTGAAAAGTGTTTATGACTTGGGTTTGTCTGCCTGTCTGTCTGTCCGTCTGTCTGTCTGTCCGCGCTCTGACTCCCGTTAATATATTTGGAATTTCTTGAAACTGATATATGTTATTCAAGTTCCCTATCGGATGTTCCCTATTGAAAATGGAGTTTATACCTCTACTGGTTTGTGTACAAGGACCCCCGAAAATATTTCAAAGCATTGTGTTCTATGAGAGGCATTTCTATAAACCATATTTTCATACCCTTACTGTACAAAAATCTTTATGAAATTGAAATATGTTATACAAGTTCACTATCGGATGTTTCCTATATAAAATGGAGTAAATGCTACCACTGATTTGTGTATAGGGACATACAAAAGTATTCCAAAGCATTGCGTTTTATGAGAGATATTTCTATAAACTAAATTTTAATAACTTTACTTTACACGAAGATTTATGAAATTGAAATGAGTTATTTATAAGCACAAAAGAAAATGCTTTGCATAGAATATAGCATGATTAGCATTAGATTTACAGGGTGACACGAAAATATTCAGTTATATAAAGAGCTATTAATAACTATTTGCTAAAAGTGTAATTTCGTTTACATTAAGCGTTTTTAACACTTTCTGACATTTTTAACACTTCCAACAAGGTTGAAAAGTGTTAATGACTTCGGTTTGTCTGTCTGTCTGTCCGTCTGTCTGCCTCTCCGCGCTCTAATTCCCGTAAATATTCGTGGAATTTCTTGAAACTGATATATGTTATTCAAGTTCACTATCAGATGTTTCCTATTGAAAATAGAGTTTATACCTCTACTGGTTTGTGTACAGGGGCACCCGAAAGTATTTCAAAGAATTGTGTTCTATGAGAGGTATTTCTATAAACCATATTTTCATATCTTTACTGTACAATATCTTCATGAATTTGAAATATGATATTCAAGTTCACTATTGGATGCTTCCTATATAAAATAGATTACATACCACCACTAGTTTATGTACAGGAACACTCAAAAGTACTCCAAAGCATTGCGTTCTTTGTGAGATATTTCTATAAATAAAATGTTAATAACTTTACTTTCCACGAAGTTTTAGGAAATTGAAATATGTTATTTATATGCACAAAAGAATGCTTTGCATAGAATATAGCATGGTTACCATTAGATTTACAGGGTGACACAAAAATATTCAGTTATATTAAGAGTTATTAATAAAAGATAGCTAGAATTGTACTTTCGTTTACATTAAGCGTTTTTGACACTTTCAATCATTTTTTTAATGTGAATATAATTTCAATTTGTGTATATGTCTGACTGTTCTTCTGTTCGTCTGTCTGTCTCTCTGCTGTTTTTCTGCGCTCTAATTCCCGTAAATATTTATGGAATTTCTTTAAACGGATATATTTAATTGAAGTTCACTATCGGATGTTCCCTATTGAAAATGGAATGGATACCTCTTCTGGTTTGTGTACAGGGACACCCAAAAGTATTCGAAAGCATTGTGTTCTATGAGAGGAGTTTCTATAAATCATATTTTAATACCTTTAATGTATAGAAACTTTAATGAAAGTTTAATATGTTATTCAATTCCCTATCGGATGTTTCCTATGTAAAGTAGAGTACATTTCTAACTGGTTTGTGTACAGGGGCACTTGAAAGTACTCCAAAGCATTGTGTTGTATGAGAGTTATTTTTATAAACCAAATTTTAATAATTTTATCTTCCACAAAGCTTAATATTGAAATATATTATTCGTATGCACAAAAGAGTGTCTTCTATGTAATATAGTATAGTTAGCATTAGATTTACAGGGTCACACAAAAATTATCAGTTACATTAAGAGGATTAATAAAAATTTGCTAGAATTGCACTTTTGTTTACACGAGCGTTTTAACACTTTCTTATAATTTTAGTGGGAATATGATTTCAATTTGTGCATCTGTCTGTTCGATTGTTTACCTTTCTATCTGTTTGTCTCCGGCTCTTATCATCCGTGAATATTTTGAGAATTTTTTTTAAATTATACACTCATGTTCCCTATGGAATGTTCCCCATTTAAAATGTCATTAATAGGTCCTGTACAACTAGTTTGTTTACAGGGACAACAACAACAACAATAAAAATAAAGCCAATGTATTACGTTTTAGGACAGACTTTTTTTAAAGTTATATTTAAAAAACTTTCTACTATAAAAATCTTAAAACATTGACATGCATTATTAATATTCTAAAATATTGTTTTGTATAGAATATGATATGATTAACTTTCAGATTTACAGGGCTATAGTAAAATATTCAGAGAGTTTAAAAGCTGTAATTATAATCTAACGGCTGCATTTTCTTTTGCGTTAAGCCTTTTTAACGCTTTCCAAAATGCCTAAGAGTAATTTTAAAATCAATTAGTCTATCTGTATGTTTTTCAGTCCTTCTGTCTGTTGTGCGATAACGTAGGCAAAGAATATTAATAATTATTCGATACAACAATTGCGTACAGTTGGAAAGTGTTACTAATCAATGCGTACTGCATGATTTTTTTTTTTTTCCTTTGCTGTGTAGTTAAAAATACGAATTCATATAACATTTTTCATTTGTTTGGATGAAAAAAAAATAAATAAATAAAATAAATATTAACAAACATTTTTGCATAAAATTGTTTTGTCTGTAAAAGGTAGTTTTTTTTTTTTTTTTTTTTTTTTTTTTTTTTTTTTTTTAGAGACAACTGTTGTAACAAAGATCGAGCCATCTTTAGTTTATTTGCAGGTTACGATTTTAAAAAATTAGAAAATTACTCGTTTGGTTTTGTTATATGTTGGATACGAGATTACATAAAAGTATGCAATCTTAATCTTCTATTTGTATAAAAAGCATTAAAATGTTTATTTTATTTGGATGTATAAAAGTTATTTTATAAAACAAATTTCCTAGATAAAAGCACTTTTTACTTCAAAAGATCTCTCTTGTAACAAAGTCAATTTCTGAGAGAAAGTTACATACATATTTATAAATTATTTTCATCTATATAATAACATACTTTTTTTGCATAAAAAAAATAACAATAAATAAATTAATTAATGCTTATTAAACATATATATAAACGTTACTGTATAAGAAAATTTCGTTAGTAAAAGTACTGCTTTCGTCAATGGTGCTGAAACATAGGCGATTACTGATGGAGAAGGTTTTTATAATTTTTGTTTATTGTGTACTTTTGTAAAGTGTTAGAATCTTTCACAGATATTTTACTTAAAGAGTAATTAAATAAAATACATAGAGTAATTATTTTTATTATATTTTCGTTTAATTTAACTAGATATTAAAAATAAACAATGCAATGGCTGAAAGTAAGGGCATTTCTAATTTATTTACAATTGTCGTTTTTAAAATATTAGAAAAAATTTTTTTTAGCCTTGGTTGTGTTATTAGAAAGAAAAAGATTACATTAATGTATGAAATCTTAGTTTTTTATTCGTATAAATAATAATAATAATAACAATAATATAAAGTCCATTTTTATTTCTATATATAAAAGTTATTGCATGGAAAGAGAAAATTTCGCCTGTAATAGCACTTCTTCCTTCAATAGATAGTTGTTGCAACGAAGTCGAAACGTAACGAAGAAATATTTATTTATGGTCTACCTTATTATCAACGCTGATTGAGATATTTTACATAAATAATAAATAAGTAAAATAGCTGTAGTACTTATTTTAAATATTCGGTATTTTAATGTTTAAGGATTATTTCGAGAATAGAGCTATCTTTATTATATCTACTCATACCGATATTAAAACATTAGAAAGAGTATTCTTTTATTTTGTTGTGTTATTAGGAAAGAGATTACATAAAGGTATGTAATCCTTTCCTAACAACACAGTCCCTATTCCTAACAACACAAAAAGGCAAAATATTGCTCTTTCTAATGTTTTAAAATTGCATACGTTCATGTAAAAGTGTGTAATTCTATGGTCCATTTTTTTAAATTATTATTTTAGATGTATAAAATATAAATTCAATATATAAAACTTACTGAAGTCGATTACCGATGAAGTCTCCATGATTTTGGTGTTATTTGTTTATCGTTTACTTTTTTAAAGCGACAGTCTTGATTTGTATAAATAAACATAAATAATAAAATGTAACAAGTGGACTAATTATTTTTATATTATATTTTATTGTTCTAAGACGTGATAAATAAATAAATTAGTTTATTTTATTATTATTATTACTATTATTATTATTATTTTTATAATATAGCTGAACCTACAGCCATCTCCAATCTATTTACATTCAATTATATGATTTATTACTGCCACATTTTAAACAAATTAAAAAAAAAATATTATTTTCCCATCGTTGAGTTATTAGTTACTTGAGGCCAGTTTCATTCAGTGATTTACCAAACAGCAGTATATCAGTTTTTAAGAGAAAAAATTATTCAACGCAAACGCTTTGATCATTTCAGGTTGGTTGGGGTTAACGTCACACTAGTACTGCGCAATGGGTGATTAGCAACGATCTGGTACGCACCCCTAAAAATGGTCCGGAGACATGCCATCATAATTTTGATCCTCTGCGAAGGGATGGCTCCCGCGCTTCGGAGACCCCCAGAGGTATAATTTAATGGGAATGGGGGGGGGAGACATTGTGGCCACGACGGATTTTACGTGCACCAGCCACCATTAGTGTACACGACGGTCTTTGGCCGGCTCGAGTATCGAATCTGAAATCTTCCAATTACGAGCTTAGTGCTCTACCGACCGAGCTACAGCGGCCCTTGATCATTTCAGGGAAAAGTAAATATTACGAAGTTTTTGTGCATAGAAATTGAAAACCAGAAAACCCCCCCAAAAAATATCAAATAAAATCACTTAAATTGTAAATAAGAATCTTACCATTTAATAAACAATAAAAATAATAAATAAATAAATAAATACTATATGTATTTTTTCCATAGATGTTGAATTACACGTTAATTATTTTTGAGAAAATTAGTTTCTCTGTGAACGCGGCCTTTCAACGGGAAAAGAGCACCACATATATCAAAGAACTTTGAGCATTTCAATGAAATAGTTTGAGATATATATCTACAAAACTGCTAATCATTGCATGAAAATGTGTAAGCATCACAATAGATTCTTTATATTAGTTTTTATATTAGTTTTTTTTCTTTCTTTCTGTATAAATTATAAAAAATTTAGATTTAATTTTCCACTTTATATTTAAGAAATTAAAAATATATCTTTTCTGAATATCGCACATCGTTCGTAATTTTCTTCAAATGGTTGTGCAAAATTCGAAAAGATGCCTACAATTTCGAAGTCTACGAATTTTTCTGCAAATAAAAACTGAAGAATTGACGTAACCATAAAAATATTATGCTTGGAACTCGGGAAAAGCGCAATCAGAAAAGTAAAGATTTAAGTCAAATAAACGTTATTTAAATATATATCTTTTTCGCGAATTATATGTTAAATGTTTCAAACATTTACATTTTTTTGCTTAAAAAAAAAAAAAAAAAAAAAAAAAGATCCAAGTTACGTGAGTTGCATTTCGCACTAGAGCTACGCAGTGAACAATTGATGGCGTCTGAGATTCACTACTAGAGGCTATCAGCAGATAAGCCCTCACAATTGTCATCCTTCGCGAAATGGACGTATCCCACTTCAGTAAAACCCCTCCCAAAGTTTTTTTTTTCTTTCGCAGCATGATAGGAAATAGAGCCACGGCAGATTTTACGTACACCATCCACCATTAATTCACACAACTGTTTCTTCTGATCAGCTCGATCTTTGAAAAGAGAATTACAGATGTACACACATGTCTCTCGAAGTCCTACAAAATTTATTGTAGGACTTCACTGACTTTAGGACCTTCACTGTCGTCGCTTAAAAAATCGCTATCAGAAGTAACACCTAATCCTTTATTTGACGTATTAAAATGGATTGTCGAATCAACAGGCGAAGTCCTGGCTAGTATTCCCTCTATTTATAATAATTTTAGGATTTCCATAAGATTGTTTACTCAAAACTTCTATAATACATTAATCAAGTCTTTCTCTGATGACAACAGAAACAACTTTCTAAAGTAAGAAGCTCGATCATTCCTAGTTTTTTCAAACGATTGTGTAAATTTCTTTTACACAAAATAAATAAATAAATAAATAAACCCTTTTAAAAATACTTCACTTGATGATACCTGTAAAATATTATGGTGATTTTTGTATTTATAAAAATATTCACTCTTTAACACGAAATGAGGACATTGTGTAACTTTTGAAACCAAACCTTAATATTTAGTTTTTATATCAATTTGCTAAGAATTCTACATTGAAATTCGAAAAGAAAAATATTTATATATCCAAATAAATAACTTGAATGCATCCTAATGGCTAGAGGCCAAGTTTCAAAGAAATATAACTTGTGGATGGAAACGTCGACGAATCTTTGATAATGAAATAGAATGTTTGCTGGCGGGGAATCTTTTCGACAACTGCCTTTCCCCCACTAAAGGCTTCTTTCTCTTCTCAATCTCCTTCCCAACACTGAACGATATCAATCAAACTTCCATAGCCTTTATCTTGTTGGTACTGGCGCGCTTCATTCGTAGGTTTGGAGAAAATGAAAGAGTCTAGAATCTAGACAATGTTTTCCAAACTCTGTAGTTGTATTATTCTTGGACTATTAGAGAAAAATAAAGAATCAGATAAGATATTTTTTGAAAGAGGACGTTATGAATTTTTATTGAAGAAAGGAAATTTTGAATTAACAAATGCATACCATTTCGTGTGAAAATAAAAATCCATTAATTAGATGCAAACATTTAAATTTAGTCTGAGTAATATTTTCAATAATGTGAAAAATCTAAATTGGTGACGATGTAATAATCGTGTGTGAATGATAAATAAATAAATGGATATCATTTTGGGTAAAACTTAAACTCCATCAATTAGAAATGAGGTTGACATTTTAATTTCATTTGAATTCACATTTTTAATTGTGTGTTTGTATAAAGCGTCAATTTTTATTATAACGAATATTCTCTATTATATTAAAATAAAGAATCATGAAAAATAAAATCAAATATAATTGAAATGAAGGTTATATAACATCACTAAAAAAGAAAATATCGAATTAATGAATGTATATGAGTATGCGGGAAAATTAAAAGCCATTACATGGATGTAATTTTCACTTTTGCTTGCTACTAATATTTTTTTTAACAATATCCACTACCCTACTTAATCAAATATATATATATATATATATATATGTATTGAAAAAATACTAAACAAATTACATCCCTGAATTAATTAAAACACATAAGTACAAATGACTGTTATGCAATTTTATTGAAAGAAAAAAGAAAAAAATGTCGAATTAATTAATGTATATTAGCAAGGGTCATATGCTCCGCCTTTTTTTTTTTTTTTTTAATTATCATGAGTAAAAGATACACACTAATATTAGAAAAAAAAAATGTATAAGTTAAGGCACATTTTACAATAATTTTATTGATACGTTGAATATTGATTAAATGAATGTGTATTAGTATGCACATTAATATTATAAACCATCAGTTTAAAATATACAGCTTTTATTTTATATTTATTTATTTATTTATTTATTTATTTTAATAATAATCCTTTTTCGTTTTGTGGGACACTATTAATGTGAATATAGTTAAATTAATTAAATTGTAATGAAATTATAATTTACCTTTAGAGGTAGCTATAAATGTTGTAAAATATTTCTAAGATCGAAACGTTAAATATTTACAAAAAAAAAAAAAAAAAGTCAACAAATAAGGTTTTATATATTAAAAAAAAAATGCTTTTTATTTATTTATCAGAAAAATTATTCAGTTTAAAGATAAGGAAAATATAAATTACGTGAAGTATCAATTTTTAAACTTATCAAAATATTTTTAATTAAAGAAATTTTGTTAATTTAATTGTTATTTTTTAATTAAGTTTTCACAAAATTGAAGTAAAGTAAAATAATGAAACTGGAAAAATTCAGTAATGTGTGAAATGGAAATAAAATAATAATTCACATTTAGAAGAAATTTTAAATGGTACAGATTGCTTCTAAGAATGAAACATGTTTTTACCTAAAAATGTAAAGGGAAATCAGTAAAAGATGCTTCATAAGAAAACTCCAGAAGTTTTCTTGAAATTACTTTTGTTTATTTATTTATTTAATTAATTATTCCTAAACTGGTTCATTTTAAAGTAATTAAAAATACGCAATAAGATTTCATTACTTTATCGAAATAAATCAGTCTAAACTATTAAATTTTTGTAATTAAAATTTTTTTGTTAATTTAATTGTTGTTTTAAAATTCCTTTTTTTTTGAAGCTAAATTAAATAAAGTTGCGAGGAAGAATAACTAAATAAAGATATAAGTATGAACTGATAATTGACAATCAGGGGCAAGTGTAAACATTGCACATTCTTTCTACAATTGAAAGGATATTAATAGGTATGTAAGTAATTTATGGGGATATTTATGTCTCAATATGTATACATGTGATGTTTTTTGTAAACAAAAACGGAAACGCAAAGAAAAATTAACAACTTTTTATTTTGGTTATATTTTAAATTATGTATAAAATAAAATGAAAATAATAATAATAATTTATGCCTTTAAAAATACTTTTGTATTAACTTTTAGTCATTGCATTTCTAGCCTATATATAATTGAAAAGTCTATAATTAGATAAGTTATAAGAATATAGAAATATGTGTTATTGTTTCCAGACATTAGCACACAATACACCCACATTAAAAAAAAAAAAAAATAAAAAAAAAATTCTCTCCGACAGCTTTATTTATATGGTATAATTTGTGTGTAAATAAAGCGCTATCTTAAATATAAATCTTTTGACAATTATTCAGTTATTAGAGAGATATTGTTATTAGAAAGTGATTTGTTTAAAAATTGTTTATAAATATCTTTAATAGAATAATTGGTAGAAATTAATCTTAGATTTAGATAACTTGCATTCAGTAATAATTATGATATGATGTTATTGTTAATAATAATAATAATAATAATAATAATAATAATAATAGAGAGATTAACACTCTTTCATTTTTTTCCCCATTCATTACTGAATGCACTTATAGCAGTTAGAATGTTAAATTAGTTTCTCGGCTTTATTCTAACAAATTTTTGAATTATATATTTTTAGAATGCCAGACTACTGAATTTATGGATTAAATACATTAATTTAATTTAAATTTATTTTTTTAATTTAAAATTTTCAAAACTTTCAAATACTTTAATTTATAAATACATATATACCTTTAAATTAATAATCGAGTAAATTAAATATGTTATATGCTTTCGTTACAAATAAATAGAATGATATTAATGTAATGCATGTGCAGGTGTGCTGTTCATTCAGAATAACAATTACATAATTTTAACCACCTAACAGCACACTATTTCCATCTGAGTGGACATAGTGTCACCGATCTGACCTAATGACCCCTACGATTGCTATGCTCCATTAGGAAAAACTCGCTTTACTAAGGATGCGGGGATGAGAAAGAAAGGGATCGTACCACCCCCTCCCTCTTTTACTACATTCTCCAAAGAAAATTCATCTTAGAGAGAGAGAGTCGGGTGGCAGGAATTGTTCCAACGTTCGGTGACGGTAAATTTTAATTCGATTAACGGTCGGGAGAGTCATTGGCGGGGGCGGTCACGTGGGGGCGGGGCGTTGTTCCCCCAGAAGCGGGAGGTAGGGGAAAGAGATCGGGAGCACGCGGAGCAAAGCATCCATTCTCTCTTCTCCTCCGGTTTTCAACCCGGCGCTTGCGATTTGCCCACTCCTCTCTTTCCTTACCAAGAGAAAAATCATTTAGTTAAAAGCGGATCTTTTGTAGGGGGGTGGTCCTGGTGTCGTTCGTTCGTAACCTGCACATATAAAGATTACCAGCCGTGGTTGAGCTGGCCGATAATGTTCCTCCGACTCATATCGTAACCGGTGCCCCTACCATAGATAATATCTAAAGTAGCCAGAAAATTGAATTTGACTCTATTACATAATTCTTATTTAAAATTTAATTTTTATATTAGCATTACTAAGTACGTGCTACAATTTCGCTGCCCCTTTATCTGTTTAGCAGCCAATATTAGAAGCATCTAATTAATTACAATTTTAGGCAGTCAGTGATCATTCTTACTTTTAAACTTAATTAAATGTGTTCGATTCCATTAATAAGCAGTTGAATGGTTTTGTTCTAACTGATTAATACACAACGTAAATTAATTTTATCAGGTTACATTTTGAGAAATTTGGCACTTTATCAAGCGAAATATTATTTGAATTAACTCGTTTTCCTACACTCAGTCAAGATTTCGCTTCTTCATTCATCCACCTTTGGTGTCAGTATGGACTATTCGTACTTGAACCAGACAACCTTTGACCCTAGCTGTTCGTTGGGCTCCATGGAATTGCAAAGTTGCCAGTTACCTTGCTCCTATGCAGATTTGGGATCCTGCAGCCAAATGACCCCTGCAGCAGCCTATAGATACAGTACTGCAGCAGTGCCAAGGTCCTTCGGGGGCCCATCGGCTGTAGGTCCTCCACCATGTGGCATGGTGGCAGCAAGGCCAAGGCATGACCAAGGACCAGCTTCAGTCTTCAGCTCAGCAGGAATGGCATTGCAAGGTGAGTACTTTGGAAGATGTTTATTTACTTATTTGTTTTTATTGTTGATTTTATAAATCACTTTTGAGTGATAATATTTTTTTTCTGCTGACTATTTATTGTATTATATTAATATCTAAGTGCATAATGTATGCTTTGTGTTGGAAAAGAATATGTATGTAAAGCAGAGAAATAATCTGGAATGTAACCGAATTGTTTTACGGGCTTTAGAATAAGCTGAAAAATCTTGCAGTCTAATTTCAGTCTGCTGAAGATTTTATTTTATTTTATTTTTGCATTTAATTCATCAGAATGAAAAGGCGTAAATGACTGAAAATATAACTGTCAAACACTGCTTGCGTAGTAAGAAAGATGGGTTTTCAAAAATAGGTGTGAAAATCTGAATGACTTTTATTGGTAATAGTCCTTGGATATTTTGCCGTGTAGAAGTTGAAGGAAGTAACCTTAACCTACCATAGATTGCGGAGCAACTGAAGAAATGAGACTCAATGCCTTGCCTTTAAACGTTCAGATCTCAGTAACTCGGTTACTGAGAGAGCTGCGTGAGAGGGAAAAGGGGGAGGAGGGAGACGAGAAAATTCCTAGGAGCAGGGAGAAAGCAAAAGGTTCCGCCCGGAAATTAAATAATTTGATAGCGTCAGGTCGATGCTGAATAATCCAAGAGGATGACTATTTAGATCCCCCTAGCTAGCTAACCTGATTTCGCAGCAATTCATATTTCTTCAGCCGGCTCAATATACGTCATTTTTCTTGCTTAGACTCAATTTGGGCGCCGCTTTAACCCGGTTAGTCGGAAGAAAGGCCAGACCGCCCCCCAAATTCGATCACGGGCCATAGCCACACATAAATCTTTAGGAAGGAAAAAAAATTCTTCTTTCTTACCTTTTGGTCAGGAGTAGCCTAGAAGATAGGATCACTTTGAAACTAGTCGTTGAAGAAGGTGTGTTAAGATCATCACGATAGTGCTCTGGATTTCAGGATGCTGTTAGTACTTAGGATACCTTTGTTACAGTAGTTATAGTTGTGGGATGCTTTGCCATTCAGTTTCTTGCCCTTGCTGGATGTTAATAAAATTCCGCATTTTCATTTGTGATAATAGACGATTTTTGAGAAATTTTCTCTTACTATTTTGTCAGACGGAAAAAAGTAATGTATTTTTTGTTATCTTAATATTTTAAATTATTAATAATTTTCGTCTGTCTAATTATAATATTTTTCCTACCTTAATATGATGTACACTTAAAGAATTAGACCTTAAAAATCTTATATTTTCAAGATATTCATAAAAGTTACGTTGATTTAAAAAACACTGAATAAAGAATAACTGCAGTTTATTTTACTATAATATTTATATTTAATAATTGTTTTTCACTTTCTTCATTTCATTTACTTATATTGTTTTATTTAAATAGCATTTAAAAATCGTTCTTTCATCGTTTAACTTACTGATTTTTTCAATTTCTGAAAAATTTTCTTAAAATTACGTTGTTTTTGAGAACTTTTCACTTAAAATTTCCGTGATTGATTCAAAATTTTCCCTTCCAAAAACGTCAAATTTTGAAACTAACGTTAAATATGCTAATATTACTTTGTAATTTCAAATACAGTACACTTGAACAATAATCGAGATTTAAAAAAAAAAAAAAAAAAAAAAAAAAAAATGCTTTATTGATTTTTTTTTTCTTTTCAATAAAACAGCTCATCTATAAACGAATAAAAGAAAAGCACACCATAAATGGATTTATTACAAGGTCTTACAAAAAGAAAAGGAAAAAATAAATAAATAAATAAAGCAAAGCTAAATTTTGCGTTAAAAATTAACAAATATATTTTCTATGTTGCATTAAAGTTTATAATTTCTTCATATTCAATTTCTTCATATTTCTTAATATTCATTTCTTCATATTTCTTCATATTATTTCATTCATTGCTACATATTCAAAGTTATAGGCAACTTAATTAAGTATAGAAAATGCTATTTTACCATGTTTTTATCAACTTCGATTCTTGTTTGTTTGTTTGTCCGGTACAAATCTTGCAATCGATTTTTAACTAACTTCCCTACTAGCTAGACATTTGAAACTTTCATAATAGCTCAGAACCCGATAACAACACAATACTTTGAATCCCAATTTTCGAATTTTTGATTAGTTTTCTTTTAATCAATTAAAATATGAAAATAATAATCTCCTAATAGCTTTAAAAATAGCCATTAAAATATTAGCTATAGTTTAATTGTTGCCAAAAAAAAAAATTTACGAATTCATTTTCTTTCGACATAAAAATAAATACATTTAATTAAACGTGAACGTTGAAAAATTGTAAAAAGTTAAATTATGCATCTCACAAAAATTGACATAATTATCACTTTAAAAATTTTATACGCACTGATAAAGTGCTAATGTAGTTCTATAGCTATGATTCAACAGAAGATTTAAAAATATGGTATATAAAAAGTTTTTTATCTTATAATTATTAAAGTGTTATAATTAATATATATACATATATATATATATATATATATATATATATATATATATATATATATATATATATATATTTGTTGTGTTGCTATTGTTTTGTATCTATTGACTGCTAAATTTTAAGGTTAAATTTTATTACGATATCTATCATTTATATATATAGAGAGAGAGATATATATAAATGATAGATATCGTAATAAAATTTCTATTGAAATATTCGATTTAATTAACTGTAAACATCGATAGTTTCTTTACGTTAAAATATTAGAAACTATAAAGTTAGCTATTAAATAGACATATTTTAAATTAAAAAATGCATTATCTCTGTTACACCTTTGAATTAAAAAAAAAAATGGCTAACTTTAAAATTATGTAAGTGTAAATTAAAATAAAATGGTTTTGAGAATTTGGTGTTGAAGTTAGTTAGTTAATAGACTACAGTTTTGCGTTATGCCTCATTTTGATATAAAGATAAAAATTGAACATGTTACATTGAAATTTTGATTACCATAATAATTTTTATCTGTATGCAGAACAGAAATTTCTACATTTCTAGATTTAAAATATCCATCTAAATTTTTATTTGACTTCAATATCATCAAAAATTTCTATTGAAATATGCGATTTAATTAACTGTAAACATCGATAGTTTCTTTACGTTAAAATATTAGAAACTATAAAGTTAGCTATTAAATAGACATATTTTAAATTAAAAAATGCATTATCTCTGTTACACCTTTGAATTAAAAAAAAAATGGCTAACTTTAAAATTATGTAAGTGTAAATTAAAATAAAATGGTTTTGAGAATTTGGTGTTGAAGTTAGTTAGTTAATAGACTACAGTTTTGCGTTATGCCTCATTTTGATATAAAGATAAAAATTGAACATGTTACATTGAAATTTTGATTACCATAATAATTTTTATCTGTATGCAGAACAGAAATTTCTACATTTCTAGATTTAAAATATCCATCTAAATTTTTATTTGACTTCAATATCATCAAACTTTTCTGCAATTCCTTGCATTTAAAAAGAATAGTTCTTCTTTAAGTGTTATAAATGACAGTAGTTATGATAGTAGAAAATAAAATATCCTTATGTTTGTGACCTTTTGATTGAATGCATGTAATTATGAGTACTTATAATATCGATGCATTTTGTTACATTAAAATCGATTGATCCATAATTGATTTTAATAGATGTTTTGTTAGGAGGAATATCATATTTAAACTGCGCATTTTTCTCCAATACAAAATGTCTTCTATTATTAATTTTCAAACAGAAAAAGTTTCATATTTATGCAAAATTTAAACTAAAAATAAACTATTTTAATTTCCTTTGATAAAAATTATTCAATTGTATTTCAGAGTTAAAACCTATTGTAGTGTATTTTATTGAATTAAAAATATTGATCGAATACGAGACAGACATTATTTAAAAAAAAAAAAAAAAAAAAAAAAAAAATGAAGAAGACATCTTAAATTTATGAAAATTGTAATGCTAAAATATGTAAAAAGGAATTTAAGAAAAAATGTAATACATGCATATTATACATGTACATAACTTCCCAACATTCTAATTAATAATCCTGACTATTTTTAGTACCAGGCTTTTTTCCAAGACCATTCTGTTTTTTTTTTTAAGAGTATTTTCCTTTTTATTTGATCATAAACGCACTTGAAGAGATTAATTCTAAAAATTAAGCGGTGTAGAAAAAAGGGGCGGGGGGATTAGTAAAAATACTCCGGATTATATTGGCAGCTATGCATGTATATACGTAATAAAGTCTGTGCATGTGTTCCTAAAGAATTATCTTAACTGTTTAAATCTATAATGAAACACAATATATTGACCTATTCCAATTTTTATATATGAATAATATTGTACATCATTTCCTCCTCCCTCCCACATACCGCTAAAATTTTATTTTTGCTATACATTTCTAAAAAGGTCTAAGTACGAGAAGGTAAGACAGACAATTGGACGGGCTAATGAAAATACCAGACAGTTTATTCGAAGAATCAATAAAATATCTAATGTAATAATTATGAAGATAAGAAAGATGTAAAAACGTAAAGTAATTTTTTTTTTTAAGTAATAAATAAATAAATAAATAAATAATAAAATTAAAAAAAAAAAAGGTAGATGTCAATAATAAGGATAAATACAGTACAAAAAACTAAATAAGCTAACGTAATTTAAAACATATTTTTAAAATTTATTTAATATAATTTAAAAATTTCTTAAGAATTCATAAGGATACATTCATGTTGAGGTTTTTATATGTATATATTCTTTCTATTCTTTTTTGCTTCCTATATTAGATAACTTTTAAACTAAATTTAAACGATTTAAAGCCATAAAATACTCGCCACAAATTTGTTTTTCTGCACATATATAAATAGCTAAAACATTGCATTATTTTCCATTTTTAGCGGTGTATCACAAATTTAAACACATGTGTTTACTTATTTAGTTTTATTTTAGTGTAAACAATGTAATGTTATATATAAGAAATGTATTATATTTACCAACATTCTAATTTTAATTAATGCATTTTCAACGCTTTTCATGAATAATGCTTCATTTTGAACCCGCTCTCATTCATTTATTAGTAATGATATGTTTGTTATGCGCATGTTTAATTTTTGCGACTAGTTTGTGCTGTGTAGATTAGTAGTATAGTTACTTTAAGAAAAAATAAATTAATTTTTGATAATTAGTTTAAGCTCATTTATTTTAAGTAACGAATAATGAATAATTTGTTTCAAAGTATCACAGAAATTTCTTTTCTTTTCTTTCTTTCTTTCTTTTACTTTTTTCTTTTTTCTTTTCTTTCTTTCTTTCTTTTTCTTTTTTCTTTTTTTTTTTTTTTAAATAGAAGATTAAGAATTATAATTGGTTTAAATATGTTTTAAGCGATTTTACACCCTAACTCATCTAAGAGTGCAAACAAACTCTGTAAACTTAAGCCCATTTTATATGTTACTTTGAAATAATTTACATCTGTTGTTAAAAGTAAATATATCCTCTTTTATTTAATTTTATTATTTGCTTAGTTTTAATAATATTTCAGAGTTTGTATGGATTTTAATTTTTTTTAAGAACTCTTCAACCATTTATGAACAATAAATTCATATTTAAGTTTATTAGCTTATATATATAACAAAACTTGCTATACACAAGCACTAGTAGCAAAAATCCAGGAAATTCAAGGACCTAACAAACCGTGTAATTTTGAAATTACTAGTATAGTTAGAGACTAATATTTCACAAACTATTAAAGTAAATAAGACCTCATTAGTAATAGCAAAAAATCAAGAAAATTCAAGGACTGTAAGAACACTGTAACTTAAAATTTACAAGTACATTAAGAGATTTTTTATCATTTTACAAATGATAAAAACATCTACTTTTTTAAACTCTTATTTTATTTTATTTTATTTTTTCAAAACGAGAGATCCAAAATTTATATACGTATAAACAACTGTTATGAATATCGAAATATATGACTTTAAAGTGGAAAAAATCATCTTAGCATTTATTCGATAGAAAAAAGATATAGTTTTAAAGTACGATTTTGTTTGTAGGCCGACATTGGAAAAAAAGACAAAATCTTGAATAATACTTCTAAGAGAAATAGTTTAATCATCAATGCTTTTAAAGTTTCATAAATTTAAATAAAATTCCTTAACAGAAAAAACATTTAGTAACATTATTAATATTTTAATGTAGTTATTATCTTAAATTTGCAATTATATATATTTCATTTAATGTATTTCAAGAATTATCAAATAAGAAATATTATCAAATAAGAAATATATCTAACATGAAACTATGGAAAATGTTGGTCATTTAAGAGAAATATTTTTTCAGTAAATTATAATAATCAAATTTTGTTTTTCATTTACGCGTGTTAATGTGTATTACGAGTAGAATTTACAAATATTCTAATAATAACTTGAATTAATAATTAACAAGTTGATTTGTTTAATTAATAAATTAATTTCTTGTGCACATCTTTTATTACTGGGTTTTATTTCCATTAATTTTGCAATAATTATTTTTCAGATAAGTTTTTTTTTTCCCCGGAAAAATTTAATACCATTTTACGTAAAAATTCTGTACCACTTTCAACAAATAGTTTTGACAGATTTTAAATTTAGCACCACGGTAGACAAATAAAAATTCTGTTTAGTTAAAAAAAAAAAAAAAAAAATGTAGATGTCAATAACTAGGATAAATGAAAGTACAGAAAACTAAATAAGACTAAAGTAGTATTATTCATATTTTAATATATTATAAAAATCATCCTTCAAATTGGCCCTAATTGTTACTCTATTTTATTCAACTTCAAGGGAAATTTACTACTAAAAAGATAAAAGCAGTTGCGAAGGAAATAAGTGTACTTCATTAAGATAATTGCTTTTATGCTAACAGTTAGCTTCATTAATCTGAATCCAGACAGATTAACAAATGTGTCTAAATTAATTTAAATAATTAAAAAAAAAAACTTCGTGCTTTATACTTTAAATGAATCTCCATTAATTTTACATGCCAACTAAATATACATAATTTAAAATATCATAAATCCGTTTTTAAATTTAAACTATAACCAAGTAACTAAAATTACGTCACTTAACAATGAAAACCTCTTGTAATAGAATATTGAATCACAATCTAAATGCCCAAATAAATAACACGTTCTTATATGTTACTATTAAGACGTTCAGTGTTTTCTATGTAATAATATAATTTTTCTCAAATTTAAGTGGGAAAAAAATCCTTCCTGTTTTAAAAAATCTTAACTATTGCATTTAAAAAGTCATATTTTTGTTTTTCAAGAACACTTTAAAACCGTAAATTAGATAAATTTTGATCTATTTCTTGATAAGAAGAGAAACATTTATGTAATTACAGGCGACTATCTTTTATATTATACAATTTAAATTAAGAAGAGGAAAGTTAAATCGTAAACGAAGCAAAGAATTCAGCTGTTAATTAAATATCTTGTTTACTTAATTATATATATATATATATATATATATATATATATAAGTGTTATAACTGTAAATTTACAAAAGTAATGTTTAATTAAATTTCATTATGAGGAAAGTAGGAACAGCGAATTTATCTTCTAAATTTCCTACATAGCGCATAAACTATAGCATGCTAGTTTTTTTTTTTTTTTTTTTTTTAAGAGAGAATTTTGTATAAAAAAACAATATTTTGAGATTTTTATCGGAAGTTTGCTTTAGAATATAGCATTTTAAAAAATGAGTAAAGCAAAATTTCATGACATAAAAATTATTAATTTGTGTAAATGTATAATAAAAAATTTTAAATTAACAAAAACTTTCTTTGATTTCTTTTCTCTCTCTCTCTCTCTCTTTTTTTTCTTTTTACTGCTTTTTGTATAAATGTTTCAGCATTATTATTATTATTATTTTGTGAGATGGGAGGGGGGGGGGATATAAAGACAATTAAAAAATAATAATAAATAAATAAAAACTAAAATAAATCGTAATTTTGAAGATGCTGACGGTCAATAAAACTCCAATTTATTTTTCGTATTTGTATTTAAATACAGAATTTACATTCGCAAAAAAAAAAAAAAAAAAAATTGCACTAAAAAAGTATAAACAGTATGCTATTTCACTAAATTAGGTAGAGGTCCTGAAAAGGTTTAGAATACAGATTTTCCGTTTCATACTTTACAATTGTATAATAATTCTATGTAATAAAATTATTTTAAAAAAATGAATTATGACTTAATTTTATTTTGCTTCGAAAATATTATGAATAGAAAAGTAACAACAACAGAAAAAAGCAAGATTGTTTAATAAATTACGATGATTAAAAATGCTGAAATTAATCCTTTTAATTATAAAAGCAATCATGTTTTCTTAAAACAGCTCTATTTTGTTTCGAAAAAATTAAAAAGCGTTAATTATAAGAAAAAAAAAAAAAAAAAAAAAAGAAAGAAAGAAAGAAACTGGTATATTTTGATTTATGACTGTAATATATATATATATTTAAAGGAACGGAATTACAATGATAATTTTCTATACAATTACTTTAAGACTTTCCATAACAGTACATATTTTCCACCCTATTTTAAATTAATAATGTTGATGTGAGTTAGTAGTTCATCATATAGAAAGACAAAGCTATATTTTTAAATAGGCATTCATCTAAACCTTTCTTTTAAAATATTAAACTAATTTGTTTCAATCGTTTAATAATGGCTGAAAAATCTCAACAAATTTCTTTGTAGAGTATTTTCTCTTACTTTGTACCAATTTATGAAGATGTAGAGCTGCAAACCCTCCAGATTATTTTATACCACCATTTCTGGTAGCTTTTTCCGTATTATTTAATCACAGAATGTTTTGATAGTAGATAAAGAGAAAAATACTTTTATAGAAATAGTGGTGTGAATTAATCCTGGGGGTTGGCAACTCTCTTTGATTATTTAGGAATGCTATAAATAATAGTTTCTTCATCATTTCAATGTTGTAACGCTATCATTCTGTTCATAACTGCGTACTATAATAAAGTTTTAACATCTTAACATTATTGTAATCCTATCATTAAACTAGAAACAGGATTAAATATTTATGTTTCTGATGAGATTTTTTTCTAAACAAACTTCAGGAATTATAAATTCAACATTCAGAAATAATTTATGGTATTTTCAAGATTATATATATATATATATATATATATATATATATATATATATATATAGTCATTTTCTCTAAAAGGAATGAATAGCTGATACTTTTTATATGAATGTAATAAATTAATTATTCACATCCCAATGAACATTTCGCTGTGCGTAAACGCTTATTACATACGTAAGTTATATGTGATATATATATATATATATATTATTATTATAAATAATAAAATATGAATAATTTTCGTATTAATTTTCAATATTCAGAAACTTTTATTTATGACATTTTAAAAAACTAAACAAATATAATAATTTTCTCTAAAAGAAACGAGAAGCTGATAGAATTTACATGAATACAAGAAATTAATTATTCAAATCTCAATGAATATTTCGCTGCCCATATTGTTACATACTTAGTTTATATGTAGAATATATATATATATATATATATATATATATATATATATATATATATAATAAAGATGATCTATTAAGCATAGTAGAAGTCAAGCAACAGATACAAGATCACTGAAACACCAATGACCAATAAGATTAAAAAAAAAAAAAAAAAAAAAAAAAAATCATCAGTGGATGAAATACACTAATGTAAAGAAAGCAGATCTATTAATTAACAGCCTGCAAAACAAACGAATCAATAAAGTAAAACAACAAATCTTAACTTTAAACCATAAACTTATCAAAATTAATGAAAAAACAACCCAAGAAACACAAGATAGGAAGAAGGAGGCATGCGGCAAGACTTGTGACTTGCCTGTGGGATTACACTAGTTTTACGCCGGCAACACTCCCCCAGCCTGCCACAACCAGAACAGGAACCATAAGGATTTAAAAATGCAAAATTTCTAAGCAGATGAACAACATTGAAACCACGAAGCCACAATGAAATTCACCGATTGATCACATTGTGTTTAACAGTATATTTAGATATATATAATTATATAAATAATTTTCGTATTAGTTTTTATTTATTTATTTATTTATTTATTTTGTATTATTATTTAATTTTTGAGTTATTTTTAACTCATTATTTAAATGAAAAAAACATTTATAAGATAAACTAAAATACTGTTTTTTTATCAGAAATTTATATCGCATCGTTAGAAAACTACTGTCCAAACGAAATATTTCCTTTTTTCTTCTTCTTTTTTTTAATATTCTGGTAAGAAAATTATATAATTTACTGTTATTTAAAATAAAAAATAAATCTATTTTTAAAGTAAAAATTGTAATATATATAATATAATTCAAGTAAACTTATGTGCAGTTATTCATATACATTTACGTACGCACAGAATAAATGCGCAATTAAATGAATAATGCGCGCAGAATAAATAAATACATCGATAAATAAATGAAAAGTTTATAGCTTAATTTAATTCCTCTTGATCATTTTTATTGATCCATTTTGCGTAAATTAATGGAAAACACATTTTGTAAAAATATGATATTATTATTATTATTATTATTATTTTTTTTTTTTTTTTGTATATATAACTTATCAAAATAGTAAATTATATATGATAGATTTCTTGTTAAAGATAAAGAGATTAACATGTAATCCAGTCATAAAATTTTCTAATTTTAAAATTAACTAAAACACATGAAATACACTGCACAAACAACCGTTTTGATTAACATTTAGTAAGGATAAAACTATTTAGCCTTCGAAAATTGAACACATTTTAAAGTAACGTTCTTAAGAGAATGCATTAATGATTTTCTTTCTTTGTTACAGTGTGTGTTTTCTTTCCTGTACATAAGAGATTTTTTTTTTAATTTTTTAAAATAAATGTTCAATGAACTAAACTGCTTTTCAAGCTAAGTAAAACATGTAACAAACTTTGAATTCTAACCATGCGTCATCGACAAAAGAAAAGACTTCTACTTTTCCTCAAACCACCTGTTAGCTGTGAAGTTTTTACCACCACGCGGAGCTATCACAGCTAATTAAGTAACTGAGAATAATTAGCAAAAATCAGATTAACACTAATTGCAATTCACTGCCGGGCCTTACAGCGCATGCTAATTCACTCTCATTCTTCACTAAGAAAGCCGCAAAAGCACAGGTTAGGCTTTTTGTTCATTCTCTAAGGTTGATAAGATATTTTTATCTGTCCTTTTACTTGTGCTTTATTTTTAGGAATGAAGGAGTAATGACTTTTAATTGTTTGAACGAGTTTTTTCATCCTATTTACTGTAATTAATCTATTAATACATGAATTAAACGAGATTTATGTATCTCCTTAGTGAATACTCTTGATTATTTTTTAAGTAAGTCTTCCAACTCTTATTTTACATAATTAATAAACGATACAGATATAATATAAAAAAGTTAAATATCAATTTATTTTTTATCAAAGCAAATTAATTGTCTTAAACGAATTTGTTTTCTTAGGAAAAACATATTTGCGTCATTTAAAAAATTTTAAATAATCAACAGAAATTTTGTGGTATATGTAAATAGAGTCAAAATCCCGCAGTGAATATAAATTTCAAATTATAAAATTTTTTACTTATACTGATAGAGTAAAATATTAAAATATTGTTAGATAAACCCCTTTCTCCGAGGAAAGAAATTTCTTTTAATCCCACACACCCCTTCAATATAATTCTCTTTCTATATATCGATATATATATACATATATCTGTACTGATAAGTATAAAGGATTGAAGTCCATATTCTTGATTTTTCAGGACACGAAAAATAAAGTTAAACTAACTAAAAACTAATCAGCAGAATCGATTAGGAAAAAGAGATTATGTTGTTTTATACGCTTTATGCCATTCAGTGATTCTCAATCTTCATTTAATAAAGGGAAAAAATTGAATTAAATATTTTATACCAAAGATTAATGCTAAATTTCTGGCTTGAATCTTTTTTACCAATGGATTTTCTCAAAGACTAAATGACATGGATTTAAATCCTTTATACCAATCGATAGAGAATTTTTTTTTTCTGAGTCTGACTATGTACTTAACTGAAAATCGACATTTTTGGACTTAAATCCTTTATAATTATCAGTACAGATATATACATCTAATTTTCTTTCCTTAACCATTGGTTACAGCAGTTAACACCATACCCTATTCCTATTTACATCTTCAATACAGTAACGAAATTTCGAAAGAATTTATAAATAAAATATTCCAGTTTCCATTACGGTGTCATTTATTTATTTGTATGGAAACAAAGAACTCTATTTTGATCGCAATGTAACTTACCTTCAATAATTTTTCTCTTGCTAGTAGACATTTTTATTCAACAAAAACTAACATTTCACTCTGTTTATCTTACTATTTTGATGTACGGATGGGTGCACTAGATAGGCGTATACGCTCTAAAGTGACAATTTTAAAATTCCGACTGAAATTAATTGTATTATACGAAATACAGAAATGTTCAATAGAACGTACACGGGGTTTCAAGAAGCTAAGGTCGATAATATATTTTTATCTGTCTTTTTACTTGTGCTTTATTTTTAGGAATGAAGGAGTAATGGCTTTTAATTGTTTGAAAGAGTTTTTTCATCGTATTGACTGTAATTAATCTATTAATGCATGAATTAAACGAGAGTTATGTATCTCCTTAGTGAATACTCTTGATTATTTTTAAAATAAGTTTTCCAGCACTTATTGTACATAATTAACAAACGATATGGATATAGTATATATATATTAACTAATTAATTAAATTAAAGCAAATCAATTGCTTTAAAAAAATTGTTTCCTTAAGAAATTTTTTTTGAAATTATCAACAGAAATGTTGTGATATGAGTAGAGCCAAAATCCCACATAGGATCAAAATTTAAAATTATAAAATTTTTTACCCATACCGATAGAGTAAAATAATTGTTAGTTACCTCCCCCCACCCCCCACCCCTCCGCAAGGGAGGGCAAAAAAAGACTATTTCTTTTTAATCACATACCCTTTCAATATAATTCTCTTTCTACATCTACTTTTTTTCTTTTTAATCATTGGTTACAACAGTTAACATTATACCCTATTTGCATCTTTAATACAAAAATGACAATCCATTACTTGTCAACCATCTCATTAGTAAAGGGAAGATTTTCAGTACCCGCCTTTTTTTCCTCCCCAGTCATTTTTTAGAGTAATTTTATACTTATTTAATCGTAACTACATTTGGAGATAATTACTCTAAAAATAAAATGGTGTGGAAAAAGGGGCATGTACTAAACATTTTTCGTTTCATAATTATGATGTTGGCAGGTATGTAATTCTAAATAATTTATAAATAAAATATTCCAATTTCCTTTACAGTGTCATTTATTTATTTGTATGGGAGATTAGGAATTTCATTTTGATCGCAATGTAAATTCAAACACACGTAAGGAAATCTCAATTTTCTTATCATATGAAAAAAGGTTTGGTCTAATAATTTTTTTGATTCACTTTGTTAACTGTTTTATTACAATTATATATATATATATATATATATATATATTATTCATACGGAGTGGCTACAATCCAAACTTTTTCACTAATTCTTCCACAATATTTTTCTTTTGTAATTTTTAATAGTAAGTTTGCGTTTGCATTATTCATTAAGTGAAAAATTATCATACAAATTTAGTGGTGGAAAAATAAACGAAAAAAAAAAAAGTGGTTCTGTAGCCATCCTGTCATATTGCCATTTCATTTTTCATTCAGTGTATTTATATTCCAATTTTCAAAAGTTTTATAGTAATTTTACTTTTAATTAAAAATACAAATTTCTATGAAAAAGGAAATTCAAGTTTGCCTAACACTTTAATTAAGTCACACTTTTATTTTTCGTTATTGATTTCCCTGACATTTGTTTCATTTAAAAGGAATAAAATATAAAATTACAGTAGAAATATAATAACTTCATTGTAAAATATATTCATATTATATGATTAAAAAATTTTCTATGATATATTTTGTCAACTATTTCAGCTAAAATAGCTCTTTATTTTTCTTTTTTCTTTTTTAAGTTTATTGATATTTTATTGTTTATTCATGCATTAACAATTTCAGTTATTATTATTATTATTATTTAATTTTTATCCTTAATATTATGTCACCCAAAATTTTTATAGCTTTTAAATATTTTTTATTAAAAATGTAATCCACTATAAATAAAAAAAATAAGAGAATGCCTAGAAATTAATTAATTTTCACTTTTTAGCTTCTTCATTCTTTTTAATGACCTTTTAAGAGCAATGGAATACACAGGTTCAACAGATTTATATTAACATTTTTAAAGCATATATTTGAAATCTGTTAGTTAAAACTACGTTAACTCTTAAATAGAAAATAACATTTAATTGCGGTGTAGAATTGAGGCAAATTGAACAAATTTTCATAAATGAGATAAATTGTGTAAAGGTACGGCACATAATGGTAAAGACGTTCTGCAATTTTTTTGTGGATTTGTGGTTAAAAAACTACTTTTTTTCTATGAATTTGTTTCTATAACTTCTAAAGTTAACTCTTCATCAATCATTATACATGTAACGAAAAACGAAGTTTTTGTCTTTATATTTAAATATAATTTTGACTAAAAGTATTTTCGTGTTTATATAATTTTTAACTAATCCTGTATTTTCATACAATAAATATATTAGCTATGCAGTGTATTAATTTGATAAAATATACAATTACTAAAAAATGTCGGCGTTACAAATACGTTTCAAAACTTAAAAAAAAAAAAAAAGTTATTAGTATTTAAGGGTAATACGACCGTTTAAAACTAATTGATTAGGGATAATACTATACATATATTAAAAATAATTAAGATTTATTAAATCCGGTTCTTAGGTTCATTGTATTCACAATCAACTAGAAAGTTATATCAATATTTACACAACATTAAAGATGCCAATGTAAAAAAATTGTTGAGTGCAGACTGCAGTTTCGGTAGCGTAAAGCGTACCGTCATCAGTGCAGAATGACGAAGTGGATTATTGTTCATATATATAGGTAGGAAAACGGATCCACTTCGTCATTCTGCACTGATAACGGTACGTTTTACACGACCGAAACTGCAGTCTGCACTTAACAATTTTTTACATTGGCATCTTTAATGTTGTGTAAATATTGATATTTCTCTTCTGCATCAAGTCCAGTTATTTATTCAGCTAGGAAGTTCCCATGGCCAAGCCTTTTTATAAGCACTGTTGTACCACTATCTTAAAATAAATTTCTTCTAAAATTCTTCTGAGAGCGTTGCCGCTTTGATAGCAGTACTCGTGCCTACTTTGTTCGCATAATGAAGGTTCGTGTGTTTCTTTCGACCTGAAACATTTGTTGCGAGTTTATTGTATTTTATGGTGTTTATTCAAAGTTTTGTACTTATTACTTTAAAACGCCAGTTATGTGGTGCTTTCTTGTTATTAGGGTGTGTTATAGGATCTCTATTTCTAGTTCAATTATTATCCTGATCATAAACGGCCCACCAGCGGCCGAGCGGTTCTGCGCTCAAAGCTGGTAGATGGAAGGTGCCGGGTTCGATCCCAGGTCGCGCTCATCGGCCTAGCCGTTCGGAGTTTTCCGTGGTTTCCTCCGAAACTCGCGTAAATACGGGCTAGGACCCCTTAGAAAGACCCCCACGGAGGGCATTCCCCCTATAGGCCTAGGACACATAAGGAGTCAATCGGCCTTAAATCCTACAACCAACCAACCAACCTGATCATAAACATATTTAAAGCATTTGATTTTAAGGAATACGTTTCAGAATCCTTTTAAATGATATTTTCATAATATTTGTATTCTATATAAAATGTACGTTCAAAAAGCAATTAAACGAAATATGACAATGTTTCGACCAATATCTTTATTGTTACATTTAAAATAACGTCTTGTTCTCTGCCTCTATATAACTTTTTTCCGAAAGTATCTGAGGGTATCTTATTAAAATTATTCAAAAATTACATATTTTATTATTTATTCTCATTTGGATTAAAATACAAGATTTTAATTCAAGCTTTTTCACACAATTAATTTTGTTATATTGAAAATAAACGACCAACTTTTTAACATATTATTTTCTGAAATTTCTTAATAATATATATATATTTTATAATTTCATTTTTGTTTAGTACGTAGTTTATGTATTTTCAAATTGATACACCCATACATAATTTTTATACAACTAAACTCTAGTTCGATAGATAATAAAAATAGTATTTGCTAGAGAAACTTTTTTTTCCCCCCATTAAGTATTACACAAAAGCATGAATTTGTTTATCACTTCAGATTATTTTATTTACATTAGAACATTGGTTCTTCAATAATATTAAACTTTGTTATTAAAATATTATGTGATTAAAAAAAATTCTTTTCTCAAAAATAACTACTACAAAACCTTTAAAAAAAAAAAAAAAAAAAAAAAAAATACAGGGTGATTAAAATTAAAGTTACGATTTCAAAACGCTATAATTTTAAAACTATCTTTCGAAACAGCTTGATATTTTACCAGAACAATCATGAGGCAATGGAATTTTGTTTGCTGAAGGAAAAAAATATTTATAAAATGTGCCTAAAGATGGCGCTGTCAAGGTAATCTCAAAAGAAATGCCTTAATAGATTCATTATACACAAAAATTTTGTTAGCAATAGAATAGAATAGCAGGAAACAATAGACTTTAAGGGTCTACGACAACTTTTTCAGCAAAAAGACAAGAATATGTGTTTACAGCAGAAACAGTGATAGTGAAAAGAGAAAAAGAGGAGCTTCATGAAACAAGCATCTTGCGAATGATTAACAGTACATTTTGGAACTTCTTTTTTTTCCCTTTGTCAAACAAAATTCCACTGTCTAACAATTTTTCTGGTAAAATATCAAATCCTTCTCAACGGTAGTTTTAAAATTATAGTGTTTTAACCCTTTGCCGTTCAGTGTTCCACTACATGGAACACCTAACTTCGCTCGCATCTCCAGCCGTTAAATTCAATTGCAAATGCATAAAAATAGGTTTATTTTTTACTTTGATCTTGCCTTTTCACCCATAGATGACACCACTACATAAGGCAATCCATGATATTTAACTGAGACGCGCTATTTTAAATCCTCATATTTACAAGAAATTTTGTATATTCTTTTGTGATACAAAAAAGATTGTTTGAAAAAAAAAATTATGTGATTCGTTGGCTGTACTCTAAATTATTTATTCTATATTATTTTTAACTTTTTATACAGGAAACATACAAGGAATTGTTGAATAAAATAAGGTGTTCCATCTCCTGGAACACTGCGACACTAGCGCTTTTCATATTACGCAACCGAAAGCAATGATGAGAGAAGACAGCTGTGTTCACGTTTTCTGTTTTCCTCTGTTTTTAGGGAATGACGTCAAGCTATCAGATGCTGCGACTGCGAGGGTTGGTTGTTTATAAAAAAAAAAAAAAAAAAAAAAGAAAAAAGAAATATACATTCCATGCTTCTACCAAAAGGGTGTGACGTGCTTCCAAAAATTTCATGAAGCTAAAAAATAGACTAATTGTAAATATTTTTGCACATAGGACTTGTATATATGTATACTAACTGTAAATATCAAATTATTTCATTAAAAAAATCACATAACCAAGTTTTTTTTTTTTTTTTTTTTTTTTTGGGGGGGGGGGGGGGGGGTAGAGTAGCAGGCCTCCCCGTGGTTTAAACCCTGGGTTATGCTAAATCTGCTACACAGGTATAATACAGTGTTTTTTAATTCATATGCAAAATCTTTTACTCATTTACGCGCTTCGCTGCGATGCTCGCTTAGACGCACTTTTCAGAGCTCTAGTGGCGCAGCGTTCCCGCTGATGGAACACCCACAGATTAAAAATTGTAAGTACTATCTTTACAAAATTATACCTGCGTACTCCTTTAGACCTAAGTAGATAGCCTACAACTTCTTTTGTTGAAATTCCAACTTTAAAGTGTAGTGCGCTGCAAAGGGTTAAATCATAACTTTAATTATAATCCTCCAGTAATTAACAAACAATATCTTATAAGAAAGAAAAATATATCATTGTTATACTAATTAATTATTTTTAAAATAAGAAACTAAAATTTCTAAAACTTATTTAAACTGGAAAAAAAAAAGTTCATGCTTTAAACTTTAAAATTTATACTTCAAAATTTACATTACATAAAACACAAACATTTTAAGGAACCAAAAAGGATTTAAATAACTAAATAGTGTTCTGCAAATATATAAATAAAATAAACTCAAATATATTTAAATAGCCAATATGTAAATGTTTTTTATTTACAAATTTATTATATAATCATAACTATGGCATCGAATATATGCTATTTTATAATAAAAGTAACGGGAAAATTATCCTTTCGCGTGATTTAAAGTTCCCTAGAAATATCGAAATACTGACTTTCAAATAGTAAAAACTTCTTTTAATGAGGAAAGAAAATTATTATATGTAATATGTAGAATTAATCCAGAAAATCTAGAAATTTTACTTTATTATTTTAAACGATATGTATATATATATATATATATTTGTAGCTTTAAATAATACAGATAAAAAATATGCTTCCATTGAGATTTTTACAAAATAATAATGGTAATGATGATGATGATGATGATATTAATAATAATAATAATAGAAATAAATAAAATATAAATATAAATAAATGATTAACAGTTAAAAAAATTCTATAACACTTGAAGGATTGTTGAATTTTTACTTTGTTGCATTTAATTAAAAAAATTGTTAAGTCACACACTTTAAAAAGTTTAATTTAATAGTTTATTTATAAAATAAATAAGACGAGGAGTGTTTTCCAAAGTGACTTTACAAGACTTAATATAATCTTATAAAAATAGTTTTTCTTGAATATCAAGTACTAATTTGTATTCCGTTATATTTATAATATTTATTTCCCAAGAATGAATTTTATTTGTGTAGCATATTTAACTTTTATTATATTTTCGTTTAACAAAATGTAACAAAAGGAAATTGCTAATCCTTTACAAGAAGTATTATTTTTAATATTCTGAAGCTTTTTCCAATATTTAACTGCTTTCTAACATAATCTAAAGCGAAATTTAATTATTATATTCATTTAATTCGATTATTAGATTTTTCTTTCTTTATACTTTTCCCCCTCTCATCTTTATTCAAAGAGTGAGAAATATTACCTTAATATAAACAAACATTTTTCAAAGTAAATAATATTTATCCATATCATATTTCTTAAGATCAAATTCTGACTGACAATATGATTACACTCCAAAAAATTCAGTTAAAATTAGACATTAATTTAATACCGTATCTTTGTCCAAGTTGAGCTCAAAACTCCAACTTATTCACTTATTTTTTAATCTAAATTTTCAGACTTTGTTCATTAGAGACTGGCAACACTTTATTAGATGGCAAAACGCAGCTTTTGCGAAATTGAAACCCGTCATAAATTTTAATTAGAGAGCTTCACGGAAACCGGGAGCGGGCCTTTTTAAAACATAATAAAAGTTTGTTTTGGAAGATTAGTTTTCTGGCAAACTGATAACAGGGAAGAAGAGTTAGCACTTTGATTAATTAGCAGTATAGCTCCGCTCCCTGTTTTTAAGTCCCCATGTTCTGAAATTAAGGTCTTCTATTCGACTTCATAATTTCATCAGGCACTTATAATAATTTACACAAGTGATGAAATTCTGCAAAAGTTTAATTTCTTCAGTATAAAGTTAAACGAATACTTTATGCTGGAAAAGTTAAGTTTTGTTGTTCAATATGAAATTTTTTTTTTTTTTTTTTTTTTTTTTTTTTTCGTAATAAAATTTAAATTTCGTTTTTGACTTCTTTTAATAACTGATTATTGTTGTGGTGGTTACAAATTTTAAAAACAAATAAAAGAGTTCATTTTATATCCTATTGATAAACGGACATATTGTTTTTCTTTCATTATTTTCTCTTTTTCATTGTCTTTTTTTTTTTTTTTTTTTCTCTTTTCCTCTCAGTTTTACATTTATTTTAGACATCCTTTTTTTATGCTGGGCCATAGCACAGGAATATATCGGGTATTTACGCTCCCAGATTTCAAGGGCTTCAAATTGTTAACTAAATTTTTTAAATATTTATTTTTACTTCTGCCAAAATTTTTAATTTTTTATGAAAATTTTTAATATTTTATGTTTTCTAAATTGCTTATTTAGAAAACTGTTTCAAAATTTAGATATTTTCAGATAACCTTATTACCATACAATATTCATTATTACCATACAATTTCATTATTACCATACAATATCTTTTATCTATTCCTGATGGTCTAGGCTTGATATTTATTTATTTATTTATGAGACGTGTAATATTTTAAGCATTTTTTCCCCCTACATTGTATAAAAAAGAATGGAGAGAGAGAAAAAAGTGTCGATAAATCGCATAAAAACATTTTTTAATGTATAGGGCCAACATAAGAATTCAACTTTACTGCTTAAAATATGTATCTAGATGTTAAGTTAACATAAAAGTTATTAACATAAAAGTATGGTCCTTAAAATTCGTACGTCGCGGAATTCCATATTATGATAGTAGCCTGCTACATAAACACATATGTGAATATACTTGCAGATATGTATGTGTGACGTAAATGTACAAAATAACAAATTAAACACTGGAAATATTACATATTTTTATTCTTCATGTGATTGTTCTTTCCGTAATAAGTAATTGAATTTGCTCAAGCTGATATATTTTTAATAGCTAATTATTTTTATCGTGGTTACATATTTTCAAGACAAATAGCTTTTTTTTTTTTTTTAAGTATTGAAAAAATAAATATTTCCTTTCTTTTTTTCTCTTTCTTATTTCATTTACGAATAATACACAATTTATACACGCATACTATATAGATATATTTATACCTAGATTTCTGATACAAATAATAATATAAATTAAACAATTATCCTGAAAAACTTTTTACTTACGTTTGGTTGTTTTCTATTTTTTGTAATGAAATATATAGCATATTTTAATAACTTATTGTCATTATAGAGATTAATAATTAGAAAACTTACACTTTTATGTAATTAATGTATTATATTTCTGTGTCTGTCTCCATTTGTAGTTCTGTTTAATAATTTATGCACACATATAGGAACATTATCATACTTTGGTGGAATAATTGTACAAATAAATAAATTAATTATTAAATTAATAAATTAAAAATAAATAAATAAATAAGTGAATAAAAAATATTTAGGTTGTATGATAAATTTTATTGTTTTTCTTGCTAATAAAACAAAAATTTTGTCTCGTTACATAATTTATTATTACTATGGTGGTTATATATCTCAATAATAGAACAGATTTAAAAACATTTCATTTTACATTATATCGATAACTGATATTTCACTTCCTTTGATTTATTGTGTTTTTCACTTTGAATATCCACGATGCACTCCATACGCACTAAGCTAGCTTAGTGTGTATGGAGTACTTGCACACGTTCTCTTTCACATGCACACATATACACACTTCTACATAAGTATCTAGCATAGTTAAGCGGACATTTCAAATAACACACTATATATTTATGTTATGGGCGTGCATGCACTCCTGATACATATAAATATGCAAATGCTTCTATACAGAATATGTATAATTATTTAAACATAAGTACATATATTTAAATAATAGCCAAAGTGTTTTTCACTGCTTTTAAGTTCATTGGTAATTTTTAAAACACAGTTATTTTCTATAAGATTTTATAATCATAAATTTGTATATACATGTGCATACACTTATATATCACATTATTACATTATATATATATATATATATATATATATATATATATATATATATAAGAAAAATATTAAATACGTTATATCAGCTGTATACGTTAATTAATAATACATCTTGATACAATATATGCAATGTTTTGTAAATAACATTATTATGCAAGCAGGGTTCGAAATTAGCAGCGTTAGGCGTATTTTGCACCTAGAAATTTAAGTTTGGCAACCACAAAATCACACTCAGCCATCCTTTTTGGCGTCTAACTTTTGACCAGATTTTCTTTTTAAATAAATTTTATCATAATAAATTTTTTATATATAATTTAACTGTTTGTTCTGTTTTAAGTAAATTTTTAATTTTTTAAAAATACAAATGTATTCATGTTTAACTTTTGCGTTTGTATTAATTATGCAAATAAACAAATTTTTAAAAACTAAGTTTTATCCTGTTATGATCCCAATAAAAAATTTAAAAATTACGCCTGAGAAAAAAATTATGACAACTAAGAAAAAATAATTAAGTGCCATTGACGCCTGACTTTTACATTCTAATTTCTAACCCAGTAATAAGAGGTATGTACTGCGACAATCTTCACAAAATGTGATATTTTATAAAAATAAAAACTTGAGAATGGATATCTGTTTCTTCCTTTAAAATTTAATAGCATTTTTTTTCAAGCGATTATTCCATCTCTGCCTTTCTCTCTTTGTATTTGCCAAAGATGAGTATTCGAATAGTTTCAAATCAAACAGGAACAAAAAAAAAAAAAAAAAAAAAAAAAAATCACGATGGTCGCAAAAATTATAAATATTTTTCGTGTACGTACACTTTGCATCCCTTGGCCTTAAATGTATTTCTTTTCTTCAGAATCAGACACTCTTTTTTTTTTTTACTTTGGAAAAAACAAAAATCATAAAAATTAATTTCATATTTTAAAGGGGGGGGGGGAGGGACATATTACAGATTGCTTTTGTGTAGCCCTCATGTAGTGAATGAATGCCTTGTAGTATATAGATATTTTAGCTATGCAGAAAAAAGTCTAATGGAAGCATCTTTATATATCTAAATAAAAAGCATTAAATGGTTGCTTTTATGTAGCTTTGTATCTAGTCTAAACTTTGCATATGCACACCATATGGTTTACTATGATAATAGTAAATAAATAAAAATTAAATTATATATATATATATATATATATATATATATATATATATATATATATACACACATATACATACCACAAAACACTAAAAAATTAAATTAAAATTTTTTCTCTAATATCTTATAATGAATCAGAACGAATTTGTTGGATCTTATAAATCTATCAATAACGCTAATCATACCTAATTTTACAGAAAAAATACTTTTGTGTATATTTTTGTGTTAAGCCTCATAATAGAACAAAAATATTAAATTGCACTTTAAAAATATACCTCTCATAGACCGTAATGTAGTGCAAATCTCTTGTAGAATCCTGTATTCAAATCAATTGCACTGTTTGGGTTATTTACCATTGAAAAAAAAGAAAATGACATAGTGAACTTGAATAATATAAATTAACTTCAAAGCATCCTATAAATATTCGCAGAAATTTGAGTGTGGGAAGATAGATTTTCAAAAGACAGACAGATAGATTGATTTAAGTCAAAATAACTTTTTAACGTTTTAGAAAGTGCTAAATACGCTTAACAAAAACGTAAATGCAATTGCAGCATTTTCCAAGTATAAAGGTATTTAGTATGATTTATAAAAATGCTTCTTACAGAACGCAATGCATTGGCACTCTTTTGGGTGTCCGTGTACACAAAAAAGTTGTTCGATTTATAATATTTCAATGGGGAGCATCTCATGATGAACTTGAATAGCAATATTAATTTGAAAGAGTTCTGAAAATATTTACGGACATTAGAGCACGGACAGACAGACAATTCGAAGCCATAAGCATTTCTTTTTCTTTTTTTTTTTTTTTTAATTAAATTAAATGGGAGAAAAAAAGAAATGTTTGGGATCGCTTTGTAAAAATAATTCTTGAAATACATTGTAGCTGAAACGTATGATTTCACTTAAAAAAAAAAAAATCTAATATTCATTTTCATGAGACTAATACGTATATTCATGGACACACACACACACACACACACACACACACACACATATATATATTCTTAACAAAGTCTTTTTTTTTTTTTTAACACTTTCCAACAAGGTTGAAAAGTGTTTATGACTTCGATTTGTCTGTCTGTCTGTCCGCGCTCTATCTACCGTAAATATTTATGGAATTTCTTGAAACTGATATATGTTATTCAAGTTCCCTGTGTTCCCTCAAGTTTTAGATTTCAAACATAAAAATATATAAATAAATAATAATTTATGAACGAATCCACAAAGCAGTATCTAAATATGTTGTTAAATTATTATCATGTAAATTCAAGAGAAAATAATTAAAATTTCACGAAAACTAATTAAATTAAAAAATAAATAAAATTCAATATTTTACATTATTTACAAATTTTTAATATTCTTCAAGATAACTAAATTTCCATCTGGATTTCGCATTTTTATAGTTTAGCAATACCTTTTAAACACACATGTGAATTACTGATAAATTGATTTCTTTAAAAATATTTGATATTTGATGCTGAAATTCAACGCAAATTTTTAGCTTTCAAACATAAAAGTATATAAATATATACATAAATAAATAAATAAATAATTTATGAATGAATTCACAAAGCAGTATCTAAATATCTTGTTAAATTATTATCATGTAAATTCAAGAGAAAATAATTAAAATTTCGCGAAAACCAATTAAATTAAAAAATAAATAAAATTCAATATTTTACATTATTTACAAATTTTTAACACTTTCCAACAAGGTTGAAAAGTGTTTATGACTTCGATTTGTCTGTCTGTCTGTCCGCGCTCTATCTACCGTAAATATTTATGGAATTTCTTGAAACTGATATATGTTATTCAAGTTCCCTATCGGACGGTCCCTATTGAAAATGGAGTTTATACCTTTACTGGTTTGTGTACAGGGGCACTCGAAAGTATTTCAAAGCATTGTGTTCTATGAGAGGTATTTCTATAAATCATATTTTAATACCTTTACTGTAGACATATCTTAATGAAATTGAAATATGTTATTCAAGTTCACTATCGAACGTTCCCTATTGAAAATAGAGTTTATACCTCTACTGGTTTGTGTACAGGGACACCCGGAAATATTTCAAAGCATTGTGTTCTATCAGAGGTATTTTTATAAACCATATTTTCATACCTTTACTGTTGATATATCTTAATGGAATTGAAATATGTTATTCAAGTTCACTATCGGATGTTCCCTATTGAAAATGCAGTTTATACCTCTACTGGTTTGTGTACAGGGGCACCCGAAATTTTTTTCAATACATGGTGTTCTATGAGAGGTATTTCTATAAACCATATTTTCACACCTTTACTGTAGACATATCTTAATAAAATTGAAATATGTTATTCAAGTTCAGTGTTGGATGTTTCCTGTATAAAATGGAGGAGAATATCACCATCGGTTTATGTACAGGGACACTCAAAAGTATTTCAAAGCATTGCGTTCTATGAAAGATATTTCTATAAATCAAATTTTAATAACTTTACTTTCCACGAAAATTTAGGAAATTGAAATATGTTATTTATATGCACAAAAGAATGCTTTGCATAGAATATAGCAGGATTAGCATTATATTTACAGGGTGGCACAAAAATATCCAATTATAGTAAGGTATTAATAAAAAATTGCTAGAATTGTACTTTCGTTCACGTTAAGCGTTTGTAACACTTTCTAGCACTTTTTAAGTGTGAATATAATTTCAGTTTTGTGTATCTGCATTTCCGTCTGTCTGTCTGTCCGAGCTCTAACTCCCGTAAATATTTATGGAATTTCTTGAAACTGATATATGTTATTCAAGTACACTATCGGATGTTCCCTATTGAAAATGGAGTTTATACCTCTACTGGTTTGTGTATAGGGACACCCGAAAATATTTCAAAGCATTTTGTTGTATGAGATTTATTTCTACAAACCATATTTTCATACCTTTACTGTAGACATATCTTAATGAAATTGAAATATGTTATTCAAATTCCCTATTGGATGTGTCGTGTATAAAATGGAGGAAATACCACCACCGATTTATATACAGGGACACGGAGTTTTAGGAAATTTAAATATGTTATTTAAATGCACAAAAAAATTCTTTGCATGGAATGTAGCATGATTAGCATTAGATTTACAGGGTGACACAAAAATATCCATTTATATTAAGAGCTATTAATAAAAAATTGCTAGAATTGTACTTTCGTTTACATTATGCGTTTTTAACACTTTCTAACATTTTTAAGTGTGAATATGATTTCAGTTTGTGTGTCTATCCATCTGTCTGTCTACCTGTCTGCCCGCGCTCTAACTCCTGTAAATATTTATGGAATTTCTCGAAACTGATATATTTTATTGAAGTTCATTATCGGATGTTCCATATTGAAAATGGAGTAAATATCTCTTCTGGTTTGTGTATAGGGACACCCAAAAGCATTCGAACGCATTGTGTTCTATGAGTGTTATTTTTATAAATATTTTCCGTAAAGAATGTTCTCCATTTAAAACGACATTAATAGGTCCTGTACAACTAGTTTGTTAAAAAGGACAAGAAAAAAAAAAAAAAAAATGCATTACGTTTTAGGACAGAATTTTTTGAAAGTTACATTTAAAAGTTTTTCTTCTGAAAAAATCATAAAAATTTTGAAATGTATTGTTTATATTCTAAAATAATGTTTCTTATGGAATATGATATGATTAACTTTCTGATTTACAGGACTACACTAAAATATTCAGAGAGATCAAAAGCTGTAATTATAATCCAATGGCTGCATTTTCTTTTGCGTTAAGACTTTTTAACACTTTCCAAAATGCCTAAGAGTAATTTTAAAATCAATTAGTCTATCTGTATATTTTTCAGTCCTTCTGTCTGTTGTGTAATAACGCAGGGAAAGAATATTAAAAGTTATTCGATACAAAAAATACGTACATTTGGAAAGTGTTACTAATCAATGCGTACTGCGTGATTTTTCTTTCTTGTTTTGTTTATAACATGCAGGGATTTCAAGCCAATACCATGTCCTTTTTAGAAAACTTTAAATACTACAGAAAAAACAACATACAGGAATCAGAACACAAAAATGTTTAATAATGAAAGATGTTTTTTTTTTTTTTGTTTTTTTTTTTTAATGCGCCAAATATATAGAACTATTCTTATATGTATATATGTGTGTGTGTATCAAGTATTTTCCTAGATAATTGGCAAAATGTCTAAAATTGAAAATGCTCAAACATTTATGGCAAAGTTGTTTAGTTTTCAATGTGTGAATAAATTAATTATTTTTTAATCTGTATTAATATTTTTATGAAAGTTGATCAATAAATAACTGCAATAAACTTTATTTTTTTCTTCGTTTACAAGCGTTTCTTTGATTTACTTTCCAGTCTTATATTGCTTATTGCTACTATTTTCGTGCTCATTTTGCTAATTACTCTATTCAACAGATCAATAAAACACATGAATGTATTTCATTTCAATTATGAAAAAAAAAAAAAAAAAAAAAAAAAAAGAGTTGTGTTTAAGGTAACTTATTGAAAAGTAAATACTTTGAAGCATATTGCGGCAATATGATATTTACACAAAATTGCCTATAATCTAGAATCAATTAAAATATTCTTATTCTTTAACTTAAAAAAATTATTCATCTTATTAATATTATTCATTTACATGTAAAAGATTAAGAAAAAGAAAAAAAAAAAAAAAACCCGGAAATGGAAATCATTTACTTAGGTCATCATTAAAATCATCTGTTCTTGGCAGCTAACTGTAATTCTGGGACTATTCAGTTACTTGAATGGCCATTTAGAGACTCTTGTAATACTCGTAATAAAGGATTATGACATTATTTAATTATATTTTGACTGTTGCGGTAGTTTGCCCAACAAATGTAGAAATATAATTAATCTAAGTGTTTTCTGTGTACATTCAGTTTCTTTCGAAGAAAAAGGCTAAATTTTAGCATTAATAGATTTTAATATTACTTATTAATTCGCTATTTCCTGAAAGTATAGTTTCGTGTTGCTTATTGGATACCAATCATTTTTAGTTTCCGATTACATCGAACTTTTCTACTATTCGTGATATTTAAATTAAAATAAAATACCATTTGTTAGCCAAAAAGCTCTACAAAGAAAATAATGGGAATGTGAAAGGAAATTTTTATAAGAAAGCACTTGATTTTAAGTGCAAAATACGTGTTACGTATTTTGCACCTGAAGAAGAAATGCCACGTTCTTTCGAAACCGACAGTGCTTTCTTTTATTTTATGATGTGTGAAGAAGTTTTCAAGTTTAAATATTGATTGTACACCAGTTCTTTAATTCTGTATTGTATTACTACTCACCCATATACATGGTAAAAAAAAGCATAGTTTGGGACCAATTTTTAAAATTTAAGTTCTTAATATATATATATACACATTTTGATACACCCTGAATCCGAAAATTAAGTTTTTAACGGTTTCTGTGTCTGCGTGTAACACATCGTTCAATAAGTCCCGGGACTAATCCCCAGATAGCGTCGCAAATGAAATATTTCTGCGTGGGTAAAGTAACCTAAATTTCAAAAGATACACGTTAAAGTTTCATGATATTTCGATCGTTTGTTGCCGAGATATCAAAGGTTTAGTGACCCTACTTTTGATGTTTTCAAAATGAGGGACAAAGCTGAATTTCCTGAGTTGATTAATCGTTGCTTTGTGATAGGCAAAAATTTTGTTGAAATTTAGCAATGGCTTGACAGTTTCAATAGTCTTTTTATCCATCAAAAAACAATGTTTAAACAACAAACAAAATTCAGCTTTGTCCCTCATTTTGAAAACATCAAAAGTAGGATCACTAAAATTTTGATATCTCGGCAACAAACGCTATTGAAATATCATGAAACTTTAACGTGTATCTTTTGAAAGTTAGGTTTACTTTACCCACACAGAAACATTTCATTTGCGACGCTATCTAGGGATTAGTCCCGAGATTTATTGAACGATGTGTTATATATGTCTGTGTATGTATTATCAGCATAACTCAAGAACAAATATTAGCAGGAACTTCAAACTCAGTATTTTACAGGGGCAAACTTCCTTACATACAAAAACACTGAAAACTGCTACTTGCATGCAGACAGGGTGACTTATTAATGACATACCATACTGCTACCGTAGTAAGTGATATTTAAAGAGCTCTTAGCACATTCTGAGGCAAATTAAACATTCAAAATGAAAAATTCCTATAAAAACAAAATAATTTATCATGAAATGCAGACAGCAAAATCTTTAAAAACCCTGAATTTAGGGGTAGCTCCTGAAAAGTTCCACCCCTGATTTTAAATCTGTATTTACACGAAATTTGTCTCTGAAATCGGACGAATGGTTCATGTACAAAGATAGACAAAAGTATACTAATACATTACGTATATGGACGAAATTTCAAGTGGGTACAGTTTATTAACTTCATACTGCACTAAGCAAGATGAAATTGACATATTTCTATACGAAATATGCATGAAAACATATTTTATATTTAAAAGCATATTTTATATTTTATAAAAGTATATTTTATATATAATATGGTATGAAATGAAAGTATTTATCCTTCGTTTACAGGTTCACACAAAATATTTCTAATATATTAGCGCTATGTTTGGAAGTTGTTTGAAGTGTATTTCAAGTAGTATCTCTCTCTCTCCCTCTCCCTCTCTCTCTCTCTCTTTTTTTCCCCTGTAATTTAAATATTCTGTCTGGTGCTTATAAAATTTTCGTACAATATATAGAGGTACAAAAAATTAGTGAAAGAAGTTTCAGAGCGGGATGGAAGGGTGCTTTTCTGAATAATTTGAAATATATTTTCAAATTTAATAAAAATCTTAAATGTTTTATCCAAACGGGGAGTTGATAATGGCGATAGTCCCCCCCCCTCTCCCACAGTTTTTTAAAAAGTAAAATTATTTCAAAAACTGTTTTTATATGTTAATGCACTGTAAATGTTCGAATACAGTATTTTATGTGTTACACTTTGAATTATAGTAATGTCTGTTCTATAGTAATATAGGATGTGTTAAAGTTGTGTGAGTACTACACCAAATTATTTTTATTTTACAATAAATGTATATCACAGAATGAAACAAAAATATGTATAATAAATATCAGAAAAGGGTATATTTTTACGAAAAGGTATTTCATGGGAATATAATTTCCTCTGTTAATTAAAATTTCAGGTGTAGAACTGATTTTTCTTCACTTATTTTATGTCAACATACGTTTGAAGCAGCTAATGTAAAAAAAAAAAAAAAATAGCTCGACATGAGACATTTGTATTATAAAATCAATATTTGTAATTTCATAGGCGTTACTAAAAATACATCAGTGTTTATGTAATTAATTAATTTTTTTTATCTATTTTTTTTATTTATTTTATTATTATTATTATTATTATTATTATTATTATTTTGTTACACCTTTATATCTGTTTGTTTAATGGGTATATTTTGATTAACTATTTTGAAGACTTTAAAAACAATTATAAAAAGTGTATTTTTAATTAAAAAGTTTCTTTATTTGTGCATTTTTAAAAATAAGTAATTGATGTTTTGAATGAAATATTCATTTATTATTATTATTATTATTATGCCCTACAATTTATTTTTAATTATTTTTATATTTAAATAGATTATTCGGAAAATATAAAAAATTTATTATACAAAAATATAAACTAATTTTATTTTTAAATGCATATAAATGATGTGCATGTCCATAAAATACTATTTAAAAAATATTTTTGTTTAACGCAACAAATTGATTTTTCTGATATACTCCCACTAAGACCTCCAATATATTTCGTATATAATTTCATTTAATGACATTTTAAAACTCTTTTCTTCAATATTAATGCCATCCATCCAAAGAGCAAATATGAAAAATAAATAAATAAATAAATTGTACACATGAATTAAATTGTACAAACTGTTAAAATTAAATACGCATAAAAAGAAATAAAAGTATAACTAAGTCTAAAAATAAAATCATTTTTAAAAAATCTGTTAAAAGCTACCTGTAAAAATACAGGACCCATGTAAAAATACGACGTCCTACCTGTAAAAATACAGTGGTCTGCGTAGATTATTAAATATTTTCCTACAGCCTCATTATATCATTTAATTTTGAAAGAGATTTACGTCTGTTATGCTGTCTTAAAACATATTTTGTTTTTCATAAACCTGAATAACAAATACCAGTTTCAAAACAATCTTTATATATAATCATGGGTGGGAATGAGGGCGTGAATATACCGACATAAAATGTTCTTTGGCCAATTTTCATTTATATCTAGAGCAACCAGATTTTTTTTTTTCATTCAATTTGAGCACAACTATGGTGGTGTCCTCGAATTTCGAGTTCAATAAATAAATAAATCACCTTAAATTGTAAAATGTTACTAATTTTTATGTACGAAATACCTAAAAGAACTTATTTCAGTTTATTTATTATACATTTAATAAATTATTATAATAAGACATTAATAGCTTTACAACCAGCGTCCCCAAATGTGTTGTAATTTTTGGGGACGAAGGTAGTTTTCGAGGACTGTCCTCGAGATTCGAGGACATATGGTCAGCCTATTTTTATCCCATAATGTATAAGATTATATTTGTGTGGTCGAGTAAGCCAATAGCATTACATTCTATGAAACATTCTTTTATGCATCGAAATAATATATGCCAATTCTGTAATGTTTTGTACTGTATAAAAGTAATAACGCATTCTTTAGAGGAATACCTTTCATAGATTATAACGTACTTGAAATCTTTGTGAAATCTATTATACAAATTATTATTTCTGTTTATATTATATTCCACAGGAAAAGAAATACACTACAGTAAATCTGAATAATATGTATCAGTTTCAAAGTATTTTAAAAATTTTAAATATTAATAGGGATTAGACGAACAAACATACAAGCGAAAGTAAATCATGAACACTTTTCAACGTTGTTAGAACGTGTTAAAAACGAACTTTTAAAATAATGCTGCAATTTAAAAATATTTCCTTATGCTTGATTTGAATTGGTTTTTATTTTTATGCATGCCCATTTCATACGTAATTCATATAAAACTATTTTGCAATTTTATGAGTTCAAGATTTTTCACGTGCATTAAAATATTCGAAAGATTTCTTCAGAAATTTATTCTTTCCCAGGTGGTTTGCCATACAAGGTGTATACAGGGCATGATGGCGTCTTGACAGAAAAGAGAAAGCAGCGTCGAATCCGTACAACATTTACAAGTAATCAACTGAAAGAGTTAGAGCGTGCTTTTCAAGAAACTCATTATCCAGATATATATACCAGAGAAGAAATAGCCATGAAAACAGATCTCACAGAAGCTAGAGTCCAGGTAAGCCTAGTTTCCTATATAATTTTAGCCACTTGATTTCAATTATATTTGTATTCAAAGTATACAAAAGTTGTTAACTCCAAACACTTTTCAAGGAAAAGTGCAAAGTAAATATTTTTCAGTACTTTAATTTTCGGCAATTCAGCTGGGCTAGATTATATTTGCTAATTGATGCATGGTGTGTGTGAAATGCATATGGATCAGATGTTTTTCTAGGATAAAAAAAAAAAAAAAACATGCATCTACATTTCAAATGATGCTTGCATATCGCATAGTGATTCATGATATTATCTTTAGAAATATCTAATTAAAAAAAAAGGGGGGGGGGAGGAAAACGTGGATATAAAGAGAACAAAAGCATTAAGATATACTGCAAAGAAAGAAATTAAAAAAAAAAAAAAAAACTTTTTGGAAGATATACATGATGTATCCGTTACTACAAACAACATATGTCAAAATAAATAAATAAATAAATAAATAAATAAAAATAAAAGTAAAATAAATAAAGTAAATCAAAGTTTGCGAAGTTTAATTGAACTGTCCAGCTTTATTTTCTAAACTTGTAATTCCCATATTAATTTTCTGTAAATCTTGCAAACAATAATAATAATTAAAAAAAGAACAGCTATATTTGATCTATACCCCTCCAGATTTACAAATCTATGACAATCTACGCAAATAAAACTCTCCACCCACATGAAAAAAAAAAAAAAAAAATGTGTATAAGTGACACAACAATAATGATTGTCGAGAACACACTCCTAAGCACATAACCAAATATAGAAATACTATGCACCTACTTTTAAACACAGTCCCGACCGAATGCAGGCTGCACACGTTCACTAACGCAGCTGCCGAAGAAGTGTCAAAGATTTTATGACTGATGTCCAGGTCACGTGTCAGCGCCATTGGCACGCGCTAGGATGGCACGAGCTTCAGATTGACTCTTTTTGTCGGAAGTATAGTAGTGTAATGAGTTTCCTGTATTGGCCCTGGTATTGTATTTTGTGGGCACTGTGGGCGGTATTGATTGGGGCTTTGTACTAAGCAAGGTACAACGGAACAACTTGTCAATTTGAAGTCCCAAACAAATCAATTGTGAAGAGCTATCGGTCTATTTTGTATAGCTCTATATGTGTTGCATTAAATAGAAACATTAAAAATGTAACATTTAAATATGTCCACAAAAACGATTTCAGTGTCTAGATATTTTAGGGAAATACAGGATTGTTTGTATTTGTTGCAATTTTAAATAAGCAAGTTTATTTAATTTGGGATAAAATTTCGACTTCTTCTCGAAAGCCTGCATTTTGATAATCTCGCTGTATTCTGAACCTAAAGACTACTTTTTAAAGTTAAATAATTTCAAAGTATAGAGAGCTTTATACATAACTGTTAAAAGAATTAAGAAAAAAATTTCCCTTGAAATTTCAAACTTGTTCTAGTGTAAACTATCTCACTTTCACTTGGGTTTTTCAAATTATTTTCCCTAAAATTAGGTTACATAGAACTTGGCAACCCAGTACTTGATTATCAAAAGGAGACATAAAGACACGTAACACAGGGTGGCGATAGAACTGCCTTCTCATCTCCCCCCCCCCCCCCGCCCCCTAACTCTTCCACCATTATATTTATGTTATTATTTTTCACACAAGCAGTCGGGCAAACTTACAATTGAAGACTCCCAAAGAAAAATACTGATTGAAGAATCAGGGAGGAAATGTGACTTCTAATCATCCTGTAACAGCAGTTTTTTTTTTTTTTTTTTTTCTGCATACATACAAATTTTCGAAAACAATTTCAATACTACAATCTTGCTAACTTCAATTTGCATCTCACAATATAATGAGCCGAAACACAAATTCAATTTAGTGAACCCTGTGCTAAAGGGCCCTCTCAGTCAAGTTACGCTTACAGTAGAGAATTTTATAAAAAGGGCTCTGATTGGGGTAGCTCTCTGTCTGAATTTCTGCCATCGTAATTTTTTACCTATTTCATTAATCGTCCAATGTGTAAATTATAAGATATCGACAACATTTAAAATATTTCAATTAAATGTGGTATGAATTTATTGAATGTTTACTTATTTTAAATTTAAAATTATATCTTTCATTTCAGAACACATTAAACGTTCTTTACCCTTACGTCGCAAACAATCTTACAATATACAATATTCAGGGATATGAAAACAGCAGTATTCAAACGCTTTATTTACTATCGTCCGCGGAAAATTCGAACTTTATGTTACTTATCAGGGATGAAGATCAGTCAGACTTGAAGCACAGCAGACGCGACCTCACTATTCACCCATGACAAAAGTGCTCTGGTGGTCCCTATCCTGGCATGCTCGTTAATCACTGACTAATGACCCGGGCATTTTGAATTGCAGTGTCATCCCACTTTATGCCCCATCTGATATAAATAAGGGGGCTGACCAGAAAATGAATACAATTTCAGAGAAGGACGTATAAATTAAATCGGATTAGGAACAAAAAATTAAGGCTGAGCTCATATAATACTGTAAAGTGAAACGTACTTTATTAAATGAATGACAAAACAATTTATTTTGTATACACATATTTTTACATTTTTAACCCTTTCGGTTCTTTTGATGACAATAAAAATCATAACATTTAATACATTGCTTTCGGTCACGAAAAAGTACGCATTTTTTTCTTTTTTTTAAAGAAAAGTAAGTCCGCCTTAAGGCGTTCCTAAAAGAAAATAATGTATTACTTAAAAAAAAGCTTTTTCCAGCTCGTGTTTAATACTTTATGGGCGCCAACTATGTACACATACGCCAGTGGCATTTACTGCATCCATTGATAAGAATAAAATTTAATCACAAATACGTAAAATTACTTTTTTCAATAATGAAGACAACATTTAAGAAGAATGCCAAAAAGCGGAGTTTGCTGTTCAAAGCGGAAAAATATCTCGATAGCAATGGGTTAAGTTAAGATGATATATAAATCTTAAATGATATTGATGTATACATATATATGTTTGTTTGTTTTTTTCGCACTCCGCGTAAAACTCCTTACTTCAAATGAACACTGTTATAATCTACACACATTGTTATGAATTTTGTATGTTTCCGTTAATTTGATTTCATCTAACTTTGATATTTTTCAATCGACTCATTATCATTATTATTATTATTATTATTATTTGATCGAATTTGATCCTTTTACATATGTTTACATTTAGGAAATTTTCTATGAAATTTCATATATAAATAATACATCTAAATATATAGAGAGAAATGGTTATTACTATATCCCTGTTGATGAGTTAAAGAATGTTTCTTTATATTCTGATAAAAATGTTGAAATCAGTTTTACTTTGGAAACAATTTAAATGAATTAACAATTTCAAATACTTTATTTTATTTTATTTTTAATGTTTATAAAATATATTTTAACTATTTTTAACAAATGTTTCGTTCAAAATTCTGGCATTTTTAATTAATAAAAGTTATGATTTCAAATGGCACAGCTGAACTAAGGCCAGTTGAGTACAACTAAACACTTCTTGGATGCTGTGTTGTATATTGCTGTGTTTAATATTCATTTACACTCATATTTCAAACAATATTTTGCAACTTTTGAGGTATACTTTAAAACCAATATACGACTTATTGTTTTATGTGAATGAAAAATAAATATTTGTGACTGTAAGGATTAAGTTTACACACACATAAACAATGTTAAAATAAAAAAACAATATTATTTATAATAAACGGACAATCTTTTTAACAATTTATATCAGTGAATTTTGCTTTTTGTTCTTGTTTATAGTTAACATTTTTTTTTTTTTTTTTTTTTTTTTTTTTTTAATTTAGTTTAAAAAAAAAAAAAAAAAAAAAAGAAAAGAAAGAAAGAAGGAAAGAAAAAATTAGATGAAAGGAACGATTGTAATGAATTGTTTTAAATAGTTAATTAGAATATTAAATTAATTACGAATATTATTGTTTACATCATTAAAGTAATTTAACCTCTTGGAACTCCTGGTACCCAATTGGGTACTTTCACAAAATGCCTGTAAAATGAATAGATTGTGTTTACTAGCATTCAAATGCATGATATTCAATTGGAAAAATTATTCTAATTGGAAAAAACTATTCTAATACTTTTTCAAGAGATTGTAGTACCAAATCGTGGAGTGATCAATTTTTTCGTAGCTTTAAATGGTGTAAAAGCAAAACACATCGCTTTGTCGACAATATAAAAGTAAAGAAAATATATCTTTATGTTTTTTAATAAAATAAATGAAATTTGAATGTTTTAGACTTTAATTTATATTAAGAGATGTATAATTATTTTGTTAGAGGTAATTTTAAGAATTTTAGATTGTGTTTTGTTGAAAATATTTTGTTTGCAATCAAGCTAATTGTAAACAACATTACTTAATTTAAGTTAATTAAAATTTTTTAAAACTATTTTTTCTCTTTTTTCCTGTTTAATATTGAAATTTAATCAAAATAATACTAGAATTTTTTAAAAACAATGTTTAGTTTTTTCTCGGGTCTCAAGTGATTAATACAGAGTATACAGAATGTAATGTATGTTAGCATAAAATATACAAATTTAGCTTAATTTAATCATAAGGTTTCTTACTCACAGTTGAAGTAGCTTTCAAAACGACACTATCCAATTCTCCTAAAAACATTTTTGTAATATTTTTTTATTAACATTTAATAACTTACTTCTAGTTAATAAATTTCAATTCATCGTTTATTTTAACTCTATTTAAGCTATAAATAAAGAGAAGTGTATGTGTATCTGTGCCTGTGTGTGTGTGTGTGTCTATCTGCACTGTGGTGCAGAGATTACTGATCACAGAGCTACAAAACTTAGCAGCGAGCAGAGGGATAGCTTGGACCGTCAAGGTGTGTACCTCATCGAGATTTTTTTCCAATTTCGAATTTGAATTTTTTAGAATTATTATTATTATTATTTTCGATTTTATCCATTGACATTTCTGGTTCAGGTTCTGAAATTTCTTAATTCATTTCAATCGTCTGCGTATCTTAGCAACAGCTGCTACACGATTTATATTTTATATATTTATTTCCTTCGTTAGAGGGTGAAATTTTTCTTCTTTTTACTTTTTTTTAAATTTATCATATTTATTGAAATCATATGATAAAACTGTAGAAAAAATTAAACATATTAAATTTTAAATTAAAAAAGCTTTTTATAACACTTATGTTTATGTATAATTTTTATAATATAACAACTTTTTTGTTTTTCATTTATTTAACTCCTTTCAAATATTATTATTATTATTATTATTTACTATTATTGTTATTATTATTGTATTTATTTAAAAAAAAAAAAAATGGTAATATAGAACAAAAAATTAAACTTTTTAAAATTAAAGTTTATTTATTTATTTATTTATTTATTTTATTCCTTCTAAAGGAAAATCTACTTTTCCTTTTATTTATTATATTGCTCAGAATCATATGGTAATATAGTGTAAAGAGCGATACTTATAAAATACATGGCTCAAAAATTAAAATATTTAATAGATAATGAGATATAGTCATCTTTTAAATCGTAATTCTTGAATAATAGCAGCTCCACCTGTCGTCGATAAATACTCAAATTGAAGTGGCCGGGAAAGACGATTTGATTCGTAACTGAATTAATATTTATTGTGTAGAAAACAATATTTATCTAAATTGATTAATTCAGTTTAAAAATTAATATTAACGGGAATTACTTATTATCTTTTCTTAATTACTATGAGATAAAACATTGTTTTAAAACTCAATATTTCAACCGTTTTGAACTGCAGTTGATGAATGGTAGACAGAATGGTATAATTATTTATACAATTTTTTGAAATTGTAAATTCTTAAACATTTATTATTATTATTATTATTTGAGTCTACCTCTTGAGATTAAATCTCACACTTAAAAAAATAATAATAATAATAATTTTAACAGTAGCTTCTTCAACAGCAACGATAAAATAACTGATTGTGATAAAAAATAGAAATATCACATGTGATTTCAATTTTGTTATCAAGATTTGATTCATAAAAAATCTGATTCAATTTATTATTATTTTATGGTAAGTGCTTATATCTGTATTTAAGTATATCAATTCATTCTTGTTTTTTAATTTGTGTTAAATGTATATTTTAATTTATGTTGTACAAAAAACGACCTTTAAGATTTTATATCTTACAAATTTCACATGAAGAAAAATCCTTTTATTTCTTGCATTTAAATATATATTATACACACACACACACACACACACACACACACACATATATATATATATATATTATATATAAAGATAAAAACTTGAACTGTATTTTCAGCTTGAATTAGCTGTATTGTTTTCTTACAGAAATCATGTGTATTCTTGCTCATAGAAATTCAAGTTTCCTGACGAGCGAACATTTCTATTTTCCAGCATTTATTATTCCAATTCTCATTTCAAGAATTCCTTTTTTGATTTGATATCTTTGATATTTGTTCATCCTTTTCTCATTTCTGATTACCTTTTCATAACGTTGATAGTTTAAGTAGAAAAGCTTTAATGGAATATGCAAACATTTCTCTCATCGATATGCTTAGTGTTATGGTTATAGAAGTTCACTTCTGCATAAGTATTTTAAAATGATTTAACTATTAATTGGTATTGTAATTAAATTATAAAAAAAATTGTGAAAACGTTTAAAATTAACTACAATCTATTTTAATTTTGTTATGTTGGTATTTTCATTTATCTTTTGATTACTGAGTATTATAATGGTATTAAATTATTCAATATATATATATATATACACATCAATTTCAAATCTTTACTCGAAAATTTATATCAATAAATCCTTAAAATAACTCTCCCGCTAAATTTTAGTATTTAATTTAATTTTCTCTTTTCTTTCAAAGATTAATTGATGAAAAATATCACAATTATAAGATTCATTATCATAATTGTAAATATTGGCTCTGATATATTATAAAAATTATTCTACTCAGTTCTTAAAACGTAAAATTAATTAATTATTAGTTAATTAATAATATAAATAGTAATTTAATTTCTATTACTATGCTTTTTAAAACTTAATGAAATATGAAAATTCATAAATAATGATGATGTTAAAATAGATTGTACCAATAATAAAACAAATGCAAAATTAATTTTCTCCTTGTATCTGATTTACCAAGTTAAATTAAAAAATAAAAATATTTTTCAGATTCTAAAAATCTTTTTCAGACTTTACATTATTTTATATTTATCCAATTATTTATTTTGGAATTAGTAAATTTTAATTTTTGATAACTGAAACAAAAAAAGTTCAGTAATTAAAATTTATATATATATGTATTTAAAAAAAAAAAAAAAAAAAAAAAAATTCGAAGTATTATTGAACATTTTCTTTATCCAAATGTTTAAAATATGTAGATAATGTTCGGCACAGCCTTACTCTTACATTACTAATTAGTATTTTACAACACAGATGAATTACTATTTTGTGAATAGTATGTGTTTAAAAAATACCATATACTGTAGTAATATTTTAAAAGAAACAGTAAGTCTCGCAACAATTATTCTGTTAAATTCAATTCTCACACTAAAAATGAAATATATATATATATATATATATAAATATAGATATAGATATAGATTAAAATTTAAAAAAAGATAAACTTTGCAAAACCTTGTCATTTTTGGAATGCATTAGAATCAGTTAAAGTTTTGTATGAAATTCTGCTGCAGAAATGGCATTTACCTGCAGCATGACTTTGACAATATATATAAAAAATTTCCGAAAAAAAAAAAAAATCTTTATCCTCGTAACTAAAGCAAAACTTCCCGGGGCCCGAAATTCATAAATCAATGATGATATCAATACAAGCTTTATAAAAACTGTCAAGCAAAGGCTTCTGTTCGTGTACGAATGATCAACCAACACAAACCAACCTCCCTTTTAACCAAAGTCCGGAAAAGATCAACTAGAGAGCGTGTAACAGATGGTAGCATCATTGGTCTTTTATAAGCTAGATTATTCCGTGGACAATAGAATCCTTGTCCGGGGTATGAGAGGGAGGGTGAAGGAAATTGTTTGCCTATAAATGGAGGAAATTTTGTGGCTTGGTATGAAGCTATCACTGAGATGAACATCGTTTTGATGTATTATGACAGGAATCGGTTGGAAGGGGAGGTCTTTCTAGGGACGGAGATAATTGTTGAGACAAGCTTTCGAAAGAGTATCTTTGATCGTGTTCGTAACTACCAATGGTTTTTATTCTTTTTGTCTGAAATAATATTCAGAAAATTCCAATAAAGTAACTAAATATTAAATGACATTTAACTTTTAAGCATTATTTATGATTGTTTGGGTGATAAAGAAAACCCATTTCACATTTGAATATACCGAACAATTTTTCTTCTAAATTTTTAAAGTATACATTGAAAAAAAAAAAAAAAAAAACGAAATAGAAACTCTCCTCGTAAAACTCTAAATATCATTTGCATTGCACACGTTATTTTATTTTATTTTATTTTATTTATTTATTTATTTATTTTAATTTTTTTTTTTTGGTGGAAAGGCAGAACTAATTTTAGCAAGAGTAAAAAAATGACCATACCAAAATTCGAATTTGTGACCTATGGTATATCATGCTTGTGCCCTACTCCTACCAACTGAACTACCGGTCGTTATCTGAAGTATAGCTCTGTAGTCGTGTTGTATAACTCATGATATAGAAAAATTTCGATAAATATTTGCATATTAATCAGAGCATGTTCTAAAATTGGTTAAAAATTAAATACAAAAGAAAATTACGATCATGTTGGCTCAGAATCTGATGACATTAATTAGAACAAATAATTTAAAAGAAAGTCTTTAGCTGTAATAAAATGTAACGAAAATACTGGCGTTGAATGATGATAAACCAAAACATTATAAATTGCAAAAGAACACAACAACTTGTTTCCATTCGACATAATTAAGCGCAACTTTTCATCAGGTTAAAGACTATAGGCACAAGTTTATGCTTTATTTTATTTATTTATTTATTTTTTTTTTTTTTTTACAAAAACTTAAATTATTCATACTTTTTCTTTCTTGTGGATGAAACGTCATACTTAATTTATTTCTACCAAAAACAATTGTACCGTGTTTTTTGTAATTTATAAAGTTTGCTTTTTCTTTCTTTTTTTCTTTTACCACCTGCATTTCGCAAATTTTATTGTAAGTAGTTAAAAATATGTCTTGCATAATTTACATGCTTAAATTAATTTTTTTAATTAAAATTTTCTGCCTTTGAGTAAATTAGTATTAACAAAACAAAAACTTTTTTTTTTTTAAGTATTATATATTTTTTGTGTATAGTAGAATGATATTCTGTAATCGGTTTATGAGAACAAAGGTATATTTTCATTAAATAATAACCGTCCCACCAGCAGCCGAGCGGATCTGCGATCAAAGCTGGTAGATACGAAGTGCCGGATTCGATCCCAGGTCGCACTCATCGACCTAGCCACAAATCATTTTCCGCGGTTTTCTTCGAAACTCACGTAAATACAGGCTAGGACTCCCTAGAAAACCCCCCACGGAGGGCGTTCTATCTATAGTCCTAGGGCCCTAGCGTAGTAAATCGGCCCTAAACCCTCAGCCAACCAACTATTAAATATTAACTTAATTGATACACGTAATTGCAAAGCGTATAGTAGTATAGGTACACTCCCCTCCCCCCCCCCCCTCATATTACCGAATATGTTGAAACAATATTTCTTTGAAGTTTGTAACTTTAACGGACAAATAAGTCATTCATTTGAATATGTATCTATATTTTAATGAATAACGATATAAATAGTAATTAGAAAATATACTACAAATTTATTAAGTGTAAGTGGATATCGATAACTTCAGTTTAAAATTCCATACCCAATATCACAATAATACAATAAATAATTCAAATCAGTTTCATAGAAGAATTCAAATCAGTTTTACAATTTTACGAAAAAGAAATCCCTCCTCAAGAGCGTATATAAGATAGTGTCAAAATTTTTTTAGGATTTTAATATTCTTTGTCATTTAATATATATATATATATACACATTATATATAAAGGAGAAAAAAATGAAATTAATTATTGAAATAAACATACCTTCGCACAATTACAAATACTACTAGTACTACTGCTTATTCTTTAGTGCATATTCTAAAAGTATATTGAATATAATTTTTGAATCAAGATTATATTGTATATTGTATATTTTTTATTTGTTCAAAAATTTTGTGCATTATACATTTTGAGCAAAAACCGTGAGTATTTCTATATTGTACATAATATACTTTTTTAAGTGTATTGCCCACCTCTTTAGGATCGGGTAAAATAAAGTGCGAACGGCGCCAATTTTAAGAAACGATAAATAATATATATAATGTTAAATTCAGTTCTATATTTTTGTGTGTTATTATTCTTTTAGTTCTATTAATTGCTAAATTTTAAGATTAAATTTTATTACGTTATCTATCATATATAAATATATTTTTTTTTTTTTTCAAAATTAAGAATGCCAAGCTTTAATGTATTTTCTTTGATAAATATCTTTTATTCTTAATCTGAAGCACATTAAAGCAGTTACAAGTGTTAATTTAACGGCCTACCGAAATTTTTGAAAAACGAATCTGATAACTTAGTGCTCAAAGTTATTCAGTGCAATATATATATATATATATATATATATATATATATATATATATATTTCAGGTCAGAAAATTTATATTTAAAAGCATGCTGGTAATGCATTTATGTATATCTCCGATATGCTTTTAATATTTCTAGCAGAATTGAATCTTTTAAAATGTATTATCATAATTGTAACAGCTCAAATATTAATTTTATTATTTTTATTTTTATTAAAGAAAATATATAACCTTCTAATAATATGGAAAAACAGTGAATCACCGAAATTATTTATGATTTGTACCAGAAGTTACAATTTGTACATCAAGAATAAAAATTAAGTCTTTATGGAAAAAGCTCTTATTTTTACGTAATCGATTTTCTTTGTCTCAGTATATTTCTCTTACCTCTATGTAAAACCAATTCACAGGTGTTTTAAATTTTTGAGACGAGCTACAAATTATTTGAAAAAAAAAAAAAAAATTATATTTATGTTTTTTTTTTTTTTTTTTTGTTTTTTTTTTTTTAAGAAACAGTTGCTGTTTCTGACCAGGCCTATAGACATTTATTTTGACTTGTTCAAATAATTTATAACACCTTTAGTTCAAGATATCGTTTTGTTTTAATTTGATTTAATAAATAGAAATTATTCATTTTGTATCATTTTGTATTTAACCACTTGGACAATTTCACACACAATAAATATTAGAATTACGTATAGTTAGAATGTTAAAAATATTCTGACACCAAATAAAAACGACAATAGTGGTCCCAATGCCCGCAGCAAAATTAGTATTAACCAGTATAAAGTGAAAACAATGCGTTTATAATTTCACTACCTGTGGTCATAATGGAAAAAAATATATATAAAGTTAATAAAGGTAATAAGTGGTCATAATTACCCCCCAACCTGACCCTATATATGCATATGTTACTGTATGATTAAACGATTCATTTATCTATTCAACGGATAGAAGTATTTTACCAACAACTCACATGTTAATGATATTTTTTTCTTCTATTTTCTGTACAAGCCATCTTCCGGCAATATGTTCTATTTTTTTTCGTTTCTTTCTCTATCTTTTCCACTTTCTTCCATTTTCAGTACTTGCAGCGAAAAGGTAAAACTCTCATTTTCACCTACAAGAACACGTTACTTGGAAGCTCTATTAAAATCTATTATGCAGTATTATGAGGCTTTACCTCCTCGATCTTTCAGTAAACGAGCTCACAAAATCCTTTAAATTAGTTGGAAAAGCTAGAAACACATTTAAAGCTGTTTTGGAGAGTAGTGGTGTATAGTTGAATGATGTCCGTTCTTTTCGTGTTTGAACAGATGGATAAATGTATTGAAATATTGTATTAAGAAAGAATTTGCTAGAATTTCTTTTACAGTATTTGAATTTCAATAACTGAAATATGGCATGAAAAGAAATTTTTATCACCTGTATTTAGTGGACTTTTCTTTTTCGAATAAAAGTTGTTATGATAAATTACGAAGAAAGAAAAATGCGTAAAGAGGAACAATCGCATATATAAAATTTCACATGTTAATTTTTGTAAATTTAATATGCGAAATTGCTTTTGGGAAAACAAGTTATTCTTTTGTGCAGTATTTCAGTAAAACACCGTTTATACCTGTTCCAAGGGGCTGACATAAAACGGAGGATATAAGTAAAAAGACACATAAATAAATTCAGAAGACGTATTTAAAAAAAAAAAAAAAAAAAAAAAAAACTTTTATTCTTGCAAATGAATTTTTTTACAATTGAGTCAAATCTTTTTAAAACGAAGCTAGTTTATTATTTTACAATAGTATTTTTTATCGAAAATAATAAATAAATTTTAAAATTAGGATAAAAACAGTAATGGACCCAGTACAAGTAATGTATACTTTTAATTTTATACTCTTAAAATGAGTTTCAAGAATTCTTGCATAAGGTACAACAATGTTCAGGATTCTCATTACCATCCTTTATTACTATTAATGTCTCAAACTATAAATATTTCAGGTTATCAATTTTAGAATAACACTATGCACTTTCATTTTGCCGTTTTTTCTTATAATTTTGAATAAATAAATAAATTTTTGTTTGTTTTATTTCTGTTGATTTTTAACTAATTTCACGTAACGTTTCCCTTTATAAGACTAAAATAAGTATGCAGAAATCATTTATTGTGCAAAAATTTCGATTTTGTATTAAAAATAAATAATAATTTTATCGGTGTCCATTACTAATCCCACAAATGTCATCAGTACTAGTAGACAGCCCTCAGTGGATCTTCTTTCTACTGGTTTACTTGAATATTAAGAAATAGACATAGCTCAGTATTCTTCTAAATTAGGAATTCCAATTCGTTTGACAGAAATATATATCGAATTCTTCATCAGAGGCTATATTTTCCCCAATTTTTTAGACGAGATTAGCATTATTATTATTATTATTATTATTGCAGTAGTAGTTATTTATTATGATTACTAATAGCACTATTATTATTGTTTTTTTTTTTTTTGTTTGTTGTTTTTTTTTTGTTTTTTTTATGTCATGCAGTTTGTTTAGGGACATATTTAAAGAAACACTGAGTTGCCCCTTTGTATTTATAAGATCATTATATAAGAGGCAATATATATATATTTACAATTTAAGATTTTTGTTATAAATAAAACAATGTATTGTGGAAATGTTAAATTTTCAGATATAATTTGTTTTCTATTTACGGCACGATTTCATGTTTATATATATATATATATATATATTTGATTTTAATAAGGTTTTCATAACTTTTCAGTTTTAATTTTCTCTTTTTTGGTGGTGTTATTGGGGGTAGCTTGTTGTAAATATTTAGCAATTTGCATACAACAAGACAGAAATAACACCTACTTTACATGCAACATTCATTCTGCTCCCTTGAAAACGTAATGAATTTGCATGTTTCCATTTATGGATGTTTGATAGTCGCAATCTCTTTTTGAATTTTTCTGTTTTATCTTTTTCAATGTTTCTTGTTTTCATCTATTCAATGTTTGAAAAGGTTTTCGATATATATATATATATATATAATTTTTAGGATTAAAATGAAAAGAATGAGAATGAAAAATAGACAGTTGAATAAGTCACCACAAATGCCAATTAGGTTACTAGTTAACTTGAATCATTTAACAAAAGGTATCCTGTAAAGGCAATTGTAAGAAACGATCACTAATTATTTACCCCACATTACACATTCTTTAACTATTTACGCTAATTTTAATAAGTTTTTAGAATGTTAAACATTAAATTTATTCATTTCTTTTATTTCTTTATTTCTTTATTAATTAATTTATTAAGAATGAGAATTTAAAATTAAAATTAGAATAAGAATTAATCCACATAGTGTAAGGCAAATGTAGCTATATACATAGTGTATAAATTAAAAATATTTATTAATAGCTGGACTTGGCAAAAATAAAATATATGCATATCATATATTTTTTTAAGTTAATTAAATCATTTTTATCAAAGAACAGAACACTATTTAAAGAGACATTAAATAAAATTTTAATTAAATTAACAATTACATACATTCAAAATATTTGCACAAATACAGCAATTTTAATTTTTAAATGCAAGCATATATAATTTTTATGATTAAAATGAAAAAGATGAGAATGAAAAATAGACAGTTGAATAAATCACCATAAAAACTCACAAATGCCAATTAGTTAGCTTGAATCATTTAACAGAAGGTATCCTGTAAAGGTGTATATATATATACATTATACATTAATACATTTTCATACATTGTAAATAATGAAATGACATCACCTGGAGAGCATGAACAAATTGAAAAAGGAAAATTAATGAAAAACTTTTAATTTGTAGGCATACAACACACAACAGTACAATACTTTATAAGAGTACTAGATTGTATGTTGTATGCAAAAGGTGTATATTCCTGTGTACTGTAAGCAAATGCTATATACATTTCATACTTTAATGAAACAGAAACTACCTTTTGTCAATTAATTATAAGTTTAAATACAATTTGAATTCACATTGCCTTTTATGATAAAATTCAAAGATGTTCACTACTGGAATAGAAAAAGTGTCCACCAATGGATTTTGGTGCACTTATCCCCATATATTTTAAAATCCCAGTAGTTATTAGGCTACTATATACATTATTCTCAGATAATTTGTATCATGTTGCTTTTCTTTGTTTCTTTTTCTTTTTCTTCTTTTTGTAATGTCAAGTTTTTATTTAATTAGAGAAAATAAGCATGCTTTTTCAATGTGAAACTGTTTGAAGTGCAAATTTTGTACTTTTGACATGAATAAGAATTTCGAAAATGACCCATGTTAAAAGAAAACAGTATGTTATATTTTATATTATATATATATCAAACCTAAATGCAACTGAAGTACCCATAATGTTAAGATCGATGTTTTACTAGTTCTGCCAGTAAACTTGCCAATCTCAATTCAAAATATTTTCTCTGAAGCCATCTTTGTCTTCATAGACCAGCCATTTCCTCCATGTGCTTATATTTTTAAAAAAGGAAACCATTACTTTTATGATGATATTCATGTGCCATTTTTGCGGAGAAATCCATATTCCGAACCGCGTACGTATAGCTGTTAGCGAGGTTTCTTTCCCTCAGTCGGAGGAAACATTAACGCAAAATCACGTTTGAGTTGAAATTGCTGCGTGAAACGAGGTGTTCGAAAGAATTTTTATAGCCACCCCCAAATTTAGAACGAATTTACCAAAGTAGCCCGCATTTTGTTTTAATGCCGACGTTTATTATGATGATGAGTTTACTTGAGGTGGAAATGTAGGACTTTGTGAGTAAGCCAAAAGTTTTCAGGAAATGAGGCTCTGTCTTTTAATTTTTAATGCAATGTCTCTAATACCATGATATGATGTGAGAATGTGAAGTAATATTAGTTCGCTCGTTAAATTGCTTTCCATGGTTTGGGAATTGAATAGTTTTTATGGTAATTAGTCCGATCTTTCAATAAAACAGCGATAACAGAACCAAATAAAATATGAATGCAGTTATTAAGGCTAGTACAGCTATGAAAATATGTTAAATTTTTATAAATTTTGAATTATTACTTTTTTGCTAAAATATTTATCTATTAATCTGATAATATATGTTCTAGGAACGATAATAAATTTCTTCATTTTTAATGTTTTATTTCTTTTTCTTTTGCACGGATTCCCAGCAAATGTATTTTAAAAGACCCATCAAAGTTAAAAAGAAAAAAAAAAATACTTTACTCAATAAATTTGAGATTTATACTTAAACTTGATATAAAATCGTCGTTTGACAATATTTCTCTTACAATTTTATGTGAAAAAGGAAATTATTATATCTTACTTAAATTATTTTAGATTGAATTCTATAAAGTTAACCTTCCATCTCCCCCCGAAAAACATAAAGAAAATATATTGGTTAAAATAAAGTAATATCTCTACTAAAAAGAAAATGGTCCTAATTTTAGATTTTTATTCAAAAAATATCAAAAAAGAAAATTATTACCTCTGATTTCCCCCAATTTTTTTTTTTTTTTTTTTTTTTTTTTTTTTTTTACCGAATGGATTTTTTAAAAATATTATAAACTAGCCGCCTCTGGCGGTTCGCGACTCCTGAAAATTCTGAATTCTAGCAAACTTTTGTTTGATGGTGCCTTCAGCTTAATGCATTGAATTTAACAATTTTGACCGTGTCAATCAACATCAGGATGTTTCCTACCTTTGAAAATCCTGATCATGTTAAATTACCCGGTTCTTCTGCTTGTTTCAGTGTATCATTAGACTCACCCAAAAATTTCCGATAAAAAGTTACTAAATAAATACATAAATGACACTTGAAAAAGTCAAGTGAAAGAAAGTCATAAGATATATATGTAAATTTTGGGCTTTGTAAAATAATTAAAAATTCCTTTTAAGATCAAAAAATAAAAATAACATATTACAAATTAAATTCAATAAAATATTTCTTCCGTTTTGCACTTGTTTTGTAACAATGGTCTATGGTCTTATGTGAATGATTCTGAATAATGAATCAACAATTGTTTACAAATTTAATGGATTATAAGTACGCTGTAATTTAAAAATTGCAGCTCTTAGAACTTCAAAACTGATATATATATTTTTTTAATTTTAGACTGTTTTTTGTTTAATATTAGACTCTTATTTTAAGATAATGCAATCGAATGATATCACGTTGTGGAACTTTGCAACGTAATATCTTTAAATCTAATAACTTGATGTAAATAGTGTTCGCACAAAAAATGAACAGCTTTTAGAGCTCCTTCCTTTAAAAAAGTATAAAATCTATGCAGTATCTTTAAAAAAAAAAAAATCATCAGTTTTTACTAAAAAAAATGGCCGACCTTCAGCAATAGCAACCGAATGATATCACGTTGTGAAACTTTGCAACGTAATATATTTAAATCCAATAATTTTTTGTGTACAGTGTCCTCACATAAAATGAACAGTTTTTAGTGCTCTTAAAAAAAAAAAAAAAAGTATAACATCTATGCAATACCTTTTAAAAAAAGTCATCAGTTTTTACTTAAAATATATATATATATATATATATATGTCCGACCTTTATTAAAAGCAATTGAATGATATCGCGTTGTGAAACTTTGCAACGTAATATCTTTAAATCTAATAACTTGATGTGTGTCCTCACAAAAAATGAACAGTTTTAGAGCCCTTTTTAAAAACGAATGGTCTGCTCGGATGTATTCCGCTGACAAACTGTTTGCTTTATTTATATAGATTAATTACATTTTCGTGTAATTACCTAAAGAATATTCACATTTTTATTCGTTTTAAAAATATTTGTTTAACTCTGTTTCTAACCTTATTTCTGGATGCCGCTGTAAAGCACATATTATACTAACAAGTTTTACATATTAATGATTGTCTAAAACACCATATGTATATTACGTAAGATCGAAAATTTTTTATTCATTCACAGGTGTCGTTTTCACTTCTGCACAAAACACTCTCTAACACTCTGTAGCATTCTCATTTCAGATCTAAAGTGTTATTCAGAACTTCGGTAATATTGGATTATCTTTAACCCCACTTTCATTTAAAATTAATCCCCAGCATTTAAGAGCAGATTAGCTCATATGTGAATAAAATGGAATCATGAAAATAAGGGTGGTCTGTTTAACCATCTGTGTGATTTACAATGAAAATATCTTTGATAACCTCGAAACTAGTTCGTAAGTCCAAATATTTTATTTATTTAATATAGCGAATTAAAAATTAAAAAATACTTTTTAAGATAAAGGATTGTTATTATTATTATTTTAAGCGTTAGTATAGTTTAGATTGAACGTTTTAGTCCGGCTGTTTCTGATAATTTATTTGCTGAAAAATATTACCTTAAAATCGTTTAAATATTTAATAAAGAGAAAGAAAAAAAAAAGGGATGGTGATAGATTAGTACATGCATATAATGTATATATACATAGAGAGAGATTAGATAATATATTTATAAAGATATTCATTATATTGTAATACATTTAACATATCAGAAATGGTTTTAGAACTGGAAATTGAAACACATCACATAAACATCAGTGTAAAGCAATAAAAAGCTAATTAGATATACTTAAAGTAAATTGTTGTTAAGAAAAAAAAAAAGCATACAATTATGACGCAAGGAAGAAATACGTTTACAAAATTATCCTTTAAGAGTAGACTGTGTTTACAGCATATAACCGTCTTCTTCATACTAGATATTACGTTCAATACATTTTAAATCCATAAATAAATTTAATAATTTCAATTAATGATTTGATTAAAGTTTAAAAGGTAATTAATTAAAATTTTAAATATGTTAATTTATATAAAAATGAAATTTAATATACCTAAAATTATTTAAATGATAGATAACGTAATAAAATTTAATCTTAAAATTTAGCAATCTTGACAAACAAATTAAAATAATAAATATTTATTAAAATTAATTGTTATATCATTGGAACTGACAGTAAAGTGTGGGAAAAAAGATTTATTAATGTTTCAACTGAGAAATTGAATTCTAAAAATTACATATTTTATTGATAAAATAACTACTTTTATTGAGAAATTATATTGCTTAAAAAACTGAATTGTTCTTTTAATTGAATCAACGATTCTTATTTTGAAAACAAACTGAGTATAACTGAATGTGATGAAATTAATTGAAACCATATTAAAATTTGAATTAAGTTATTTGAAATAATTTAAGAAGAAAGTAAATCAGAAATTAATTTAAAATGTATTTAAATTTATTATTTTTAATGTGTAAGAGTTAATTTAGTTAATATTCCACACAACTGTAATATGTGAATCCTCTTCACGTATAATTTGATTTTAAAGATGTTTATTAAATTTTAACTTGTACTTTGTACAGCAATTACCAAAATTCATTTTCTTTATCAAGAAAAAGCTATTTTAATATTATTTAAAGTAGATTAAATAAATGAAATAAAAGGGGAAATTTTCTTAATACATTTTAATTTTTTACTGTACCAAGTTTTAAAAATGTTTTTAACATTCTTTTTTTAAATTTGTATTCAATTAATATTCGCTTCAAGTTTTGCAATTTTGACGTTTCTTAAAAGTAAATTAAAACTGTATTGACATTTTTGAGAGATTTTCTTTATGTTTCGTGTGGGGTTTTATTTATTTATTTATTACTTTACCTGTCTAACTTTTATAAAATATGTGAAAGGGAAAATTTAACTCTGTAATGGGAATAAATAAATTATAGAATCATCTATGAGAAAATGATACATAACTTTCATTTTATTTATTTTAGAACTTATAAAAATTCGAACCATACTATTGTCTGAATTTTTTAAATGATTTTTTAATTGTTTCAAGATGTAATTTGAAATTTAAAATTATGCAAATATTTATGATTAAGTATGGTGGTTATAACTAAAGCAATGTTTATCTGCTTTACTTACGTAAAAAAAAAAAAAAAAAAAAAAAAAAAAATCAATAAAGTTGTTCTTATAGTATCATACTGTTTTCTAATACGCTGTTTTCTAAAACATTTATATTTCCATTATATCATTAAAATCTTCTTTTAAAAAACAAAAGTCGATAAATCTATAAAAGGCTATTTTTAAGTATAAAAGTTAACAAGTTTAGCTTCCGTGCTCAATTTAATTGTAATTATTATATTTCTGCGCTCTGGCTTTCTTACTAAAATCCTAAACTAGAATATTGTGACCATTACATAACATTCTTCTACATTTTCTTACACAAATTTACGCAGTACAAAATTTTTATTAAAATTGTTTGCTGTAATCAATGCAGATATTTTTTTTTTATCTCGGAGATGTTTAAGAATAAATGTCGAAAAAGGTCAATTTTATGCCTTACAACGGAGAAAACTTTATTATTATTATTATTATTATTATTATTATTATTAATTTTTTTCCTGGGAATATATATATATATATATATATATATTTCCACTGAAAAAAAAATCGATAACTTTAAATTATTATAGATTTTTAGTTCAACCATTTAATTTAAAGATATTGAAAACTTACAATTTCCCGGGGAAGGAGATTGTGCCCCCAGAAAAAAGAGCAATTCCTATACAAATACACCATTTTTTCCTGGTATATTACTATTATATATATGTATATTGCATATCATTGTGTACACTTACATGAAATTTTGTTCGTAGTGCTATATTGAAAATTATGACAAAATGGTATGACATCGCTATAACTTAAAGTGTAATCAACACCGATTTAAGTTAAATCCAACTAAATACTGAGTTTTGTCAAATTCCATTCATTGGTTCTTGAGATATGGCGTCTGAACAATTTTGGTAACAGACAGACATTTTCTGAAAATGGTCAAATAGTGTTCAGGACATCTTAAAACTATAATTTCATCGTGAACCAGACAAAAAATAATTGGAGAAATTCAATACCTTCTTGCGCATAAAAAAGAAAATACACAAAAATTCTAATAAAATCGTGTAATATTAACTATATTAATACATTACCTATTACTATTTCGATATATTTTCTACAAAATTCATTCGTATTTTTCAAATCGTTCAGTTTTTAACACGCTTTTATTAGCTTCACCTGTATGTATATTTGTAACCACTCTGGGAGCAAACAAAAAATCTATATTGTAAAAAAGACTTTACCTACGTGAACGCTGTGACTGTGAGGTAAAGCTCCGGGCTACAAACCTAAAGGTTTAACGTTCGAGCCCAGTCAGGGGAGATTTTTTAAAAATGTTTTTTGTTTAATTCTAAATTATTTTATAATCACTCTGTAATATGGTGTGTCACTCACACAATTTTTTCTTACCCGGCATTTTAATACTATAAAGATAGATATTTTGTGCTTTTTAGTTCACATTTCAATAAAAGCGTGTTCTTTAATTTTTTAAAAGTATAATTTTATTATATTAAATAGTTATTGTACAGAAATTAATCCTTCTGAATATATTACATGGCTATTAAATATTATGTAGACGCAATGCCTAGTCTTGTATAAGATTATTATATCTTTTTAATTTTAGCTTTGATTTGATAAAACCAACTTAATTCAGTTACATGAAATAAATAAATGTATAAATATATGGTCATTGTTAATTTTCTTGCGTTTTTTTTTTTTTTTTTTTTTTTTTTTTTTAAGTGTCATTAAAATTTACGTCAAGCAATGTCTATGTACAATAATAAATTAAAAAACTGAGTACAATAAATGTTTAAACTTAATCAAAAATAAAACGTTAAAATATACACAAAAATAAAAACGTTTCTTACTATAATGAATTTCTTTATGCAAAATAATATGCAACAATATTTATATTTTATTTTACTTTTTTTATTTGTGTGCGTGTTTGTGTGCATGCATGTGTGTACATATAAATATATTTTTGAGTGATCATGTACATTACGGCAAAAACTTTTCCAGTTTCAATGGCTAACTTTGATAACGAATATTCAGTATCTATTTCCCTGTAAAGCCATCATATTAAACTACCATATACTGAAATCAATACAAGTTCCAAGACAATAGTATATTCCATAATAATTTGATAATAATTTGTAAAATTTTGCTTCCATTATAGCTAATGTTTTTAACTGAAAGTATAAGAGAATGCTTTTGGATAGCATTAAAAGTAAATTATCCACAATTCAATAACTTTAAATTAAAGTTAAAGTTTCTGGACAAAAATCTTAATTTTTTTTTTTTTTTTTTTTTTTTTTTTAAGCACTTTTTAAGTTAAATACAGTAAGTGTTTTTGATTCTCTACAATCTGTAACATGTTCGACTTGCTTTTCTCTTCTATTTTCTATGAATCGAAAGAATTTTCTATTTAACCATTGCACATTTTAAGCAATTATTCTCTTTTATAATTGTAATTATTGTCCTTTATGCATTATCTAGTGTATAATTCAGAACCAAACTTTTTCAGAACTATTAACTGATATATTTCTTATAACATATTTGTTTTATTTACATAAACTGTAACATATCTGATTTACTTTACTTTTCTTTTCATTTACATAATTTTAAGCATTAAAAATTTTTTGGCATTTAAATATGTAAGTCTGCCTTCTTGCTTTTTTTTTTTTTTGTCTTGGTGATTATGGATTTTGCACTCGTTTAGAGAAATTTTAACATTATGCATTCTAAACATATAAAACTATAATTTGCATACTCAGTTCTTTCAATGCCCTTGATAAATCGCAGTATGCTTTCATCTTTTTGGCTTTATCTTATTTTGATATTTTGATCTTTATCAATCTGTTTACATATTATATTGATATAGATGCTTATCTATCGTTTTATTTTGGTAATTTTCTATAAGTTTTAGTAAATATATATGTGCGTGTGTATCAAACAGCTAATGACTGATATATTCTATAGTATTTATTTTATTTATAAAAACTGTAACACTTATGACTTAATGTTCTCTTTTCTCTTCTGAGGCACGAAACAAAATTTCATATTTCCACATAAACAAATAAATAAATAAATGAAATTTAAGCAATGTTTGACACTAATTCCGAATCGAATATTTTAAGAAACACTAACGGACATTTTCTGCAATTATTTTATTTGTATATCTCTTCTTTCTGAGTCGCCAAACAACTTTTTTTTTTTTTTTTTTTTTTTTTTAACCATAAACACAAATTAAGCAATTTTTAATTTTTAATTGTGTAATTCTGGTCATTTTTACACATCTGCATCAATTTAGTCTCAAACTTATTAGCATTTATTAAGCGATATTTTTTATAATATTTGTTTTATTAGCATGAAATTTAATACCTCTCTGACTTGCTCTTTTCTGAAACTCCATCTAATCGCAAGCCCAATTTAATCTTTTTTTTTTTTTTTTTTACTTTTAAATGAGTAATTCTGGTCATTTTTACATTAATTTAGAATCAAACATTTCAACAACCATTGACTGATATTTCCTATAGTATTTCTTTCATTTAAATCTATTACTTGCTTTTCTCTCCTCTTTTTCTGGGGCGTGAAATAACTTTCCATCTAAACACAAGCACAATTTAAGCAATTTTTGACTTTTAAACTCCGCAGAAGGGAGAAAAGGGGGAGTCAAAAATTCATGAGCCGCACGCCACTGCATAAATTAAACGCACCCACCATTAAAATTCAATCTAAGGAAGTGGAAAAACTCTTCAAAATCATCCCTAGCTGCCATTGCAATGACGTCACGAGGCCTCATGACAGATTACAGCCTGGCTTCTCTTAATGGAATTAGAAAGAAAAGAGGGAAGATATCCTTCTTTGAATAAAGCCATGACTTAAACAGATGATAAAGATTTTTATAAAAATGATGCAGTGAATGATGCAAGAAATAAGCAATTTAAGACGTTTTAGAGACTTTCAAAAACGATTTGTTTTTCATGGTTGAGTAGTTTGGCGAACACAGCAAAAACATCTTAATTCAGAAAGAAAAAAAATTAGCACGAAGAGCATTGGACAACATATATACTGTGTAATTTCATTTTGTCTAGTTCTTTGACTTTTGATAACATATGAATGAAAATTCCAGATAATGAACTAGTATTACTAACTACTCTAAAATGAAGCAGTGAATTATGTGAAAAATGAGTAATTTAAGACGTTTTTGAATATTTTCAAAAGCAATTTGTTTTCATGGTAGAGTAATTTATCGAATATTAAATTCCTTAAAAAATAATTTAAAAAAATGAAATAAAAATCAGATTGAATTGAATTGAATTAAAACTAGTGTGTTGGGGGAATCACAAAACTTTTCCTGTATTTTCCTATACAAATTCAATTAGTACAAATAATTTAGTGAAATTATTATTTATTCAAATTAATTTTTATGATGAAAGCAAACAATTTTTTTACTCTTAGAAGTTCAAAAAGAGCCGATTTTATATACTACTAACAATATCTTAAAAAATAACTTTTTTATGAAAAAAAAAAAAAAAAAAAAAAAAAAAAGAAATGAAGAAAGAAATGAAGAAAGAAAGAAAAAGAAAAAAAAAAATGATCACTTTCTTTTACATTATCACAGGTAAATGGTTCAACCATTCGTTTTAAAGGTATTGATGAGTTGTTTTTAAAGATATCCATATTGAAAATTTGCCCTCTCAGGAACGTGCCCCAAAGTTTTTTTTTCTATTTGACTATTACTATTATAAATAATTCTTTTTAATTTTAAAATAATTCGTTAAAAATAGTTCTCATCCTATACCGCCATGATAAAAATTTAAAAAAAGAGAAATATATATATATATATATATATATATAATCCTTTTGATAGTAGAAGCAAAGAATGAGAACGAAGAATAGTTAGGCAAACAATATATATATAATTAACTCAAAAAGCATCCAGTCCATCGTCAGGGTAGCCCCTCAATGCAGGGTGGAAACAGCAAGATGCTTCAAGAGCAAAAACAAAAAGTACCTAACTCCCTAAATCTTATCAAAAAAAAAAAAAAAAAAAAAAAAGAAGAAGAAGAAAAAGAAAAAAAAAGAATAAGAAAAATTCAACCACTGTAATGCTGAATACAAAATGAAAAATTATCTGATGATAGCCTCAATATTTTTTAGGTTAATTAATGTTTTCTTTCATTTTATGTTTTATGATTACATTAAATTTCTGTAATACACACACACATATATATATGTATGAATAAACTCATATATAAATTCAAAAACAAATGATCACAAGCATTTGCTAATGAAGGAGAGTATATGATGGGTGCAGGTCAATAATTAATTCTTTGAAAGAAATAGCATTCTGTCACTAAAAGCAAATTATATTTAATATCCTAAGGTTTTTTATTCTCCCCCCCCCCCTTTTTTTTAAACAAAATTTTTCTGTATTTTATCAGTTTTAAGTTAATTCATACTTTATCAATAAATATAATCAAATGGGGATTCTTTTTTATTAAGAAGGTACTGTTGTTACTGATAACAATACTTTTAAAATCACAAAATTTTGTCGCTGATAGTAAATTAAAAACCAAATTACAATTAAAGTAAGTTAAATCGAAATCAAAAAAAAAAAAAAAAAAAAAAAAAAGAAAGAAAGAAAGAAAGAAAGAAAGAAAAGAAAAGAAAAGAAAGTGCAATTGCACATTTTTTTTTTTTTTTTTTTTTTTTTAATATATTAAATGTTCGTAAAAAATTAGAACGAAATTCTCCGAATCTCAATAGCTAGGGAGCAATCGTAATGTCAAAAATTTATATATTTATCAGTAAGATATTCCTTAATTAAAGACATTCTAAGAGTTATAAGTTTTAAGTTATTATTTATATTCAACCTATATAAAATTCTATTACTTATTAGATAATGAAAACGTCATTTATACTCTATGAGTATATGCTCAATTTTTCTTTCTTTCTTTCTTTCTTTTTTTTTTTTTTTTAGTTATGCTCAAAATAAGGTTAAAAAAAAAAAAAAAAAAAAAAAAAAAAAAAAAACTGTTCCTTAAATTTTATATACACTGAGGTGACAAAAGTCATGCATATATACAAATGGAAGTAGTATCGCGTACGAAACGTATAAATGGGCAGTACATTGGCAGAGCTTTCATTTGTACTGAAGTAATTCGTGTGAAAAGATTTCTTAGTGATTATGGCCACACGCCGGAAATTAACAGACTTTGAACACAAATTGGTAAGTTGGAGCTAGATGCATGGGACATTCCATTTCAGAAACTGTTAAAGAATTTACAATTTCGAGATCCAGTGTTAAAAGTGGGCGGAGAATACTTAATTTTAGGCATAGCCTCCCACCATGGATAATGCAATGGCTGACTGCGTGGTCTTAACGACCGAGAACAGCGACATGTGTATAGAATTGTGAGTGTTAATAGACAAACAGCATTGTGTGAAAGAACTGCAACAATCAATATGGGACGTACGATGGACGTGTCCATTACGAAAGTGCGGCTAAATTTGGCTTTAACAGGCTATGGCAGTAGAAGACCGAATTTAGGGCGTTTACTAAAAACAAGACATCGCCTGTCTCTCTTGGCCTCATGACCATATCGTTTGAACCCTAGACAACTGGGAAAATGTGGCTTGGTCAGATGAGTCACGATTTCATTTGGCAAGAGTTGATTGTAGGGTTCGAGGGTGGCGCAGACCTCACAAAGCCATGAACCCATGTTGTCAACAAGGTACTGTACAAGCTGGTGGTGAACTCATAATGGTGTGGCCCGTTTATACATGGAAGGGATTCAGATACATGGTTACATGGAAGGGATGGTTCTCAGATCCAACTGAACCGATTATTGGCTAGAAATGGTTAAGTTCAGCTATTAGGAGACCATTTGCAGCTGTTCATGTGCTCCAAGTTCTCAAACAAAGATGAAATTTTATGATTGACAATACGGCCTGTCACCGACCCAGCAAAACTTATACTGATGGGCTCGTTCTGGCCTGCAGCTGGCATCTTGCACTTGCCATCAGCTGCAGGTTGCCACATGTAGCTGAAGCAGTGGGCCGCTTACGGCTGCCAGCATTGAAGACAGCCTACAGTGAAAAGGCCGGTGGCTCAGAAGCGGCATAATAACAGCTGGCCTTTTGCAGGGTACCAGCACACGGCCAACATTATGTTTGCCATATTGTGGCCACAATTTATAAGGCCGGTACCGGACCATAACTTGCAATTCGAATGCATAGAGGGCGCTGCGATTCACCTGCTGTTGATTTGAAGTTCCCTCTCATTTCGCTTCGCCATTTCGTGCCAAGTCTGCGGCGTAGAAGATACTAAAAGGTTAAATGATCTCATAAAAAGTGTAAGAGTAAGTGATTCATTTTTTAATTTGGTTTTGTGTTTTTTTTTTTTTTTTTTTTTTTTTAATCATTTTTAGAAGCCTTTGATTTTAGAATTATTATTAAAACATTAGGATTTCTAGAAAAGTACAGCAAATGTTGGTCCGTTTAAAATGAGCTATGATAGTCATTAATTTTCTAATTATATTCTTATTATTTTAATAGCGCTAATAAGTTTATGGATCCAACTTTATATTTGTATAATATAACTGTTGGAAAGTTATTAGGACAATTATAAATTTGTAACCTTTTTATTTTTACTTTGTTCTGCATGTACAAGAAGGAAGTACTTGATACGTAAAAATTTTCGACTCCCGTTTTTCGGTTGTTTTACACGTTTTGATATGTTCTGAACACGATATGATTTTTTTTTCTTTTTAATCCAGAGAGCATCGCTTGAAAAATAAATAAATAAATAAATCTTGACTAGATCCTTATATATATAAAGTATTTAAAAAAATGTACTTGTAAAATAGTAAACAGCATTTTAAAAATTCCCATATGTTAGAAATATAAATAGAAAATGAAGTATTGCCATAAATTAATTAAAAGAGAAATAGCAAAAAGTATAATCAAAATAAGTATTAGACTTTCTAGTATATCCCAAAGAAACGTCGCCCAAGCGAAGAAAGAGTTTTGCTTTTTCTGCCAAAAGTGTTTCAATACAAAAATTTGTATCATATTTCTTATATTATTTTTGTGATTTTATAGAGCAGAAATTTTTTATGGAAATTAGTGGTGGCAAAAAAGCGGAACTCTTTCATTCCTGACCACCAGTATGATTCTAAAAGTTAAGAATCGTGAAGATGGTCCTAAATCTGAATCAATTTATTCATATTTCATGAATAACAAGTGCATTATTTCCTTTTAAACTCCGAAATTATTATTATTAACACAGATAACACTCACAAACTAATGAAGTTTTCGCCACATAAAGATGTGAGATAAAATAAATAAAAAACAAATAAATAAAAATAAATTCAATTAAATAAATAAAGACAAGAAGATAAAATAAAAAAAAATATATTTAGATTAGAATAATTTTCTCTCAAATATTGTATACTTATCACAGACGTTAATCTTTGAACTGCATTATTATTATCACTATACTGCATCATAAAATTATATATTCTGTTTATATTTGTAATTTAAATGATCACTTTTGACTGTGAGTAAGACACACTGAGTAAATTTTAAATGAATATGACTATAAATTTTTTAAAATGTTTATCCAGTGTCTCTGTAACTCTACAATGGTTTTCAACTAAAAGTAAATAATCGAAATTCTTTACCTTCATCCCGTATTTTTATTTTTTCAAATTGTTTTATTTCTCAACAAATAATAATAATAATTAAGGTTTCTTTAGAAGGAAATATAAATCATTGATGTACACTCACTACTAAATAATTAAAATAATAGTCATTCTCATTAAATCTGTGTATAAAACAGATTTTTTAACATCCTGCTTCATTTTCGTTATGTAAGATTTGAAATAAGTAATTCCCCATCATTAAAGTAAACCAAACCAACGTACATATCAATCAGTGCAGTACGAATGTGTTAGTTTTGAATTGGAATATTTTTCTTAGTCAGCAATTATAACCAGATGGCCCCAAATGCTTCCTGTCAAAGATCTTTGAAGGTTAGCAACAGCGCTTATCAGTTCAAAAAATGTCGAACTGCATTAAGTAATTTTTTAAATGTGAATTTGAATCTCAAATTGTAATCTGCGCTTTAAATAATAAACTTGGCAGTTAGTTTGTTTTCTGATTAAAAAAGTAATCCATAACTTTAGATAAATTAGCTATTTAAATAAATTAATAAAAAAAAAAAAAGAAAAAGAAAAAGAAATGGTTTTCAGTTGGTTTCCAGGATCATGCATGCATGTTTAATTTAAATTTTTATGACAGCAAATATATGAAAAAAAAAAAAAAAAAATGCGTACTTATATAATTTAATTGTAAAAAAATAAAAATAATTAATATTAAAATCAAATTAAAAAATAAATAAATAAAAATAAATTTTAATGCACATATTTATTACAGTAATAAATGCACCAAAGAATCGGTATTAATAATAAAAATCTTTGTAAAGAAACGCAATAATTGAATTAAAAAAACTGGCAACATTTGTTTCTGGTGATACACGGCTCTTCATTTGGTGAACGAAGTAGGCACGAGTGTAGCAAAGCACTTCTGTTACACTCGTGTCCACTTTTGCTCGCCTGACTAAGGATAATAGTGGCGACATCTGTTGCCTTTTTATTTTATTTTATTATTTATTTATTTATTTTTACAGTAATAAAGGCTTCAAAGAACCGTTATTAATAATAAAAATCTTTGTAAGGAAACTCAATAATAATAATAATAAAAAAAAACTCGCAACATTTGTTTCGGGTGGAAATAATACCATGGCTCTTCATTGGGTGAACAAAGTTAGGCACGAGTGCGGCAAAGTACATTTGCTACACACGTGTCCACTTTTGTTCGCCTGACTAAGGGTCACTATTGCTTTTTTTTTTTTTCCGATTTATGGTAACTTATTATTTTATTCTTCAGAGTCAGAACTCCGTACTTTAGTAGTTTTAAAATCCCTTTTAAGGGGATGACGAAATTGAAAATCGTACTTTGAAATTAGCGTCTTAGATTTCTTAAAGTTTACATACATATGCTTTGAAATGTATCAATACTAAGCATATTAAGATTTCTGGAAAACTATTTAAATAAGTTACAAAAAAAATCAAATAAAAAAAATTCAAAAGATTTTAAGTGTTTTATGCGATTAATATTTTTAATAAATTCTCCCCTTACCCTGATTTCATTGTATTGTAATGTATCAATATATTCGAAATAAATTAGGTTTTTACTTTGTGCATTGGTTGGTGAGGGTTTTTTTTTTTTTTTTTTTTTTTGTTAAAAATACTTTTATGTTTGACTCTAAAATTTAGCACACAAGTACAAAATACCTTTCAAAAAGTAACTTCTCAATCAATCCACAAAGTTATACCCAAATATGTCTAGAAATTTTGATAAATTACAATGATGTAAAATCGAGTGTAAAATTAAAAAATTATGTTGCATGGAATATTTATTTATTTTATTTCAATAGTTTATGAGAAATTTTAATGTACTTAGTTCTGATACATTTCAATACTTATGTATTAAATCACGACATTAAGGAAGAAATTTCAAAGAACGATTTTCAATATTTACCATCTCCTTAACTCTAATTTAAATATTTTTTATTGAATGTTCTCTATATTGCATACTTAAATCAGAAACTTTTTATTTCAATATTTTATCTAGTCACTTGCAACGTTACATTTATTTATGTAAAATAACTTAACACAATTAAATAAACGTTTTGAAATTTAACACTTTGAAACAAAATTTACAAAGAATATAATATTACATAGAATAAAATATATATTTATCTTATCAAAATCTTATATTTGCATAGAACAAAAGTAATAAAAAGCTTATCATAGATTTATTTTTAATGAAAACGGATCGGCTGAGTGTTTCTCACGCTGTACTAGAAATCCTAAATTTATAAACATAGTCTAAGAATCAAATGCTTGTAAAAATTTAATTGAACTATAAATACAGTGGGTAATCAATTATTATTGTTATTATTAATTATTTTAAAACAAATACTGGATGAAATGGTCTTGAACTTCTAATATGCAAAGAACATTTAAAAACTCATATTTTCCACTATCGATTTAGTCAAGAGTGCAATTAAAGAAGCAACCACAAATTGGAAAAAGGCACAAATACTTTGGATCACCCTATATCATGAAAAGCTACCGATGACTTGTAACCTTAACACGCTGCATATATTATAAACAATATGTGTATGTTTTTTTTTTTTTTTTTTTTTTTTTTTTTGGCAAGGGGGGATGGGAGGGAAAGTTTATTTTGTTTGTTTCTTTGTTTCTTTGTTTCTTTTTTTTTTTTTTTCTTATAGCAAGAATGGAATTTAATAAAATTTTACAAAACTTACAGAAAAATTGACAAAACACTAGAAAAATATTATTCTAAAGCACACATTTATACGTGTAATATTCGGTGAGATATGAGCATTTATAATAAATATTTTATTTACTGCTTTTGCGGGAAAGATAAAAATTTTCATCACATTAGTTAAAAGCTAGATATATTGGGCAATTTATATCGAAAGTTCATTTCAATACAGGAAAAATTAAGCAAGTTGTTGCGAAAAAATGGGGCAGATTTTAGGTATATACAGGTTTGAAAATTCATAAGGGGTTTTTCACATGCCAAGCATTTAATTGGAAGATTAAATTTTTTCAACCATGTTTCAAAATTTCTTCTTTGTGAAAAAATCCTTCTGGACTTGTAACTCTAACATACTTTTATTTATTTAGTACGATCTGTGAGCTCATAAGGGGATTTTCACAAAAATGACCTTTTGTAACATGATTGAACATATCTAAAATCTGGCTCGTTCTTTTACCAATAATTTGCTTAATTTTTATTCCATTGAAATAAACTTTTGTATAAGTTACCCAAAATATCTGGTTTTCGACTTACGTAATAAAAAACTTTCAATCTTTCGCGCACGCTCAGAAAAAATAAAATAAATAAATAAAAATGAATGTAAATGCTCAAATCTCCTCGAAAATTACACATATGAATTTTATGTTTCAGAATAATGTTTCTTTAATGTTTTATCAATTTTTCTGCAAGTTTTGTAAAATTTTGTGAAAATTCCTTCTTGTTATAAGCAAAAAATTTGCCAAAAATGCAATAATTATGTATATATATATATATGCCTAAAAAATTGTGTATTTCCCATGCAAAAACTTACAAACATTGTATATAGTAAGAGCAATAATGTGTGGTTAAGTTACAAGTCATTTGTAGCTTTTTATGACACAGGGTGATCCAAAATATGTGGGCTTTTCTTTAATTTATAGTTGGTCCCTTAACTGAACTTTAGACTAAATCGATAGTAGAAAATGTGAGTTTTTAAACGTTTTTACATGTCTGCATTTCAAAATCATTTAGTCAAGCATTTTTTTTTTTTTTTTTTTTTTTTTTTAAATAAAAAAAGTGTAAAAAAAATAAAATAAATAATAGTTTGATCACCCTCTGTTGCTACAAAACCAAATTAAATATTGGATGCATAGAAATTAGCATTAATAAAATGTAAGGTATCACAATAAATAAATAAATAAAATAAAATAATAGTCATAACCAAATCACTATTGGCCCATTAAGGGCCCTCTTCACTCACCGCCGCTGGAAACCGAAGCTAATGTTATTCTATGGGAAATTTTTCTTTACAAATAACTTATTAACTAATACATATTTTTTAATTCTGTTTTCACATTCTGAAAATTTCCAGCTGTTAAATTGACGGACCTTTTTTAAAAAATTATTTAATTTTTTATATTTTATTTTGAAGCTGCAAAATACGAATTTTCAATATGTGAAATTTTTTCATTTTGCAATTTCAAAATAAAATATTAAAAATTAAAAAATACATTTTTAAAAAAGGTCGGTCAATTTAACAGTTGGGAATTTTCTGAATGTGAAAACAGAATTAAAAAATATGTATTAGTTAATGAGTTATTTGTAAAGAAAATTTCCCCATAGACTAACATTGGCTCGGGCTTCCGGCGACGGTAAATGAAGAGGGACGTTAATGGGAAAATATAAAGGGCCAACAAAAACACCCGGAGTAATATAATTATTTATGTTTGCCACAACTGGCCCACTGAAGGCTTCCAGCAACAATACGAAAAAATTATGTTTGATATCAGGTGGCCCGACACTGGCCCACTAATGATTTTTAACCTATTGTTGGTTGCCATCAGTGGCCCACAACCTTTTTTCAACCGATAGCTCGCTACCAGAAATGACCCATCAGTGGCCCACTGACTTATTCCGATCGTACTGCAGGCTGCCAGCAGTGGATCGGCCGAATGTGGCCATCTGATGGCCGGCGTAACATATTCCCTTCGGCACCTTAACTTTTGCCACCAACGGGCCAGCAGCTGTTACTGTTGGCAGCCAACACTTGGCCTCATGTTGGCCATTATCCCAGGTTTTGCTGGGGAGCCACAATTGTAAGTGGTTGGTTTAAAGAACATTCTAGACAATTCTTGCGAATTATTTGGTCACCTAATTCGCCCGACATGAATCTCATGAAACGTTTATGGGACATAATCAAAAACTCAGTTCGTGCACAAAATCCTGCACCAGCAACACCTTCGCAATTATTGACGAATCTAGAGGCAGCATGACTCAAGATTTCTGCACGTTACTTTCAACGCCTTGTTGAGTTTATGCCACGTCGTGTTGCTGCACTTCGCTTGGTAAAAGAAGATCAGACACGATATTAGGAGGTATCCCATGACTTTTGTTACCTCAGTGTAGACTGGGGATTTTAGACTGAGTTAAATGAAAGTTTATCAACAATTTCTAAAATTTTTATAAAAAAAAAAAAAAAAAAAAAAAAAAAAAAAAAAGAAAGAAAGAAAAAAGAAGCCCAATCGCATATTTACCAATGCGTGAACATTTCTCATCGAATAATATCCGAACAAGATAATTACAAAAGTATTAAACTGTTGCATCAGATGCTAAAAATCTGTAATAAATTACTTATCATTTACAAATAAATTCATTATTGCTACATCAGAAGTATATTATGTCTGAACCCAAACATTTAAATTAGTAAACGCAGTAAAGAAGTTAGACAATATTCAGAAATGGGAGAAACTTTTATGATTTATCTCATTCGGGAGTTTCTAATCTTACATAAATTACTCATGTCTCACCCAGGTGAAAAGTTGCGGATTAATTTAAGTAGCTTTAAAGGCGCTTACAATATGCATAAAGATATATTTAATATTTATAATAATAAAAAAATAATAATGATCCAAATTAACTTTTTAAGTCAGAAATCGTTAGAACAATCTTGCAACTAACACAACTTTTAAATAGATGTCATGTGCGTACAATCATTAACTTTTATCATAAAAAAGGCCTATAAAATAAAAAAGAACTTTATGTCTAGGGAACAGTAAAGGCAGAGTCCTTAAAAGAAAGCGGGTTTGTACTAAATTGTACAATCAATCCTTATTTACAGTCGGTGACAAAAGTGTCCGAACACTAGCGAAAATTCCTATGTAAAAAAGGAACAATTCATACGGTTTTGTTAAATAAATCCTTGTCGAATCCTGTTCTGTGTCTGTGTAAGAATATGATTCGATAAGGATTTATTTAACAAAACCGTATGAAGTGTACTTTTTTTACATAGGAATTTTTGATAGTGTTCGGACACTTTTGTTACCGATTGTACTGTCTTTCGTTTTTCAAGTTTTTTATTTTAATGAATTATTGCTATTATCTTGAAAAGTAACTATCATAATTCTTATATATAAAAGAATACTTTTGTTTTGTTTATAATATTTTTACCAATAATACCTAGTCCGTTCCAATTAGATTATATTTTCGAAAATTCATAATTTAATATAATACTATGTAATATGTTTATTGAAACTCAACTTGGTAATCTTGTTAAGCGTATAAGAATTTAAAAAAAGGGGAAATTTTAAAAATTCATTTAATTATCTGACTGTTTATTTTTAATTAAAACGCGATATCGGTTTAAGTACTTTCCCTTATGCATTTTAAAGATTTATTCTATTAGTAATATAAACAAAGAGAAAACTTGAAAAAATTCAAATAGCTTTTTAGGTTAAAAAATTCTATTTTTATATAAAGTAAATCTTAACCTTTTGGAATATATCTAAATCGAACGCTTATTGCATCTGTAAATATAGGACAAAAACAACGGCAAGGAAACACTTTAAGGTATTTTATTTGAGAAAAAATGGCATTTTTTTGGAAAATGGCACTTTTCAAAAAATTTCAAAAAAAAAAAAAGAAATGTATAATATTAACTAAATAATCCATTTCTCATCCTTCTCAAATTCGTGTTTAAAAGAAAAAAAGCAAAGAAAAAAGAAATCTTTTTTTAATTCAATTTGAAATCATTTCCAGAACAACAAAAATAAAATAAAATAAAAAGGCAACATTGCTATCAAGCGCAGAACAAACATTCCACCATCTTTTTTTTTTTTTTTTTTTTTTTTTTTTTTTTTCCTTTATTGTGATATAAAAAAGGGCTTCTTATTCTTCACTCATCTATCGTAGTTTACATTTTCTAATTATCAATATTTCGTTTACTGAAAATCTATAAAGAAGAAAAACCTTTTGTAGGGAAAAAAGTCGTCTGCTTATTATTTATTATAATGGTGAGAAAGAATTTGTTTTCCTAAACAGCCTTCTTTCTGGAATTCAGCCATTTTTTTTTCTTACGTCTATCTTTCTATTTTTTTAATGAATGAACGAGCGAGACTATCTGGAGAAGGTTTTAGCAAATTAGGAGTGGTTGCATTTTGAAAGCCTTATCAACAAATGCCTTAAAATGGGCAAATAATAAACTACAGAGAGCTTTTAAAGAATGAGGTCTTAAGATTCCAAAATAATTTTCGGGGATAAAGCTGAGCTTTTTATTTATTTATTTTTTTTTCATTTAGCTTTTGTGGGATTTTTAGAATGTTGCGTATTAAAGCGTAGCCTACCTAAGCGATAATTTTAGTCACGCTTATCTCTCTCTCAAAAAAAAAAAAAACTTTAAACAAAAAAGTAATTGCGTTTTTAAGATACAAAATATTAGATTTGCAACAAGCAAATAATATCTACACATTAATTCAAATTATGTTTTTTTTTTTTTTTTTTTTCCCTATAAGATGTAAAAAAAAATCTAGGCTTGCGAGTTTTTATTTATTTATTTATTTTAAGTGAGTAACAGGAATTATTAATCTTTTTATAATAACAGAATAGTTATTTATTAAAAACATTAAAAACTAAAAACGTACTTTAAAACACATCGTTCATTTATTAAAACCAAATTTACAATATCTAAAAAAACAAAGCTTTTCACCATGAGTTACGGGGCATCGTCAGGTCAAACAGAGCATTTTAGCAAGGTACAAAAAGATAAGTCAGCTATATGCATTACGACTCTTGGTGATGATTACAGATATAAAAAGCTGGACAAAATTTAAATACAACTACCATGAGGAATCCACTTGAAATGTCACTTGTAGCGGAATCTTATTAATACTTCGTAACATTACTTTAAAATATTGGAGAAAAGATATGTTGGGTCTAAAGGAATTCACTTGAAATGTCACTTGTAGCAGAATCTTGTTAAAACTTCGTGATATTAATTCAAAACAATGGAGAAAAAAGATGTGGAATCTAAAGGAATTCTTGGATTCACAGTCGTGGTTTGGTTTGAGAAAGGTTGTAGTAGGTAGCCAAAATTCAAAATAACTGTAGAAGGTTTCTTGTTTTCTAAAAGTGTACTGAAAAAATACATGAATTAGTTAATTGCTGGATTCAGATTTTCTGTAAAATTGCAGAGTCTTATTATATCATTATATAATTAAAAACCAGGAAGGAAAACCTTAACTCGACATATTTAAAATTAAAAGTAACAACGTATCAATTAATTATTACATAGTTGCCCACTTTTGCGCTTTTTGGCAAATGAAAATTTTTTACAATTTTTATTGTAATTATTATTATAAATATTATTTATTTATTTTATTAAATAAGTAAAAACTATTATAGAAATATACGTACATAAATGTTTTCTACAAAAATTTCTAGATAGCCAAAAAGCGTAAAAGTTGGCAACTATGATATTAAAAATGGAAAAAAGTATAATTAAATTAAGAAACGGTCAAAAAAATAACTTTGAAACTGAAAAAAAAAAAAAAAAAAAAAAAAAAAAAAAAACTACATCTTTTTTTAAGAGCAATGTAGCTGTTGGGCAAAATAGTGAACGTGGCTTCTGAAATATCAGTATATGAGATCATATAAAAAACTGACATTGCCCGTCAATTCAGTGAATTATCAAAATTAACCTTGAAACTAACTACAAAAAAAAAAAAAAAAAAAAGAAAAGAAAAAAGAAAAGAAAAGAAAAGAAAGAAAAGAAAGAAAGAAGATAAACAGCTATGAGCAGTTGTAGCGGTTGGGCAAAATAGTAGGCATTGCTTTTGAAATATCAATACATAAGATCATATAAAAAACTGTCATTAGAGAATTATCAAAATTAACTCTGAAACTACCAAAAAAAAACAAAAAAAAAAACAGCTATATCTTTTCAAAGAGCAACTGTCACTGCCCATGAACTCAGAGAATTACCAACAATAAATTTAAATACAAGTAATAAGTGAAATATAAAACTAAATACGAGAAAAAAAAGTAAATTCTAAATAAAAATACCAAATAGCATTCATTTGCATGAGAATATTACAAGTACACAGAAGTACACAGAAAGTTAAGAGTCAGATTGAGTAAAAATTTAAAACTGTAATCATTGTCTGCTAAAGTCTGTGAAATATAGATAATAAATTTTAATAGAAAACATTTTTTAACTAGTAGATCTGCATGTCCCTTTATTCCATATTACTTAAAGTAATAATAATAATAATAATATATAATTACTTTAAAAGTCAGACTAATTTTATAATTAATAATAATTATATAATACATAACAACCAAATTTATCATCAAAGGGCCGGCATCCCTCAAGGCTGATCTAGTTTGCTTGCTGATCCATATCTGTATTTTTATGAACATAATTTTAAATTAAAAAATCTTCATTTTTTTAGATACATTAAGGATATTATAATTATTTCATATGATACTGGCAATTTTGACGACTTTAATTTTAGTTATTCCACTAATATAAAATTTACTAACAACTATCTTCTTAATAATTACGTACATTAGTTTCCTTGACTTAAAAATTAAACTATATAGTAATAAAATACTTACTGACATTTATGATAAATGCAGTGATTTTTGATTTAAGATTAATATAGTTACACATTTCAAATCATACTTGCACATTTCGGTATTTAGAAACATCATCCTCAACTTTCTTTTTAGAACAAATAATTTATGTTCAATAAAGTTCAGAAACAAAAATACCTATAAACTTGTATATGACATTACTCACAGGAGTAGGGAATGAATTTTTATTCCCTACTCCATCCTTTTCTATGGTATGTTCACTTTAATATAAATACTGAAAAAATAATAAATGTTAATAAATTATTAAAAAATAATAAATATATATTAATATAAATATTAAAAGAAGGTATATTTTTGTGTGTATGTGCATGCATATAAATAAATAAATAAATATTACATAATTAAAATAAACAAAATAAATAAATAAATAAAAGAGGTGGAGGATGGGTGGGCTGCTGAAATTATATTAAAAAAAAGAAAGAAAGAAAGAAGAAAAAATTGCATTTGCCGTGTGTATCCTTATTTTTTTTTTCACCTTGTTATCATGCGGATTCATTACAAATGATACTATATTTATTTCAAATACATTTGTAGTATTTTATTATTATGATGTAATATCAAGTATAGCTGTACAAAGTGGATAATATTTAAAGTATAATACAAATGTTTAATTTATTTTAAATAACATTAAATTATAAGTATCAATAATTATTTTAAATCATAATATATATGATTGGTTTAGTTTATTTAAAATTGGTTTATAAATATCAATAATTATAAATTATAAATATCAATAATTATAATTATTGGGCCCCCTTAAAACTTGTTTAACTCCCTTCATCCGTATTAAACAGTGGCGGCCTCTGCTCTTTCTTATGGTTATTACACTTTCATTTGTTTGGCTATTGCTCTTGTTTTCCGTAGTTTTCAGCTCTTATAATAAATATATGCATTCATTTATTATATGATATACATACACACACACGCACACACACACACACACGCACACACACACACACACACACATATATATATATATATATATATACACTCCGCGACAAAAAGATAGGTACAAATGTTTTTTTTTTTTTTTTTAATTTTTGAATATGAATATTTTGAATATGATACAAATATTTAGCATGTTTTTGATAATAATAAATGATCAGCCCAATTTAGATAATGTTATTTTATGAAAAATTAAAAAAAAAAAAAAAATATTTGTACCTATCTTTTTGTCGCGGAGTGTATATATATATACATACATTCATATGATTAACTGGTTGTGTAACTAGATATGTTTCCGTAAAGAGGGATACAGTCCCACTCAGTCAACCGCTGTATCTGCCTAGCTATAACTATCTGTATATATGTGTAATTATATATTCCTTTATAACTCTTAACCTTGTGTTACTTCCTTGTAATTTACAAATATTTGTATTAAATTTGATGCCAAATGATTGCGTAACGTATTGAAATTCTTTTGTGTAGCTATGTAAACTAATTACTAATTCTGTGTCTACCACATTTTACAGGAACCATGCTTTTAAACATTCTAATAACATACATTTATGACATTTTTCTGAATGGAGATTGAACTAAATTTATTTACATCTATAAATGTGTACCAACAACTCATATGTACTCGTATATATATATGTGTGTGTGTATGTGTGTTATGAAAACTTTTTTTAACTTTATATATATATATATATATATATATATATATAATAAAACTAATTACTATATTATGAACTAATAAAAAGGTACAAAATTGATTTTGTTAATGACAAGATTGCTAAAGATCAGAATAAAAAAAAAATTAATTAAAGCACGCATCAGGACCATTGTAGGGATTGTGCGTGGAAATTGTGTTTTTCGATGAATAAAATGGATGTTGCTAAAATTTCTTTACCCTAATTCACTAACCACTATTACAAAAATAATGAAAAAGGACATAAATTAAAAAACAAAATAGTACTTACATAGCAAGATACATATAACATGTGAATGCTACAGGAAATAATTCAGTTATCGGTTAAACATATAAACATAGTCGTTCAAAATAATAAAATCGTGGAGAAAATTAATAGAAGCAGCTATTTAACTTTACAAATATTTTACGTAGCTAATGTCCAATTTGATCAAATAATAATAATATTTTTTTTATTTTGTATTTATTTTTGCTTAAATAATAATAATAATGATGATGATTTAAGCAATTATACAAGTGCTGTCACCTATCATTAAATAATTATGTTAAATAACTGTAATAGTTAAAAAAAATTATATGTGTGTGTTTAATGTATGTGTATTACTGCAATTTTTTAGTTCAATGCCTGTAGTACAGACAGAAATAACTTAAGTTCGTTTGCTCGTTTACTTACATTCTCTCAAATATGACCCCTGAAAATTTATTGAGATATGTAAAACAGAAAAACGTATTCATAATTTTATCCATAATTTTATTTTAAAATTGTATATTTAGACTATTTATGCATACACGCAAACACGCAAACACGCAGATAGGGGAGACTGGGGCACAGTGGACCACTTTTACACTTTTAATTTTTTTTCACCAAAAATAAAACGCCAGGTACTTGAAAAAATTAGCAAACATTCTTTAAACATTTCTTGACATATCCTAATTTTTTATAACAATATTTAAAATACATTATAAATAAAAAAAATAAATTGTGTGCACTCACAAAGTGGACCACTGTGCCCCATCACCGGGGCAGAGTGGGGTCCACAACCCGGGGTACAGTGGACCAACCTCTGTTGTTCATGTTCAATTAATATAAATTACTCATTTTTCCCCCTAAAATTAGTTTATTATGCAATTCTAGTCTAAATAACATAATTCGAACATTTTCATGAAATAAAATTACCAAAATTTAAAGGAAATCAAAATGAATAAGAAATAAAATTAGTGGAAGAATACTATATCCTATTTCCTTTGTCTTTTACGTGCCATCACTAAAAACAATAAGATATATTTTTAATTGTTCATTAACGTTATATAGTTATAAAAATTATGAAATATATAATTAAACATTATATTACTAATCAAACAATTTTATTAATTATTTTGCGATATTAATATTTTACATTATATTTGTGAGATAAGTTTAACAAAAATTATTCTACTTTTATCTGTTACATGTTATTTCTAAAAACAACAACAATAAATTTATATAACCTACAATTTATTATATCACATAATCCTTTTATTTATTTTTTTAATATTAAACAATTCAAAGAGTTATTAAATTTAGCTATTCGTAATTGTTATACTACTATTCAACTATTTTCCCTTTTCAAAAATTTATTTTATTATAGCATTAAGATTATTATTTTTTTATTATTATTAGTAATTATTTTGAGTCACATTATATTTGCGTATGTAAAATTAACTAAAATAAATAAGGTATTAAATATAATTTGGACTTTTAAGCACACTGGAAGGCGGTCCGCTGTGCCGCATGTAGAGATGGTCCACTGTGCCCAATTTCCAGACAAAATAAATAATAATATTAAAATTATATATAGACTATAAATATGCTAATAATTTCTATAAATTTAAAAACAACAATATCTTACCTTTTCTTAACAACTATCCAATACTTGTAGTCAATAGTTCAGTCCTGATAAAATTAAGCTAGTTGGCATAGGTGGACTCTGCTCAGTTCCCCATCATATTTATGTTCTCAGAAATTTCTAGTGCGAGACATATTATAATCATGTTAAAAGAAATTAATTTGACCAAAGCTTGATACAGTGACAGAATGAAATCCCCGCCTAATAGGCTATCCACCGTTCACTTCGATATAATTATCTTATTCTAATTTATTAATTTATTTTATCAGGGTCATTTCTGTTGTTTAGTTTTCATGCTACTATTTCCAATGCAATAATCCTCAAAATTCACATTTATATGAAATATTTACAATTTCGCTATGTTGATAAAATCGTAAATTACGAATAATTTACGAAAATTTCCTAGTAGAATATTTGTATTCAATCATGTTCAAACAAATATCATAAACTTAATTTTGAAGTTGTCTAATGTATTTAGGATCCTCAAAATGGAAATTTATGCTCAATTTTGCCTTATTCTGACATGTTAAGTAAATCGTAAATTCCAAATAACTCACAATTTTTTTTAAATTTGAAAAATCATAGTCTATGATATTCATGCCAGTATCCTAAATAATATTTCGAAAGTGGTTTGACATCTTTACGATGAAAATATCCCTCAAGATTGACGTTTATGCGAAATTTTGCTCTATTCTGACATGTTAAGAAATTCGTAAATTTCCAATAACTTACGAAATCTTTATATTGGAAAATTCATAGTCATTAATATTCATGCCAGTGTCCTAAATAATATTTCAAAAGTAATCTGACATCTTTACGATGAAAATATCTCTAAAAATTGAAGTTTATGTGAAATTTTGCCCTATACTGCCATGTTAAGAAATTCGTAAATTTCCAATAACTTGCGAAATTTTCAAAGTAGCATATTTATAGTTACTGATGTTCATTCCGGCATCCAAACTGATATTTTAAAACTGGTCTGACACTTTTACAGTAAAAAGTTTCCATTTAATGCACGTTTAAGTGAATTTTTGTCCTATTCTCCCATGTTAAGAAAATCGTAAATTTCTAATAACTTACGAAGTTTTTAAATTCGAATGTTGCAAATCAATAGGGTTCTTGCCAGTGTCGAAAGTAATATTTTAAAACTGATCTGACCCCTCTGCGACAATTTGTTCTTGAGATATCGTGTACACAGACTAACAAACTAACGGACTGACCCACTAACAGACTAACACACTAACCCACTAACACACTAACACACTAACAGACACCCTACAGACAGACACCATAGAAATTTTGTCATTTTCGGATTCCTCACACCTGAAAAATTGTAGAAAAGTCAAAAAACCGAGGTCGAAAATTTTCACGATTACCTAAGTTCCCCATACCCATAGTATGATGGGGAACTAAAAAACTTCAAACTTGAAAAATTACTTTGAGCAGCTCAAAACATAAATATTGTATAAAATGCCTTAGCATTTACCATGTGGTTTTTTGGATGTATGCAAGTAGTACCATGCTGTCATCATCTATTAGTCTCAATATAAACTAAAAGAGTTAAATATTAAGAGATTTAAATAGGGGTGGTCCACTGTGCCCCAGTCTCCCCAATACATACATGCACATATTTAGAGGAAAGTAGATGCATGTGATGTGGATTATGGAATACCATTTCTATTTGAAATCACCACCATAAAATAAGTATTTTGGATCCTTATAAATTCGATCATTACAAACTTTCTGGTATTTTTAATGTGTTCTGATGGATTTGTGTTACAAAAAATTGAGTTTACATGCAAAAGTTTTAGTTAAGAAATGGGAAAAAACTATTTTCAGGTAATATAGGCCAAGCAGGTAATATGAAATAGATATCAAAGGAAATGTAGAATATATATTTACTTAAAGGATATATGGAATAGAGTAGCATTTTTACAGAAAATCATGAATAATTGCAATATAAACATTTTATTTTGAAATTATTACTGAAAATAAACAATACTGAAAATGTTATTAACATTCAAGTTTTACAAAAATCGCACATAATACGGAATAGTTGGTATTTCATATTACACAAATCGCCAATTTGGAGAATAAATCAACCTTAAACTTCTGTTGGTAGAAATAAATTCATGGAAATCTGACTACTAACTAACTCAAAACCCTTAGCGAAAATGGCCCTTGTTTTTCCACCCATTTTACTGCTTCGTAAATAAATTACAGAATCCGTAATACTTGCAACCAAAAAAAGTCAGAATCTTACTTAGAAAGACCTCCATGGAGGGTATTCCACCTATAAGCCTAGGACCACTATTTTAGACAATCGTCCTTAAGCCGCACAACAACAACAACACTGATACAAGGTAAACTACCGTTCATATTTGAAGCCCAGTAAAGACGTTTTACGTGCTTCCGATGGGTTGCAGCACCGTATAAGTGAGATGTAATGGTATTCTATTTTACCCAACTATTCTATATTCCACACCGTCTCTCCCTACGTACAATGCCGTTTGTGTAGAAAAGTCAAAAAATGCAGAGAAAAGCATGAGGATTAAAAAAAAAAAAAATGCTTAATCACGAATGTGAATAACCGAGAAAATAAACTGACTCCATCAAAAATGTACAAAAAATAGTTAAATTAAATACCAATAGAGCGAATTGATCATGTTGGATGTATAGGAATAATTCTATAGGGCTTCATATACCACAAATATTTTTAACAAATATTTTATTTTATTTTGATTATTTAACTGTTGCTTATGAATTTTATCGCATATATTGTTAACTTATATAAGTATTTAGACTTATATATTAATTAAACATGCTACATTTCAGATCTTGGAACATTTTTATTTTATTACATGTTATATTATAAACTGCAATTACACATGCTTATAGTGTATTAATCCTTAAAATTCCATTTTATAACAGTATTTTGACATCAAACGTTTTTTTTCCAAAAATATTGAGTTTAATATGAAGATTTTGCCTTTTGTTTCTCCCATATACTTTGTTTATTTTATTTATTCATTTATTTATTTTCAAATTATTGCCTAAATTTTTAATTCATTTATTAATATTTGTTCATTATTATTATTTTTTAATTAATTAATTATTTTATTTTTATTTATTTATTTATTTATTTATTTTGTCTATATGTGCTTTCTTCTTCTTCTTCTTGCAAAATAGAGTTAAAAAAGTAATTAGTATGAGATTCCTAATTCGTGTCCTTGTTTTATACTGCAAATTATTAAAATCAAATATTATATATATATATATATATATACACGCACACATTTCAAGCGCTTTCAAATCTAATATTGATTAATTATTATTTTAAAATGACTTAGAACACGGCAGCCTTTTTAAAATCGCAATTGCATTACAGATTTGATTTTCCTAAAGGTAATATACTAGAATATTGTTTCACAAGACCAGGCTCTCAAAAAATCTCCCTTCTTTTTCAACATACAGTCGGTAACAAAAGTGCCCGAACACTAACAAAAATTGCTATGTAAAAAAAGTACACTTCATACGGTTTTGTTAAATAAATCCTTGTCGAATCCTGTTCTTAGTCAGTGAAGAACATGATTCAATAATGATTTATTTAACAAAACCGTATGAAGTGTACTTTTTTTACATAGGAATTTTCGCTAGTGTTCGGACACTTTTGTTACCGACTGTACATAACTTGAAAATATACGTTCAAGGAAAAAAACAAGTAACGGCCTCATTGAGACTGAAAAATCTTTTCTTTAAGTTATAGTATTCGTAGATTTTTCCCCCCCCCCCTTCTTTTCCAGAATTTCAAAGCTTATAAAAATCGACAGAAAAAAATTCCGTCTTTAAAGCATCTACTTAAAGAAGAAAAATAACATTCAAATCACTTTTTTTCATAAATTAATTCTTACTTCTTTTTTAAAGCTTCTAAGCGATGCACTGATAAAACAAACAAATATCTTTTTTTATGAAAGATATTAATCTGCTATGTATATCATTTAACAGAAAGCTAAATTTACATTTCTCAGTTGAATTTTTTTTTAAAACATAAAAAAAGTATAAACAAAAAAAGTTTCTTTATAAAGTACAAAATTTTGTCAAGTTCTTATAAAGATGAAGTAAGGTAATATATTTTGTCCTTACACTATTTCTTATAAATTTTAAGGAGAAAAAACTGTTGTGCTTTTACTTATAGAAATTATGCCTTCGTTTTTAAGCAGACTAACCTCGAGGCATGAGATTAATTATCTGTTTCTAAATAACAAAAAAAAAAAAAAAAAAAAACATCGTTCATTGTTGTTCAAGAGAGGAAAAAAAAAACGAATATACATGCATCTAATGAATTAAGGAATATGTTTAATTTTTTTACCTTAAATTATGCAAGCGAAAAATGAATTTTTTTTTTTCTGATTATTATTTATAAGTTTTTCACGCCTATCATTTCCCACCCGATATTCTGTTTAAAATATTCAACCTTAATTACTCTCGGTGAATCGGATAAGATTTTGTCTTATTCACTTTTTTTTTTTTTTTTTTTCTCTTGAAGTATTTTCGGTGAAAAAAAAGAAAAGAGAGAGGACGAAGAAAATCTCTTCAGAAATAAAGTTTAGAAAAAATTAGAAAGATGTTTTTTGAAATATTTTTGTTAACTCTGAACAGTGAAAAATGCATTTGCAAACTGAAGAAATAATAAAACTGCACAATATAATTGTTTTTTAGGACTTGAAAAAGATTTTGTAGGAATGAAAGAAAGCTTTTTATATTTTTTTCCTTCTTCTCTTCTTCTTCTTCTTTTTAAATGAATGAATTTATGAATGAATGAATATCTGTGGCAAATTATAGACCCAACCCTTTATGGAAAGTAAACATTGCAACGAACCATGTATTGAACTTGTGAGTAAAATGTATATAAAACGCAGATGAAAATACTTCTTTTAAATTTCTTTTAAAATGTCTATAATTTATACAATTTAAAAATCTATACATTAAAATTTGATAAATTTGACATTTGGATAAATTCTACCTTATTAACGGAAAGTAGTATGTCAGGGTTACCACGGGCTTTATTTTTCCCCTGACTCTTCCACCAGATTTTTTTTTTTTTATGTTAAACTTTAATAATATGTTTTCTCGATAACGTAAGATGAAAATTAAAGTATGAATGTTCTGGTTCAAGAGTCAGGGAGAAAAGGCGGGTCCGTGGAAACCCTTGTATGTTCAATAAAACGAAACTCTTTAAATTTTATTCTTTGTTTTAATGTAAAAATCTGGGGTTACAGGACAATGTGAATAGATGATAAAGAAAAAGAAAAAATCATTAGAAAGAAAGTTTTGAAATACATACACACACACGTGCACACACACACACACACACACACACACACATATATATATATAGTTATGACTTTGCATAAATTCAAGCATATTAACGAAAAATAGTCTGTCAAATAAAACGTAATTATTTAAATTTTATTGTTTGTTCTAATGTGAAAACTTGAGACTATTTCAGTAATGTGAATAGAAATATAAATCAGAAGAAAAAGTCTTTAGAAAGAAGGTTCGAAAAAATAGAAAGATGTTTTTAAAATATTTTTATTAACTTTGAACAGCAAAAGATTTATTTAAAAACTTAAGAGATGGCAGAGATACAGAATAAAATTACTTTTAAAACTTTAAAAAGGTTTCATATATGAGGAAAATGTAGCTTTAAAATATCTTATCTATAATAATAAAAGTTTTAAATAAATTTCACATATTTTTCTGTAGACAATATAATCTGTGCCCTATATTTTAAAAACTAAACATTAAGGTGAAGCGGGGTTATTGAAGCATCGCCAACTGATAAGCTAACTTTTGACCTAATGGACACCATACTATTTGTTTGAACCTTTCTTTATGTATATATATGTATATATATATATTTAGCCATTAGAAACCAAATTAAATACGAAACAGCGATAGTTTTCGAAGTTTGGAAAACTTCATATGTACTACTCTACGACAAAATACCCCCCTCTCCCCTCGTCATAATTTGAAACTCTGCAGTTGTTATATTTGTGAAATAAACTTCAGAGCTTTTTGCAGGAAAACTAAGTTTCATATATAGATTCTTAATATAACTTCAGATTTCTTTTATTTATTAAGTTTTTTTTTTTTTTTTTTTTTTTTGATTGGGGGAAGCTTTTTACCCCCATCTACCCCAAGAATTTTTCACATCGGTGATGATAAACCAGGAGTATTTATATTTGTCCCAAGTGATTCAACTCCATCATTTATATATATGTATATATATATATATATATATTCAGATTTATCTTTTAATTTTCAGTGAAACCTAATATCCAGAAGTTTCTTAAGTTTTTGGTGGACTGTTAAAATTTTTAAGATATGAAGAACTTGTTGAAGTCGTGTGAAAAAGTTCCCAACTATATAACTCTCTTTTTTCAATTTTCTTAAATATTTATTAAATAAATAAACTGATGTGTCATTCACGTATTTTTTTTTCTAACCCTACATTCGAGTAAACAAATTGTAGATTGAGGGGTAAGATAACAAGTGAAGTATATAAACGTACTATAAAAACAGTTGAAAATAATTTTGGAAACAGTTTTATAAGAAATATATTTCTATGTTAGGAAGACTACAACTCTTTTGTTGAACATAATATCTACATTAATAAAACTTTAAGGCTCATATTAAATTAAAAAGTTTACTTTAAACTATTTAGACAAATTTCAACCATACCACTCCTTAAAACTTACCAATCTTAATCAAAAATTTCAAGTAACAAATCCATATAACTTTCAAAATACTCAATTTGAATTTCCTGCAATTATTATTATTAATATTATTATTATTCATTATGTTGATAACAGGCATATAGACAGATAAACCACTAAAACTTGATTTTCGCATTCAGGGATCTTAAAACAAGTAATTATAACAAAGAAAGCAGCGTTAAAATCTAGAAAATGAACTAATACTATTTTTAACAGAGTATATGAGAAAGTAATTATCATTTTATCAACTGCATTCTGGACTTTGTGAAATTGAATAATAATCTTTGATTAATTGTATTCATTAGAGGAGAATGTATTCATTCAGTTTTGTGCAGGCCTGTATACTGTCTATAAATTATATACATACCTCATAGAATACTTAAATTTAGCACAGTAGGAAAAATACATAACACGATTTGAGATGAAATTTCATCAATTTCAAAGTACAGTCATATATTCGAATTCTTTTGTGAGGCTCTGTAAACAAATGGTAAATGGTTTTCATGTGGCATGGAATAAATGATGTATAAATTTTCTTGGATATCCTTGTAGATGAACCATTTGTTTGATCTCAAAGAAAAGTTTAGTGTGACATTTTTATATGATCAGATTTAGAATACCGTGTTTGGGCTTGCTATTATTTGTTCTTGAGATATGCTGATAACGGACACTCAGAGACACATACAGGCATACAAATCAGCCGCTGAAAAATCTGATTTTTAATTCATGTATTTCAAAAAGTGTAAATATAACAAAAATTCAATTTCAAAAATTTGACCCAAAAACAATATTTTCTGCAAAAATTTCATCGGAAAACTACTGATAATCATTTATCTTAGGTCTTAGGTAAAATTACAGAGAAAAATAAACGGAGATGTTGAAAAATCTATTTGATATATGTATTTTAATGGCTAATATTAATTTGAGTAATTATTGGCGAGAATGTATTTGTGACTTAGAATGCTTTTTTAAAAGTAGAAACATTCATTTTAATTTTTCTGGGGAAAACAAATAAAGATTGAGAATCTTGATTATTTATTTTTAACTAAGAATTATTATAAATTTACAGAGACACTGGATAAACATTTCAATAAATTTATCTTTTTTTTTTTTTTTTTTTTTCAGTGTACCATTATATGGTAAAACAAAATAAAACATTATTTAAAGCTTAATTCTTTCTCTTTATTTATATATATATATGTGTGTAATCCCTTTTTAAATGATTTTATTAAAAATACTCACTCTAGTGTTAAAATTAATTCACTACCAGATGGCGTTAATCTATTGAATCGGATAACATTTTAAACCAATGTTCTTGCAGTATTACTGACAATTTAATTAGTTGAAAATTTAAGTTATTATTTCGAACAATGTAATCATTAAAATAAATTAAAGCAAAATAATTCTTACTTTTATAAGTGTTACTTTTATACACTTTTATAAGTGTTTAATGTCAGGTCAGACTCCATGTTACATGAGTGTCTTCTTTTTCTTCATCTGCTATGAGCAACTGAACCTTTGAATTATTTTTACCTGTCCACGTGAATGCAGCTGCCTCGTCCAGTTTGTAATGTTTGCTTTTTTTTTTTTTTATTGCTTACTTATTTATTTATTTATTTTTATTTTTTGTTTGATTCTATGAATTCTCGTACTAAATAGTTTTTTCTACTTCTTTCTTTTTCATATTTGACTTCAGTTTTCTAATGTACGATCAGAGTCAGCTAGTAACTTGCTATTATAGCCACTAGCGTAACGAAATCGTACATTGGTGCTCAAAGGGGGTCGGGGGTTGAGTTCTCTCCTGATGAGTTTTTTCCACCTTTCTGAGCTTCTTCTACTTAAAATTTCTCGAAAATGGTGTCTTAATTGTTTGTTTTCTCATTGCTTATTTGTATTTTTTGTTTCGGAATCAATAAGTACAAATTAATTGTTTCAACAATTAAACATCAGTCTTCTAAGATAATTTTAATCTGATTGTGAGGTAGGAGTGGCGTCGAGTTAAGGAAGTAGAATTCGCCGAGGGAAGTCAGTATGGAAAGTAGCATAAAGTGATAGCGACGAGTTGGGATAGAATGTTAGTTGAGACTGGGAAAGTTTCTAGCTGGATCCAGCATAGTTCGGCGATGTTGTTGGTGAGATAGCTAGTTGAAGGTGTCGAGCAGAGGTGAATTTGGGTTAGCATAGAGTGTCTAGTTATTGGATAGCTGGATAGATTGAAAACAGGATCTACGTAGATTGTGAAAATTGTTTAAGATTTCAATGTGGATAGTCTTTAAAGAAGTAGTTTGGCAAAATGAAGTGAATCGTATTTTCTATTTTTGAGGACTTTAATTAGAGCAATTAATGGAGCACTGTGGTGTCATTGGAGTTGTGTATGTGCTGCCATATTGAGGGAAATTTTTATTTAACAGCCACCACTAAATTTTAATGGAAACGGTTTCTTAATTGTTTCAAAACATCTTTTTAAAGAAATTTTCGATGGGATTAGGTAACCGTTAGAAGTAAAATTTAACGGTGGCTACTGAATAAAAATTTCTCTCAAATCTGGCAGCACTGGTTGTGATGTTCTGTGTTGATACATGTGCTATTTGTAAATTTAAGTATTGTGTGTTAATATTAGATTTCACGAATGTGCAGTTGTCTCCTAAAGTTTGATGCTGGTGATATAAAGTGTTTCTCGCCACTCTCAAAAGTCCTTGACGAATTCATCTATTAATATTTGCAAGCTACAAATGGTGAGCTATATCTTTTTTGTGATAGTTTAAAATTGCTTAGTTTAAGTTATTAGTGAGTTCTTTCTTACCTATTCGCCCCTCTTTACTCCAAAGTTAAAATGAAATTGGCTGCCTTTAATATAAGTCTCTTAATTGTCTCCTACACTAAATATAAGCACGATAAATAAAGTATAAGTCGGAACGAAGACTTCACATGATGAAAATTTATTCTTCATGGTTTATGTGGTTTCAGTGATCGTGTATCTGTTGCTCGGCTTTCACTATGTTTTAAAATATTATATAGTATATACACACACTATCTACCAATAAATATTTAGACACTTTCGAATTTAGACGTTTTGTCAAATATCTTAAAAAGTTCTTGAGGAATTATCTTGAAACTTTGATAGTGTAAAGAACATGTTATACCTTATATATATCAGCAAAAGTTGTGTCTTGAAGAGGAAAAGGGGACCAGTAAAAAATTAAACAAAAATAAAAATTATTTTGGATCACCCTGTAAAAAGTAATGTTTTAGATGTGTTTTAGCTGAAGCATGTGATTATGAAGATATTTCTCATTATCTGTATATATATATATATATATATATAAACTTTTTTAATTATAACACGTGGGATATCAGACCCAGTGCAAAGACATTTTAGGTAATTTGACATAATACATTAAACACAGCATAATGCTATCAGAATGCAAAAATGTTCAATATTTTACGAAATATGTGTATTTTTTATAAATAATTTTTAAATACGAATGCGTAAGCTTTTAAAAAATTCGTTTGCGTAATTTAATAGTCAAAAGCATTGAGGAACTTATGTGAAAACTCCAAACAAATATCAGGTAAATTCAAAAAGTTATGAAAGATAGAATGAACAGAATTTCCGTTCTCCAAAAATAAAAGCTAAACTATAAGGGGGTTTATTCACATTTTTATTTTGATTCAGTCAATGCTCAATGGTAATAGAGAGTTGTAAATAAATAATGATAAAACCCTCTATCATCATTTTTTTTTTTTTTTTTTTTTTTTTTTTTTTAGAAGAAGAACTAAAATTTTGTTCATTCTATCTGTCATATTTGTTTTTTAATTTACACGATATTTATTTGGGTTTTCATATAAATTGCTCAATACTTTTGGTTGTCAAATTATGTAAAAGAATTTTTTTTTTTAAGCTAGCGCATGCACATTAAAAAATTATTTAGTTAGATATTTAACATTTTTGCATTCTGATTGCAGTATGCTGTGCCAAATGTAGTATGCCAAATTTCCTAAAAATGGATTTTTCTTTTCACTTATTTTAAAAAGACTGTTATATGTCTATGAATATATGTGTTATCATCATAAAAATTTAAACAGATAATGAGAAAAAGTCTCATAATCACATGCTACAGCCAAAAAGTCTTTAAAGCATTACATTTTACAGAGTGATCCAAAACATTTTGATTTCTATTTAATTTTTTACTGTTCCCCTTTTCGTCTTCAGGACACACCTTTTACTGAAATATATGAGATATAACATATTCTTTACACTCTACCAAAGCTTCAAGATAATTATTAAAGAACATTTCTAGATTAAATTTGGAAGTGTTCAAATACTTATTGGTAGATAGTGTATATATATATAGTATTATTTATTGTTCATGTGAAATTATTTTATTATTGAAATTTGAAATTTCTGTGTGAAATTTACAGTCGGCAGCAAAGTTATTGAAGCAGTAGCAATAATTCCTATTTATAAGATATGCATTTAATACTGTTTTGTTAAGTAAATACTTGTCGAGTCATGAACTTAGTCTTATATTATTTATAAAAAAGTTAGCTGGTGATAAAAACTAGCGATCAAATTAAAAATATATATACAGTAGCCGCCGCTTTATAAAATCACTGGTTAATAAAAACAGCCGCCTAATCCGATCAAATTTCTGGGTCCGGAATCAAATCAATACAAACCGCCGCTTAATAAAATCAGCGTGGCCGGTTAATAAACTCAAAAGAAAAATCTCTTCAACAGTAAAAATGGCCGTGTTTGTAAGCTAAACAACAAATTATATTTTCTCACCGTATTTTTGAAAAGAAAAAAAGAAACAAAACATAGCAAGCCGTCACATTATTATTCTTCGTCAAAAATTTTACGCCTAAAAAAAAAAAAAAAAAAAAAAAAACAGAAAAGAAAAGGAAAGAAAAACACGCCCCCGCAATGTGTTCTTCATATGATTTGCCAATGAGTATTTTTTTCTGTCTTAAAATATTCAAATAGAGTTTCTAGTTAACAGAGTTTCTAGCAACTTAGCTGCAAAAGATATGCAAGCGGGTAATTTTTGTTTTGAAGGTAAAGCGTAAAATTTTGGTAAAGTATGATGGTTTTCTTCCAATGTATAGTCAAAGGAAGGCGACATCGAAGCTTGAAATTTCTCAGTTTGCTTCATGTAAACATAATAATAAAGATGATATTAGTGCCTAAATTGTACCAAACCGAAGAGTGAATCGCAAGCGAAAATGAATAAGAAGAGCAGAAGTCATCAATGCAGCACTTCTAGATAGGTACAAGAATGCCAGGTCAAAGAAAATTTCCATCTTTCATGTAATTTTGTCCTTAAAAGCTGAAAATTTTACATGAATGATAAGTAGCAAACACTCCATTTCTACGGATGGCTAGTTGATAGATGGAAGGGCGAAGAATAATTTCTTTCCATATTTAGGTAATGAATACACTTTTATTGAATTCGGGCATGTTCGCCGGATATAAAAATCAACTGCTTAATAAAATCATTTTGATAAAACAAACGTGATTTTATAAAGCGGCGGCTACTGCATATGTAAAATGTGTATGTGTGTTTCAATAATTTTTCTACCAACTGTCCATTAAATTTTGATTAAGTTTCATAATAATTATGTTAGAATAATACTGAATTTTCGGTATAAAAGATTCGTCTTATCAACATCTAATAAGCTATTTTTTTAGTCTATTTTCCTAATATATAATTTTATTTTCTACCTCTCTTTCATTTTTTCCCTTAGTTATTTTTAATATTAAGATATGACACGTGTGAATGTCTAATAATATTTAATTTTGAATATACTTTATTTGACATTTGAAGGTAAATAAACTAGATTAGCATAAAATGAATGATTTTTTTTCTGTTACTAATTATTATTTTTCAGAAATTTGCTTCACGATTTTTTTGATAAAGGGAAAAAAAAAATTCCTTTTGTCCGATATTAATTGTCAACAATCAATACATTTTTGTCAAATTGCCCTCAGAGTAAATTTTACCTAAAATATTTTTACTTAAAATAAACTATTTTAATAATATATAAAAATCCAATAAGATAAATAAATAAAATAAAGTAAAACTGATTTTGAAGATAGCTCGTTAAAATATTTTATTTTTAAAACCTTCTATACTACATATCTATCTATACAAAGAAATTTTAATTACAATTTCTTCAAGGTCTAGCATAGATTATTTAATAAACACCAAATCTAAATGTTATGCAAGAAACTTTGAATTTATAAAATCAAATTGAAATTATGAGAAATCCATTCTCGCAACATTCTTAATTTCTGACGTGCGTTTATTATATTAGTAACAGTATTTTTTTAAATGGAAGAGTTATCTTAAAAGATTTAATGGTAAAATATTATTTAAAAAAATGACTGTTTTAAAACAGTGGTGAGAAATTAGTAAAATACACGCAAATACTTAAGGACTCTATGGTTCCTGGATAAATATTTAAAACTCACAAAATTATTGCTTTCAAATTTTACTTTTCTTCTATTTTACGCCTAAAAATTTAGGTACTTTTTGAATATTTTCTTTGTAAAAGTCTCTTCATCCTGCTTTTGGAAAAATCAATCTTTTTTTTTTTTTTTTTTTTTTTTTTTTTTTTTTTTAATGTAGTGGTACGTTTTAACTTGCATTCTTCCCCATTCATTCTTATGAGAACTGCATACTTGCAACCGTATCGAACTGCTTCCACCTTTCTTTTTTTACTTGTGTACATCTATACTTTTACCGTCATTTACTAAAAATTCAGGGACACTCACTCAGTGCTTTGAAGGGAAAAAGAAATCTCCGTAACTAACATAAAACAAAGAAATCCATTCCTGGCTTCAGCGTACTATCAACAACAAAGCATAACGAATAATAAATAAACTGAGGCATAGGGACTACCAAGCAAGATGTTGGATGTTGAAGCAGTAGTTTTGGAATGCTAAATGCGCGTACACCCTCCATTTTGTTTCCTTTTTTATCTTTCAGAGTATTGCATTTTCTTCCCCTTCTCAGTCGAGTAATTTAAATAAAAAGTAAAAGTAAAAAAGATCAGTAGGACAAAAAAGCAAAAAGCAAAATAAGTACTACCCATCACATAATACAAAAATATATCTTTAAAAGATTGTGTTAAATTTTTCCTTTCTCTTTATAGAAGTAATAAAATATGAAAATAATGCAAAAATACGCATTTCTCACGGGGGGGGGGGGGGGAAGGGGGGGAATTTGCAAAATAAAATTTTTAAAAAGTTTCCGTTTTGTAGTACCATGTGTTTTATGCGTTTTTTCGCCTGTCCTGATAAGCTAATGAATTGCTAATGCATGCATGTTTTGTGACTGACTAGTAAATTTAAAACATTAATTTTTTATGTCCAGAAAGAAATATTAATACAGTGAAACCTCGTTAACGTGAACACGCTTAGCGTGAATTATTTTTAACATGAACTGTTCTCACAATTCTCGCCGAAATGAAGATTAATTTCTGAGTTATTGATAGCAAGAACTACTCAAATCATGAACAATTTTTTTATTCCCCCTGAGATTAACGTTACCGAGGTTCGACTGTATTTCTATAAATTGATTTCACTGTTATGAATAAGCGTGTTGTTTCATCTTTTCTCTCTTTCTCTTTTATTTTTTTCCTCTTTCTTTACTTTTTTTAAATTAATAGTTTGGTAGTATAAGACATATCTAAGTAATGTTTTAATTTATTAGGGCATTGATATATATATATATATATATATATATATATATATACACATAGAGAGAGAGAGAGAGAGAGAGAGATAATAGTAATAGTAAAAATAACAACAAGGTTGAGTTTAATGCATTGTTTTATGATGTTCATGTCTAACATTTCCTTTCACTTATTCTTGATTTATTCTCTCGAAGCACGCAAGGTGCAATGTACAGTCAGAAGAAAAAAAAAAAAAAAAAAAAAAGAGCCACCTTTCCGATATATATATATATATATATTAAAATCGTTGTATAAATATGTAGCTGGTGCCATGAATTAGTGTGTCATCTAGTCATCATCTTATGTGTCATCTAGTTTATGATAGTACGCTTATATTTTGATTAGTGGGTCGTCAACATATTAAAACTTGCATCAAATTATTTTTTTAAATAGAAAAACCCATTTTCTACATTTTTTTTCTATCATTTTTTGGATCAAATCAGCACGGAAAATCGTATAGTTTATACATTTTTTTTTTTTTTTCAAATTTTCATCCAGGCTCAAAATCAGAGGATACTAATATTTTTTTCTATACAAGAATGTTTGATAACAATTTTTCTATACAAATGCCCTAGAATATACAGATGAATTGGAAATTCAAAATTCCAAAGAAAATATTTTATGTAATAAGATTATATTCAATTAATATATAAGGTAAACTCAATAATATTTAATATATATATATAAATGATAGATATCGTAATAAAATTTAACCTTAAAAATTAGGAATTAATAGATACAAAACATATATATATATATATGTCTAAATTGTACTAAGTTATATATTTAAAAAATATCTTTTTTTTTTCATATCATAATTTCAAACTATTATTATTTGACTATTATTATGAGTACTATTTAAAAAGACTGAATCTTAACTATAAAATATTTATTACAACATTTTTTATAAAAAAACTGAATAAAAAAAACATAACAACATATTGTATCATGAAAAATGTGAATAATAATAATAATAATAATAATAATAATGCACTGAAATTTCAAAATGAAAAGTACATTTTATTTTATTAAAAAAAAAAAAAAAAAAAAAAAAAAAAAAATCTAAAATATCTTTGTAACAAACAATTATATTTTATTTTAAGAAAATCCGATGCATTTGTTATTTGAAAAATAAACTATTTAGAGATTATGTTATTATAGAAATAATGAGATTTGCAAATACTTTGGTAATTTCCTACTATAAATAAACTATAAATATTTTTTTTTATATATATAAGTACGTTTTAATTTTAATAAAGGTATTTTTTAAGAAGAATACTAGTTTTATTGTGGTATATTTTCATAACTTTATTCTATTCAAATATTAATAAGTACATTAATTTTGGAGTTAATAATTTATTGTAATTGTTTTTTAAATTTCTAAATTTTACTAAAATGTATGCGTTTGAAGAAATATTTTTTTCATATAAGTAGTATCATTATATGAAAATTATTGAGCTAATAAAGTATTTCCAACATTTTTGGAATTTAATGTTATTTTTAAATAAAGAATCCTCATTTTTAATACAATAATGTTAAACTTCAAAAATGCTGTACAAACTGTTAGACATTAACAATGCAATAAAAACTAATGTAGATCAGAAGATTAACTTAGAATGTAACAATAAGTTTGATTTATCACTCAGAATAAGTTACGTTGACTCCCTCTCTACAAAATGATAAAAAATTAGTCTCTTTATGTCTTCAAATATATTATCCCCAAACGTTACCATTGAAAATTTTTGCAAGAAAATGGTACGTTTTATCTCTTAAGAACCTCATTAATTTAAGTTAAAACATTTCGCGAAAAGCACACCATAGAGTACGTCTACATGTAATGAGAGCTGAAATTTCCAGAGCACTTAGCGATTACACTAAGTATTCTAATCTTTTAACCTCTGGAAAGAACGTTCCTAGTTCTTCATAAAATAATAATGTTAGGGGATGTTCTGCTGGCAAATAAATAATAAATTCATAAAAATTTCCCGCTTTTTTTTCCGGTAAAAACGTTTTTTTTTTTTTTTTTTTTTTTTTTGCTACATACTTTTATGAGATGGTGCATTAAAAAGGGAAAATGTTCTTTATTAATATATATTACATATGTGCATATGTATATTTTTTATTAATTTATATATATATTTGTGTTTATATTTATAAATACACACACACACACATATATATATATATATATAATGTATTTATAAATATTATATATATGTATATATATATATACATACATACATATATATATATATATATACATACATGCATACATATATATATATATATATATATATTATTTTTTTTTTTTTTTAACGTAGTAAAAGCCGAGTAACAGAAAATTGAAGACCACTGAATACCACATAGACCAATCAGAATTAAATTTCATCAATGAATTAAATTTACCTGTGAAGACTTTTCGTAAATTATTGAAACAAATAGTTTTACATAGTCTAGTATTTTTTTTTTTTTTTTATTTAATAAAATTTGACTTTAAACTTACCTCAACTTCATTCTAGATAGTTAGTGTGAATTCAAAATATTTTGCCTTTACGATAAATCGACATGAAACCAAAACAAAAAAAGCAAACAAGCAAAAGGAGAATAAACTCACGATGACTATTAAAACACACTTTTTTGACAAATTATTTATTAAATAAAAAGAGCTCCGAACGATTAAAAAAAAAAAAAAAAAAAAAAAAAAAACATCAAGGGAAACCTTTTTTAGCATTCAGCACATGCATGTTTATAATTTATATATAATTCATATTTTTTTATCAATATTCGTATGTATATTACATGTATGTGCATACAAATACGTTTTCACTTACGCAGTCTAATATACATATCGAATGTAATATACATGTGCTTTATACACGTCTTTATTCATATCTAACACGTCTTTATTCATATCTAAAGGAAAAAAAGCAACAATGTATCGATAGACAAATCAAAAAATGGTTATTAAAATATAGATATAAATAAATAGACTCTTTATTCTATACACCTGAATGATTTTGAAAGAAATTAATGGAAATGTGTTATTATAGAAAGCGATAGTGCTTAATTTGTGTTTTTAAAAGTAGGTGGTAATAATGCATGTCTGTATTAATTTTAAACATTCTTTATATATTTATTTTAAAATTATCATCAGGAAAAACTATATATTACGTTACATTACGTTATTCACAATGTCGTTATAGAAAAAGTAATTCTCCTTACATTTATTTTCTTTTATCGCTAATAATCTTAAATAATTAAATAAATAATAATAATAATAATAATAATAATAAATACGCTTTTATTATATTATTTTATTTTATTGCCAACTTTATGTACATATTCTAATTACTCCTTATTAATTCAAATTTATTTATGTTCCATGTGTTTTGTTCATGAATTCAACCATGGAAAAATAATTCTCACTACTATGCATTATATAATACATATTTTTATATTCCATTTCACTGAGAAAAAATATATACCGCCTTCATCTAGAATGAATAAGTGGTCATTTTCTAAATCCATAGATTTCCGAGCTATGCGCAGAAGTTACGCCAATAAACTGAACAGACGAAATGATCGAGAATTTCTAGTCTACACATTTCTAGATGGTAAAACAATATTCTGAATCTTTTTTATTGCGAGAAATTCGCGCTTGATTTTCTAGAATTGGGTAATAAACCAAGATTATAGTTGCTGAAACTCGCCTCTTGTATTCGCATTTATTTGCAGAGGTTTTTAAATAACTTTGCCCTCGAAAATATAGGAAAACGCTCTAGAATTCTAATAGTGATTTCTAGAACTCGCTTTAAAAGGGGACTACAATTTATAGGGATGACATGGAACTATTCTTTCTAGAGCCACAATTTAGATTCTAGATGTCAGCTACAGAATTTTTTCTAAGTGTTTCACATTCAGAAAATCCATGATCATTAAAAAAAAAAAAAAAATTCTTTCTTTCTTTCTTTTTTGAAGCTGTAAAGCGCAAAATTTCCCCAAATGAAATTTTGGCATTTTATAACTTTAAAATGAATTTGAAAAATTAAAAGAAAAAAAAAAAAAATCTATTTTATGAAAATAAAACGGAATTTAACAGTCATGAATTTTTCTGAACGCGAAAACGGAATTTAAAAATATGTATTATATAATGCATAATAATGGGGATTATTTACCCATAGGTTAACTTGGAAATGATTTTGATGCTCATTGATTAAAAAAAAAAAAAATAAATAAATAAAACGTGGGAAGAAAAGAAACTTTAGTCTTTAATTTTGAAATTTTGAAGTTCTGACAAGAGACAAATTGCTAAATTTCAACGCAAATTTCAACAAATACTAAAGATTATAAATATTTTTTCAAGTTGTTTTAATGATTTCTCATTTTTAAACTAATGAAATTATATCTTAAAACATTGTCTTTTTAACAAAATAAATGCAAATATTGTTATGTCAATGAACTTTATTGAAGAGGAATAATTACAATTGTAACATTTTTTTTTTTTGTGAATGACTCATATATGTTTATGATGGCAGTCAATTTTAGATTATTTCTTTTATAATTCTGTGTTCATAAATTAATCATGTGAGCTAATTACAGAAAGAAAATAAATATTTTAGCAAATTTCAACGTATGAAAGCAGTATGGGAAAAGATAGGTTGTATTGTATCTGAAAGTCATAAAAAGTAACGCTAAAATTATCTCCAAAATAATTCGAAAATATATAACGAACAAGTTTACGTTCATAATATTTTTAAATTGATTTACACGTGATAAATGTACAATGATCTTTTTCTTTTTTCATCCTTTAAAAATTAGTAATAATAATAATAATAATAATAATATTTGAATTTTTGAATTTCATATGCTTGGTTTGTGACGGATCTGTAAAAAAAAAAAAAAAAAAAAAAAAGGTAAATAAAAAAAAATAATAATAATAATTTAACACTTTAATCATTTTTAATTAATTTAAAAGGTTTAGATTTGGTTTCAATTCTTTTTCAACATTTCAAAATATTAACTTTAAATTTAAAAAATCCTTTACAAAGTATGAAGTTTTTTAGCTACTTGTAAAAAAAAAATTAATAATAATAATTAAACTTTTCAAAATAATACTACTTAAAGTACAAATTTCTCTTCAGATTTAGATATTACACTTTGTTTGTAATTATGGGAATAGGGAAAAAAATAAAATAAATAAAATAAATGCAGAGAGAGAAAAAAAAAAGTTCATAATTGTATAATTTAATTTAAATACTATTAATGTTCTGTTATTAAACTTTATTCAAAAAAATGTTAAAATTAAAAGAGATTATCAAGTAAGATTATCTCAACCACTATCTTTTACTGACTCTCGTTTTCACTAATTATCTGCACTCTATAATTTATGTTGTTGCAAAAATAAAAATTTCAAACACTTTCTTCTAAATGTACTGACATTTTATCTAGTATTTGTAAAATATGCCAAAAGTTATGTGTGGACATTATACGATAAATGATTGCCATCATACGAAATTTTGCAACCTTTACGAAAAAGACTTAGATTTTCTTACAAAAAACAAACTAAATTTGTGTATTATAAAGATTTGACGTTCGCAAAGTAAATTTAACTGAACATTATAAACGCCATTTACAACGTTGCGTTAAACGCGTTTATAACGTTGAGTTAAATTAATTTTTCTGTATAAATTTATGTATTTCTTATAATAGAATATATTGCATATACCTAGATCTGCCGATTTTTTTTTTTTTCAAATTATTGATATTTTTACTACCCAGTTGTCTGCCTACATTTATGTTATCTTTATTGACAGGGAACTGCTCTCATACCTTTTAAGCACTTACCTAATACACAAACCAAACATTAATTATCTCTTATGTTTACACAGATCTAGGAAGAGTTTGTGAAATCAATCTCACTGTTATTGTAATAGTGGCAGATCAATAAATTCAATTAAATTTTACATAATATTCTCATAAACTCGCAAAAATTATGCCTAAATGCCTTTTAAATTTCTTAAGAAATAATGGATAATTTATTAAATCAATACGACTTCCATAATTTCTTTTGTAAAATAATAATCCAACAAAAAAAAGGGGGGTTATTTTCCTCTCCAAAATTTGAAGAAAAATGTGAGTAAAAGAAAGAAAATTAATGCTTAATTTTACACTACGTTTAGCATGTATAAATAAATTGGGATAAAAATGGTGGGAAATGAGTCAGTTTACTTTTCTAGATACCTTGCCAGAAACGGAGGCGCAAGAGCAAGAATGGCTATGTCTTGGTTTCCATAGTTACAGAGAGATCGATGACGTTGAGCCTCGCTGTCACATCTCATTTGCATACAGCATCCCAGCTCGTGCTTTGCGGCGCACCATTCCCTGCCAGCTCTTGACTCGGCCAGAATTTGTCAAGACACTGGGTTTGACTTGCCTGCTTTCGTTCTATTCCGTCGTTTGAAATGTTTTTATTGGATTTTATGGGTGGTTCCATTCGCTTTCTCTCGTCACTGTCACTGCTTGCCTTTCTCCTCTTTTTTTTTTTTTTTTTTTTTTTTTTGCGATATTTTCGTGCTTTTGTTTTTTATCAGGGCAAGGGCTTTTCTTTTCTTTTCTTTTCTTTTTTTTTTTTTTTTGTATTATTTTAGTCCCGCGTCATTGTTTATATATATATCAGGAAAAATTCTGTGTTCCCTCAGCTTCGATAAAGTTGTTGCCATAAAAAAAAAATACCGGAAAAAGTTTTTTCTTTTTTCTTTTATATAAAATGTACTTTGAATATTTTTAACCGTGAGGTAGGGGTACACACATTCAGAAAAAGTAGAAAGAACATTTTTGAACACCGGCTGAAAATGAATTCAGGAAAGAAACTTTTATAATATGGGGAAAAATGAAAATGTTTAATGAAGTCAAAAAATGTTATTCTTCATGACATTGGTGAAAAAATATGGCTCCCAAAAATTGATTTAAAACTAAAATTTTAAGAAGACTTACTCCCTTATATCTTTCTCTCTGAATCACATCGACTAACTACTAAATTAAAAATCGTGTACAATCAGTCATAACTCAAAGCACCTTTGCAATATATTAATATATATATAGTAAATAACATACTAATTTTTTTACTGTGTGTGTGCAATCTGTGGAAATTCTTTATCTTAGATTAGAAAATAAAAGAAGATATTTTGAAAAAAATATATTAAATAAAATAAATTTTCATTGTGAGTTTCAAAAATTTAAAAATAAAACAAAATAAAAACCTTTTTGTTAGATATTTGATTTATCTATTTTGTTTCCAAGCAATGGATGTAGTCTATCTAAATACATTTTTACCTAGATTATACCATTTCGATGGTGTATTTCCTAACTTAATTTAAGAATATCAAGAAAAGTTCAACAATAGCAAAAAAAAAAAAAAAAAAAAAGGTTAATAATAGACACATGAACAGCATCTTATTTAAAAAGCATAAAAAAAAAGCATCTATCACTGATACTAAATAATTTTGAGCGTACATCAGCGAACGATGTAAGTATAGCACAAAGTTTAAATACAGAAAGAGGCTCCACTTTGCACACTCATGTATTCTAGTTGCAGCCTATCTCCTGTTTTTACAGCATTTGCGATACCATGGTACCACTTTATTTTTCTTCTTCTTCTTCTTTTTTTTTTTTTTTTTTTTTTTGATAGAAATTAGTAAATTAGCGTTTTAACTTGTATAAATTAACCTTGATATTTCATTTTGGGCCTAATGTTATCTGTAAAAAGGCATTTAAAGCAGGAAATTTAAACTGTGGACAAATTTTAATTTATTTAACGACCGACTGATTTTTTTAAATGCATAGCTGCCAAGTTTTTTAATTTATTCCGGAATGTTGTTAGTCCCACCCCTTTTTTATACCGTAATATTTTCAGAGTAATTTTCTTAATATTTAATCGTAATTATATATTTAAGAAAATTTTCTACAAAGATTACGGTGTGAAAAAAGGGCGGGGCTAACAACATTCCGGAATAAATTAAAAAACTTGGCAGCTATGTAAATGGTTGCTAACTGGTCGATTCCCAGCATAATTCTAATAAAAGTTTTTTTTTTTTTTTTAATAATGCATATATATGAGTATGTGCATCTGTGTGCGTGTGTGTGTGTGTGCTAAAGAACTTTACACAAAATTCCTAATAGGAATAAAAACTCATGGAAGTTAGGGAAATCTAAATTAAGAAAAAGTAAAAACACAACATAAATCAACATGATGGTATCGCCCAAAGCTAAAAACAAAAATACTAGGTTGAAACGCAGAAGCAGACAAATTAAAGTCAATTTAATTTATAGAAATTTTATTCATGATCTCATCAACCGTCAAAATTCATTTTTAAATATTTTGGAGTGTAAGGTGGATTGTTTTTCTTTCTTATATATATATATATATATATATATATACTAACTATGTGAAAAACGCCAGAGTCTGGGATCAAGCCTGGCTCTAGTAAAAAAAAAAAAAAAAAAAAAAAAAAAAAAAAACACTCCAAACTATTTAAAAATATAATTTATATTTATTAAAAAATTTGCAAAGAATGACTTCGCGACTGAGGCTACGGAGACATACAACACGCATCAGTACTAATCTTTATGAATGACTGTTCAAATTCTACCAAAATTTCAGAAAACGTCATTCGGGTTATTATTATAATTATTAAATTTCTGAAAGTATTACAATTTAGACTAAAACATTGTGTAAAGATGAGAAAAAAATCAGTCTTATAACTATTGTTTATCTCTATTATTGTATTAAACTTTTAAATAATATATTGCCAAATAAATAAAAATAAATAAAAATTTAAACTTTTGCATATTTACTTATGTAATAAAAACTATCAGAAGAATTTCTGAGAATTTTCTTACATTTTTCAACAAATAGATATAAATAAATGTCTAAGCACCTGTAATAAAAAAAAAAAAAAAAGAAGAAGAAGAAAGAAAGAGAGAGAGAGAGAGATTTTAATTAATTCTGGTTACAAGAAGAGTAACAAAAACGTTATACAAGTTTTAAGTTTAATGCTTACATTTTTTATTATTTCTTTCTCGGTTTTCTTTTTTTCATTCCTGATATAAAATTAATAAAATTTAAATTTAAATGCAATTGAATTTTTTTAAATTATAATATTCTTATTAACAATGAACATGCAAGAAATGACCTAAAATTGTTCATACTTATTTAATTTTTTTTCAAATACATTTTCTTGTTTTCACATTTTCTTTCTTTCTTTTTATTTATTTATTTATTTTATTTTTATTTTTTTATTTATTTTTTTTTTTTTTTTTAAGTTTAAAAATTTCCTGGATGAATATTTTTAATTACCAGATTAAAAAAAAAAAAAAAAAAAAAAAAAGTAAGTAAACTTTGTCTTAAAAACTGATAATTTCAATTAGAATCTATATTTCTAATTTCTTTTAAAATGTTCATGAGGATAAATTATAAGAATGTTAGCTTCAGTTCATAACATGATGATATACATATATTTATGATTTAAAATTAATTAAGTCTAATTAATGTTTTAAAAGAAAATATAGATTATGATTATTTAAAAAAATCTCATGAACTTTAAACTTCAAATTTGGCATTTTAATGACACCAGTCTTAGAAATTGAAATATTTATATAATAATATTATTACTATTAAAATTTTAATAAAATTAAGTGACAACTTAATATATATATATATATATATATATGGAGATTATCGCTTAGGTTAAAATAACGTTAATAATAGTGCAAATATAATAATAATGTTATGAATTTTTAAAAATACAGATATATTTAATATTAAATTTATCACTGTCATCAGCATAACCTCTAGATAATACCCAGCAAATAGTTGAATTAAAAATTATAGAACACTAAAAAGATTTTTTTTTTTTTTAATTATGTTTAAACTATTTCCGTTATGCGTTTTTTTTAATTGCAAAAATATGTTTACAAATTTGGTATTTCATTTACAAAGAAATATTAATTTACAAATTTGTATAAATAAATAAATTAATGCTCCAAATTTTTAAATACTAAAAAAATACAAGCATTATTTTCATTTCAGCTGATACATTTTAATAATTGTTATTTGCTGCATACATTATTCATCATAATTTCTATTAACTTGACATTAGATGAAAGAAATTGTTAATCCTGTGAAAATAGGGCAGCTACTGGCGAGTACTTTTATTTTGTTTTTATTTATATCATTTTTTTCAAGCAATAAAATTTATAATAACTTTATAACGATGAATAAAAAATTGAGATTCTTAACTTAAAATAATGGTGTGGATTAAAATATGAAAATAGTCGCTAATGGAAGCACTGAAAGGAGTATCAAATTGTCAGCCGTTTCTTTGTAAATGTAGTTCTAATGCAAAGTCAAAGCGAGTACAAAGCTTTATAGTATCAAAAGTATACAAAAGTGTCAAAGCTTTGTAGATGCTTTTGTATTTTTATAACTTAATTTAGTGTGCAAATAATTTTTCTGCTATTTTTGATTGCTTATTCTTTTCTTTATTCTTTTCCTAAATGTGTAGTTATTGTTCATTTATTGACAATAATGTATAGTTATTATCGTTAATGAACACTTTCAGCTCCAATAAATTATTCAAGAACTTGTAACTACAAGCTCTTGAATAATTTATAAGGGATAAAAATGTTCATTTATATGTTCTAGAAGATACAAATACTTTTGAAAGTATGAAAACTATTAAAATCTGTGCAAATTTATAAATGTGTATTTATCTGAACTGTGACAGATTTTTTACTTTCTCTTACTTATATATGCAACAGAAAGTATAGTTTTTGAGTCAAATTTTCAAAATTCCGTTTTTGCTGTTTTCACAAGTGTGAAATGACCTGAATCAAAAAATAATATTTTTTTAGCAGTTAGTTTGTGTGTGTTCCATCCATAATTCAAAACCAAATATTAACAGTAAGTATAAATTAAGCCATTATAAGAGGTGAATCATTATATCTGAACTGAATCTATACATCATGCATGAATAATTAAAGCGTTTTGTTGAAATTGCACAAATGTTTTACATATAGGGACATACAAATGGTGCAAGTACAGTCGGTAACAAAAGTCTTCGAGCACTAGCAAAAATTGCTATATAAAAAATGTACACTTAATACAGTTTTGTTAAATAAATCCTTGTCGAATCCTGTTCTTAGTCAGTCTAAAAACAGGATTCGACAAGGATTTATTTAACAAAACTGTATTAAGTGTACTTTTTTTATATAGGAATTTTTGCTAGTGTTCGGAGACTTTTGTTACCGACAGTACATTACACAAATAGGCAAAGTTTTTTTTGTCGATACAGTTTATCATCTGTAGACTGCGCTAAACGAAATTAAATAAATATATATTTTATATATGTATAAAAGTTTGTTACACATAGAATATGTTTTGAAAAGCACATATTATTTGTTTATAAGGTCATATAGGAGAAATCTTAAAAAGTATTTAAAGTATAAATAAAGGATTAATAAAACATTTAAAAACTTTTAAAATACCTTAAAATCCAGCTCAATTATATATTTCTTTGCTGCCTATTGGTCTATAGGCAGCAAAGTCTAAACATCTGAAGACGACCGCGATGCGTGTCGAAATATATAATAGTGGTGAATTTTAAAGGATTTTAAGGTATTTTAAAAGTTTTAAATGCTTAAAAAGTATTTCAAGCTGTGTTATAATTCATTTATTATTTTTCTGTGTTAAATTACTTATATTATACAGGGAAATTGCAAATTACTTATATACAGGGATTGCAAATTACTTATATTATACAGGGCTACTTAAAATTAGTCGTATATCTTTCGAAGAGTGGTGTGGAGCAAAAATTGCATGAATTATTTGATTTTTCAGTTTAATGACAGTTTTAAATATTTCATGAATTTTGTATTCCCCATTGACGTATTGTAGCTACAATATTCAAGCGAGAATTGAACAAAACTTTAACTGTTTACAACTGTTGTTTAAAATACGTTGGAAAGGTTCAATTATAATACCTTATCTACACCTTAAACTGTACTAGTGTGTTTATACTCGTAATAATATATGGTAAGAGAAAGTACACTGTATAAAATAGTTTCTTAAAAATAAGTATATATTGTCTCAAAATAGCTCCAAAACAATATATACTTAAATTTGAAAATCCATGTACTCATTTTTGAGTATATTGACATGCTCAAAAATGGGGTTGACCAATAAGAATCCCAATATCCCCATATTTGACATGTCAATATACTCAAAAATGAGTACATGAGTTTTCAAATTTAAGTATATATTGTTTCGGAGGTATTTTGAGACAATATGTACTTATTTTTAAGATACTATTTTTAACAGTGTAGTATGAGTGCACTACTCGGTTATTTACTTTCATAAAGATTTGGTCACTTAAATCTTTAAGTCCTTTTATTTTAAAGTATATATTTTGTATTAGCTTTTCTACTTTTGAAACGATAAAAATAATCCCTACGTAATATAATAACATAAAAATGAAATAAGTTAAATACAACAACTTATGCGCTTGCATTTTAAATAAATTAAGATCCTTCATTACATGATTGTAACGATCCTTTGACGGATCGTTCCAATCATGTAATCTCACAAAGAATATATATATATATTTATTTATTTATCACTGTGAATTAAAAAAATGTTATTAGCTTCCATATATCATATTTTTATTAATAACATATAACTAATATTAGGAAATGGGAAATGATATTTTTTCCCCGAAGTTTATATATGATAAAAATAATTAGTTCAGTTTAGTTGTCTTTGTAAACGTTTGCGGCAACCTTCTATTATATAAAATAATAAAAGCTACTATAAATTTATTAATATACATTCTTAATTTATTTGATTAATTTCTAACAAAATCGAATTAATGAAAGACTATTCAGTCACATAGAAAAAAGTAAATAAATAAATCCTGTTAATATAATTTTTTTTTTTAAATTGTTTTTTCGGAATAACCATTCATTAACATAAAGCAATCATATGTAAAGTAAGTTCAATATTACTATATTTTGAAAAATTGTTTTACATCAATACAATATTGTTAACTATTTTGTAATTGTTTATTTCTATAAATGAGCAATTTTCAAAACTCAAGTTAGTAATAAAAATCATTTATGGATCATTTTTTCTTACGAAACTTTTATTAACAAAAAAAAAAAAAACCTACCATTTTTGCTCTTCTGCTTAATCTGTTTATTAATTACCTGCCCAATTAATACTCAGTTAATTAATTCTAGCATTCATTAAAAGTATGCTTATGGATCTGCTTCTTTAATGGCCTTTTTTTTTTATGTAGATAGATTGTGTTATTTATTTCCTAACGTTATACTCCTTTTTTCCCCTATTTCTTTTCTTAGTAATTCATAATAATAAAGTAAAAGACGTTCATTTAAGGAATATTGGGTTTTTGAAAGAATTGTTCTTAATGTGTGTTTTGTAAAACTTTAATACTTCTAAAATAATGTAAGTTTTTTTTTTTTTTTTTTTTTTTTTTTTCTAAATGTGTAAGGTCATGCATGGTTGTTTTAAATCTGTATTTTAGCAAGGGGGGAATGTTATTTAATGCATGCATTATAAAAAAGCTTAAGGTTATTTTATAGCTAAAGTAATTCTTTATCATGTGCAGATATGACTGAAGATTTATTTTAACACATCTATGAAACAAATTTCCTTCGATTAAACATAAATTATACCTTTTCTTTTATTACCCAATAAAAGCAAAATAGCTTATTTTGCATTTTTTTTTTTTATGAACTTTTATAAAACATTTTAATAAATATTATTTATAATGACATGGTTAATAATCGCCGATTCCTTTTCATTTTCATATTACCTTAAAATTCTCTTATTTATATATTTTTTATTCAAACAACAAACAAGAAAATTTTCCTTTTTTGTTGTTATCGTATTTGATCGATCAATAATTAAAATAAAATAAAACTTTAATCAATTCTGATTTTTGTTTTTAAAAATTTATGTAGGATAATAATTTTCGAATGTAATTATAGAAATATAATTCGTAAGTCAGATACAAAAGCTTTACACCAGAAATTTTATTTGATAAAATTTAATAAATGTTATTTTTATCTGCTGCGTACCTAGTATAAAATATATAGGTCTATTTTAATTCAAATCTCTAATATAAGACGGCTATATTTAAATATGCAGTTCATAAGTCAAAAATTACGTTATATAGCGAGGCATGGATAAAAAATATTTATGAAGCAAAAAGTTATTGAATGAGCATTCAGCATTATATTTCTTAAAGATTTACGTTGAATAAAATGAAATTCTGTCCATGCAATCATAATGAAAATGTATATTCATGGGATATGAAAATATTGGAAGGAGACAGATATATATATATATATATATATATATATATATTAATTATTAATTCTGTCAAAAAATGAGTAAAACTGAGTTCATTCAACTCCTACAATCTTTTTAATTATTTTAATTATTTTTTAAAAAATTTAGTGCTGTTGCCATGCTAAAATGAATACCGCTCTGATATTTCCCAAATCCGATGTCAATCAGATTGACTTCGCGAAAAATTTTACGCTAACTATACAGCGTACAAATTTTCACTGTGCTTCTACTATTTCATTTGTAGATTTTATAAGAATTTTTAACTGTCAAAAATAGAAAATTTGAGTTTTTAAACTATTTTCAGTACAATATTCCGATACAACAAAACAGACATTTGTAATACAAATTTTGCAATACAAATTTTCAAACCTTTTGTGTACATTCAGTATCCCTATAATTGACTCGTGCGAATATATTGAAATAGACAGTACCAAGCATTGCTATTTTTACTACTGCGAACTTGCACATAATTAATACACTAAACGTCTATCTAAATCGTAAAGAGTAGCTGTCTGATGTTTTTAAAAGACCCTCTGCTTACCAAAATATTCAATATATTTAACTTTTGTAATTATTTAAACAAGTTCACTTACTAAAATTTCCCTAGCCATAATAATAATTTAATAATAATAATAATAATAATAATAATAATAATTTAAATTTTTAACCTAACTGTTGAATTAATCTTACTGTTAATTCTTAGCGAAAAGTTGCTTTGGCAGTATTATTCTAATTATTTTTGTTATTATTTTCTTTCTATGTCTTTTCACAACCCCTTGCAATTTTGAGGCCTCTCAACATTTCTAAAATTTTACTCTCATATTATTATATTACCACCACAATCTTCAATAAGAAATTTTTCTTGGATATTTTTGAATGTTTTAATCTTACTACGTTATGTGAAAAAGTATTGTTCGAAAAATTTGGTGACAATACAATAAAATGAGCATAAAATTTTAAGACCGCTGCGCGGCCTGCACTTTCAAATTTTGTCTAGCAATAATTGTTAACATTTTCTTTTGCGATTTTCTTTTTTAATAAATGGTCTGTATGGAGGGGATAGGATGGGCTGCACTAGAGATCGAACACGTGCAAGCTGTTCGTCTTCAGCTTTCAAACTATATCTGATATTTATGTAGATTTACCATGATATATATATATATAAACTATCTTCTATTGTTTTCTATATTCAGATACACTGATTTGGTAAGAAAAAATTCAGAGTTTTGTTTGAGTGTATAGTTATTATCTTTTAAAACAGGTGCATTAACATTTTGAAACGTTTTAGTTTGTTATTATTCCAAATATTAATTTCATAATTAACACTTCACATTGTAAAATTAGAAAAAATTGCAAAATATAAATTTTATTCTTTGAATTGCTTGTGAATTTAAAGTTTTTTTTAAAAAAAATATTATCTTTAAAAAATAATGATATGATAATATTCTTATTTTTAGGAAATGTTGAAGAAAAATATTTAAAGTAATTTAATGCAGGAAAAGCATTAAAAATTTATAATTTAAAAAATTTTCGTTCAAACAATGAAATAATTTTTTTTTAGAAAGAAGTATTTTAGAAATATTTAAGATTGTAATTATAGAAACGGCGCGCTTCCAAAGCCTAACAAAGCATCCCATACATTACTAGACTTTTTTTCAAATCTTAAATTAAATATTATTTTTATGCAATGTAATCAGTTCATTCTGTCTTTATCCTATCCATATTTTAATGAAAAATTAGTATTTTAATTACTAAAATTTCTTAGATTTTTTTTTATTTCTTAGATTTAACAACTATCGAAACAAGTATCAAAAGTTAACTTAATATTTTTCTTTTTTTAATATCTTGTTTGGGGAATTTTAATATGTTTGAGAGAGAAATATGCTTCATATAATAATAATAACAATAATAATAATAATGTGGCTATTTGATAAAATATAAAATACCACTTTGAAAAAAAAAAAAAAAAAAAAAAAAAAAGAACTTTTTAATGGGTTGGCCGAATTTTATATTAAATTCTTAAACAATAACTCATTTAACGTAGCAATATAGCAGTGTCCCCAGTGTTGCCAGATTGGGGACTTTTTTTATTCAACTCTCACCAATAATTTTGAGAAGTGATGTCTCATATACATAACAGACGATTAGGCAACCGTTACAATTAAAATTTAGTGGTGGAAATTGAATAAAAAAAGTCCCCAATTTGACAACACTGAGTGTCCCATAAGTCTGCAGACATTTTAAAAATTCATAAAAATTGAAGGAATTGGTAGATGAAACATTCGCAGAAAAAGTTGCCGTTTGCAAAAAAGTTATTCTCGGAAAAGGGGATTATTATTATTATTTATTTATTTTATTTTATTTTTTTTTTTAGGGGGGAGGAGATAATAGTTAAAGTGTTCCTTGGTAGAAAGCGCTGTGCATGAGCAAATCACACATTTCAAGGAAAAACTATACAAATTTGCATGCAAATGTTTACAAGAATATTAAATTCTATTCTGTATGACCTCTAAAACCACAAATTACAGTTTCCAAACTCTAACAGCAATTTCAGTCGGTGGTTTTTGCCTGGGGGAAAACATCTTCACCAATAATGCTTTTATCAACCAAGTCAGCATGGCAATTAAAACTCCATATATGCACAAGTAGGAGGCAAAATAAGAAATAGGATGTGTTAATCGTAAAACCGTGCAATTTATAGAACGCTAGTTTACATATTTCTCGTTACGCATCCGTGTGCAGCGTCCTCTAACGACACAAAAATTAACTATTTTTTTCATTACTAAAAATAAATAAATCAATCAATAAACCCCTTCAAGAGAGTAACTTCTTTGCAAACCTCGTTCTATTCTACTAAATCCTTCAAGTTTTATGATTTTTTAAAATGTCTATTAGACTTATGGCACACCCGGTATATGTATATGTTCCTAGTTATCTGCTTTTTTTTTTTTTTTTTTTTTTTTTTTTTTCCGTATGAAATACTTTACCCTTTATTAAGTATTTTTTCATGAAAAAGAAAATTTGGAAAATCTTTTAATGATTTTAATGAAAACTTTCGTCATTAAAGCCAAACTTTTAAAACTTTATTTTTAAATTGAATAAACTATTTTCTTGAAGCTTTATTACAACAAATCCTCAATGCATCCAAGATCTAAAAGATAAAAAAGAGCAGACTGTACTATTAAAGAAAAATGCATATTATTATTGGTGTTCAATGAAGATGAATGAAAAAGTTAACATCCTAGTTTCCAAAAGCGTCTACATTTTATTTTCCCGAAGAAGGTTTATGCTGGTTAATCATTTTAACTCGAAACAATTGTTGAGTGCTTCTTCAATTTATAATCTTGTTTACAAAGTTTCCATTCATTTAGACTATATTATATAAGCAGGAAAATGAACAACTTATTTCTGTTTTTTTTTTCCCCCTGAGTATGTAGTTTTTCAATCACTTCTCTTAAATTAGATTTTTCAAAACTTTCTAATTGTTATGTAATAAATGGAAAGCCTGAATTAAATTCACCCATTCATACGAATATAAACACCTAAATCAATTTAAATTTTAGCACTGACATTCAGCAAAAAAACTGCTCTCATTTTCAGAATTATTTGCTATATAGTCGTCTTCTTAAACTAGGGCACATCAAGTCGTATTAACTTAAAACATACCTTACGATTTAACAAAGGATTTTGCAGTTGTTGTGCTTTTAGATTTCTTTTTATGTTAAAAAAAATTCTAGCAAGCAAACATTTTAACAGATAGATGTCAGCTAAATGTTCACTTAATATCAATTCATAATATTTGAAAATTTTCCGAAAACTTCTCAGAAGAGAAATTTCAAGCTGTGTGTAAACTATTCATACATTTACCACAAGTCAAAATTGAACATTTTAAATATTGTAGTTGCAACATGCATTTCCTTTAAATTTATTTTATTTTTTAAAGTTTGCACTAGTTTTTATAGTTCTTGCGGCTAATAGCTTTGTTTTCACTTCATCTCATGCCTAGATTATTTGTTTTCAGAGAACATTCAAAAAGTAATCCAATCAATGGTTTATCCCTAATGAATGCTAAATGAAGCAATGAAGAAGTAAAAATCCCATAAAGTGTTTCTAAATAATGATATAATTATCTGTATAAAAATTAAAACTTTCATCAGAAACGTTCATTTGACTCGTTAACAATTATCTAATCTTGTATCTGGAGAACAAAATACTTCGCAGTTCACTAATGACGTCGCTGGAAAAGCTTTTCCCGAAGAAGCCCGAGTACCGAACTTGAAGGCAGCCCCACTTCATTAAGTATTCGTGAAGCAAAAGACCGCATCCATTAAGGTATCCACCTTAATTGACAGCCCGGGAAGACGGCCGTCAAGGAGCTATGCCGCTATTATAAAGTCAAAAGACCCATCTGGTTTCATTAAAAGCACAGTTTGCAACAATCCAGAGTTGAGGAACAGTTTGACTCGTCTGATAGCAATGCTTTTAAAAGAGCGGTAATATCTGAAAATATAAAATTACTACTGAAGTCCAAACCAGGCGTCAATACTCGGAGTTTGGATTTCAAATTCCAACGGCCTGAATTCCAATATAATTAGCGGCTCAGCACTTCTGCCGAAGTCCCAAATCATATTATCGCCAACATTAGCACTTTGCCATTTTGGGAGGTGTTGGATTATTGTAACGCTTTCATTATTTATTGCCAGCTCTAGTGAAATTAGAAACGGCGAACCCCCCTGAAGGATTGTGCTGTATTATGTATTGGTACTGCAGCAGAGAGAAATTTATAATTGTTGAAACGAGGCTTTGACAGGTAGAAAGCGCCAACTTAAGCCATTGTTGTGAAAGCAGTAACTAATGCGATTGACTGGAGAACAAATAGGTTGGTTAAAAATTTTAAAGAATTGGCATGGATATATTTCTGTACTAGCTCTAGCAATGATTAATTTTGCTAGGAATGCATGAATAGGAGATACTGTTTTGTTGCATGAATTATGCATGGTCGACAGCTCTTTCAGAATACCACCACTATTTTGTTATAAAAGTCTGTAGGAATTAATTTTGAACATTTTGGCTAGAATTTAAAATTATTACTGTAATAATTGTTGTGACTTGTTGATTAGAATACAACATAATAGTTTCATATTGTTGTATTCTGTAGGCATTTTGCTGAAATATTTTGCAATTTAATGCAATTTCTCCAATAATATTAAATTCAATTCCACATGGGATTATAATTGGAGGTTTAGCTAATTGAACTTTATTATTATTTTTTTTTTTCTTTCAAAAAATACGCTGTTTTATATCATAGTAAATTACAAATTGAATTTAAATATATGATTTTTGTGAGTGATTCTAAAATTTATAGCTCAAAAGAAGGAAAAAATAATGTACAATTAACATATTACTAAATGTAATAAGAAAGAATGAAAAGTAAAATAAAACGTAAGTAACATAATAAAAATGTTAGCTTAAGTATCATTTGACGTCCCTTATATTATTTAATTTATTATTGTTATTAATATAAATTAATAAATAATTAAAAAAAACTCAATAGCATGTTTAAATTTATTTGAACACATGATTTTTCCATTGAAAAGCTAAAAGACGATGCACATTATTTAATTCAATGAGATAAATAAAATTCTTAATATTATTCTATCAATATCCCACTTTTAATAATCATTGTTTCTGAAAAATAATTTCCATCAAAAGAAAATAAAAAATAAATAAATAAAGGTTAGTCATTCCTAGTTGAAAACAAAAAAAGTCGTAAACAACCTCGTTTAGTCATAGTAACCAGAATAATATTTCAAAAATCAGAATTCTAGTTAAATACCCTAATTCTTTTAACCCTTAAACGTTCACTCCCTTTTCTTTCTTTTCTTTTTTCTTCTTTTCTTTTCTTTTCTTTTTTTTTTTTTTTTTTTTTTAATTATTGAAGTAATTTCAAAAATAGCTATTAGGCATATAGCTGGATATGTAAAAAGAAAAAAATATATATATTTAGCATTTTTAATTTTCGAGAAATTTTTGATTTGAAACATTTATTTGCCAACCTGATTAAAGTAAAATATTCATTAACTTAATAAATAAATATTTTAGTAATTAAACATAATGAGTTGAAAAAAGAAAAAAAAAAAAAAAAGAAAAAAGAAAGAAACTTCACAATAGTTGTTTCAGTTCAAAATAATAGCTCAGCCTTTCATTAGGTAGGGAAAAAAAAAAAAAGAAGAAGAAAGGAAAACAGGCAAGACGGCATTTTTAAAACAGCAACTATACACTCTCGCCTACTGAGAAATATCACGTGACTTTTGATTCCTCTGTAGCATCTTTTGTTAAATTTCGGAGTAACGCTGAAATCTACCGAACAGAGAAGAACCAAAAGTTTAAAAGTCCACCAAAACAAGCAAAAATATATCGAAAAATTGTTGCGTAAAAATATTAAATGTTTGGTTTCAGTGAAAACAATGAACGTTAAAGAGTTAAATGTTTAATATTTAAGGGATTTCAAATTATCAATAGTATTTACATCTGGCAATAAATTTACTGTATTACACTATACTTATTCTATCTAAATTTTTCACAATCAGATAAATATATATATATATATATATATTATTTAAAATTAAATTTATATCGATAATTTTTCTTTGCTTTTTCCCAAGGAATATCAAAGGAATATTTTGTACTAGCAGGCTACACCCGCTTCGCTGGTCACTGAATTTAAATGAATTTTCAAAAAAATTAGATCACTATTTATTTTTTATATGACATTTTGGTCTTTGTAACATAATTAAAAATTCCTTTTAAGGTCAAAAAGTCAAAATAACATACTACAAATTAAATTAAATTAAATATTTCTTCCATTTTGCACTCTTTTTTCAACAATGTTCTATGGTCTTATGTGAATGATTCTCAAGAATGAAAAAACAATTGTTTACAAATTTAATGGATTATGTATGGGAAATAAGTACACTGTAATTTAAAAATTGCAGCTCTTAGAACTTCAAAACTGATAATGTCTAAAACGTTATTCATTATTCTTTAATATTAGACTGTTTTTTTGTTTAATATTAGACTTTTATTTTAAGATAACAGCAATCGAATAATATCGCGTTGTGAAACTTTGCAACATAATATCTTCAAATCTAATAACTTGATGTACATACCGTCCTCACAAAAAAAATGAACAATTTTTAGAGCTCTTTTAATAAAAGTAAAACACCTGTGCAGTATCTTTTAAAAAAATTCATCAGTTTTAACTACAAAAAAATGGCCGACTTTCCTCACCAAAGTAGTTAAATCTAAACCAATCAAAAATAGGAGTGGTCTGCCCGGATGTGTTCCGCCGACAAACTCTTTGCTTTATTTATATAGAAAGATAATTAATAAAAAATAAATGCTCATAAATGTGTAATAAAAGTTCATAAGAACGTTTGGAATACTTATTTTACGAAATATTTTCTGAAATTAGTATGGATTCTCTGTTATTTCAAAGAACTTTTTCTTGGTTTGCATAAAATAAAACTTAAAATTCCAGAATATCAAATAAATGCGTATCAAGGTCACAGTTACTAACTTTAGCACTCTTTGGCTACCGGAAGATTTTAATAGAAATTTTTATTTCATTTAAAACAGTAAAAACTGTCACAGAAATAACACATCGTTCAATAAGTCCCGGGACTAATCCCTAGATAGCGTCGCAAATGAAATATTTCTGTGTGGGTAAAGTAAATCTAACTTTCAAAAGATACACGTTAAAGTTTCATGATATTTCGATCGTTTGTTGCCGAGATATCAAAGTTTTAGTGACCCTACTTTTGATGTTTACAAAATGAGGGACAAAGCTGATTTTCATGAGTTGATTAATCATTGCTTTGTGATAGGCAAAAATATTGTTGAAATTTAGCAATGGCTTAGCAGTTTCAACAGTATTTTTGACCATCAAAAAACAATGTTTGAACAACAAACGAAATTCAGCTTTGTCCCTCATTTTGAAAACATCAAAAGTAGGATCACTAAAATTTTGATATTTCAGCAACAAACGATCGAAATATCATGAAACTTTAACGTGTATCTTTTGAAAGTTAGATTTACTTTACCCACTCAGAAATATTTCATTTGGGACGCTATCTGAGGATTAGTCCCGGGACTTATTGAATGATGTGTTATATAACATAAAAATTCTATTAAAATTTGTTGGTAGCCCAAAGCTGCTAAAGTTGGCGACTAAATTCAAAGATATTTCCATTTCCACCACTATTTTCTAAAAATAATCACCAATATATTTAATCCTGAAAAACTGCTGTGAAGATATGGTAAAACTTTCTGCTTGGTTATGGTTATAATGATAGCAAAAAAAAAAAGGGGGGGGGGCAGAAATCTCATCTTTCTATGTGATTGGCAATATCATTACCATATATGCCATGGTATTATCCATTAGAATTTCTTTACTTATCATTTGATGCAATTACTTATTAATATTTTCTGAAATTCCGATAGATTTTAGTGACATAATTTTAAAATGGAGTTCTATTATATCTTCTCTCTGGGGTTCTAAACGAAAAATGAAAAGGGGTGAAGGGAATATGATACTCTGAGTACTAGTTAATTCAATCGGCCTATTTATTCCACTAAATCAAACTGCAATGAATACATTAATATAAAGTATATAACCCATCTCGAAAATTTCTAAATCGTAGGAAGGAGGGGACGGAATAAAAGAGAGGAAAAAAATTCCCCATTTTTGGCTCGATAATCCCAAATGATAGAGAGTTAAACCCGCAGTACATTAAAGGTTCTTTTGAACCCCCTCGATTCGACGATATTTTTTTGTGAATGTTTTGTTTCGACACCCCGAACTGAAGTTTAATACGACCACAATAACAGTAGTTACAAACGGGCACCTGCGTCTTATAGGAGGATCACCATAGAGAACGGATCTCTGTGTCAACACTGTTTGGAAGTTCATTCATATGGTTGCGCAAATAGTGAGGAGGAACCCTAGATATAACACCTGTGACTATAGGGAGGTGGTGTGTTTTTTCGGGTCGTCCAGCCACGGTTCTTTTCATTCATATTTCGTACAATTGATTAATCGGGTGAAAATATTAAATAGAAAGGTGTATGTAAATATATGTATGCTCCATTGGATTAGGCAGGGTTTTTTTTTGTCCATATGTTTTAAAATAATAATGCCGGTTGTTTATTGGAAAGTGAAAGCAAAAATATCGAAGCTAGGAAAAACGGGTTTATTTGAGGAAGATGCTGGTGATTTTAAATTTTTTTTCTAAAATGGAAGTTTTTCAAAAGTTTTTAAACTATTTTAAAAAATTCTTGTGTAAAGAATTTTCGGAGGGGAAAAAAAAAAAAAAAAACTTCTTTCCATAGAATTAAAAAAGTTCAATATTTATGCAATATTTATGTACATAGTACAAATTCAAATTTGTGCATTTTTTTTCTTCATTTTTATTTTTACTTTTCTTTTCCTCCATAAATAAATTACTATAGAAAATCTTATCCTTTATTTCATTTTGATTTATGTAAATGTTTTAGAAAGGTTTGTAGTTTTACAACTAATTTTATAACAAAGTTTTCTTTTTTAGTACGACAAGTCGTACTATTTCTTTCAAATAACGACTTTTCTTTGTTACCAATTTTTAGGAGCTTTTTATATGAAATTGACTTTGTCATCGTGTCACGCTAGTAAACAATTAAGAAAATATAAGCCATTCCCTTTGTGTCTCCGTGACTCAGTTGGTTAGAGCGTGACGTTAATAAAGCGGTGATCGAGAGTTCGGTCCTCGGAAGGTCTGGCGTGTTAAATTTTTAGGATAATTTGTAGAAAAGGTGTCAATTGATAAAAGAAAATTTTTCGTTGACTACACAATATCTTAAGAATTTTCGAAGAGTTTTTTTAAGAAGTTTTTTCTTTTTTTTAGATGTTAGAAAAAAAAAAAAAAAAATATATATATATATATATATATATATATATATATTTTAGACATTAAAAAAGCTCAAAATAGAAAGTTTTAAGTACAAAATACATAATATTATATATATTATGATAAATATTTTTAGAAGTTTTATATATATATTATATATTATTATATGAAGTTGAATTTGCCATCGCGTTTCCTGTCACACTAAAAAACAAGACCCTTACACTTAAAAAAAAAAAAAAAAAAAAAAAAAAAATTAATTGAATTAATTAAAATGTTAATTTTTTAAATAATTAATAGAAAATGTGTCAGTTGATAAAAGGAAATATTTCGTTGTGTACACAGTTTCCTAATAGTTTTTGAAGATTTTTTTTAAATAGCTTTTTATCTAGTTACTAAAAAGCACAAAATAAAAAATTAAATAAAAATAAATAAATAAATAAATAAATTTTTAGAAGCTTTTTATTGAAATTGGGTTTTGTTATCGCGTCTTCATGTCACGCTAATAAATAAGGCACCTCAACTTTAAAGTAAATGTCAGCAGTCTTTATAGTCGCTCATTGGCTCAGTTGGTTAGAGCGTCAAGTTGCTAATATGATGATGGTGAGTTCCATCCCCGAAGGATCGATAGGTGTTAAATTTTGCAGATAATTAATAGAAAATGTGTCAATTGATAAAAGAAAATATTTCATTGTATACAGAGCATTCTAAGAATTTTTGAAGAGGTTTTTTTTTTTTTTTTTTTTTTTAAGAACCTTTTTTTTAGATACGAAAAAGCATAAAATAAAAAGCTAAAAATAAAAGTTAAAAGTTAAAAATAAAAGTTAAAAGTTATATATATTCTTTTAGAAGCTTTTTATTGAAATTGGACTTTTGTCACCGTGTTTTTCTGTCATTCTGAAAAAGAAGGCGCTTTCACTTTAATGTAAATTTAAAGAACCTTTTCCGTCGCTCGTTCGCGCATTTGGTTAGATCATCATGGTGATAACACGATGCTCGTGGGTTCGATCCTCGCAAGCTTATGTGTTATTTTTTTGCAGATAATTAATAGAAACGATGTCAATTAATAAAAGAAAATCTTTCATTGTCTATACAGTGTCCTAAGGAATTTTGATAGTTTTTTGAAAGAAGCTTTTTTTTTTTTTTTTTTTTTTTTGAGTTACTAAACGCACAAAATAAAAATTTCAGTAAAAATATAAGTAAAAATAAATTAATTAATTAATAAAAATATAAATAAATAAATAAATAAAAATAACACTGAAAGTTTTTTATTATTGTGGAGCCCTAAAAAGCTTAAAATAAAAATTTATTCTTGCTGAGACATGCTATAAAATCATAAACGTTTCAACAACAAGAAATTTTTAAAGAATAATATAGATATTTCACTTTTGCAAAACATGAAAAATTTTAAATATTCCAAATATTTTACAAAGCATTCGAGAACAATATACCTTTTGTATAAGTATTTGTTAGATTTTTCTAGAATGTTCTATGATTTTTCTTGACAGTTCTTAGACTTTTGGTTAGAGCGTCATGCTGATAACGTGATGGTCTCGGATTCGGTCCTCGAAATACGATATAGTACTTTTTTTTTTTTTTTTTTTTTTTTTTTTTTTTTGTTCAGATAAATAGTAAAAAAAAAAAAAAAAAATGCCAATTGATAAACGAAAATCTTCCGCTGTCTACGAAATATCCTAAGAAATTTTAATTAGTTTTTTTTTTTAAGAAGCTTTTTCCTTTTTTGTAACTAAAAAGCACAAAATAAAATTTAGGTAAAAAATCATTTTTTTAAGTTAGAAGCTTTTTATTGTGAAGCCCTAAAAAGTATAAAATAAAATTTATTCTGGCAAAGACATGCTACAAAGAAATGAAAGTTTCAACACTAAGAAAATTTTAGAGAAAAATATAGGTAATTTCCTTTTACAAGAGATGAAAATTTAATAAATAAATCTTATTTTATACTTTTTAGGGCTTCACAATAAAAAGCTTCTAACTTTAAAAAATGATTTTTTACTTAAATTTTATTATCTATCATCTTAATTGAACGTATTTTTTTTTTAAATCAAAATATGTAAAGTTGACAGTTTGTCATTGTATTTGTCCAGATTTTTAGTCCGGATTATTAGATTTTATCAAAAATTGGTGCACTTCTTAATCAGGACAAAATCTAGCTAACACCGCACTTTTTAGTTCAATCCGATAATTTCTTCAAAAGGTATTAAATTAAAACACCATTTTAACTTTAAAATTATTAAAAAGAAAAACACAAATTGATGCCAAAAATAAATAAATAAATAAACATATTTCTTTTTATGCCGGGAAAAAAAAAAAAAAAAAAAAAAAAAACTTTTTTTTTTTTTTTTTTTTTTTTTTTTTAAATAAAATAGAATTGAGAAAAACCGTGCTAAAAATAGGACAGCTTCAATATTTGACCTTTGTTCGAAATTTAAAATTTGACACCGAAGTAACTCGGATGTTTCTCACCAAAATCTTTACTTACGCAATTGCAATAAGACAATTTAAATCATTGTTAAAATGACAACAAAAATTTAAAAGCCACCTAGGGGCTCCGCTCTACCAAAGAAATTTTAAGAAATAAATATAGTAACCGATGCTAGAGAATGAAACACAATTAGTTCATGCCTTTTTATGGAAGAATAGATTAAAATAAGTTCCGTCGTACCAAATTAAATTCTGTTTTGGGCAGAATTTTATATATATATTACTTAAAAACAAAAATAAGCTTAGTTACATATATATATATATATATATATATATATATATATATATATATATATATATAAGCAAGGGTGTTAAACATGTTGAAAAAATAATTATATGCTGAAACAGTTATAGTATAAACCATGATATTACATTAAAATCGAATATATAAATGAACTATTACATTAAAATTACCATAGAATTTATAAACGTTAATTTGTATTATATGACGTATTTATACAAGAATAGTTATGTGTATGCTAAAAATAACATTTTAATAATAATAATAATAATAATAATAATAATAAAGATCTTAAGTTTCTAAAATTGGATGCTTTTAATGCAGTAAAAAAGAAAAAAATAATAATTTTAACATATTCTATTCCTTAGTATACAGTAAATATTTAAAAAGGAAAAAATGTAGATCGAATAAATCCTAAAGGTTTTTGTTCTTTTTTAATTGAGTAAGAATAATTTAATAAAGATCCTAAAATTATTTTAAAATTATTATTAATAAACATGAAAAGGGGAGAATTTATTAGAGAACTATAATTTACAATTTTTCCATAATAAGATACATATTAATTTATCCTGCATTTAGAAATTAGTAAAGTAAGGTAAAATTAGAGATATTAAAGTTATTAAAGAGTAATTTAAAAATAGTCCCTCATACCCATTTAATATATTTACTACAAATTCAAACAATATAAACGTTAGACCAAATTCTTTAGTTAAAAGAGCTGATTTTGCAATTATGTTTATTCATATTAAAACTCTGCTAATTTCGGAAGTATAGTTTTTGAAAAAACGAACCAAACAAAAAATTACTATATCCATATTACTATCCTGTATATCTGTATACAAGAGTCGCAGCTTTGTCTATTTTAAATACCACTATTTTTTAATAATAAACTTTTCTTTAATATACTGTCGATTTTCAGCAATTAAAAAAAGTAAGAATTATTATAAAAAATAAGTTGTTTTCAAAATACAGGGCACTGTAACCCGTGTATATATAATAATGTATTATAATATTGTATTTCAAACACTGGTAAATCTAAATTTTGGATATCAACCAACCGCAAACATTCCAAAATCCAATAAGTAAAATAAGAATTACTATTAATTACTTTTGATTTAATCAAAACTGTCAAGTAATGCTAAAACTTGTGTATACAAGGGAAAATGCTATTTTTTTTTTTTTTTTTTTTTTTTTTTTTACCTTATATTATCCGTCTAATGATAGAAAACAAATGAAAGGCAATTTTGACATTATTTCCCGAGAAAAGTATAATTTCAAAATCTACAAATAAATTTTACAGTAGAGTCACGATTATCTGAGTTAAACTCGGATAAAGCGGAAATTGTAAATAAAATAAATTGCGTAAGTTTAAATGTATATTTTAAGAATACAAAAATTATTCAGATACACCACATGCAGTTCATATTGTTCCAATAATTAAAAAGTTTTTCTTTAAAAAAAATCTCTCTTTTCTCTTCTCTCTTTTCCCTTTTTTTTTTTTTTTTTTTTTTTTTTTTATAAGTGAAAACTTCTTTAGGTGCGTTGAGCACTTTTGGGTGAACAAAAATCATGGAACTCGCGTCATCGTCACCGAACGCTTTCCATGAGCTATATGTATACTGTGTATATATGTACATAGATATACCTCCGTGCGTTATTAGTATACATTATATATATATACAAAGAGTATATCTCTCTACATATATATCCATATATGTAGCGCACGGCGCGGCATGCCTCATATACATATATATGTGTAAAATGTATACTAATACGAGCAGTATACTGGCTACTGGCATCTTTCTCTTTCTAGTACTATACTCTATGTATGTATGTACTTTTTCCACAGTATATACGCAGTTCACAAAGTACAAGCACGTGTTTTTATACAGACTGTTAAATTCTTCTTTTTGCTTTCAATATAAATGTAAAATTTAAATGATTGAAGTTTAAATTGGTCATTAACACTTCTTTACAAACCAAAAATAATTCAAAAATAATAATCTAATAGCTCGACGATACAATTCACAAGTTACTTAGTTTTCAGTTTTATCGGCAGTCCCCAAAGACTGCCCCGCATTTTTTTTTTTTTTTTTTTTTGGTGTGTGTGTGAGTGTGTGTCTTCTTGTTGTTTCACATATTCAATAACACTTTTGATAGCTTTTAGTCCGTTTGAGTGCTTGTGAGATCAAGTTCATGAATTTTTCGATAGTTTTAAAAATAGAAAATCTAGAGAGAGAGAAAAGGAGAAAAAAAAAAAGAATCCTAAAAATATTTGACAGCTCGGTTAAAGCGGAATCTGTAATAATTAGGATTTTACTGCATATTCATTCTATAGCAATTTTTAAAAGGAGAAGGGGATGTAAATATAATAACAGAAAAACATTCCATATTAAGATGTTTGCAAACAGCCATATTAAAATTCTTTTAAGAATTTCATCTAACTATTGTAACAAGTACATAAATGTTTTACGATTTATTTAAAACAGTTTTGATATACGGTGGCTTTTAAAAGCGTTGATTTAAAAAAAAAAAAAAAAAAAAAAAAAAAAAAAAAAAGTTTAAAAATGAGTTTATTTTCTTTAAAAAGTTCTGTTTTCAACTTTTAAAAGGAAATTGTAATGTTACTACTACTAATAATAATAGTAAAATTATTATCAGTTTTTCTTTTATAGTAATCGGTAATATTCTAAGGAAGATCTGATCTAAATTACTAAACTGCATGAAATAATGTAATTTTTTTTTTTTAAATAACCATTTTATAACTGTGAAAATTCCCATACATATGCATTGAAATACAGCAATATTAGGTACATCAAAATTTCTGGAAAATTATTTAAATTTCATAAAATAAAATTTATTTATTTTTTCATTTATTTATTTTTTTAATTGCTGCAAACCAATTTTTAATTATTTTCTCTTGAATTTACATGATAATAATTTAACAAGATATTTAGATACTGCTTTGTGAATTCATTCATAAATTATTTATTTATTTATATATTTTCATATTTTTATGTTTGAAAGCTAAAAATTTGCATTGAATTTCAGCATCAAATATCAAACATTTTTAAAGAAATTAATTTATCAGTAATTCACATGTGTGTTTAAAAGATATTGTTAAACTATAAAAATGCGAAATCAAGATGGAAATTTAGTTACCTGGAAGAATAATAAAAAATTGTAAATAATGTAAAATATTGAATTTTATTTATTTTTTAATTTAATTAGTTTTCGCGAAATTTTAATTATTTTCTCTTTAATTTACATTATAACAATTTAACAACATATTTAGATACTGCTTGGTGGATTCATTCATAAATTATTTTATTTGTTTATTTATTCATTCATTTAATATTTTTATGTTTAAAATCTAAAAATTTACATTGAATTCCAGCATCAAATATTAAATATTTTTAGAGAAATTGGTTTATTAATAATTCACATGTATGTTTAAAAGATATTGTTAAACTATAAAAATGTGAAATCAAGATGGAAAATTAGTTACCTGGAAGAATATTAAAAATTTGTAAATAATGTAAAATATTGAATTTTATTTATTTTTTAATTTAATTAGTTTTCGCGAAATTTTAATTATTTTCTCTTTAATTTACATGATAATAATTTAACAACATATTTAGATACTGCTTTGTGGATTCATTTATAAATTGTTATTTATTTATTCATTTATTTATATATTTTTATGTTTGAAATCTAAAATTTACATTGAATTCCAGAAACAAATATCAAATATTTTTAAAGAAATTAACTTATCAGTAATTCACATGTATGTTTAAATGGTATTGTTAAACTATAAAAATGTGCAATCAAGATGGAAAATTAGTTACCTGGAAGAATATTAAAAATTTTTAAATAATGTAAAATATTGAATTTTATTTATTTTTTAATTTAATTAGTTTTCGCGAAATTTTAATAAACTTAATATTGTTATGTTAATGCATATGTACGTATTTTTTTTTTTTTTTTTTACTCTGTGATTAACAGTAATTAACAACAACAACAGTATTAATAAAAATATATAAATAACATAAAAAATATGTTTACAGTATCCTTAATTATTTTGTATTCATTTATTGAATAATAAGGATTATATATATATATATATATATATATATATATATATCATAGCATAAATTTGCTCCGTTCTTATTAAATTTCTACCTCATAAACACAAAATGTATTCCTTGAAATCGTAGAACTTTTTGTAATAAATAACAGTAATATAAATTTAAAAAATTTTAAACTCAAATTACTCAAAACATCAAATCAAATTAAATTAAAATCATGTAAAACGATTGATATTTATTAATAGTTATTAGTATTGTTTTATTTATTGTTATTTTTTAGATATCAAAAACATTTTTCACTTCTGCTTAGATATTTTATTAAAATCAAGTGCTAAAATGTTTAGAGATTCCTATTTTTCGTATATTTAAATATTCTGTAGTACACACATTGCATGTTGAAAATTATATTTTTTCAACCTTTTTTTTTTTTTTTTTTTTTTTTTTTCACCTTTCGTTTTGGATTCAAATACCTTTTTTTTTTTTTTTTTTTTTTTTCTTTTTACAGTTTATTCTTTTATTATTATTCTATAATACTAGTTATAACTGTGGTATTATAGAATGTAACATGTAGAATGCTTATAAGCATTCTACATGCTACACATTGAATGTATTATGCACATTGATAATTATGTTTTCCAAGATATCATTAAATGTGTTTTACGTAATTATGTGTTGCGCAAAATGTGTGGTATTTGAGAATAATTATTTGGTCATTGCATAATTTTAATATATATTGTATATAAATTATAAAATTCCATTTCTGACATAAAAATTTTATTCGCCATTTCAAACATTGTACATATTTCATTCAGTAAAGGATTAAATTGACTTAAATTTATACTTTTCATTCCGTCCGATAAAAATTCAGTTTTTACAGAACAGCTTTTCAAAAATTTCTATACATGAAAATGAGAATATCAGCCCTTTAGAAAGACTTTCATTCACGGCATTGAGAGCGAAAAATGATTCTGACAATTAAATGACAAATAAAAACTTTGAAAGCCAATACCATAAATGTATTTACATATTTTTATTCAACTTTTACTTAATTTAAACCACATTAGTATTTTTAAAATTTTTTATTCTTTTCATTTCATCTTACCGCACCTAAATTAATTTTTTGCATTGCTGCTTTCATTCTCCATTAATGTTTACTGTTTTTTTGTCACCCGATGAAGGGCCGTGCTTAAATATTTCGACTCGAAACACTTATTAGTTATTTTTTTTAACAAAGTTTTTATTTATCAGTATTAAAACCAGTATTTTTTGTATTTTATTGCGATTAACAATTAAAACTTTCCTATTATCAAATTTGTCAATTCGGGCATCATCGACGAGAAGAACAGTTTTTTACAATTTTCAATACTTGAGAAAGAGAATTCTGGTCTTTTTGAAAGAGGTCCATTCATGGAATTAAGAGCAAAAAGGACTCTCACAATTAAATGGCGACAAAAAAAAAAAAAAAAAAAAAAAAAAAAAACGTATTTATACATACATATTTCCCCCCAACTTTTGTATAATTTAAGTCACACTTGTATTTTTAAAGAATTTTTTCTTTTAATTTTATCTTACTACCTGTATGGCTTTTGTGCACTGTTACTTTCATACTATATTCGTGCCAACTGTTTTTTTTTTTTTTTTTAAGAAAAGACAAGCTTAAATATTTTGACTCAAATGGATTGTCTGTGATGTATTTTTTGTTTATACGTATGTATAAAGTTCTTAATCATTAAATCTAAAACCAACATTTCTGCATTCTACTGCAGCTGACAATTAAAATTTTTCGAATATATTAAAATTTGTTAATTTTGGCATCATCAGACTTAGTAGTATTTATCGAGGAACATATAAGTTCATAAAGCTTGAATAAGATAAAAATATTTCTTTTCCAAATACCTAAGATTATATTTTCCTCGAAACAAAATATTTTATCCGGCTTCTCATGCAATACACTTATTTTATTTAAGCTAAACATAACTCAGTTTAAATTAGAGCAAAAACACTTGAACTAGAGAGATTTGTTTGCTCTTTAATGCACAATATTTTGAGTACACGCCTCAGGGAATCAAGAGTCTTTGCTTTTAATGCATCAGGGAAGGAAAATGTGTTCACATTCGCAAGTTTTCAAATACTGTTGCAAGATATTTATTTACACATTATATAAAAACTAAACCATTAAATGAATACTAAATTCTAGAAGAATGCAGCGTAATGCAGAAAAATAGAATAAAATAAAATTAATTATTTGTATATTTATCATGTCTGTGGTATGAAATATATGAAATATATGAAAATTTTCTCTTTTCAATTTTTTACTATAGGATTTTTTATATATTTCATTTTTATTTTATTTATTTATTTATTTTTATGTTTGCACTGTAACAAAAGTATATCGAAATTTTAAATTCCGAAAAGCAATATGAAACATTAAAAAATATTTAAAATTATTTAATCTAACAAAATTTAATGTTAGACAAATATTATTATGATGTGCCAATTAGCATCTTTTTACTCATAACTACCAACATCTAGTAACAACATAGGTGCAACTAGATCAATTATTGCAACATCCCTTAGGAGACATCCCAGACCGTCACCAATTGTACACTGTGTAGCTATAGTGCAACGTTAATCCAACACAACTCAGAAAATCTTTTTTCTTTTCTTTTCCTTTTTTTTTTTCTTTATAATGTAAAGCGAGAAATATTTGATAGTTCAAAATCATTTTAATGAAACTTCAAACGAATTAGAGGCTGATTTAATAATGCGCAAACGTCACTGAACACTTGGCAAACGACCGAATATAGAATACATATCTGAAGATATATTGATCTACCGCTTTAGTAAAAGTGACATTTAAAACTAATTGTGTATAAATTCTCAAGATATAACGCCATTACTTTTGTATATTTATTTGTAATTCATATATTTTAGCAAAACTAAAAAAAAAAAAAAAAAAAAAGTATAAAATATGTTTAAATAGATTCTTATAATTTGTGTAAAAAGTTTTTTTTTTTTTTTTTTTTTTTTTTTTTTTTCCTTTTAATTAAATGCTTTTGCATTCGAAACATAACAAAATAAGCATAATTTCATCAGTTTGTAATAAGCCTAATTTAATCGCAATATGTAATAAATTATTTTACATGGCATCCCAATAGATAAGTTAAAAATCGTTCAATCTAGCAAGAAATATCTACGCTTCATAAATCAAGAAAAATCTCTTTATTGTTTAAATTTAACTTTTGTAATTTTCATTTCATTTTATTTATTTAATTATTTATTTATATTTTTAAGGCTCGTTCTTTTTTTCAACGCACAAACATGATGCTATTATATTTTTAAATTCAACAATTTTTTCAAAGAATAATTTAAAAAAAAAAAAAAATTCGTTCTTTCATCGTAAATAAAGAAAAAATAGAGCAATGAAAATAATTAAAAATCACATGACTAGTTTTATGTTTATAATATTCATATAGTATTAAAATACGAATAATATTGTATAGTATATAATATTATATAAAGCTTAAGTAATCAATAAAATATTTCAAATGTTTATAAATAATAAACAAAACATTTACGTGACAAATATTCAAAAAATATTTTGGAATTATTCTACATTCTTTTAAGAATTAAAGTCTTGAAACAGTTTTAAGAGTCTTTAATTCTTAATGTTTGAAATTTTAAAATTAAAAGCAAAAATTATTCAATTTTGTATAAATTCTCTTGTTAATGTGATTAAAAATAAATTAAATATAAAACTAAATAATTTTATTATCTTTATAAATTCGATTTGATCTAAAATAATCCGTTGTTTAATCGACATATATATATATATATATATATATTATTATTATTATTATTATTATTATTATTATTATTATTATTTATCCATATAAATTTGTTACCATACCACGTAGTTGCCAATTATTCCGAATTTTGCATACCTATTTTTTAAAAAAAATGTTTTTTTGTATTATTTAATTGGAGAAATTTAATCTTTAAATAAAGCAAAATATTTTCTACAAAAATAGTGGTATTAAAAATTCAAGCATTTGACAACTATGGTAATGCAATTTTCTAATTGGATGCAATAACATTATGTAAGTTTTAAATTTATAATGTACTGTCTGTACATCATAAAAAATGCATATCTTCATTTTTATATAATTATTCACTATAAAATCATAAAATAGACATTTAAGTTACCAAAACTAGAGAATTCGTGGATCTTAAATCTTAAAATAAATTTAGATTTTGATATCTGAAGTGACAATTCTTTTTATTATTTAAAATGATATTTTTTTAATAACGTAATTAACATAGATAGATAAATGAAGGCCTTATCAAAACAGTTTTCAAATAAATTGATAAATTAAATTATTGGCGTAAATAGCACCGAAAAACTCGTGTTAAAAAATAAGCAATACGAGCTACGTTAATAAGCAAATGAACAAACAGCAAAAAACGTTCTAAAGCAAAAAATAAATGTTACTCTTTTATATTATAATATCGCACTATATTTTCTTTTTCTTTTTTCTTTTTTTCCTGATGGATGGCTGTGTTGAATAATTTTGGACCTGTAGCATCTTCTTTACGTGAATTTTATAATCATTTGTTTATAAAATTCTTATTCTTTAAAATTAATTATTGCCTAAAATATCTTTTTTTGTGCATTAGTTTAACCGAAAACATTATTGATGTAACTTCCAAAAAAACAGAAACAGTTGAAAATTTTATAAAGAAACAGAAAGAAAGATAAAGTAAAATCAGTCGTTTTTTTCATTCCATTCTCAAAATAGCTCTTTTGAAAGATTTTTGAATTTTTCTGCATTCCCTTTAAAAATTAAATGTTCGAAATGGAATTTCTAATTCTTTATGTTTGAAATGTTGAAACTAATATATGTATATATATATATATATATATATATATATATATACATTAAATTTTTACCCGAATAAATTAATTTGTTAAAGTATTTTAAAATAAATAAATATAAATTATTATTATTTTTATTACGTAAGCCATCTACTTATTAACCATTGTAAAATATGTTTCCTTCATTTTATATTATAACAATACTTTTTATCTGATTGTGGTAATAATATTATGTAATACTAACTTTCATAAAGTACACACAAAAAAAAAAAAAAAAAAAAAAAACTTATTTTTACACAAAATTACACAAAATTACGAAAAAATTATTATTTTCCAATATCTACGAAATCTTGGATCTTATGTCTCTAAAAGGAATCAAAATTCATTATTTGAAATGATATTTTTATCGACATTTTTTAACAACGTAACATATACTTAAGTAAAATTCTTATGAAACAAGTTTTAAAATAAAATTAATTATTTTAGTAAAAAGCCCCCCCCCCCAAAAAAAAAAAATAATAATAATAATAATAATAATAATAATAATAATAATAATAATAATAATAATAATAATAATAATAATAATAATGTTTTCAGATAAAAAATACAAGCTTTTTATTATGCGAGCTTTATTTAACAAACAAATACGAGTAATCACCATAAATTTAAAAATCACGAAACAAATGTCCCCTTTTCATATTTTTTTTTACGCCTACTTTTTTCGCTTGAAAAAGAGTTGTTCTTAATTTTTTCAAACTGAAATATTTTTTTGCGTGAATTTTATTGCTATTTCTTTTCAAAATTATTATTTAAAAAAAATTAATTATGGCTCAAAATATAATTTTTTTCAATGAACTGATTTAGTAATACGTATTAAGTATACTTAAAGAACGTACTCATATTTTCAGCGACAAAAACTTTAACCCTAATAAAAAAAAAAAATAAATAAAGCAATAATAGATGTAGAAAGAAAAAATGTTATAATGCTCACAAATATTGAATAAATTTTAAGCAATCTATAAAATATATTAAATCATTTACAAATGATAAATAAGAATTTTACTTAGCCCATATTTAAATATATATATTGCAATTTTTTTTTTTTTTTTTTTTTTTTTTTTAAGAATTAAATATTTGATGAAGAATTTTTAATTATTTATGCTTGAAAAAAGCAAAAAGGATTAAAATTTGCCTAAATTACCTCAGTGGTTTATTTGATTACAAATAAATTAGCTATAAATTTAATATATGTATATATATATATATATATAATGGTTTTTATTTATTCAAAAACAATCTGTTTTTTAATCGATCTTAAAAATATTTTATTTCCGCTTTTTTATCTCTTTTTGAAACACTTGTTGAAAGATTTTGTATTTTGTTCTTATTTTTTTTACAAAAATTGATTATTTTCCGGAATGCGATTATATATATATATATATATATATACTGCTTTAATCAGTACATATTAAATATACACGAAAATACTATCGATGAATACATTTCACCTCTCACAAAAACCTTTCAAAACCCCATAATGATAGAAAGGGAAAGTAAAGCCAATCGTATCCATTACATCCTCATAACAGCTCTATTACTATCACAAAAATAAAGCCGTCAGGTGCACATCTGTTCAAAAATTCCCTTTAATCCTCTTCCCTTACTAAATACAGTCTTTTATTAAGAACCACCTTTTGTGTAAGGTTTTAAATGAATGAACATTTAGCGAACAAAAGAACGTATTCTACGAAGCTCAGTACGGTCGAGTGAACTTGCGGCACTGCGGGAAGCAACCCGGGGTACAGCGGCCAAGAAAGAGTCCTTTTCACCGTACACATTCTACTCTAAATGTTTGTATGGGTGGGCAGCGTTGCGTAGCGTAAATCATTTACGGTGGTTTTCACGATGTTCGCTAGTTTTCAGACTTGATATATACGGGATTATGTGGGTGCGTTGATTACCTAAAAGAGCATCTAGTTAGGTCTTTTTGAATTGCTTATTTTGTTAGTTTTAATGAATTTGTTATTATGTTGACAAACTTAAATGTAGACTGTAGCAGAATGTTGGTAATAGATTTCTGTTTTTGTAAGTGTTATTTTGCAAAGGCATATTTAATTAAACTTTTATACAGATCGTATTTATTACTGGTTTATAAAATGCTAATTTGAACTGTTTTTATTTTATTTATTTTTTTTTTTCTTATTTGTTATTTTAAATAGAAATTATACACTAAATATATACTAACTTCGATCGACGATGCATGGCTTTACATTTTTTGAACAAATTTATATATATACATTTTAATAATTATATTGAAGAATTTAATAACGTTATAAAATTTAGCAATTAATAGATATATGATAATACCAACAACGCACATATAAAAGTTATTGTAATTCAATTTAAATGTTAGCACACATTTTTTCTATCATTCATATTCAGTATCAATTATATATTAATTCATTTTAAATTACTTACGCTAATGTTAGCGTTTAGGACCATAACACTAAGATGAACAAGGCGTGATTTTTAGGCGAAATTCAAGAAAATTAACAAACGTAAACCAATAACTTTTTTAAAAAATATATGGGAAAAAAAAAAAAAAGATAACTAGAAATGAGAATTGGAATGGAAAATGCTCATAAATAGAAGTATTCACTCTTCAAGGAACATGTACTTCTACTTACAAAGAGATCGCAAGATTTCGGAAAATTGTATAGCTAATTCAAGACAAAAATACAGTTTATGTTCTTGTCTTGCGACAAAACCCAAACTTAAAAAGGAAAGAATTAAATTTCAACAAATCATTAACACAACCCAACAACGAATCAAGATTAAAAAAAAAAAAAAAAAAAAAAAAAGACATTTATATACATGTTATGCGGACTCTAAACTCAGAGAGTAACGCTTAACAAGTTGACAACAGAACTATTCTAATAAGAAAAATTAATATCGAGACCAATCCCGATTAACTGATGAAGGTTCTACAAATGAGCAATTTCATTAATAATATATATATAATATAAACTTTTTAAATGCAATTATCTAATTTAAAAATGTGTACACAATTTAAATAACAAACTAATGTAATTTGTTTTGTATATTTGCTTTTATATACATATATAAAATATAAATAACTTCAGTTTAATAGAAAAAGAAATGGTTTTTAACTATAAAAATTACTTAAATTTTAGTTATAATAAATGATTATAAATTTAAGCAATCATTTCCATGAAAGTAATAAAAAGGATGTTCGCTTAGTTTACATATACTTGATATATGTGGGATTACCGAATTTGCGATGATTACCGAAAAGAGCATCTAATTAATCCAATTTGAATTGTTTAATTTGTTAGTTTTAATGAATTTGTTATTATGTTGACAAACTTAAATGTACACTGTAGCAGAATGTTAGTAATAGACTTCCGTTTTTATAGGTGTTATTTAGTAAAGATACATTCAATTAAACTTTTATAGAGATAACATCTATCACTGGTTTATAAAATGCTGATTTCAGCTATTCTTGTTTTGTGTATTTATTTATTTAATTTTTTTTCTTACGTCTTAGTTTTAAATTGAAATCCTATAACAATGTCTTCGACGACTCATAACATTGCACTTTGTAACAAAACTATTTTTTTAAATGCAAATATATAAAATACAAATTGGTTTTTTATTTAAAAAAAAAAAAATCTGGAGTGACTCCACTCGACTTTCCGAACATTGAGTAATTAAGAGTTTTGTAGATAAAGTAAAGAAAGAGTAGTTGTTAAACAAACAAAAGAGAGAAAACCATAATATAGTATTCGAGTATTTTTCTCCATATATTACACGATGTTTTATTTAACGCTACTGAACTTTGTGCCCATAGATCATAATGATAAAGAAATTTTCGTTGTGTCCCTGTAAAAACCTATAAATGCTAGATTCACCAAAATGCTTATAGTTAGTACAAAAGTGATTTATAATACTCATATAAATTTTCAGCTCAATTGAATAAGGCATTTAGATGCTATCGCACTTTTAAAAATTTGGTCCCATAGGCCATAATGATAAAGAATTTTTCTTTGTGTCCCTGTTAAAAAAACCGTAAGTGCTAAATTCACCAAAATGTATACAGTTAGTGCAACAGTGACCTATTATAACATGTGTACAAATTTTTTGCTCAGATTAATAAGGCGTTTAGACGCTATCACACTTTTAAAAATTTGGCCTCATAGGCCATAATGATAAAGAATTTTTCTTTGTGCCCTGGAAAAAAACGATAAGTGCTAGATTCTCCAAAATCTATACAGATTGAGTATCTGTGACCCATAATATGTGTAAAAATATTTTGCTCAATTGAATAAGGCGTTCAGATGATGTCGCACTTTTAAGATTTTGGTCCCGTAGGCCATAATGATAAAGGATTTTTCTTTGTGTCCCTGTAAAAAACTATAAGTGCTAGATTCATCAAAATCAATAAGGTTCGTGCTACGGTGACTTGCAACATGCGTACCAACTTACAGCTCATTCGAGTAAAGCGTTTAGACGCTAGCGTGTTCACTCACACACATACACACACACATACATACACACATACATACACACATACACACACACATACATACATCATTGCAAAAATAGTGGAAACGGACTCAGGGAACCTTGAAACGTATAGAAACGTCAAAATATCAAATTCGGATTTTTGACATGATTACAATTACAAACTAACGTAATTTCTTTATTATACATTTTTTTTAATCTTTATATAAGATAAGAAATTTCTTTTGAAATGTTTTTAAGCATAGAAATGATTTAAATTGTAATTATTATGAATTTAAGCAACGATCTCCATATTTTAAAAGAAAAAAAAATAGTAAAGTATTTTTATGTATATAAAACATTTAATGAAAGGCGAATAAATAATGCTATCATATGATGTAACTATTACATTTGTTCGAAAAAAAAATCTTAATCTCTATAAGGAAATTAACATATATGTATTTTACAGGCACAAAATCATAGTGCACATATAGAATATGGTATAAAAAGCATTTGCCTCTCGTTTACAGAGCAACACAACAATTTCGGAATTATGAGTGCTATAGTTTTCATACAGCTCGAAGTGTAGATGGCTCAAGTTGTGGTATTAATTTATTCGTGGTGCTAAATTTAAGTACAATATATGGTGTGTTTACAATTTATAGTCAATATATTGGGTTCCCGCAAAGTAAGTCGAATAAATATCAAAGATTGGTGTGGGCAAAAATTCTCTGAATAAATTGAAATCAACTTTAAATTTAATAATAGCTTAAATTCTTTTTTGAATGTAGCCACAGTGTTCAGACATATTCAGCGGATAGTTGACGGAGTAAGTAACTACTCTTACAGCAATGTATTTCAAAATTGTTTATAAAAGTATTTTAAACTGGCGTTTAAAATACAGTAGAAAAGTTCAAAAACAGTATCTTTTGTCTAACAGAGTTATAATTTTTATTCTTTTTTTTTTTTCCTAATAATTTACATCTATTTTTAAATTGTTTAGTCTTCTCATAAATATTCAAACAAATATTCTGTCCCTTATTTATTTATTTATTTTACATTATAATGCTATTTTTTGATTTGTGCGTTTATTTGATAATCTTTTGTGATAATCTTTTTTAAAAGTAATTAAAATTAAAAGCTTAAAAATAATATAGATCTTTCTATGTAAAAATTTGCAAAATAACTTAAATAAAATGTTAAGATGATCAGATTTTATTTTATTTTTATTTGTTTATTTTATTTTATTTATTTATTTATTATTATATATGAATGCAAATTTGAATTTTGTCACTAAATAAACTTAGAACTCTTTCCTGAACTTCTTTTCATAATCACCGTTATATTAAAGCTTTCTAGGAATCTTTGTTTTTCATAATTTCTGTCATTAATGCTGCACATTCCTTTAGCACCTAATTTGACATTTTTATAGCCAAATAGCTTTTTAAAATAATGTTTTCTAAATTATGTTTATAATAATATATAGTGAAATATAGGGTGTGCTAATAAAATTTTACACACTGGATAACGGTCAATGACCGACAAAAAGTGTTTCAGTCACTGACCATAAAAAACTAAGTCATGCCCGTAAATGCATATCATGCTTTTTTTTTTTTTAACTCGAAGAAAGGAAGTAAACCTTTTATAAATGACACTGCGAATTTTACTAAAAATTGTTAAAAATACGGGTACTGATACTTTTTCTCAAAGAAGGTAGGTCGTATAATTTAACAGAATTCTTGAATTTTATGGAAATTTCTTTGAGTGTATAGTTACAAATAATTACCCTGATTTTTACAATAATCTTCTTCTATAAAGATTATTTATTTCGATTTTCTTTAACCCAGAGAAAGGATTTAAATAAAACTACAAAATGCATTTTATTGAGATTATTTAATTGTTACATATACATATATTAAACAAATTTTCATTAGAAGTGAAAAATCAGTTTTGTTACAACAACACAAGATATAGTGTTAATAAATTTACAAAATTTCAACAAAATTGCTTTGTATCTGCTTTTATAAACAAAATATTTTGTTTATATACATATTTTTTTATTAATTTTTAGATTTTTCAATTTAAAAACAACTTTTTGTAAGCAAACCAAAATATTTTTGTTAGAATTGCAACAAAAATTGTTTTGTTTATCTAATCAATATTTCTATTCTAAACAAATATAAACATCATATAAACAAATATTTAATATATATTTAATATTTGTTTATTTAATCAATGTTCTCTTCTCTTGAAACACATTTAAACAGAAATTTTTGTTGATTCAAGAAAACTTTTATTTGAATGTTGGCAGACACATTGGACCAATCAAAGTTTTTCTGAGATGAATATGCAGGTCCATCATTATCGGCATTGCTGGTGCTGCTGTTACAGAGAAAATTTCAAATTTGATAGTGATGTAAAACTGAATCCCCAGATGCAAAACTGATAAAATTTTATATCCAAAAATCTTTGGACACAAAATTACAAAAATTTAGGACTTCAAAGTTGTAAAGATTATTATTATTTTTTTTTAACTTTACATCTAGTGGTTGTGAGCTATCGTGAATTCGAAACTTTCATTGTAATTGTCTTGTAGACTTCTACAGTTTGGTCCTTTTTCATGGCGTCAGAGTCTTACACTTGCATTTTAATTTCTGACATCAAGCAAAATTTTGTGATTGACCCAATGTACACTTGTTGAAAATTTTGCCCTAGGTTGAACCAAAATATGGCACGCAGCAACTGTAACTATAAGATGGTAAAGCTTTTTACTATTTTTGGGAAATTGGTCTAGCCAAAACCTGGTACTAAAGTAGATGAAACCACAAGATGGGGAAATTCTTTACCATAATTTCGTGCTTTAAAAAAAAAAAAAAAAGAGAAGAGAAGAGAAGAAAGAAAGAAAAAAGCACAAAATCAGGGTGGAAGGTTTCCTCATCCCATGGTTGCAGCTATTGTGAAACCTAAGGTATTACATGTACTGTAGCACCAAATTTTTGTTCAACATAGCATCGAATTTTTTAACAGTGTACATGCAAAAGGAAATCAAAATCAGAGAAATCACTAAAGAGAAAAATTTTTGTAAAATCAGGATAATCATTTGTGTCCACTCTGTATGTCTATAGTTATGTAGGGTAAAAAAAAAGTAGTGTGGTTGCCACCCGAGCTTACTTATTGTTATACAAATTGGGAAAATACATTCTTATTAAATAAAAAAAAAAACGTGGATATTTAATGTAAACATCTTCTTGGTTCAGAAAGTTTTATGTGGGGGAGGGGGGAACCAAGAAAGTAAATATCTCTGGTAAAAAGAAATAGATATAAGTTCAGCGTGAAAGCAGCAATACATTCCTCATAAAGAGTCATGCTTAGTTTCCAGCAAACACAGAATAAAATAATGGTAAGTTAAAGCTAACATTAGTTGGACACGCGAGGTGTACTTTCAATGACAGTTAATTGTAGTTCTTTTGTATTAAAAGTGCCCACTGTTTCGATAACTGTTTTAAACTATCATAGATCTATGGTTCGACCATTCGTTTTAAAAGTATTGGAGAATTTTCCTTTTTCTTTCCTCTTTTTTTTTTTTTTTTTTTTTAAGGTACCCATATTGAAAATTTATACCCCGTGGGAGGTACGTCTGCCTCCCTGGGAGAGGAAGCGATGTCCTTATATAAATATTTTTAAAAATTCTACTTAATTATTACTATTGGGTTGGCAACTAAGTTCCCGCCGTTTAAGTCTCACACTTAAAGTGTGAGTCACCCATACTCCACACTTCTAAATTTGCCCATCGAGTGAATATGCTTCTCTACAATAGTGTGGGAGCAATCCATTGTCTCTGCCAGTTCCCTTGTTATTTGACACGGATTTTCATGCAAAAGGTGGTTCAATCGCTCTTCATCGAACTCAACTGGACGCTCAGAACGAGGTGCGTCTTTGAGGTCAAAATTTCCTTTTTTGGACTTTGCATACCAATCATGGGCGGTTCTTTCAGCTATAGCACCTACTCCATACACAGCACAAATGTTGCGAGCAGCTTCTGCGACCTTAGAACCTTGATTAAAGGCAAAAAGAAGGAGGTGTCGAAAATGCTCATTCTTTTACACTTGACATTCCATGTTAATGATCTGTAAATAACAAGAAAATGTATCTTAGTAACAACGAAACATATATTTAGATAGCACAATATATTCTCTTCCGAATGATGTACAGCTTCGTGTCAAAAGTATTTAATGTCATACAGATTTTTCCAATTTAAAAAAACGGCGGGAACTTAGTTGCCAACCCAATATTATATTTTTCTTAGTTTTACATTGAAAAGTTAAAAGTAATTCCCATTATGTAAGTTTTCACAAAATTTTGTTCTATACTGTCATATTAAAAATTATTTAAATAGATCGGATGACAGCGCCACCTGTTGAGGAATTGATCCCCAAATGTAATCAGCATCAGTTTACCTCAAAGTACCTCTAAATACCAAGTTTGGTTAAATTTCGATCATTGTTTCAGAAGATACACCGCCATCGAAATTTCTTATATACGGATAGACTGATAGATAGACATTTTCTAAAAATGGTCAAATCATGTTCAGAATATCTCAAAACGTGTAAATCCATTGAAAACCAAAGGTTGAAAATTTTCATGAATCCAATACTTTCATTTTACGCATATAAAAGAAAGTAAAAATTATTACAGCACATACCAGAAATTACATTTTTATATAATGTATGAAGAAAAATTATTGAAAATAACATATATCGAAGAATAAAAACTTTGTAATGAAACAATTATGGTTTTTGTTTACAATATTTTATTTATTATCATTCAACACTAACTTTTGAGTGCATTTTCCTGCAATAATAATTGTTGCCTTTTAGGCACTCTACGGCCAATGAATAATAAAAAGGAACAGGATACAACACAAATGCCTACCACATTGAAAAACCCAGAAAAATCTTAAATATAAGAAATAGTGAAGTTAATATCATTTCCATAATTTCAAAAAACCCAACTTATAAATTAAATATTTTATTCCAGCCCACCAGCGGCCGAGCGGTACTGCGCTCAAAGCTGGTAGATGGGAGGTGCCGGGTTCGATCCCCGGTCGCGCTCATCGACCTAGCCGTTCGGAGTTTTCCGTGGTTTCCTCCGGAACTCGCGTAAATACGGGCTAGGACCCCTTAGAAAGACCCCCACGGAGGGCATTCCCCCTCTAGGCCTAGGACACAACAGGAGTCAATCGGCCTTAAAATCCTACAACCAACAACCAAATATTTTATTCCTTATCCTTCAACACCAATTTTTCAGTGCGTTTTTTAGCAATAACAATTTTAACTTTTTAAGAACACAACTGCCAACGAATGATAAAAAGGCAAAATATAAAACACATGTTGTTATTCTACTACATTAAAAACCAGAAAAATCTTAAAGATAATAAATAACGAAGTTTATTGTTTCCATAATTTCAATAGAACCAATTTATAAATTAAATGTACTCTGTTCTTTTTCATTCATCCCGAATTTTTAGTTACATTTTACTACAATAATAATTGTACCTTTTAGATACCCTACTGCAAGTGAATGATAAAAAAAAAAAAGCGCAGAATAAAACACATGTTGCTGCTCTACTACATTAAAAACCCAGAAAAATTTTAAAGATAATAAATAGCGAAATTGATATTGTTTCCATAATTTCAATAAACCCAACTTATAAATTAAATGTTTTATTCCTTATCATTCATGAATGATTTTTCAGTGCATTTTTCTGCAATAACAATTTTAATTTTTAGGCACCTATTAGGCACCATTGCATTTTCCTGCCAATGAATGATAAAAAGGGAGAGCATAAAACAAATGTTACCTATTCTACTACAATAAAAACCAGAAAAATCTTAAAGGTAATAAATAACGAAGTTAATATTGTTACCACAATTTCAATAGAACCAACTTAAAATTGAATATGTTCTATTCCTTTTCATTCATCTCCAATTTTTAGTGCATTTTCCTGCAATTATAATTGCACCTTTTAGATACCCTACTGCCAATGAATGATAAAAAATCACACAATAAAACACATGTTGCTACTCTAATGCATCAAAAACCAGAAAAATATTAAAGATAATAAATAGCGAAGTTAATATTGTTTCCATAATTCAAATAAATCAAACTTATAAATTAAATAAAATGTTTTCTGCTCTCTCTCTCTGACAATTAATAACAGATTTCCTCTTTATACACCAAACTCTTGTAGTTTCCCTTTTTCTTTTTTCTTTTCTTTTTTTAATTATTTGTTTATTTAAGTAGTAAACAAAGACATTTACTACTGAAAATATCTGTTTTTATTTCGTTTTACTTAAATTATTTATCTTATCCCTCGTTAACGTATATGAGAAAGAATTCTAGGAAACTTTTGGATAATTACTATTTGCTACCTGTATTTAAAATCACTTTGATATTCTAGACTTAAATACCAAAAAGTTACACAGCGAAAAAATAAAATCAACGACAAAAAGCAGATTCCTAATTGAAAGTTTCTCCCCACCCCCTCCAGTGCCCAGGGGCTGATCCCCTTCAGGGTTAGACGGAGAACCACCCCCCTGGAAACTTCGAAGGCCCAATGTTGACTCGTTCCTTAATTAGGCCTAATGACATTAGGTTAATTTAATAAGTCCGCTAGGGGTAAAACTTCGCCTATAGGAAGGGGAAATACGTACCAGGGGTTAGAATGAAAGGGGAGTTTAGAAGTCTGTGTACAAACTTTTAGTCATCTCTTAGTCGGAGTCTGATGGTGTGCTACGGGCTATGTGCAATAAGTTGTTTGAGGAACTATACGGAGAAATTCTAACTTAGTGACTGGATTTAGAATCTTTGTGTTACAATGTGATCTTTTAGACTTTAAACGATATTTTTATTATTAAAGAATTGTAAATAAACTCGTGATAAAACATTTGGTTGCTTGAATTATATTATAAACATATACCCTATTTCTTTATAATTTATTTTATTTATTTATTTATTTTTATTTATTCTTCCTCTCTCTCTCTCTTTTATTTTCTTAGTGAAAAAAATAAACAAATAAACTCTTATACTTGTGTCAAATTATTTGAAGAAGCATGAAACATTTTTTTTTTCTTTCTTTTACCCATATCTGATAGAGGAAGTGTTGTCTTTAAGTAAAATTTTCAATACTGAGTTCTGTTATGTTTACCCGTTTTAAGGTCCCCTGAATCCGAGAATCATTTTTAACGGGTGGTATGCGTGTCTGTCTCTCTGTTTTTGTGTTGTGTATAAGCATAGATCGAAATCAAATATTAATGGAGAGTCCAAAATCGGTATTATAAATCTTTATCATATAGGAATATTACTTGAAACTTTTACGGTATCTCCAAATACTTCGTGCACAAGGTCAACAAAAATATTCAAACACATAACGTTCAAGGACGAAATTTATTGATGGTACATTTGGACATCTTTTATTAGACACAAGTATGCAAAATAAAACAAACATATATTTCTCATAATCACATAAGCATGTTTCTTAAAGAATGTGGTATGAAATTCTTTCACCTTTCGTTTTCTGAACCGCACAAAAAAATTCGGATAGATTAGGAGCTATATCTGGAAGTTCATCGAAGTGGATTTCAAATAGTGTTATGCGTTTATTTTCTCTCATCTAAATTAAATACACTACGTGGTGTGCATACATTTTACAGACAGTACAATACAGAGCTAACCAGAATTAAACTTTACTTTCTTTTGTATTGTACATAAATGATAAAAATGTTTTGTAAATTATACCCTGTCAAGAAAAATTGCTTTTTATTGCTCATATGTTAGACAAAATATTGTTTTGAAGTCAAATTTTTTGACGTTGAGTTTTTTTTTTATATTAGTGCTTAGCAGTTGGTTTTCATGCCTGTTATTACCATAAGTTAAAACAAATAAACGGAAAAAGTTCTAATTTGGCATTTTGAAGATTATATAGTAATATCACATGGAAAATTTGACTAAGTTTAAAAGAATAGTAGGAGTACAAATTCTTGGAATAATATATATGTATATATATTTTTTAAACAACAAATTTAAATGCTTTCTGAATATAGATATAATAACTAAATGGGGCAGCACTTGATTTTAATTACTAAATAAAAAATAGTTTCGTGTCTTTTCATAAAATCTGCCTCACACACAAATATATACTAAATAGAATTGTTTATATAACGAGCAAGCTAACTGAAATCAGTGCGAGTGTTACACGAAATGATCTTTCCTTAGCAACATTCTTATACATAATATAATTTGGATCTACCAAAAATGTACATATCAAAGACTAATACAGTTCAATTTATAATAAATGTCAAATAACTTAATTGCTTTTTTTATGATTATTATTATTTAATTTTTCTGTTGATACAAATGAAGTCAGTCAAATTGATTTTTATTTTTAATTGTGCTTTAATTTCTTTTCCTCATAATTTAAAAAGAGGAAATCGGACGAAAAAACATTTTTTTATAAGTTGAATTTAGAATAACGTTGGACAGATGGTATTTTATACAGCAAATTTGGAACGCATATCCCACCTCCTAAATTAACAATTCTTTTGAAGTTAAAAACATAACTTGAAATTCCATTTATAATTTTGATACACGATCCATTTTTTAATTCTGTTTACAGTTCATTGTTTTAAACATTTTTCTTGCATAAAAATATAAATACAAGCTTCAACATTTAGAAACGTTTTATCTGAATTCACTCAATCCTCATGTTTACCTTTGCCATCATGGAAATTTTCAGCTCCATTTTTAATCGAGGTAATGTGTGAAATGTTTTATTAAAATCTGGAAAAATATCAAATTTTTTGTACACAGGATTTCTATTTCTGCTTTTGTTCTGAAGCCCCCTTTTCTATAAACGAGTCTTTGACATCAAACATACATTCATATAGTCAAAGGTTTTGACTTTGAAGCCTCTGAAATAGCAGCCGGCGTTTTAACCATTATGACGAATCAAATGAAGTTAGAATTTAAACTCAAAGATTTATATATATATAAATAACTTTCATAAAAATTTCATGGAATAATTTTTTAATATTATTCGAAATATTTTTTATTTACCTATTAGAAATAAAATAATATACATTATTTTCTTTTTCAGGTGTGGTTTCAAAATCGAAGGGCGAAATTTCGCAAGCAAGAACGACTCAACCAACAGAAGCAGAATCAACAAGCAAACAACAATAGTAATAATACACAACAACAAAATAACACAAACAGTACCACTTCTAGCACGTCTCCAACAAACAACACTAATACAGACAGCATCGCTGTGTCAAGTCTAAAGGAAGCCAACTGTGTGGGCAAAGATACCAAGCCGACCGTCCTAGCGGCCATTAATGCTGATACAAAGACATTGAACGGTAAATTTTATCACAGTTCTGTTACGATTATTTTATCGTATACTTTAACACCAGAAAAAAAATATTAAAATAAAATAAAATAAAATATTTAACATTTCACATCTATAATGGTCTCCATATTCCACTCATATTAGTGTGATTCATCTTCAACATGTCTCTTACATGCTATTTTATTTCAACATGCCTCGCCCATAAGCTTAAGATTGAGGCAAAAAAACCTCTTCCTCTTCACGCAATTAGTACTAATGGAGTTGTTTATTATTTTTTTTTAGTTTTATTTCCATAGAATCCATCAAATACATCCATTCTTTTCAATCGAATCGACAATTAATTACCTATAAAAAATCCTTATTAAATCTAAATTTTATTTAATTATGTTTCGTAATGTTAGACAGATAATTTTGCAGTTTTAGCCCATTCGATATGCATTTTTTTGGTGACCATCCTCCGAATCCGAAATTTGTTTCTGTTTTACATTTAATTTATATTATTGCACAAACGGTGGCAGAAATGCATTGCATAAACGGTGTGCAATCCGTTTCAAATGTATAAATTCATGGAACTGTACATATGAAGATACAAGAGCACTTTTATAACTGAATCATGCCTTCTTTACTTTTTTTCCATTTCATTTTATATATATTACATAAGTGTATTACTTTTTGTATTACTTTTAAAATTTTGGTCACACTGAGAAAAAAAAATCTGTAACTGACATCTAGAATCTAAATTGTGGCTCTAGAAAAAATAGTTCCATGTCATCCTTATAAATTCTAGTCCCCTTAGAAAGCGAGTTCTAGAATCCCCTATTAGAATTCTAGAGCGCTTGCCTATATTCTCGAGGGCAAAGTTATTTAAAAATCTCTGCAAATAAATGAGACTACAAGAGGCGAGCTTCAGCAACTATATTCTTGGCTTATTACCCAATTCTAGAAAATCAAGTGAGAATTTCTCGTCATACAAAAGATTCAGAATATTTGGAATATTCAGAATATTGTTTCACCATCTAGAAATGTGTAAACTAGAAATTCTCGATCATTTCGTCTATTCAGTTTATTGGCGTGCCTTATGCGCATAGCTCGGAAATCTATATTTCTAGTTAAGAGATTTAGAAAGTGGCCACTTATTCGTTCTAGAGGAAGGCGGTATATTTTTTTTCTCGGTGCAGAATGTTTTTAATGGAATTTTTTTCGCTTCAAAAACTGAGCATAATTTCTACGTCCTAAAACTGATAACATGAAAATGTGCATGTGCTGTCAAATGTCTCTCTCTTTTTCTCACAGTTTCTCATTATCAAAAATTCCTAAAATATATTTTCGAGCCCATGACTAAATGCTCATAATTTTTTTCAAATGTAAATAAAAATTTAAATATCCATAATAAAATTAATACTGCATGATTATGCCCTGAAACGCTTAAACATTATAAAATCAAATATAAAACGTTTTATTAAATTTAATATTTTAAATTTTAAAACAGCAATGAAACTGAATGGGCTGAAAGCCTGGCTTTTAATTTTAAACTATATCTGCCATAATTTTAGAACCAATTTTAATTCTTAAAGCGCTCATAGTCACAATATTTTGTCACTGATATTGTCAAGTTGTTGAGTTCTTTGCTAATATTCAGTAAAAGAAATATTGTTACTGCTAAAGTGGTGCTTTATTACAGGCAACTTATAATTTAAAATCTTTAGTTAACTCTTTTATTTATGAAGAAGAAAATGATAAAAAAAAATTTAGGACATCATATGTCATTATTTAGTTGAATTTTCAGAAATGTAAACTGAAACAAAACATGAAATTAAATCAAGATTACTAAAAATTTGTTAAGAAATTTGAATCTTGAAAATAAATGCCAAAAATTAGCGATGAGAGACTCATAAATGTTAAAATATACAATACTGAACAAAAGAATGCATTGCATGAAAACATATAGAGTACATATAGAGTTCTATAACATGAAAAATAATTCTTAATCTTAGATATAATTTATCTCAAATAAGTCGCATATCCATAAAATATAAACTAGGTATTTAAAAATTATTTTTATCCCATTTCTTTATTTTAAAATGCTTAAATATTTTTTTCATACTGTTAAAAATCGCTACAGAAAAATTACTGTAATGTATACATATAGTAGTACTTTAAGAAATTATTAGAGACAACTTTGTTTTTTAATTTTAGGAAGTAAATAAATGTTCTAATTATAATTTAAACACATGAGATATCAAATAATAACCTATATATTAAAATTTTGTTGCAATAATTTGGAATCATGCAATAAATGATTAAGTTAACAAAAATAGAAGCAATAATTAAAAAATGCGGTGTTAATAAATTATAAGACAACTTATCTAAAAACAAAAAATAATATGAAAATTAATATGATATCTATTTTTCCTTATAACTTCAATCATTCTGATTTTCATTGAAGTGATCAGATGGTTAAGTCATATTCAAAAACAGTCTGTCTTTCTTTTATAATGACTACTTTTAGTTCATTAGCAGATAAAACTATTTATTATTAGCATAAACTTTGCGAGATAATATGACCCGAAGTTTTTCTATAGGGTTAAATCTGCACTTCGTCTTAGTCAAGGTAAAACATTTATTTTTTCTTGTTTAAACTATTCTTGGGTGGATTTAGACGTATGGCAAGAAGCACTGTCCAGTTGAAACGTCCATTTAGCACCACCTAAAGAAACCCAAACGTTATCAAATTATTATAGAGCAAAAGCATTGAGCTTGATGTTGCGCAGAGTCCATAATAATTCCCGAAAATCGCTGTAAATCGCACACGACTAAAATATCCTCAAACACTGATCCTCCTCCCATTTGTCGACTGAAGCATTGTTTCGACTCTTTCCTTAAATCATGCCAATCATGTTTATAGCCATCTGGACCGTCAAGATTATTATTATTATTATTATTTTTTTTTTTTTTTTTTAACTTCTGAAAATATCCCTTGTTTCCATTCATTGTTTCATAACGCAACATTATTAGTCAATTTCAGTCTTTCTTCTTGATGATGTTTAAATAACTTCAGTGTTTTTAACAGTTTCATAAATTTTGCATTACTATTTGATTCAAGATTCTTCAAAACTGCTGAGTCCAATCGGTATCAAATGATCATATAGCATAAAGCTTGATATTGCGCGGAGTCCATACCTCCCGAAATTCGCAATAAATCACACATAACTAAAAGCCCCTAAAACCATTACTGACCTTAATTTCATTTGTTGACTGAAGCATTGTTTCGGTTTCTTTCTGAAATCATACCGGTAGTGTTTATAGTTTAGCTACTCGAACCGTCAAGATTAAATATTTTACACCTGAAAACATCATTTGTTTCCATTCATTGTTCCACAACATGAAATTTTTAGTCTTTCTTCTTGATGACGTTTCATTAACTTCGGTATTTTCAACAGTTTCATAAATTTTGCATTTCTGGTTTTGCAGAAACGTTTCAAATTTTCACAAGTAGAAAGACTATTTTTAGTTTATAATCGAAATATTTGTCGATCGACCTTTGCTGTCAAAATCTTTTTTCTTCCAGATCGTTTAATTTTATTTAAATCATTTTTCCCTTAATAATTATATTGTGAATGGCCGCTTTAGAAAACGTCATTAACTTAACTATTTCTCTTTCAGATTTACCAGCACCCTTATCAAACAAGATTTTTTCTTACTTCGGTCTCAGCTCAGACAAATTTTTACCCCAAGGTAACTCCAAATATATCCTGAATAATACAATTTAAACCTGCACATTTGCTTCTGCGAAATACAAACGCGTACATTTTATAATGATTTTGGTGTGACGTATTATATGCTAATTTCTTCAGGTGGTCATAATTTCTTAACAATCATTTTTTTTTTTTTATTAGTGTATTATAATTAAATATAATTTAAATTTTAATGTAGCAATTATGACAGAAAATGTTTTACGGTCAGTTTTAAAAGCACACCAATTTGTTAGTGGTCTTATAATTTTTTAACATACCGTGATGTCACAGTGATTGTAAAATGCAAGAAAACAGATTATTCACAAGAATCAAAATTAGAGATATTCACGAATACTTTTATTTAAGATACGGAAGATTTCCCAACACTGATTTGATAATGAACCATAAAATCTCGAATACTCTTTTAAATAAGGAACTAATTAAAAATAGAGAAATAAATTACAAATTGAAAGTAATTGTTATTTTAATTAACCCTTTGCCTATCCTATTTAATTTCATTCTTCTGGTCAGTGTCGCAAATTCAGGGACTTTTTATTCACTATCCACCACTAAATTTTAACTGTAACGGTTGTCTAATCCTTTCGAAAGTTATTCGTTCATTATGTACAGCCCTGAAAAAAATGTTAAGGCCATGCGAAAAACTAAATTTATTTCACAACCGCTGATATGAGTTTTATGCAAATTTAAATATAACACAAGAAAGGGCAATTTTAATTACATCTATATAAATTTTGCAAAAAATTAAATTATTTCTTATTTTAATATTTATTTTCTTTTTTCATATAAAGCTGGAAAAAATATTAAGGCCACATAAAATACATAAAAAAAAAAAAAAGATAATAATCTAAAAATTTCGACTTATTTTCAGTTAATTTAATCCTTTTTGAGATTATAAAATTTAAAAAACTTTAAAGTCTGGGAAAAAACTTCAAAATATTTACAAATACATATTGGAATTTTATGCATTTTCAAACACAATATAATGAACGACAGTCTTAAATAAATCTATAAAAATAGTTCAAAATTTAAAATTACTTTTTATTTTACAATTCATTTTTTTATTTAATACATGTACAAAACTGAAAGAAATAATGCACATAAGATAGTATTAAAAAAAACTACTAATAATCCAAAAATTTGCCCTTCTTTTCAATTAACTGAATCATTCTCGAAGTCATAGATTTAGAAAGTTTCTCCAAATTAATTAAAATTGCCTTTCCTTATGATATATTTAAATTTGCATAAAACTCATATCAGCGGTTGTGAAATAAATTAAGTTTTTCGTTTGACCTTAACATTTTTTCCAGGGTTGTATATCAAATATCACTCCTGAAAATTATTGTTGGTAGTTGAATAAAAAATTCCCTAAATTTGGCTACACACTGTTTAGAGCGCTTTAAAGCATTAGGGTCGGCAAAAGGTTAATTATTGAGCGAAAATGATTAGTCATCTACATTTTTTTTTTTTTTTTTTTTTTTTTTTTTTTCTGAAGTAGAAACATTCATTTTTAATTTTTATTGGGAAATGAAACAGTAAAACAAATAAAAACACCAATAAATAAAGAAGTACGATTGAGAATCTCCATTATTTATTTTTAACTGAAAACTATTATAAATTTACAAAAACTCTGGATAAACATTGCTGTACATTTATAGAAATTTTTTACATTGCACTTGTAGTGATGATTTATTTTACGAATAAATGCTGCTTAAGCTGTTATTTAGGCAAGTAACTGATATATTGTAGTATGTTTTTGATTGATATTCAGTATTTGAAATAATACAAAAAACAGAGACAAGAAAATAAAATAACTAAACTAAAGAAAAGAGTATCATCATTCTAGTTAAACCAACAAAAGTTAATATAGCTGTAAAATAAGATTTGTTATGGAGGAAAACTGGAATGAAAACAGAATTTAAATCTATTTAAGTTAAATTCATGAAAAGTAATTAGAAAACGGAAACCTATATAGTATTTATGTATTTTATTCTGATTGACTATAAAATTGACACAGAGGATGTTTACCGAACCGAGGACATTTTAAATATTAAAAATTATTGATGTTAGCATTGAAATGAAAAAAGCTCTATTGTAAATATTAAGCAAAATTATAAGTGTTTAAATTATTTTTTAACATTTATTTATTTATTTTATTATATATTAAATTAAACGATTTTAATGTTTTAAAATTTCTCCCTGCTAAGGCAATAAGAAAATTTATATAAAATTCCTTTGAGATAATTGAGGAATCGTACTTGTATAAGCATTTGGATTAAAGTTTGAGGGTTGAAGATATGTCATGGTCTACTTTACACCCATAACTTTTTCTAGATCTTCCTAAAAGCCTTTTAACTTATATTCAATGCAATTTAATAGTAAAAAAATAAATAAAAGCTAAAGAAAGCATCGTGGTCCATTTAAGAAAGATATTTATTAACTGCCTCTGTAACATAAAGTTTTCTTTGCTTATTAGCAGTATTGTTTGAATTCTACGAATAACTTGATTTTGTGAAGTTATTTATGTAATCAGGTAAATTAAAGTTGATAAAATTCGATACCAATAAGAAGAACTGTTTTTCATATTAAAAATCAGTATTTTTTCTTATCTATTTTCCTATATATTTTCTCGTATTGAATCTTTGATTCAATCCCGAAGTAGCATTCAATATGGAAACTGAATAACCAATTAGTAAATTCTGCAAAATTATCGAAATATGAAATTAATATGCTACGTATTTACGATGTGTTTTCTCAGAAGTGTACTGAATACATTAAAATCAGACATCTTTCCTTTACTTATTGAAGTAATTATTTTGGATCTGAAAAGAATTCTGATTTCCGATATTTATATCGAGAATACTTCAAACAAATAATATCGAAAATCACAGTCTAAGACAAAATACTAAAATCAAGATGAAACAAAACCTATTCGGCAGCTAGCCTAAACAAATAAACGTTGCAATAACCAGTCACTAAAAATAAATAAATAAATGACATAGACCATTCGAGAAATAGCGTTGTAGTATGGCGCCCATTTAGTTAGGTCCTTGCACTCCAAAAATAACACTGTTCACGGACTGCTATAAATCGCAAGAGTCAATGCGATTTAAGACCCTGCATCGAGTCTTTTCATCAACACCAGAATCGTTTCTTTCTCTATAAGCACGAAAACTGGACTCTTTCTCCTAGCATCTTCCTCTTCTATTAGGGATGGAACGAAAACTGGGAGGAGAGGCAGATAAAAGGGAGGAAAGTAAGCTGCAGAAGTCATGCTTCCATTATCCTGTAGTCCACTGACGTTAACTGAAACAAATGGGGCACACCAAAAACCATTTACGGAATTGCCTCGACCCATCTGGCATCACGTGGTCCAGACTCACTCTCTTCAGCCACGTGCCTTCACCTGAGGATGGAACGTTGTCACATCTCAGAGTTCTTTGTTATTTTCCCGCCCTTCGCCATTTTGCCCAGTTGGACTGTCCTGGAATGTCATGGATGGAAGGGGAAAAAGTCATGAAGAACTATAGTGTATTCTCATTGTAATTAGGCTGATGGGGCTCTTTTTTTGTTTGCTATTGCTTCTGATGTTATTGTCTGAGAATTCTGTTTTTATGTTTTAGTTATGGGTCTATATTACAGTTGTCTCCAACAAGCTGAGGACGAAATTGCTTTTCAGATAAAGTAACTTTCTATTCTTGTTTGTTTTTTGTCTTCCAATGTTAATTTAGAAAGTATAATCCTTTTATTTCTCTAGTTCGAAGTTTTCTTAAAAGAAGTTGTCTCAACTTCTTTTTTTTTGTATCTTTTTTTCAAAATGTTTTAATGACAACTACTTCCTTACCGTTGTTTCGTATTTGGTAAACGAAAAAATTAACAATTTAGATACCGCTTGTTCTCAAAAGTGAACAAATTTAAGAAACTTTACTTTTAAAAATATTGGTAAGTGTTTTTAAAGAAAAATAAAACTAATTATTTTTAATAATTTTAGAAGATTTTAACAGATCGATTTATTTCTTTTTCTTCTTCTTGTTATTATTACTATTATTATTATTATTATTTTAACTATATAGGATTGGAATTAATAAATAATATTAAACAATAATTCATTAAGCAATTTTTTTTTTTTTTATAAGAACATTTATTTATTACATTAACGTTTTTTTATTACATTAACGCCTAATAAACTTTAGATGCCTCAAATTCCTACAAGATTTTCATTTTATATGCAACTATATTTTATTACATAGCTGTCAAATATTTATAACGTTTTTGACTGAATATCTCCCAAATTTATTCTTATCATATTTTTTATAGACAAACCGAGGTTATAATAATAATAATTATTATTATTATTAATTGTAATAATAATTTGCGATTAATAGATCTATTAAGTGATCTTTTAAATTTTGATTTCATTAAATTATTTAAAAATCTATGCAAATGACTGTAATGCTCTCATTTCTCAACCTATTAATTATTGTAGACACGGAATTGGTTTTGAAGTTTTAAGATATTAATGTATTTGTAAAATAATAAAATTACAGGGTTTTATTTTATTCTTTGACATCCATAATGAAATCGAAATAGATAAAAATTTGGCTACTGCAATTTAAGTACATTCATTAAATTCAAATTAAAAACTTCTTGGTAAATTCTTTTAAAGAATTTAAAGCTAAGCTTATGGTATAAATATATCCATGATGTATCGCACATAAACTAACTGCATTTTGGTTTTTTAAAGAGTTGTGGGACACTCATTCTATGGACAGCTACCTTTATTTTAACTAATATGTACATAGAGGTAATGTTCACAGAAATGATAACATTTTCTTTTTTATTAAACAAGTATGTTATGATATTAACATGTTTGTAAAACAATAAAATGTTGAGATTTAATTTTTTTTTTTTTCGTTCGTAATATTTATCGAAATGGAACATAACTACTGTGTATACATTATATATATAGATATATATATATAGAGAGAGATTTTTTTTTTTTTTTTTTTTCACACAATTATAATTAAGGGTCATTCTACAAGAAACTTGTAATTTGATTTGAGTACAATAATTTTCAAATTTAAAATTTCCAGATAAATTCTTTTAAAATGTTTGAAAGTCAGCTTATAGCATAAATATATGTACAAACGTGATGCAAATTTTAATTTTTGTGATAAGTTTTCGTTAAAAAAAAAAAAAAAAAAAAAAAAAGACTATAAATAAAGCAAAAAGTGCTAAGGTAATACTGAATTCATATATTTTCTATGAAAGTACACTTATTTATTCCATACATGGGTAAAATAAATTATGTATATATACCTAGTCACACATATAATTCATTCCGGTATACTGTTAGTATCCTCTCCCCTCCCCCTCCCCCTCCCCGCACCACTATGCTTATAGAACAATTTTCTGCAAGATGTAATTACGATGAAATAAGAAGAAAAATTCTGTTTAAAAATAATGGTGTGAAAAATGGGCGAGTGCTAACAATACTCCGGAATAAATTATAAATATTACCAAGTATATATAGAAAAATAGAAATAATACAAGTCTGGTTTATGACAGTACACAGAAGCAATATATCAATTTCTGTAGATACATTTTTTATTCTTCTTTATAACATATTTAATTTCAAGAAATTTTAAGTAAATGTCCAAAAAATATTGTACTTTTACATGTAACATAGAAAATAATAATAATAATGATATTGGCAATAATTTAAAGATTATTGTTTTGTGACTTTTGAAAGTACAGGTTTTCAGTAGTATCACCTATAAGCACTTGCTTAGTTTGGGATTAAATATTTGTAAATGAATGATATTAACAAAATTACAACCTTCTGTCTGCCTTGATAAAATTTAAATTGCAAATTGTTTTCACTATGCAGTTTTTATAATTTGTTAAAAAAGAAAGCTATTTCAACTTGAAGTTAAAAATATAACAATGAACTTGAAGATAAAATTCATTCCTATATATATGGTTTTCCCCCATAAAAAATAAGCCAAAATCTTATACTAAATAAAATAAGGAATAACAAATAAGATAACTATTAAATATATATATATATATATATATATATATATATATATATATATATATTATATATGCGACAAAAAGTCTCATGAAACGTTTAATTATTATTAATCAATATAATTCATTACTTTCTTCTACATTCAATTAAAAAAAAGTATTGATATTGTAAAATTTTTCGATTACTGGCTTCAGATGCATTAACATGTTTTAAGATGTCCAGAACACGATTTGGCCAATTTTTAGAAAATTTTAGTCTGTTTGTGTTTATGTGACAAAAATTTTGGGGCAAATGTACCTTAGAAACAACTGCGCAGAATTTCATAAAGATTGATATGTAAATGCACCTTGACACAGATTAGTGCCTATCAACTTTTGGTGAAAATTACCCAATAGGTGGTGTTGCCATACCGTTTTTTATAAATTTTTATGGCAGTATAGGACAAAATTTCGTAAAAATTGTCTTAATTATTAATTATGAAATTTAAAAGAATTTACTATAATAATGATAGACAGCTAGGATTTTATTATTTTTATTATTATTATTGTATTATTATTATATGTAGGAGCATTACCCCCCCCTCCCCCCAGGAAAATTTTTAAATCTTTTAAAAGAACTCGTCAATACCTTTAAAACGAATGGTTGAACCATAGATTCACAATTTTAAAAAATGATCGATTTTTTTTCTTTAAATTTTAAATTAAAATAAATAATTTAAAAAAAAAAAAAAAAAATCTACGATGTCAAATGTAGAGCAAAAAATTGGCTTTCTTTGGAGATTTAATGTTATACTTCTCTGAGATGAAAATCCTCTGCATTAACCATGGAAAATAATTTAAATAAATAATTTGTATTATATGAACTTTTGTAAGAAAATATAGAAGAAAGTTTTTCGATAGCTACAACATACTAGTTTTTAACAGACATATACTTTTTTTTCAAGCTGAACATTTTTAAACAGTGTTAGAATTGATTTAAAAATGTCACTGGTCCCATGAACCAGTAAACATAAGAATATATCGGTTACTATTATCACCGTTACATTACGGAAAAGTCTTTTTAAAGTGACCAGTAAAAATCTAAACTTTTTTTCTGTTGGATATTTTGCACTCAGACATCAACTTTCAAGAAATATATAAAATAACTAGCTGACCCGACAAACGTTGTTTTGTCATATAAATTATTTCTAGAGAATATTTTGCTAGAAAAAAATAACTAACTTATCGTAAGTGTGTAAGGATGTAGTATATAAGTGAAACAGGTATGGAGCGCTGTGAACGGTGACTGTGAATTCCGATTATAACGTAAAAGGCATAATTACCGAAATTTTCGCTAATTGCTTCTTGCTACTTCCTACTTTCTACTTTCTACTTGTTATTTTAAACCTCCGCTGAATGTCAAACAGCACAAAATTTTATTTCATACGGCAAATATTTCAATTTATGAGAGAATCTCTGATAGCAACGAATTTCACATGAAAATTCCGTCTTTTCTGAATAAGCTGTAACAATCTGGACCGATTTGATGAAAATTTTTATCAAAAAGTTATTACAATATCTAACATCATTACATGTACATTTATCAAAATTCAATCAAACGATGCATGTGAGTATGTGTATAGTATTTACGAAGTGAAATGTAGAGTTCGTATTAAATAAAAACTTAAACTCGTTTTAATCAAAGGTGAAAAAGTTGAAACTCAATTTATTTTATAACAGGTATATTTTTTTAATCTACAAAAACTTAATTTACCATAATGCCATTGGATGTACAATATTTTTGGTTAATCCTTGAGGAGTATAAACAATCAAATTCGAAGGTTGTCCAACCCTGGAACACGCAACATATAATTGGCCATGAGAAAAGCACGGATTTTCTAAATCTAAGCCACAAATTAGGACCCCTTTGGTGACTTTAAATATTTTAAGCCATTTTTGCGATGAATTGAAATGGCTATCTCAATTGTGGAAATGAAGATCTTGGCAAGAAGCGTCCGAGCTACTTCGGTGCCAAATTTCAAATTTTGTCAAAGGGATCCGATACTAAAGGTGTTCCATACAAAAAATAAATAAATAAAATATCAGTGACATACACACGCACAAAAGTATGGGACCCCATTGGTGACTTTAAATATTTTAAGCCATTTTTGCGATGAATTGAAATGTCTATCTCAATTGTGGAACTAAAGATCTTAGCGAGAAGCGTCCGAGCTACCTCGGTGCCAAATTTTCTATACAAAAAATAAATAAATAAAATATCAGTGACATACACACGCACAAAAGTATGGGTCCCCTTTGGTGACTGTAAATATTTTAAGCCATTTTTGCGATGAATTGAAATGGCTATCTCAATTGTGGAACTAAAGATCTTGGCGAGAAGCGTCCGAGCTACTTCGGTGCCAAATTTCAAATTTTGCCAAAGGGATCCGATACTAAAAGTGTTCCATATAAAAAAATAAATAAATAAAATATAATAAATTAGCTACACAAATAAATTTGTAGGTTAGGGTGGTTGTTAATCAACGCGCGTGTAAATTTGATAGAAAATTATATAAAATACTCACTCCAATTTCGCACCAAATTTGCAAAATGTATAGTTTTTATGCACACTTCAAAACTCTTCAAACACTAATTACATCTTGATGTAATATTTCAATTAGGACACAATTTTTTGTGTAACAATAATAACACGAAGTTACAAAATATTTTCCTGAATTTGATCGCAGCACCAACTGTCGGGACAAAAAGGAATTACAATAGAATATACGCAAGCGAAGTGTGACGTCACTGACCGTCAGTGGATGCAAGGAAAAGATTTCCTATGGTAATCTCCCATTGGATTTTTTATAAAAAATTATGAAAAATCGAGGAAAATTATTTCTCGATTTTAATCCCCGTATTTGGGTATAGATATATATTAGTTATCGTATGCATGTGTTAGATTGAGTTATTTTGCTCTCAAATTGACAAAATTTTAATTTTAAATTTCAAAACTCTGTCTTCCTTGGCGTTTTTTGTATTTGGCGATCAAAAACGTAATACGAAAATATACATGCCAAATTTATATTTTCGTAATATGTATTGTACGAAATTGTTTCATAACCATTATTTTTGAAAGAAATTAAATATGTTCGCCAGATGATATGGCGATATTTTTTTTTCCGCCAAGGATGACAGAGTTTTGAGATTAAAAATTCAAATTTTATCAATTTTACAGCAAAAACAACTCAATCTAACGCATGCACATGATAACTAATACATATCTATACCCAAATATGGGGATTAAAATCGGAAAATAATTTTCCTCGATATTTAGTAATTTTTTACAAAAAATCCAATGGGTGATAAACATAGGAAATATTTTTCTTGCATCCACGGGCGGCCAGTGACGTCATCACTTCGCTTGCGTATTATTGAATATTCGATACTACGATCGTAGCGCAGTCTGCCGGATCCAATGTGAAACATTCCAAAATCAACAACAATTTATAAGGGATAAATTAATTAAATAAACAATTTAAATTGGACTGAATTGTAAATCTAAACCATTCTCGAATCCACCTGAAGACACACAAAAAATTTCATTAAACTCGGTCCAGCCGTTTAGGAGGAGTTCAGTGACATACACACGCACAAAAGAAATATATATAAAAAGATAAATACAAAGGCACAGCTTTAGTATAGGCCTCCCCCCACCCCCATGTCGACTTTAAATATTTTTGGCCATTTTTGTGATGAATTAACATGAATATCTCAATTGCGTAACTGACGATCTTGGTGAGAAACGTCCGTACTACTTCGGTGCCAAATTTCAAATTTTTCCAAACTAAAGTTGTTCCATACAAAAACAAAAAAGAAAAACTGTTTTATGATATATACAAAATAAAAATAAAAATTCTAATAAATTCAAAATTATTACTATTTACAATTAAGGTGAAAATATAAAAGAACCTTTATAAGTTACATATAAAGTATCAATTAAAACGAAAAATTTTGTTTTACTGTAAAAAAGAAAAGTACTACTAAATTAAATAAAAATTTTAAGCTAATACCAAGTATCTCTATGAAAATATTTATTTACACGCGAATATTTTCATGGTATATTATTTTTTTTTTCTAATTTTTATTGTTTATCACGCGAAATTAAAAATATTTTATTTCCGGAGAAAAATAAATAAACGTGAATTTTGTTTATTTTGGCATCAAATATATTTTTCTTTTTAATCATTTTAAAGTAAAAATGGAGTTTTTATTTAATATATTTTGATCCAATTATCCGATTGAACTGAATTGTAAATCTAAACCATTCTCGAATCCACCTGAAGACACACAAAAAATTTCATTAAGCTCGGTCCAGCCGTTTAGGAGGAGTTCAGTGACATACACACGCACAAAAGAAATATATATATAAAGATTATGAGTAATTTTCTACGATAGAAACGCAGCAAAATACTTCCTTTACCAGTTTCCAAAAAAGTACAGTTGCAGCAGAATAATAGTGAAAACAAATAACGAACCATATTTTTAAACATTTTAACTTATGCTAGTACATTATTATGACCACACATTTAACTTACATAAGTAGCAACGGTTTTCGTCTGATTACTTTAATCAGTATGTATTAGGTCTTTGCATAAATTCGTGCGGTTTTTTATTGCTTCATTTCATAAAAATACATCAAATCAAATGACAATTTTTAATCAAAATACTCTCCATTACTTTCTACAACCTTTGCCAATTTTTCGGGTAACAAATGTATACTACGGCAATAGAAGCTCTCGTCTTGGGAGGCAATAAAATGATCCGCGTCCGCACGAATTTTGCAACGCCCTAATACATTATTGATAAATTAGATTGTAAATTTTACAATATTTCGATTCCCATAAACACATTCAATTGTATACGGGAGGCCGATGAATTTTTATGTTTGTTTAAACAGAGAATCAAACTCTCTCTATCAATCCCACTGACGACTAGATTTTACTCATTGCTGATCCTATCAATTTTTTGGTGATCTCAGAGGCCAGCGAACCACTATCCTGACAACACATATTCTCCACAGGTCCACAGGATATTCTCAAAATGCCTTGAGGATGATATGACATCCCAAAGACATTTTCAGGATGTACTGTGAATAAATGTACCGACAGAGAAGGAATTTCAACACTGTTTTTTAATCATCACTTCCCCCCCCCTTCCCTCAATAACTGAGGACCAAATCACATAGATGAAGGTGTAGAAATAAAAACACCATTTAGTTTTATATAATTCGTATTTTTTTTTTTTTTTTTTTTTTTTTTTTTCAAATACATATAGTTTACATATGTTTATATTTATAAACTTTTTATTTTTCAGGAAAAATTTCTCCATCCATGAAATGGAGTTCATCTCACTGTCCTCAGCAGAAACCAGCAGTAGCTGCTATCAGTCCTCTAACGTCGCTCGCCTCATCATGTCCTTCTTCATCATTTGGTGGTGTACTAGGTTCAGTTCCTTATTCCTTGTCAACTATGGACACCAAGCCAGCTTTAGCTTCCATGTTTTGATTGTTAATTCACAAATGACTAATTAAAAAAAAAAAAAAAAAAAAAAAAGGTTATTCTGATTATGAGTACAGAAAATAACCTTTACTACTTGGTAATCAATACCCCAAAACAACAAGAGAGAAGATCTGTAAATATAGAATGATTTGTATATGAGTTTTGAAAAATTATATTTATTTTCCTTCCCATATGTAAATTGGTGGAAGCATCATAAAAATTTCTGTAACAGATGAACTATCTTATCAATATCGTTTAAAATTAATGAACTGCGTTGTAAATATTAATCTTCTTTTTCTTGTACATTTACAATACAGGTATCTATTGTATATTCTTTAAAAAACAATTTAAAATTAAACTGATAAAATGAATTTAATTCTATATATATATATACATATATCTTATTAGAAACTTGTGTATTATTTTTCGCAAACGTATCCTTTTATCTTATATGTTTGCATTCTATATCGCTTTATTATATTTTGTTAGCTATTATTGGGAAATTTAAAGCTTTAAAACAGATTTATCTCAAATTTAAAATCAATTAAAAGGTTTTTGCTTAAATACTTTGCTTTATTCGATTTTAATTATACAATTTTTTAATTAAAAAGGTATTTTTTATTATTCTTTGAGTATTGAGTTTAACTTGAAAAAGATAAAACAATTTCTTTTTTCCTTAATATAGTTAATTTACGCATTTTTTCTTACTGTAAAAGTATTGTTTTTATAGTTAAGCGATAAAGTTTTTATTTCCCTCTTTGAAAAACAAACAAAAAATATACATTTTTTAACATATTTATTCATATCAATTTTGCGGCTCTAAAAGCTGCGCAATTTAGGAGCAAAGCGGACTTTTTAAAAGAATTTTTTAATTTATTAAATGTTTTAACTAATATGATTTGTAAAAATCCTACATTACAGTTTAACTTAAAATAAAATTCTTCGTAAAATATACACAGCAAAAATTTGAAATCACACTCACACTGCCAAACTTTAGCTGTAATTTTTAGGTTGAGTCGTAAATTTCACGGCAAATAAACGATAAATAACGGTAAATATGGCAAACTAAATATAAAAACTAAACTATAAAATTTATGGTTAACGTTTGGCAGCGAGGTTTCAGTTTTTTTACAGTATAACAATAGTACATGTATTTGGGGTAGAATGCCAGGTACAAAAATTGTAAAAATAAATAAATAAATAATTAAATAAAATTGTATAGAAAGTACGTGTAAAGTGGTTTTAAAAAGTTGCTACTTTTAGACAATTTTCAATATTATTAATTTATATTAGAATATTCTTCATTCAAAAAGTTCCTTTTTGATATATGATAAAGAATCATATTCTATATGGAAAAAAACATTTATCAAATACATAAAACTCTGTCGTAAATTTTTGTTTGTAGTCACCGACCGCCACAGCCCATGTTATTCCGTAGAGAAATTTGTTTTCACAATCATTCATTACTTTTTTTTTTTTTTTTTTTTTTATAATTCCTTTTACACTTTCAGAAAATTCACAACCGTAAAGTTGGTACTCATTTTTCAAAAAAAGTTTTTTTTTTTTTTTACATGTTTTACATTTTATTTTTTAGCATTAGATAATGAGTAATTTTCACCATACAATAACATGGTCATTGGCTGTTGGCGAAGATAGGTATTGCTCTGAAAAAGCTCACAATAATCTCGACGATAGCTGCAGCCTATATGTCATTCTATGGGCAAAATTTTTCCACGATTACTCATTACCTAACTTTATATATATATATATATAATTCCGTTTATACGTTCAGAAAGTTCGTTGCATTGGTAAAACAGATCGAAATTCAGCTTTTGTAATATTACAGGCCTCTTGTGTAAGTATATTGGGTTAATTTTTCTATTTTTAAATTTAAAAATAAATAAAATAATTAATTTTTCGGAAAGCAAGTTCTAATTTAACGGTTGCAGTTTTCTGAACGTATAAACGGAATTAAGAAAAAGAAGAAAAAAAAAAAGGTTAGGTAATGAGTAATTGTGGGGAAAAAAATTGCACATTGAGTGACCTATAGGCTGCAGCTGTCGGTGAGATTGTTGTCGGCTTTGAAGAGCAAGACCGTGTTATTATATGGTGGAAACTTGCTTATAGAATTAATAATTGTTTACTGTGTTTTTATGATTCCGTTTTCATAGTCAGAAAATTCACAATGCTCAAATTTCTTTTTGTTTTTTATTCTATTTCATTTTTAAACAAACAAAAAGAAAAGAAAATGCACCTGTTTCATTTTTCTTATGTTATAGCTTTAAAATGAAATATATATAGGTAAAAAAATTAATCAATATTTGGAAAATGTTAAATTTAAGGGTTCTGTTTTTTCATAATGTGAAAACGAAAAAAAAAAAATAAATAAATAAAAATAAAAATCTAAAGTGTTAGACGAGTTATTCGATAAACAAATTTTGCCATAGAATAACACGAGCTTTGGTTGTCCAAGAGGATAGGTATTGTACGCTCTTAAGTTATATTTTAAAAAATGTTTCAATGTTCAATTTATACTTTTGTTTGTATAAAATTGCTGTGTAAAATTTTTCAGTGAATTCAGTTCTATCTCAATTTCATATATTTTTGTGAGGGTGAGGTACCTTTGACGAAAACAGATTGACTGTCTTTAAAAATAAATAAATCTTTAATTTTCTCACTCTAAACTTGAGTTTTCTGCTTGTTTATCAGAACAAGAAAAGTATAGTCCATTCATCCACTGAACTGCGAAAATTTAAATGAACATTTTTTCAAATTTTTTGTATGTATAAATGAATGTACGCAAAATGATCTATAACTTCAAAACTCCATTGAATATTTTTAAAAATATACTTCTTCATATTAAATATAATAATAATAATAATAATAATAATAATAATAATAATAATAATCCGCTTTTACTATTTTGAAAATCCTTTAAAAATATTTTAATTTGGAAAAACGCACTTTTTCCTAACCGACCTTCTTAATTAAGAATTAAGTACTATGTATTTAATTATCATAAAAAGTATCAGTCCATGTATACATAAATTACATGAGTTTTTAAGACGCAAGGCATAAAATCTTGGGAAAATATGCATTGATTTATTATTTTAAATCCATAAAATTTTAATGAAGACTTTTTTTTTTAAGTATATTTTAATGAGTGTTCTTATAAAGTTTTGTGCATAGGGATGAAATAACGTTTACAATAACAGGTTTTTAAATCGAAAACTAACTTTGATATTTTCAAAGGTACCTGATCTTTAAACATCAAAAATAAATAAATAAATAGCCTTAACACAAATATTGAAATTAATTAAGAGAAAAAATTACTTTAAGATTTTTTTAAATAATTCATACTTATAAGAAGTTGTATGTGTAAATAAAACTTTTTTAACAACATTTGTCAGTTATTGTTTACGTATGTAAATATGTATTTAATAGTTTGTATAACTGTAATTCAAAACTTCTACCTACAAATTTCTTTTTTTGAAGAAACAATTTAATTTCATGTGCTGAAACATTAAATGTGTGACTATATCATGTAATTGTAAATACACTCGAATATTTTATTAAAGATGTCTTTGTTTCTGTGTAATAGTTTGTCGTTAATTTGATTATCACATGCGCGTTGCGATGTTAAAGCATTATCATTTAAAAATATAATCTAGTGTGCACTCACACGACTTTCTCTCACCCTGTTTTCAATAATATAAATGTTTTTCAAATGTTTTCAGTAATAGTAAGTCAACAACAATCTCACCCACAGCTTGCAAATTAAAGGGTAAGATATCAAGTACTGTGTATAAACCTACTTTAAAATGAGTTCAAACTTGGTACAGAAACGGTTTTATTTGAGCAATTCTGTAGGGGGAGGGGGCTGCTGCCCCCCTCAAACCCCCGTTTTAATATAGTACTGCATTTATATAGCATTCAAGACTGTCATTAAATTTAGAAAATTTCTCCAAATTATTCAGACAACTTGCACTCGCACCATTCTGACAACTTTTACCTGTACAGTTCCTTGAAACCTATCAATATTGATCAAGTAGACACCTCATATGAATTCAAAATACAATATTTGAATTGTCTACAATTATATTTTTAAATTACGCTGATAACAAACAGACATACAAAAAGATAAGCCAATTAAAACTTGACTTTAATATTCAGGAAACCTCAAAACGTGTAATCATACAAAAAAAAAAAAAAGAAAAAAGAAAAAAGAAAAAAAAAAAAGAAAAGAACACTGAAAAATCTAATTTAAAAAATACTTTATTTACCTTATGGGAATTAATCTTCATTCCTGAGCAATTTTTCTTGACACGGTAAAGTACTTGGACATGGTAACATTCAGTAAAAGGTAATTCTCGTTTAAATATTTGAAGCCCTATTTGTTTCTATAAATTATGTACACAACACATTATGTAATTAAATATAATCCTATATTAATAACACAAAGCACAACCTGAAATGCACTTTTTAGTAATTCCCAAGCAATTCCAAGTATAGTCCTACTAAATTCTATTTATTTTGGGTGGCTCTGAAAATGAACGCTGACTGATTATACGAAACATGTTTTTATGCATAGTAAAAATATAGGTTCGTTTCATTTTGTTTGGTGCAGCCTATAAACTATACCAAACAAAAATAAATTTCACTCGTGGGCGTAATGTATTCGAATTCTCTTGGATATCTCTGTACACGAATCATTTGCTTGATCTCAACGAAAAGTTTAGTATAAGCAGGATACATATTATACATAAACTGTATGATGATGCATATTTAGAATATCGAGTCTGGACTTCCTGCTACTATTTGTTCTTGAGATATGCTGATAGCACATATTCACGCTCATAGATACAGACGCACACACAGACCTGAGACTACGAGTAAAAACCTGATTTTCCAATTCAGTGTGACTCGAAACGTGTAAATATAACAAAAATTCACTTTCGAAAATGTAATCCAAAAACAACACTTTCTCTACTATACAAACACACACACACACACATATATATATAATATAAGTAAGAGTAAGTAATAATTAATAGTTTTAATATTTAGACGAATTTGAAAAAATGAACAAAGCTAAATAGTAACGTGAATATGTGTCATAGTTACCAACTTATGCTTTTGAATACCACTATTTTATTCAATTAAATAAGAAAAGGATATTTATCTTTGCTTATCTAATTGAAAAAATTTCAGTCTTTAAAAAGCAAAATATTTTTTACAAAAATAGTGGTGTTCAAAATGCGTCAATTATGATATGTCGTTTTGTTAACATATTCTTGCAATTTAAAATTAAAGGTTAAACTTTCAAAACTAATTTTTATTTACTTCCGTGACCTGATTGCCGTAAGTAATGGAAGTATTGTATTCAGTTCTTTTTATTCTTTTTTCTTTCTTTCTTTTCTTTTTTTTTTTTTTTTTTTACATTTTAATAACTTGGAAAAAAAAATCTACTAAATATGTTTACGCATATATATAAAGTGTACCTGTAAAGAATTTTATTAATATTGAAAATAGTGAATTTTGCCTGGAGCTTTTTAAACTCTGAAAACATAAAAAATTTCATTTCTCAAAAAAAAAAAAAAAAAAAACAGATTTATATAAACATATATGTAATAGCTGTGAATATCTAATAAGTGTGTACAAAAATAATTTTTATAACATAAATAAACAATATAATATTATATAAATATTTATAGTTTAAATAACAATATAGCGCTTTTGTTGAAAATGAAAAATGAACCTTCTGTTACATTTTGGTGAATTTCATAATTTGAGTTTTTAAACACGTTATCTGTTTCTGTGCCGTAGCAAGAAAGAACAACTGTTGCCCCTAGACATGTATACAGAGCCGATGCACCATCTGTTAATCAGGCCCTCGGAATCAGCTTGAATTTGCATAGTTTTATCAATATCTAATTATTTAATATGCATTAAAAAAAAGAAAACACGAAGAGCATTAGCACTAAATTCAGTCCTAAAAATGAAACTTCGACTAAAAACAAATATATTGTAAATGAATAATACTCATATAATAAAGTGATAGCGTACCTCAGACTCAGACTGACTATCGTTCATTTATCATACCTATTCCCAAAGTATATATCATTATCATTCATTATTATCATTATTAAGACATTTTATTTAGTTTTACATATAGATTTTTTAGTTAAACTTATATGTACTATGACCTTGGTTTCTCGGAAACGGCTCTAACGATTTTGATAAAAAATTAGGATTCAGGGTTTTTTTAGATGACAACCAATATGACTTACCACATCTTTAGAAAAATTTGCGGTCACCGGTATCCTGTGCTCTACCCGGGACATCAACTTGTTTTTCTTGGAAAATGTTACAACATAAAAATTTAAATTTAAATTTTATTTATTTATTTATTTATTTATTTCTTAGAATACAGTTTGATTTGAATTAGTCTCATCATCGTGAAATTTCGTGTTCACTTGCAACCCTTGCTCTGTCAGGGACAAAATATGTCAGAAATTTTACTTTCTTGAAAACTGCTAAAACGATTTTGATAAAAATTTAGACTTCTTAATTTTTCGATATGACAATTTGATTTGAATTACCTATATTTTCAAGAAAATTAGCTTTCGCTGGTAACCTGCTCAATATCCTGAGCAAAATATAGCAGAAACTTGATTTTCCTAGAAACTTCTCGAGCGATTTAATAAAAATTTAGAGTTAGGACATTTTTGAGATAACAATTCGATCTGAATTATCCTCATCTTCAGGTAATTTACCGGTCACTGATAACCCGCACTCCATCTGATACAAAAATGTGGCAGATATCAGGTTTCTTAGGAAACGGCTCTAACGATTTTTGTAAAAATTATAGATCAAGGAATTTTTAAAATTTCAAATCTATGTGTCTTATTGTTCTTCTCTGAAATGTAAGTATATATTAAAGCCAGTAAAAACTACAACGTCAAAAACGCCAAAGAAAAACATTTGGGAAGCATACAACTGTTTGGGTAGCCTTAAGCGGACCGTCTTCAGTGCATAGCGAATTGGTGCACTGAATTTAGAATTTAGATGCAAAGAATTTATGCACTGAAGACGGTACGTTTAAGGCTACCGAAACAGCTGTATGCTTCCCAAATATTTTTCTTTGGCGTTTCTAACATTGTAGTTTTTACTTGTTTTAATAATCCAGCGCCAAGTCTCGTTTTAATGTAAGTATATATTGCTAAAAATTTAATCAGTAAAAAAATATCTCTACAATAATAATTTACAAAAACGAATCTCTCTAAGTACTCTACAAATGCCTTTTGCAGTGATTCCGAGTGAAAAATTAGTGATTCAGGTATTCTTATACTATTAAAAGAGCAATTTTTGTATACTTATATATATACTTATTAGTACGACAGAACTATTGTTTTCAGACAGCGATTTTAACATTGTGTAAATTTGCAGTAGCTCACTTTGAATCAAGCATATGTATAATATGTCAGATTTTAATTCCCAATTTCGAAGCAAACGTTCAACCGTTTGCTTTGAAAATTGGTAAACTTATTAATCATGACAAAATCTACCTAACTGTTTTAATTGGATAATTGGTTCAAAAGATATTCAATAAAACACCCCGTTTCAACTTTAAATTATTAAAAACGAAAAAACAAGTTGATTGTAAATCTCAGCATTTTATTGCCAGAACGTCAATGAGACTCCAAACATTAGTGAAACGTCAAGCCGAAAAGTCAGTGAGATATTTCCACTGTTAAGACTAAAAAATTTATTATGTCTGTATGTCTTTATGTATGTACGTCGCTAGTGGTCACAAAAAATCATCCAATTGGCTTGAAATTTTGTAGAAATAATTATAAGTTACATGGAATTAGCTGTTTAATTTTTAGTGCATTGTTTTGACTCGTCTATAGAAACATAAAAGAATTTTATGCCATTACAGTCTATGGACGTCATTTCTTCAATGTGTTTTTTAACATCATTAAACTGCATTCTTGCAAGAAATTAACATACATTATTAAAATTAAGCATTTTGCATCAAAATGATAAAGGCATCAAAACGTGTAGAAAACTGTGTACGTAGAATCAAGAAAAAGAGAAAAAAAGAGAGAGAGAGAGAGAATACGGAGCTGCCCAAAAGAATTGCAATACCAAAAATGTATTACGCATAGTATGTACTAGATGTGCCTTTTCGGTAATGCTTTATTTGGGGGTAATTGGGGAAGAAGGTAATTCAGTTAAAAAGAAAAAAAAAAGTTCAACAGGTGGTTGAAGGAGGGGGGGGGATGTGTGAGCTTTCTTAAATATATATATATATATATATATATATATGTATCCTCGGTGGACTTGCAATTTGTTATAAGTATTTATGAATTCCATGGAATTAGTAATGTTTTTGGTGCATATGATGTTTGTGCTTCAGATACAAGGATACACAAAATCATTTTGAAACATTACGGTCGATGGCTGACATATATTTTAAATACATTTTAACTTGATTTGACTATTTTCAATTTAGTGAAATTATTATACATTTTTCCGGTGCCTAAAATTTAGGATTTCTGCAGAAAATTACATGCAAAGACTAAATAAGTAATTACACTGTTAATAATAAAGTTAACGTTTCACTCAAAACAAGATATCAATTTATGTAAATTTAGTTGCAACTTATATTTAATACCACGTTTTACAACGTTTTAGTAGTAAGCACTACTATATTGGCAAAATTTAGCATCAAATTTCGAAAATTATTGATTTCAGGAAATTTGCCTACGTTTTAACCATTTTATCATGATTTTATTAACTCGCTTTCTTGTTTGTTTGTCCAGTACAAATCTTGCAATCGATTTTTAACTAACTTCCCGACTAGCTAAACATTTGAAACTTTTAGAATAGTTCAGAAGACGATGACAATGCATTTTTTTAATACTTTTAGCCATTTTTAAGTATGTTTGAAATTTTCTTATAATTGCTCTTTTTGTGACGCATTTGATCATTTTCTTTCAAGTTAGATGGGATAATTCATCAAAAAAAAAAGTATTTATTAATACATAGAACTGTCAACTTTATATGTTCAATAGAAAATTTAAAAACGGGGTACATAAAAAGTTCTTTTTATCTTGTAATTATTTTAGTGAAACATTCAATTTTATTGTTAAGATTATCATCAATTAAATTCTTCCTTTCTTCCTTCCTAAGTTACGCTATGGGATTTTCCTTCCTTCGTTTTTTTTTTTTTTTTTTTTTTTAATGTTACTCGTTGAACATGTCGCCTTTTGGCTGAGTGAGCAATTTTTTTGAAAAAAAAATAATTTAAATATTTTATTTCATTAAGTAAATTTATAACTCTAAATTTCGATCTCTAAACGAAGTATTTAAACTTATTTTTTCAAAAAATTTGCTCACTAAGCTAGAAGGCGACAATAAGTCAAAAAAGAATTTAAAAAAAAAAGAATGAAAAACTTCATTTTTAATGCGATATTCTTATAAAACGAAGAACGAAAATCCGTTTGGGGAGAGAGAGAGAGAGAGAAAGACAGAATCTGAGAGATGTACAGCCTTTTAACACCTTGACAGGACATCTTCTCGACAGGACATCATCAAGAGGATGAAAGGACATCCCAGTGACATCTTCATCATATACTATGAATAAGTGCGCTGTTATGGCAGTGTAGTTTAATCAATAAAAGAATAGCAGTAAGTTATGCGTGATATTATGCGTGATAACTATTGAATGTCTATTTTCAATATATGTTATATTTATATTGGGTGATGAAAGCAAAGTTACACCAACTAGTTAAGGGGCTGTGGTAGCAATCCTCATCCGCTTGCAGAACCATATCTCATCATTGAATAAGTTAATCTTCTATATACATATACTATAGTTCACTAAAAATTACACATACGATATATCACTAGTAATTACTATTAACGTGACGTTGAAACTCCTAATATGTAAATGCACTACCCCAGTTACTAAACAATTCAGATATATTTATGAAAATTAGAGGGTGAATAGGCAGATATTCAGAGGGAATAATAAATAAAAATGTTGAAAAAATATCTGTCATAGACTCTAATGTATCGGAAAACTTTTTGTAAGTCCCTGTACACAAAGAGTTGCAGTCTTTATACTACTTTCAATCGTTTCAGAACATATCATTGGGAAATTAATAAATATACATATATATCAGTTTCAAGATATTCCAAATATATTTTTGGAAATTGGAGCAGTGACAGATAATCAGTTAGATGAATCGAAGTGATAGTCATTTTTAAACTTTGTTGAACCCTGTTAAAACGTGAAAATCCACTTCCATCAATTTTCAATTATACCCTGATGTATCTGAATATTTTTGCACCACACTGGAAAAAATAATCAATGTTAACTATACCATATTTTGTAAAAAAGTAAATGAATAAATAAATAAAATAAAACAAAATAAAATAAAATAAAATAAAAAATAAAAATAAAAATAAATTATTTTTTAATAAGACTGTGCTCAGTGCACGTTTCTTTCATTCATTCTTTCTTTCTTTCTTTTTTTTTTTTTTTTTTTTTTTTTTAACTTTCTCTTACCCATATATATCGTAGAGAAAGTATTACTTTGGGGTAAAGTTTTCGAAATTGAGTTTATGTTATATTTACACGTTTTAAGGTTCCTTGAATCCGAAAATCATGTTTTTAGCGGTTTTCTGTGTGTGAGTCTTTTATTAGCATATCTCAAAAACGAATTGTAACTGAAAGTCAAAACTCGGTATACTAAATTTAGTATATCATATAATAATGCTACACTAAACTTTTCGTTGATATCAAACAAAGAATACAGGGACATCCAAGAGAATTCAAATATATTATGTCTACGGGAGTAAATTTCTGTTAAGTACAATGTAACATTTATAGGCCGCCCTAAAAAAAATGGAATGAACATATTTTTTATGTGCATAAAAGTACGTTTTGTGTAGATATATGGAAATCATTCATCATTCATTTGCAGGGAGAATTTGGATATATTGGGGCAACACAGGCAAATTGCTGGAAGTGTATTTCGTTTTGCGTTAGGTATTTTTCATATAAAACGAAATTTAAATACACAATGTTAATAGACATATAGTTAATATACAGGGTTACCCAAAATTAAGCTCAACGTGCTTTTCTATTGAATGTAATGGATAAATTGCTTTGCTAAATTTTATTGTGCCGACGAACACTGATCAGGAAGGAAAATAAATTTTTCATAGCTATGCTATAAACAAAGCTCTTTTTAAAGTTCCATTTCGAACTCTTTTTTTTTTTTTTTTTTTGTGCAATATCACGTTTTGAGGTTCTCGGAATACGAAAGTAAATTTTTTTAGCGGTTGATCTGTATGTATATCTGTTATCAGCGTAACTTAGAAACAAACAACTGCAATAAATTTAAATATGTATTTTGAAATTTGTATTAGGTTGGCAATTGTAAAAAATTGATCAAGATTAAGAAATTTGAAAGCAAATTAATAACAGCCTTGATTGTTATTATTATTGTTTTTTTGTTTTTTTTTAATGTAGGCAATATAATTGAACGAGGTATTGAGGGGCGGGGGTTGTTCCTCCTCACACAGACTGTCAACTAAAACTGTCCCTAAATTTACTTTAGATTATTTTAAAAGTAGATTGAACTTTCTTATCTTAACTTATTGATCTTACGACCTAATCTGCAAGTCATTTTTATAGTATTAAAATGCAGGGTAAGAGAAAGTCGTACTAGTGACACACCAGATTATTTTTAATAGTAACGCGTAAAAAAATTCGGATATTACGTTGCTGTTTTTTATGTGCTAATAACGCATATAATTTCAATCTACTTGGAGAAAAATAACCAAGTGGTAAAAAAGTGTGTCGCATAAATCCTGAAATATTTTTCAACTGCACTTATCCATTCCATCGTTTAAACTTCAATCTATTTTATTTACTATACTGCTTGCACTTTAGAATGCGTAATTTTTTTAATTATGGAGGAAGAAATTGTGTGAAAGTTATCGTTATCATTTTAATTTTAAAGATAACACTTAAAATTGTATTGGAGCAGTGTTGCGTAAATATTACATATACATGATATAATGTGGTGAAACTTTAATATAAAAATAAATAAATAACATAACATAACATAACATAACTAAAGATGCAATTTTTATTTATATCCTATAATGTATCTAAATATTTTGTGTGACCAACCAATCACTATGGCTAATTTTAACATATTTAAAAATAATCTAAATGAATAAATAAATAAATAAAAACCTCATAACACAACTAAAAATGCACCTTGAGAATTTCCATAATGTATCTGATTTTTTTTTTTTTTTTTTTTTAGCATGTAAACCAATCATCAATACTAACCAAAATAATAATATGTAAAAAAGAAAAAAAAAAAAAAAAGAACTCATAAGTAAATGACAATAACTTTAACCTATTTTTACTTATATCCCGTAATATATCTGAATATTTTTACGTTTTCCTGTAAATCAATGATTGGTACTAATCATATGATGTTCAAATAATAATGAATACAAAATATTTTAAAAGCTCATTACACAGTTTAAAATATTTTTTGAACACTTTACATAATACCTCCGATAAATAATTCGCGGTTCAGTGGATTTCAAATCTAAGAAATAAAAGAACAAATTAAAATGCCGGATTGCTTTAAGCAAGAGAATGAAAAGGGGAGAACGATGCATTTTTTTTCTTGAAATTTAATAATCATAATGAAATTAGAAATTCTATATACATTTTATACATTATTTGCAGAAAAAAATACTTAAAGGAACATTAGTTCCAAATCTAATAAACTCTCATAATGAGAGATCGAAAAATTCCATCTTCGAACGGAGTCGAAGAATCAAAAATCTAAAGTCTAAACAGTCTAAACTAAAGCTTTTATTGGCTGTTGCCAAAATCTAAAACAAAAACATTTAAGTTCTTCTGTTTTCTGTCAGCGGCGTTGTATTCAAAAAATAAATTTGGGTTTCTACCAACGAGATTTCTACAAAATTTGTACTTAAGTCTTGAAAATCTACTTTCAGCGATTTCAAAATTATTTTGTAATTGTGATTTACTAATTATCCAAGGGAATTTAACTTTATATCGTTTATTTTCATACTTAATTTCCGATTCAAAATTTTTCATAATTTTATTTTCGGAAAGGGCAAATTCTTCTCCAAATTCCAAAAATTTTCTATTTGTTTTGACAACAAATTTTCTTCTACTGAGATACTCATGGTTAATAATTCAAGAGAATCGCTTTTAATACCCTGTAAAACCCAACCAAACACAGTTTTTACTGTTACTAAATTTTTATTGATGCGCCAATTATTACCTAACACAATTTCGTAATAATAATCGACTCCTATCAAAAGTGTAATGCTTTCTTTACTATTAAGTATATCAGCTAATTCTAAATTCTGAAAATTATCATTTTTCGTTATTTTTCCAATTCAGGGGGAGGGTGAATGAACGATCCAGAAATTTCCTCAGTAATTAAAGCTTCAATTTGAATAAAAATAATCCTGATCATCTCTAAATATTTTTGTGTGATAAACCAAACATTAATGCGTGTTATACAGTATTCAATTTAGGAATCATGCTTTTGGGCATCCGAATAACGGGTTCTAATTTCATTATGTTTTAACCATGAAGGTAGAAAGAGTTTTTTTTTTTTTTTTTACTTGTTTTTGTTTTACTTGTTTTTTTTTTTTTTTTTACATGATTACCATGCATTTCTCACTATAGCGTTTGGAAATTAAAAAAGTGTTGAAATATGATCAAGAGAAATACCTTTTTCAGTCCATAATGTACTTGAATTATTTTGTCTGTCTGGGTATAGAAACCAATTTTTCTACAACTTTCAACAAGCAACATTTTACAATAAAGCTGAAAAATGTAAATAACATAATATATGTGACTCATAATATGTGTATAAATTTTCATCTCAAACAAATAAGGCATTTAGACATTATCACACTTTGCAAAATTTGGGCACACAGACTATAATCACAAAGAATATTTCTTTGTGTCCCTGTAAAAAAACTATGTACTAGATTCACCAAAATCAAAATGTTTTGTGCTATGGGGAACTGTAACATGTGTACCAATTTTCAGCTCATTTGAACAGAGCGTTTAGACACTATTGTGTTCACCACATCATTTTCAAAATAATAAACATGAATTCAGGAGACCTCAAAAGTGTGGAAACCCAAAATCTCAAAATCGTATTTTTGAAATGATTAAAATACTTTCCTCCTGATAGTTTTCTGAAAGTAACAAACTGTTGAAATGTGATCAAGAGAAATATCTTTCTCAGTCCATAATGTATTTGAATTATTTTATCTGTCTAGATGTAGAAACCAATTTTACTACGACTTTCAACAGGCAACATTTTACAATAAAGTTGTAAAATTTAAATAACATACAATTTTTTTTAAAAATTCTAATAAAACTTGGAGGCACGTGAATAGTCTTTGTAGGAAGATTTTACTCTCTTCTATTTGCTACAGATAATTATAATTTTTTAGCCCCCACCAGTGGCTGATCCAGTGATTCTGTTCTTTGAGCTGGAAGACGAGAAGTACCAGGTTTGATCCCAGATCATGCTTGTCAACCTAGTGATTCGAAGTTTTCTGCAATTTTTTTTTTCTTTAATTTGCATGAATATGAGCTAGAATTCCTTAGAAAGATCCCCACTGAGGCCATCTTTTCTTAGGTCCAGGTCCCTTCTATAGACAGTCTTCCTTAATTCAAATACCATATCATGCTTGTAATTTTTATCAGAATATTTTCAAATTTAAACAAAACATTAGCATTTCAAAAATGAATTCAGAAATCTACGTTATCAATATCTTATGATAGAAATAATACTAAGCTGAACTGTTGTTCTGGTATATAAAATATATTTTGAAAAACAAAAGTATTCCTGAAAAGATTTCAAGATTAAAAGAATATTAATGATTAACAGGGAGCTATATTGACAAATTATGTAAATTTGAATTAAATTCATTATAGTTAAATTCATTTAGAATTTATTTCCTAAATTAAGATTTTTATTAATGTAGAAGTCCACCACTATAAAGGTCTAATATTTAAAGGTACAGTGGGTCGGTCTTTTTACAAAGGTTTTACTGTATTGCATTTTTAATCAATAATTTTTGCATTCCACCAGTGGTTTAGAGGTTCTTTTCTTGAAGCTGGAAAACTGGAAGTACCGGGTTCAATTCCAGGTGGCGCTTATCCCTATAGCCATTCGAATTTTGCCACGGTTTTCTCCGAAACTCATGTACACCCCCACATAGGACATCTTCTTAAAAAGAATTCTCTACTATACACAATCGGTAGTAACCCGAATAACATGCCTACTTATAACTTTTATTGAAATATTTTCACATTTAAGTGGAACATAAGTACTTCAAAAAGGAATCCAAAAAACCTTACATTATAAATAACTTAGGAGAGAAATAATACAAAGCTAAGCAATTTTGTTATGTTTGGTATATAAAATATTAAAAAAAAAAAAAAAAAAAATCCATAAAAGCTTTCAAGTTTAAAATAATATTAATGATTATCAGAAAGCTATACAGACAAATTATTTATAGAGCTAAAGTCTTTTAGAATTGGTTTTTTGCATTTATGATTTTTTGAACCTCTATTTAATGACCACCTATGTAACCGTCCAAAATTTAAAGCTACAGTTTGTAGTTTTTTTTTAGAAAGGTTTTACTGTATTCTATTCCTAACCAATATCTTTTTGTGATAACTGTAATTTTTAACAAAATATTTTCACATTTACATATCAGATAAATACATAAAAAAAAAAACTTTATTTCTTTTATAACTGATGTTTTTGTTAGATAAATTTAAAATAAAAACCTCTTGAATAATGTAGCATAAAATTTTTTGTTACTTATAAACTATAATTTTTGTTAAATTAATTTTACGTGAAAAGAAGATATTTTAATTTGTATTCTGTATTAAAAGCACAGATATTAATATTTTAATCTTATTTAACAAATATAATAAGCAGAATAATTAATAGAAGGAGGTAAATAATTCCAACAAAATTTCTTCTCCTCATAACAACATGAGTTCAAAGAAAATAAAAGAATATTCAATATTGCTATTTTAAATTATGAAAACGAAAATCGAAATATTTACATTCATGTACGTGCGTGCGCATCTGAATCAAATAAATAAATAAATAAGACTTTCTAGTTACGATAACAGATGGCAGCAGCTCTGATATATGCGTCCCGAATAGTTCGTTTTGGGACCTGAATTTACCCTAGGCTGTTTTTACCCTAGGATTGTATTACCATGGTTTTAACCATAGAAATATACTAAAATATGCTTTACATAAATAACTCTAACAGACCGAAATCCATTCGAATTATTTTGTGGGTCCTAGAGTATAAAACAATTGCGTTATTTACACGAATTTCACTAAAGAGATTGCCATGGTGTGCTTGAATAACATTTATCATTTTTACGGCATGTTACACATATTTACGGAAATTAGAGCGCAAACAGACAACTTTCTTGGAAAGAGTTAAAACTATATTTATATATATAAGATTTTTATTGTGCTATACTTTCCGTTGAATATGCTATATCAGCATGTATAGTTACGCTCATCAGTGCCTGACTCTGTCACGCTTTAGGCTTAAGCGATTGGCTTAAGAGATTTCCTTGGATTTTGTCTGTGTGTGAACACCACCGAGGCGAACCATGAACACAAGTTGAAATCTAACATTCATACTTTAGTTAATTTTAAAAAGCTCATTGTCAGATCGATAAGCTGTTTAATCCGACGGATTCAGAAAAATCGCCCCTTTCATTTGGTACCTTATTTGTAACGAATTTATGATTAGGTTTTTTAAAATTAATTAAAATATGAAAATGACAGCTTTAAAATAGACATTTAAATTTTTAATTGTTGTCTTTTTTTTTTTTTTTTTTCCCCAGCGTAAAAGAAAATATGCTTTCACGTGAAAAAAAAATAATAATAAATATATTTATATATATATATAGTATTAAATTTGCTCATGCATATGAAAAAATGGCGTCTATAAAATAATAATAATAATTTTAAATTTTAAAGGCAACAAAGAGATAAATAAAGTGCGAAAAATTCAAAGGGTCTTGCTAGCAAATGAATTTGAAGTGAGAAATAAATAAATTAAAATGATCATTTTTCAACGGGCGCCTTAGTCGCCCTACAACTAACTAATGTATAATATTTATACAAAGGAATTGTATATATATAAAAAAAAAAATTGCATTATTTTCAATTTTTTTTTTCAATAAGAAACACCCCGTAATTACACTTACCCTATACTCACTGTGAGAGATTTTTATATTAGTACATTTTCCATTGAATTATGCTATGTATATCCTTTAAACAAAGACAACAAAAACAGTTTATATATAGTGTGCGTTTTATAGTTACTTATTGCTGGATATATGGTTAAATGAAACGATGTGAAACTATTTCAAACACAAAATTATACTATACGTTAGTTAAATTCACTAAATCAAACGCTCTATAGAATATATTTCGTTTGACATTTATTTATCTTACAGGCATGCCTATATAATTGCAAATTTAAAAAAACTTTTTATTGTTTTAATATTGTGTTTTTTTTTTTTTTTTTTTTTTTTTTTTATTTATTTATTAGTAGCTAGTATACATCATTTTATATCATCATATTTGTACGTATTAAGGGGGTACATCACAGATCATCAAGCTCAGGCCCACGTCTAAATCCCAGTCAAAGCCCCCTATGGGTAAAATTGTTTATAGAATTACACATTACCTATACAATTGTTATTTTAAAATTCCGTTTTCGTATTCGAAAAACACGCAACCGTTAAATTAATAATCGTTTTCCAAAAATATATATTTTAAAATTTTAATTTTGAGTTTAATAATGCAAATTTTCACTAAATGCATTTCCTTTATTTTTTAGCTGTAAAAGGAAATATTAAAATTAAAAAAATTCAATTTTCGGAAAACGGGTAATAATAAATTATCGGTTGTGAATTTTCTGAATGCGAAAACGGAATTTCAAAATACAAATTTGGTAATGAGTAATTCTATAGACAAATTTCGCCATAGACTTACAAGGAATTCGGTAACTAAAGACGAAAAAAATCGTGAGAGAGTGAACAAACAGCTTTTATCATTTTCACATAAAATTTAGTTGTTTCAAATTGATATACAGATTTTTAAGGGGAATAGCACCCTCTTTCGCCTATCCGACAAACTGTCCAGATTTCCCTTCCCTACCTCTTCCCAATAAGAAATGAAAGATAACGACAATTTTCCAATCCAATTATGTTGGGGAAAAAATGCCTTTTTCATAAGAGAAAGGAACGGGTTTAATATCTAACGACGGGTTTAAACTTTAATCTAATTCTTTTAACGAATATGTTGCAATTTAGTTTAAAATTTTCAATCTTATTTTAATACACTTTTTAAACAATAAAACTGTCAATAGAGAGCAGCACCAAATGAAAGGATTGTACTACCATGGTCTAAACTCTGGGAAGACCTTTGCTTTTTTCTTCTTCCAGAATTGTATACTCCCCGTGCCCCATTATTGGATTAATCATTTTATTATTAACTGATATTCAAAGACATTGCATTATTATATCAAGAAAAAACCTTATGTGTCATTCTTCTCAATTAAAATTATTTTTAAGTTTTTTTTTACGAGTTTTTTTGCTTCCCTGTGTTTTTTGCTCTACGCATCGTAGGTAAATGGTTCATCGTCACGGCAAATTTAAGAAGTATTTATTTACAAGAACTATTCTATATTATGATGTCATAAATAATTTGAGATCTACTTTTTGTCAATTATTTTACCAGCTGTAATACAACCACCTAACACAGTAGGGAGGAGGGGGGAACTCGCACAACTGAGGAGAAATTTCCTGTATCTCATATTGTACAGTAGGTAACAAAAGTCTCCGAACACTAGCAAAAATTCCTATATAAAAAAGTACACTTAATACAGTTTTGTTAAATAAATCCTTGTCGAATCCTTGTGTTTTTGTTAAATAAATCCTTCTTAGGCAGTCTAAAAACAGGATTCGATAAGGATTTATTTAACAAAACTGTATTAAGTGTACATTTTTTACATAGGAATTTTTGCTAGTGTTCGGAGACTTTTGTTACCGACTGTATCTCAATATTTTGTGTGACCATATAATGAAATCATTAAGTCTAATCATACATTATACCTTATTCTGTAGGAGTATGCTTATGACCATCTGGATTATGCATGATAATTTAATTATGTTTTGTGCAACATTAAGGTATTAAAACAGGCATTAAAGAAATATTTCTCATAGACAACAGTGTATTCGAATTGTTTTCTAAGCCCCTGCTGCATGCAAAACAGAAGTGTTCTTTGTATCATTATCAAAAGTAAATCGGGTTAACATATATCTATTCCAAGGCATAGGTACTAAAAATACTTACGGATATAATAACACGAATAGATAGACTAACGATCCGAAGTCGTAAATGTTTTTCCAGTTTGTTGAAAAAAAGTTTTATAAAAAAAAAGTATAAAATTGCCTTTTTTATTTTCTTTTTTATACATATGTAATAAGTATTGGATTCGTGAAAATTTTCGACTTTCTGTTTTCGAAGAATTTACACGTTTTAAGATGGGAACACGATTTGATAATTTTTAGAAAATCTCTGTCTCTGTGTATGGCATTGTAACTCAAGAAAATATTGTGGGCGCTGTATCTTAATACAAGAGATACGAAATTGCACGAAACTTTATATTTTGTTGGAGGTTCGCATAAATTAATGACATCTAGATTTTGGTATATATCGTCTTGCAGGTAGCGCTGCTCAGCTGCATCTTTCATGATGTGCTAAATAAATGTATCTCAGTTTCTATGGCATAGAACCATACACCAAATTTAACATTTAATATGTTTATTCTAAAAAAAACATCAACTAAGTTTTGGTGCATATCATTCGACATGCTTGCTTATATGTACTTTTCCCGATTTTTCAGCTACCGTTTTTCATGATCGACATACGACATGTAATAGATGTAATCTCACAGACTGCACACATAATTTAAGTGCTCATTAATTTTTTTTTTCTTTAAACAGATGCTAATTTGATATCACAATCTATCGAATGTGATATCAAATCAGCAGCCTTTTCGAAAGAAATTTCTCTGGATCTTCAGATAAAGGAGGAAATTTTTAAGCTGTTATCAGACGGACGTACGTACATTCTAAAATACAAGATATTGCCACCGAAAGCTACCGAAAGATTTTGTTGAGTTGAATATAGGGTTAACGAAATTCCCGAATGTAAACAACAGACACAACATTTGGCAATAATTCACCTCAAGGAAGTTTGAAAGGAAAAAGAATGGTGGATTATCTAAAATCGCGATTCTCTGATTGGAAAAGTTCATGCTGAAAATTACTGTAGAAAATTTAGGCAGTCAAACATTCGTGATTGAAGACTATACGTAAGCCAAATTGTATCAAATGGGGATGTTTGGACCGTTTCACTCATGAAAAACCTGTTTATGAGGTAGTATGGGTACAGCTTCTAGAACAGTGTGGCAATCGCCAGGGGCGCGCGGACCCGGTGTGCGAAGTGTGCGGCGCACACAGGCGCCAGGTAAAGAAAGGCGCCAGCCGAGGACAGATTGTTTGAAAAAAAGAAATAAAAGAAATATATATATTGCTTTATTAAATCTGATTTCATAATACCGGTTGGAAAAGATGTGACTAGTGATTAAATTAGGCGCCTTAAAAAATATACTAGTAAAACTTGTGTTCTTCAAATAGTTTAAGAGTTTTTTTGCGAAAGGGTAAAGATGCGCCTACCTGCAGCAAAATTTTCTTTGACTTTTTTAACATATCAAGGCATTCTATTGAAATTTAAAAGTGCGCCTTAATCTCTTCTCCCCTCACCCCCTACTTCTGCCGGAAAAAGGCCACTTAGGTTAGCAAACGTTAACACAATTCGATTGAAAAAATGAAAATTTAATAGATCCGGAGATTTTAGAGTAGTTTTTTCCCTTTGCATTATCGATGTAACATATCTATATTAATAAAATCCGATTTTTGTCTGTACATACACCGTGAAAGCTAAATCTGACTTTTTTCTCTCTCTCTGTTTGTTGTGTGTGTGTGTGTGTCTGTGTGTGCGTGCGGTCTTTGTGTCTGCATGTCTATAACGTTTTTATCTGGGTTTCTTGTAAGAATAGCTTACAGAATTCAACGAAACTTGGAAGGAATTACCCAACTTAAAATTATATCTATCAACTTTTATAAACTTCGCCTCACGCCCTGGGGAAGCAGGAGGCAAAAACAGGTTTATAGGTATAACTTGACTTCAAATTACTTCATGGTGAAGAAATTGCACATGAGAAGTCTAGACTTGACTACAAAAAATAAAAAAAAATCACTGTATACGACTTTGGAAATTTTGATTTTTAAGGGAGGAGGAAATAAATCGATTTTCGGGGCTGAAATTTCGCAAATTCCGGATATTTGAGTGGAAATTTACCAGAAATGATACATAGATGTTGAAAACAGCCATGCATCTTTTTTAGGATATTTCCAAAAACCCATTTTTGTATTTGTGATTTTCGATTTTGGGGGGGAAGGAAGGTTACGAGGGAGCAGATTCGAGGCCTCCTTTTTAGCGCTAAATTGGTCCTGGAAAATTTATAGGAGCTCTGGTCACGAATTTTGGTAAGTGTATTGTTTAGATTACGAAATTCCCCCTCACCCTTTCAAAGGGAGGAAGGAGGCAAAAAACACATTTGTGAGTATAACTGGGCTCTAAGTTACTTCACGGTGAGGAAATTGCAAATAGAGAGATTAGACTTGAGTGAATTAAAAAAAAAAAAAAAAATCTGTGATTTTGGAATTTTTGATTTTGAGGTTGGAAGTGAAAAATCGATTTTTGAGGAAATTTCGTAACTACCAGATTGTACAAAAAAATTCTACCTAAAAAATTCTACTAAAAATGGTACAAAGTTGTTGAAAAAATATGTCTTCTTTAGGATATTTCCAAAAACCCATTTTTGTGCCTTGTAAGTTTCGACTGTGGGGAGGGGGAGGCGTAAAGAGAGGGTAAATTTGAGACCCCCCCCTTTAGTGCTAAATTTGTCGTGGAAAATTTATGCAACTTAGACTTTGCAACTTAGTGATGAATTCGAAGACATGGCAACCAAACTTGGAGAGAAGTAATAATTTAGTGTTTCCAAAGTTTAGAAGCTCTGTTTTCAATAAGAGCTGGGTTCTGGAATTTCCTAGATTTATCATATGGCTTCTGGCGCAGCATAACCTCGAAAGTTCGCCAAATCACGACAAAGATTATAAAAACAAAAGAGATACTCCTAAAGAGATCAATTGTATTTGGACATCTGTTCTGAATATTTGTTTCGGTTTAAACGATTTATATTTATTCCTAAATGAGTGAAATTCTGCTGTGTGGTGTATTTAACGTTGTTCTATGATTTTTTGAGGTATGAATTTGAGTACAATAATTTACTGGTTTTTTCTTTCGAGAATAATCCTTGAATAAAGTGTATCTTTCGACAAGAAATTGCCTGTTTCTTTACAGTTACTTTTTTCACGCAAGAAAATCGACATTTAGGTAACAATATGGATAGAGATGGATATTTTGGAACAGTATGGTATGTGTAATACTCGCAAAAGGTGTAGGGAAACCAGGGAATGTTCAGTTTACTAAGAATATTTTTTGTGTTTAAATATTTAAAAATTAGACCCCAAAAAAATAGAATCATTTACACTTATAGCTCTCATCTATTGTCTCAATCTCTATTGTCTCATCTATTGCATTTCTGCATCCACATTAACACTAAATCTGCCTATTTTGGTTTCCTCTATTTGACTTCACAATTTTACTCGTTTTATGCAACTCCCTGTATAAGATATTTTTCTCTTTCTGAAAGATGATTTTTTATCTGTTTCTTTTTAAATTTCATTTTATTTCATACATTTCTCTTTTTATTAGTCATTCAATAAACTTATTACTATTAAGGTTCGAGACTCAATTATGGTTTGCTGAACGATATAAAACGATAATAATAATAATAATAATAATAATAATAATAAAGTAATATAGGACGCCAACTGAAACTCTGCACACAGGCGCCTGACAATGCTGGCGCGCCCCTGGCAATCGCCTATAACCGTGATGTTAAAATGATGCTTCAAAAATTAAGCTTACCCAGATGTCGCTGTGATCGAAGCTATTGCTCAAATCGAAGACCTGATTGGCTTTTCCCAGTTTCGTCAGTTTAATCACGTGATATAAGCATATAATTAACCAATACGGAGTCTCGGTTTTGTTGTCGTGACCCTAGCTTCGATTACAATGACATCTGGTGACAGGCTTAATTTTTTTAGTACAATTTTATTCGCCGCTTTCCACACTTTTTATTCTAGACGCTGTAGTATGGGCTAATTACTCTCTTATCACACTTCGTCTGATAGCTCCTTTACAACTTATAAAGAAACCTCGGCTTCTTTTGTCCTGAAAGTGATACAGAGCAATTTATACAAGGGATTGAAGCAGTACACGACCCTTCATGTTAAGTTCCATAACTAACACACACCTACCTTTCTTTGCTTTTATTTGAAGTGTGATTAAATTTATACATTAAATTTATAACATGTCTAGCCTTGCTTATAAATTGTTGAATGGATTATGTTGAAAACCAGAGTTTTATTTCCAAAGTGCGAAACGTTCTAAGATTGTAATGTGGACAAGAGACAGATCCTTGTTGTCTTTTCTTACACATCTGTACAAATCTAAACGTAAGAATCTGGGACCCTAGATGAATTTCAAGTCTGAATACGTTTCGTTCTGCGTGCGCACAGCTCCCCGAGGTAAGATGTTACAGCAGGCAATGGGTACCTGGACCGATATCTTGAAGTGAATCGTTTAAATTGTTTATAAAGTATTATAAAGTTAATAAAGTGATTCCTTTCTATATAGTGATCAGGTAAAAAGCAAAGCTCACTAGCAAAAATGTTACATTTTTCGCCGCCATATTTTGGACCATTTTAGAAACTCTGTTATTGATTGCTGCTTAAAAAGTTACAGTCGGTAACAAAAGTGTCCGAACACTAGCAAAAATTCCTATGTGAAAAAAGTACATTTCATACGGTTTTGTTAAATAAATCCTTGTCGAATCCTGTTCTTAGTCAGTGTAAGAACACGATTCGATAAGGATTTATTTACCAAAACCGTATGAAGTGCACATTTTTTACATAGGAATTTTTGCTAGTGTTCGGACACTTTTGTTATCGACTGTACTCACATAATCCTCAACGTTTATCATTTCCTCGTTAATTACTGCATTATTCATAGTACATTGGTCTAGTTATTAAAAGACTGAAAGTCAAACAACATTAATTTCGATCATTACTTTGAAATGCTATTCTTCTCTTGATTGAAGAAGGATGTGACAGTGTTTTGTCTTTATTAATCTGTTCGACACCGTCAAGTATGCACGCAGATCGTCTGGCTACCAAAGCGGGAAAGTTGTCTTTTCAATGGAGGATCAAAATTGTAAAGGCAGGTCTTTAGACCACCATTATGGGTATCTCTTAGACTGTCGACAATAGCCTATTGCATAGTTCTATAGCAACATTAAATCCATTCAATCTCAACATTAATCTATTATTTATAGCATCCTCCTTTCCTCTGCGGAAGATCAAAATTGTGATCAAAATTAGTTTCTGGTCCACCCCTGCGGTTGAATCCAGCACCTCCTATAGTAATGCCTACAAACTGAACGTTACATCACGGAAGATCGGACGATTACATCCAATCAACACTTCCTGTATATAATATCTGTAGGTAGGTAGGTTGGGTTTAACGTTACACTAGTACTGCGCAATGGGTAATTGTCGACGTTCTGGGACGCACCCCTAAGGATGGACCGGAGACATACCATCACAGTTTTGATCCTCCACGGTGGGGAGGACGTTATACTGACTAAGAACATGACTCGACAAGGATTTATTTAAAAAAGCAGCATTAAGTGAACTTTTTTTAGACGGGCATTATTGCTAGTGATCGGATACTTTTGCTGCCGACTGTAAGATCCGACTTGTGATCTACGATAGCTGCGATTGTTATAATAGTATGCCTCACTAAAGCGGGGGAGCTATTCTCCCGCTGAAGATCAAAATATTGATTGAATGTCTCCGGACTACACCAGGGGTGAATATCAGGTCGTCGCTAATAATCCATTAGACAGCTCTATTGCAACATTAATCAATTGAACCCGAACCCAACCCAACCCATAATGATGAATAAGGACTGTAAGCGCGCTTTGACATACAATTAATGCTACCGAATGGGAACTTGCAGACAATCTGGGAATCACCCTAGTGATGGTCCATAAATATGCAGTCTCAATGGATTTCCTGCACGAATAGCGATGCCTGCGCATATTTACCGATTTAAGCGACAGCTGTTGCTGATACAGCAGTAAAAAAAAAAATCCAGTTCAGCAGTTCGCGTTGAGACTTTTACTTATCCGCAATGACAAGCGGTGTAAATTTTGTAGTATAAAGTAAATTTTGATCCACCATGGATTCCTGCACTCCGGTAATCTCCAGAGGTATTCGTTTACGGAACGTGGAGAACTTTGTAGAAACGACGGATTTACGTGCACCAGCCATCATCAATGTACTCGACAGTCCTCGGTTGAATCCACAATCCTTTAATTATACGTTTTCGACTTTTGTCACCAATCAGATTACAAATAATGAATAAGATCTTAATAAAATTACAGTTCCTAGAATACATAGTGTGGAAACCGACCAGCGAAACAGTGCCTTAAAGATTAAGCCTCTTACCAGAGATCAATGCTATCGAGATTATTGCTGAGAAACCGAAACTAATGTATTTATTGGTTATTTATGTACTTAGATCACGTGACTGAGCAGATGAAACTGAAAAAAGCCATATAACTCTTATGCACTCTCTAAAATATGAAGAGTGAGATCTCACTCTAAAAGAGTGGCATATCACTCTTTGAACATGCCAAAATGGAGCCAACCTCTATAGAGTGAAAAGTCTCTTTTCGAAAGAGTGAGGTTTCTCACTCTTTATTAAGAGTGAGAAAAAGGCTTATTTAATATACATATTTACAGTTGACATAATATGTAAAACTAGTTCAGATCAATCGACTTTAAAATTTAAATCACGTCGTAAAAGAGGGAACAGTTCATCTTATAGTAATAAGTCTGCGTCTTCACTTATAGTGCGACCACGTTTCCTACGACTAGCAGTGAGGCCGAGTCTAAAAGTTTGAAGGGATGCAAAATTGGCCGAGAGATAGTTATTTGGCAAACATCCAGTTATTCGGTGTTCCCTTATCGCTTGTTTTCTCTCAGTCACCCCTAATTTAACACTGGACTCGTTCAATCTGCACTTGCGCAGAGGCTTCCATGGTCGCAAGAAATGTGGTTAAATAATAGTCATATCCATGAAGGTAGAAAGAAATTGTACTACCATGGTCATATCAAGTCTCCGATTGCCGTAAACCTCTTTCCCCGCACTGGTCTCGCTGCCAGTTTCTCAGCTGCTTCTTTTTTCCCTGGAGTTGAGCTGTACTCCGCCAACCGCTCGCTGCATGTGGAGTTGGGGGACAATTCGAGAGCGTGGTAATTCTGCTTCCTACATGGGCCATCTCTGATCGATGCAGCCGATCTCGGGGGGTTAGTCAGATGGTTCCTCGTTAAAGTTTTGTCAGTCTGGAAAAAAGAAAACAGCAACCCATTTACTAAGGACAACAATAAAAAATCATTTTCCGTCGCTAAAATTAATTTTGCAGTGCAAGTGCCGTCTTTTAGATTATTTTCATTTTATTGCTTCTGAATCCTTCTTCCCTTTCTTACTTTCTCTTCTTGTTTTTCTTTCTCTCTTTTTTCCCCCTCTCTTTTAAATATAATTTAATATTCACAGCAAAATCAATATAATTCACAAATATTAATGTTTACACATAATATAAAGATAAGCAATGAAATAATATTCAAAGCAAACAATGACTATATACACTTACATAAAATTTTATCTCACACAACTAAAGATTTATATATATATGTACAAATTATCTTATATATACGGTACTTATAGGTTACGTCGGACCAAGATTTGAGTTACTCGGCGCATGTATTAGTACGTATAGGCCCGTCAGTGAACCCAATTTTTTCGACATCATACGTGTGGTTATTTTTCACTTTTGTGATTTTGTATGGACCCAGATATTTTGCTTTCAACTTCAATCCGGTGCCTTGTTGTGTTCTTTTTATCGCGACTACATCGTTAATTTTGAATTATGTCGGGTTCTTACGTCTAAGGTTGTAGTATTTTTGGCTTTCCTCTTGCGCCTTTAAAATCAGTTTTTTTTTTTTTTTTTTTTTTTTTTCTTTCTCAACTCTTCGCGATTACTTATGAAATCTGATCTTAATTCTTCGTCAAGTAAATCTAAAATCCTGGTGTCGTTTTTACATTTCATTTTAGTGCCAAAAATGAGTTCAAAAGGAGTAGCATTTGAAAGTAGAGTTTATCGCCTGTTGTACGTCATTTACGTGCAGATACTATTTGGCACAGTTTTCTATGGATAATTTGCATAAGATTGAAATGATGATGGAATTAGCTCTCTCAATCTGCCCATTAGCTCGCGGTAATCCTGTCGTTACATGTATGTTTTGTATGTTTTCTTTGGTACGATAGTCTTCGAATCCCTTTGATGTAAAAGCTGATCTGCGATCTGAAATGATGCGAGTTGGATTCCCGAATGTACACTGTCAAAAGAAAGTCCTGTTTGCTGCCCGAAATTTTCTGTAATTCAGAAAAATACGTTCTATTAACGTAATTTTCCTGTTGATAGAACGTATTTTTCTGAATTACAGAAAATTTCTGGCAGCAAACAGGACTTTTTTTGGACAGTGTAGCTTTCTGTGTTTCTAATTTTGAGATAATCTCTCTGGCATCCGTTGATTTTGTTGGATAGAGCCAAATAAACTTCGTAAATGCGTCTATACCAGCAAATATGTGTTTATAATTTTTATTAGTACTTTCTAAAGGTCGTAAATGATCAACGTGATATGTACATTGTAAAAAAAAGTCCTGTTTGCTGCCAGAAATTTTCTGTAATTCAGAAAAATATGTTCTATCAACGGAAACATTCCTTCGGAAACGTTCTTTCAACGAAATGTTTCCGTTGATAGAATGTATTTTTCTGAATTACAGAAAATTTCTGGTAGCAAACAGGACTTTTTTTTTATAGTGTATGTAGAGGAATGTCAGTTTTCTCGATCGGGTGCAGCATACCTTCCTGTTTGCCGCGCTTGCGATTCGTTAGAATACATGGAACACAATTTGCTATATATCTTTCTATTTTTGTTTAATTCCCGAAATAAAAAATTCATTTGCTAGATTCTCCTCTGTGCGTTTCGCAGCGTAGTGGTTCTTTTTATGAGCTGTTTTAATTATGTTTAACTGCATACTCTCCGGAACTACAATCAAATCGTTACCGTTAACACAATTGAATAAGACGTTGTTTTTAATCAAACAATCCTCATAAGGTTTAAAATTCAAAACTTCTCTGATTGTTTTTATATTTTCGTCAGAGTCTTGGGCGTGAGCTATTTTAAGTATAGGTCTATCTTCTATGGTCATACAAACGGGATTCCTTCTAAGGGCATCAACGTGGCGCATTTGTGTACCCGTACGATGTTCAAATTCATAATCAAAGTACGAGAGCATCAGAACCCTTCTAGCAACTTTAGTACAGACGTCCTTTTTGTCCATGATCATTGCGAACGCATTGCAATCAGTTACAATCTTGAATAGGATTACTACCACATAAATCCGAAATTTTTTTAACGCCTCTATCACTGCTAATGTTTCCAGTTCATAACTCGAATATTTACGTTTGCTGTCAGACGATTTCCTGCTCATAAAATTAACAGGGCGAAATTTATTGTCTATTATAGAACATGGAATTAGTACAGCGCCATACCCATCCTTACAAGCGTCTGTGTGTATTTCTGTCTCACTTTTCGGGTTGTATATAGACAAGACTGGTTAAGAGGACAATGCATTCTTGAGTTCCTGGAAAGCAGTTTTTTCTTGATTTCCAAATTTAAATTTAGTGTCTTCAACAAGTCGCTTAATGGCTTAGCAAATAGCGAATATCTCTTAATAAACCTTCTAAAATACCCTGTTAACCCTAAAAAGCTTTGTTCATCTTTTGTACTCTTTGGCTTTGGATAATTTTGTACAGATTTAGTTTTGTGCAACAAAGGTTGAATTCTACCGTTTGATATTCTATAACACAAGAAATCGATGTCCCGCTTCAAAAAGTCACATTTTTTGAGATTTAGTTCTAAGCCGTATTCCGAAGCTGTTTGTAGGACCAATTTTAAATTTTCTATATTTTATGATTCTGTTTCAGATGGAATAATAATATCATCCATATAAATAATGATAATACTATTATCTTTTAATAATTGGCGAAAAACATTATAAATATATCTCTGAAAGACACGATAGGGGAATTTGTCAAACCAAAGTGACATTTAATAAATTCATACTGTCCTTCATGCGTTATAAAACTTGTATATTTTCGGAAGCTTTCTTCCACGTCAATGTGAAAGAATCCATTTTAAGATCTAATGTTTTGAAAACTTTAGCGGAGTGTAATTTATCAATTTGTTATTGTTTACGAATATAATTGTCAAAAGCAGTTTATTTTAAGAAGCAAGTACTAAATATCAAGCAAATAAATTTCGAAAATATACATAAACCAAGAATATTTTTTCATTTTAAAGCATTTTTTATTATTTAAACCAAGCAATGTTAAATATTTAAGATTTCATTCTGCTACTTGAGAATTACAGTTTGTTATTTTAAGTTGTACTTGAATATGAATGTGTTTCGCAAAATATATTTTGAAACCTTATAAAAATTAATTTTATTTGTTTTATTTTATTGCCATTGTCCCGTCCACTTTTATAATAGGTCTATGGCTACTAACTACTCTCGAAATAGAAAAACAATTTTTGCTATTCATGTAGACATAACATACGTAGTTCCCCTCTGATGACACTGGTGGTGCTACTACCTTTCTGGTTCGCGTTTTCGCTTCACTGTCCTATCCTGTCTGTATGATAATCTGTGATCTAAGATAACCCTAAAGTTGCGGTAGCTGGAAAGACAAACGAAACGGAGGATGTGAAGAGTGCAATTTTTTAGGGAGTTACATAAACCTTGAAGAGATTTTCTCCCCATCCAGTTCACAGAGGGCATTGTAATTTAGCAAGCTTCCAGGACAACGACGGTGTATTGGTTTTAGTGTTGGGGTTTATGTCAATTGTCGGCATTTAAAGACCCAGGTCTAATCCAGGAAGAAGAGGGGAGCAATTTAAGGTTGGTTGGTTGAGTTTAACGTCGCACTAGTACTGCGCTATGATAATTTAAGAAGTCTTGCAGAGGTTCACAATTTTTATTTCACAGAGAAACACCGTAATTTGGCAGACTCAAAATTGTTTTGGTACACTCGATATGGTTCCTTGGCAGCTATTGCAAGGCGACCAAACGTCCCCATTTTGGTAATTTGTTTCCTTTCTTCCTGCATTAACTAGTTTTCTAAGTAAAGCTTTGTCGCAATTTATTATTTAAAACTGAAATTTTAGCATTTTTTAAGTACTGCCTTTGTCCCCAATTCTTACTTTGAACATGGTGACATCGCACTAATTTGTCCCCACTTTTCTTTTAAAAAGTATTTGGTCATCTTATGCTATCGTGGCAGTCATCGTGAGTAAACTTCACATGTCCTGTATGCTGATACGCCCATTGAGTACTAATAGGAAGTAGAGGACTGATTCCCTATACTGGCTGTGGAGGAAAATTCTGCGAACATCACTACAGTTTTTGAGGGAATGGGCACCTTCTTTTGGCGATAATCGCTTTCTTGACAGCTGTTTCTTTGGGATACAAGTTTCATTGCAGCCGTAATAACACTCGTCATTATCATTTTTTTAGAAAAAAATTATGAAATTACAATAAGAATATAATATAAAACATAAAAAAAAACTCTTTAAAAGTGTTACTATCAAATTGAAGAGCACACAACACAGAAATTCTGTGACAAGGGAAGGTGGAGGAAGCTTGCTTTGGTGGAAGTGCAATGTCGGTCTAGCGGTAGAAAAACCGATTTGGCGAATGAATTGGTGGATTGGTGGGGATCTGATATTCAGGAACAAATAGGTTACTAGTCCATGGTCTATTTTAATATGTAGTCAATGGACACGCCGCTCCATTAGCCAACTCCTCTTACAAGACTCGTGGCCACGGATTAAAACTTAAACTCTTAATCCGTGCTCGTGGCTATGTTGTGATCGTTTGGTAGGTAGGTAGGCAGGTAGGCTAAGAGAAAGCTGAGACATATGCTATGCCCCAAATGCAGCTTTGTCTCAAAAAGAACCAGACCATAGTTACCCCTTGGAGAAATGATATAAGAGGAGTTGGCACACGGCACATCAGAATGTAGGGCAAGTGAAGTTAACTGTTATCTGCTAAAGATGGCTGCCGCAAGAGCAGCCCATAGAATAATAATTAGGAAGAAGGAGCATGCCAATACTCTTAATGCTTACAAACCCCTTCTAGTGAAATGCCAGCGAAAGCTACTTTTGCTACTCAAAACCTTAAAGAAGGGCCATAGAATAATAATAATATCGCTGTTTGTTGTGGCAACACAAGAGCTTATTAGAAACACTTATGCTCCTTCTTCCTTTATTATTATTCTATGGAGCAGCCAAGGCTACTGCAAGCATAGATATAGTAATTGAATCTTGCTTACCTGTAGATATTTTAAAAATATGGGAAAGAAATTTGAGTTCGACCTTGAACTACACAAAACAGGAAAATGATGACGAATTGAAATCAGGTAATAAATTACACTGTTTGACGAACTTTTTACGACATGAAATTGAAAGTGAAGAAAAGATTAAACTTGCTTGTAGTGGATTTAATTTTGAGACTATGAATAAAAGTACAGTAGACTCTCGCATATCGTGGGGGATACGTTCCGCGTAATAGGAAATCGCGTTATAGGAGACATACATTGAGAAGACGATTTCAATCCTTAATGAGACCAAAAGCGTCGTGTGTTGGTATAGTAACGGGATAACTCTTATCTGCAGTCAAAAGTAGGTAACCTTGAACAGGTTGAAAGTAGAAAAGATGTCGTCATGTGCTTCCTTTATCTTACGCGTTATACGAGACTCTTTATCGCGTTGTATGAGTTACAGTCGTAGATTTTTTGTTGCGTTATACGAATTCGCGTTTTGCGAAAGCGCGTTATACGAGAGTTTACTGTACTTACTCGCCACCCGTTCGACGTGAAAGAATTATTCCTACCGCAGGTGAATTATATAATTCTTCTGAAGTGAAAACGGAAATGTGTATTTTTTGCAATAAATCACATGTAAGCAGCGAATGTAAAAATGCTGAGAGTTTATCTTATGATGATAAAAAGCAAATATTGATGAAAAAAAGTGCTTGTTTTAAATGTTTAGCTGCAAAGAAACATTTATCCCGATTTTGCAAAGCGAAGATACCGGCCTGTGATTGAGGAAAATTTCATCTCAAGATAAAGTGCCCTGGGAAAAGCAATCAAGAACATCGATTTAAATCTCAGCAATTTGAAAATTTAAATGCTGAAAATAAGAAAGACACTGTTTTAGCAAATAAAACCAGTACTCAACAAGTTCTTTTGCAAACTCTGATTGTTCGTCTTAGAAAGGGGAATAAAATGAAATACGTCAGGTTCTGGCAGCAGCAAGTCCTATTTGTCAACTTTTGTATTAAATGAAATGGGATATGAATGCATAGGTAAAGAATATTTGACACAAAGCTTATTCGGTGGAGTAGAAACTGTGCTACCCCACCAGAAATATTTAATATGGCTGAGTGACTATAATGATAATTATCGTTGCAGTCTTGAGGTGTTAAATCAAGACAAAGTTTTTTCTTAAATACCGAAAATTCCCTATGGTTCATTTCTCAATGAAATTAAGCATAAAATTCATTTGTCTGACCTGAATTGTCATGTTTATTTATTGTACGAATTTTTCCCAAATGAAATCCACGGCTTAATCGGAGCTGATGTCATTGGAAAATAATACACTGGAAATATAAAACCATTAAAATCCGGCTTAGTCTTACTAGAAACTTGCCTTGGGTAGACACTAATGAGAAAAATCGGACTGAAAGTTTCAGATAGTACAAGCAGCGTTATGTCATTACATGTAAATGACACGAAGATTTCTGATTTATGCAGACTTGATGTGCTTGGGATTCTCGATCCAGGAGAGCAGAATAGCCGAAAAGAACTTGAAATATCAGCCGAAGAGCGTTTTAATAGAAGTATCAAACGCGACGCTGAAGGGAGATATGAAGTGAATCTCCCATGGATCCAAGGCCAACTTTCTTTACCCACTTGTAAAAATATTGCAGAACGAATATTAAAAGTTTGTGTAGATTCATTCAAGAAAGCAGGGACATTAGAAGCGTATGAAACAGTATTAACAGAATGGATTCAAGAAGGTGTTATAGAAGAAGTTAAAATTCTGGATAATGATGAAAGTGAACATTATTTGCCCCAAAGGGCCGTAATAAAAGAAAATTCTACTACAAGAGACTGCCTGTTTTTGATAGTTCTGCCAAAGAGAAAAAATCATCTTCAATCATTGATTGTTTAGAGAAAGGACCTAATACCTTCGAACTGATTCCAGCAATCTTGAATAAGTTTCGCTTAAAAAAAATAAGAGTAATTGCTGATATCCGAAGAGCTTTCTTACAAATTGGACTTAGTGAATGTGATAGGCCATTTCTGAAATTCTTATGGTGGGAGGAAGGTGATCCCACGAAACCTAAAGTTTTTCAACATCGTAGAGTTGTTTTGGGGACTTTTTTGTTCGCCATACTTACTCGGTGCTACTAGAGATGATAGCGGGGGAAAAAACCCGGGTTTAAACCAGGGAATAAACCCGGTTTTTCGGGAAGGGAATTTTGAAAGTTTCCAAAAGTTGTGAATTTAGCATTTTTTTTTTTTTTTTTACCATTATTAGAGGTGCTCTACAGCATTGCAAAATGTTATCTTACATTTAGTTAGTTTTTATGATTTTTCGACTTTAAAATAGTGCTTTAACGTCAACAAAATTAAAAATTACTAGTATAAAATTTCATTAACAGACTTATTTTTTGTTATTGCGGTGTATTTACATCTTAGTTCTCACTGTATATCAAAGTCACACTTCTTTTTTATGGCAGTCGAAGCTCATCATGTTTTAGTTGTATATATCTATGAATGTAAATCTTTAATATTTTATTTCAAAAATAAAACAAAAATGTTCCGAAATAACCTGTGTTCACTAAAATGATCAATAATATTACACTGAAAAATATTATTTCAATTAAAATTTCAACAATATTAATATGCAATAAATAAATAAATAACATCCAAATTGTTAATTATTAGCTATTGAAAATTTTATGTATTAATCCAATGCATTCAAAAATCATTGCTGGAATTTTTAATAACTGAAGAACTGATGTTCGATTTTGTTCCTCGTGCTCTTTAACTGATTATAACAAAATTTCATCAATTTATGTGAAATTTTGTTAAATCAATAAATGAATAAAACAATAAAACAAAATTTCATATTTTTTAAACTATTTTTATCATAATTTAATTTCATTGTATTATTTTTTACAACATATTTTATCATGATATTCATTAATAAAAAAAAAAAAAAAAAAAAAAAAAAAGGAAACGTTCTAAAAGTTATTTAAACAGGCAGACAAAACTTCATAATTTATTATTGTTAATAAAGTAAATGTTTAATCTTTTATTATTTTTTGTAAAACAGTGACATAATTTTCGATATCACTTTCATTTAAGCAAGTAGAATAAAAAAGATAATGAAATAAGTTGTTTGTGCACTTAAAAGAATAAAATTAAATCTAAACATTCAGTATTAGTACTATTAGTTTCTTCCCATCAAAGTTTCCAGTGTTCCCAAAATTCCCGGTTTAAACACGAAAATTCCCATGTTTATTCCCCTAAATCAAAATTCCCGGGTGTTTTACATCTCTAGGTGCTACTCTTCGATATCATCTGAAAAATGTTTCCGCTAATTTTGAAGAAACAGCTACGAAGTTGTTAGAATCCTTTTATATGGACAACTGTATCATCAGCGTTGAAAACTGTGAAGACCTCTTGAAATTTGTCGAAGAATCCAAGTTAATTCTCAATCTCAGTGATGCTAAATTTGAGCTTCGAGGGCGAGAGCACAATTTCCCCAGTCCATCACAAGAAAGATGTATTCCAATCCCGGGATTGACATGGAACTTAAAGAATGATACCTTGTCTGTAGATTTACGAGATATACTTTAGATATACTGACCAAACGTCCCCATTTTCTGGAGACAAATGGGGACGCCCTTTTTTTTTTGAAAGCATTTTTCTAAGTTAAAAAAAATTGTAGAAACTAAATTGTTAATCAATAACACTTTATTTTTAGTCATTGTTTATTAGGAATGAAAAAATACATCCACAATTTGATAATTGTAGCAATTTTTAATGCTTCTCTATTATTAAGGTACTTTGATCTGGTCAGCCTAACTTTAGAAGATGATACCCCTGCAACGAAAAGGAAAATACTGAGTGCTGTACATAGAATATTTTATCCCTTTGACTTCACATATCCGGTTACCTTGGGACCGAAGATCCTCCTGCAAGAGTGCTGGAAATTGAAAGTATCATGGGATGCAGAATTGCCTAAAAAAATTATCAAGAAGTTTGAGCAGTGGCGAAAAGAAATTCCTAAATTGAAGGAACTCGAAATCCCAAGATGCCTCACTCTGAATCATGAAGCACCAGAAAATTTAAGTTTACATATTTTCTGCGATGCAAGCAAGAATGCATACGCTACCTGCGTATTCTTAAGAAGTGAAACTGAAAGTTCAGTGTCTTGTCAACTTGTACAGATTAGAAGCAGAGTTGCTCCTATGAAAACTACTTCTATTCCAAGATTGGAACTCCTCGCCTGCTGCATAGGAGCGAGATTAGCTGAGACTCTGGTGAACGATCTCCTAATAAAGAATATCGCAAAATTTCTCTGGTCCGATTCCGCAAATGCACTATATTGGATAAAAGGAAGTGAAAACTGGGCAACTTTCGTTTTTAACAGAGTTAAAGAAATTAGATCTCTGACAGAGCATGAAGATTGGCACTACGTGCCAGGGTCTTTCAATGCAGCAGATTTACCATTTCGCTACAGTGTTCAAACATTGATTAAATCCACGTGATGGGAAGGTGTACAATGGTTAAGAAGCCAAGATCTAATGCCCTTCCTCATTTCGATATAGTGTACTCCGAAAAGAAGAAAACAGTAATTAGTGCTACAAATCATGAAGATTCAAGGGAGAAGCTTTATAACCGGATTTCGTCATACAATAAATTGTTAAGAATCACTGCTTGGATGTACAGATTTTTTAATAATTGTAAAGTTGAACCTTCACATCGAATTTTTGGATTCTTAATTTCAGAAGAAATAAATGAAGCTGAAACTGTTATGTTGAAAAATGTACAAAAAGAATCATTCTCGGGTCCCGAAAATAAACGCCTGAAATCCCTTCACTGTTTTATAGATACGAATGAACTTGTGAAAATGAAGACTAGAATCATCATGAGAGAAGATACACAAAGTTTTCGATATACGATAATATTGCCATCCAACCATCCAGTGGTAGAAAAACTTACCCGGACCAGACATTTAAATTTGAATCATGCTGGTGTCCAGATCCTCATGAATAACTTAAGCGAAGATTTTTGGATTTTAAAGTATCGAAAGACAGTAAAAAAGGTTTTTAAAAATCGTGTACGCTGTAAAAGATATTATGCTAGACCAAAGCTCATCATAGAAGCACCTCTCCCAGTTGACAGAATAAAGGAAGCAGCAATGTTTGAGGTCATAGGAATTCGAGGAGATCAAAAAGTCTGGGTAGTCATCTTAACATGTGCCATCTACCGAGCCTTACATTTAGAGATAGTTACATCCATGTCGACTGAAAATTTTCTGCAGGCTCTCAGAATATTCATAGCTCGAAGGACAAGATCCACTATAATTTACTGTGATAACGGCTCGAATTTCGTTGGAGCGGAAAATTTACTTAAGAAAATTAATTGGGATACCATTTCTCGATACAATGAAGCTCGGAAGATCATTTGGAAGTTCAACCCTCCTTCTGCACCGTGGTGGGGTGGGTGGTGGGATCAAGGGGGGTGATTGGTATAATCAAGGGAATTCTTCGAGAAGTCTTAGGAAGAAGTTTGTTGAATTTAGAAGAAATGAATACTGTTATTTGTGATAATGAAGGCATTGTTAATCAACGTCCTTTAACTTACCTCTCCGAAGATGTTAATGATCTAACTCCGCTTACTCCTGCTATGTTTTTACGGTATATTAAAGAATCAGGCATTCCAGATTTTTATGTCTTAGATTCAGCATCTCTCAATAAAAGATATGCCCATAGGCAGCGAATAAAAGAAAATTTACGAAAAAGGTTTCGAATTGAATATTTGGGGCATTTAAGGCAATCTTCGAAATTTACTAAAAATCAACGACCCATCCAAATTGGTGATATCGTTATAGTATCCAGTGAAAACATCAAGAAAATTGACTGGCCTCTCGGTAAAGTTATTGAACTCTGTCCATCTAAAGAAAACCATGTTAGAAACTAGTAAAAAGGAAAATGAAAGGTGGTGAATTTTCCCTTCCAGTGCTTAGGTTAATTCCTCTAGAAGTAACTCCTGAAAGTTGTGCTTATTTACCCTATTCATCACGAATTTCTAAGTCGAATATCCAACCTCCTGAAAAGAACTCTGTTCCAGTGACTGAACCTAGTAAGCCAGTTGACAAAAGTTCTGTAAAGGACATTCCTATGGAGACTGTTTCACTTGAAATACGATCCAAATGTGGACGTCTGCTAAAGCCAAAAGTGAAGTTTGAGTTTCTCTGAAAATCCTCGAAACTCAAAGGTGGGAGTGTGTTACGAAAATCGCTACTTCCAGTTCTACTTTTTATAATCCGATCGTCTGCGCCTGCGCGTACGAAAGGAATTGTGCGTTCGATAGCAAGAAGGATAATGTTCTAAGTTAAAAATGCAAATATTGTGTATTGTTAGCGTGTGTTCGGTATTTATGTAAATTTATCAGTATAATGTCTTTAATAATTTGTGATTGTGTATTTCTCCAGATTAAACGTGATTATTTGAAGAAAATGACTGCTTAAGAGGGGACAATACCTAATCTCGCCGGCAGCCTTCGCCCATGTTATTCTATGGGAAAATTTGTTGTTACAATTACACATTACTTAATGAATATTTTTAAATTCTGTTTTCGCAGTCAGAAAATTCATAACCGTTAAATGAGTACTCATTTTTGAAAAATTCATTTTTTTTTAATTTTTACATTTTAATTTTGAGTTCAAAAATGCGATTTTTCACAAAATGCATTTTTCTCATTTTCTAATCGCAAAATGAAATACTGAAATTTAAAAAAAACAATTTTTGGAAAACAAGTACTAATTTAACGCTTATGAATTTTCTAAGTGTGAAAACAGAATTAAAAAATATTCATTAGGTAATGTGTAATTGTAGCAACAAATTTTCCCATAGAATAACATGGGCGAAGGCTGCCGGCGAGATTAGGTATTGTCCGCTCTTAATTAGTAAAAGCATCCACTATTTACTGCATTAAGAACGAATATTTCACCCCTCGAACAATACAGATGAAGGAAGGTGCGTTTTTCTTACCTTTTATTAAATTGATACATAAATGATTCTATCTGTTTCCATTAAGAAAGTTTTGATTAGATAAAGATTTGTAGAATCAATTTGTTGAATACTAATTTATTTAAAATTTAATATATAGATATCGAATATAGTTATTCTTAAAGTTTGAATTCGATAGCCACAACACACTAATTATAGATTGAAACTAGCGGGCTTTACCTGCGCTGCTGCTAACTACATTTAAAAGACTATTGAAAATTTATCATACTTACTAATATAAAATATTAAGAAATATTAAAATTTTAAAATAGTATTCCATTAAATATGAAGACGATAATTATCTCATAATAATAACAAAGCGACTTATTATAAAATTTAATATTTTTCATAAATTAGTTAAATATAATTTACTTATGGCAACTTATATCATTTCCTTTCATAGATTTAATAAAGCACTTAAAAGCTGCGCAATATTTTGGCATTATCAAAACGCATTAACGTTCTATTCTATTATTACTCTCTAATGGCTGATGCCAAAACATTTTTTCGGCATCAAAAATCCTTGCACGATAACATGGGGATGATAGATCTATATAAATTACTATATCTATGACTGCAAGAGCCATAGTGAGTCTAACAAATCATAGGTCATAGGCTAATAATGTGTTATTTTATTTATTTGACATTATTTAACAACTTTGAGACCGTCAGTTACAATGATTTTTATCTCGAATGATCCGTATTACATAACTGTACAATATCAATGCAGAATTTCTCATTAGTTGGTTCGTTGTTGGGTTTTATGTTGCACTAGTGTTACGCATTGGACAATCGGCGACAATTTCTCATTGAGTACTGATAGAAAGTAGAGGACGGATTCCCTGTACTAGCTCTAGAGGAAATTCCGCAAACATCACTACGGTTTTTGGGTGAATGGGCGTCTGCTTTTGGCGATAATCGCTTTGGTGGAAGTGGAAACCTGTTTTGGTGAAAGTGGAATGTCGGTTTGGCAGTAGAAAAACCGGTTTTGTGGAATTGGTGAAAATGTGATTTTTGGGAACAAATAGGTTGCTAGTCCATGGTCTATTCTAATATACGTAGTCAAGGGAATTTTTTATATGAATGTGTGACTTATAAGCTTTTGCGATTCGCGAGTGTAATGACCGATAGATGGCGTTCTTCTTTTGGGGGGGTGGAAGCGATAGTACTGCTTCTTTCTTGTTTACGTTGCACTGTTGCGAGCGATCAAAACATATGTTTCTAAAATCTTAATTAATTTTATTACTTATTAGCAAATATGAACGAGAAATTAAAGATTTCGACTATTTTTGATTTTCTGGGTGCCAAAGCAACAAATAATTGTATGAAAAAAGCCGAATCAATCTTGGCTTTTAAGCGATTAATTACGTGTGGTAAGAAGAATGCTAATGCTAGCTGTGATACAGAAATAGAAGTCATCAGATCTTGCATGCAGATTTCTTCATCAAAAGGAAATCCACACAGCATTTCAGGATTATTTTACAAAGAGAAAGAAGAATGGGAAATAAAAAAACATCTCTTCATGCAAGGCTGGAGCAAGTCAACTTTGTAAGCATTGTGTTGCTGTGTTACTATACTGCAATGAGTAAGTGAAATGTTTTTTTTTTCAAGTAACTTTAAAATCAACGTAAGATCTTCCCGTATTGTTACAAATTGAGAATTTTTTACCTTCCCCCCAAATATGATCATTAAATTTTATTAATTAAAATAATTTTTATTTTTCACGTGTTACTTATTTGAAACGAGATTTTATGCGATTAGCATTTTTTTTTTTTTTTTTTTTTTTTAATGTGCTATGTTTATGAAATGCAACTTTATGATTTTTCATATGGTATTTGTAATAACACTGTTGTACTTATCGAAATACATATATATATATAATGAAAATACACTAAAATGACATTTCAGATATGATTCTGTTCAGATAATTTACATGAAATCATCTTTCAATATCCGAGTTCCGGTTTTTCTGACAGTCATGTAAAATTGATATTTTATTTTATGAATTCTTGAACAACCCTGAATAACCATACTTGAAAAAGATAAACTATATTTTTGTATACCCCAACTGTTATTTAATGTATATTAGTTTGCTTTATAGATCTGCAAGTAATGCTAATAAAGGCAAATAGCCTGGTGAGCATCCTTTGTGTGTAGTTTTTTGTTTCTAAGACACCCACTAAAGGTTGCTCTCCCTGGCTTAGTTTTTAATTTGCAAATGAGCATCCTATTTACTTTGTCTGAGAAGTTGACTTGCAAGAATCAGTAAAGTCCATTGTCCATTCCAATTGAAGCTGCAGTGAAGCAAGATCTGATTTAGATGAGGCACTGCATTCTCCACTTAATAGCTGATGCACCTAATTGTTCTGAGTAAGTAGAGCAGCATTCATTTTTTAAGAAGTTGAACATATATAAATATATTAATTTTATTTATAGTGTGTATTAATTATTTTTAATTGAATGGGTAATTAATTATCTTAAAACTTAATCTTGTTCATTAATCATTACATTTTAAAGTTTCTTCACAGTTTTGTGGGATGAGGCTTTTAAGTTCAGGGAAGTTTGCTGATTATGAAAATCAGCCACTTATTAAAATCACTTTGACTCGGAAAAAGTATTCCTTTTTTTTTTTTTTTTTTTTTTTTTAAACAGCAAGTCCTGTATATATTTTTTAGTTTAAAAAAAGAAAAGTATTAAAGAATAGTTTTTTCAATATTTTGGCACAATTTTAATCAACTAATTTGCTGTTTAAAAATTTATCGTTTTTTTTTATTATTATTATTATTATTAATATTATTCTTAATATGGCATACACAAATTTTTAATTTCTACACAGATTTTTTTTTTTTTTTTTTCAAATTAAATTTTTAAAACGTTGGCATGTCGGATACTGTACTGTACCATACTATAGATAAAACATAATTCTTTATATTAACATATTTTTCTTTCCGAACACTATAGTGAGGAAAGTATTGTAATCATTTTAAAAATCAGAGTTTCAGATTTTGGTGTTTCTACACGTTTTAAGGTACCCTGAATTCATGTTTACTTTTTTTACGACATGTGTTTTCATGTATGAGAACATGACAGTATCTAAAAGCTTTGTTTGAATGAGCTGAAAGTTGGTATCTATGTTATAAGTCACCATAACACAAATTTCATTCATATTGGTAAATATCAAGCCCTTATAATTTTTTATACAGGAACACAAAGAATAACTATTTATTACTGTGGCTTATAAGCTCATATTAAAAATGTGATAATATCTAAACAGCTCATCCAGTCAGCTGAAAAGTTGTGTACATAATACCAGGGTTGCTGATTTTTTTTTTCTTTTTTAATTGATTTTTATGATTTAAATCAGATTTTTTTTTTTTATCAAGATTCATTCGATTTTGATGATTATTATCATGTATTCATACATTATTGTACAACAATTGTATTTTATTATGTGTATGTGTGTGTATATTCATAATATCCACACCGTCAATCATTTTACTTAAATTATAAAAATTTAAATAATATTCTATTCCATAGAAAAAATCTATGTAGACATTTATTACCAATGTTTTTATTCAACTATAGTATCTTTATAATAAGTTAAGTAATTTAATAACAATCATAAATGCAGTAGTATGAGCCACTCAACTTAAGACTTTGGCTTTGTAACTACAGTAACATATTGAAATAAAGTAAAATCTTACCCATGGTATTGAACACGACATAATTTTGGAAAAGGATAATTTAATAGGAAAAATCGCATATAACTGAAGCAATGTATTAAGAGAAAGAAATTTTTACTCATAGTTTCTAATGAAAAATTAAATAAGGAATTAAAGGGGGGGGGGGGAGAGAGATTGTAAAAAATTCTTACTGGGATTTAACAAATATAATTTGAATCAAGAAAATTTTTCACACTTGACCCATTAACAAAATTCATATTTTCATTACCATCTTAATACTTTCACTTATTCTTTTACCTTTTTTTACATTTAGTGGATACAATTCATTAAAGAAGCAGGGATAGCAGCCTCGAACTGTATTTAACTGATTACTCAGTGACAGAAAATTTTGTAGATGTCTGCGACAGGTTTTTAAAATTTCATAATCTGTCTGTGAAATTTGCATGTAGTCATGGGTGAAAATGGCTTACACTAAAAAAGCCTGAAAGATGAGAGCAGCAATCTGGGAGGAGGGGGGGGGGGGGGCTTAACAACAGTGGTGATCTCTTGCAACAATAAACAATATGATTTTACTACAGAACAATATAGTATAAACATAAACAATTACAGCAAATAAAATGCCGCGTATATTTTTGGGAGTTTCTTGGAATGATTTCTGCTTTTTAGAGAAAGTTTATAGCATCAAAGAGATTTTTATGTGTCTACTATTATTATTTCCCTAGGCGCCTTCGGCGACCAGCCCATTAGAATTTAAAATATTACAGTGCCATCTGGCAGTAGAAATTTCTGTAATCTACTGTTCGATTCTAAATCAACAAAGCTTTCAAATATGCATTACTTATGAAATTATTTTAATTAGTAACCGAGATACAAAAGAAAACCAAATCAGGACACCTCAAAATGTGTAAATAAGGTGAAATCTCGAATTCCACTTTCGATAATATAAAAACTTTAAAATATCTTTTGAATGATGTATTAATTAAAAATAATTTAATCATAATTTGAAATACGTGTATTAGAATACAATTTAATTTGCAATTAAAATGTAAATTTTTACTTTCTCTTACCCATAAGGTAGAGAAAGTATTATTTTTGGGTCAAATTTTCGAACACGAGTTTTTGTTATATTTACATGTTCCAAAGTCCCCTGAATACGAAAATCATGTTTTTAGCAAATGGTCTGTGTGTGTGTCTGTCTGTTATCAGCATATCTCAAAAACGAATTATGGCAGAGAGTTCAAACTTGGTATTCTAAATGTGAATCATATAGGGATGAAACAGTAAGCTTTTCGTTAAGATCAAGCAAATGGTTCGTGTACAGGGACAATCAAGAAAATTCTAATACATTACGTCTGTGGGGGGAATTGCAGGTAAGTAGAGTTTAACATCTATAGACTGCACTAAACCAAATGAAACGAATATATATTTTTTGTAATAGAGATAGTCAACTGGGAAAAAAAATTTGTGTATGTAGGAGCCTCGCCTGCCCCCCCTGGGGGGGGGGAAGTCCCACCTCGAGGGGAGTAAATTTTCATGATGGGTATCTTTCAAAAGAGCTCGACAATACCTTTAAAACAAATGGTTGAACCATCAATCTGTGATAATTTAAAACAAAGTTATCGATTTTTTTTTCTTTTAACAAAAAAAAAAAAAAAAAAACCTTAGAAAAAAAATCGTATTATTATTATTTTTTAATACTGAGATTAAAATGGACTTTTTTTTGGATATTTGGTGTTACACTATTTCTCTAATATGGAAATCGTCTGCATTATCATAAAAGATAATTTTTAAAAATAATTTTAATAAATTATTTTTTAAAAACTGAATTATGTTTTAATAACCGAATTAAATTCTATATAAATGTAGGTGCATTAATGAAACGGGGGGTTGACGGGGGCTACCGCCCCCCTCACACAGAACTGATTATCATATAAAACTCTCCCAAAGCCTAATTTGAATTGTTTAACATAGGTTTACATAACATCGTTATCTTGCCTCTTAATCTCCAACCTGTATTTATAGTATTAAATTTCAGGGTAAGAGAAAGTCGTGTGAGTGACACACCAGATTATGTTTATATATATATATTTTTAAATATAAATGTATTCATGTTTTAAATTTTGTGTTTGTATTTATTATTTAAATATAATAAAGAAATAAAACTTAATTTATTTATCCTGTTGTGATTCCAATAAAAAATTTAAATATTATGCAAGAGTACATTATTTTGGCAACTAAGAAAAAATAATTAGGTGCCACTGATGCCTGACTTTCACATTCTAATTTCTAACCCTGCTTATAATGCATCTGTGTTCTACACCATTGAGTTCAGCGTCAATTGAAGAGAAACTTTTCCAGTTTCATAAAGTGATTCTAAATTAAGAAAGACATCATGCAGAAGTGTGTTTTGGGCGATATTTAATCTAGTATGCTCCTTCTATTTGGTGCATAGTACCAAATAGAGTACTTTTCTTAACCTGGCACTTTTAATTACTTTGTTAAGATGACAAATTTTTAACTGAACGAAATATCTTTGGAGTATTCAGCACACATTAACACCTTTCCTTACGTGGTGAACACCGCGAGAATTAAAATTGAGAAAAACTGTAACACAAGCAATAATATTTTTTCTTTTATTATATGGAGATATATTTTCATACCATTTAGGGTATCTCTGTCATCCAAGATAAGAAGAGAGAGAATTTTTCACCCTTACTCAAACATAAAGTGAGATTTCTAAAAAAAAAATTGCAAGAACAGAAAAATACTTAAATTCTATTCTAGAATTTAAGTTTTTTTCGCTAGTTTACATTATTCTAATGTAAATTGCTAATGATGTCTAAATTTTCAGCTCACTGGTATAACTCAGTATAGTTGTATTTAATTACTTAAATATGTCAATTGTTTTCGCTGCTGATCACTGAAATACTATTGCACTGCAAATTGATGAAATTTTCTTTTTAAATGGTCAATAAAAAATTACTTACCTAATTCCAGTTTTTTTTTTTTTTTTTTTTTTTTTCGCGTTTCATTGTAGAAATATAAATTTTTACAGCTGATCAGCAAAATATGAATTTTCTTATCAATTTTTTTTTTTTTTAATTGTTAAAATGTGAAAAGTTAAGGTTTTTCATTTTTATGAATAACATGTTTTCTGATCAAAAATTTCAATTGATTGGCCCAAAAAGAGTGCATGAATTTCTAACAATGTTTAAAATAAAGAAAATTCCACTTTAGTGGGTACCCTGCCACCATTTAAAAAACAAAACAAACAACAACAAAAAAGTATAATATGTATGCAGTTAATGACAGAAAAGCTAATTTTGCTTTTATGCATTTTTTTTTCTCCCAAAAAACAATCCTTTACCTAGATTTTTTTTGTGTATTTACTGAAGTATATACAGTTAGCAGCGAAATGACTGAAGCACATATCCATACTTTTTATATTTTTATTTAGTCTGATTGCTAGTTTTTATCATAAACTTACTTTTTTATAAACAGTATAGGACTAAGATCATGACTCTACAAATATTTACTTAATAAAACAATATTAGGTGCACGTCTTTTAAGTAGGAATTATTGCTAGCACTTTAAAAATTTTGCTGCTGACTGTATTACATACATAAAGTCAAAAATTTTCAAATGATTTTGAAAAATGTGAAACTTTTCATCAAGATACAATTGAGCGTGGTTTTATTAGGGTTTCTTCAAACAAAACTGCTTAAGGTTTTATGGTTGAATCAAAAACCCTTGTACAAATAATGGTTTTACTTATTAAATACAATAAAGAGTCAAAAGTTCATCTTCAAAAAAATTTTATTACAATAATTTACAAAAGAAGTTTTTACAAGGAAATCTTTTCTAGCTGTGTCTTAACTATTTTTATAATATTAAGACAGCAGTTAATAAAGTCAGTCTTCCAAAATAAGTCTTATTAGTAATTAAAAAAAAAAAAATTACATGCATATGTAATAAAAAAGTATGACATTAAAAAGAAAAAAAAAAGGGGGGGGGGCAGATACAAATGCTTACAAAAATAATTTCACATTTAAAATATTGTCAATATGAAAAAAAGATAATTTTATTTTTAAATGAAACAAGTAGAAACATATGAAGATGACATACATGAAGCTAAAAGGTTTAGGCATCTCTTCTAATAGCAGATTTACAATTCCGTAAATATGACAATAAGTACTTTTTATGTTATAACACTGCTTTCTGTTGAACTGCTATAAAAAGACCCACTCTGTTCGCATGACAAACGGTCATGTCTTCTTTCAACCCAAAATAATTGTTGTCAGTTCCTGCATTTTATGGTGCTTATTCAAAGTTTTGTGCTTATTACTTTTAAATAACAGTTCTGCTCTCAAAACTCTGCTCAGATTCGGAACAGCAGACATCTCCTTTACTTCTTCATCAGAATAATCTATTAATTTGCTTCCAGATGAAACAGCTTTTTTTCTGGAAAGAAAAATTTCTTGTTGTCAAATATTAAATAGAAGACATTATGAAAATAAATAATTATATGATAAAAAAAAAACTTTTTATATACCATGTTTTTAAGTTTTCTGATGAATCATTAATAGAATACACGAGGATAAAAAAATATATATAAGCAATATTTAAGCTTGCGGACTCAGTTTAGTGAACTAATAATAATAATGAAAAAAAAAAAAAATGGTTTTAGAAATAAAATATTACTCCTTTTAGAACAACGTATCATGAACTACATTTTAGATATAGAGTTTAGTGCAATTTTAATCAAAAGATTTTGAGATGTAGCCCTGTGGAGAATCATAGAAGGTGAGGAACAGCTGCAACACCTGTTGGTCGATATACACTAAAATTTAAGCCAGCTTTCGCTCTCATATTATTTATCTTGCATATCAAGTTAAGTGCAGTTAAATATTATAAATGCAATTTAGCCTATTTATGCATGCAATTCAGCCTTCCTATTCACAGAGTAAATTACAGCATAGTATAGCCACTTACTGACCGGCATGCACCAAATTTTGTGCAATTATACACAAATGAATCTGAGATATAACTTTCCCAATCACGGGAAAACTGCAGCATAGCAGCACCACCTATTGGCTGATATGCACAGAAATTAAATAAACGTGTTTCATAATAGCCCTGTGACATATTTTTTTTCAATTATACACAGTAGAAGCTGAGATATAGTCTTTCTTTAAATAGAAGAAATCACAGTATAGCAGCACCACCTGTTAAGTGATTTGCACAAAAAGTTCATGGACACATTTTTTTTTAATTTAGAAATTTTTATTCATGAATTCATCAACCATGAATATTTATTTAAATCAAATTGGAGTGTAAAGGTTGATATTTTTTTATTTATTACCAACTATGCGAAAAATACCAGAGCCGGAAATCGAACCCAGGCACCTCCGCTTAACGCACGGATGCTCTACTTTTTTTTTTTTTTTTTTTTTTTTTACGGTGTAACTATGTATAAATTTATATGAAATTCTGTGCTTTAACTCTTGAGCTAGAGCTGCTACACAAAATTTTTGTCACACAGACATTTTCTAAAAATGGTCAAATTGTGTTCTGGTTCCCCAAAAATGCGTAAATCCACTGAAAATTGGAAGTTGAAAATTTTTACGAATCTAATACTTCCCTCTATTTAACATAGAAGAAAATAATAATTCAAAATGAATTTATGTTTTTTTCTTTGTATAAATTTTTCTTATTTTACATTTTTATATTCTTTACAGATAAGAAAGAAAAGTTTATATTATTTATTAAAATTCTTTAATTAAAAGTTAAGTTTTTCCAATGTTTAAAATCAAAAACTTTAAATAATTGAACATTTAAAAAAATATTTTTTTCTTCTCCTTTAACAATCTGAAAGTCAAAGTACAGACTTTCTGAAAACATAAATATGTACTTTTATTTGAAGTAATTTTAATTTTGGGGAATATATCTATGCAATGTAATGGGAATTCTTAATTCAGGTGCTTTAGCAAGATATTCTATTAAAAGCGTAAATTTATAGGGGTTTTTTTTTTTTTAAATGCAAATTTAATAGGTAGATGGCGAAAGCAATGTAGATGCTCTGCTAGTATAAATATACGGTCACAAAAACAAGAACATTTTTATGTATGAAATAGTGGGTTGTAAATAAACAGGCAGGTTCTAGTCAATAAATGTGCATTATTTGACTCATTTTCGAAACAATCTAACAACTTTTATTTCCAATACTAACAATATTACTAAACAATCTAACAACATGTTAAACAAAAGTCATAAAAACAGAGTTATATGAACTGCACAGATTGAATATCATTTGTTTAGGAACAGCTCTTTTTATTGTTATGGAAAAGATTAGGGGGAAAGCTACAGATCACTCTGGAAAAACCTAGCTAACTCTCTATAAAATTAAAATAGGGCTTCTATATTTCTTAGACCTGAAGCTACTTTTGGCTAAATTTGTTTGCTAAAGAGGCTAATTTAAAATTTCACAAAGGCTTACTTTTTTTCTTCTTTTAAAAAAAAAAAAAAAAGAAAAAAAACCTTTATGCTACAACGTATCTAAAAAAAAAAAATAATAATAATAATAATTGTCGCAAAATTTTCATTTGATGGGAGTTTAAGCCTGAATATTCTGCTTCGGATATCTGGCTTGAAATTGTCGGATATCTGTATCCTGAGTGCTGATATCCGGTACCCCGTCGGATATTTAAAACTCAGCCGGATAGTTACCGGATATCCGTTTCATCCCTAATTATAACTAATATTTTAATGGCTAATTTTACCATGTTTTTATTAACTTCTATTCTTGTTTGTTTGTGTGTTTGTCTGGTACAAATTTTGCAATCTATTATTAACTAACTTCCCCATTAGCTAGACATTTGAAACTTTCACAGTAGCTCAGAACCCGATGACAACACAATACTTCAAAGACAGATTTTCGAATAGTTTTCTTTTAATTAATTAAAATATGAAAATAATAAGCTCCTAATAGCAATAAAAATAGCCATTAAAATATTAGCTATAATTTAATTGTTGCTAAAAAAAAAATTACGAGTTTTTCGACATAAAAATAAATACATTTAATTCAACATGAACGTTAAAAAATTATAAAAAGTTAAATTATGCATCTCACAAAAATTGACGTCATTTTATTTTTAAAACCAATTTTTTTTTTCATTATTATTATTAGTTTACTGAGCTGAGCCCGCATGTTTAAATATTGCTTATATATTATTTTTTTATCCTCGCATATTTTATTAATGATTCATCAGAAAATTTAAAAACATGGTATATAAAAAGTTTTTTTTTTTTTTTTTTTTTTTTTTTAATCTTATAATTATTATTGCTATTAGGAGCTTATTTTCATATTTTAATTAATTAAAGGAAAACCATTTGAAATATTGTGTTGTCACCGGGTTCTGGGCTATGCTAAAAGTTTCAAATGTCTAGCTAGTAGGGAAGTTGGTTAAAAATAGGTTGTAAGATTTGTACTGGACAAGCAAACAAGAATAGAAGTTAATAAAAACATGATAATAAAGCACATGCAACATATTGACACATTATGATTAATTTTATAGATGGACAAAAGACAAATATATACCCTATATTAATTCATAATTAATCCTAAGCATTATTGGAAAGTGTTAAAACTGCTTAACACGTCTATAAATTCAATTTCTAATTACAGCCCTTATATGCCTGAATATTTTAGTGCAACCTTGTAAATCTGGTTTAACATACCATATTCCATACAGATATATATATTTAACGTATTAACAATAAATATAGATTTCATTATTTTGCAGTAGAAAGTTATTTAAATATGATTTAATGTATCTAATTTTATGTGGCTCTGTAAATCTTAATGCTAATTATATTAGACAAAGCACTTTTTGTGCATAGTAATAAATATCAATTTCACTAATATTTATGCAAATTAAAGGTATTAAGATGTCAGTTTTAAGAAATTTCATTAATATTTACAAGAGTTAAAGTGTGGACAGGCAGAATAACTTTTGAAGTTATAAACCCTTTTCAGTTTTTTGGATAGTGTTAAAAAACAGCATAAAACAAAAGCATTATCCGAAAACAATTTAATGGGATAAAATACAGAATGATATAGTTTCGAGACTGTCACTTTTTGTACATACAATCAGGTTCTTTAGAATAAAATCACAGCTTAAGATAAAATTGCAGTGAATGACTCAAATCAACTTTTCCAAATACATATACCGAAAACTTAAATTTCTTTGGACAGCCTCTCATTCAGGGCTGTGGCTTGGGGGTAGGGGCATGGGCGTCGGCACATAGGGGCAAGGGGGGGCACTTGCCCCCTCCTGGAAAATTTTAAAAAGTAAAATATTATGAAAAAAAAAATAATTAAAGTTTTAAAATTATGTCATTAGAATTCAAATGACCGAATAAAATTTATATCACAGAGCCAATTAGATCCAAACCGACCTGACCTGCATTTATAGGTTGTCTCTCTCTAACTTTTCCCTTCCAACGGATTGTAAATCAACTTGACAGTAAGTTTTTCGGATTAGTGTTGGTTTGGTATAAGCTATATAATTTTTATAAGTAAAATGTTTTAGCTTAATTTATATGCATAAAAAATTTATTGTACTAAGTGCTTACACAGAAGTTTACTTAATCACCTCAATCAACCAGCCAACCATTTGAATCGAACTGAATATTTTTAAATACGCTGAAATTTAGTAATGTTCAGTTTGCCCCCTCCTGAAAAATTTTTTGGCGACGCCACTGGGTAGGGGTAACCGAGCAGTGAACCAGGAAGGTTAATAATTACAAAATGCAGCTGAAATTAAAGTCTACTAAAATTAGCTGCCAGATAAAAGTTAAAGATTTAAGGCAATTATATATATTCTTCATTGGATCAATAAAATAAGAATATTTTAAAAAATATTAAAATAAATTTAAAAAAATTAAGTTTAACATTCCTACTAAAGTCTGAGGAATGTCATCCCTGACCTTACCATCTGATCTAAGTGATCAGCTAATTTTATAAACCAGATAATGGATAAGTATGACTTAAAGTAGAAATTTATTGAATAAATATTAGATGTGGAACTGAAAAAAGCGTTTTACGCCATAGAGGAGAGAGACAGGTATCTAATTCATTTAATGCATTTTACATTTCTAACAACACTATCACTATCTCTTGGAATAGAATGAATTTTATTAAATACATAGTACAAAGAAATTTGTTAGTAGAAAGAAGTCATAAACAAATATTTGATATTATGTTTGCAATTGTGGGTGAATATTTAATTTTGAAAAATACTTCTGTGACACACAAACACAACAAAGAAAATAAGCAGAAGAAATATAAGCAATAATGAAAAACATTAAACAGTTAACTGCATGAAAATAATTACCTACTTATTTCTTCATATCATGCCAATCTTTTCCCAGATTTGATTTGTTTTCTTTGGATATTTTCAGATTAATAAGTAAGTTGAACTTTTAGGTAGACAGAGACTTGGTAGAGCTGATGATTTCAATTGTGGTCATACATTTTTCTGCTGAAAACAGAAAAACAGCCAGCTTAAAAGATTGCTTTAGATTCTTTCAACAATACATGTACAGTAAAGTCTTTTTTCCCAAAACTGCATTTCAACTATTTTCATATTAAATTCATTAGAAAGTTTAATATTATTGTTAATAATAAACTTATGTTAATATTCTGAACAGAAATATTTGTAATGCTATTACAATCTAAATGTAACATTAAATTAGTCCGTATATTTTTAAGCATGTATTAAGTTTAAATAACTGCAATTTAATACTAGTTAAACGTTAAAATTAACATTTATAATTGTATATTTTCAATATAAGTTAATGCCAGTAATTATAATTTTTTAAGGATTTGTCAGAAAAGCAGAACAACATTATAGCATAAATATATAATGGCTGGGATTGCGGTGCCTCGTTCTTAAGTCTTATCTTAAATGTTACGAACTTTCTTAGATGGGCGTGGTTAAGAACGATCTTAACTTGGTATTGCGGTGCCTCAAGCGTAAGTCCTCCGCGTGTCCTCGTAAGAGAAAGCCAGCCAGCCAATGGGAGACGCAGAGCGAGCTATGTTGTGATTGCGCGCGCATCGAGTTACGATTCGACTTAAGATAGCTCTGAGGTTGTCGTAAGATAGTGAGACACTGCAATACGACTTGCGTTTTGTTTACATCTTAAGACAGAGTTTGTGCGTAAGATAGTGTTGAGCGAGGCACCGCAATCCCAGCCATAATGGCAATAAGCATTTATTATAGAAAAAATTATAACAGCTGTATAAGGATTAAAATGAAAGAAATATAGATGCTGATACAGTAATAGATTCTTTAACAAAAAGTACAATCAGCTATATATAAATAAATCTGGTTGAAGCATAGAAACAAACTGTCAGCTTTGAAATTAGTTTTTACGAAATACAGTAGAATTAAATAGGGCGTTCGTAAATACTGATGAATATACTAAATTTCGTTATTGACACTTATCATATTCATCAATTTTGCATTTCAATTACTTTATAGCAAATACCTCTGTTTTCAGAATAAGCTCAGATACAAATAAAAGCTCTACTTACGTGGGAAAGTAATCTAAATGCTTGGTATAACTTCTTTTCCGATTTTCAAAAGTCTTATCCTTAATCCATTCTTTCCTCTGGTTAACGATGAGACTGCAGCCATTTGGTGATGATTTTTTGATTAGTCTTTTGGGATTGGGAAATTTGAAAAACCTGATATTGGGAGCTTTAGAACTTCTGTTATTACACTGGGGCACATAGCAATATATATTATCTCTTTTTTTTTAAAATAATTTTGGGGCTTTTAGGCTCCACTAATGCAATAGCATTCACGCACAACGAAACTTACACGAACCCGACATGTCGTGTTTACAGTACTATGCGAGTTTCAGCTTTTATACACTAGAGGGCGTCGATTTCATTTCACTCGCGAATTACGATTTTGACTTCATGTTTGTTCTGATTTGTGATCTCGTCTTATATTTTTCCACCAAGACCTACATTAAATGAGGAAACACAGCGTTAGAGAATGACAGTAGGAACTGAGGAACCATTACCAGATTTAAAAGCAGTGGAAACGATGTCACCATAGGAGGGTCGAGAGATCAAGGTAGAGAGAAGATGGCGACGATGATCCGAAAAGCGGTGGCAATGCAGAAAAATATGTTCAAGTGTCTCTTGATCCTAACAGTAGTGACAAAACAGAGAGAAAGTGAAATTCCTGCGATATAGCCGCTAGTGATTTAAAACCATCTTAAAGTACTAACGGAACAGAAAAACCACCGCCTTGTGGAAGGAGGTCCATCTAGGAAAGCATCTTACAAGCGTGAGATAGTAAAAAGATGAGGCGTAGTCATTTTGTAATCATTCATATTCGTTTTCGGTGTGCCACACTTTCTACATGGGATCGAATCTTCAGAAGAGATCCAGAGGATGGAGTGGCACGTGTAGGGACCTTTCGTACCTAACCCTAAATGGAGAGCAACTAGACATTGACCAAAAATGGCAAGAGTTCTTTCAATGACCACTCGAACACCGTAGAACACAATATATATTGACCAGTATCTGACGTTTTCCTTTTAATTAAAAATCTCCGGAAAATGGTTTTGCTTATCTTCAGAGAGCCATGCACAGGGGCGCGCCGACCCGGTGTGCGAAGTGTGCGGCGCACACAGGCGCCAGGTAAAGAAAGGCGCCAGCCGAGGATAAATTATTTGAAATAAATAAATACATATATATAAATTGCTTTATTAAAACTTATTTCACAATGCCGGTCTGAAGCCATGCGACTAGTGTGGCTAAATGAGGCGCCCTGAAAAATATACTGGCAAAACTTGTGTTCTTCAAATAGTTTAGGAGGTTTTTTGTAAAAGGGCGCGTTAAAAGTTGAATAACTTTGTAAAGATGCGCCTACTTTCAGAAAAATTTTCTTTGACTATTTTAGCATATAAAAGCATTCTATTGAAATTTAAAAGGGCGCCTTAATCTCCCCCCCCTCTTCTGCCAGGAATAGGCCGCTCAGGTTAGTAAAAAGACAACATAATTCGATTACAAAAGTGAAAAATTATTAGAATCAAAGATTTTATTTAGAGTAGTTTTCCCCCCTTCGCATTATCGATGTAACATCTATATTAATAAAATCAGACTTCTGTCTGTAAATTTCTCAAATTCGAAAAAAATTACGATATCTTCACGTTTCACACATCGTGAAAACCAAATCTGACTTCAGAAATTTTTCTGTGTGCGTGTGTGGTGCATGTGCAGTCATTGTGTCTGCATGTTTATAACATATTTGCCTGGTCATCACGTGAGAACAGCTGGGTATTCAACGGCACTTGGCAGGAATTACCCAACTTAAAATTATATCTATAAACTTTTGTGAATCCCCCCCCCCTTTCCGTACGGACGTAAGGCAAACACACGTTTATATGCATAACTTGACTTCAAATTACTTCAGAGTGAAGAAATTGCACATGAGGAGTCCATATATGTGTACAAGCCATGCATCTTCTTTAGGATATTTCCAAAAATCCATTTTTTGTGTTCGTAATTTTCGATCTGGGGGGAGGTTACAAGGTAGCAAATTCGAGACCGCTCTTTTAACGCTAATAAACACTAAATCGGTCCTGGAAAATTTATGGGAGTTTCGATCACGAATTTTGCTGCGTGTATTATTAGATGCATTCGATGCTTATACTGATGGGATTTTACGAAAAATTTTCCATCACCCTTTTCAAGAGAGAAAGAAGGTTTAAAGGGAGAAAAAACATGTTTATAAGCAGTATAACTCGGCTCCAAATTACTTCACGGTGAGGAAATTGCATATGGGGAGACTAGACTTCAATACAAAAAAAAAAAAAAAAAAAACTACAATTTTGGAATTTTCGATTTTTAAGGGGGAAGGGAAAAATCGATTTTGGGGGGAAATTTCGCAAATTCCGGATTCTATGAAAATAATTCTACTGAAAATGGTACAAAGATGGTGAAAACAAGTATGCGTCTTCAGGATAGTTCCAAAACACCTTTTTTTTTTTTTTTTTTGTAATTTTCAGTTTTTTTTTTCTGGGGGGGGGGGGGGTGTAAAGTGGGGATAGATTCAAGACACACACACACACACCTTTCTAGCACTAAATTTGTAGTGTAAGATCTATGGGAACTGCGGTCACGGATTTTAGTGCGTAAATTGTTTATATGTATTGTAACGGGATTTTACGAAATCCCCCCTTTCCTTCCTTGAGGTCTGAGGCCACAAACACGTTTCCAAGCAAGGCTGGTTTTCACTAGGGTTGAAGCTTCGAGGTTCAAAAAACCATTAATCACGCTCCCGACACAAAGAGCCAAATGCCTTGTTATCTGTTGTAACCTCTTTTTATCAGATTGCGCAGTTACTTCAAAGGGAAGCATGCAAAATTGACAAAGATATCTGCCTCTGGCCCCTCAATTATCTCAGCTGGGGGTTAGGGCCAAAGACTTCTCCCCGTCGAACCACCTCCAACCGCTTGACCACATCAAAGGATTCTGAATAGCGCCGCTCGAAACAACCTCCAACCAACCACAGTGGAAACTGCACTTAACCTTACTCCAAATTATCTCTGCAAGAGTAAATTTTACGTGTGGATTAATTATTTTCGAGATTATTTTGTCATAATTACCAGTAACATCAGTGGAACAATCTTTTTCTAAATTTAAAATGACCAAAAATTACTTACGCTTCCCAACGGTATCAGACAGATTTTTAAATTTTGCAATTACATCGATAATATAAGATATTTTGGATCACATGGATATATATTATTCCATAATTCACAAAAACTCAAGCTAATGAATTACATTTCACTAAAAAATATTATCTGTTTAAATGTTCTTATAATCTACTTTAAAACTTAATAATTTTAATTATATATTAGTCTTATTTTATTTACTTATAAATTTATCTATTATTTATATCTGTTCAGTGTACAAAAGTCGCATCGCAGCAAAATAGTTTAAAATGAATTGTTGTATCTTCTATCTTACTACTATATGGAAAAACACATATAAATTTACATACAAATTACATAAAGAGTTTAGATAATGAAAATGGGCAAAATGCCTTTCAGTAGATGATTTTTTTCCCTGTTAAATTTTTTTTTATCCATATTTACCAAGTAATATTTATTCTATGCTCCTACTTTATGCATTTATAAATTTATTTGTTCCTTTAAAAAAAAAAAAAATCTATGATTAACCAAGTCAAATCATTATATCGGTAGTCATACATTAATTTGATCTTAATTCGAGAGCTTTCAACAATGAAATTGAGAAAAATAGAACTCACTACTGGATTTTTTTACTTTTTTTTTTTTTATTATTAATCAGCTCTAATTTATATACTTATAAATTCCGTTTATCTGCACTAGTACAAAATGTAAACTCATTTGTATATGCAAACATAGTGTAATAGTACGACTAATTTAGAAATTTTTTCGTCATAGTATTGCAAAGAGTTAAACCACTTTCGTAAATGAAAGGTGTTGTTGAAATAAAAGCAGATTTACAATTAAAGTAAAAATAATGAGCAGTTCATTCAATTTTAACGGGGGTGGAGTGGGAAGTGTTTGTCAGCCTTGGATACAGACTTGGCAACTTAGCGATTAATTTGGCGACATGGCGAACAAACGTGGCGAGAAAATATAATTTAGTGTTTCCAAAGTTTAGAAGCTATATCGTCAATTAGAGCCGAGTTTTCAAATTTTTTGGATTCATCAATTGGCTTCTGGTGCAGAAAAATGATTTTGTAACCTCGAAAGTTAGCCCAATGACGACAGAAATTGTAAAAACAGAAGAGACACTCCCGAAGAAATCAGTTGTATTCGGACATGTGTTGTGAGCATTCATTTCTTTTTAAATGGTTTATATTTATTCAAAAATAAGTGAAATTCCACTCTATGGTGTTTTTAACGTTGTTTTATGTTTTTTCGAGGTATGAATTTGAATACGATAACTTTCTTGTTTTTTCGAAAATAATACTTGAATAAAGTGTATCTTTAAAGAAGAAACGGACTATTTCTTTACAATTACTTTTTCACACAAAAAAATCGATATTTTAGTAGTAAAACGGATAGAGACGAATATTTTGTATCAGTATGATATGCGTAATGCTCGGAAAAGGTGTAATGGAGTGAGGGAACGTTTAATTTACAAAGACTATTTTTTGTGCTTAAATATTTACTTAAAAATTAGACCCACACAAATAGAAACGTTTACACTTACAGTTCTCATCTAAGCCATGCATTGTAATGCCTCAACGCGGCATTTCTACACCCACATTAACACTAAATCTGCCAATTTTGGTTTTACTCTGTTTGCCTTCACAATTGTACCTCGTGTCTTTGCAACTCCCTTTATAAGATTTTTTTCTCTTTCTGCGAGATATACTTTTCATTTGTTTCTTTTTAAATTTCATTGTAATTGATACATTTCTCTTTTTATTAGCCGTTCAATAAACTTATTAAGTTCGAGATTCAATTGACTTGCTGAATGATAACTTTTTATAAAATGTTTTTTTTTTAGGTATTTTAGGGCGCCAACTCAAACTCTGCACACAGGCGCCTGACAATTCGCGACTCAATTGAACTATAGAGGGCGTTCTAATATCGTCTGCTTCAAAAGTCGTGTCGGATAATGGCCAGCGTTATACGCTTGTAACAATGGTAAGCAATGGCTATTTTGAGTATTCAGTACATTATTAATATGGAAATATTACGCCGAATTCAAGAAATTTAGTTAAAGCGGAGGTGATTTTAAAATGAGAAAGGCTTATCGCTTTTGGTGGAATCAAATTAACCGAAAACAAATTTGATATTTTGACGATTTGCTTACAATCGAGTACAATGAAAGTGTCCCTACATACTATAAAAGAAACGGATGATAAATGATATAAATTGCGAAATCCTATTTTATAATATTGCAGTTTACATGTTCCTGTCTGTTTATAACTTCCTGTAAAACTCCTGTGCAAGGTTCAAGCATCAGTAAGCAGTTTTTGATATTTTGTTACGGTAAGAAAGCAGCTTGTTTATTGTTTTGTTTTTCTCCCAGGAAAAGTGATCAAATTTCGAAAGTTAGTCAGGAATTTATATAAAAGTTAAGTGAACTTTCCTGTAGCATTTGCGATTTGATAAAATATGCTGTGCTATGCGGAAAGTTCTCTTATACTAACAAATTGGTTTTAAATCAACAAATAGACAATTCAAAAACATTCATGCCACCCACAGAAAATTGTTTCAGGTATGTTAAAAATTTGTTTTTTTAAACTACATTTAGTATTTTCATGACTTTTTTTTTTTTTTTTTATTTGATATTATACTTTTATGAATATTGGTTTTATTACTTATGCACTTAGATTTGTTTGATTTACTTTTGTAAGAATATGTTTCATGTATATTTGCTTGTTTAATTAGATCATATAATCTATTAAATTGACATACATTTTTAATGTTTTCAATGCTCGCGTATTTTTTAAACTATTAGCAACTTTCCTTTCCCTCTTCAGTTAAAACACTAATAAATGAATTAAGTTTATCTTTATAATATAAATGTAAAAAAATAAAAAAAATAATTATACAGAACAGTGAAATAACTGAATGAAAATGATAGTAAATTGAAGTTGTAGGATTCTCATCAGACATAAAAACTGAGTGAGAATTTCACACTATTACTCAGAAACAAAGTGAGGTATTTAAAAAGAATGTGAGAACAGAAAAATACATAAATAAATAAAATTCTGGATTAATGTGTATTTGTTTTCTATTGCTATTTCTAGTTTGATGTTTTATTGTAGAAGTATAATGTATTTTTGAAACTGATCGAAAATGTAATTTTCTTACCCAAGTTTTTTGATTTTTTTCTTTTTTAAATCATTCAACATTTGTGAAGGGTTTTGTTTGAAGTAGCTTATTTTTGTGAAGGGTGAAAAGTTTATCAAGTTTCAAGATGAAGGGGTCTGTGAGGAAAACTTAGGTATCATTACAAAAATTTTCTCCTTAAAATAAAAACTGACCTTTGATAAATCTGTTTAATTTTGAAAACTAATCTTCTCTGCTATGAATAGGCTGCCTGAATAATCAATTGCACTCTGCTGTATTTCTCCCAAAAATCTGATATTCAGTTTCTAATTTATAAAAGGTTTCTATCCATATTTGTGGGCTTAGCTCTATAAAAATGAACTGTCATTATTTAAATGAAACCTTAATTTTAATTTTCAAAATGACATTTTTCACAAAAAGAGGACTCGTGCCAAGAAGTTCGCAAGAGCTTTATTTTCATGCTAAATTTAGATTCACAAAAGTATGTACAGATTTTTTATAATTTCGTAAAAACAGAACCCTGTCTGAAAAGTCTGGACAGACCCCTAAGAAGAGCTCGAAATTCGTGGTCACTAGTCGTATTTTGCAACTATAACTTTTGTTTTGACGACCGTGATTTTACAACCAGTCATCACTTTTGACGCCGAACTTTCTGTTATTTCATTATTTTTAATGAGGCATGTGACATCTCGAAAGTTTCGTTTTTAGTACTTCAATTTATTCAATAACATTAGGTAATGAGTTATTCTATAAACAAATTTTGCCATAGAGTTGATGGGATTTTATGACTAGAGGCGGGAAAATTGTAAGAGGGAATACCTTTTACACTAGCCAGTGGTCCATAAGTGGATTTTTTTCTTTTTGCCATATTTTCAAACTGTATTTTGGAGGTTAATGAACAAGGCCCTGACTATCGGCAGGGCATACGGGGCAAATGCCCTGCCCCCCCCCCCTACAGGTGTATGCAGAAATTCTGCAACCTAAAGAGCTGTTATGCCACTGTAAGGGGCCCCCCAGAATAGGCTTGCCCCGGGGCTCCAGGTAGTCTAAGTCGGGCCCTGTAGTACAATGAACTAACTACACTACCTAAAAATATCCACTTGCCATATAGTGAATAAACAAGATAAAGTGGTGACTTTAATAATTTGCTTCCCTCCCATCAGGGCCCGCTTTACCATTAGGCGAACCTAAGCGGTCGCTTAGAGCCGCCGAAAAAGGAGGGCCACCAAAAAAAATTTGAAACACTGCCCAAAATTTAAGGGAGGGGGGGGGGCGAGGATGGATGGAAGAAAAGTGAAAGTCATAAACCAATTAGATTTTTTTTTCTCTTTTAAGAAATATGTGTATATTCAATTGTAAATTAAAAGTCACCTTCTTTAAAGATTTTAACTTTGTATAAAAACACCTTAACCCTTTCAGGGACAAGGAAATTTCGCTCATTGACAATAAACTACCACCAGAATTTGCGAAGAAATAAAAGAATTTTCTTTATTATTAAAATAAAATTTTGTAAAAATTTCCAAGAGGAATTTTTGCAGATGGGAATTAAAATTAGGTGCTCGTGTTAAGGCACTAAAATGTTGATTTTTAATAAATATATACTTTGATTTGCATTGTGATAATGAAAAGCTAGATCTTTTCAAATTAGATAGAAAAAATTTGGTTTTAGACCTGAACATTCCACCACCCATCAGAAAAACAGAATTTATTCACGATAGTTTTATTAAATCTGAAAAATTCAAAGCCCTTTTACTTGGCATCACTAACGCGTTTGACAGTTTCACATGGCGGCCTCATTTTAAAACTCATTCAGCTTGAAATTCGAACTCCTTATATCAAATTTATCTATAATCAATTAAATAATAGAAATTGGAATAAAAAAATATAAAAAAATCACTTAAACTTACATCTAAATAAAAAATTCCTGAAAGTTTTGTACATTTGCGAAAAAAATAACTTCGTAAACAAGTCAGCAAATAATTCAGATTTCAGAAAGGTCTTAAGAATAGATTAAAAATACGCAAAATACATAAATTAAGAGTAAATTTAAATTACATAAGGGTGACATTTTTCTGGCCTATGGTGTCTAGAAAATCTGTTTCATGCGTTGACTTTAGATAGTCTTTTCGGCAAAAGGCTTTACCTTCATACGGAAAATTAAACGCTACTTTGGTTCGCATCACAGGCCCACCAGTGGCCGAGCGTTTCTGCACTGAAAGCTGGATGATGGGAAGTGCCCGGTTCGATCCCAGGTCACGCTCATCAACCTAGCCATTCAGAATTTTCCTTGATTTTCTCCGAAACTAGCATAAATACGGGCTAGGATCCCTTAGAAAGACCCACTCGGAGGGCATTCTACCTATAGGCCTCGGACCTTAGCGTAGTCAGTCGGTCTTAAGTCCTACCAATCGATTCGTATCACCATATCTAAATAAGAATACCCAATTATGACTTGCATTTATGAATGAAAAGGCTTCGTAATCGTGTTTAAAAGGGATTTGTTTGCAATTAATAATGGCCAACACAAAATTTCATCTGATAACTCAATCTACTAACAAATGAATTAATAAAAAATTTATTTCAGAAATATGTCAAGGAAAAAGTTCGAGTAAAAGTGGTAAGGGAAGCATTTTTAACTCTTTTCAATAAAGTTTTAAAATGTTGACGACTTCGGTTTGTCAGCACGGCAGTAGCTTATGTTCTCTATTTAAAATGCTAGAAATAGGATAACTAATCACATTTAAAACACTTTGTACTGCAAAAGTCGTATTAAAATTTAGATTATTCATATGATTAAAAAAATAAAAGAAAAAATCTATAGAATATGGTATGTTTAACATTAAAATTTACAGAATCACACCAAAATATTCAAACACATTATAAGAGCTTAAGAGTTACAATTGGAAATTGCTAGAACTGCACTTCCGCTCATATTAAGGTTTTTTTTAAACACTTTTCAACAATGTTTTGGAGTGATTATGAATTCAGTTAGTTTTTCTGTCTGTAGTTTTTTCCGTTGTGTGGTAACGTCGGTAAAGTACACTGAAGGTTAAACGAGGCAACAAGTACATACAGTTAGAAAATATTAATAGTCTATGCGAACCAAATGATTTTTCGTTCTTGTTTAAAAAATGCAATGAATTCTTGTTATCTGGTTTAATGTAAATTTGAAAATTATCATTTAATATGGAAGGATTAAAATTATAATAAAAATAAGAACTAACTTAAAAATAAATAACAGTAATATTTTAATATTACTATTATTATTATTCACTATGGAACTTTTTCGGTGGTAGAAATGTTGCAATCTGATAGCAGCAATGGTGAGGTAATGACGGATTCTAAATTCTCTTTTCTTCTGTCCATGCAAAAAAAAATTTTTTCATTCCATTATAACAGTTTTTACTCAAATTTTCGGCCAAACAGTTTATGGTACAAGCTGTACATGGTATATGACTACATTCAGTGGCAGATCTATGGAGGGGGGAGCTAGGGGGCTGAAGCCCCCCCCCCCCTTCCAAAAGCACTGACATTCACAATTGAATATTACAATTGTAAATTTTTTATTGATCTGGAATACCTTCTTGAAAAATCTTAGCACCCCCCAAAAGTTAAGTTCTCGATCCGCCGCTGCTACATGTACAGATATAACAGTATTGATGTACAGTAGTTCTATTGTACATCAATACGTGCGATGCCATGTAGAGAATGGTAATTAGTATAAAATAAACAGAAATTTTAAAGCATTTTCCCAATCGAACGTTTAGGTAGAAAAGCTAAAGGTTTGATTCAACTTGTTTATTTTTTCTTATTTCTAAATATGCCAAATCCAATTTAATTTTTACAAAAAAAAAAAAAAAAAAAGTTATTTAAATTTATATTAACTTATAATATTAGAATAAGTTGAATCTTAATATAGTTGCTTTTTCTTTTGTAAGGGGGGGGGGGGGGATCACAGTGAGAAGATTTACCCGAGGTTACATGAAATCTGTAAGATGCCCTAGCGTAATGTCTATTAGAGAGGGCCGCCAAAATTGTAAAGCGGCCCCTGCCTCCCATGTCCATCATAAAAACGAGTATCATTCCATTGTCAATGTAAACATTGTGCATTTCTACAATTAAAACTAAATTTAGTAAAGTAACATCATAATATCCAACATTTCGGAATCAGTCAGCAAAAATATGGCATTTTTCATAAATTATACATTAAAAGCAGAAATTTCATAGATTTGCACTTAAATCTTATTTTTTTCTTTTTTTTAAATCAGTTTTTGAAAAAAAAAAAAAAAAAAATCTTGATTCTTAACGGGGAAAAAATGTACCAAATTGGTGCTGTTGAATGAATAGGAATAAAAGCTTAGTAAGCAGACTTCATAAATTTATAAAACTTGTAACAATTGCTTTGGATCAGAATAGTTAATCTTGATCCCTCATCTTTAGACAAAAAATACACATGAAGTATGAAAGTAACAACACACTTGATGCTATCACTTTCACGCTGCATTTGCATTTACTTTGCTTCACCTAATAAAGGGTTATGCTGAATTATTTTCACCAGAAACATTTGTTGCATGTTTTTACAATTTATGGAGTTTGTAAATAACCATTGGCATAGTAAAATATGGAGTGCTTACGAGTTAAGGCTATATTGAATTGAAATCAATAAAACATAAATTGTACAACATCTCTTACACTGAGATGAATAGGTGACAATCGTATAACATATTGGATCAATTTCAATGCCCAAGAGACATCTAATACTTGATTTTCTGTCAACTGTCGAAACAATGTATGTATACTATAACTTTTTGATTGCTAATGAGAACTATTTTTCTGAAAATAAGTTTTGAAATAGACTTTTTCTTTTTTTGAACAAAAAAACATAGTTCCCCCCCCCCCCCCCCCACTTTTGTTTAATGATTAATACATTCGCAGCTAATCTCACTTCACCATCAGCACGTGATGTGGAGTGTTGTGTCTGATGTCAGTCATGGGAGATCGTTAGCGAATGTGTTAGTTTCTAGTGCAGAACTACCTCAAAAATTCTATAAATATCCATACAAGTGCTCCTTTCATGATGTGCTAGTGCCTAGCTTTTTTGTCTGGTGAAGCGTTCTGCTTTTATTTCTACCTGCAACAAACGTTGTAATTTTTTTTTTTAATTTATGGTGTTTGCTTATTTTTTTTTCAGCATTATTATTTATTACTGTTGAACACTAGTCCTGCAGCACATATTTATTAATAAATAAATACAATCAAATACTTTAAAATTAACATTTTAATTACACTTATCAAATTTGCATATCCTTTGGAAAAAAAAAAAAAAAGAATTATTAAAAACAATTGGATTAACAATTTAAGAAAAAGTGCTCCTCATACAATGACTTTAAAACGTTTACAAAACTGTTTTTTTTTTTTTTTTTCATTGTAGTTGACTATATCTTGATATTTATATGTTTACATTAAAAAAAAAAAAAAAAAAAAAAAATGTTTGCAAGAAAATACCGTAAGTTGACAAAATAAAAAACATTCCTCACAATAATTGTTTTGGTTAGAAAAACAATATATCACTTCTTTACAGTGTAAAAAATATGTCCTATTTGCTGCCAGAAATTATGTTCTGACAACATAATTTTTTTGTAAATTACACGTATTTTCTCAAATTACAGAGAATTTCTGGCAGCAAATAGGACAAATTTTTTACAGTGCACTTATATATAAAGTAGCTATAAGTGCTGCTTTGATGCTGCACTTGTACCTATCATTTTCGTCTGATGAAGGGTTGTGCTATTGTTTCTAATTGAAAGAACTGTTTTGAATCTTTCATGGAAAAAAAAATCGCAACATTGATCAAGAAAAATCTATCGGTTCATGCATATAAGGAAAATCAAACGCTGAACTGTGCGTAAGAATCACATACAGGAAATCAATTTGTAAATAAACATGAGGCATTTGTAATGTGATCTAATATGAAAGAATGAAAAATTATAAATTGTAAACCAAAAAGCTTTGAATAGTAATAAACAAATTTCACTTATAGAACTTTTTTTTTTTTGTAAGTTATGTTTTTATTTTCAGATACAGTATAAGGTATAAGCTTAATGTAGTTTTACATGCTATAGTGATAATTATATCTCCAGAAAAAGAATGTAAGCCGTATCTACGATGTTCGCATTGCTTTAAAAAAGTTTACAAAATAAAGCAATAATCTAAAAAGTTTAATATTTTTCATGTCTGCCAATAAATGTGTTAAAATATATGCTTGTACTATATTCGAATTGATCTGGTTACAGTGATAAGTACAATTAATTACTTTCTTGTTTTCCATTTCAAATTAAAAAAAAAAAAAATTACCTTCTGTGTATAACTCTTTAAAGACCTCATTAAAAACTTTTAAGTTTAATTTACAAATGAAAATCAAACATATTGAGGCGTTTAAAATAATGTGTAAACTAATATTCATCTTTTTCTACTGTTTCTGGCATTTTGCTAAAACTTTTTTTCTGATTTTAGCCTTTTTGTTAAAGAAAATTTTTACTCAGCTTAAACCCTGGAAGCTTTGTGTTATTGTTTTGATCGAAAAGAACTTCTGAGAGCTTTTATTTTAAAAATTTTTTATAGGTATTGTTTGCTTTTTTCTTTTAATTATTTCTGTGGAACATCTATCTTTTAGAGTTTTCCATTGCATTTATCATGCTTTCTTAGCTCTGAAAAAATAAATAGTTAAAAAATAATTATATGAAATAAGAAAGAGAGATTCTTATATGATGACTTAAAAATATATATAAATCAATCAATCAAATGAATGCAGTTTAAGAAAATAGATTTATTCATACAGTGATACAAGCATTATTTATGTATGAGAATGTTTCAATTAAATTTTAATTTAAAAAATTAAAATTAGTGTTAAATTTCAAGTATTCGAAATGTGAAAAAATTATTTAAACATCTAAGATATTAATTTCATGATTAAATGAATTGTTTCATAGAATGATTAAAAAAAATGACAATTTATAAATTTAAAAAAAGAAAATAAATGTTTAAAATGTACTTAATTTTTTACATGTTCTTTTGCAAATTTCACTATGAAAATAAACAAAAAATTATAACAGAAGTTTTAGTTTTACTTACAATAATAAGGTAAAATTATAAAGTTTTTCGTGAAAAATGTTTAAAAAATTGTGCATGGCATTAAATTTTAAAAATCTAGAACTCCTTTAAAAAGAATCATGTTTTACTTGTTATAAATGATATACGTAACATACGTCCTATAATGTTAATAGTTTAATATGAATTATAACAGATATTATACAGAAAATACTTCTAATATAAAATTATTAAAGAATTTTTACTTTCATTACATTTAGAGTTAATAAATTCTTATTGAAAATCAGTTGCATGTCAAGTGATAGTATAAATTGTAGGATCAAAATTAAAAATAAGTTACAATCTCACAAAATACACTTTCACGTAACCAATATTCTTTTTTGAATACTGTAAAAAGAAAAAAGGGAGGGGGGAAGGAATTTGATTTGTTTAAATCATTTTTGTGTATCGCTGAATAACAAACCTAAAGAAATTGTTTTATTCCTAACAGAAAATTATAATCAATCATTTTAACAGCCATCAACAAAGTTCTACTGAGCGTTTACTCTTGATGGAGTTACTACAGCTTTTCCAACTGGACAGTGGCGGATTTAAGGGGGGGGGCTAGGGGCTGAAGCCCCCCCCCCCCAAAACACTGACATTCACTATTGAATATTGCAATTGTAAATTTTTTATTGGTCTAGAATAACAGTTTGAAAAATCTTAGCCCCCCCCCCCCCCCCCCCAAAAGTCAAGTTCTGGATCCGCCACTGCAACTGGATGCTAACTCATTAGCATACATACTCTTTATTTAGATAATTTCAACTCATAACAAAAACTGAATTTCCACATTTTACAAATTCATTTATATTGTACACCACAAAGAACATTTGTGGTGCTGAAAAAAGTGAAGGGTCATGTATTTTATTTTGAAGAAAGTAACTTAAATATTGTAAAAGTATGAAACCAATATTACACAAATTTTTTCAAAGAATAGACTTATGTGTAATAAGCTAAAAATGTAAATAAAAATATAATTTTATTGAAATGTGTAAGTATGCAAGTGAAAATAACTATCCTTACATACTAATTAAACAATAAAAATTGCAAATGAAATATGACATGCTATGTAAAACAATACAATTTACACATTTTCAGAGTACTTTGGAGTTTCAATGAAAAACCTAGTATAATCTATTTTCTGTCTTATTATATATATATGTGAAAATGTAACATAAAAACAAATAGAAAAATTATATCTCATATATGTGTTTACATGGTTTTTATATTGCTCTAGAATATCTGGCGACTTAACTTTTCAATCCAGTACCATAGTTTTTATTTACATTGTGAATATGTAAACAAACGCTATTGCACAGGATTATAATATTTTACTGTGTTAATTACTGACATACATCTTACGATTTTTCGCAACAGATTACACTGCCTATTCAAAAAGTAACTTTATTGAACTTGTAGTATTTTAAGCTTTTAACACAATAATTCAAAATCAACGAGAATTGTCACAGGTATGAGTGGGTCATTATATAACATTTATTATTATTATTATTAAAACTCAAATAAATATATATTAAATACATCCCGGTATCTGACATCGTTAAACAACAATAACAATAAAATCTGATAGCTTTTTTTTCCATATGCGATTATTTATCTTTATTTTATTGATTTTAAAAATACGTATCCATTGTTTACAACACTACACTGATCGGCATATTTTATTCTTGGAAATTAATCGAAGCTAGTACAAAATCAATAAAATCCCCATAAATTGCAATTAAGTACCTATTAATAACTATTATTGATGGTTAATAAGAATCAAAATTTTAAATATTTACTAGAAAATGATTTTTAATTTAATAACTCAAAGCATATGCGTCAAAAGGTTTTTAAATAAACATCCGACACAAGAACTTAGGCTTTTGTCCACCAGAGGGCGTATTCGAGCTCTGGAGTCGCGAATGCTGGCGCACCCCTGGCCATGCAGAGAGTCATTTAAAATATTTTCAGAACGTAATGGTATCGTATTTAAGAGGCAGAACAAATATGGCGGATCAACAGGCGGGTCAATGCCCAGTCTATTATAATCTGACTAAATGTTCCCATTTTCTGGGGATACTCTTTACTTTCAAGGCATTTTTATAAGTTTTTAAATAATTGTAGAAAGTAAATTATATATCATTGATATTTTATTTTTAGTCCTTATTTATTAAGAATGAAAATATAATCTGTAATTGGATAATTGTAGCAATTTTTAATGCTTTTTAACACTTTCCAACAAGGTTGAAAAGTGTTTATGACTTCGGCTTGTCTGTCTGTCTGTCTGTCCGCGCCCTAACTCCCGTAAATATTTATGGAATTTCTTGAAACTGTTATATGTTATTCAAGTTCACTATCGAATGTTCCCTATTGAAAATGGAGTTTATACCTCTACTGGTTTGTGTACAGGGACCCCAGAAAATATTTTAAAGCATTGTGTTCTATGAGAGGCATTTCTATAAACCCAATTTTCATACCCTTACAGTACACAAATCTTAATGAAATTGACATATGTTATACAAGTTCACTATCGGATGTTCCCTGTTAAAAATGAGTTTATACCTCTACTGGTTTGTGTACAGGGACCCCCGAAAATATTTCAAAGCATTATTTTCTATGAGAGGCATTTCTATGAACCATATTTTCATACCCTTACTGTACAAAAATCTTAATGAAATTGACATATGTTATACAATTTCACTATCGGATGTTTCCTGTATAAAATGGAGAAAAAACCACCACAGATTTGTGTACAGGGACGCACAAAAGTATTTCAAAGCATTGTGTTTTATGAGAGGCATTTCTATAAACATATTTTCATACCCTTACAGTACAAAAATCTTAATGAAATTGAAATATGTCCTACAAGTTCACTATTGGATGTTCCCTGTTGAAAATGGAGTTTATACCTCTACTGGTTTGTGTACAGGGACCCCCGAAAATATTCCAAAGCATTGTGTTCTATGAGAGGCATTTCTATAGACCATATTTTCATGCCCTTACAGTACACAATTCTTAATGAAATTGAAATATGTTAGTCAAGTTCACAATCGGATGTTTCCGGTATAAAATAGAGTAAATACCACCACTGATTTGTGTACAGGGACACACAAAATATTCCAAAGCATTGCGTTTTATGAGAAATATTTCTATAAACTAAATTTTAATGACTTTACTTTGCACGAAGATTTATGAAATTGAAATATGTTATTTATAAGCACAAAAGAATATGCTTTGCATGGAATATAGCATGATTACCATTAGATTTACAGGGTGACACAAAAATATTCAGTTATATAAAGAGCTTAATATTTGCTAAAATTGTACTTTCGTTTACATTAAGCGTTTTTAACACTTTCTAACATTTTTAACACTTCCCAACAACAAGGTTGAAAAGTGTTAAAGACTTTGGTTTGTCTGTCTGTCTGTTCGTCTGTCTGTCAGCGCTCTAACTCCCGTAAATATTTGTGGAGCTTCTTGAAACTGATATATGTTATTCAAGTTCACTATCGAATGTTTCCTATTGAAAATGAAGTTTATACCTTTACTGATTTGTATACAGGGACACCGAAGAGTATTTCAAAGCATTTGTGTTCTATGAGAGGTATTTCTATAAATCATATATTTTCATACCTTTACTGTACACATATCTTCATGAAATTGAAATATGTTATTCAAATTCACTATTGGATGTTTCCTATTTAAAATAAATTACATACCACCACTAGTTTATGTACAGGGACATTCAAAATACTCCAAAGCATTGCGTTCTTTGTGAGATATTTCTATAAATCAAATTTTAAAAACTTCACTTTCAACGAAGTTTTAGGAAATTGAATTATGTTATTTATATGCACAAAAGAATGTTTTGCATAGAATATAGCATGGTTATTATTAGATTTACAGGGTGACACAAAAATATTTAGTTATATTAAGAGCTATTAATAAAAAATTGCTAGAATTGTACTTTCGTTTACGTTAAGCGTTTTTGACACTTTCTATCATTTTTTTAGTGTGAAAATAATTTCAATTTGTGTATCTGTCTGACTGTTCTTCTGTCCGTCTGTCTGTCTCTCTGTATGTTTTCTACGCTCCAATTTCCGTAAATATTTATGGAATTTCTTTAAACCGATATATTTTATTCAAGTTCACTATCGGATGTTCCCTATTGAAAATTGAATGAATACCTTTTCTGGTGTTTATACAGGGACACCCAAAAGTATTTGAAAGCATTGTGTTCTATGAGAGGAGTTTCTATAAACCATATTTTAATACCTTTAATGTAAAGAAATACTTATGAAATTTTAATATGTTATTCAATTCCCTATTGGATGTTTCCTATGTAAAAAAAAGTACATTTCTATGTGGTTTGTGTACAGGGGCACTTCAAAATATTCTACAGAATTGTGTTGTATGAGAGTTATTTTTGTAAACCAAATTTTAATAATTTTATTTTCCACAAAGCTTAATGCAATTGAAATATGTTATTCGTATGCATAAAAGAGTGCCTTCTATGTAATATAGTATGGTTAGCATTAGATTTACAGGGCCACACAAAAATAATTGGTTACATTAAGAGCTATTAATAAAAATTTACTGGAATCGCACTTTTGTTTACATGAGCGTTTTAACACTTTCTTATAATTTTAGTGGGGATATGATTTAAATTTGTGCATCTGTCTGTCCGATTGTCTACCTTTCTATCTGTTTGTCTCCGGCTCCTATCATACGTGAATATTTTGAGAATTTTAAAAAAATTATACACTCAAGTTCCCTATGGAATGTTCCCTATTTAAAATGTCATTAATAGGTCCTGTACAACTAGTTTGTTTACAGGGACAACAACAACAACAATAAAAAAAAAGAAAGTGTATTACGTTTTAGGACAGAATTTTTTAAAAGTTATATTTAAAAAACTTTCTACTATAAAAATCATAAAAACATTGACATATATTAATAATATTCTAGAATATTGTTTTGTATAGAATATGATATTATTAACTTTCAGATTTACAGGGCTACAGTAAAATACTCAGAGAGATTAAAAGCTGTAATTATAATCTAACGGCTGCAATTTTTTTTGCGTTATGCCTTTTTAACACTTTTCAAAATGGATAAGAGTAATTAAAAAATAAATTAGTCTAACTGTATGTTTTTCCGTCCTTCTGTCTGCTGTGTGATAACGTATTCAAAGAATATTAAAAGTTATTCGATACAACAATTGCGTACAGTTGGAAAGTGTTACTAATCAATGCGTACTGCATGATTTTTCTTTCTTGTTTGTTATAAAGGTACTCTGATCTGGTCAGCCTAGTCTATCATCATGTAGAATCTCTAATCTAACCTATAGGCTCTTTCATTGGGACGGATACCCTTGTGGTCAGGATAGCAAACGAAAATGATTAAAAGACTACACTGATTTCAGGCATGGATAATAGACAGTAAGCATGAGCGTCGGCAGAATGGGGCAAGGGGTAGCACTCCCCCTCCCCCCCCCCCCTTGGAAAATTCTACTAAGCATTTTTTCTTTAAGTTTAAAACTATACTATCAGAATTTAATTAATTTTTTTTTTTTTTTCAGGTTGTGCCTCCTCCCTCCCTCCCTCCCCCTGAAATTTTTTCTGGCGACGCCACTGACAGTAAGTAAAGAATAACCTTGGAAGAGTAAAATAAAATAACCATGAGTTAAGCTGTCCGAAAGGACCATAATCTAAGGATGAGAGGAACGTCCAAGATGGTAAGGGCAAAAGCTAAGGTTTCAGCAGTGAAAACAGAATTCGAGTGGGAGACGAGGGATAAGCAAATGAAACGGTGGAATTACTGTCAATCCCCACAAAAGTCGTTTCATTCTTATCATTAGCTGTATCAGTGGCTAAAAGTGTGCAAGGCGAAGGAGAAAGAGCATCAGTCGCTCCAGGTTTTAACTAGAGCACATTTAAGAAATGGAACCTGGAAAAGATGTTCAGTCATAAAGTAAAAGTAACCCCTGCAAACACTTCTTTTTTCCAGGTCATTTATAGGATATCTTGAGGATGAAATAGACATCTTTAGGATGTACGGTGGATGAAAAGGATATATTTAGGATAAACTGTGGATACGTGTGCTTGTAGGGACCTTCTTTAAAGATTTTAACTTTGTTTAAAAAACATTAACCCTTATCAGGGGCAAGGAAATTTCGCTCATTCAAAATAAACTACCACCAGAATTTATGAACAGGTCTAAGATAGAAGAAATGAATGAAATTTTTCCTTTATATGATTAAAGTAAAACTTTGTAAAAAAAAAAGTCTGGGATTATTTTTTTCCATTGGGAATTAAAATTAGGCGCTCTGAAAGCTTAAGGTATTAAAATATTGATTTTAAATAAATATATGCTTTGATTTTTATTGTGATAATGAATGAAGACAAGATATTTTTCAAATTAGATGGGGAAGAGGAACATATGAAGTGATTTGCAATTGCAACCCAAACAATTTCGTTTCAGACCTAAGCATTTCACCACCCACAAGAAAAGGGGACACGATTTTTTCATATAGGAAAAATTTATTGCCCCTTTTCTTGACATCACTAATGCCTTTAACAATTTCGCACATGACGGCCTAATTTTTAAATTCATTTAACTTCAAATTGCAACTCCTTATAGGAAATTTATCCATAGTTAACTAAATAATAGAACTAATAATAAGAAGATAAAAATTCCTATTTAATTTCTAAGTGTCTATAAATAAAAATACCTGAAAGTTTTATGATGTATTTGCGAAAAAATAGCTTTATAAATAAGTCAGAAAATAGTTCAGATTTCAGAAAGTCTTAAGAATAGATTTAAAATACGCAAAATATATAGATTAAGATTAAAAAATAAATAAGAGTTAAATATAAATTACATTAGCACAATCTTTTTCGACTATCGTGTCTGTTTCGAAAATTCTGTTTCCAGTGTTAACTGTAGAGTCTTTCTTGCAAAAGGCTATACCTACATATGGAAAAAGTAAGCACTACATCGATTTGCATTATCATATGAAAGTTAAGAATTCTTGATTATGTCATGCGTTTATAAATGGAAAGGCTTTGTAATTGTGTCTGAAAGTGATTATTTTGGAACTAATAATAGCCTAAAATATATAGATTAGATTAAAAAAACAAATAAGAGTAAATATAAAGTACATAAGGACAATCTTTTTCGACTATTGTGTCTAAAAATTCAGTTTCCAGTGTTCTGAAAGTGATTATTTTGGAACTAATAATAGCCTAAACAAAACTTCATCTGATAAATCTACCACCAGGAAATGAATTTACGAAAATTTTATTTCACATTTACAACAAGGAAAAGGTTCAAGCAAATATGAAGGTGGGAGCATTTTGAACACTTTCTAACATAGTTTAAAAATGCTTATGACTTTGGTTTGTCTGCAAGGCTTCAGTCGTTTTCTATTTAAAATGGTAGAAATATCACAGGTGGTTTGTGTATATGGACACCCAAAAGAATGACAATGTATTACTTTCTATAAGATGCATTTTTATAAATTATTTTTAAAAAACATTGTACTGCGAAAATATTAAAATTTACATTTATTATTCATATGGTGAAAAAAAAAAAGGTTTTATGTAGAATATGGTATGTTTAGCATTAAGATTTACAGGGTCATACTAAAATATTCAGATACATTAAGAGCTACAATTGGAATTGCTGAAACTGCATTTCCATTCAACTCAGTTAGTCTATCTCTGTATTTTTTCCCATTTTGTGATCACGTGGGCTATGTACATTGAAGGTTAAACAATGCATAAATAATAATATTTTAATATTATTATTATTCACACTGGAACTTGTTTTTTGATGGTAAAAATGTAGCAACTTGATAGATTTACTTTCCATTTTGTGATTCTGATAGTGTAAGCAATGTTAATAAGGAGAGTAGTAGAGATGATGCCCTTCAAATTCCCTTTACTTCTGGCTATGCAAAAATTTTCTTTTTTCATTCAAATTTTCGTCAAATAGCTTGTAGTACAAGCTGCCCATCAGTACATGTACATATGTATCAGAATTGATATACAATAGCTCTATTCTATACATCAATATGCAATGTCATGTACAAAATGGAGATTCGTAAATGCAGAAATTTTAAGACATTTTCCCAATCGAATGTTTAGCATGGTCATGTAGAAAAGTTAAAAGTTTGGTTTAATCAGTTTTTTTTTCTTATTCACAACTATACCCTTCAAGTTAATTTTTACAAAAAATGCATATGCTTAAATTTATATTCACTTATATTATTGCGATAAGTTGAGTCATTATAGCAGTTTATGATAAAAAATCTTTTTTTTAACTTTTTAGTAAGAGATGATTGGGGGTGGGGGTGGGGGGGGGGAGTCAGAAGGAGATGTGTAAAATACACACCCCTATGAATGGTTTGGAGACATGCCATCACAATTTTGATGCTCCGTAGGGGAAGAGATATAGGCTCGTCCTGGCTTCGGTTCTTCAGTAAGCCCCAGAGATTTTATAGGACATGGAGAACTTTGCAGACATGATGGATTTTATGTGCACCAGTCACCATTAATGTATGCGACAGTCTGTGGCTGGCTTCAGTATCAAGCTAGCCAAATCCTTTGATTATGAGTCTGACATTCTACTAACCAGTATATTTGTTTGAGATCTTTTGTGAGCATGTTTTGAGTGTAAATAATGTTTACTACCTTCAAATTTAATGTCTGGGGATCATAATTTTTCTCATAATCTGCTTGTCCCACTTATCATTTTTGGGAATTTCAATCTCCTTCACACAGTATAGGAATCCCTTTATGCTGTCTGCAGTGAGGATTTTACAAAAAGTGTGTCTGACAGATTTTTCTGTCTTATTAACTCTTCACTAAGAACTCATTTGATGCCTGCCAGTTCTCACTAACTTACAGATCTCTCATTGTGCTCCACTAAAATATTTGTTCTGGTCTTTAAGCTGATAAGCCAAAATGAGTACAAAATGGTACGATGAACTCAGTTTTGGGTCAAAAGAGAGAACATGTTTATGTACAAAACAATATTGCCATTTTTTTCTTTTTTTTTTTTTTAATCAAATGGGATTTATTAAAGCTGTACCCATTAATCTTAGAAAAATATACAGATGATGCAAAATAAATACTTTTTAGCATTTTTTTCAATGTCCTACTCATTTTTTGACCTCTATGTACTAATGGTACACTGAAGTACTACCCTATTAAATCCTCATTAATTCTATGATGAGATGATATGCATAAATTTTATTGTTTATACCTAATTAATAGATGTAAAAATTCATTTCAAGTATGTATTTCTTTCTTTCATAATTTGAGACATCAAAGGGTTAAAATAAAATATCAATATGGTTTACAGGGTGGCTACAGAAACTCAGAAAAAAAGTTCCCTGATTTCCCTAGCTAATTTTGATAGACCTCCATGATTTCAGTTTCTTATTGCATACATGCTGTAATTTTGTGTATATCCTCTTGTGTAACATGCTTACGAAACCACTGCAATTAGAAAAAAAAAAAAAAAAAAAAAAAAAAACTATACTGATGGGCAAAAGTATCTCAATCTTTTTATTTTTTTCAGGGTGGTGACAATCACGGAAAACAGGGAAATCATGGAAAAATCAAGAAATTTTGTAAAAAAAAACCAAAAATCATGGAAGTTTTCATTTTTCCCCTGAAGCATGACTGAAAGATCTCTAAACAGATGTAATCTGAGTCATTATTGCACAGGAATGGCATTGGATGCTTTCTAGTTGAATCGCTGAAGTTAACATAAAGAAAAAAGTCTTTTTTAACAAACTCAACAAAGAAAAACTACTAATTAAAAAAAAATATGTTTAATTGCAACTAAACGCTAAATACATGAGTTTTTTAGGTTTTCTTTTTTCAACAGTTGATAAAATAGGCAATTATTTCATCACAAAAAAAAAAAAAAAAAAAAACCCTTTTTAAGGCTAATTTCTCAAATACATCATTATTTAGCTAAAAATCTGCAACATTTCTGCTTTTTTATGTCTAATTTCTGAAATATACAATTTCATGTGACTAGAAATGAAATTCATGCTTATGAATTCATGTGAATGAATCATCTTAGATCACCATTAGGAAAAAAAAAAAAAAAAAGGTGAGAAAATTTACCTGGTCGCATGAAATTTATAAGCTGCCTTGACGTAATATCTATTACAGGGGCCACCAAAAATGTATTGCCTAGGGCCACCAATATTGTAAAGCGGTATAAAAAAAGGCGAGTTTTTTTTTTTTTTTTTTTTTTTTTTTTTCTTAACCCTTTATCAATTATTGCTTTCTGATTGAAACCAAAAATTCAACATTTTTTATACAATAATTTTTCAATATTTTTTCTGCATGTTAATCAATTTTTAAACTCTTGTTCCTCCTTTGTATGTTAGTTAGCAGAACTATTCCGAAATTTAATAAATGATGATTCAGAGGAAGCTACATGTAAAAGTTACTTTAAATTTCTTAGTATGTGCAAGTGCACATTGATGCTTCAATGATGCACTCGTGCCTAGTTTTTTCACCTGATGAAGGATCGGGCCATTACTTTGACCTGAAACAATTGTTGCACATTTTTGCGATTTATACTGTTTTCTGACAATTTTATTTATTAACACATAGATGTTTCAAACGAAAAATTTCTTGAAAATTAAAGATGCTATATTATTTATTTATTTATATATTTATGACCAGTGTGTCTAATAATCATTTTTGAAACAAGCTGTTTTCAATAGAAAATGTGTAATGGACATTAAAGTATTAATTATAACATAGTGAGGGAATGTTTTCCATCCTACCAATGAACCCCATTTTAACTGTATTTAGCTTTTTTTTTTTTTTTTTTTTTTTAAATAAAAAAAATAAAACAAGACACAAACAAAATAACAATCTAAAATTTATGAAATGATTTATTACAAGACACTTTAAGAATTATATACAATTATATATTTACAAAATGCAAAGTGGCTTTAAGTAGCACCAGTATGGACAAGTAAACAAGAATAGGCTCACACAAGCCAGATCTGGACAAAAATGCTCGGAAAAAATTTATATGAGTCCCTTTCACGAGATTACAAAATAAATAACAGAAACTCTATTAGTCTGAAAAATATCTTCAAATGAACAGATTTTTTTTTTTTTTCTTCAATTCAAACCATTGATTTTTCATACATAATAGTGTGTTAATTACTATAGTTTTACTTAATTGGCAGATGCTACATAAAAATGAAAAGAAAATTATTACATTAGAGAAGGCAGAGGAATCCCAGTTTAATGAATCATAATTTTTTTTTTAATTATTACGACTACTTAATAAACTAAGAAGAGCTGTTATACAATTTAAAATGAATAAGGAAATTCATGAAAAATTAAGTAATTTCTCAAAACAATAAATAAAACAAAACCATATAAATGGAATTCAAATTAAATCAAAAGTAGAAATTAAAGTATAATTTTCAACATGACTGTTGAAGAAAAAGAATAGATAGACTGTAAATATAGTTGTCAGAAATTTTTGAAATCTTATTTACTGAATCAGTTTATATTCCTCTAGAATGACTTAAAATACAGTTGCCAAAAATTCTCAAACATATCCTGATATTAAAAGAAGACTTAGCACTGAATGACTAAAACCAGATGAATCTTCAATGTCTTGAACCACCAAGGAGAAAAACTAAAAAGCAGACAGCTGTTTCAGTAGATTTTAACATATTGTCTTCAGTGCATAAACCGTGTACCTGGTTTTAAACATATCTTATTGATTGAATCAGTTTATTTTTCTCTAGAATAGTGTGTCTTTGAAATATAGTTGCCAAAAATTTGCGAAAATTATATCTTATTGTTTGAACCAGTTTATATTCCTCTTAAGTAATCTGTTTTGTTTAAATCATCCTAGCTATACTATATATTTTGCTCTTTTGATAAGAAAAAGAAATAAGTTCTTAATTAAAATATATATTCATATAAAAAGTCAAGTATAAAAAGGATTGCAGTAATAAACAACATATCCCTTTAATTTTATTATGCAAGTTCAACTTTTGGGAATTCAAACACATGTAATTCATGACAGTAACTTAATATATAATAATAATAATAATGTCATAATTATTTTCATCATTAAAATATCTAACAACCATTTAAAAGAAAAATCACTTATAAATTGGGCTTTCTAACTGCATTAATTTTCTACATCTTTAGCATACAGATATTTTATTTCTATAATTTATCTTGGAAAACAAATGCAAAAGGTGCTGAAAATTTTTGTATTATAGCATGGATTTTGATTCTCTTAGCCTATTATCAATACATAAATTTTAATATGACTGCTGAAAAATACAACTTAAATAATCCAGTTGAATGTCTACCAAGATTCTGTTTTCATTTGTTAACTATAGAACAGTACATTATCGTTAAATTGTATTTGAAAAATCTGTTTACCTGAACATAAAACACATACATACTGTAAAGAAACCTATCATTTTTTAAAGTAATCTACCTTACAATAGATATTTACCTTTTATGAAATGTATTTTCAATATACTGTAAAGGGAATTTTAAAATATTTTAGCACATTTCAATTAGAAGATTAAAATGTGCTAAATTTCAATTAATTTCAATTGTGCTAAATTTCAGTGCCCTTGAATTAAAATGCAACAAAATTTCTATAAAATCTTAAGTTAACCAAAATAAATAATTTCTTAACTATATGATTCATTAAAATAGACTTCTTCTGTGTGTTCTATTATTTAGCAAATAAAGCACTTTAAATATCAGAATTAAAATGAATCTTACATCTGCATGTAATAAAAATATTTCAACAAATTTTCATTATATATTCACAACATGAGCTTCAAAGCTTAACTTTACATACCAGCAGCATATATAACATGACATTAAAATCATCGTAACATATAACCAACAGCTTTGCAAATATGTATAGGCACTTAAATATCTTAGAATTTAAATGAGAAGAGAAAGTTAAATATTATTATTTTCTTGTGGCTAAGCTAGAAAATATGGATAATTTAGTTATTTGTTTATTTTTATTAAGCATGCACTGACCTGAAGTATCCAAATCTTACTATGGTTAATAAATAAACATAAAATATAATAAATATCAAACGAATAATGTTAAAATGTTTATTTTCATATTGCATTATTCTTGAAATAAATTACCATAGGCATATGTCTCTCTTTTCTTCAGCTTTTTCATAATATAAAAAGTAAAGTCAAACCTCAATTAATAGTAGTATGTATATACATATACATGTTATTATGCTGTTTTTTAAAATGAGTATCACTTAAGTAAATTAAAAGATTAATATATGGTATCTACTATGCTTAATAGATCATCTTTATTATATATATATATATATATATGTAATGTGTTTGCTAAATTATAAATATTTATTATTATTAGTATTATTTCCATTACATAAGTGTATACTTTGAATTAAAGTTATTAAATTGAAGTTATAAAATTTTATTTTTACTCAAGGTTCAGTAAATTTACAAAACATACTTTTCTAATTTTGATATTTTTAAAATTATTTTCTGTATTATTTATCTCTTTTACTAAATTTCAATATAATGAAATTGGTATATACACTTTAACAATTTCAGAATTTCTTCTATCTTTTTTTTTTTTTTAATCTTTGCTTTTAAATAATTAGTTAAATCTTATTATCTTCAAAAGGTAGTCTTAAATTAATTTTGACGCCTAGAACAAATCACAAAGGCTTTTAAAATTAATTAGTTTTATCAACCAAAATAGTGCTGATTCTGGATTAAAAAGGTCACTTGGAAAAATTCAATGGGCATTTTTGAATTAAATTAGATGAAGGTTACCTATTCAATAGAAAAAAAAAAAAAAAACCTCATCCCCCCCTCCTCTTTTTTCTTATCTGCAAAACATTTTTATTTATTTTCTACCCTCTATATTGCAAGTTTTTACATAACAAAAGTAAACTTATATGTATATAGGCTATATGCACTTGTTCTTCCAAGGATGTTCTAAAATTAATTTTCAGAAAGTTATACGCCAGGAAGAAAAATATCTAAGCCGCTGAACCCTTAAAATGTTTTTAAAAGGGCCACCAGATGTTAAAATGTTTTTTTAAAGAGTTGCTGGGTACTAATATTCATTAAAAAGGGGCTGCTGGACCATGCCAAATCAGCCTACAGTCGGCCCTACAAAACAATGTACAATTGAAACATCATAATATTAAATTGATAGAGAATGATAAGGCTGCTATATTTGAAACTTATCTTTCAATGTACCAAGCTGCTTTGCTTTCTGTTATTTACTTAGGATTATTTTTAAAGACTATTTATATGTTATACACGATCACAAAAAAATTATCAAATAAATAATTTGAATTGAATTTAAGTCAAATTAAGTACTGTGATTTTTGCCACATTTCTTAATAATTTTATATAGTAATTTCAACATCTTTTGGGGTAGACTAGTCACGCATAAATTACCATCAAATTTGGACTGGTAGGACAAATTTGGACTTGTACACAACATATAATTTAAAATTAAATAAAATTATGACAGATACCATTACATTAAAACCATCATATTCTGATGCGTTATTATATTTTGATTTTAAAAAACAATATACAATTTTTTAATTTTATTCAGTTTTGTACAAAAAATTTTATTCCTCAAATTTGCATGGTTTCTCCAAAGGTTATTCAAATGCATTATATATTTCCAGTGGCGCTGACTATGTGGGGGCTCGAGGGCTCGAGCCCCCCCAGAAAATTTTCTGTAAGGGATCAGCCCCCCCAGAAATTTTGAATACTGATTCTCTATTAAACAAGAAATTCTTTCCTCTATTTCTTATTTAGTTTTTTACCAAAATCATAGCTGTAAAGTAAGGTTGTTGCAATTGAAAATGGACATAAATCGACTAAGAAAAAAAGAAAGAAAAACAAGAGAGGCTGAAAGTCTCTGTATGGGGCGCGGGGGGAGGGGGGGGGGTGAGTTCAGAGGAAGATGATTCCCTTTACTGTGCTACGGGAATCCCAATCACTTATGGTTTGTGCATGCGGAGCAAAAGTTTTCAGAAACATCGATGCAAAGTAATATAACTATTTTTACAAAAGTTACTGCCATATAAATTCGATTTACATAAACTAAATGGCAAAGATTATGATGGCATTTTCAGGTCCAATTTTGGGGCCCTTTGCTACTCAGAGCCCCTGGCACGTGCCCCTGTGTTAATCAGGCCGTTGTTTGTGTGTGCATATGTTCTTTTCCTTGGGTAAGCGTGTGTACATTATTACACCATATTTGATGACCTTGTATTAGAAATGTGATGCCCCCCACCCTCAAAAAATAATCCTGGCTACGGCCTTGGTTCGAGCCCCCCCAGAAATTTTTCAAAGTCGCCGCTGCTGTATATTTCTATTTTTAAAAACTAAATACATTTTAATATTTTAAAAACTTTTAATGCACACGTTGCTTTTTTTAGTATGATACAAGAAATTTAATTTGTAAACATTGTATGGTTTCTCAAAAGATTTTTCATAATGTGATTACATTTGGATTTTCAAAAACAGAATATGTATATTTTTTAATTTTAATATAATCAGTATTGCACTAGAAATTTAATTTTGCACAATATGGTACAAAAAATTTAATTTTTCGACTTTGGAATTTTTTTTTTTTTTAATTATTCTAATGATTTTAAAAAACTTACTATATTTTTTAAATTTTTAATATAAATATAATTTTATTCATAATAGATGAGCATCCATAAACTACATTGAAAAATCTGTATTTTGATAATTGAGATTTGACTATACTTTACATATACATGAAAAAATAAAAATATATAGGAAAAGAAAAAGACTGAAAGCTCCCCACCACAGAGTGTCCAAATTAGCCAAACCCCATATTTGGGAAATGTGCCCCATTATTATTTATTACATAATGCATATTTTAAAATTCTGCTTTCACATTCCGAAAATTCATGACCTTCAAATTAGCCCTCGTTTTATTAAAATTGAATGGTTTTTAAAATTTATTTTGAAACTGTAAAAAACAAAATTTACTAAGTGAAATTTTGCATTTTATAATTTCAAAATAAATTACGAAAAATCAATTTTTAAATTCAAGAACTAATTTAATGGTAATGAATTTACTGAATATGAAAATGAAATTTAAAAATAAGAATTATCTAATGGATAATACTGGGATATATTTCCCTAAAGTTTAAATGGAGTCTGGCTAACATTGGCACTCTCTGATAAAGAGCCTTATGACAATAAATTTCAATTATATTCCTTAAGAAAGACAAAACCTGCAATCACTATCATTAACTGGAGACCAAGTATACATATAATATCAATAAAAAGGAGGATTTTTTTAGTTTAAAGAATATTTTATTATAATCATTATTAGTATTACCTTACAATGTAACAAATCTAAGAATATTTTCTTTTCTGACTTATGCTAAATTTGTAGAATGTAAACCAACAAATTCTACGATAACTTTTGTTCTTTAATAACATAAACAGTTCTACTTTTTATTTCAAGCATAATGGTTCAACATTCATCATTCATTTAAATAATTTTTATTACAAAAATTAAAAAAAAAAAAAAAAAAAAATGCTGTATGAAATGGAATGTAATACAAAAAATTATGGAATTATCTTTCTTAGATTAAACAGAATGATTAATTTATATTATTAAATAAATATAAACTTATTAAAGATTAGCTGCTGTTTATCGTAATTTAAATTTGAAATAAATTGTAAAAAAAATAAACAAATAAATAAAATTGTAAAATTCACTAAATAAATAAACTGCATACCTTCGATATAAAATGGGGGAAAATACAGAAAACTTAAAAATGCAAAAAAATTCACAGGTTTAATATTTGCAGATAGAAGCATTTATAATACTTATGTAAATAGAAAAATCATCATCTTTTCTAATTTTCAAAAAATATATGTCGAAATCTCATGCAGCGCATCTTTTCCTCAGTCGCCCAAAGGAAGTTCTGTGGAGTAGATGTGCTATTTAAGATAATGTCTCTCTTCTTTATTTTACAATACTTAGAGAATGAGTAGTAAAAAGATTTTTCTAAGTTGAATCGACTGCCATCAGTTATTTGATACGTTTTATATCTATATAATTGGTACTAGAAGTATAAAATTATTTAGTATGTGCAGATTTTTAACACGTGTAATTAGAGATGGTAGACCAGTTATACAATATAAATCTGGCATAATGGAATAATTGGTTTAAATCAATGGAAAAATTCTTTTGATGTGTTCAATAAAAAAAAAACATGAATACAATTGTAGACTTTTTAAAAAGATATGGAAAAGTACTCAGTAAAAAATTTTAGTATAAAATTAAAAAAGGAAGTACATAAAAGAAAACACAAGTGAATTTGGCACAAAAAAGCAGCTGCTCTATAAACTGCAGACAGAAAAAGTGATAATCAGCTGCCACACATGAAGTTATCACAAATTGTTCGACAGATTTTGCTCTGCACTCACTTTTAGAAGCCTTTGTTCAAAAAATGTAATGAGTCTATCTACATTCATGAAAGAATCTGTAGTAAGAAAGGTGTTTAAATTTTCTTTACAAGTAACAAGATATTACTTTAATATACAATAATTTTATAAAGAAAGTTATATGAAGTGTATAGTCATGGTTGTTGATATTTACTTTTATAAATAATATTTGATTCAGACATTGCTACATCCACTCAGATCTTCTTTAACCCGAAAGTAGTCGCGTCATTTTTTATAACGCTAGTAGACGCATGTCAGTCTTTTTGCCGCTGCTATTTAGTATTGGGGGAAAGCAGAAAGAAAGTCAGAAGAAAAAGATGAAGTGCCTTTAATTCACGCGAAGTTTTTCCCGCAAAACTCTGACCTTTCTGAAAAACCGGAAATGGGGAAAGAAATGAATCAACGTTAGTGGCCGCGTCGCGGTCAAATAGACCGATTTGAGAAGTAAAATGTTTTTAACTGCTCAAAAAATAGCAGGAATGACTTGAAAACATACTATGTTAGAGGACATCCACCCAAGGTCAGGTACACAGAGTTTCCCCACTTTATTTTTAAGGGGTGTTCTGCAGGAAGAATTTATAAGCGATAGGCAGCAAAAAGACCGATATGCGACTACTAACGGGTTAATATCACCTCCATATTTGTGTAAGAAGAACATGATTTACACTAGCAGGTCTCAGATTGTTTTCCCATAGGATTTTATAATCATGATATTTGTAGTTGTTAATATCAAATTTTAAGAATAGTAAGAACAAAACTTCATAAAACGTAAAAAATACATATTCAAAAATTTTGAGTAATCAGAGAAACATATAAGAGGATTTTATGTTTTGAAATAGTAAGCCATACACAGTGTATCGCCTACACTCTTTTAAATGCAGTTTCAATCAAAATCCTCAAAGTTATTAATAAATGCCAATTTTGTTATTAAATATAGAAATAATGAAATTGATTGAAAATAACATTTAAAACTTGTAATTAATAAAAGTGTAAAAATGCCCCTTCTCAACAATGCATGTGCGTGTAGAACAATGCTAAAATCTTTCTAAGCACAATAACATAAAAACAAAATAAAACTTAGTTTAAAAAAATATTAATTGCTTAATAAAGCTGTTTTAACATGTATTACTCAAAATAAAAAAAGGCAGAGACTAAATGCATTTATCTGCAGGCCTGAAAAGTGAAATTATTCATGTAAATGCCAAATAAATACAATGGAATGATTTTTTGAGTGAAAATATGTGATCTACATAACAATTTATTTCATGATCATATTTGAAATGAAAGCAAACTACACATTTTATAAAATATTCCAATGTTTTATGAAAGTCTCAGAGAATTTATTTTTTACTTCATTATAATAGACATGAAATAAAATAGGTTCCACAGAATGCAAATAAATTTATTTCATGGAGTAATTAAAATTGGATGATTCATAGAATGATTTCTTTTAAAGTTAAAAATGGTAAATATTTACAATGAATGGAAATATTTAAAATCAAGATATACAATAAAATAACTAACACAGATTTTTTTTTTTCTTACATATTTTTGTTTTAATAAAGAAGGACTGTATGTAAAATATATTTCAAAAGTTTTTTTTTTTTTTTTTTATCTCAAGATTTGAAAAATGAATAAGAATTTTAATAAACAATAACTACGCCAGTTTTAAATTAAAACAATTTTTAAAAGTACTTTTTTCTTAGTTAAAATATTTATATTATTTGTACTTTTCATTGTAAATTAGCAAATATGATTAAGAAAAGAAAAATGAAATATAAATCTAAATAACCCTTAATATACAATAAAAATGATTATCTTTGCATTACAAATCTACCATTTTTCCCCTTTTCTTTTAACTTGTACGAAGATTCAACTTTACATATGATTTATGGATGTTTTTTTTTTTTATAATAAATGATTTGGGAATGTTTCTTTCAGCATTAGTCACTCTATCATTTTAATATTTATTTTTTTAAATAATGATAATTTATAACCATTGATGGTTGCTAACTGGATGAACCTGTTTATTTTAATGGATAAACAGTTACAGTAAAAGCAAAAAGCAAAAAAAAAAAAACTTCAACTGAAAATGATTAGAATAAAAATTTATTTATTTATTTAGGATTTAATATCTGATTTTATTAAAAGGGATATGTCAAGTCTTCTACAGTAAAAGTTCTTGATTTGAATTAAGCATTTTAGTTTAAAGTATTTTTATAGAATGCAAATTTAACCGAAAAAAAATAAAGCTCACTTTTGCTAAGGTAGAGTGTAGTTAATTGAAAAAAATTAAGAAGAAAACTTAATAATTTAATCAAAGGCTTTTACAAAATTTATCGGCATTTAATCCTGAAATCTAAGATATTTATCAAATGAATGAAATTTGCTATGAGTTTTGCATAAAAGTTTTGGCAATTTCCTGTACTTAATTAGCAAGAAATAAATGTTTAAAATAAAATGGCTATAAGTGAGTGGAGCAAAATCTGTCTTGAGAAAATGCAGAAGGTTTAACCTCAACACCTTCATAGTCAACATCACTGCAATTTGCTTCACTGTCATCAATTTCACATACAGCACCGGAAATATCAGAAAATGAGGCATTAGTAGAAGTATACCCTCCAACTGACATAGACATTGAGTCCAAACCTGGGGCATCAACTGGAACATGGAAACCACGTCCTCCCTGAGGTGGAAAACCATAAGTCATTACTTCATCATCAGAGAGATCAGATATTTGGCGCTGGTCAGCATTCCAAGTATGATCTGGGCTTGTATTGGCTGTACTGGTAGTGTGGGTAGGGAGGTAAGAATTAGGGTGTCTTTCATATTTGTGAGGAGATGTCGGAAGACTGTCTGTCCCATCATCAGCAAAATCTAAATCAGTCATCTGTAAAATATTTTCAAAATTTGGCGCAGGAAGATTACCATCATCAAATTCATTGTCATTATTTTCAGAATCACCAACATATTCAGACTCTGCTCTTTCAAAATCTTCGCTTCCAGATTGGTTACTTGGCAACTTTTGATTCCCTATGAGGTTACTATCACCATCCTTAGGCAACAATTCAATCTGACTAGCACGGCTGTTTGATTCAGTGCTGGGAACACTAGATGAATCTCTGACTTCTTTTGTTGAGACCTCAACTATGTTAGATAACGGTTTTTGAGATGCAACAGCCCAATCAGAGCAATCCCATATATATCCTGTAAGAAAAATATATTTAAAATAAATATTAAATCTGATAAATTGTTTTTAAAGCATAAACCTTAGTTAAAGGATTAAGAAAGGTTCTTTAACTCTTTCGGCACCATTTGCGAGTTTTTTCGATATCGCAGGAGAGCAGCATTGGCCAGTTATATTGACATTTTACACTAAGCTAATTTAGACTGAAATTGTGCATGTCATAAAAAAAAATATTGAGTAAAAACTTATTTTTTTTGTATTTTTCGCATTGTGTCATATAATTGAAATTTATATAACCATATTATGCTTAAAAACACATTTCTTTATTAAACCAATGTAACATTTAAAATGAGATAAAAAATACAAAAATTTTAAAACTTTAAAAATGCATTTTAATTAAAAACATTAAAACACAAGACAGACGTTTCGGCTAGAACACTAGCCCTCCTCAGTGTCAAACATACAAGCACAACATTTACAATTATGATGTATTATGAATTTTTGTAAATGTTGTGCTTGTATGTTTGACACTGAGGAGGGCTAGTGTTCTAGCCGAAACGTCTGTCTTGTGTTTTAATGTTTTTAATTAAAATGTATTTTTTAAGTTTTAAAATTTTTGTATTTTTTTATCTCATTTTAAATGTTACATTGGTTTTAATATATTAATGAGACGTATAAATTATGTTTAATTTTATTACATTTCTTTATTGTTTAAAATAACAAGTTATTTTTATACTGTTGGTATATTATGGAATGTTTACTACAGTCTGTTTGTCAGATAGTGAAAAAAAAAAAAAATATATATTATTTTATAAAAATATGTGATGTGAAAAATATGTGGTATGTGAAAATGTACAGTGCAGAAAGGGTTAAAAAGTAAACCCTTTAAACTGGAGGAAAAAAAAATTGTTTGTATAAAACTGTAAATATTTTTTATTAAAATATAGGCATTATTAAAATTAGCTATGTATTTTTTTAATCACATACAAGCAATATATGGATTAAAAAAAAAAACTATTGTATGGCAATATGTTAATAAAATTCCAATATAATTATCAAAAATATGATGTATTTTACTTATAAATAACAAACAAAAAATGCTTTATTCTAAATACTATCCTAATTATAAGCTTTTTGGAGCAATAATAAACAAAGAAAATACATTACATTCTTTATTAAATTTAACGAGATATATAATAGCATAAAACTGTATTTCAAAAACAGATTTTAAACATTTAAGAAAGTGAAAGAAAATGATTACATATTATTTTTCGAAAGGTTTATTTTTATAAAAATGCTGATAAATAAAATTAATTATACAATATAGCAAAATCAAGAATATTATTCAAAATTTGAATTTAATCACAGAAAAATTATTAATAACTGCACAATATGATTTATCAGAATAGTTTTACCAGTGAAGATTTTTCCCCCCCTCAGATATATATGCATTTTTCGATTTCTGTTGTAAAATATTTATCACCTACATAGAGAGACTGACTTACAGGAATGGGAACCTAAAGCAAAATCATTAATTTCGAGTCCCTACTAGTATACAGTGCACATAGGAAATGTGTTATATAAGTAATGTGCTTTTAATTTTAAATAGCAGATGATTTGGGGTAACTCTAATAAAACAGGGGCCCAGGCTTTTTTGCCCCTTTTTAAATTAACTCCTGCCTACAAACACCACAAATCAGACGATTTATAGCAATGTAGTTTTATCAGCAGAGTTTCTATAGATGCTTATCCAGATTTTTTTAACAAAATATTTGACAACTAAATTTGATGTCACAAAGTAGCATAAATGGTATAGACCATCATATTTTTTTTTTTTTTTTTTTTTTTTTTTTTAATAATAGACTTAAATGTAATGAATTTTTACTAAATTTTGTAAATGATATAAAAATTAAGAATAACCAACAGAAAAACGTAAAACTAAACATTCTAATACACCAACAATAACTGAAAACAACAGTCAGAAAATGATAAAAATTAAATATAATAAAAATAATAACACACCAAAAGAAAACAACATGAAATATTTTTTATAACTATAAAAAAAGGTTAATTATATATGCTGAAATATCATGCATAACATTGTGTTAGGTGAGAATTTGAAAAGAATTCATGCAAATATTAAGATGAAAACATTTTTAATAAAAGAACTTATAAAGAAATTTTTATTTAAGAGTGAATCAAAGAGTTGGATCAATACAGAACATATGATGTTCAAAATTTAAGCATTCACAATAAACCAGTAGAAAAAAAGGAAGGAGGGAGGGGATTAAATTTTTTTCTGTCATATCAATACTAAAAAAATGAACTGTAGTAAAATTGTAATTTCTACATAAAAATAATTTTTTAACAAGGGTCATAATTATAGGATCAATTATGTACAAATCTAACAATTATTTATAACTATTTATTCAACTCAAATTTTATTTATTGTTTTAGTAAAGTTAAAGTACTTTTCTTTTTAATAAATTTCAGTCACTAAATGATTAATAGTTCAGGAGGAAAAAAAAAGGAATTTAATCAGTATGTGTATGAATCAGCTCTACAATGAAAAACATCGCAATGGTAAATTTCATTTATGAATCTAAAAAATCAGTATGACTGAAAGTTTGCAACTGTATTTTACAGATAATAGTCATTTTTTTTTTTTTTTTAGTTGTATTTTAAATGCTAATTAATAACAGGGAGAAGATATCTTTAAGCCAATCCATAAAATAATACTGAAATATTTCAACTTCAAATAACTAAGGTTAAGTTTTCCAGTATGCATATTTAACTTTCATATACACAAGCAGGGTTTAAACTGCCATTAGTTTTTTTAGCATTTTGCTAAAAGGTATCATATTTTGCTAAAACAAGTCGGTCAGAATTTCGCTAAAAAGCTAAAACTGGATAACTGTATAAAATATCTCTCTACAATAACTCCGATTTTTTTTTTTTTTTTTTGTAATATTTACAGGCAAAAACTACGAAAGGACTGAAATTTTTGGGAATCATTATTTATATAGTAATTTGGATTTATTTTAAATTTTCAATGATTGAATTTAAATTCATGGGTCTAACTCGCTCTGATCCGGATCAAAATTCAAGTTCGGCTGGTGCTGCCATCTTTCTCCAACTTATGGAACTAGAAGTCGTACTTCCTCCCTATGAGGCGTTCCTAATAACGGAAGACGCAACCCTCTTGCCTTAAAAATCCGGTAGGCTCGGAATCTCCGAGTGGCACACGACAACAACAACAATTTAAATGAAAAAATATTTAAAAGTATGTTAGAATTCAGAATTTGCTTCATAGAAGCATTTTTAGCACTAGTATTTCACGATTATCCACCACTACACTTTACTTGACTTTTAAATTGCTTTTTCATTTTACACATATGATATGAATACCTCTTTTTCTATTGATAAAATCAAAACATAGTTTCCCTGATTCATATTTTTAAAGTCACAAATATGGATGCTTGGTTAAAATCCTCAATGAACAAAAGGAATAGAAAACAAAACTGAGGATAACAAAGCTAAGTAAAAGAAATCAATGGTATCCAAAGAATTAACTTTCGAAAAAGCTAAAATAGTGCTTGCCTATTTTCGCTAAAATGCTAAAGTAATTTTTTTGCCAAGTTAAACCCTGTACACAAGTGAAGATAAGAAACAATTTACTCTATTTCACTAGTATGTAAGAAAGTAAAATATGCATAAAGGACAATTTATATCTGATTTTTTTTTTTTAATAATACTTTTCAATACATAAAAAGAAAAAAAAACTTTATGTATTAAAAAAATTATGAAAAAGAAATTCAAACATAAATTTTAAAAGACATAATACGCCAGTGTAACTAATTCCTGTCAAATGAATTTAACATTTAAAAATAAATAAATAAATAAAACATTAATTACTTGAAAAATAAAACAAAATATTTGCAATATTTTTATACAAATGGATTTCATAATTATGGTTCAAGTAATTTGGGAACAAATATAAATTATTAAACATCTATTTATTAATATAGTATACAGGATGTCTATAAAAAGTTCGACACATTTTGATGTTTAGAAATTCATAAAACAATGAAGATACAAATAAACCTATAGCATTTATACATAGAATATACAACTCATATGTTTTCTTATTTTTAAATGAACATATCCTTTTCACTTTGAATATCGTTGCTTTTGTAAATATTGTCTACACATGTTGTATATTTCTCTCTTTTGTTTTTGGCAATGATTGGAATGCAATGTTATGTTTACTTTTCGTGTATTTGTTTGATGTTTCATTCAATGCCATATTTTATTTGATTGGATATTAAGGGAAATGACACCACCACCAAATAGCACATAAGATTATGAAAATGATCAATTTCACCTTTCAATGGATTATTCTGAAAAAGTTTTCAAAATTTACCTATGATATCGTTTATAGAAATATTTTACTTATCGTAGTTGGATTTTTACATTTTCAAGATCCACACATAACATTTTTTAAAACTACCTTTGATTTTGTCAACTAGTAACATTTATACAAAGATTTAAGCTTTTTCCTAAAAGATTTGGAATTTTTTGAGTTTTTACAATCATAAGGTAAAAAAAAGCTTTCAAGGATCTTAAAAGCCTATCTGGGAAGTGACATCTAGATAAAAATGTTACAGAAGTCACAGCATATCTAGTGACCGAATGGTAAATGCATCAGCTTTTAGTTCCATATGCTTGGTTCAAATCCTGGTTAGTTTTTCAGAATCTACTTTAAGTAATATGGCCTAGTCAGTGGCATACCAGTGGGATGGGGGGGGGGGGGCAGGCTGTCCCGGGCCTCAGGTTATTAAGGGGCCTCCAAAGAAAATTAACCTTTAAATACATGTATCTGGTGAAGTTGTCAAGCCATTATTTTAACCTGAAACATTCTCTGCAATTTTAAATATATAAGTAAAAACGAAGTATTAAACTTTAATTATAAACACAGATAAAACCTTAAAACATTACTTCGTGCATCGTTGTTTAAATTTTTCAGCCGGGTACCGGCCCTCATCAGAACGACATCCTCTGTGGAAGCCTTGACTGATGTTGATCTTCTTTCACTATAAGATGGCGCCACACACGGTCTGGGGCTATTGCGCCACTGTCGTTGTATGCCTTACTACTGGTTGCAATTTCAATCGATTCTCTGAACATCGCACAGTAATAATCACCGTAATTTGCAATTTTACTGGCTTTATCAAATTCTATTTTAATGTCTTGTTTATTGAATGTTTTGGCTAAGGCTGTATTACATTTTCCCGTTTTTATATCATTTTTGTGTTTATTAATTCTTGTTTTAATTTTTCTTTTTGTAACTCCTATATAAGATCCTGGTTTATTGTCTTGATTTGTAAATGGTATTTTATAAATTCTTGCAGTTTCTAAAGGGGGGATGGGGCCTTTATCCCTTCTGATCAACTGGAAAATATTTCTATTAGGTTTGATAGGGATATTTACGCCATATTTATTTGCTACATTTTTGATTTTATTGGATGCACCGCGATCATACAGTATAGAAGAGGTAAATTTTAGGGGTGGTTTTTGAAAGCTGGGTATATTATCAAGATTTTTTATTTAGTGCGTCGTCATTTAAATTTTTCAGCCGGGTACCCGGCCCTCATCAGAAAGACATCCTCTGTGGAAGACTCTCTGCAATTCCATTTTAGGCTATAGGTTCCTGTCTAAATAGCCTTAATAATGTACTAAAAGTGATCAAATCGTCTTTATTTTATGAATTATTAGGCATCAAAATATGGCACACTTTTTAAAGATACCCTCTATATCAAGATCATGTGTCTTTATTTGTATAAGCAATAAATAAATTTTTAAAAAAAAGCAAAGTGAAATGCTAGTTTATATAAAGTGTAAGTTATGAACATTAAATAGCTATTAGAAGGCATGAGCATACAATTCAAACAAAAAGGTTGGTTGAATACAAGTGTAAAATGCATTAGTCTCAACAGATGTGCATTATTATGAAAAAGCTTGTCTTATTAATAAAAATGTGGCCTGTGAAAAAAAAAACTAAAATATGAAACTAAAATATTAACATCTATACATCCATGCTTCAGGCAGCAAGGAGTGAAAATCATGCGAACAGATCTAAAAAGAAGACAAAATTTTTAGACTTTAAGTACCTTCCGCAGTGTTTCTCCTGGCACCTGCTTTTTCGGTTGCTGTGTAAGAATGAATACAATTATTAGGGTCTTGAGAATGAATCATTAGTGATTCAATTCAAAGGTGGTATAAAATACAAAGTGATCAAATAAGTATTTTAATCAATATAAAATGTGAACTGTCGGATGATGATTAAAAATTTTTTAAATTAGGCAAAAGTTGATGTAGCAATGTTCTACTTTATACTCAGTTGAAAATTTTCAATTTTAATAATAAATAGGCTAAAAAAAAAAATTAATTAATTAATTAATTAAAAAAAAATAATAATAATATCTATAAGTCGTCTTTTTTTTTTTTCCTCTTCAAAAACATACCCAACTTATCCTTGTATGTTTTAAAATGGTGATAATGTAAAAACAAGAATTATTTAAAGTTTAATATGACTTAATTTCTTTTTAAAATGTTAAGATAAGACAAAATTTATTTTTATCTCATTAATTATACAAAGCTTAAATTATATAAAGTAAAAACACAAAAATTGAAAATATATACATATTTCTGAAACTGAATGTAATATAACAATAATTAGAAGTAATAATTTTTATATTTAAATAATTTTAACTTAAAAAGAGACTATTTGCATGACCACATACTAAAATTTAGCTTGGAATTTAATTTTTACATTACTTTGCATATGATTGAACAATATACATAAAAAATTAAATGACATAAAATAGATTAATTAATATAAAACATAATTAAGTAAATAAGCATGAAAAATATTAATAATAAATAAATGAATAAAATATAGTAAATAAATGAATAAAATATAGTAAATATAATAAATAAATGAATAAAATATGCTGAAATAAATCTACCATTTGATTTATTTCAGCATAATAAGTTGATAAAATTCAAATTAGCAGTCCAAAATGCACTGGGTGGCTGGTGATGAAAAATAATAAAAAAATAAAAACCTTTCTATATAAACACCATAATGCTAAACCTTGAAACAGTTGTTTTGAATTGAAATAATAGCACAACCTTTCATCAATCGAAAAATATAAGCATGAGTGCAGCATAATGCAAATCAACTTATAAATATGTTTTTTTTTGTTTTTTTTAATTCTGAATTCGAAATCTTTATTTTCAAAAAAGATGGCAGATTGAGATGATTAACAAACTTAGTTGATACCTTGATATGAGACATGTATATAACGAGTTTTAAGAAAATTGATTCACAGTTATTTTTTTTTTCATAAGAGCATGCGATTTTCAAATGGCTGCCATTTTGAAACAAGGCGGCAGGCCAAGTTACCTAATGAATTAATCCAAGATATTTCTAAGACAAGTTCACAACCTAACTTTAGCTTGAAGTTTGAACTGATTCAGTACTTTAAAAGTTATGTAATATTGGGTTGTTCGGAAAGTAATTTAATTTTTTTCTTTGAAAATGAAAAACGATTTTCTTATAGTGTATAAATATTTTATTGAATTATATATTCTCCACTGTCATTGATCTCTTAGCAATGCTGAAAACGTTGCTTCTGACTTTCTTTATTTGATAGGGCACCAAAGCAAAAACTTTCAGCAGAATCAAACAAACTTTTTCACAAGCAAGCTTTGCTATATCAGCTGTCACAATATACAGTGTGTCCTAAAAGTTCCAGTGCTCCAACTTAAAGAACTCATTGTGTCCATGATTTTTTTTAATATTAAATTTTATCGTCTGCTTATTATTGCATCAGTTCTTTAATTTTTATTGTTTGTTTCTTTTCTCGCTCAAGTTGTGTGAGAATAAAGTTTTATGTTATTTTGTTCTTCATAGTGAAATGTGTTTATCACGCATTCAGAGAATTACGCTGTTTGAAGCTTATTTTGAATGTAAATCGTATGAAAGATGCAAAGATGTTTGGCGATATAAATATCCAGATGATGCAATACCGAGTAAAAATATGCTATATCAGTTCGTTCGACAATTTCATAATACAGGTTTTGTGCAGGTGGGTACAAAATTCTCTACAAGAAGTCACTCCCAGCATGTTAAAATGCGTTTATAAACACATGCGCAAACGAGTTCAGCGTTGCCTCCTAGAAAAAGGTGGACATTTTGAACATTTATCATAAATGCAAGTTCTGTATTTTTTCCTCCGTTATTTTAAATGTGCCTTTTATCATTAGAATAAAAATAATCGTTTTAAGGTTTGTTGTTTTGTAAATAAAAAATACATCAGCGTCAGTACTGGAACTTTTAGGACACCCTGTATAATGATAATGCAGTTTAATTGTGAAGATGATGTAAAAATATACAATTAAGGCCTCTGTTGGGAAAAATGAAATTACTTTCTGAACAACACTTATAAAGAAACAAACCTAAAAGATAGGCATGAGTGTAGTGCTGCATTTGTGCTCTTTTTTTTTTTTTTTTTTTTTTTTCACTTGATGAAGAGTCACCTTTAAAAGGAGTCTCTACTTATCGTATCGTTGCCAGAAGCAAAACTGAGTATTATTCTATGGAGATTTTTGCACCATTATAACTCATTAACTAATACATATTTCTAAATTCTGTTTTCACATTCAAAAAGTTCACAATTGTTAAACTGATTATCGCTTTCAAAAAATTAATTTTTTAAAATTTTTAATGTATTATTTTGAAGCTGTAAAATGCAAATTTTCGCTATGTGAAATTTTGCATTTTACATACTCAAAATGAAACCTTAAAAATCCCTTTTTAGAAAGCGATAACCAATTTAACAGTTGTAAATTTTCTGAATGTGAACACGGAATTTAAAAATATGTATTATATTATTATAGATATGAATTATAATATTCATAAATTATAATGGGGCAAAATTCCTCATAGAAAAACATTTGACTTTGGCTTATGGTGACGATAAGTAGTTTACAAAAATTTTATTCACACCATAAAATAACACTTGAAGTCTTATATTATCTAAGAAACTAACTAATATACAATGCTACATGGTAAGTATGTATGATCAAAAATTTTTTTTAATTAAATTAAATACATTTAATCAATTTAAATTCAAATACTTGAAGCCATTAAACTTTATAATATACTAAAACAACCTTACTTTCAGCTCCAAGGTAAGTGACTTTTTCGGTAAAGTACTTTCTAGGTAGGGGGATCCCCCTCATTATCAATGCCACTTCTGTGGTGCTTGGCTCTTGTATCTTTTCAACAAACTGATGAGTCTCTCTTCTTTTCAAAAGGCGGCACCATGTGGAATCTATTCCAGTTTTTGATTTGTCATGGTTGCACGCAGTTGATTTGCTTAAAATTTCCACTGTTTCATGTGATAAAGCATATTGAGGGTTATTGCAATGAGCTATTTTCTTAACATTACTAAAATCAATATTAATATCCTCTTTTTGATGGATTTGGGCAAGAGTACTTTTCTCGTATTTAATATCGTTTATATGTTCTTTAATGCACATTTTTATTTTTGACATACTGATATAACAACCTTCATCACGGCTCTTGCCCAAATCCATCAAAAAGAGGATATTAATATTGATTTTAATAATGTTCCAAAAATAGCTCATTACAATAACCCTCAATACGTTTGTTAAGTGAAACAGTGGAAATTTTAAGCCAATCAACCACGTGCAACCACGACAAATCAAAAGCTGGAATAGATTCCACATGGTGCCGCCTTTTGAAAAGAAGAGAGACTCATCAATTTGCTGAAAAGATACAAGAGCCAAGCACCACAGAAGTGACTAGTATTGATAATGAGAGGGATCCCCCTACCTAGAAAGTACTTTACCGAAAAGGCCACTTACCTTGTAGCTGAAAGTAAGGTTGTTTTAGTATATTATAAAAAATACATTTATTTTGATTTGAAAATGAAAAACTATATTAAAAAAATAGTCGTTTATAAAATGATTTACCTGGCATATCATCAACTGAATTAAGGCTTAGAACAGAAGGCACGCCAAGGCTGGACGGACCACGAGATGGCACAACTGGAGCAGGAATAGTATTTAAACCAGGAACATCAATAGCTTTACGAATTTGTAGCTCTTAAAAAATAGAGAAATGGCAAATTTATTTATATGTTAAAATTTAATTTATAGAATTATTGAAAAGTGCATTGAACACACACACACACACAAAGGGCACAATTATTTAAGATATTATAAAAATACTGATTTTGAATTTTAAAATAGATATGTTTTATAGCTGGAATACTCCTTGTTATCCCCATTTTGTTAAAAAAAAGTGCAATGCTCACCACTGGTCAACTGAATGGAAAGATTGTTTTACAAATGGATCCCACTGGTAAACAATGATGTTAGCAACAGTTATTATTGGTTGATTCAGTTGATAAATCACACATTTAATTATAAACATAACCATGAACTAATGTTTCGCTTTGCAATAAAAGAAAAATCCCCTTTTTTATTTTATTTTAATTCTACATGTCAGCAAATTTTCTTAGTTTTTACCACCAAGGTTAAGGCATTAAGATAGGCCCCAGCTGCTTTCACAAACCCTGTCAGATATTTTAAAAGTGAACAAAATTTTTAAAATAATTTCTTGCTCTCTCTAACTCACTCTTTTTAAAAATAACTTTAATACATTCCTAAAAAATTAATGCTATTAAAAAATCTCATATATTTCCTTTTTACTATAATAATGATGACAAAATATTTGCCTTATACATTTCATTTATGATTGTTGGAATTTCATCAAAAGCATACCTTTTATTTCCTTAATTAGTAACAAATATTTTTCTGGAAATTAATAAATTTACAACTCAAACACACACACACACACACAAAAAAAAGGTTTCTAAAAGTATAAAAAATTATTAAAAAGCATACATAAAAATCTGAAATGATCAATGCATTTTTTAAATACCTTTTGGAACCTTGTTTTCATATAGCTTGCTTTTTGATTTTAAATGATCCTTTTCCCAGTTTTCTTTCTTCATCGAGTCGTTGTCTGAATTGGACGGAGGAGGTGGCACCAGAGCAGGAATAACACTGGCAATGGAAGGCTTACTTATATTCTGAACATATTCATTTCCCTGGCGTGGAAAATTCTCCAAGTCATCAGCAGCACTTCCATAGCTGCGAACTGTGTCAAAGTTGTTGAGGGCATTTACAGAATCATGAGTGCTAGGAGTATATGAAGCTGGTCTAGGAGGAAGGGGAGGGGTGGTGAAACTAGTTACCTCTAAGTTGCTAATTTTACCAATTCGGTTAAGGTTATCTTTCTCGAAAACAGAGTTTTTTAAAAGGTAATCATTAGCTTGTGAATCCAACACCTCATTGTTAGGTCGCAATTGCTGCCGCTTGTGTCTGTAGCGCCAGCAACATACCAGGACCATAGCAAGGAGGAGGATGAAAATAATGACAAGTGAAATCCCTATAATTTCTTCTACTGTGGTATTCCAACTGGAAGATGTAATGGAAGTGGTAAATAAATGTTCATTGCATAAAAATCCAGTCATGTTAGGAGGACAATGACACTTAAAGTTACCCTGAAGATTGATGCAGGTTGCACCAGCAGTGCAAGGAACTGTTTGGCATTCATCAATATCATACTGACAAAGCTCACCATGGTAACCATGACATTTACAGATTGGTCCAAAAGTACCTTCTTCACAAACACCCCCATTATGGCACGGACTAGGTTTACAATGGCGACCATATTCACACCGAGGTCCACTCACACCAGAAGTGCAAGAGCAGACAAATTTATGATCAACATTGTGACATTTCCCTCCATTTAAACAAGGACTTGAGACACAAGGATCTAAATCAAGTTCACAAAAATTTCCTTGATAGCGAGGTGGGCAATGACACATAAAATCACTGTTTGTAGGAACACAGGTACCTCCATTCAAACATGGCTGACTACTACATATTCCTAAGTCAAGCAAAACTCCACAATGAAGTTCGATTTGTTTGAACCTAGAAATAAAAACACAAAATTATATAAATACCAAGAAAAAATTCTATTTATTGTTTGTTTGTTCTTTTAATTAAAATTTAAATAGTTATTTAATACTAAATATGGATACAAAAAAATTCTTATGCTTAAGAAAACTCTATCAAAAAATAACTTTGCAAAGACAAAAGGTAAATGCAAGCTTTCTTGGTAACTAAAACTTAATTTTTTCTATTCTGTTGATAAAGCATCCTCTCTGTAAAACTTTAACATGTTTAATTATGACTAAAAATTTAAAAAATCTGTTGAATCAAATTGATACACACAAATCATCTTTGAAGTCTGTAGATGAAATTCATAGAAAATAAGTAAATAAAAATAATATTTATATTTTTCTTACAAACAGAAAAAAAAATATATATATATATATATATATATATGCATATATATATTAAAAAGTTACAAAAGTAGAAGTTTATGAATTTGCCATAAGATTTGATTTTTATGTTTTGTAACTTCTATGAGAGCAACAAAAATAATGATCTTAATACTTTACTCTAAGGCATAACAAATGGTACCTCTCAATTATAAAAAAAATGTTAAGAAATATTTACAATATTCTTATCATAAAACTTTGTTCCATATTTAAAATAAGTTTTATGATTTATTATTATTATTATATTTCAATACTCACTTGACTTATCAAAAATAAACAATTTATTACAAATAAAAGTTTCTGGATAAACTAATTGTTTTAGATAAGAAAACAAAAACTTCAGAGCTGCAAATATGAATAATTTGACACGTATGCCGGAATAAGTTAAAATGTAACTGTGTTAACTAAGTAAAAATAATTACATATAAGAATGTAAGTTTTCCTTTATTTAGTTGAAGAAAATTATTATAAAAGATTACTATGTTAAAAGAGTGATGCAAAAACTTCATAAGAGTGTAAACCCAGTGTACAGTGTTAAAAAAACATTTTTATTTACCTGTTCAAAGTGGCAACAGCAGTGTTTCCAGTAACATGTAATGGCAAGGAAACTCCATCAATTTGGATATCATCCATGCATCCAATGAACCCGAATCTTATATCTTCTAAATAATCTTTATATTTCCTATCAATGTCAAAATTAGTTCTAACTTCAGCTCCAAAGTATATATCATTTCCATCTAAATTTAGAACTTCATGAGAACCAAGTGATTTTCCACCAACTCTTAAGCGATTATCTAACAATAACTCAGCAGTTTTGCCCCGTCTTTCTACTCTCACTTCATGCCAAAATCCGTCATTGACTTTTACTTTTTCAAGCTGAAGTTTTCCTTCACCACTGCCGCAATCAAATCTGTATGTGATCAAGCCATTTATAATCTGAAAAAGAATAAGAATATAAAATATGAGATTTTTTTTTTTTTTGGTATTAAAATATATATTTATTTTAATATTAAAAATATTATTATTATTATTATTATTTTGCTCTTAAGAGCTTGAAGGGCAAAAGTTATGACTCAGGAAACACTTTTATGAAACACATATATTTAAAATGATTTATTATACATTATAAATTATCTGTTTTCATATATTCAGTGTATAATTGCACAATATATCACTAAAGTTGTACAGTAATAAATGAAAATAAGAACAATATTATTAAAGATATCAGTTAACCACATAAAAGCAGAGTTTCCTCTAGGTTTAAAAATATACAGTGTGTTGCTAATATGAAAAAGGGTACTACTTTAGGGCACATTTAATATCTTTATCTAAAATTCGGACACTCAATTTCAGATTATAAATATGTATACAATAAATACTTTTTAATTTTAACTTTTGCTGCTTTTGTTTATTACAAATGTATCATAAATGAACACATTTCATTTATTTATATAATTTATTTTCATTGCATTATTATTCTTTAACTTGAAAATTGTTTTCTTCTAAATTCATGTAAATATAAGTTATGATCCTTTAGAAAGATTTCACATAAAGAGAAATATGTCCTTTGATCCATATCCCTTAGAAAGTTAAGGTAATTTATAATCTTAACTAACACTAAGTTGATATTAACATTACTTTCAGCTTCTTTATAAGTATATGCTAAAAATTTCTTAATGAAATGATTGATTTGATAATTAATATTTGATTGGTAGCTTTCCCATTATAATATGAGACATGAGCAAAATCTGCTTGCTTGTGAAGAGTTTAAATAAAAGAATAATAAGTTAGTTAAAAATTGCCTTAAAAAATGATTATATTGTGCATGAATAAAAAGTATCTACCACTTAATATAAGTGCCAATTTCATTTAATTTATCAAATATTGCTTTGGGAGGAAGGGTATTATCTATTATAGCAAATACATCATCAACCATAGATATAGTAATATATATAGATCTTTTAATAGATCTATCATCCCCATGTTATCGAGCAAAAAATTTTGAGGCCGAAAATAGTTCTAAAATCAGCCATTAGAGAGTATTGAAAAAAAAGAATAAAAAGAAAAATGAATTTGAAACTGTACCTGGAGTTTTTTATTCATCTTTAATAAATAAATTATTCATAAATTTTATTTACTAAATTATCCGTGTATATTCCTGAGTGTGATTTACTCGGGAAAAGGTAGCCATTAGAGTGACCCCCCCCCCCCAAAAAAAAAAAAAAGGCATCACTTTTTCCCTCTCACTGATCAATCTATGTCTAATTACTATATCTATGTCATCAACATATCTATATCAGTATTTTATTTCTTTAAAATTGTTTAGAAAATTTTTGTTTTCAATTAATCTTAATTTTAGTTTTGCTAAAGTTCCTGAAATTGGTGATCCCATCAGGACCCCTTTAGTTTGTTGATAAAATTTATCATTAAATTTTAAATAGCTAATATTAAATTGCTAGCTGAAATTAGGGTACTACTTACTTCATTCTTTCCATATTTTTCCTCTATTTTTTCACTTTTATTGATGGATATAGATTGATAACATCAAAACTAACCATAAAATCATTAAGTTCAATTTCTTTTATATATTTTATAAAATCTTCAGTGAAATTTAGGCTAATTTTTGATGGGGGAAGAATTTTGTGATATATAGTTTTCATATATGTTTCTAAGTTATAAGATGGACTTTCTCTTTTATTTACAATGAGTCTAAATTTAGGTGGGACTTTATGGTCTTTGAATTTTCCAAACATTCGTGCTGTGTTAGGTGCATGGTTCATTATTTTTAGTTTATTATTGTTGGGCCATTTTCCTTCATTTATAATTTTATTTATTTTTTCTGTTAGTTTTTTATTTGGATCTTTTTTAAGATGGATAACACCTATGTCCTCTATTGCTTTTTCCATTTTTTCATTATAATCATAACGATTAAAGATTGCTATTTGTTACTTTTACTATGTTATAGACAGGGCGCGAAATTTCCGCTTGCCAGCTCGCCATTGGCGAGTGAAATTTTTACTATGGCGTGTAAAAATTTGGACTAGTTATAGATAGAATTCTCACACGATAAGGTGACAGAAATGTTCTTTTTATAGATTTATATACGGCAAAATCTTGCCATCTTATAACCTCACATTTAACCTCTCTTTTGCTCTTCTCGGAGTGCCGAGTCTATGTGCGCGCTGCCCGACGATCGCCCCAGCCTGGAAAAAGAAAAATGCTTAGTGCAGGCATAAAAGTTTTAATCTCTTCGGCAGTTTCATTTCTTCCATTGTGATTTCTTCAAGCAGAGTAAGAATAGACGAGCCCACCGTTATAATTTGTAATAAATGATTTTATCGAAAAAGTAATTCCGAAACAGCTATTTCAAATGACAACAATGAACAAGTTATACTCATTGACATTTCGTCTGATTACAAAAATAAAATGGACGAATTAAAGACTATTTAAAGACATTTCTGATGTAAAAAGTGAAATAAATAATGATTCTTTGCATTTATAGGTATTTTAATCTTTTTCAAATCTCAAATGATAATAATTTTTGATTATAGATGATTATGACACATGATGACACACTTTTAATATATATATAATTTTAGGCATATTTGTAAACGCATTTCAAATAGTTAGGAAAAATAAAAAACCTGAAATGCATAAAAAATAAAAAAAATAAAAAAATAAATTAAAAATACAACCCTATTTTTTTGCGAGTAAAACTTTTGTTTCGGCGAGTGTAAGATGGTTTGAAATTTCGGGCCCTGTTATAGAAATAATATAATGCTCCACAATGACAATATCAAAAGTGTACAGTGTTTCAAAATTACTTTAAAGTATTTGAAAAAACTTACTTAAATATTTCTTAATACTTACTTCTAAAATAAAATAATCTCTTACTCCAGCAGCATATAAAAGATTGCCGCTGGCTTGCTTAGTTCTAAACTGCAAGACTAAGCTCATATGATGGTCAACAGGTTTGTTTAGAACATAAGATATATAACTCTGACCTTGAAAAGATATTGGTGTTTTTTCTGAAAATTTGAAAATAAAACTATAAAAACACAACTTCCTTGCATATATTATACACAATAATAAAGCAACTATTTCAATAAGGAATAAGATTCAAATAATTTGTTTTTAACTGAAAAAAAAGAAAAGAGGGTAGGGGGTTATTTTGAATTCTCAGATTTCTCTACGATACTGCTGCAGAATAGCAAGATTAGAAGAGAAGAAGAATGTATTTAAAGTATCCAAACAACTTTAGAGTTTTTTTTTTTGTTGTTGTTATTTTTAAAAAAAGGAGTTTTATTCCTTATTAAATATTAAAATAATATCATTAAAAACTTAATTATATATAACATTAAAAAACACTACATTTCAAACTTTTTTTTTTTTCGTATATATTTTGCTAGAAAAATGAGCAAAAATAAGCATATTACAAAACATTCAATTCAAAATTAAATCAAGATATTTTAATTTTATTAACATTATTGAACATTTTCCCACTCTATTTGTAACTTGAGTATTAAAAAAAAAAAAAAAATGTAAGTACTAAATTTTGCCAATAATAATAATAATAACAATAAAAACTAATACGTCTACAGTTGTTAGAAGTGCAGTTTATTCACTTTATCACCTTTTGCAAAGCAAGCATGAAACATTTCATTCATTTGACCTATGATAGTTTCTGTTATAACGTTTTGCATAAATGCAATGTTAAACTTTTAATTTTGAGAAATGATAAAAGTAAAATTTAACTTGTATGTAACATTCTGACATATTGTAATATTTTGAAATGGCTATAATTCAAATTAACAAGATAGAAACAAAATTCAAACTGATTTGGAGAGATAAGAAGTTTAATGTTACATTAAAATTGAATTTTTATTTATTTATTTATTTTTAATAACCAAAAACTGGCTTTTAAAGGTGTTCGGAATCTTAAGAATTAAAATGCTTATAAAAGCAGTCAAGAAGTGTACTTTATATATATGTACAATTGACGAAATATTATGGTAATATAATCTTGAAAATTAATGTCCAATATTATACCATTCTTCTCTAGTATTAGAATTTTTATAATTGGAAGATATATAATTAATAATGTAATATTTATACATTTTCAGTAAAATGCTTACTTAGTAAAAGTTACACTAAAAATATTTCCCACAACAAAATACTAATTTTGGGGAAATAATTAGATAAAAATAAGGAAAAATGAAGCAATAATAATACTTTCAATTACACAAAATATTCAATTACATTAACATTTTCTATTTATCAAAGTTACATAATAATTTTGAATTAAATAAATAATAATAATAATTATTATATTAAAAAATACGAATTCAATATTAGCTGAATATTGAATTGATATTAATTGGTTACTATAAATTTAAAATACATGTTTTAGAAATTTTATCAAGTGTTATTGTCAAAATGTTTCTGAGGCTAAGGTTCTGGCTAATAAGTGTTGCCAAATGGTCGACAGTCAATTTCCCCAAATCAAGGTTTTTTTCTAAAAAAATCTGCAACTCAATTTTTACTAAAAAAAAAAAAAAAAAAAATTTTTTTACAAAAAAAATTTAAATATTTAACAGATTTAAGCCCAGATTTTCCCCCAAATGACGCTCATTTTTGAAAAAAATCCCCATACATAAAAATAACTTATATACACACTAGTAATCGGGAAATTTTAAATCTGTATAAAGTACTTTAGTGTTGAGGATGTACGATGTACACAAGATGTACTTTCATTTTCAGGATACCCTGAGGATGTTCCGGGGAGAAGAAGTACCTTTGAAAGTCCCTACTTGCTAAAGAGAGCTGTTAAAAGCTCCTATGCTTAAGGACAAATCCCTACAATTGGCAATGCTGTGAACTTAGGTAGACTAAAATAAGCCAAAAAAAAGTTGAAAATTTTCCCAGATTTCTCCCCAAAAATTTCAAAACTCCCCTCGAAAATCCCCACAAACATTTGGTCCCCAAAATTGTCCCCAAAAGCCAAAAAATCTCCAAAATGGGGATAAACACGGGCTAAGTTGATAAGCAATATTCTGCTCAAAATGTACAATATGTAGCAAAGAAAGAAAAAAGTGAGGGGGGGGGGGGTTAAATTAAAAGAATTATTATTTGAATATAAAATATTTTAAAGAATGATCAATAAATTTCACCAAAATGTACATAATACGATACAGAGATAGAGAAAGAGTATTTTATTTTAAATAATTTTCAACTGCATAATCAATATGCATCGCCAAAATTGTTTTAAAATGTAATTACCATCGTAACAATTTGGTCCTTTGCATAATGCTCCTTTATTGCGATCACATATAGGGCCTGTTTTACCTTCAGGGCAACGACATATATAACCTAAAACTGTAGATTCAGGATGACAAACACGATAGGATGGGCAAGGTCTACGGGAACACTCATTTACAGCTAACTCACATTGAAGACCTGAAAGATGAAGGAAAAAAAGTTTTAAAATGCATATAAAAAATAAAATTTCTACATTAAAGTTGTACTGATGAACAATGATATAGATAGATACAAATTTAATGGGTTATAAGGTACAGTTAAAATTGTATTTGTGTTTTACATAGGGGGAAAAAAATAATTAAATTTCAAAAGATAAATAATTTTTGTCTCACAAAAACAGCATTTGTCATAAAAAATCAAAGTATTTTTATAATACAAATATCATTCTTTTTTCCATTCTGTTTAATTTGAACATTAATTTGGAAAAAATATTATGGATAAATTTTGTAAAATGAAATAAAATAATAACTTTTGTCTTATTTTTATATATTTATTTTTTTGTTTATGAGATTTTTTTGTCTTTCTTTACAATGGCAAAATCTTTTAAGCGTCATTCACAATTCTCCTAAAAATTTTTGGTTTTCCAATTTCTACCAAAAGTTAACAAATAAATCTATACACTGAACCTGACTTAATTATCAGGTTTTGATGTTTTGTTCTCTCTTTATTTGTTTTATGAATATGATAGACAGAAGATTCTTCTCCTCGTGTACACACATGTGCTGACCAATTTCCAAAAAACAATTTTTTGGATTCAGAAGACCTTTTAAAACATGTTTTATTTCCAATGGCAAGTCAAATACAGGTGTAAAATAATTACAAAAAGTGAATAAGAATGCAAAAAACAAAACGATGACATTAAAAAGAAGTGACTGAAGTCAATGCCTTAAAAGTTCTCTGGCACGCCAGTAAAGCACAGTTTCAGAGTTGTCACGAAGTGAGGCAAATCGACGGAGGTGGAGTCTATTCATAGGTTCTGCTGAATTGCAGAGGGGACAGCTAGGATTTGAAAGGATTCCAATGCGATGGAGATGTTCTGCCAAGCAATCATGTCCAGTCAAGAGGCGGAACTGGGCCACAGCTTGCCATTGTGGACTGCTGGGAATTATTGAAAGATCTTCAGCCTTCCAATACTTTAATTTTATTCTGTCACAAATTTGCAGTTTAAAATACTTATCCATTATTTGTTTAATGTAGAGCTTTATGGAATGGAATGATAGTGCCGGGGATCTCATTTGAAGTAGTCTCGAGCCCCTTTTTGTGAGGCTGATGGCTTGCTCGTTACCAAAAATACCGCAGTGACCAGGAAGCTACTAAAGTACCACACATTTCATTCTTAAACTCAACTCCCACAAAAGTTGCCAGCACTGGGAGATTTCTTCTGAAGAGGGCGAAACAAGGGTGCAACACAGACCTACATCCTCCTTAGTGCACCCTGGGCAACGTTCTCGTAATGGCAAAGTGGTTTACACTTTTTGGCAGCTTCTTTGGTATGTCTTCCCAGCACTGTACTTCGGAGAGACTGAGTGTTTTGCTATGGAACGCAGGTGGTTTGTCTCAATAAAAAAAATTTAACCTTAAAACATGTAAATCAAGTGAAAATTCTATACAAAATTTTTCACCAAATATAATATTTCAATTACCCACAGCAATCGAACAATGGAACTAAACGATTTAATTTGACAAAATTTCTAAATGACAGCAAATTTAATACAGACGTTATTGAGGATTACTATTTACAAGTTGCTGAAAAAGGTAACAAATTTTTAGACTCTTAACAAAGATTAAAAAATAGGCGCCTTTCCTTAAAAATTTAAATTTTTAAATGATATCCTCACAAAGACTAAACTAATTGAGACAAAAAGAAGCCTTAGATATAACTGTATTTAAGGGTATAGCCATGGAGGAGCTATGGGGATTGGAGTCCCTCCAGACATCGAGGCACCCCGAAATTAAATAAATTATCATTTTTGAGCACTGAAAATTAATCAGGAAGATGATCTCAGTCCCCCCCCCCCCCCTTAAGCAACCTTAGTCCTTTGCAGATAATCTCTGATTATGTCCAAACTGTATTACAAGTAAAATAAAATATAATAAAGTTAATGAAATAAATATTAATTAGTTAATATTGCACAATAATAATAATTATTATTTTAAATTTCTATATTTAAAAGAAATATAAAAAACAAGGTTTATATTTTCTTAGTATATTTAAGGCTACAAAATATCAAAAATCTAAGTAATATGCTGTTTGTTATACAATAATAATGAAAAGATCAAATATCACAGCAAACAAAAATATATGAATATGTACACAAAATGACAGGCACTGAATTAAAATGTAAATTAATGTTTGTTTAATTTGATATGAAGTGTTCTTGGCATAAACTGAGTTTTAAACTTTCTCTTTATGGAAACAGAAACTATTTATTAAGAATGCCTTCAAAAATTTATTGCAAGGTATTACCTCCAAAACCTGGTTCACAGGCACATTCCAGTTTTCTGTAATGCTGAGGAGATACGAAACTCATTGCATCTGTTGTTACACTTATTGCAAACGCTTTATCGAGCACAATTAGATCAATGCATTCTCCATTAACACATCTGTCTTTTGTACAACGGTCTTCCATAATCTAAAGAAAAACAATAATAAAAAACACTATTATTTTTCCTTCCAATACATTAATACACATAATTCATTTGTAAAAAAAAAAAAAAATCATATCCATTATTAATAAAAAAAATTTTTTCTTCAAGGTGACTACATAAATCTCGAAAAAAAAAAATATCCTAAGTTTTCCTTGTTTTTTAAAGGTGAACTAGATGGTATGCAATCATGCAGCATTAGAATCTAACATGTTAACTCATCAATTAAACACATCTAGAATATATTAATTTTATTAACGTACTATAATTAGAGAAAATTATATAATTGATTTTTTTTATATATATAAATACACACATATATATATAAAAACACTAAAATAAAAAAATATATATATATAAAAGATTTTCCTCTAAACTATAAAACTAGACAATTTAACCACTTCACTGGCCATCCTGAGATAATTTGGGGAAAACGTAGCCTTCCATATTCTACAGTGGCTGGTGAAGTGGTTAAAATTAAAAACAAATTAAAATCTTATTATAAAAAATTTTCTTATGTTTTTCCAAAAAACTTCTAAATTCTCTGAATTCTTTCTGATTTTGCAATAAATTTTGAAATGACCTGAGCTTTTCTTGTGTTTTAATAGATTTTTCAAATTTTCTGAGTTTTCCATATTTTCTCTTTCAGGTACTATAGCAACTATGTTCATTCTTTCTTTCATATTTTTTATGTTAATTTTTAATATATTTAACTTTTATAGTATTTTTATTTTATTTTATTCATTTCAATTTCATTTTCTTTATCTCAATACATTGTAAACTATGATGTCAAAGTTTCAAGCCAACAGGAATACAGTGGTGGTCAAAATTATAAGGACAAGGGAAAAATCTTCAAATCTTGAGTACAGTTGCCCGGAAAATTATGCAAATTTTATTGCTGGAAACGAATGATAAATGAAGCATTTTTTATTAGTTTTTATTGAAATACATGGGAAATTAATCTTCATAAAATTAATTTTGGGTTTAAATGGGAATAAGAGATGAACAAAATTATAAGAACAACTGTATTTGTGTGCTCTAAAAAGTGAAATTTACATGTTTTTTGCTCTGCACATGGCACTCCCAGATGTTATAAATGTTTAGTAGCGAATGGGAGCATCGTATACTATTTTTGCAGTCATGCCCCTAGGTGTACTAAACTTTCAAAGTTTGAGAAAGGGAAAGTGGTTGCTTTTAGAAGATCAGGGCTTACGGCGTGTCAAATTTTGACAAAAAGTGTAATGGATCAGAAACGGCCATTTATAATTTTCTTAAAAATCCTGGCAAATATGAACGCTATGACATACAGGCACGCCAACTACTGCTTCTGAGCATGGAAAAAAAAAAAAAAGATTAAGGGCTCCAAAAACGAAACATCAACGGAAATTAAATGGGAATTAACCTTAAGATGCAGTGCTCGACATGTTTTGCTAAAAGTAAAAAAGATTCACTACAGAAAACCTATGCCACGACTGCCTCTTACAAAAGTTCATAAAAGATTGAGTGGGGAATTTTCAAAAACATGCATTAATATGGGAAAAAAAGTGGGATGATAATATCTTTTCTGATGAGTAAAAGTTTAATTTGGATGTACCAGATGATTTTCACTACTTCTGGTATTATTTCTGCAAAGAAAAAGAAACTTAATCAAAACTTACATTTGGATGGGGCTCTAATGGTCACAGGAAGTTTCACAACTGACAGAACTACTCTAATATAACGTTTTGTCCAGGACAGAATGAATTCTGAGTGTTATGTTGATATATACAGAGATAATCTTTTACCAGAAGTACCATTAATTGCAAGTGGAGATTATTTTTGTTCCAGCAGGACAATACCTCAATATATGTTTCTCAGACTTCGAAATCATAGTTTGATGTTAATTTGATGAAATTACTTGACTGGCTAGCCAGAAGTTTTTGATCGAAATCCATTGGAAAATCTGTGAGATATTCTGGCTCAGAAAGTATGCAAAAATGGTATTCAATATCAAAACAAGCAAGAACATATCTCCTCCATCGAAAAAGCCTGGATAAAAATTTCGAAGAATGTTCTGAAGGAACTGTCAAACTTCATGACGTCAAGACTGATAAAAGTGATTAAGAAGAATGGCAGAGATTATTAATTATTAGCATATTTCAGGCCAAAATTTTCGTTGTCCTTATAATTTTGTCCAGTTTTAAAACTGATATTTTTCATTAATTACGGCAAAACATTTATATTTTGCATTTACAATGATTTTGCATTTTACAATGATTTCTAGCATAAAAAAGTATTTTATGTATGCATTTCACTTTATTTATTTCAGAAATAAACTTTTTCTGTGCAATTTTCGGTTGTCCTTATAATTCTGACCACCACTGTATAACAGAACTGTGTTCTCTGTCAAATTAAGGTCATTCTTATTACGCTTAGTAAAACATAAGTGAACAAAATAAATTTAGAATATTTTTCTGAAAACTTAAAAGTAAGTAATAGTATTTATGTATGAAGCAATCTATGATTTTTACAATTCTGAAATTAACAAGGATTTATAACATAAATAAAAATAATTTATGTACTTTGCTGAAATTATTAATACTTTCTTGCCCAAAAAATGATTTAAAAAAAAAAAAATGATTAATAATTGTTAAATGTATTACAAACAATATTAAAAAAATGATAAGAAGAATCTTAGGGAAGAAAAAAAAACTATGAATAAAATGGCTACTTACTTTAACAACTTTTAATCCTACACTAGCTTCCAACATTTTTGTTTTTTCCTTGACTTTTGATCTCACAGTATCAGCTAAATGATATCCATTTGATCTTGCACGTACAGCAAATACAACATCTAAATCCTGTTGAGTACTTCGAGTCTGCCTGTTCTTTTCTTGGAGCGTTGGTTGCAAACTTATGACCTCTACATCTTTCATCCTCACATTCAAAATATCACGCAGTCCCCGGAGAAAACCTTTCTTATACGTCAACAAGAAGTCTTCTGGAGTCACATCATCTAATCTGATGGCGACACTATTCTTTACAGCATCATCACTAATCATAGTCACCTCAACAGAAACAGTTGTGTAAGTTGTGAATTTCCCATCACTTACACTAATGTTTAATTCATAGCTTCCCACATCTAAACCAGGAAGAGCAACGATAGTTCCATCTTCACGATCCATGGAAAAAAGGTTTTGGTGAGGAGATATTATATCAAATAATAATTTATCATATGGATCTTGATCAACTGCATGGATTCGTCCCATGACACCACCAGGAAATTCATCTAGATAAGAGCTTACATAAACATCTAAAGGTGTAACCATAGGAGGGAAACGACTCTCTTCTATGACAATAATATTGACCCATGTATCACTATACAGGGGAGGAGTTCCACCATCAGTAACTCTTATTTGCAAAGAGAATTCACTTTGGTTTTTGACATCAAATTTACTAGCAGTTCTAAGGGTAGCATCTTGTTGGACAACACGAAAAGAACCGTCATCATTTCCAGATAAAATATCAAATATGAATGGGCCAGTGTTGGGGGGAGCATCTTGGTCTGTAACTGTGAACTTCAAAACTGTAAAGCCAAGTGGTTTTCCTTCCTGTAGAAATAAATGTTTCAAAATTAATAATACAACTTAATAGCACAAAAATTATAATAACACATCTATATACAAAAGGAAAAAAAAAAACTAATTTTCAAAAATGATAATTAAAAAAGTAACAAATGCCATTCAATAGAAACAAGAAAAAAATGATTTCTTTCAATAAGAATGAAAATAAAATTTTAAGGCCTTTAATGTACAGGCTTTTTTCAATTATATATAGAATTTTCAATGGCTTAGCATATAAATTGTGGAAATAATGTTCTTTCATTGAAAATTTTCTTCCTTGGGTTTTCACTCTTTGCCCCAATTAGTTTTCACAGTCGTGGGAAAAAAAAAAAAAAAAAATTAAAACTTATGGACAATTTCGTGGGCATTATATTTGAAAAAGATTATGATAAATATATTCACGTTGGGTTCGAGTCTTATGTTGACATCGTCTTTAAAAATAAAATTTTTGAAACATTGAGATATTATTTTTTCAAATAAGTGGATTAAATTGTTCTGCAATTAAGAAAAGAAAACTTTTATAAAAGATTAGGTATTACATTATTTTGTTTTTTTATTATTATATTTAATATCAAGGCATGCTGCTATGATTAATATCAAGACATACTTTTTTTCTTCTATCTAAAATTAAACTAAATTGAATATTTAAATACAAATATTTTCATAGTATTGCTCTTTTAATATTTAAAACATTAATTACGTACTTTATTAATTTTTTTTTTAATCTTCGTATTCGAATATAATGTTTCAGACATACAGATTTTTACATAAGAAAAGTAAATTAATTAAATAATAATAATTTGCACAGATTTTTTTAAAGTGTCCTAAAAGCTACAGTTAAACATTTTATTTCTGTATAAAAGAAGGAAAATATTAGTTTTTTTCTATAGAAAAAGTTTTAAAAAAATATTCACAGAAGGACTTTATTAGAATTGTTTAAGCATACTTGGAAAAAATGCTTGTTTTTACACGATAAAGTACTTTCAGTTTTGCAAAATATCACAGGGTTATTAAATAATAAAGTTTTTATTTTTTATTTTTTAACTGAATTAATCAAGGCAGACATTGAAATTATATTTTCATTCAATCACTTGGAACAAACAAAAACAAAAATAAATAAAATAACAGGATCTATTAAAATCTTTGAGGGTTCTAACAATAATTAATATCTTATAAAAAAATAGAGAAATAAGAGCTTGAATCTTTAAACAAAACAGAAAAACACACAATATCTAAATGAAGTAAAAAACAGCGAAGAGAATAAGTTTATTTAATAACAAATGAAAGTGCTTTATCTAATGTAAAAATTGGTTTTAAACTATTAAACATCACTGTAGATAACTGTATAAATAAGGAATAAAATTATAAATAAAATGCATCTTAAAATAAAAACATAAAAAATATTAGTTCATTAAAAAAAAAAAAAAAAAACAGGATCACAAACAAAGGATAACACAGAGGATCAATTATAACTTACCCTTTTCTTATTTTTATCCAATTTGTCCAGCTATTTAAAGGATAGGAAAGGACAAAAATGTGATAGAGAAACAGGCAAAAAAGTGCATGCAGTTCGATTATACATTTAGTGGAAATATAAATCAAAAAAGGCATGGTAGTAGGTAAATACATTCAAAGAACATCAATATCAGCACTAATATATAGATATATCACTAATTAAAAAATAAATACATAAATAAATTGTGTTATATTATTCATTCTAATGGTGCCTAATAGTGACAAATGATAAAAAAAAAAAAAAAAAAAAAAAAAAAAAAAAGAATTAAAAGATTATTATTTTAGATATGCTAATCCTCATCCTCTTTTGCATCAAGTTATAATACAGTTCTGAAAAGGTGGGCACAGAATAATCATCATAACTTTAAACCTTAACAATGACTAAATTTAGTTTTTATTGATTTGATTTGATTTCTATTTATTTATCGTTTATTTTCTTTTTTCTCCAGTGAATTTCTAATTTTGTTTAAAGGTCAGAATTGCAATTCATTGTAATTTTGCTTAAATATCTTAAATCTTACCATTTTAGGTTGGGTAGAAGGATTTCTTTCACACATTGAAAATGTTGACTGATTCAATGTATCCCAAATAAATAAATAAAATAAAATAAAAGAGTTATAACTTATTTCCAGATGTCTTCAACAGAAAATAAAAAAATAACATAAGAAAAAGGTAACTTTTTGATACTTTCCTCAAGAGAAAGTAGTTCTGAAGTAGTTAGTATTTCTAGAAAGAAATATTTTGTTATGTCCGAAAGTAATAATCGAAACAACACTATTATTTTTATGCAAAACATATTAAATAAGTAGTTTTTTTTATCTATCTTAAAAATCATTTAAAAAATAAAATGTTTTTAAACCTTTATATGTGTTTTTATAAAATTTCTTTTCAATAAATGGACTTTTCTTAGGCCTGAAATTACAATATTAAAATTACATAATAATCAAAATATCGATAATACTCTCAATATATATATTTCTGTAGATCTGATGTAGTAAAACAAAATCTCATAGATATGATGCCCTAAAAAGATATCTGCTATGATGTTTTCTTTTAAAATTTAGATGTTTTGTATTTAAAAAAAAAAAAAAAAAAAAAAAATCTAGAAAGAAATATTTTGTATTTTGCTATGTTCAAAAACAACGATCAAAAATAAGGTTATTATTTGAAAACAAAAATACATTAAGTAATTTAAACACTTTTATCTATTTTTAAAATAATCCTGGTGTCCAAATTACATTAATGATAGAAATGTGGCAGCTTTTTGGGGTAAACATGGCTTTTAAAGTACAGGGCCCGATTAAGCTTTGAAGCTAGGGGAAGCTCAGCATCATTTTGGGGCCCCCTTTCATTTCGAAAAATCTTGTTTTCCTGTTACATATTGTAATATAAAAATGCTATAGACCAAAAAATAGTGTGTGTTTATTATTATTATTATTTTTCTTTTTTTTCATACATCTGGGTGGTTTCTACACAAAACATTAAATTCATACAACTTTTTAATTAAGGACATTCAGATTTTTGAGGTTAAATATTAGATTTTTTCCTGAAATAGTGAGTGTTTTGTATTGTTTTAGGTAACCTTTCTCAGAAAAAATTCAATCTCAGTGTGAAAATAGGAAACAAAAAATTCAAGACCATGTTTTTAATCCTTATGGGCCCCCCTTTTAAATTTTAGAGGGAAAGCTTGAGTTTCCTGAGCCTTTTGGATAATCAGGCCCTATTTAAAGATGATCTGATGTCTAAAATATTTACATCTGATGCCTTAAGACATGAACTATAATGTTTTCTTTTAAATAATAACTTTATTTATTTTTTTCTTTCTTTCTAATTAAATGCTTTCTAATTATTCATTTTCCAGAACAGATGCTATGTTTTAATGATTGTATATTATTTTTTATGCTTACATATTATACTGTAAAAATAAACAAATAAATAAAATTAAAGAAATAAATAAAAATAAATTTTAAAATTTGCTCATAGTTAATGTTCAATGATCCCACATTTTGGGAACTGCTCATGAATGTTTTATTGTTCATAATTGTGTGTTTCAACGCTGCTATTTAATGTTCAATTCATTTTTATACTTCAAATTTAATAAAATATATATTCTTATCTTCAGTTAGTAATGATAACTCTTAGATTGGTTTAACAGAAATTTATGGGTTGGGGACAAAATCTCGTGGGACAAAATCTTACGTGGACAAAATATCGCTTACATAAATGAATGGAAAGCAAAAAGGAGTTTGTAACTATTAATAATGTTGTATAAAATTTCATGCCAACGCATACCTTAGTCAGAGCACTGGCATACACACAAACCCACCACAAAAATTGTTATAAATTTTGCTTAAAAGAGTTTAAAGATTATATTTATTAACATTTTTTAAATATTAGTCATAAAGAATTCAATCGGGCTTATCTATTTTAAAATTTTTAATTAAGATTTGTGAACAGTGTTCAGCTTTGATGTCAGCAGTAATGTACAATATTTTTAAATGTATTTTGAATGGTGAAAAGCAAATGATAAAATAACTTAAAATTAAATATAGATAAAATAATAAAATTCCATTCTATAATGTATTTATTTATTTATTTTAATTAATTAATATTAATTTATAAGGCCCTGTGGCCTTCACCAGAGATCACATGTGACAGAAATACAAATTTTCAAATAGATTATATTATTCTTTTGACGCAATATTATGTCCGGATCCCGAAATTTATACTTGTAAAATTCTCTTTACTTTTATATTTCTACTGAATAACAACTAAAAAAATTAATTTCATTTGACTTCTATAATTAATTCTACATTTTAGATGCAAATTATTTGGAAACCAAATTAAATTATTGAATTAATATGCTTGTATTTATATGACATATTTTTCTAATGAACATTAATTTTTTAATAAGTTGAGTGCAATTGATTCTGAAACAAACATGCAAGTTTACAAGCACCATAAGATGTTGAACATTTCTTATTACATAACATGCACATACATAGTGCAATTTGAAATCAATATAATCATGCTGGACAACATCTTTACAATCAGACATAAAACATCAAAATTAAAAACCTGTACCAACAATGGATGATTTTTAAATAATAATAAAAATAATAATTAAAAAAAAAAAAAAAAAATCAGGTAAATAATAAGTATTTATATGTCTAAAAAAGAACGTACATTTCAATGACATATTTGAACAATCTTTTTAATCTAATCAAAATTAATAAGCAACTTTAAAGAAAAATTAATAAGAATTTTTTTTTTTTTTTTTTTTTTTTTGGTGTAAAGAGGTACAACATTTTTATTTCATGAACCCAGAACAAAAACAACCACAAAAAGTTGTCTAAAATTTATACAAACAACACTCAAGCATAAAAATGAAGTACAGACTATATTAAAATGTAATACTTCTATATACTTAGTATTACAAATTAAAGAAAAAATAATTTTTATTTATTTATTTATTTTCAATTTATATACTTAAATTGCATGATTTAAAAATAAATAGAAAGCTGACTAAGACTTTTGAGTATTATTAGCAAATAAATTAATAAAAACTTTAAAAATAAGAAGATGGATAACTTTAAATGTTTAAATTCCAACATAACATAATGAATAATAATAATAATAATAACACCTCAAACATTTTTTTTATTATTAATTTAATCACAATTTAAAATATATGAGCTTGATAAATAATGTAAACAAAAACAAAATTTTAATTTTTTTTTTTTTGTAGGGATCAAAGACACAAGATAACATAAGAAAATATAACTTTTAAAGAAACCAATGTCAATACATATATGTTTTAAATAAGAAGATGAACAGTTTTGTAAACTTAAATTGAGTTATAATTTTGCAATACATTTCAAAGTATATTTATAATACATATATGTGTATGGACTTATTACCCAAAAAGATGGACAACAGACCTACAGAGTTAATATCAAAACGTTGTTTCCATTCTTCATATGCATATTTTGTTGCGCCAAAAGTCTCAAAATTTATTTATATGTCTAATATTTTACGTAAAATGATGTTTGCATTTTTTTTTTTTTTTTTTTTTTATCATATATGCATGGGGAAAAAACTTATAGAAATAAAATTACTGACCTGAACAATTGCAGTGTAATTTTCTTCAGAAAACAAAGGTGGGTTATCATTAATATCTGATACTTCAATATTAACAAAACAAGAACTAGTAAGTTTCGGGGAGCCACTATCTTCAGCGCAAATTTCCAAAATATAATTTGAAACCTAAAAAAATAAAAAACTTTGATTTTGCAGATGAAACACTAATTTTAGAAATAACAAAATAATATAACAAATATTATTAAACAATAAAAGTAGCTAGCATTTATTAAAGAAAAAAATAATGAAAGCACATTTTCCTATTATTTTCTAATATATCTAAAAAATAGTTAAAAAAAAAAAAAGACATTATACTATTCTAGGTAACTACTAGTTATAAATGAACCAAAATTATTAGAAGTAATTAAAACAAGCAAGAGCATTTTAGAAATAATTCATTTTTGGAAACAGGAGGACATAAATGCACAAAATGTAGGAAAATACCTTTTCTCGATCTAAATTGGAGGCTAAGGAAATGTATCCCATATCTTTATCAATAAGAAATTGTCCAAATCTATCACCACCACATATGGAATACCTTAGTTTGGCATTAGGAGGGCTATCCATATCAGTAGCTTGAACCTAAAATATCAGTAAATGTATTAACATGAAACAATAAAAAAGAAAAGTGTACATCTTCAATATCCAGACACAATTCTGCTTGTAATATGTTAATAAGAATGACGCAAATAAAGCTAATCTCATGAAAAAAAAAAAAAAAATAAATAAATAAAATAAAATAAAACTTTAAATATAAATTTTCATTTTATAACAAATTAATAATGTAAAATCTCAATAATAATAATAATAAATTATCCAATCAGACTTGATTTAACATAAAAGTAATTTTTCTGTAACGATAAATATAATATTTTACAGAATAACTGTAAATGAGTTTTCAATATCAAATTTAGAGGGATTTTATTTTATTTTAAAACTGAGCTTTAAACATTATCCAAATTGCATAATACAGTAAAATAAGCATATTTTCCTTCTACAGTAACAAATAACAGTTATAATCCAACTTGTCTAAGTAATAAAATCAAAAATACTTTTAAAAGCCTTTCATTTCATAAGATACTTAAAACCAAAGAGCAATTTTGAAAACAAAATTTTTATATTTAGCAGAAAATTTGCATGTAAATGATGTTATTAGATTGTTTGATAGTTTGACTATTTCAAAGAATAACTGAGGCATTTAATGCCACAAGATTTATTCCAATATTATGATTGATGTTGATGTTGAACAAATTTAAAACTAACAGAAAAGAAAAAAAAAAAAAGAAGTAAGTCTCAATTCACAAAAACTTACGAAAAGTTTATTTATTTTTATTGAGGATGTTACATTTTTTATTGAATAGTTAATTCCTAATTATTCATAAATAAATTATTCTTTTCATTCCTAATTTGGAATCAGTATAAGTGAATTGTACGAAATGATGTAATTAATTAGTGATATATTATACATATGAATCTTTAAAACAATTAAAAGCATTACTTTCTGAAGTTTCCTGTCAGCGGCTACACAATGAGTATTTTCAGTGAAACTGTTTTGATCTTCTCCTCACAGTTTGTACTTCAAAAGGTAGCACCACATTTGATCGAGGTTTCCTATCAGATCATTCCTGTTACATGATGTAGAATTAACTAACATTTAAATCGTTTTGCTTAATTGCAACTTTTTTTATATTTTCAAAATCAGTTTTAATACTTTCTTTGTGATTTGTTTTAATTAACACTGTAGTAATTTTGCCGAATTTTATGTTAGATATATGCTCTTTAATGTGATTTTTTATTTTGTGCAAGCAGCGAGGAGAAGATCAAAACAGTCTCACTGAAAATGCTTAATGTGTAGCCACTGAAGAAGACAAGAGCACCTAGGACTATGGCCAGGAAACTTCATAAAGTAAGGATTTTAATTGTTTTATAAACAAGAGGTTTTTCAAATATCAATTAAAAAATATAACAGCCACGAAGAACATTAAAATGTAACTTACAATAAAAAAAGATTTGTATTTTACAGATATTATACATAAATACAAGTTATTTATAATTTAAAGCAAAAAATACTACAAACATTCATACTTTAATGATTTTGTCACCGACTAAAGCATCTTCTCTGATCACAGCATTGTATGACTTATGCGGAAATAGTGGCGCATTATCGTTAATATCAGTAATAGTAATATTCACACCCACTTCAGCACTAAGTGGCGGTGTGCCACCATCAACAGCTTTTACTAAAATATAGTAACCATGCATTGTTTCATAATCCAAAGGGGCTGCAATACTTAGAATACCTAAAATGAAATTTTTAAGAAAATCATATAATAACTGTAAAATATTCAACATTTGTAATTACCATATTTTGAATAACATCCTCCTCGAAAATAAATATTTCAAGAGGGAAAAAACAGTATGAATAATCAATTCATAATCTATCTAAAGTTAAAACTAATTAAATAACTTTAAAACTACCAATCTTTTTAATTTATTTACATGATTAATTGAAATCAATATGCAATAAATTTTAATACATGAAAACAACTCACACTAATATAAGAAATGAATCATACTAAAATAAGAAATATGTCTATATAAGTATATTCAATAAAAAAAATTGCACCACATTAAGTAAAAAAATCTGGAGTGACTCCCCTCGACTTTCCAAACATTGAGTAATTAGCAGTTTTGTAGATAAAGTAAATAAAGAGGAGTTGTTAAACAAACAAAAGAGAGAAAACCATAATAGAGTGTTTGAGTATTTTTATCCATATATTACATGGTGTTTTATTTAACGCTACTGAACTTTGAGCCCATAAGATCATAATGATAAAGAATTTTTCGTTGTGTCCCTGTAAAAATCTAAAAATGCTAGATTCACCAAAATGCTTATAGTTAGTGCAACAGTGATTTATAATATTCATATAAATTTTCAGCTCAATTGAATAAGGTGTTTAGATGTTATCGCACTTTTAAAAATTTGGTCCCAAAGGCCATAATGATAAAGAATTTTTCTTTGTGTCCCTGTAAAAAAACTGTAAGTGCTAAATTCACCAAAATCTATGCAGTTGGTGAAACTGTGACTTATAACATGTGTACAAATTTTTTGCTCAGATTAATAAAGTGTTTAGATGCTATCGCACTTTTAAAAATTTGGCCCCATAGGCCATAATGATAAAGAATTTTTTCTGGTGTCCCTGTAAAAAAACTATAAGTGCTAGATTCACCAAAATGTATAGGGTTCGTACTATGGTGACTTACAATATACGTACCAACTTTCAGCTTATTCAATCAAAGCGTTTAGACGCTAGCATGTTCACTCACAAACATACACACAGACATACATACACACATACACACATCATCGTAAAAATAGTGGAAACGGACTCATGGAACCTTGAAACGTATAGAAACATCAAAATCTCAAATTCGGATTTTGGACATGATTGATTACAATACTTTCCTCACTATAGTGTTCGGAAAATAAAAAGAGAAACAGACAGACACTCATCATAATAATAGGTAAAATAATAATTTCTAATTTTAAGGAAAAAACTATTTTCATTTATGAAGTACCATGCTAAATAAAAAATAAAGAAAAGAAAAGAAAAAAGAAAGAAACTCAAAAAATCTTGAAAAATTACATTTAGTTTAGAGGAATAATCATTGTTTCCTGCATCAGTTCTAAACTGTAAAATGTGTATTAACATTTTTTATTGTGCCTAAAGAAATATTACCTTATTCTATATCTTTTTTTTTTTTTTTTTTTAATCATTTCCATTTTTATACAAGATTTCTTCTAATAACTGTTGTATAATTATAATAAAAAATTAAAGATAAAATTTTGATATGATACACTTGTATATTTTAAAAAGCATAAAAAAATTTTTGAAAAAAAAAAAAAAATTAAAAAGCAATAAAATGCAATGCTTTACCATGGCTTAATCTTGTCAAACATATATTTGAATTGCATTCAAATGGGTATTTGTCAGAATGATTCAACATAACAAAATATGCTTAGATAACAACCCATTATTATCAATATTCATTTTTACAAGAATCACAATGTTGCCAGAATTGTATTGGTAAAAAGCAGAAAATGTCCATAAAATCAATTTTGAGATGAAAATAAATAAAACAAAATAAAAAAACATTTTATTGAATATGGAGCTTTTATAGATCAAGTTAAAAATCAATTTTGAGATGAAAATAAATAAAACAAAATGAAAACCAATTTTCTTGAATACGTAGTTTTTATAGATCAAGTTTCTAAATCCAAGAAACTTCCTAATCCAATATCTTCAATGAAAGTTTTAAGGCTAATTTTTAAAATGTGAAAATTTATAATAAAGGTCTGTTTCATATCATAACATAATTCTTCTTTTTAAGTTATTAGTTGGTCTTATATAGAAATAGTTTTACAATATATATTATTATAATTCATACATATGAAAAGTTTAGGTATAAAATTTAACAGAAAATTGTTTATTTTCAGCAGAAATAAGAGGGTGTCCCACAAGCCTCTTCCCAAATAAAAATTGTTATTATATTCACTATATTGCACATATATATGTTTTGTTTGTTGCATGAAAAAGGATCATTAATCTTTTTTTTTTTTTTTTTTTTTTTTTTTTACTATTTTTAAATAAGTCCCAAAAAACAGTCAGTGTCAGTGGAATAAGAAATGTATTCAAATCAGAGAAACACATAATTTGTGTTATGATATTATGATTACATACTCACCAAAAACAGTTCATCACTGCTTCCAGATTACATATCGTAAATCGAAATGAAAGGGTCACATGTTAAAATTTTACCAATAATGTAATAAAACCTAGATAATCATACCTGAGTTTAGTAATTTTTTTTCTATCTGCTATATTTTATGATTTATAATATTATCTTATCAGGGAGAAATTTCTGGGGCACTGTTAATGCTTCAATTTTAGATAAAAGTAGGTACAGTCAACTCTGTGAAATCTGCAGTAGTTGGGACCAAGGCTTTTGCGGATTATAGAATTTTGCAGATTACAGATCATTTCTTTATTTACATACATTTCTTTTCTTATTAGTGAATAAAATTGCAATGTTAAAATATAAATTATACTAATTAAGTAATTTAATAATTCAAAATAATATGAAAAATAAAATTAATAATAAAGTAAATAAAGAAAAATACAGATCCATCAGCATTTATTTTAAATGCATTTAAAGTGTAAAATATAAAAATCAGCAATTAAATATGAAAATGGAAATGGAAAGTAAAAGAATATTTAGATTAAATATACAAATTAATTTACTGGTTGTGAATTTGAAAACTTCAACCGATAAATATCCAGAGATTTTTTTGCAGTTGTAAAAAATGTAAATAATTAATTAATCTTCAATTACAAATTCATTTTTTGAGAAAAATTATTAAAATTTGCTTAAATATTAACAGTGATTTCTTTATTGCTTACATTCGGAAAAGAGCTGTGGATTATAGAGAATTGCAGATTATAGAATTGCGGATTTCACAGAGTTGACTGTAATTTGTTTATATGAAATAGCAACTATTAAAACATGTAAAACATAGTCAGCTGAAATAATTACAAGTAAATAATAAAATAAAGTTATTTTACCTAATTTCGGGTGGATAGAAAATACTTCAGATTTGGGGGACTGTATTATACTATAAGCAATTTCTGCATTAACACCACTGTCTCTGCTTGTTGCAGTAACCTTTAAAATTTCAGTACCTACAGCAGCAGTTTCAGGGATAACTGAATAGTAATATTTTGAAGTGAATTCTGGAGGATTATCATTCACATCTTGCAGTAACACCAGAAGAGTACAAAGAGTTGAAAGTCTTGGTATCCCATGATCATTAGCCTGAACAGTTAAATTATACATAGCTACTTCTTCACGATCAACAGGCTTGTTCAGGCTTATGATTCCTGTAGTTTCATCTATTCTAAAATGGCTTTGAGCAGATTCCACAAGGAAATAACTAATCATTCGATTAATTCCTGCAAGGAAAAGGTGCAAGAAAATAAGAAATCGCTTTTTAATTTTTAAAACATCACAAACTCTTTTACAAAAATGTTCAAGAATTTTGTAAAAGAATTTTAATAATAGAATATAGAGAACAGTAAAAGATAAAAATATCAATAGGACTAAATGTATTTACAATATAAACAAGTTAATATTTTAAATATATTTTAGTGATTTTAAAGAATCAGGAACAAATATGAAATGACAGACAGTATAAAAAATTGAAAAAGTATATTAAAAATCAATATACTTTACTTTATTCATTACTGAAACATTAAACATTTTTTAAAATTTTATTCATAATAAAAAACAAGAGATAAATGATAAAGAATCTTTAAAAATATATATCACTGAAGTAGTGACTATAGTATCCATGATACTTTGACCAAGATTTTTTTTTAGATAGAATTTAACCAAAGAATATTGTCATCAGTAGATAAAAAAAAACAGAAAAGAAATGTGCTCCTATGTGCTTCTTATATGTTCTCCTATTTTTACATTATAGGAGTACATTTCCTTTCTAACTTTTATACACTGGTGACCGTATGCTCATTGCTAATGAAACATCAGTCTGCATTGTTACTTTTAATGTTTTTGTCAATGTATGTGTTGTCTTTTCTTTTTAGTTTATGTATAATTTCACTTTTAATAAATTATGTCAGCAAAATCTAGGGTTTATCATGGCATAAAGGAAAACATATACTTACCAATATCTTTATCTGTAGCATGAACTTTAGTAATCAAAGTACCCACATCTGAATCTTCGGGTATATCTACTGAATATAATTCTTGAGCAAATTCAGGTGCATTATCATTTACATCACTAAGAAGAACTTCAATCACAGAAGTGCACTCCCAATCAGAGTGACCTTCATCTTGAACGTGAGCTTCTAATATATACTTAGACCTAATTTCACGGTCAATTTGTTGCGCAGTTTTAAGCTGACCTAAAATAGAAAAATAAACATCATTTATATTTTAATATTAAAGTAAGTATTTTGCGTATGAAAAGACATAATAGGGGCAACTGATATAATGTACATGTAATTCAGTAAAGGGAATTATTTCACACTAACTTTCCTCACAATTATTTTTTGCCAATAGTACTTTAACAGTTTTACAGTAAAATGTAATACATGTAGGAACAGAACAAGAAGAGCGAGATTAATTAGATTTGTTATCTATGATTTTCACCAAGAGCGTGAATCGGTTCTTGAGTGGAACAAGAAATAAAGTAAATAGATGGAAAAAAGATTAAAAGGAAGGTAGCAAGAGACTTCGAGAAGGAAATCAGTACAAATGAATTATTAATGAATCAGCTTTGTGTAGGAAGCAATGCTTTATGTAGGAAGCAATTTAGGAAACAAAGCTTTGTGTAGAAAGCAGTTTAGGAAGCAAAAAAAGCAATTGTTCTAGAAGTGAAATTATTGAAAGGACTTAGTGTATTATTTTTCTGCATGTTGTTTGTAGCTGAAGTCCGACATCAATAAGTATCTAATTGTACATTTTGATTGATTATGTTTAACACATGCTCCTAGAAAGCAATAGCATTTATTCCCACAAAATAACCCAACATGCATATTATTATTATTATGTTGCCTAAATAGTCTTAAAAATATGTCCCATAAATAGTCCTAAAATTAACTGAAAAATATACAGAGACACTAAAATTACACATTCAGAATAAAATGGGCCAAAAATGCATCCTATTTGTATTGGTTTTATCCTAAACATATATGCATGGATTAATATTTATAAATTATTTAAAAAAGGTAAGGAAAAAGTACAACTAAATTTAAAACAAAAGTCTACTTTTTAATCAGATTTAACATATGTAAGAAATTTACAGGAGGAAAAACTGGTTTACATAAAAGGACAAACAATTCTTCGCTGTATTGAATTCAATGTTACTCTAAAAATAGCAACAATACAGATAACTTCAGAAATTAATTAACAAATTTTACCATTCTGGGTAATAGATGACATAAAAATAAAAAATATATAATTTTATTTGTGTCTTAAAAAAAAATACAAAGTTCCTTCAATTCAATTTTGTTTTTCTTTAAATATATGTAGTTATTTAAATCAAATTGGAGTGTACAGGTTGATATTTTTTTATTTATTACCAACTATGTGAAAAATACCAGAGCCGGGAATCGAACCCGGGCCCTCCGCTTAACGCACGGATGCTCTACCACTGAGCTATCCTGGCCGACAACCAGCTAGGCATTTCTCACATAATATACGTTGGCAGAGTCACCGAGTCTGCAAACGCAGATATATCAGGTGAGACAATAATAATCGTAGCACAACTCCACAGACCACGAAATTTCAATTTAGAAATTTTTTATTCATGAATTCATCAACCGTGAATATTTATTTAAATCAAATTGGAGTGTACAGGTTGATATTTTTTTATTTATAAAAAAAAAAAAAAAAAAAAAAAAAAATATCAACCTGTACACTCCAATTTGATTTAAATAAATATTCACGGTTGATGAATTCATGAATAAAAAATTTCTAAATTGAAATTTCGTGGTCTATGGAGTTGTGCTACGATTATTATTGTCTCACCTAATATATCTGCGTTTGCAGACTCGGTGACTTTGCCAACGTATATTATGTGAGAAATGCCTAGCTGGTTGTCGGCCAGGGTAGCTCAGTGGTAGAGCATCTGTGTGTTAAGCAGAGGGCCCGGGTTCGATTCCCGGCTCTGGTATTTTTCACATAGTTGGTAATAAATAAAAAAATATCAACCTGTACACTCCAATTTGATTTAAATAAATATTCACAGTTGATGAATTCATGAATAAAAAATTTCTATATATGTAGTTATTTTTTTAAGTGAAAATAAATTTATGCTTATGAAAATGAAACAGCATAGTAACTGTCTTCAAATAAAATTTATAATTTTAAACAAAAATAAACAAAGCAGTGGCATAATTAGATTCATCTCCTTCCCTACACACAACTTCTAATACAGGTATTCATTAACTGTCAAATCCTTTTCCTCCACAATGGTGGTTTATAAGTTTCTAGTTATATCATTGCCATAGCAAATTTTTAGCCTGCAAAATTTTTATTCTGAGATAAAATCTTATTACCCCCACCTTAGAATAAAGTGTGGTGAAACTTTTTCTCATATTATAGGATGCAGATGTATGTAGGCATTAGGATTAAAGCCAATTGACATGATGGTTCTAGGCCTGAATAGAGTGGCCTCTGTAGGAGTCTTTCTAAAGGATCTAGCCAATATTTACGTGAGTTTAGGAGAAAACCACAAAAAACACTGAATGGTTAGGTCAATGAGAGTGACCTGGGATCAAATCTGGCACTTCCCATCTATCAGGATGTAGATGTACACACACATGCATGAAAATGCATACACACATATATGCATACAGGCATGTTGTAAAATCCTGCATCACTCACAAATTAAAAAACTTTTTCCTGTATTTGTAGGGAAAGGACATCATAGAGAAATGTCATTGTTGATGTTTGAAATCTTTAGGAGACAATCAGAAACAAAAATCAAAATTTTATTTTATTTATTTATTTTTTAAATTTTTAAATTGAAATATAATATTTTTTAAAAAGTAAAAATCATTGAGTTAGAAGGAATTGTAAAATATACAATTGAAAAAATATATATATTTCACTATTCATAAAATATCAGTAAAGAATAAATGATAAATTGACGAAGAAAATTCTGCAATATTCATAAAAAAATAAATAAATAAATGAAAAATGAAATAAAATAAAAACTGTGAATGAATGAAAAGGGTGGCAATTATTGAACTATATGAAATAATATTGTCACAAATTCCAAACGGTTTGCGTTAGGACGTTCAAACTGCACGGTTGGTGGCAGGGCATGGTGGGAATTAGTATGCGCTTGCGCACGCACCTTGTTTTTGTCGGCCATTTGCAAGTGAAAATGGTGCCTGAACAGCATGCATGAGCATATAACGCTTGTGAAAGCCTACTATGCGAACAATAACAGTGATCAAGAAATCTCTCCACCCTCAATGGGTGACTGTGTGGTGTGCAATTTCCAGTCACAGAATAATCAGTGCGATATTCGCTGACGGCACTGTGGATATTGAACAGTACATGAAGGTTTTGGAAAATGATTTCACCCCCATTATCCAAAGTGCCCTTGTTTTTGACAAGATGTGGTTCATGCAAGATGGAGCTCAACCCCATTGAAGCAGGAGAGTGCTTGATTTCCTAAAGGAGCACTTTGGGGACCTCCTTCTGGCTCTGGGGTACTTAGAGGCCACTGGCATGGGCCTCGATTGGCCGCCATATTCTCTGGATCTGAACCCATGCGACTCCTTTTTTGTGGGGCTATATTAAAGACAAGGTGTACAGCAATAACCCCAAAACCATTGCAGAGCTAAAAACAGCCATCCAGGAGAACATCAACAGCATCGATATTCCACCACTTCAGCGGGTCATGCAGAATTTCATTATTTGTCTGTGCCACATCATTTCCAATGATGGCAGGCATATCAAACGTGTCATAACCTAAATCCGATTATCTGTAGTGATGTTTACATGTAGAATAAAGTGTGTGCACGCCGTAGTTCGTAAGTAATTTACGTTTTATTTCACATAGTTCAATAATTCTCACCCTGTAGTTGCTCCTCCTCCTCCTAAAAAAAAAAAAAAAAAAAAAAAGCTTTAAACAATAAAAGTAAGATTTTTAAATATTTATTTCCACTAATACATACCTGTAACTGGATCAATAGCAAAATCTTGGTGACCATCACCAGATAAATAGAAATATAAACGAGAATTTTCATAGCTATCTATGTCGGTGGCTTCTACAGTCAAAATATAGGTCTGAAGAGGAATGCTTTCTGATACCATTTCAGTGTATTTGGTCTATATAAAACAAAAACAAAAAATAAATTTCTATTAAAAATCAACCTATATAATAAAAACATGAAACCTGATGAGCTCCTTTTAACTACCCATACTTATTATTATTATTATTATTATTATTTACACTTTGACATTATTACTTTTTTTAAATCAGAGATACTTCATTAAACTTAAGGCTGTACTTAGTCAGATTCCTCCTTTTTTTCCTTCCCATTTTACGCTATGGGATTTTTGTTGATATCACAATTACAAAATAAAGTTTTTCAAATTCTGTTTTCAGAATATTACTTTTTGAACATGGCCCCTTTATTTCATAAAATAAGCTCAGGATTCTAATTTTCAATCTTTAAAAGAAACATATTATATACATATATATTCAAAAAATTGCTTACTAAGTTATAAGGTGACAAGTTCAAAGATTTTAACTCAAAAATAGAATACGAAAAACTTTATTTTTGAATGAGATTGCCTTTAAAACAAAGAGATCCCTGTAGAATCATGTAGATACAAACCATAAAGAAGAGGTCTTTTTTCGAGAAAATATTTTGTTCTTGTATCCTTGTATGCAAACATGTACACAACATCAATACAGCACACATGTATGAACATAAGGAAAAAAAAAAAAAAAAAAACTAAAAGAAATTAAATATCCATAATTGAAATGGATGTCATTTCCAGTCACAAAACAGAACTGCCCTGACATGCGAGCATCTCTCACTCGCCATTGATCTTCTGTCAACGTCAATGTGACTCAGTCCCATCACATCTCCTTAAAAACAAAAGTCTCTCTTAAAAGCGAAAGTTCTTTCATTCAGGGCCAGTAGTGCCCTCTCTTATCATTCTGAAAAATGATTAAGTCTGACATCATTACATCCATGGGAAGATGATGGAAGTGGCATGGGAAGGAAGAAAAGGGAAATTTGACTGATCTACAGCCTTAAATATACAAAACTTTTAACAGTAAAATCAATTTATATATTATATATATATATGTATGTATGAAGTATCCTGTTTCTCTCCCCTTACTTGGCTTTCCCATGACTCAGAACCCTAGCTATTTGATTTCTCTTTGCCGTTCCTGAAATCCAAGGCAGTTTAGTTTCTGTTTGCTGATCAGGTGACGGAGCGCCAGCGCTTGAGAGGAAATACGTGCTCATGACGTGAATGACGTCTTTCCGGAACGCGCGCCTGCTAAGAGAGCGCTGAAGGAACGACATTCAGTTTTTCGACGGGATGTTCAGACGGAACGTAATGACTGTATTCGATGACTTGTTTTCTTTTGAGTTTTCGACGAAGCGTGCACACTAGACGGGTGCAACTACTTCGACGGACATTACCAAAGTAACATTCGATAATGCTTATTAGCATTCCTGTATATATGTAAACTACAATTTAATCTTTTATTAAATTTATAATTAGTAAATAAGTATTAGTTTTTGTTTAACGCCTACAAAAGTGTGCCTTCCCACAAGTTCAGAAGTGGGATCAAGAATAAAATCTACGGGATAAAGAATAAAATCTACTGGATAAAGAATAAAATCTACTGGATAAAGAATAAAATCTACTGGATAAAGAATAAAATCTACTTCATGAACGGATAGAACGCAAATTTTAATTTTAATTTAAATTTTGGATAGAATGCGAATTTTAAGATAAAGAAAGTGTGATTGAACGTTAATTTTTAGTTTAATTTAACTTAAAATTTGATTGAACAAACTATAAACTTTTTTTGCGAACTGTATTCCTAAAAATGATGATGCGTCTGGACTGATAAAAATAAGTTTATAAACTGAACTGTGTTTAAAATATAAACTGTATAAACATTTGTCGAACTGAACTTTTTTATTCTTAAACCATGATTCAACTAGTTGTGTGTGTTTTTACAAATGAGTGCCGACTACAACTGTGTGTGATAATACTTCGTGATCAACAGAAATGTTTACACCTGTGAAATCAGCTTAAACTTAAGCAACGAAGGATCTGCGAATTCTGTGATATAACCACGGATCAACGAGGGTTTTAAGGATTAAAAACAACAGCTGTTTCTAGTCTACAAAGGTACGTACACTTTATCTTCTTATAAAATGGTATCTCTAGGGAATATTCCTAAAATTGGCAATGCACTGAAGATAGAGAACTATAATAAAATTAAAATTCTGCATCGGTTTTTATTCGATGAGATCGGCGATCGTAAGAACAGATGCAGAATAAGAAAGTTTCAAGGATTCACTTTCGCTATAGGCGACGAAAAATACCTTGAAAAGCAAAAAATAATTGATAAAAATTTTTCATTAAATGAACTAATTACTATTTGTAATATTTTAAATGTCCCTTTTGATGGGAATAAAAACGAGTTGAGAGATCGACTATTGTTAAGCTTGTGTGATACGGAATTACTGAAACAAAGTTCAGAAAATAATTCGGAAGAGGAAGATTCGGAAAACGAATCGAACAGTGAATCCGAAAGTAGTGGCGATAATGATATTGAAAAAACTGACTCCTCTGTGCAATGCCATATCAGCAAAAATAAGTGCTATGATTATTATAATGATGGTGACAATGTTATTGATGATTATAATAAGGGTAAAAAAAGTATAAATTATAGTAATAATGTGTATAATGGATCACTTGGTGCAATTTCTTTCAATGATTTTGAAAATTCTATGTCAAAATTTAGCGGCGAGCCACATGACAATATCATCGATTGGTTTAACGAATTTGAGGAAATAGCTGAAATGTTTAATCTAAACGAATTACAAAAAATAATTTTCTGTAAAAGGTCTTTGAGCGGAAATGCTCTGTTATTTGTAAAATCCGAAAAAGGATTATTAACGTATAAGAAACTAAAAAATGCACTTATTGAAGAGTTTAAATTAGAAATTAATTCTGCCTCTTTACACGAAATTTTGTGTAAAAAGAAAATGAAGCCAAATGAAACAGTTATAGAGTATTTCTTTAAAATGCGCGAACTAGCAAAAAACGGGCACATTGAAGATGCCGCGTTAATGCATTACGTGATCCAAGGAATAAATGACAAAAGTGAAAACAAACTAATTCTTTATGGTGCAAAAAATATTCGTGAATTTAAAGATAAAATTAAGTTATATGAAATGTATAAAAGAGATAATGAGAAAAGTAAATTTAAATTTGATAGAATTGATAAAGTAGATTATAATGCAAAATTGAAAACTGTACAACATAATGTATATGAAAAATTTAGTCCTAGAAATGAAGTAAATAATAAATTGTGTTATAATTGTGGTGAAAAAAATCACTTATCTAGAGATTGCCCTCATAAGGCCAAAGGCCTAAAGTGTTTTACGTGCAAGCAGTACAGGCATAAAAGTTCGGAGTGTCCAGGTTCAAAACCAGAAGTTGATGCACTGTGTATTAATGTAAATCAAAATATGAGTAAAATTATACAAGTAAATGATGTAAATTTTATTGGAATTATTGACACAGGAAGTGAAGCAACATTGTTGCGTAAAAGTTCTTTTGATAGGTTGAATGTAAATAAATTGAATTTAATAAGTACCACTTTGAAGGGGATCGGAAAAAGTTCAATAAAGCCGTTAGGCTCATTCGACGCCGATCTTAAAGTTGATAATTTTGAAAGTAAAACTAATGTGTATGTTGTAAACAATGATGTAATACCATATGACGTAATCATCGGGTTGAATGTACTGATGGTGGGTGAGACGATAATAAATGAAAATGGTATTTTTATGAAAAACAAATCTAGTTCCCTCGAGGTAAATTTAGTAACAGTTCTTCCAATAGATAAATATCAAAATGAAGTTAAAACAAATATTGCTATTGACGCTCCCATTAACATTGAAAGTAAAATTTCTGAGAAATCCCTAGAAATAAATGAAACAGTAAATAGTGTTGAAAAATGTGAAATTAAAACTCCCCAACCTTGTTATGCTGTCAAAAAATCATTAGAATCTCCCGAAAAAGCCATAAGTGAAAATGACGATAAAGACAAAAACGACGAGAGTGATGACGATAAGATGCTTTTAAAGGATGATATTAGTGTAAATGATGACAGTGATGAAGAAGAGGAGTCTCGACGACAGAAACAGAGTCATACGAACATTTTCCAGATAGATGATGATAGTGATGAAGAGGAGGAGCCGCGACGAAAGGGACGAAGCCAGACGGATATTTCCCGAAAAAAGTCGCCAAATCCAGAAAACACTTATTTGAAGAAAGACAAGAAACAAGCCCTACTTAAAAAAATTTCACAGTTAGCCGAAGAGTTGGAAAAATTAAAAGAAAAGGTTGACGAAAATTCCAAACTCCTTAAAAGGAAGAAATCCAGAAAAAAGCCATTAACCCCTTCCGCTCCAGGCTAGCTGTAGTGTAAATATGTGAAATACCAGATTATAATTTTGAAATAATGCAATACATAACGAAGTAACAATGTGCATTTTGTTGTGAAGTTCCTTTTCAATTCAGGCAGTTGCTCAGGACGTGCATCGGCAAAAGGTTCCGACATAAATTTCCAGTCACCTGCTGTAGGTGGTTCATCATCACTGTCATCGCTTTCGCCGTCTTCACTTGTAGTAAAGTCATCATTGGAATCTTCAAATTCGTCATAATCGGGGATATAATCACTATCCGAATCACTAGAATCACACATTATTCACAGTTTAAAACACCGGCAAAATACACAAAATCGAGCAGCGAAAATTACACACAACCGCAGCCGCGAGAAATCACGAAACAACTGTAGCCAAAACTAATAGGTCACCGAGACTACTAACGCCATTTAGTTATCAGTAATGAAAATACAATTTCAAAATACCATATGACAAATAAAATAACTCTCTCTGATATCACTACAACGTTGGGCTTATTGTATTGTATACTTTCTTTGGACGTATGCACGTACGTCCATGGTATTAATGGCCATTAGCACTTGGACGTACGCACGTACGTCCCTGGAGTGGAAGGGGTTAACAATAGATTCCACTGAGTGTAAAAGACAGAATTTGCCAAAAAAAGAGACTGCCGGTATAGATCCGAGAAAAGTATTCATTCCATCACTTCCATTGACGACCACGATTGGTGAAATAGCCATATTGTTTCCCAAAGCTATACAAATAAAATTAGAAGTTTTTCCTACATATAAGACTGCCATTATAGACTTTTCGACTGAACTTGATGCAACAGAGGCCTTAAAAGGCATTAAGACTGAAAATGATCGAGTGGAGGGTCTCGAGTTCGAGTCCCAAAATAATTTTGAACCCCAAAGTAAAGATTTAAGTACACATGATAAAAAACAACTTTCTAGAGTCAGAAAGAAAAATAGATTGAAATGCAAGTTGAGTAAACAACTACCAAAAACTGGTGAACTAAGCGACCAAGTTGCCGTAAACCAAAACTGATGTACTTTTGTAACTGTACGACTGTAAAAATTAAAAATGATAATATTGATGAAAAAGTTAGAAATGGATGCCATAAAGGCTCCTATTACACATCTGCAAAAGCTGAATTCCTCAAATGGGGAATAACTTAAAAACAAAAATTCTCAAAAAATTTGTAAAAATTTGTAAATATTTATGTTATTATTTTGTGTTGCTTTTGTTTGTTTTTTTTTTGTTTGTATCTTTTCAGTGTGATCGCCTGGAGGTCCAGTCGAGGAAGGATGGCCGAGTGAAGTATCCTGTTTCTCTCCCCTTACTTGGCTTTCCCATGACTCAGAACCCTAGCTATTTGATTTCTCTTTGCCGTTCCTGAAATCCAAGGCAGTTTAGTTTCTGTTTGCTGATCAGGTGACGGAGCGCCAGCGCTTGAGAGGAAATACGTGCTCATGACGTGAATGACGTCTTTCCGGAACGCGCGCCTGCTAAGAGAGCGCTGAAGGAACGACATTCAGTTTTTCGACGGGATGTTCAGACGGAACGTAATGACTGTATTCGATGACTTGTTTTCTTTTGAGTTTTCGACGAAGCGTGCACACTAGACGGGTGCAACTACTTCGACGGACATTACCAAAGTAACATTCGATAATGCTTATTAGCATTCCTGTATATATGTAAACTACAATTTAATCTTTTATTAAATTTATAATTAGTAAATAAGTATTAGTTTTTGTTTAACGCCTACAAAAGTGTGCCTTCCCACATGTATATACATAAAACAAAAAAACCCCTAAATTTTATTGATTAATATTCTTTAATTACAATTAAACTTACGTCAAAAATATTAACACGTTAATCGCCATGTCAGTCATATGTGCCTGACGCATTTTTAACTAGGAAATAACCCTAAAAGGAATATGATATACGCCGAGTAATTATTAACACGTTAATCGCCATGTCAGTCATATGTGCCTGACGCATTTTTAACTAAATTGTCTAATAAAGTTACCATGGCCCATGTGAAAATTTTTCAGATATTATCGTGGCGATTAATGTGTTAACAAACATAATCGAACCTTGTTAATGTGAATCTCAAGGGGGATAAAAAATTTGTTCATGTTATCAGTAGTTCATGCTATAAGTAACTAATCTTCATATAACTACATTAATCTTCATTTTGACAGGGACTGTGGAAACAGTTCATGTTAAAAATAATTCAAGTTAACGAGGTTCGACTGTACTACTGGGGGGAAAAGAAAAGAGATAAAAAAATTATTTACCTTTAAACAAATAGGTGGATTATCATTTACGTCTAAAACTTCTATAGAAACCCAAGTTTTGGAAACAAACTTTCCATCAGTAACAAGGACTGTTAGTTGGTAACTAGAAATAATTTCTCTATCAAGAGGTTTCTGAACAACTACTCTACCAGATTTATCAACAGTAAATTGCCCTTGTAAGTCTCCTTCAATAATATAAAAATCAACACTATTTTTTTCTTCATCTCTGTCTTCAATCATAAGACTTAGAACTACAGTTTGAAGAGGAGCATCTTCTTTGACTTCACCATTGTAGTGTTGAGTTTGAAAAATGGGAGGGTTATCATTATAATCTCGGAGTTTGATGTTAACCCAAGTAGTGGCCATCCTTCTTGGTTGACCGCGATCAAAGGCAACAACAGAGAAATTATAAAATGAATTTTCTTCTCTATCTAGGGAAATCATAGTAGATATCCAGCCAGATATGGGGTCAATGTGAAAAATATTTGCAATATTATCAGTTTCAGGACCAAAATGGTAAGAAACAAAACCATTATCACTGTTATCAGCATCTGATGCAGACACTTTCAAGATAGTAGCTCCAGGTTCAATGTTTTCTGCAACTGTTATAGAATAAACGTCAGATTCAAATATGGGGTCATTATCATTAGCGTCTACAACAAAGATGGAAACATCTACACATGATATTCTTGTAGGAAGATCAACAGTTGTAGCTCTGACATTTAAATGGTAAACTGATTGCTGTTCTCTGTCAACTTCAGCCAGCAACATAATGCTTCCATGTTTGTCAATACTGAATTTCGACATATATACTTCTGCATTAGATCCTTTAGGAGCTGGAGTAAATGAATAACTTAGTGGTCTTGAACGAGAGGCATTGACAAATGATATAATAGTACCAATAGGTGATGTCTCTGAAATAAAGAAATCATATTTAAAATGTTCAAATTTCGGATAATCTTCTTTAGGATTTATGAAAATGGCATTCACTGGAATAACTGTCTCTAAAGATGGAACTCCATGATCTTTAGCTAAGATAAAGAATTGGTATCCATAGTTTTCTGGAAAAGGAAAAGAATTTTATAGAATTATTTTCGGATGATAAAATTAATACAGAATTAATTTTTTAAAATCCTTAATAACTTGCACATAAAACAGAACTAAAAGTATATTATTAACTAAAAATAATAGTTATTTAGAATTAATCAAAATCTGTATACATAGTTCTGTTTAATACCTTTTCCCTTAAGTATATTAGTATTTTATATAACCTAAAGTGATAAAAGTTCAAGATTATCTTTTTTTTTTTTTTTTTTTTTTTTTCCCCATAAGCAAACCTCTAAACTACAAATTCTAATAAATTCAAATTTACTCGATAACTTAATTCTATATATTATACAAGAAAGTATGTAAAAAATCCTATTGGTAAGTTTATGAAAAAATTTTGTATGATAAGTTCTCCATGTTACATATAAAAAATAAATATAGAAATATAATGCAAATTACTTTTATTATTACATAAATAAAATAAAAAATAGTGAAACCAGATAAGTTAAGAAGAGAAAAGGGAAAAATAGGCATAAAAAAACAAATAATACAGGCTATACATAAAGACAACATTTACCATGACTGATATTTGTTTTTCTAAGATAAACTTCCCCAGTATCATGAGTAATTCCAAATAATTCAGATATAATACTATTATTTGATTTGTATAGGGAATAGTCAATAGCAGCCGAAAAACTATCATCGTTATCTGTAGCATGAACCTATAACATATAAAACAAAGATTATTGGAAAGAATTACTATAAATACAAAAGTAGTATCATGAATTTAAATGACTTTAGTCCATTCTTATTTTAACATAAATGAAACAACTAAGTACTATACTTATGTTCTAATGCTTCTTTTTTTTTTCTTTACAGTATTTAAATTTAAAAGTTAATTTACAAAAATAATACATATATGTATCTCAGACAAAATGTAAAGTTGTAAAAAGGATCAATTTCACACCTTTCAGTGGATTTTTTTTTTTTTTTTTTTTAAAGCTTTTTGAATTTTTACCCCACGGATTAGTTTACCTAATATTTTACAATTCACAGCTTTAGGGTAAAACAGAGAAAAACCTCTGCATATCAACTGTTGGTTTGAATGTATGTGCAACAGGGCCGTCGCAAGGTGCTCTGCCGCCCTCAGGCAAGCTTCAATTTGCCGCCCCTTCATACGCTGAAATTTTGCTTAGAAGAATTTTTATAACTTGAGATTTTCCGTCAGTCAAAGTTTTTATAATGGTAACTACATTTCCCCTTCTTAGTCACTAAGACTTTGGTTTAACGAAATTAAGTGTACGTAAGACCGTAACAAAACAAAATGTTGAAAAAAATTTACAGTCTTCTTTTAGTTTTATTCTAAAATTTTCAGCACTTCCCTCTCACTTTCGCGTGTTGCACTTTTTTAAAATCCGCAATTTTAAGTTGACTAATCAAACATTGCAAAAAAAAATGGATTTAACTTAAATTAATTTAGTCACACGAAACTTTACACAGGTTCATAAAACAAATAGAAAACACATCGTCGAATCTAATGCAGGGTGACCAGACGTCCTCATTTTTAGACATCCTCCTCAATTTTGAAAATTTCTAATGAGGACTACATTTGTCCTCATTTTCCGAGAATTGCCAACAATTTATGTATTTTCATAAATTAGATTTTCCTATCACCAATCTTCTATAATAATAAAAGAAAAGGTTTGTCTGTCTGTCTGTCTGTCTGTTCTTTATTTGTCCGATTGTTACGATTTCGATACCAAATGAAAGGGGCATTTTTTCTGAATATAAGTGTGCAAGCGGCTTATCGGTTCAGCCCCTATTGAACGCAGAAGTACAAAAATTGACATACGGATGCTCAGGAGCCTTCCCGAGGGGCTCCTGAAAATGGAATTTAAAAATTTTAATTAGTTGTAGAGATATTAATTAAAATGTCCACTCATGTCTAATCTGAAAGCGATCTCAATGACTGAGAATTTACCACCATTGCATAAAAAAAGATATTTTAACGGAGTTAAAAGCAGAAAAAGTGGAAAATAAATTAGAAATATTTGTCCGATTGTTACGATTTCGATAACAAATGAAAGGGGCATTTTTTCTGAATATAAGTGTGCAAGCGGCTTATCGGTACAACAATTAGATTTTCTAAAATTAACTAAAGTATGAATTTTTTGTGGCAACATCATTTCAAATGCCAGACAACCGTCTGCCATGAAAAAGGAAATGATTGTAACCGATCAAGATGTTATGTGTTTTATATTGGGGGGGGGGGGGGGGGGGGAATTGCAATTTTCAATTTTTTTCAAATTTTCATTCACGTTTCATTTGAATTAATATTCGGCCTAGACAGCATATTATAAAGCTACTGTTCAATTTTCATGAGAATATGTGGATAAACAAAAAAAATTAGATTACATTTTGTTTTATATTTTGCAGTATTTAAAATTGAGATATGCCGTTGAAGTTTCGTAATATTTGGTTTTAACGACCGATTATTCGATTCTGAATATTTTTGAAAGTGTAGAATTATTAGGAAGGGCTTGAGGGAGAGGGGAGTGGGGGGCGAAGGGGCAAAAAAAAAAGTTACAGCGTTTGAAATTGGTGTTATTAGGTTTTAATGAAAGATAAATCGATTGCGGATATTTTCAAGTGTAAAATAATTAGAAGAGACGGAAAAGGTGGTGGAGGAAAGGGAAAAATGTAGAAAAGGAACGGTTGTTTCGGAGAAAACCACGGAAAACCCAGAACGCCTTTATTCTTTTATATTTTGCAGAGTTTCGAATTCTGATACTCCTTTCACATTTCATACTATGGATTTTTAACAGTATTTAGCCCAGAATTACGCAAGCTTCGGAGAAAACCACGAAAAAGTCAGACATAAACCGTTTTATAATAGTGTTTATATCATTTTTGTATCTCAGCTTCTAATTAGCATAATTTCAAAAGTAATATGTCATTTTGAAACTTATTTGAATTGAATTTCAAGAGTAGACGCCACAAATTTCTGTCACATTCCATTAACTAACTAAGTAATGGAATGCGAGATTTCACGTGATTTACACGTTTTAAGGTGTCCTGATTAAGTTTTCTTTTCTATCTCAGCTACTATTTAAAATAATTTCATAAGTAATACATCATTTTAAGGCTTTGTTGATTTGGAATTGAACAGTAGATTACAGAAATTTCTAGCGCCAGATGGCGCTGTAATATTTTAAAATTTCAATATTTTGAATTCTAAATATGATTAAATTATTTTTAATACATCATTCGAAAAACATTTTAAAGTACTTTTATATTGCCGAAAGTGGAATTCGAGATTTCACTAGATTTACACGTTTTAAGTTGTCCTGATTAGGTTTTCTTTTGTATCTCAGCTACTAATTAAAATAATTTCATAAGTAATACATCATTTTAAAGCTTTGTTGATTTGGAATTGAACAGTGGATTACAGAAATTTCTAGCGCCAGATGGCGCTGTAATATTTTAAAATTTCAATATTTTGAATTCTAAATATGATTAAATTTTTTTAATACATCATTCGAAAGATATTTTAAAGTACTTTTATATTATCGAATAACCTACATTAAATTTATCCAATAGAGGACGCTAATCGCAATTATTCGAGATTTCACCTGATTTATATGTTTTAAGGTGTCCTAAAGGGGGGGAAAAATTAGAAATTGAGTTAAACCGTTCAAAATTGGTATATATAGGTTTTAGGTGCCTACGAGTCGAATGAGGATATTTTCGAAAGTGTAAAATTAAGAAGGGACAGGAAGGGTGGTGAAGGAGTACGCGCGCGCAGCGAGCGTATATATGAATTCATGCGCACTGCGCGCGCACGGGTCTATGCTAACGAAGGCAGAGGGGACCCGGTGTGAGGTTTTACCCGATCAGAAATGATTTTTTTTTTCAATTCTTTTTCTTAAGAATAAAAGTTTATGAGTAATAACATGGAATTTTGAGAAATCATGAGGGTGGTGAAGGAATACGCGCGCGCAGCGCTCCTATATATGCATTCGTGCGTGCGCATCGCCCACGGGTCTACGCTGCCGAAGGTAGTGGGGAACCGGTGCGACATTTTTCCCGATCAGAGTTTTTTTTTTTTTTTTTTTTTCACATGATAAAAATTAATGCAATTTTGAGAATTCATTAATTATAATGATTCATTTAAAAATAGTGACCAGCGAAGCGGGCGTAGCGTGCTAGTCCTAAAATATTAATGCTTTTTATCTTTTAGTGTTGTATCTAGATTGGTGAAAATGCTCTTTAGACCTGGGAATTGAATGAAATTTTGTGAATAAAATATTATTATGCAGATAAAACTAATTATCTAATTTCATTTGTATATATAAACATGTAATGCTGAAATAGTATTCATTCTTCAATTTTAAATGTAATTTTTTATTATAACTGAAAATTTTGTGAATTTGAAAATTTCAAATCCATTTTATCTCTAAAACTAAATCTAATTTGGGTTAGGTTGTAGAGATTAATTCCGATTGACAGCACTAGGGTCGTAGGCCTGAGGAGGAGTGCCCTCGATGTGGGTCTTTCTAAGGGGTCCTAGCCCGTAGTTACGCAAGTTTCGGAGAAAACCATGGAAAACTCCGAACGGCTAGATCAACGAGCGCAACCTGGTATTGAACTCGGCACTTCACATCTACCAACTTTGAGCGCAGATTCGCTCTGCTGCTGGTGGGCTAATATCCAATTTGTATAAATTTTAAGTATATTTTTAATTAAATTAATATGAAATCTCCTTCTATTCTTTTTTTTTTAGATTAAAATTTTAGTTTTTTTAGATAATGCATAAAAAAATCTGGAGTGACTTCACTCGACTTTCCGAACATTAAATAATTAACAGTTGTATAAATAAATTAAAGTAAGACAAACGTGAAAATCATAATAGGGTGTATGAATATATTTTTCCATGGTTTAATTTGTACTTATTATCATTTCAGCCCATAGATCATAATGATAAAGAATATTTCTTTGTGTTCCTTCCCTTTAAAAAATCTATAAGTGTTAAATTCACCAAAATCTATGCAGTTCGTGTGACTGTGACATATAGTATGAGTATAAATTTTCAGTTCTATCGGGTAAGGCATTTAGACACTATCGCACTTTAAAAATATTGGGCCCATTGACCATAGATAAGGAATTTTTCCTTGTGTCCCTATAAAAAGTCTTTAAGTACTAGATTCACGAAAATTTATACAGTTTGTGCGTTATGACTTATAACATGTGTAAAAAATTTCAGCTTAGACGAATAAGGCTTTTGAGCGCTATCGCACTTTTAAAAAATTGTGCTCCATATGTCATAGTGATAAAGAATTACTTTATTTGTGTCTCTGTAAAAAAAGAACTCTAAGTCCTACATTCACTAAAATCAATAAGGTTCGTTCAATGGGGATGTACAAAGCGTTTAAGCGCTATCGTGTTCACTCACACACACACATCATCGTAAAAATACTAAAAATGGACTCAGGGGACAGTAAAACGTGTATAAACACCAAAATCTCATAGTCAGATTTTTGACATGATTACAATACTTTCCTTACATAATATGTTAGGAAAGTAAAAATCGCTTAGTTTAAACAATAATTCCCTTAAAATGTTGTATCTCAAATTCAGTGTTTTATTTTTCTTTCGCACTCATGGATTCTAAATAATTTTGTCTCTTTCTTAAGGCCACCCATATAGAACTCCATATGCTACATATATCTCTTATTTCTGTTTAAATTAGCAATATCCGGTCAGTAATAGCTTTTTTGTTGCATACCGATAGGACTCGGTCCTAACGTACTCATCTGTAGTCTTCCAATTAAAGCTTTCTCAGAATGTGTCTGTCTATAGTAGGCTAGCCAGAATCGGACATCAGACCCATGCAAAGATAGTGTCTTATTCTAAGAGGAAAGCTTTGTGCTTTCACATTTCTCATACTGTCCTTTTCACACATCTTGTTTGATTTAGTGGGGAATTTTACTAGCAGCAGTTTTCTCAACCAATTTAGATTCTTTCGTGAGGAGGGGGTCTTTTTTCCCAATATATATTTTTGTAAATATATATATATTTTTTTGAATCTTGCTTATTTTTTTATTTTTCGTACTTCGTTTTAATGATTGGAGTGCCGCCCTTAGACAACTGCCGCCCTCAGGCATTGCCTGAGTTGCTTAATGCCTAGCGACGGCCCTGATGTGCAAATTCTATCAAAGATCAATTCGAGAATATGCAACCTTTGAATTTTTATGTTTTGAAAATCTGCACATGAAATCCATAAAAAGTTCCTTTCATTTTGTCAACTAGAAACCATTTAACAACAATTCTTATAATGTTTTAAGCCTTTGCTAAAAACTTTTGAAAAACCTTTCAGACTTTACATTTATAGGGTAAAAAGTACTTTCAAAAATCTTAAAATGCTGTCTGGAACATGTGTGTGTTTAAAAGAAATAAGCAAAGAAAAGAAATAAAAATTTCTATACATCTTGATTAGTTTCAAGATGTGAAAAAGTATTAATTGTGAAACAGTATTAATTGTAACACTAACATTATAAAAAATATAATCAATTATGTTTTCTTAGTGAGAAACATATGCTGTAATATAGATAATATAACACAATGTTGATAAAAGGAATTTATGAATGAAAAAAAAAAAAAAAAAGAAGTAGCTTGACTTAGTGATAGTCACACGCTAGTAACAAAATTGACTACTCTGACATTGCATTTTTGGTAAAGAAATGCCCCTAGACTTCAAGGATCCTGGATCCTTAAGATGTATACAATTCTAAAATCTAGGTTATTTTTTAAAATTTACTTTTTAATAAAAATAACACATTCTTTAAAAAAATAATTACTTTAATATATTAATGCCTAATATGCCACTTTTTCAAGCAGGTAATTACATTTTTTATTGATATAAGAAAATTAATTATGAAATCTAATGGACCCATTAAAATTTATTTTTTGCATCCCTTCTCTATTTCGTTACTTTTTGATGTGTTATAGTACATCAACAACATTAGTGATTACATTAATATAATAAATATTAATATTGACAAACAAAACTTTATGATCACCACTGCACTTTTTATGGATACAAAAAGTGTTGCAACCCATTTTGTCATAAACTCTATATAAATGTTTGTTTATTTATTCCATTTTTTTTATTCAGTAACAAAAACAATTTTACTTTTGAAAGAAAACACTAATGTAACACCAACCTAAAGAAAGAAAGAAAGAATAAAAAACTGTTATAAAGAAAATTTAATTTAGGATAACCAACAAGAACTAAAAACGTCATTTTTAATACAAGTTTGTGTCCTGTATTAAAATACTTTTTAAATATAAATAACAATTTATGAAAAACATAAAATCATACATGACTTTAAAAGTGAATGAAAAATATCTACCTTTAATATAGTAGTTCCAACAGTCATATTAACAGGAATTGTAACAGTATATTCTGCAACAGAAAATTCAGGTATATTGTCATTTTCATCAGTTACGGTCACCCTAACAATTGCATAGCCACACCGTCCCCCAGAATCGATTGCGGAAACAACAATTTCACACAGTTTATTTTCTTCTCGATCAATATTGGCTTTAGTAAAAACCTCTCCTAAAAAATTTAAATAAAAATTAATGAGCACACAAAAATTTTTAAATTTTAGTAACATAAAATTTCTCAGGTAGAGAGAACAAATGAAAATAAAAAAGTAGAGCAATAATACTACGACAAAAGAAATTAATGAATTTTTTTTTATCGGCATATTTGATTCATGTATAGATTGAGCAGGGGTGTAGCAATTCAAAAAATATGGGAGGGTCTTAAAAAATATCATTTTGAAAATCATTCACTAATTATTAGTATTAATTACAAAATATCACCAATATATGAACATTTATATTGGTTTTAAGTGGATGATTATTTCATTTGGCAGGAAAAGGTAACTGCATACTAACCAATAAGAGGGGACTTGAGCCCCCTGAGTCCCCCATTCCCCTACGCCTCTGATAGTGAGTACCACCATACAAAACATAAGTCTTTTTTGAAATTGACTCTACTGGATGCTAAAAACAACTTCATTTTTCATCAAGTGATGGATAATATTTTTACCCCCCCCCCCTCCCCTGGCAAAAAAAAAAAAAAAAAAAAAAAAAGAGCAAAATTGTTATTTTATTTTATTTTGTGTATCTTTTGCAGCCAAGGAAAAACCAAGTAATATCTGTTTGTTTTTTATATATATATGATGCAATGACAAATTGGTTTCTAGATTAAAAATTCCTAATCCATGATTTTCATTGGAATAGTGAAGCTGTTTAGTATATAAAATGCTTTATCTCTAGGCAAAAAAATGTGTTATTAGTGAAAGTTGACTTTTTGTGGCAATGATATGTCAGGTCAATTTATATGCATCCTTTCTTCTACAAAATAAATAAATAAAAATCTACTAATTTTTGTTTTTTAATAAAATAGCCAAATCAATTTTCTTTCAGTAATGTTTTTAAAACCTGATGGTGGTGTATAAGTGAGTGTGAAGGCTGACTGTTAACTTGAGAGGCCAAGGACTGAGTGAGATGCCCTCTGTGGGAGTCTTTCTAAGGCTCTTAGCCCATATTCAAGGTTTAAATTGCCATTTGTTTTTTTTAGCATTTTGCTAAATGACATTGTATTATGCTAAAATCTGTTGCTAAGAATTTCGCTAAAGAACTAAAACCTGATAATTTCATAAAATATCTCTATATAATAAACACAAATTTTTATTCAAATATTCATGGACAAAAATTACGAAACCACTGAAAATAATGGAGATTGTTACTTAGTTAGTATGTTTGGATTTAATTTAAATTTTTAGTGACTGAATTTAAATTCTAAAATATTAAAAAGTATATCAGGAATTTGTTTCATAGAAGCCTTCTCAGCACTGATATTATGCAATGAATCTACACCTATTACTCTCCTTTTAAATAGCCTTTTCATTTTGCACATATGACATAGTTGCCTCTTTTTCTGCTGTTGAAATCAAATCAAAGTTTTAATGATTCATATTTCTTAAATCACAAGTATGAATGCTTAGTTAAAATTATCAATGAACAAAATTGAGTAATCAAACTAAGAAAATGAAATCAACACTATCCAAAGAATTAAATTAACTTTTGAAAAAGCTAAAATACCGCTTGTGCATTAAAACTAAAATGGAAAATAAATGTTTTTTTTTTTCCAGATTAAACCCTGTGCATACTGATATGACTTTTAGAAAAAAACACAGAAAATTTTAAATAGCCAGACTACTAAGAGCAACCTGACAGCTAATGTCTTGTCTACCAGCTTTGAGAGACGAACCTTTCAGCTATCTGTGTTTAAACCATGGCAAAGAGTAGGTACCAATAAAAACTTTGCTTTTCAGAGATGATAACCTGTCCTAGTGAGATTGATATGTAAGCACAAAGAACTCTTACATCCTTAATTTACATAGAAATAGTCTAAATCGTTTGCTTTCTGTTATTTTTCTACCCCAGACCAAAAGTGGTTTATTTGTGAAACTTCCTTTTCCTAGAGATGACAATCAGTCATATAAAATTATATATCTACTTCTATAACCTCTAATTTTTGGTTTTTAGAGAAACAGCTAATGCCATTTGCATTCTGTAATAGTTTTTCATTAAGTGACATATTTGCAAGATTGCTTTGTTTGTTAATGGGAGAGACAATAACAAGATAAAATTGAACAAAATAGAAAAAATTCAAAATATTTACTTAAGAATTACAATCTAGCATTGCTGAACAATAATGACTTTAATGAAAATAAAACAGGCTGAATAGTCTTAAAAGAAAAAGTTTCTAGATGTGAAAAATGTTATTTAGCTACTAATTAAAAATATTCTTTGTAGCAATAAATGTTTAGTATGATGAAATAATATCTTTTAACGAAAGAACAAAATGCAAAATAATCTTAGTATGCTAAATTTTTGAAAAAATTATTATCATGTTTTTCAGTTTTTTAAAATGTGATTCTAATCAATCCTGGCGTAGGGTATTTGATTCTAATCAAGACAAGGAAAGTAATAATAAAAAATGTAAATATTTATTTAAGTGCTTTTGTAAGTAACAAATAATAAAGCTTAATAATCAAACTAAGTATTTTTATATATCTTACCAGTCTCTGAATTAATTTGAAACCAGTTTCTATAAAGTTTGCTTTCTATTGTGTAAGTAAACTGCCCATAATTTCCAATATCGTCATCAACTGCTGAAATTGTGGCAATGAGTTTACCAGGGGGAGTATTCTCTGGCAAGGCAACAAGGTAAACATTATGAGAAAAATGAGGTGAATGATTATTGGCTCCTTGAATGCTGACATACACATTTGTGTATGATGAATGAACACCATCAGTAACAGAAACATTAAGATTATAACTTTTTTCAAAATTGAACTGATGTAGATTTGTTATAGTGATGATACCTAGAAAAACAAACAAGAAAAAGAGAGCATTAATCATATTTTCCCATAGAAAGAATATTCTTGTATTGGTTAGACATAAAAAAATTCGCTTTAATGAAAAAACTAATAAATAAATTAATAAAGAATATTTTAAATTAATGGTTAAGGCTGTTAATCTGTCAGATTATCCATTTCTACTTCCGCATGTAATCTTATGGGGATTGCTATTACTTTATATTTTATGACCAATCTCATTAGAATATGGAATTTTCCAAATTTTGTTTTTTTAATTGCATACTTTGAACCTGTTACCTTTTATCATAGTGAGTAATTAAAATAATATATAAATGAATTTAAAAAAAAAAAATTAAGCTCTAATTTTCAATTTTAAAAAGGAATACATATTTACTTATTTATTATTATTTTAAATTGCTCACTAGGATATAAGGCAGCAAGATCAAAGAAAGGAACTAAAAAAGGAAAAAAAAAAAAAAAAAAAAAAAGAAAAACAGAATCTGTAAAATTTTATTTTTTAACGAGATATCCATAAAATATAAAGCAGCAGTCATCCCAAAGCATGGGAAGTAGAAATGACGAATCTTACTCATGAAGAGTATTAATGAATTGGAAAAAAAATCATAACAGGAGTATTAAATGACACCAAATTATTAATTTGTGGATATAGAAAAAAAAAAAAAAAAAGCATTTAACTTGGCAGTAAGAAGTGAAGATTGCTAGCTTATAAACATAATAACATTATAAATATAATAGATATATATTTAATAAGTGTTTTTTTTTTTCCAAGATCTTTTTTCTTGAAAAGATTTTTTTTCAAGATCTTTTTTTTTTTCATTTACTTCACCATCTGTATTAAACACAATAAAATGTTTAAAACTGCTAATATTATATTTTAACATGTAGAATACTATATTGTTATTATTATTATTACACAAATAACATCCATTTTTACCAGAAACAAAACAAATAATAATAATAAATTAAAAGTACATAAATATCCAAAAAAAAAAAAATAAATTTACCAGTATGCCGGTTAATAGAAAAAGACTGCATTTCATTTCCATCAATAATATTATATTCCAACTTAGACTGATCTGATGAATCGGGATCTGATGCTATCACCATAGCAATAAATTGTCCTCTCTTAACTTCTTGATTTACTGTACATTTATAAAACCTATGTTCAAATTCTGGAGGGTTATCATTCATGTCTGCAACACCAATCCACACATGGGCAGATGAATTTAAAATGGGATGTCCACCGTCAGTTGCCATGACAGTAAAATAATGCTCTTTTTTTGTTTCATGATCTAGAGGTTGTTTAATAAAAATAGTTCCATCGGATGGATCAATCTGAAAATGGGATGAAGCATTGCTTACAATGTGAAATTGGATTTGTTGAGATGCTACAGTGTCTCGATCAGTAGCTCTAACTTGGAGAATTGGAGTGCCAAATGGAGTAGTTTCTGAGACTGTAGTGTTGTAAGACGGCTGACTAAACATTGGTGGGTTATCATTAACATCTTCAATGTTAATTATTACTCGGACATCAGAATAGATACCACTCACAGCATCAGTAGCTCTTAATGTCAGCTGATATTTTGGTGTTGTTTCAAAGTCTAAATCTTCCACAGCGTAGAAAATACCTAATAAAAAAAAATAATTGTTAGAAAACATTAAATACACAAAATTATAAAAATATTCTTAATATCTTGAAAGATATTAAGAATTACTATCTTATGCTATTTAAATTTAACAATGAATTTAATTAGAGGATATTGTCATAATTTTCTTTTTCTTTTATTATTATTATTTTTAAAGCAGCAATTTTCAGTTAACTATACTGTGGTATAGCAATGTGCTTTGAGAGAGCCTTAAAGCTAATTTCGTAATATTGTAATAAATAAATAAATTCAATAAAAAAAAAAAAAAAAAAAAAAAAAAAAATCTATTTCAACATTTTGCATAATTATGGGCTAGGATCCTTTAGAAAGAACCTCATAGGGGCACTCCACATAGGCATAGTTAATAGCCTGGTACACTGGTTAAGGTACCCTTACACAGTTAATTGGTAATAGTACCTACATCACCTATTTCAACATTATAATCGTGTAAAATGAGACTTTGTATAATTTTTGTATAAATATTATATAAATTCAATATATATATTTGAAGCTAGTATCTTTGGAAAAAGGTTTAAAAATATATTACTTAAAAGTTCCATTAAAAGATCTAAAGCACAGGTCAAAAAATGCCATATTATTTATCCAGGGGTCAATACAGGCAAAAATTGAGGCTATTTAGATGCACTTTCACGAAATTTAAATTCATAAAAAAAGCACTTTCACAAAATTTTGTTTTATAAAAATGATCCTTTTATAATTTTTTTATGTTTGCAGTATTATTTCAAATGATTGTCTCTAAGTGGCTCAATGAAACACCATTAACTTGATATTCAACCTAATGTATTGAGTAACTGCTAAAATAGAAGGCTACATGATAATTATTTTTTCACAAAACAATCTTGAAAACATAAACTGCAATTTTCTATGTATTAATCCCCATGATGAAAATTCATGAGAAATATTGTCATATTCTGCCATGTTCTGAAAATCTTTAATTTCAATTAATTTTGTAAAGTAGAATATTGATATACAGTAATATTACTGCCAGTATCCTATATGATAATTTAAAAATTTCCTAATATGCTCACAATTAAAATAATCCTCATAATGCATATTTATGCAAAACTTTTGTCTTATTCTGCCATGTAAAGAAAAATCATAAATTTCTAATAACTTAAAAAGTTTAGTAGAATGTTCACACTCAATAATGTATGTGTCAGTACCATAAGTAAAATTTTAGAATTGGTTTAATAGCTTTACAAGGATAATAATTATCATAATTCTACAATTACAATGAAAAATAATTTTCACAATATCACAAACTAACTAATACAATAACTGATTATGTTAAAACAAGGTAAAAAATTTTCACTAATACCCAAGTTCTCGATATTTAAAGTATGATGGAGAATTTAAAAATTCAAATATTCTCAACATTGGAGAGATAGCATAAAATAAAAAGAAACAAAAAATATTACCTATTTACAAACAAAGCAAAGTTCATTAAACAATTGACATTAATAAAATTTAGAAAAATTAATTATAAAGTTTAATTATTTTCTATCGTAAATATTATTATAATTATTGAACATATTTTAAGATATAAGGAATTGTTTAGATTTTAAAAGCAAAATACATAAATAAATATACTCACATGGTTGAATACTAAGTCGATGCTCTAAATTTTCAAAACAGCAAAAGAACATGTCAATTAAAATTAAGAAGCATAAATTAAAATAAAGCATGAAATTAACATAATAGCAAAGCAAAGAAAATTACTCAAAGAAAATATAATGCAAATGAAAATTATTTTAAATACCATACACCATATTAATAAAGTTTAAAAACTCATAATTGAAAATTAATAAATTGTTTGAGAAGAAATTATTAAAAGCAATATTTATACCGATTATGGAAATTTTGTGTATAATTTATATTTATGGATGTTTTATAAAAAGTAGAAATATACATGTATAGGCTATACTTTTACAGATATGCTATTATCTTACTTAAGGACACAATATCTGTCCTCACCAACAACCAAGCCTTAGGTTATTCTACGGAGAAATTTGTTTATAGAATTACTCATTACAAAATCATCTAATGTCTTTTTTAAAATTATGTTTTAACACTCAGAAAATTCATAACTAGTAAATTAGTTCTTGCTTTCTAAAAATTGCTTTTCAAAATTTTAAAATTTCAATTTTGAAGCCAAATACTTGAAAAATGAACTAAGTGATTTTTAAGTTTAAATTTAATTTCACTCAGAGCATTTTTAATTATATTAAAATTATACCTCATAAAGCTCTTGGATTTTGGTTGTAGTATTTTCTGGACAGATCAGTCCTTTCATCAGCAACCATCAGTGTAGCCCGCTACTGTTGAAACTGTTTCTGGATTCTTTTTCTGTTGACTCTTTAAAAAATGGCGCCATAATTGATCTAGATCAGCTTGTAATGTGCACGAGTCGCGCACAGATCTAGACCAATTGTGGTGCCATCTTTTAAAGAGTCAACAGAAAAAGAATCCAGAAATAGTTTCGACAGTAGCGGGCTACACTGATGGTTGCTGATGAAAGGACGGATCCGCCCAGAAAGTACTACAACCGAAATCCAAGAGCTTTATGATGCATAATTTTAATATAATTAAGTGATTTTTTTTTTCTTTTCCTTTTTGCTCTGAAATAAAACAAAAATTTAAAAAGTCAATTTTTGGAAAACCACAACTAATTTTGCAGATTTTCTGAATGTGAAAATATTATTTAACAAAAATGCATTAATTAATCACTAATTCTAAAAATTAATTTACCCATAGAATAATATGTGATTTGGCTATCAGCAAATATAGATATTGCATCCCTGTAATAGCTATATTTTAGTTTATAGTATGGAATCATACTAAACTTGATATGTGAGAAGATATTATGAAACCCAATGCTGATTCAATTTTGGTTTGGATTATTCAACAAGGACTGCTGTTAAAAAGATTGTGGTGATCACTGCCTACTAATTTCTGCAACATTTTATATTTTATTAATTCTTGATGAAATTTTTAATGATTTCAATAATTTTGTTTGGAAAAAAAGAAAATTATTTATTATTATTTAAAACAGATTAAAAAAAAAGAAAAAAGATTATGAAAGAAATGCCATATTTATATGACAAGATTATCAGAAAAATACTTTTTCAGAAGAAATTAATCACAGATCTGCACAAAACATAATTAGCCACGTTAAATATATATATATATATATATATATATATATATATAATTTATTTAGTTGCACGACTTCTAAATTCCATAACATTGTTAAAATTGAAAGTTTTTATCATGAACAAACAAAATTAATAAATATAAGCCACTTAACAAAATTTTCTATGATCTTAGTCTCTGTCTTTTTAAATGCTTCTTTATGTTGCAACTCCTATTTTAAATGTCACTGTTTTGATTTGATTTCTTTCAATACGGTTATGTCAAATATTAAATTTATATACTACATATCTACTAGTCTTCTAAATAATAACTAGAAGCAGCATTTGTTAAACTATTGCAACTATTATATAAAATGCATATTAGCATGGTATAGCTAATAATGAGCTACTAGTAATTGGATATGATTAAACACATTGAGTTCTTATTCTGTAAATTTGTGGTATATAATAACAACAAATTTGTAAATCTTTGTTTTTATCTGACGATGGTTCTTTATTTCATAATGTAAGGAAGAGAAATACCAAATATCAAATCAGTATTATCCTTAATACATAATTTATGTGTCCATAAAAAATGCTGGGGAAAAATACTAAGTATTTATAATTTTTTAAAAATATGACAAAGCCATGATATTGCTAAAGTCAGTATAATACTTTATGATTTATAAATAGATTAGGTGTGTTTTCTTAATGCTGTAAATGTTTTATTTGAGAATATTAAAAGAAAAAAAAAAAAAAAAAAGGTAACACCTCCACCAAAAGTCCCAGCAATTAGTTTTTAAAATTAATAGGAATAAATGTTAATTTTGTTTTACCTCTGATATCCAAAAGTGATGAAAATAAATAATAAAAAGCAGCTTTAAAATTAAGCAAACAAGGAATAAAATAAAATTTGCATAAATAAATATAATCAGCAACTATTACTAGTATAATCGGGATCTATATGACTGAAGTCTGACCTGTATTGAAATCAAGCCATAGATCTTCTTTTCTGTTTCCTGAGACAAGACTGTATATCAGCTGTCGCTCATGTGGACTTGTAGCAGTTACACTAAGTAAGGGTGAATTGGGTGGAAGACTTTCTAAAACAGTAGTTTCATACAACTGTTGAGTAAATACAGGCATATCGCGGCTAATAACTTGAATAGGTAGAGTGGTATGAGAACTTAAAGCAGGATTGCCTAAAAAGTAACATATGAAATACAAATAATTAAATAAACACTATAAATTAATAAAAATGCATTTAATAAAAAGAAGTATTCTAAAGTAATTTTAAAGACACATACTATTCCTTTTCTCATTATACAAATTCATATTTACTGGTAATAAAAATTTCTTTAAAATAAATATATTAGAGTAGTCAAAACTTAAATCACCTTTTAAAAAATTCTATTTATAATTCTTTAAAATTTAACGTAATTTTATACAATGAATAATAAATAAATAAATACATAATAACTTTATTTTTTAGTATCTATACATATAATTTCAATACCTTATTTATTTATGTTTTATTTATCTATTATACATGTGGCCATTAAAGTCTAAAAAAGAATGAGAAAATATTTGTTAAGGTAACACTGATTAAACTTTTAAAGCTAAAATAAATAAAGTATACCTTTATCCTTTGCTACTATTGTAAGCTCATATTTTGTTGATGTTAAAGTTTGCTTTAGAGATATCTCTCCAGTTTTTGGATCAATTCGAAAAGTTCTTTTATCACCATCGATGATTTCATAAACAATTTCACCATTTGGTCCTGAATCTAAGTCCATTGCTTTAACCTGAAACACAAAACAATAATAATAATATAAAAAAAAGGGTTAAAAAAGATTGATCTATCATTGAAATTTAAATATTTATTTTTATCTTCTTCTTCCATGATATTGGTAAAAATTGTTATAATCACAGAAGAAAAAAAAATACTGTAGCCAAGAGGGATTTTGGCAATTCAACCTACCCCCACCCTAAATTTTGGAAATTTTAAAAATATTTTAAAATTATACATCATTTTTAAACACTTAGTATTATGTACTAATGCCTTTTGAAATATTTTTTCTGGTTATGGCTTTGAGAAAACACCAAAATTTGGTTTGTGAATTTAGCATTTTACTAATTTACATTAAGTACATAAAAATCTGGTGTGAAATAACCACACGACTTCCATTACCCCCTATTACACGTATTATATGCATTTTTGAGAGATAATGTGATCAGAAAACATAAAAGTGACCTAAAGAGAAAATCGTTAGGGCCGTTTTTGAGATACGAACTTTTACAAAAAATCAATTATTGACCGGAAACAAAACAATAATTACATAAAAAAGGATATTTAAAAGTGAGTTAATATGGCGAGTTTGAAAAAAATCCGTACAGCCGTTTTTAAAGGAACGTGCTTGCAAGACCTGAAATTGAGCTATTTATACAGGATACCTATCAATTTTCCTGAACTAACCAACTATATCATTCGAAAGGACATCTAATATGGTGTTTATATAGCAAATTTGAAGAAAATCGTTAGAGCCATTTTTGAGATACGGACTTACGATCCCTCTTCCAGTCTCCGATGTCCTACTTCCGGATTTTCAATTTTCATCAAAATTTGGAAAATTCATCTGTACACCAGACCTGTCTTAATACTGAAGTTTTGTAGTTCTATCTTTATTAGTTTCAGAGATATAATAGCCAGAAGATTCCACACATACATACACACACACTGACCAATTGCCAAAAATCACCTTTTTGGACTCAGGGGACCTTAAAACGTGTAAATCAGCTGAAATCTCGTTATCGAATTTTTGGACCGAATACAATACTTCCATTACCTACGGTAGTAGGATAATGGAAGTAAAAAACAAATATAAGAAAATATTGCACTAAAAATTACAATTGCACCATTTTCTTAACTGTTAAATAATTCATTCTTTTTAAATACTATCTTTTTCAGGACTAAAGTAATAAAACAGCATTTACAATTTGAAATATTTTGATCTAAATAACTTAAATCTATACTAATAATATTAAATAAATATAAAAAACCTAAAAAAGCCATATTTTAAAATATTAAAAATTAATCTTTACAGATTAAATAAAAGAAAAATAATTTTAATTTTATTAAATTTATAGAAAAAACAGACAATGATATATAACATAAAAATCCTACAAATATAAAATCATGATCCGTTAATAACCTTGATATGTTTTGCAATTTCGATAAAGTTACTCCTTCCTTATCTCTCCCATTAATATCATGGAGTGAGATTTCACTTTCTATTTCTAGTGCTCATAATATTTCTGGGCTGAAACATTCATAAATGACACACTAAAAAAAATATTAAATAAAATACATATCCCATATTCTTTTTTTTTTTTTTTCTTATTTTGGCACAGCTTTAGTATGGGACCTCCTCAGCGATTTTAAATATTTTTTTGTCATTCTGGCAATGAACTGAAATGGCTATTGCGATTGTGTAATTGACCTTGGAGAGAAATGTTCCTACTACGGTACTCGCATACTAAAGCTATGCCCTTATTTTACATATCAGATGACAGAATTAACTTAATGAATTTATAATAAGTGCTAGATAGTTTTTTTTAAACTAGATATCAACACCATATACTATTTTGTAAGAAAAAACATATCCACTTTTATGACAATTGTTAAGGGATTAAAACTTAATTTATAGAGTATACATTTATAGTGCAATATACACATATATGCATTAATAAAATACTTACAGTAAAAACGGAATAATGAATAGGAGAATCCATTGGAACAACAGCATAATATGGCAGGGCAATAAAAAAAGGTGGATTGTCATTAATATCCATAACAGATACTTCAACTAATACATGAGCATATTTCGAAATCTCTCTAGCTTCATTTCTCACTTCAACTACTAATGTATAAAAGCTCTCAGCTTCCCGGTCAAATATTCGACCAGTAGTCCTAATAACTCCAGTAGTTTCACCAATTCTGAACATTTGAGTAGGGTTTAAAATATGAAATGTAAGATGGTCATCTAGGGCAGTTCCTAAAGGTGTTACAATTGCAACAGTACTAATTTCGGTAGAATTTTCTTGAATTTTAGCAAAATATTTCTCTTCACTAAATTGTAAACCACTTTGTTGACTTTCTTGAACTTTGATCACAACTTTTGTGCTTGTTTCAAATTCCCCATCGGAAGCTGAAACGACTAATGTGTATTTTCTAGCAAGTCCGTCAGGATTTCGAACAGTAATATCACCAGTAGTTTCATTAATTAAAAATTTTCTTTCTATATTCCCAGAAATTATTGAATATCGCACAGAACCGAAAGAATCTGCATCTGTGGCTATCACATTTATCACATGAACTCCTTTGTATGTGGGGAGTAGAAGAATGGCAGTATAATACATTTCTCCGAATTGAGGAGAGCAATCGTTAATGTCTATCACAGATATGTAAACTTTAGCAGGCACTTCAGCATTTAAGCGAGGTTTTCCCATATCCCAGGCTTGGACTGTAAAAGTGAAACTTGATTTCTTTTCATGATCAAAGGTAGCAGCAGTTCTAATTGCCCCTATAAATATTTAAAAAAAGAATAAGCAAAAAAAAATCATATATAAAAATTAAAAAACAATAATCTTTCATTAAAGTAATAATAACAATAATAATAATTTAGCAAAAATTACTTTTTAAAATACTTTCAGCAAATTATTCATAAAATATTTCAGAAATCTAAAATATCTGAGAAACATTAGCCTATATTAAATCTTTCATTTGTATTATTTTCTTTTCTTTCTTTCTTATTATATTAATAATATTAAATATTAATCTTAAATATACATTGATATAAAAGTAAAACAAATGGAGTCCATATACAAAGAAACAGTAACAAAGTACATCACAATGATAAATAAATATTCATTCTTTTGAAAAATTAAAATTCTTGTTCACATTAAAAAATATATTAATAAACACCTTACTTCGGCTTCATGATTACTTCCAAGAAGCCTTTCTTGGGAGGATCCCCCTCTTTATCAATTGCAAACTTCTTGAAGTGGGCCTTGGCTATTTATAGCTTCGTCTTGCTCTTTCAGCAGGTAGCGCCACTGGGGATCGATCTTGGCAGACTCGTGGCCATTAATGGCAACCTGATTTTTAATTATCTCAATGGTTTCTCTATAGAACGCGTACATAGGGTTGTTATAGTTGGCTATTTTTGTTACGTCATTAAATTTTATATTTATTTCGCTTTCCTGATAGGTTCTAGCAAGAGCAGTAGTGCCCCCGGCATATTTTATATCGTTTTTGTGTTCATTTAGACGTGTTTTTATTTCCCTCTTTGTGACTCCTATATAACATCCTGTATTTTTATTTATGGTATTCAAAAGGGATTTTATAAACTTCGGCAGTTTCTAGGGGGGGGGGAGGGGAATTACATCTTTATCATTTCTTATAATCTGAAAGATATTTGGGTTCGGCTTTATTGGGATATTTAAATTATACTTACTAGCGGTATTTTTTATTTTGTTAGAGGTTCCTTGGTTAAATGGGATTGAAAATGTAAATTTTTGTGGTGATTTTTGGTGATTTGTATTCGATTTAGTTGCTTAATTCTTTTTTTATATAATTTTTCTACTAGAAATTTAGGATATCCTGCTTCAACTGCTAACTTTTTAATAAATTTAAGTTCATTATTTAAATCTGTTTTATCGGTACATATTAAAATTGCGCAATTAACATAACTACGAATGGTATTGATTTGGGGATTGATAAAGGGGAGGATCCTCCCAAGAAAAGCTTCTTGCAAGTAATGATGAGGCCGAAGTAAGGTGTTTATTAATATATTTTTTAATTAATTGTGCTTCATTTTAAATTAAGTCTTGTTCATATGTTTTTAATTAATACGAAACCAACACATTTTATTTATAAATGCATTACTGTAAAGTAGCAATATAACTGAAATTACAAATTTTTTCAAAATAAAAGTTTTATATTAGAATTAGACTAAGCTTTTTTTTTTTTAAGTACATAAAGATACTTTATAATTAAATCAATATCTATGTATCAATCAATATATATATATATATATATGACTATTTTCAGAATTTAGTAAACACCATTTTATAAAGTTACAAAAAATGTAAGTGCAACAAAAGAATTAATAATAATAATAAAAAAAGAATGTCCCAGTAATATTTCACTTCAAAATAACGGTGATTCAAATGGTGAACTAAGTAAGTGGGCTGAATTTGTTTAATGACAAAATTCAAATATACTAAGAACTAAAATACAAGCATCTTAGATTTTAATTGTACCTCTTGCAGTTCTTTTGTAAACTTTCCCATGAAATAATTTAGATTTCTTTTCTTTTAATTATTTTTAAAGGAATATATCATTTTGAAACTTAACTGAAAAAAAAAAAAAAAAAAAAAAAAAAAACTATTTATTTTTTTACATTTTAAGCTTATTTTTAAACTAAATAAATAAAGGTAGAACCTTGATAAAATATTACAGATGAAACTAAACAATTTAAAAACAGAAGTAAAGTAAAAATAAATAAGATGACTTACCAGTATTAGGATCAATAGTAAAAAAAGCTGAGGCATATTTCTCTAAAATTTTATAATGCAAAACTGAATTGATTTCAGAATCATTATCATGAGCAGCTACAACGAGAGGTTTGATTCCATCAATCAACACCATGCTTCCTATTTTACTGGATTCAATAATTTCGCCCCTGTATTCTGAGTGATAAAATATTGGAGGATTATCATTTTTATCAAGTACATGAACAAGCACAGAAGTTGTACTGTTGGCTCCCACCATGTTAGTAGCCCTGATTGTCAGATTGTAAAATTTGATTGATTCAAAATCTAACATACTGTTTGTACGTAAAATTCCTGAAGTTGGATTGATTACAAAACTATTGTCATTATTTCCTCCAATAATTTCATAGTACACAGATGAGCGACTTGTGGCTATGACAGCAGTTAGGGATTTTCCAGGTTTTTCATTTTCAAAGAGTTCTACAACATAATCTTTATGTTCAAATTTTGGTGGGGCATTATTAGCAACTGTAATCACTATATGAACAGTCACTGTAGAATTTAAAGAAGGCACTCCTTTATCTGATGCTCTTACAACAAGAAAATATTCAGGCATAACTTGGCGATTCAGTTGTTTAGCAATCAATAAAATTCCTAGGGTGGGATCAATCTCAAATGCACTTCCAATATTCCCTAGAAATAAATAATACATATACTTAATAAACAGGATAGAAAGCAAAGCATAATTTGTCAGTTATATGAAGCAAGATAAAAAAGGACAGCAAAAACTATTTAAAATTCCTAATAGCACATCTTCACCCCAGGACATCACAGAGGTGAAAGGATGTCCCAAGGACTTCCTCAGAATGTACTGAGGAGAATATTGCTGTTAGCGTAAGGATAGCAGATTTACTAGAAAAATTCTTTGAAGTGCTAATTTTCCAATTATCTTGAAAAAAAATCATAGAATTTAGTTGACATTGAATTTAATTCTCTGGCAAATGTTTAGCTGATGAATTTTACAGAAAACCATACACACATACACACACACACACACAAAAAAAAAAAAAAAAAAAATGTTAAATTTTACATTTTGAAAGCCAAACACGAAAAGGCATTGTCAAATTGCATTAACACTGATTTCATCAATGCCAAAAACGTAAATATATTGAAAATGTTTTAATCACTAAAATATGACATCATGTTTTTATATTATATTTATTTATTTCTTTTTATTTCATGTAACTTCAATATTGAGTAAATTTAAAATGATGCAAATTAAATTTCAAAATTATTTTTTACTGACATTCTACTGAATTGCATTATATTATGATAAATTTGCTTGCCCTACGTGCATTAAGTCTGCAGACAAAAATAAAATGAAATAATATGAGAATCTTTGATTAATTGGAGTTGACAGTGAAATAAATAAAACAGAATTGATCTCTTTAGCAGTTGCATGTGAAAATTGGAGTCATAAAATCGTCGAGCAGGATACTCATTTTTAATATATTTTTACAACAGCTTTTCTACTGCGACTCAACATTGAATATTTCTTGAAATATTATTCTTGATTAAATTTTATGCTAGTAATTTTTTCAAGAAAATAGATATTAATATCGGTATAGGGCTTAAGGCCGATTGATTGTGTTTGGGTCCTAGGCCTGGGTGGAATGCTTTCTGTGGGGAACTTTTTAAAGGAGTCCGATCCTTTTTTTTTTGCATGTTTTGGAGAAAACAATGGAAAATTCCAAATAACTAAGTCGACGAGTGCAACCTGGGATCAAACTCGACACCCTTCTCATCTACCAGCTTCGAGAGCAGAACATCTTGGCCATTTCAAGGAAACAGGTAAATAGTACTTGAAAGAGCTTTCTTGCTTCATGGAATCAATAATTAAATAACACTTGTAAAAATTTATAAAACTTAGATAAATTAAAACTGTTACCTGATGCAATACTAAAGTGCAGTTGAGCATTCTTTCCCTTATCTTTATCTACAGCTAATATTCTAATTACAGAGGTTCCAAGGGCAGCTGTTTCGTAAACTTGACTTTCAAAAGAAGGTGATATAAACTCAGGATGATGATCGTTTTCATCGTGAACATTGATAGTAATTCTAGCAAAGCTACGTTGAGAAGGAGTACCATTATCACGCACCATAACTGTTAACAAATGCTGCTTGATAGTTTCATGATCAAGGGGTTTCAATATTGTGAGTTTTCCAGAAAAAGAACTTATTTGGAACAAATTTAGACTGTGAGGGTTTGCACTGAAAATAAAATACAGAAAATTTAAGATTAGCAATAACAATGTTATTTGTTAAGATTAAGACAATACATATTTATAATTTAAATCTTAATTAGAAACATTGTCTGTGATGAATAGAAACATTATAAGCAAACACCATAAACTGCAAAGACATGCTACAATTATTTTGGGTCAAATTACTTAAACATGCCTTGCATCAGGTGAAAAAAAAACTAGGCAAAAGTTCACCATGAAAGCAGCCGATGGAAGATCATGCTTAGTTATTTCAATCAGTCAATTGCTGTGCGTTTTTGTAATTTATGGCGTTTGCTTATAAAGTTTATGTTTACCATTCCCAATACAATTTGGCATGGAGAATAAACAAGGGGGGGGGGGGGGAAATCAACAATTTATAAAAATGCAAAGAAAAAGAAACATGCAATCATGACTGTGAAAAAAGAGAAAATCAAATCATATCAGTAGAAAAATGCACAAAAAATAATTGAGAGGATGGAGCAGAAGAAATTTAATAATATACAGGATCTTTCTTGCTTTTCACTTATGTTAGTATTTTTTTTTTTTTTTTTTCATTTATTTTATCAGAGATAAGGGACGGTTATCAAACTCCTAGGTACTCTGTATCAGTACAGTCACTGACAAAAGTGTTTTAGTACAGATATCATTGGAAAAAAGTTGTGGCTTCCCAACTGTATTAAATACTTGCATTTCAATGCATCTTTCTGCATACCTTGTGTGCACCTATGCATTTATTCCCTTACAAAAAAAAAAAAAAAAAAAAAAAAAAGAGAGATTTTGAGACAGTTTGACAGAGTAAAAAATGATGTTAGAGGTGTAGATAGTATTTCTAATGATAAAAATATTATAAACTATAACTATGAAATTCATTTGACATTCTGAGAAATGTCTATTCAATTTGTTATGAATCTTATAAAAATGTAATATAAAATTATTTTTATAAATGAAACAAAGGTAGGACGGTAGAAAATTGATTGATCAAACATTGAGGAGCGTAACCAGAGACAATATCTGTAGGGGGCTAAAATGCCTTTTAGAGGTAGGAGGAGCTAAGGCCAATCACAAATGACTGACTACAGAATTTTTTTAAATGGTCAAAAATGAAATTTTTTTAAATTTTGAAACATCTGGAGGGGCCTCGGAGTCACCATAACTCCCTCTCCTCTTGACTACACCCATGCAAACATAAGTAGTTTATAAGAAACAAATTTTTAGGATTTGTTATGATTTGAGGTAAAATTTTTGTGTAATAATGCATAAATGGAAAGACAAGGAAGTTTTGTGAAACAATAAGTAATAAGAAAACAGACAAAGCACAGAAACTTAAAGCAGATGAAAACAATCTACAGCTGTTTTCTAAGAAAGAGTTCTAAAGCAAGCTAAAAAGAGAATTTAGCAATTACATGATTAAACATTTGTATCAATTTAAATTTAGTTTGGTGTTTAATAGCATCATTTATTTTTACCAAGAAAGAAAAGATTAAAGGAAGCTTATAATAATTTAATTAACTAATCAGAAAAATAAAGGGCACCAAAAAGCATTTTTAAAAAAACTTGAACATAACATTATAATATAAGCATAATTAGTATCCAATAACAAAGATTTAAAAATTATTTTTCACAAAATAATAACGTAAATGATAATCCGAACAGATATTAATATTGGAATGCTACTGCTACTCAAAAATATTTTCCAAAAAAAAAAAAAAAAAAAAAAAAACTAAAAGAGAGTACAAAAAATTAGTTTTGATTATAAACACAAAAATTTAAATACTGCATGACACACACACACATTTAGATAAATTGAACTTTTTAGTAATATAAAAAAATATTAAATGATTTACCTATTATAAATAGAGTAAATTAAATTTTTATCTAATTCATCTTCATCAGAGGCTTCTAGTGTTAAGATTATATTACCAACTTCTTGATTTTCACTAATGTTAATAGTATACATATCTTTTACAAAAGAAGGCCGGTGATCATTTACATCAATCACTTTGATTGGAAGCTAAAATAAAAATATTATTTTATTCTTACAAAAAACTATTTTATAGATCATACAGATATTACAGGCATCAAAAGAATTTTTTTTGTTTAAATTAATAAAAGAAAGCAGACACATGGGTGTAAATCTATTACATACATGCCAAAATCTTTGTTCATTAGAAAAAAAAAAAAAAGCGGGGGGAGAGAGAGAAAAATGTTTTGAATCATTTTCAAATAAATTTACAAATCATTTGTCACTTTTTTTTCCCCCTCCCTAAATTTTTGCAATTTGGTAACATTTTGAAAATGGCTCATAAGTAAAGAAATACAGTCAACTCTCAAAAATCCGCAACCCTAAAATCCGCAATTCTCTAAAATCCGCATATCATTTGCAATGTAAACAAACATTGTTACAACTGATTTATTGATTAGTGGATTGCAAAACTTCAACTGCATTAAAAGATAAATCAATTATTAACTGGTGCTGATGAATCACCAATCACTCAGCATATTACAGAGGAGGAAATGATAAGTGTAATTATATACAATTATAAAAAAATAAATTATATTAATTTAGAGGAAGGAGAAAGACAGTTTCATGAAAGATTTTCTCACATAAGATAAATATTCATCTCATAGCACAAACTTATGTGATTGACCAAGAATTGCTGACTTTTTTGCAGGTTATAGGAAAATAAATATGTATGAATACTCTTACTTAAACTACTATTGATCAGACTTTTCAAAAATCTAGATAATTTGTAACTATAATATGATGTATAAAAATTGCTCCTTAAATTAAAATTTAATGAAATATTTGTACTTTTATTAGGCACACTTTATTTCAGCATTGTATGTATAACAAATAAATTGTTTCTTAAAGATTTTCTACTTAAATTATGTTCTTAGATGTATATAAAAGAAATTACTCTAAAATCTGCAAAATTCAGAAATCCGCAAAACACTTCGTTTTAAGCTGTGCGGATTTTTGAGAGTGTACTGTAATAAACAGCATTAAAAAATAGTGCCATGCATACATAAAATGCCATGTTAGTCATCAGAGAATTGACACTGAACTTTCTGTTCAGGCTGCGTCAGTCCCTGGGAACTGACACTAAACTTTCTGTTCAGGCCACGATAGTCGCTGGCGACTGAAGGTGTAAAATATGATATAAAACTAAAGAAAAAAAAATAAATAAATAAAACATTGTTTTAAGTAATTACTTCAAATTTACTTCTAAAGATTCTATCATATACAACAACTTTTAGCACAACATTCTAGCTGATTCTTAATTTGGTTCAAATCACCTCAATGCCCAGTACAATAGGAGATGTGAGTAAGAACAATTTTTTCACGCAAATCAAAAAAAGTTGTTTCTATGAGCAATTATTTCTCCTACGATTGATCAATGAAAAGACAGCTCTTTATATGCACTGAAGAAAAGAGTGTTTTTAACAGGTGCACATGTAACAGTGACTGTGTGAAAAACCTATGAACCAGTTTTTTTAATGATCCTTAACTCAACATTTACAACACTCTTTCGGATTTCAGTCTTTAGAAGTTGGAGGAAAAATTGGCTCAAATGAAAGTTGTCATGTGTAACAGCATCATTAGTAACATGTGTGACCTGATGGGAATTTCCTAATAAATTCGTACGATATTCAACAGGTTAAATTAGTAAATTTAACTTATTATACAAACAGTGCAGCATGTAATAAAATACTTCAAAGAAGAAAACTAATTATAGATACATAGCTGGAAAAGTAAAGCTTAACTGCTTGAGAACTAAGTAATTTGGTGTTTATTGATTGTCAAACTTGCTAATTGTTTTTACATTAATTTTACTTAATTATGAATCTAAAATTTAAGTAATGGAAGCAGCTTTATAATTATGACGGATGGATTTACTTTGTATCAAAGTTTGTTTTACTCGAGAAACAGCAACACTTCTATTAAAAGCAAAACTAAAAAAAGCAAAACTAAAAAATCCACTAATTTTAAATCCCCATAATTTGCTGAAATTTATAATTAAATATTAAAAAAAAAAAAAAAATAGCAAACAGCATTAGTCTTATTTTTGATTAAAATCTATATATAATTAAATATTGAAAAGGTTTTTTCAAAGCTTTTTAATGGTTTTACTTATGAAACAAATTAAACAAGATGAGACATATATATCTCATAGGTAATAGAAGCAACCTTTACTTATTAACTTATTTTTGTGTATCAAGACTTTTTTTTTTTTTTTTAACAGCAGCATTTTTATTAAAAAGCTTTTTTAAAGTAAAATTGAAAAATCAAACAGCTTTTAGCTTTATCCTTGATTCATGTATAGTTAAATACTGAATGGATTTTTTAAAAGCTTTTTAATGAAATCATTTATGCAATAATATGAGATAGATGTACCTTTTGATAAATAACATTTACTCCATCTGTAATACTAATATTAAGATTATAATTTGATTTCTTTTCCCAGTCTAAAGGCCTGGCAACAGATACAGTACCACTGTGAGGTTCTATCATGAACGCATCATCTGTATTTCCATCTGTAATATTTTCACATTTATTAGTAATGAAAAACTACTTTTTATCAATCATTTAACAATAAATAAATAAATAAAAATAAATGAAATAAATGAAATAATAATAATATAAATAAATAGAATTAATAATATATTAAAAAATTATACTTGTTGAAAATCTAAAACTTAAGGCGAAACATTTTAAATACGCTAATGCTAAAAGTCGATAGATCATTGTTTAAAGACTGTAATACAGAAATCCTGAAAGCATCTAAATTTACACCATTTCTTTTTTGCCTTTGTACTCGAATACATTTTTTAAATTAAAAATTTAAATTTAATTTACAATTTAATGATAATATAAAGATTGTTTATAAATTACCCATTTATACTTCGATATAACATAATCGCTATTCAATTCCATTAATTTTAATACAAAAATGCTTTATTAATACAACATAAATATCAATTATACATTGCTTTAAAATTTTCTTTCCCAGTTCTTATTTCTCTATTCCTCCTTTAATATTTCCCCCAAATTTTGATAGAAACTAATAAAAATAAATAAAATAAAATAATGAAACATGCAATGAACTTAATTTGATTCATAATGCTGCAGTTAATAATCACAGACAATCAATACTTCAGACAATTATTAAAGATATTTTGTAATTAAATGACCTCCTGTATGCACATAAATAGTTTAATGATAATATGTGCAATTTCAATGTATTTTTTCTTTTTTATGATACATATATATATATATGTTATCTTATTTATTATTTTAATTATAACTTTTACATTAAATTGCATTCATATGGATTTAAATTTATAAGAATTAAAATTGTTCATTAAAAAATCAGTTATACATCCTCTTATGCCATTGACTTGAAAAACATAAAAAATGTATTTACATTTTCTTAATTCATTCTTTCCAAACGTATGTCCATTTACGAAGTTATTCAAAACTGAAAGACAAATATTTTGAAAATTAAACAAATAAAAATTTTAAACAGAGTGATCTATTTATCTTTTTATTCATCTTCGTTCTCAAGAAGGCATAGTCATCTTTCGTTTAGACATGTGTGTTGCATATCAATCGTGGTGTTGTCGGTAGTGGTTATTTCTATGGTTTTTCTCATTAGGACATCGAATAAAAATATATTTCAACAAAACCATTCCAACCAAGATAATATTGAAACTGAAGGTATTTATAATGTAGATGTTGAATTTCAAGACAATAACCATAATGGATGTTGTACTGGTATGACTAGAAGAAAATTATTCAGATGGAAAAAAAAAAAAACATATTAATTAACAATATCAAATATAGAAAAACAAACACAGTCCTTGCACGCTTTAACCTTTTACAGGCCAATGTTCCCAATTGGGAACATCAAATTAAAACTTATTTAAAAAATTAAATTGCACTAATAGTGACTTGAAAAAATTAGTGGACATACTTAAAAGATGACTTCATTTTTTAAAACAGAAGCAACATTCTTATCATTAGTTGGTAACTGTACAAAAAATCCCCAAAATGATCATTTTCATATTTCTTCCCACAGAGTACAAATAAAAAAATGCATAAAAATTTGAAAGTAACCAATGACTCAGAAAACCAGTTGGTTTATTTTAAACAGCTCTTATTATCAAAAAGGACATCAAACTTGATAATATTAATCAGATTATATTAATAATCTATAATATTAATCTTAAAAATTTAAGAATATTAATAATTATTATTAATGGCAATTTATATTTATGTATGTATTTTTTTCCATTTAAATGATTAACATCCCTTAACTAAAGTATTATAAAGTAAAATATGCAAATAACTAATGAAAAATATACCTGGATCTAAATTCGGCCTGTAAAAGGTTAATGATTCACCGTCATTTAATATAGATTTCAACAATATTCGTAAAATAGTTATTAATTACAATAACCACTCCTCTGCTTTAAAAAGCGAAGCCACAGAAATAATCACCACTGACAACGGTGTGAATGATGTGTTACATACATGTCTGTAACAGAGATTGTACGAGAGAACAAGAGGCAAAAAAGCAAGACAAGAAGATCACTCAGTCTGACGAAGCCCTTGAATGAAGTGGCGACAAAAGCTTTTAACTTTTGAAGGATTAAAATTTATTTTTCAAATTTACCATTAAAACCATCCGTTAATCATTATATGAACAAAACATCTAAATTCAACTTTATGAGGAGAAATATTACACTTAGATATAAATGAAACAAATTTCATTTGTTTAGGAATGTAATGGAAAATTAAAATACAGTTTAAAATTTGCTTACCAACTATCGAATACCATAGGAGGGAATTATCTGAACCTTCTATCTGTAAAAATGTAACAACTTGACCAATAGCATCATTTTCAGCAACAGCAACAGGATCTATATCTTTAGGAAGCATTGAATATTTTGATTTGAGAGGACGAGGATATACATCAATGCGTACACGAACAGTTGAGGATCTAGGTGGTACACCTTTATCAGTTGCTTGAACCTAAAAACACAATATATTCACTCAAAGAAGAGTTGCACAAAATAATTACACAAAATAACTAACTTTAAGTTCCATAAAAATTAAAATGTAATTCCAGTTTATTAGATAATGTAAGGACATCATTTACTAAATGTACTAAAACAATAAAATCTAAAAATGAACAATGTATCAAATTAAATGATTAATTATTAAGGGTCCATCCAGTGGTGTCATCAGAAATTTTTTCAGGAGGTGAACATAAATTTCCATATATTTTAAAAAATTAGTTAGACTCAAAATGGTTGATTGGTTGGCTGAGATGAGATGATTAAGCGTGTATATGCATAAGCATCTACAATAAATTTTTATGCATGCAATTTAAGCGAAGACATTTTACTTGCAAAAATTATGTAGCATGTTCCAAAACAAACTAGCAAATTTGAAAAACTTAGTGTCAAATCATCTCAAACTCTACTTAGCCAACCTAACCCAAGATGTCCATGAGTCAAGTCTGTTTGACTCTAATTAGTTTTGTGATATAAATTTCATTTGGCAATTCATATTATCATCAAAACTTGTTTTAAATGATAATTTTTTACCAATTAGAATTTTTCAGGAGGGGGCAAGTGCCCCACCTTACCCCTATGTACTGACACCCATGTAAGGGCCATTTCTTCATGACTAATATAACATTTACAATAAGTTAAGGCAATTATTTTACTTGTAATCACATTAAAAACTACATATTGAAAGTTCTTTCTGATAAAATTTCCAGAAATACTTTGAATATTTAATTGTGAGTTTCTAACTATTTTTGCCAAAATAAAGATTTGTGAGCAAAATATATATACAAGGTCTGTCCCGAAAGTAATGCACCCACTTTTATTTTAAGAAATTTATTGAACCGATTCGTACAATTACTCAATATTCTTTGAAATACATCCCTCCTACTTCAACATACTTGTTCCAACAAGATTTCCATGCTTTATTTGCGTCCTAGAAGTCCGTCACAGGAATGTCCTTTAACAACCTCATCATAGCCGCCTTGATGTTCTCCAGGGTTCCCAAATGCTGTCCTTTGAGGGATTTTTTAATCTTCGGGAACAAAAAGAAGTCGGGCGGGGACAAATCAAGACTGTAACGTGGCTGGGAGCATTGTTATGGTACAGCTTCCAGGAATTCTCGATCTCGCACCTGACGCAGTTGACCAATTGCTTTAGCCTTTTCAGCACTTCAACGTAGAATTTAGTGTTGACTGGTTGGCCAGGTGGAACAAATTAAAAATGGACCACTCCCTTGGAATCGAAAAAAACAATGAGCATCGCTTTGATCTGCGATCCGCTCATTCTCGCCTTTTTTGGGCGTAGGGACGACGTCGTGCGTCACTCTGCGCTCCGTCTTTTCGCTTCTGGTTCGTACAAGAAGATCCAAGATTCATCACCATTTACCACATTGTCCAAAAAAGTCGGATCGTCCTCACAACACTGCAACAATTATGCTCGAGAGTTTTTTCCATCTTAATTTCGACTGAGCACTCACACAAGGGTTCACTGAAACAGGCACTGTGACTCTGCAGGAGCTCGCAGCCATCTGGTGCTGCTGGCGCTGTGTTTCCAAGACTCCACCCACCCTTCCGTGCAAGCGACAACCCTGTGCAAAGGATAGTTGCGGCAGAAGAAAATGGGGTGCATTACTTTCGGGGCAGACCTTGTATATTTAACACCATCGTTATTATGTAGTCACAAATCTGTATTTTGGCAAAAAGTATTAGAAATTCACAATTAAATATTCAAGGTACTTTTTATGATACCTGAATATATTATAATTTTATAAGAAAAGCAGGAACTTTCAATATGAAGCTATTAATATAAATGTAAGTAAAAAAAAACAATTGTAACTTATTGTAAATGTTATATTTTCGCGATGGAATGACTCCTAAAATAAAATACATAAGATAAGTTTAAAAAACAAAATCTGAAACCCACTTTCTTGTTTTTCTCAATTTAACCCTTTAACAACTACTACAAATTCAAATTTCCTTTTGATAATTGCTAAACTAATTTCACTGGACACATGGCTAATCATAAATATGTTAAAAGAAAAAAAATTAGCATTTTTAATTCTGGAGTAAACTTTTGATTTGAAACATCTATATGTTAACTAGATTAAGTTAAAATAATATTTATTTAATTTAATAAATAAATAACTCTGTAAATAATAATTATGATTTGCAAAAATTTTTAATAGTTGTTTCAGCTCACAATAATAACAGCGCCCTTCATCTGAAGTAAAAACCTAAGGTACAAGAGAATCATCAAAGCAGCAAGGTGCACTCGTGCCTGCTTAAACATTTCGAGAGACTTCAAGCATTTGGTTTCCTCTGAAATATCATTTGTTAAATTTCAGAGTAGTGCTGCTATCTACCGAATAGCGAAGGAACAAAAGTTTAAAAATTGATTAAAACAAGGAAAAAATATTAACGAATTGTTGCATAAAATAATGTCAAAGTTTGATTTACGTGCAAAACCAATGAAGTTAATGGAAAGTTGAAAAGAAAAGAAAAATCAGCATTTTATCTACAATTTATCTAATATCCTCTTATTCATTTGCAGGAAGATTGTGACTCAAAGGTAAAAACACTGAAAATTAGTTTTAAAAAAAAAAAAAAAAAAAAAAAAAGAATATCAAATGATACTTAAATTATTTAGAGCTATTAGACTACTATGAGCTCTCAATCTTTCTGCATCTTATCTATAAGTATATACAATTCGTTCACATGTTACCTAGGTGACAAATGAACAACCAATGAAAAAATAACTTAATAGGAAATATAAAATTACAAATGGATTAGCTCGAAATCTCTAAAATCAGGGGTAACCAGTAACCCCTGAACACACATATATATATGATAGATACATAATAAATGAATTGGTTATAAAAACATAAATAAAATGCCGAATAATTAAAGTGCTTACAAAAAAATCATAAGCTTCACCAGTTTCTATTTTTTCCTTAGCAAATATAGCACCAGTATTTGGATTAATAGAAAAAATATCAGAACCTTTTCCTGGTATAATATTGTAAGTTACTTCACCATTAGGCCCACTATCTGCATCAGATGCAATGACCTAGATGAATATAAAAATGAAATATTTTTTTATAAAAACTGGAACAAGAAGTATATATATATATAAACAACATTAATGAAAAGAATATTACCTGGCACAAAAGTAAATCTTGATTAACTTCTAATGTTTCTAGTACTTTGCAAGGATAAGGGGAAAGATGAAATTTTGGATCATTATCATTTTCATCAATGACAGATACGAGTACTCGTGTTAATGATGCCAAAGAAGGATTACCACCATCTTCAACTTTTATCTAAATTAAAACATAAAAATAAATTCATATATAAAAGATGACTTATTCATAAAAGTAGCCTACAAAAACATATAAAATGCAAGATTAGAACAGTAAAATAGTGTATTGTATACTGATAGTTAAAATAAAGGAATTTTTCTGTTTGAGGACTGTAACACTGTTTAGCTCCTTATGCACGAAACAAAACTCTATAATAATGCTATATGAAAACCAAACTCAGTGCTTGATTAATTTCAACTTTCTGGGATATTATTTTGGGGCCACTTAACATTAAGTTTTCTAATTTCTACACACATAGAAATCAACTTATACATGCTAAATTTAATTTTCATGATTGTTTTAACATATATCAGATTAAAGTTCCTCCCTTCCCCATATATTTTCATATAAAAATATTATAGACCAAAAACCAATGACTGTGTTTATAGCTGTTTTGCTTCCAGCTGTCTGAGTGGGTTTCTACTCGCAACCACAACATCTAGATCAGAGATCACATATATGGATACGACTGGTTAATGTTAATAAGATTCTAAATATTCAAATTTTTATGTTTAAATAATAGAATTTTCCACAAATGGTGTGTATTTTCTCTTGCTTTGGATGAACTTTCTTATTTAAATAAATAAATAAGTCTTAGTATAGAAATCTTAAACAGGGAATTGGAGATACTGTTTCCAGTCATTTTAGGGGAAATCTTGTGCTGCCGAGATTTTTTGCTAACCAGGCCCTGAAGAAACCTATTTTCTTCTATCCTGCAATTCATAAACAAGATATTGATATTTGCAATAAATAATAAATATAATTATATACATACATGAATAAGATATTTATAAATTTATTTAGATCAGCGTAAATAATTATTTATATTAATATTATTAAATTATAAATTATTTAAAATTATTATAACCATTTTAATTATTTCTTAGGGTTTCTTCAAATTTAACTAAATGCTTTGACGGTTTACCAAGGGGACGTAAAAGAAATTGTCAAGTGGCGGTCCTCAAACGAAATAATATTATAGTTTTAAAAAATTAAAAAACACGCTTTTATAGAAATATGAACAAAAAAGCACAAAATATCTATCTTAGTATTAAAATGCAGGGTAAGAGAAAATCGTGAGAGTGACACACCATAATATTTACATACATTTAAATCTTTAATTAAAATAATTTAGAATTAAACAAAAACCATTTTTAAAAAATCTCCCCTGACTGGGCTCGAACACTAGACCTTTAGGTTCGTAGCGCGGAGCTTTACCTCACAGCCACAGCGTTCACGTAGGGAAAGTCTTTTTTTACAATATACATTTTTTGTTTGCTCCCAGAGCGGTTACAAACAAACATACAAACATACTATACATACAGGTGAAGCTAATAAAAGCGTGTTAAAAATGCCAAATAAAATAATAGATAATTGAAAATAATAAATGATTTGAATTGAGGAAAGCTGTTGGTGATTCTAGCACAAACAATATATAATTTTGCAACAATAGAATTTTTATCTAAATACAAAGAATACATTTCAATATATTTAATTATTTATTTAATAACAAGAAAAAATTTCATTATTTTAAATGTAAAAGTTATCTAAAAACTTCTGTTTATTTTTCTTTCTTATAAACATTTTCCCCTTCTCTTCTTTCTATAAAAGCAGAGGACAATTAACAGAGATTATCAGATTCTTGTTTCTTCGGTCATTTTAATTTTAATTCAACAACCATGTTTCTTAAAAAGTTAGAAACAGATCTCAAAAATAATTTCTGACTTTTTCTAAATTCAAGTTAAAAATTATCTGAAAAAGAAAGAAAGAACTGTGATTTTTGATATATCGAAAGTGCCGCGCAGTTTTAATGTTAATATGTCCTAGGGTGTTGTATAGATGGCAGCACCAACTTACTTCCAGTGCATGCTCTCCTTGAACTTCTCTGTCTAATCTCCTCAGAGTAGAAGTGGTGATCAATCCTGCAGAAAGAAATTGAGCTTAATAATATTTTATATGCTAAATTTATACAACATATTACAGAAATACAATTTTCATATCAATTAAAAATTAACGTGTGAAGGCCCTTTCTAATTACAAATTGTAAATATTTTAATTTATTACTTTGAAAAATTAAATGATAATTTTATATTTCATATTGAAAAACATCCATAGACTAAGAGACTGCTCCACAGAGACTGCTCTCAAAAAAAAAAAATAAATAAATAAATAAATAAATAAAAAAATAAATAAATAAAATCGAGTTCTGATACCATTATTGCTGATTCTTATGCAAAATGACCTCCTGAATCCGAATAAGACGCCCATTTTGCCCAGTCAAAAACAGTTTTCTAAAAACACCACCCCATCCCTCAATTTTTTCCCCTGTTCGATAACTTCATGACCATGAATTTCATTTGATGAATGAAAAAGAATTAATTTAACACCTAAAAACAAAAAAAATATATATATAAAGTTTAAAAAATAACATTAATAACAGATAAAAAAAAATATAAGATATGTAATACATTCAGTGTCAAATCCCCCCCCCCCCTCCCCAAATTTTCTCCTTGTCGCAAATATCCATGTTTCACAATTTTCCAACTCTGCAGCCCCTCACAAGGTATTTAACGGTTAAAATAATCCTTCCCCCTTCTAAAAATCAAATTTATAGCCATAAAATCACCGAAAAATGATAAAAATAGGGGACCGTTCCTAAAAAAAGGTGGGCGATAGGGCAAAATAGGCGTCATATTCGGATTCAGGAGGTCATTTTACATAAGAATATGCTGAAATGGTGTCGAGCAGTGTATAATCGTGATGATAAAGAGTTAAGTGACGATGAAAAGGGAGATAAAGCATTCCGTGAAATACTAAAAATAAATTATAGCTAAGTAATAAACCCCCCACTTCAATAATAACAATAAAAAATAAATGATATCAATTTTAAATGACAATTTTATATTTCACAATGAAAAAAATCCATAGACTAATAATCAAGACAATCGTGATGATGGAGAGTTGAGTTACGTGACGATGGAGAAGGGAATAAAAGCATTCTGTGAAATACTAAAAATAAAATATAACTAATTAATAACCCCCCTTACTCAATAACAATAATAATAATAAATAAATGATATAAATTTTAAATGATAATTTTAAATTTCACAATGAAAAAAAAAAAAAAATCTTAGACTAAGAATCATCAAGATAATCGTGGTGATGAAGAGTTGAGGAGAGGGGAATAAAACATTCCGGGAAATACTAAAAATAAATAACTATAGTCCGTGTAAACTAAATTGGCCTCTGAAGGTCACTACTCCCCGGTCAATTTTCCTAGAAATGACCCATGTGATCTCGTTATCGCTCTTTCTTTTCCCACCCCATTTGAGCAATTGTTTGACTAGGAGAATATTTTGTTCAGATACATGGCTTGTTCTTTGGCTCCGTTAGCATTTACTTTTTCTCGTCGTTTCAGGCGCATGTTTACAAACAAGCGACGCTATTCTGCAACTTTTGCGCATGTAGGCAAAATATCTGCCTTTCCATTGGTGCTTTACCCCACCTTTTGCCTACATTGTATAGTACGTGCGGAATCATCTGTCACAGTGACGTCTCGTGCGCCTGCTCTTCGTTCAGATACAATAATAGTTCACTTTTGGCTTGTTCTTTGGCTCCGTTAGCATTTACTTTTTCTCGTCGTTTCATTTTCGTATCATTTACTATGGCTGGTAATCCTGATATAAGGAAACAATCTAAAATGATTATTTATCATGTTTAGTTATCATAACTTTTTTTACTTAAAATTAAATCCCACAAAGGACATAGCAGAATTCCTTCTTTATTAGACCTGAAAATTGTCCTAATCTCAATACACTCGAAAATGTTTAGTCTATAAAGGAGGGTGGGGATTTGAAATTTGTAGCCTACAACTTTGAAAGAACTATAAAAAAATATTTATGATACTTTGCACAGTGAAATTTCTGAGCTTCATGTTAAAAAACTGTAAAATACTATGTCATTGTGCATTAAAGCAGTAATCCCACATATAGGCGGAATTATCCAATCCAGAATACATATTTTTATTAAATAACTGTTTAGATCTAACAAATAAATAGTTTTATTTCATAAAATAGCACTTGTTTATTTCATATAATAAATCATGATAGAATACAAAGTATATGTTTATTATATTACGTTTAAAAAGAAAATTTCATGTAGATTTTTATTAAATACTACATAAAGTGTAACAAAACGAATTATTAAATCGAAAATGTACGTAGGTATCATGTTATGACTTCCGTATTATACAAACATAACAATTTTATTTGTTGCAATCATTAGTTTTTAAATTATTACAAACCCAAAAAGTATAAATCAATTTTTCTGTAGTGCGGCTTTTTTTTTTTTTTTTTCACTTAGTGTATATATTAGAATTCAGAATTCAGATTCTTATAGTTCAAAATGTACCGGAAGAATAAATCTGATAAATTAATTTGTCTATATTATTCGCTATTAACAGTTAATATCGTTTTAAGACTAGAAAAAGAGAAACGACCACTTTAACTGCAAAGCTATTTTATAATAAGAATAAATAATTCATAGCTAAAGAGCATTTAAAAATGATTATTAAGAAAACAAAAATTACTTTATTCTGCTCTGTAAACTAATTGTTGGTGCTAATCATATAGTTTTAAATAAGTCATAGATCATAAAATTATATTAAAATTTCTTAGCTACAGGCTTTTCTCAAACCTTTAAAAGTGCAGTGGATTGGCGGTGCATCGGTTGAGACTAAATTGTTCCTTATTTCCTCCGATACTTAGCCAGTATCACAGAAAATTCCGAACGAATACGTCGACGAGAGCGACTTGTGTTCGAACCCGGCACCTCCTGTCTACCAGCTTTGAGTGCAGAATCTATTGGCCATTGGTACCTCTTGGCATTAATAATCTATGTGAATTGCAGGATTTTTCATTCTTGATTTCTTCTCTTTTAACTGCTCTCGAAAAAAATAACAGTGTGAGATGAGTAACTGATACTGTAATTTTTTTCTATATGTGACAATGGTAAATGAAATTTAGAAATTCGTTTTAATTAATAAATATGTTAACTCTAAGGATAAGTACAGGAGGAACTAGTCATGAAAATTGAGAATGTGTTTAACTTCTATAACCTTTTTATGTATCTCAGCTAAAATTAAGTCACTTTCCTGTTTTTAATTCTTGAAACATTTTTCTTATTTTATACTTTTTATTGTTCTTGTACATGAAGTAAAAAATGAAAGTATATTTAATATTCTTATATGTAATATATAAGAATAGGTGGTCTGAAAATTGGAATATTATATAGCTAGATATGAGTGTGTATAAGTATGCATTTTGTATTACTGTGCTCAACGTGCAGCTATCAGAATGCAATTTTGCTTATAAAATAACCATATTTCTAACATTTTCTAGATCTCTAAGTAAGAAAATAAAGAACTTTTTACGATTTCTTTCTCCCTAGATCAGAAAGTTTGAAAATTTTACTCAGAAACAAATTAAAATAATTTTCCAAGTATATTAGAAAATTAACTTTGTTAAGCTAATAAACGAAAAATTGATAATTATATATTACCTTCATTTTTAAATAATACACATAAAAGATAACCTTACGTATAGGCAAATATGGAATAAATATAGTGGATTTATACTACAGGTATTCAACACGTTATTACATACATGTACACTAGCAATAAAAAAAAAAGTAATCTGCTCTTCAATTGCTTTTACTAAGATAACGAAGTTGCGTGGGAAAAAAGACGCGGAGAAGTTAGCGTCCCTTAAAACCATGGTAACGAGGGAATGAAGAACCCTGAGAGGTGGCCTTGACAGGTCTATTTTTTTTACACAGAGTATAATTAATAAACCCCTCGTTTAAATAACAGTAATAATGATAATAAACTATTGTGCATTTTTTTAAGAGACATTCCAACATTAAGAAAATATTGTTATTAGATCTTAATATTTTTGAATGGTTACATGCATACATATGTTGGTACGGAAATACACGCATAGATACAATCAAAAATCCACTCAGCATTAAAATAATAATAATAATAATAATAAAAAAAAATTACATTATTTAAATTTTTCCAGGCAATAACTACAAGTAAATAATAACGAATCGAAACAAATATATACATAATTAATCTATTACATACTAGCAGGCTTTGCCCGCTCCGCTGGTCATTATATTTAAAAGAATTCTCAAAATTGAATAACTAATTTTTTTTTCTACTTTATACGTAAAAACTAAAAAAAAAAAAAAAAAAAAAAAAAAAATTACCCCCCACTGAAATTGCTTTGAACAACAATGTAGAAATGTAGAATGTACTCGAACTGATGTTCGAGTACATTCTACATTTCGCTGCTTTTAATTTATCCCAATTTTACATTAGTATATAATTTGTCCATCTGCAAATAGATTATTGATCTCTTGGGTAACACAAATTTAAAAGAAAACAGCGCCATAATTTAATTAGTAACATCATTGTTCATCCACTTAACTTTAAAATATTTAATATATATATATAAAGTATATTTCACTGGTTATTTCACTCAAGGGGAAGTAAAATGTTGCTAAGAGGAAGAAAGAAAAACCGAGAAAAAAAAAATGTTAAATACTGGTAAATACTAATTACATGGGATAGAATATAATGAAAATTCTTTCTCTTTTTTTAACGCTGTATTTCGATAAAAAATAATTTTAAAAAAGTGAGTTTAATAAAAAATAAGACAAATTTCTGTTTTGTTCTACTTTATACATATAGGTATAAAAAAAAATCCTTTGGGATAAAAGAAAGTAATTTTAGAGGAAATTAAATTTCATAATGTAATGGGCCTTTAGGGTTTAATTATGGATTTTTTGCAGACTATGACCAAAAGACCTTAAGCATTTTTTTTTCTTCTCCACAAAATACTTATATATATATATATTTAAAAAAAGCAAGTACTAAATTGTATGATACATTTTACTTTTTCCCTCCTAGTTATATATTAAATGTTAAAGATATTATATAAGATTTATAAAATTCTCTACAACAATATTTACATAATGAAATTACATTTTTGCATTATAAAATAGTCATGAAGTAATTGAACAGTGATAATAATAACAATACTAATTTCAGAAAAAATATTTAAGTAAATTACCTCTTTAGGTAAAAAAAAAAAAAAAATTAAAGTTTTAACGAAAATTATTATTTAGGCAGTTAATTAGTTATATTTTTGTTCCTTCACTTATATTAAAAATGTTTTTAAAAATTTAAAAAGAAAAAAAAAATTTTTCATACAAACAGAAAATTAGTTTACTATAAAAACACTGCTTCAAAGCAAAGAAAGAAAGAAAAAAAAAAAATCTGGTGTGAAACAACCACACGACTTCCATTACCCACTATTACACGTATTATAGGCATTTTTGAGAGATAATGTGATCAGAAAACATAAAAGTGACCTAAAGAGAAAATCGTTAGAGCCGTTTTTGAGATACCAACATTTACAAAAAATCAATTATTGACCGGAAAACAATAATTACATACAAAAGCATACTTAAAAGAAAGTGAGTTAAAATGGCGAGTTTGAAAAAAATCCGTACAACCGTTTTTAAAGGAACGCCTTTGCGAGGCCTGAAATTGAGCTATTTATACAGGACGCCTATCAATTTTCCTGAACTAACCAACTATATCATTCGAAAGAACATCTAATAGAGTGTTTATATAGCAAGTTTGAAGAAAATCGTTAGAGCCGTTTTTGAGATACGGACTTACGGTCCCACTTACGGTTTCCGATGTCCCACTTCCGGTTTTTCAATTTTCACCAAAATTTGGAAATTTCATCTGTACACCAGACGTATTTCAATTCTAAAGTTTCGTAGCTCTATCCTTATTAGTTTCTGAGCTATAATAGCCAGAAGATTCTCCACATACATGCATACACACACACACACACACACACACACACACACCAACCAATTGCCAAAAACCACTTTTTGGACTCAGGGGACCTTAAAACGCGTAAATCAGGTGAAAACCCGATATCGAATTTTCAGACCGAATACAATACTTCCATTACCTACGGTAGTGGGGTAATGGAAGTAAAAAAAGAAAAGAAATTCTCAATTTTATTTTTAATAATAGCAATTTATTCTACAGGTCGCTGGTTTTAATTTATCCCAATTTCACATAACATTTTCCATTTGCAAATAGGTTATCGATCTCTAGGGTAACCCAAATTTAAAAGAAAAGAGTGCCATAATTTAATTAGTTATATCGTTGTTCATACACTCAGTTTTAAAATGTTTTTGGAAATTGACGGGGAAAAAATGAGTATTTCACTGGTTATTTCACTCAAGGGGAAGTAAAATGTTACTAATACAAAAAAGAAAACTGACAAAAAATGTTAAATGCTGGTAAATGCTAATTACAAGGGTATAAAATGTAATGCATATTAACTTTTTTTTTATGCTAAATTTCTAGGAAGAAAAAAAAATCAATAATCATTTGTGTTTTGTACTTTTTTACCGGGAATAAAAAAAAAAAGAAGAAGAAGAAGAAGAAGAAACCTTTGGGAAAGAAAAAATAAAAATTAATTTTAGAGAAAATTAAATTTCATAATGTAATATGCATTCAGAGTCTAATTATGCATTTTTTGCATACTGTGTCTAAAAGATCTTAAGCAACTTTTTTCTTCTCCTCAAATAACTTTATTTTTAACAGTAATGAAATAGCAAACATTAATTTAAGTTACCCTAGTTACACATTAAATCTTATTACTTTAAAAACTGATTTATAAGATACAAAAATTACATATTTGCGCAATTAAACTATATTTTTTTCTTAATGGTCATGAAATAACTGAGGATATGGAAAATAATTAGAAGAAATTTATCTAAGTACGTTACCTCTCTTAGTGGAGAGAGATAGTTTTTAAAATCTTAATGGAAATTCTATCTAGGGTACTGTTTACTTTTGGCATAAATATTGAGTTTTTAACAGTATCTATCTATTCGTTTATTTGTTCCTTTTTATGAAAATTTTACACGCTATGTTCTAAATTACAGTTATATTACAAGCTATATTTACATGCTGTAATTATACGTTTTCAGGTATCATAAATGTGAAAATCATCAGTTGTCTGTGTGTGTGTGTGCCTGTTTTAACAGAATCATTCAAAAACAAATATTAATAGAAAGCAGGAAGTCTAAACTTGGTGTTCTAAACCTTAATCATATTAGGATACAACTTGAAACTTTCTATCCAAATCAGATAAATGGTTTATGTACAGGAACATAAAAAATTGGCGTGGGCGCATTGTCCTCCATGTTCACATCCAAAATAATATCTGTGCGGGTCGCCGAAGCGAGGGAGCCATCCCCTTCGTGATGGATCAAAATTGTGACGGCGTGTCTCCGGATCACTCTTAGGGGTGAGTCCTGGATCGTCGTCAATTGCTCATAGTAGCATTAGTACGGCGTAAAACCACTCAACGTATACAGGGACAAAAGTATTAAGGTACGCATATATGGGTGAAATTTCTTGTAAATGCAGTTTAACATATTTAAACTGTCCTTAACAAAATGAAATTGACATACATTCTTTATAATCACAAATGCAAGTTTCGACATTGAATATCGTTTGAAAAATATTTATCCTTTGTTTTTACAGGAGTACATAGAATTCCGATATATTAGTGCTACATTTGGAAAAAGTTCGCAGTGCATTTCAAATTGTATCACGCTTTCTTTCTTTCTTTCTTTCTTATTATTTTTTTTCTTTGTTTAACTACATTTTTTGGTATGCATATAATTTACAGATTATATACAAGATTACTCAAAATTAATCTAATAAGTTTAAGAGGGTGGAATGGGCAACGATTCTGTGAATAATTTTAAATAAATTTTAAATTTAATAACAACTCAAAATACTTTGTGAATGCAGCTACAATATTCATATCGAGGATACACAGAATGATACAGTACCTCATATGTTATACCTTATGCAGTAAAAATATGCAGGGGCTTTTTAACGAATAGGCCTATGAGGCCGGGACTACTACTTGAATTTAAAAAGTGCCCTATTTCAGTTTAAAAAAAATCTGATGTGGGCACCACATGACTTCCTTATACACTTTTAGAAATATACATAATGTTAAAAAACATTGTCATTGGACCCGAAACAGTTGGCTAAAAATATTTAAAAAAATAAATTATCACCGTGTACCGTTCAGCTTTTCTGAAAGTTAGTTAAAAACCGATGCAAGATTTGTGCTGGTAACGCTGACGAAGACAGCAGGGACCCGAAAAATTTAATTAAAGTATTAAAAAAATGCATTTTCACCGTGTTCTGAACTATTCTGAAAGTTTCAAATGTCTAGCTAGTCGGGAAGTTAGTTAAATAAATTTTCTGTTGCACCATATAAACGCTGTCGAAGGCAGCAGTCACCTGAAACAATTGGCTAAAAATATTTAAAAAATGCATTGTCACCGTGTTCTGAGTTTTTCCAGAAGTTTTAAATGTCTAGCTAGTCGGGAAGTTAGTTAAAAATAGATTGCAAGATTTGTACTGGTAACGCTGCCGAAGACAGCAGGGACCCTAAACAGTTGGCTAAAAGTATTAAAAAAATGCATTTTCACCGTGTTCTGATCTAGTCTGAACGTTCCAAATGTCTAGCTAGTCGGGAAGTCAGTTAAATTGCAAGATTTGTCCAAACCGTTTTTGAGTTATTACCATTTTTTGATATATTTTGGCCATTATGAACCTAATTTTCCTAAATATCTTCAAAACGGAAAATCATACAAAGTCCAAAAAGGGAGGTGCACAACTAGATGTTATAACAAACCTATGTACCAATTCGCAACTTTCTACGTCCAACCGTTTTTGAGTTATGCGACATACTCACACACACACACACACATACATACAGACGTCACGAAAAATCGTGTAAAGTCCCTTATATCTCTAAAACGAGAGCTCGTGTTAAGACGACACTTGCAGGTATACAACTAGACATCATGACAGTCACACGGATAAATTGGCAACATTCAGCGATCATTCGTTTTCGAGCAATGTGAAATGCAAAATCCATTTCGCAAATCGGGATTACTATACTTCCTTATACTTTGTATAAGGAAGTAAAAAGGTAATAATTGAAATAGTTAGTTCAGTCGCAATAAATTTCTATTCACAATTAAGGAATGAGAAAATTACATTATAGATAAATGCATATAAAGGTTTGCAGTCACAACCTGCTATATATAACATTGGAAATAGATAAGCAGTTAAAACATTATTACTTATTATAAGTAAAATTAAAATCTCTCTCTATATATATCTATATCTATACTATATAGTTATACATTAAAAGTATGCCTTTTGGCAAATTTTAAATTGAATGTAGTAAATATCAAGATAGAGGCATGATGACAAGTGGGGCTTTTCGTGTGACACTAGGCTTACCCTATCGCTATGTCTTAAGCGGGCCCTGATAACATGTATATATTAATGTAGATAAGACAAAGTAGTGTGATGGCCGCACCAGATTATTTTCAAATGCATTTTATTTCGAATTTTGTTTTATTATATTTTTACACAGTAAAATTGTCATAAGATAATCGGAAAAAATTCAAAATTCATTTAAATAAACAAATTTTTCTCTTTGTGAGTAATAGCCCACAGTGAAGAAAAATCCAATCTCTAATGAAAAGTTTATCTAGACTATCTATCTCTGACATATTTATTATAAAACTTTTAAGAGTTTTTAACACATTATATACATACATTATTTTTCAGAAAAATTTTACTCAAAGTTTTAACCATATACTTCACTCACAAAATGAATCTTGGTTTAAAATAAAATGAAAATAAAAGTGAAAAGAAAGGGGAGAAGAAATGATGAAGATAGATGTGAAAAACATTTGTGGGAGACATTGAGTTGAAACATTAAGTTGCGTGAACTACTAGAAGAGTTAGTTATTAGCTTAAGAGGACTAGAACTTTTAGCAGAAGTTTTATTCAAGTATTCATATATTCAAAGTCCTACGCAGTGCTTTAAGTAAATTTTTCAGTTACTTATCATTGATCTCAAAATTTGACTGGTGGATTTACTTATGTCTGCGTCATATACATTAAAAAAAAAAAAAAAAAAAAAAAAAAAATCACATATAATTAAGAAGTTTTGGACCAATTCAGTAACTTTTTATCATTAATATCCAATTGTGAGTGTGATAAGTGAGATGTTGTGTGTCGAAAATTGCATGAATAATTTTATGAAATTTTGAAAATCAAATTTTAAATCAATGGAAAAAGAAATATTACAAATTTCGTAAATAATTAAATTAATCGTCCCAATGTGGGTGGCATTTAAATGAAAGTAATAATATAAATGTTAAATTATTATCAAAAATAGTTTTAGAGGTGGCTAAGAACATATGGCTATGTTTAATGGATGTTTTTATTGGTCAAGCTAACTACAGTCGGCAGCAAAATTATTCGAGCGATAGCAATAATTCCTATATAAAAAAAGTACACTTTATATACTGTTTTGTTAAAAAAAAATCCTTGTCGAATCATGTTCTTAGACTGACTAAGAACATAATTAGACAAGGATTTATTTAACAAAGCAGCATTAAGTGCACTTTTTTTATATAGGAAGTTTTGTTAGCGATCGAATAATTTTGCTGCCGATTGTAGGATCTCTTTTAGCTTAGGCAGCAACTGGATATGATACTGACTCAGCAAGTCGTCAGAAGTTCAGCAATGTTGCTTCTATAGTCGTCCACACCATTAAAAGTGTTGTCGACACAGGATTTTTTTTTATATGAACAGACGCTTTGATCATGTCCCATATATACTTTATAATGTTCATGTCTAGGGATCTAGGCGAACAAATTATTTGCTGGAATTGTTGAGAATGTTCCTCAAGACGACTGATTTTGGCCCAACGACATAATAGTAAATTAAATCATCCATATAAAAAATTCAATTAAATATTTTCAGTTAATGTTTGATTCCGTTTACGCAGAGTATCCAGTCCATACCATGTAAAAGTAGCTCACACCCTTATGGAGACGCCATCAGTTTACACAGTTTCTCATTATCAACTTGGGTTTATGGCCTCGTGAACTTTGTGCAATAATCGAAACTACCAGGAGCTTTTACCACGGTAATCATAACTCAACTGATCAAGCAACATTTATTAGTTATTGAAGGATCAGCTGATTTGTTAAAGAGCCCAGCAGAGGCGCTGAAACCGGTGGCCTGTTATTAGTAAGGGTACTCGAATCAGTCTTTTTCTACCATATCCCAGTTAGAGTCCTGCACAGGTCGGGTTTTACTCGACCCGAGCCCGACAGATGAATTTTAAATCAACCTGAAACCCGACCCGAACCCGCAATAGAGAATTTTTTTTGACCCGAACCCGTTTTTTTTTTTATTCCCGAACACAACCGAAACACGACTTTTTTTTACCCGAAACTTGAAAACTAAATGAAAACTATTAATTCATTTAAAAGTCATGCAAAACATTTTGAAATTATAAAATGAGGTAAATTTGTATTGTCACACAGTTGATAAATTAGTTTTAAAATATTTAAAAATCTAATTACTAATTATATTAAGTTAAATATTTAAAAATCAGAAAAATAGATTAATAATAAGTTTTAAAACTATTTATGTGAGTATTGAACATGTGAACTCTAAAAGCGTACAAAAATATGCTTCAAGTTAAGAGGCTGTAGTTTATTGTTTAATGTATATATTCTGAAAAAAAAGAAAAAGCATCTTTGTTCATTATTTTCGTTCGATGTAGATGGTTATTTAACAAAAGAATTGGGTACCCTGCATTACACTACTTTCCTTAATTAAGTCACAACAAGTATTTTCTCTATATTTGTTGTATATAGAAGTGTAAATGGAGGAAAATTCAAAATTTCGTTGACATAAAAGCGAGGATTGAAATTCATTGAAAATAAAGTTAAATAAAAAAGAAAAAGGTAAATTGAGAAATAATGCAAATTTCAAGAGCATAAAAGCGAGGTCATATTGTATTTCTTTTATTTATATATTAACAATTGTCAATAAAGATTTACAACATTTTCTTTCTTATTTTCAGATAATTTCTACAAAAGATCCTCTGAAGGAAGAAAAAACGTATATAGTCCAGTCAAAATAGGAAAAATAGAAGAAAAAAATCGTGTAGTTTTGAAATTTTGCATACTCATAGCCGAGGGGGTCCTGAACAACATACTAAAAGTCCCCGCCCGTGGGAGGTGAGCGGGGGGCAGGGGGGCAATTAAGGGGGGCAATTTTCAGTTTTTATTAAATATCTTAAAAACTATCGCATGTAGAGAAAACATGTCAATTACAAAATTAATCTACGTAAAATTTCCTACAAAAATGTATACTACATTTTGTTTGTACGATCATTAGTTTAGAAGATATAGGGAGATGAAATAACACATTTTCTTGAAAAATTCTTTTTTGCAATAGTAAAATCAACTAAAGTGTGCAATTAAAAGGGCTCTTGTCAAATATTTTCTAATGTAAAAAACAAATATATACATAGGGAATATGCAAGGATAATACAGCATGTTTTGTAAGTTTTAAATAATTTTAAGGCTAGTAGGCGCAAGTGGCGGTTTGAGTAAAAATCTGGGTAAGTCCAGACAAAATAGGAAAAATAGAAGAAAAAAAAATCGTGTAGTTTTGAAGTTTTGCACACTCATAGCCGAGAGGGTCCTGAACAACGTACTAAAAGCCCCCGCCCGTGGGGGGTGAGCGGGGGGCAGGGGGGCATTTAAGGTGGGCAATTTTCAGTTTTTATTACATATCTTAAAAACTATCGCATTTAGAGAACAAATGTCAATTACAAAATTAATCTACGCAAAATTTCCTACAAAAATGTATATTACATTTTCTTTTTACGATCATTAGTTTAGAAGATATAGGGAGATGAAATAACACATTTTCTTGAAAAATTCTTTTTTGCAATAGTAAAATCAACTAAAGTGTGCAATTAAAAGGGTTCTTGTCAAATATTTTCTAATGTAAAAAACAAATATATACATAGGGAATATGCAAGGATAATACAGCATGTTTTGTAAGTTTTAAATAATTTTAAGGCTAGCAGGCGCAAGTGGCGATTTGAGTAAAAATCTAGATAACGAAGCCCCAAAACCGATCAACATAAAAAAAAAAAAATCGCGTAGCTTAGAAATTGAGCACAGTTATAAAGTTAAGTGCTCTGAATAACATACTAAAAGTCCCTAACCATGGGGGGGGGCATTTAAAGGGGCACATTTCAGTTTTTATTAAGTACATTTAGAGAAAAAAAAAATCTCAATTGCAAAATTAATCTACGTGAAATTTCCTAAAAAAAATTGTATATTATATTTTGTTTGTATGATCAATAGTTTAGAAGATATAGGGGAACGAAATAACACATTTTCTTGAAAAATTCTTTTTTTTTTTCTTTTGCAATAGTAAAATCAACTAAATTGTGGTATTAAAAGGGTTCTGATAAAATATTTTCTAATGTACGAAACAAATATATGCATAGGGAATATGTAAGGATAATACAGCATGTTTTGTACGTTTTAAATAATTTTAAGGTTAGTAGGCGCAAGTGGTGGTTTGGTAAAAATCCAGATAACGAAGACCCAAAACTGATCAACATTAAAAAAAATCTTATATCTTTGAGACATTTTTTTCTCTAAATGCGATAGTTTTCATGATACTTAATAAAAACTGAAATGTGCCCCCTTTTAAATGCCCCCCCCCATGGTTAGGGACTTTAAGTATGTTATTCAGGACATTTAACTTTATAACTGTGCACAATTTCTAAGCTACACGATTTTTTTTTTTTAATGTTGATCGGTTTTGGGTCTTCGTTATCTAGATTTTTACTCAAACCGCCACTTGCGCCTACTAGCCTTAAAATTATTTAAAACTTACAAAACATGCTGTATTGTCCTTGCATATTCCCTATGTATATATTTGTTTTTTAAATTAGAAAATATTTGACAAGAATCCTTTTAATTGCACACTTTAGTTGATTTTACTATTGCAAAAAAAGAATTTTTCAAGAAAATGTGTTATTTCATCTCCCTATATCTTCTAAACTAATGATCGTACAAACAAAATGTAATATACATTTTTGTAGGAAATTTTGCGTAGATTAATTTTGTAATTGACATGTTTTCTCTAAATGCGATAGCTTTTAAGATATGTAATAAAAATTGAAAATTGCCCCCCTTAAATGCCCCCCTGCCCCCCCGCTCACCCCCACGGACAGGGACTTTTAGTATGTTGTTCAGGACCCTCTCGGCTATGAGTGTGCAAAACTTCAAAACTACACGATTTTTTTTTTCTATTTTTCCTATTTTGACTGGACTTATCCAGATTTTTACTCAAACCGCCACTTGCGCCTACTAGCCTTAAAATTATTTAAAACTTACAAAACATGCTGTATTATCCTTGCATATTCCCTATGTATATATTTGTTTTTTACATAAGAAAATATTTGACAAGAACCCTTTTAATTGCACACTTTAGTTGATTTTACTATTGCAAAAAAGAATTTTTCAAGAAAATGTGTTATTTCATCTCCCTATATCTTCTAAACTAATGATCGTACAAACAAAATGTACTATACATTTTTGTAGGAAATTGTACGTAGATTAATTTTGTAATTGACATTTTTTCTCTAAATGCGATAGTTTTTAAGATATTTAATAAAAACTGAAAATTGCCCCCCTTAAATGCCCCCCCTCTGCGCCCCGCTCACCCCCCACGGGCGGGGACTTTTAGTATGTTGTTCAGGACCCTCTCGGCTATGAGTATGTACAATTTCAAAACTACACGATTTTTTTCCTCTATTCGTCAAATTTTGGCCTACGTTGCCTGGACTAATACGGATATATTTTTCTTGCTTATACGGATCCACGTACGAATACAGATCTTTTTTTTTTTTTTTTTTTGTTTTTTTCTCTGGTAGATTTTTATGGATATGAATACGGAGTTCTGGACATGTCTAGTATACATAGTATCTTTATATCAATTACAGTTATAATTATGCCTACAAATTTATGCCTATAATTGCAAGTTTTTTTTTTTTTTTTTAAGATATTCTCAAGTGGACTCGATTCATTAAAAACTAAACCCAACTTGGGAGAAAAAAATTCAGTAAACCCGACTCGTAAGAAAAAAGATCAATCAACATGACTCGGAAGAAAAAAAAAAAAAATTGCCAACCCGATATGAACTCGACCTAATGCAGGACTCTAATCCCAGTGACAGCAAATGCGGTCTTGTCGGGAACTCATGCTGCAATACCAGAAACCTATATAACAGAATGTACCTAAGTAACTCATCAAAAGATACCTCGAAACTCCCCTGCTTTACAAATGGATCTGAATGTGACACATTTGAACGGTAATATAGTCTTAAAAAAAAAAAAAAAAAAATCGAAATACGTAATTACAAGTTATTGTTTTTCCTCCCACAAGGGTCAATTTCTTCCAAACCAAAATAACAAAAATCTCAATGAAAAATATTTCGGTCTATTTGGTAAAACATTCAAAAATTCTAATGCTTTGTCTTTTTTTCTTTTCTTTTTTTTAAATGTAAAATGAAACAAAATGAATAATACAGAAAAAACATAACGATGTACTTTCACAACATATGAAATAAAACTCAAAATTTTTCAAATCCGTCGCTTCTTCAATCCTACCACAATATATTTATCATTATTTCTTCGATTTTTTTTTTTTTTTTTTTAAGTTCAACCCTTTTTAAAATGGTATTTGCAAGACGGAAGCAAAAGCGAAGCAAAACAAAAAATAAACAACAACAAAAAAAAAAAAAAAAAAAAAAAAAAATCCTTCAAAACTCATCATTTTCAATCAAGAAGAATGTAAGAGAAAGTTTAGTTTTATACGCCTTTAGTATACAGTTCCACGAATGAAAAATAAGAAAGACAATAAATTCAAATTTCAACGAAAAAATGGCGCCCGTTTCCTATTTTCAATTTCAATACAATTCAGAAATATGTTTATGGCTTTAGAAAAATCAGATAGAAAACCATTTGTAGATGGCGTTTTCTTGTTTTGTCTTAACATGTAATGCGCATACGATTCACATGCAAAGCATTCCGTTTCGTATTTATCTTCAATAAAAGAAAGAGAAATGAAGTTTGTATAGCACTATATGAATTTTTTATATCGTTGCAACATTATTACACTGAAAAAGTGTTCAAAGATTGAAATAAAAATACATGAGAGGAAATAAAATACGAATAATGAGTCTAAAAAGTTGACGTAGTTGCATCAAATATTATGTATTATTTATTATTATTTGTTTTGTTTTGTTTCAGAATAAATAATAATAATAATAATAATAATAAAGCTACAGTGTTTATGATAAAAATACCTCATGACTAAGAGTAAGGGAGAAAAATTATGACTAATTTCAGATATAACATACACACGCACAAAATAATAATAATAATAATAATAAAAGGAAAGAAAATATGAGAAAAAGAAAAGAAAGAAAACAAAAAGCAAGTGTTTTTGACAATTGTCGGTAAAAATCAAAGACAAAAGTTTTTCTTTCTTTCTTTTGTGTGTGTAGAGAAATTGATCCGATAGATTGTCCTCGAAGGGAAAATTACTTTTCACTTACTATTCACTCTTCCCCGGACAAAAAATGGTAAACGGCTTTAAACATTTCTATGAAAACCACTAAAAATTAGAAATTAGAAAATTAGAAATTAACCTGATAGGTTATGATCTCCGGAAGAAAGTTTTTACTGATAATCTGCTCTTTTCCCTGATAAATATTGAAGAAAACAAAAAAGATAAAAGTGTTTTGTGCATAGAAATCAATTTGATAAGCAGAGCTGCCAACCTAATCCGGCAAATTGTTAGTACCGCCCCTTTTTCTACACCACTTAATTTTTAGAGTATTTTTCTACTTAATTTATCATAGATACATTTGAAGAGAATTGCTCTAAAAATTAAGTGGTGTAGAAAAAGGGGCGTTTTTCAATAGGCGTTAACAATTTGCCGGATTAGGTTGGCAGCTCTGGATAAAGTATTCGATAAGGTAACTAAAGTACTGCCATTCGAATGGCTGTGCCTATATAAAACAAGTACAGAACTTCTACTAAAATAGTTTCCTGTTGAAATCTAGTTTATTTTTACATTCTTTCTGCTTCTATAAAAAATAAATAAATAAAGCGAATATTTAAATATGTAGAAAGATATTAAAACTTCTTCACACACTATAAATTTTAAGACAGCACAACCGGTTTCGAAAGGACGTAACCTTTCTTCATCAGGTGCAAAAAACACGTGCTACTGCCTTGGAGGCAAAAGCAATGTCTTAAAATTTATGGTGTGTGAAGAAGTTTTAATATCTTTCTGTTTAAATATGTAGCCTGGTTGGTAAAGCGCCGATCTCATAATTGGAAGACTACGGGTTAGATATCCGAGCCGCTTGAAAAGCTGTGTACATTAAATGGTGGCTGGTGTACGTAAAATCTGTCATGGCTGCAATGTCTTCCATAGTCCCATCCCAAATAATACATGTGGGGGGGTAATCGAAGCGAGGAAGCCATCTTCTTCATGGAGGATCAAAATTGTGATGGCATGTCTCCTTACTCCTTAGGGGAGAGTCCCAGGTCCTAGACCACCTCTAATTTCTCATAACGTAGCACTACTACAACCTCTAAAACCCACTCAACCAACTATAATATTTTTATGAAAGAAGATTCGATGATCGTAGCTTTACTCTGTAATAATAAATGAATATACTATTGTACAATTATATAATTAAAAAGTGATATTTTCTAGGACGTCAGTTGCAACGATTCACTTTTAGAGTTAGGATAAAGGACATGACGGTTGTTACATTGAATCCATTTTGTGGTCAAACACGAATTTATCTATGAATATAAACTCTGAAAACTGAATTAAATATTGCGTTTTTATGCTTAATTAAAGAAAAACTGCAAAATGTTTCTATTCTATACACTCTGAGGTTATATATATAAATAACTTACATATACGTTTGAAATGTGGTATAACTTACATATACGTTTGAAAATGCACGAAAATTTAAATATCAGAAATTTAAGCATATTAAGCATCGGAGTAAAATAGCTTTCTATTAGTATTTCGATAAACCGCGAATTAAATCACCGAAATATTTTGTACATGAAAGCAAGAGCTGGCATATTTTGGGGTATTGGAAATGCACTACACTAAACAAGCTACATTTTAAATCATAATAATAATAATAATCACAAAATTACACTTAGTTTAATTCCCAGAATATAATATATATCCAAGTACATGGTAATGTTTCTTTTATTGCGAATATTTTAAGACGGCGACAGTTTTAAAAAAGACGCGCCTTGTTTTCTAACTTTAGTGTAAAATCTTTGTAATACTACAAAAGGAAATCAAAGAGAAAAACTCTGTAGACAAGTTACGAGAAAATAAAGTTCTTTTTTTCGTTTTAGGTGATTTTATTTTCAATCAATGCATCCGCCGGACAAAATTTAATATCATAAGAAACAGAAAGTTTAGCTCCGATCGGAATTTTGATCACGGATGTTTAATTTTCAGGAGTATTTTATTTTTCTCATGCTCGAAAGAAGAAGACAGTACACAAAAAGAGAGCGAAGATAAAAAATGCTTTATTCTCACGTAATGCTGAAACGAGCTACCAGAACTTTATATTCTTTAACAGCAGTATAGTAATGTACTTAAAATTTTGTTGAGGGAACGTACCAAATATAAAATTATTTCATTTTTTTCATTTCTCTCTCCCTTTTGCTTTAATAATTTTAAAGTGAACGTATAAAATATAATACTTTTTATTGGATTGAAATATAAAGCATTCCCTAAAAATTTTTAAATATAGTTATATATTGTAATTTAAAGATAAAGCGATTTTCGCAAATCCGTATTATATATATATATATATATATATGCATATAGAGAGAAGGAGAGAGAAAGAGGAAAGTATGAATAGTATATAGTAATAATAATAGTATATAGTATATAGTAATATAATATAGTATATAGTAATATAACAGTAATAGAGCATTATTAATTTAAATTGTAAGAATTTTGGCAGTTACGAAATTTATATTCATTACAATCGTGAAAATAAAACTTATAAAATGCAGCAATTTATAAAAGTATTAGCATTTATGCTGACTGAAGGATTTTTATGTGCGTACCTCTTGCTAATTTTTACTTTTTCTTACCCATATAATGGTAGAGGAAGAACTGCTTTGGGAGAAATTTTTGAAATTCAGTTTTTGTTATATTACTTGAGGTCTATTGGATCATAAAATAATGTTTTTAGCGGTTGATATGTGTGTGTCTACCTGTGTGTGTGTTTGCCTGTGAGTCTTATCAACATACCTCAAGAAAAAATCAAACTTGGTATTCTAATTTTTAAATATGTATCATATGGGAATGCAATTTAAAATTTTTATTAAAATGGGACAAATAGTTCGTGTTCAGAGACATCGAAAAGAATTCAAATACACTACGTCTATGGGAGAAACTTTTGAGGGAAATTGAAACACCTTTATATTTATTATTACTTTGGTCATTTAAGCTTCGTCACAAACAGATATACATTTAAATGGATACAACTCATATCGACTGATTGTTGAGACTGCCACAACACATACAGCCCAGGATATCCTCAAAACATCGTGGGGAAGTTAAGATTACCCAGGACACAAATATGTCGTGGTGGTAAGGATGTACTGTATGGGAAGGACAGTGATTTGATTGCTGTGCAGTTATACGTTAGTGACATTTTAGGTTTCGTGGATATAAGGATTGATAAATAGGGGAAGAAATATGCAAGGGGTAATGGAAATCGGCGCTTGCGCCGCACCATCAACCGGCCCAGGCTCGTTAAGTAGCCCATACGGTCCGAAGAATTGAAATCTCGAACGCTACGACAGCAATATACCTGCCGCGCGACAGCAAGTTCTGATCCAGGCATGGCCGGCAATCAGTATTACAACACCCTTACTATCCCCCTCGGACCAACCAGGGCTAGTCAAAATCGGGACAAGGCCACTCGATACTGGCCAAGCCACGGTTTGGTGGCCAGAAGGGCACATATACCTTCTGAGGACGTCACCAAGCCGTCCAAAATGCCACACTCCCAACGCCGTTCACCACACTAGCCGATTCGCACCAACTGTGCCAACTAGGAGGATCTGCACACGCTTACCGTTTTTGCTAAACCAGTATCTTAACTGCCACACAACAGGCTCTATTCAGGACAACTTGGACAGACCCTGTATGCTCGGGCTTTTACCCCCATATGGGTACCAAGTCGTTACAACCAGAGGTCACATAAGTCGTCCGGTCATGCACCACCAGCCAATATATATATTTGACATGCACCACCAGTCAAGAATTGACAGACCTGCTCACATCATTGTGGGTCCAACACAAACTGCAGTCAAGTAAGGCCGCCAGACGAATATCCTGCAACGTATGAACGTGCATGGAGCAACCTTTAAAAAGGGTGCCACAATATTCTATTTTTTATCTATATTTTTATTTATTTCTATTTAACTATATAACAACGAGTGCAAAAGCAAAGTAAAAACCCTCATCTTTCAACCAACAGTAGATTTCAAAAGCATTGATCTAACCAATGTGGGTTAGATTTTCTGGTAATCTACCAGTAAACTTGAGAAACGACCAAGCTGCTTGGACGCCCTCAAGAGAAAAGGAGAAGAAGCTGCTAGCTTATGCCCTATCGGGTCGCAGAAATGTAAGGGGGGAATAAGGAATTAAAAAATTCAGTATTGCTAATTTATTTTAATATCGAGGGGGGAAATATTGACTCTACGAATGGAGTAAATAGATTAGAATATTAAAACCCTTACTCCTATATATTATATATATTTTAACAAAAACTATTCATTGTATTTAACAATTGAATAGAATAAAAGAAAATGAGGAACTGGAATATTCAAAGCTTGCATAATTTACTTTATACTAGAAAAGGAAAAAAAGAAAGAAAGAATAATATAAGAAATTTTGCAATTTTTATTAATACACCTCCATGTCAAAAAATAACGATATAAACGCAAGCAACTTAATTATTCTCATGAAAAGAGACCTTTTTTGAACCAAAAAAAAAAAAATAATTTTTATTTCATGGCCATTAACTGCTAAAGGAAAAAAGTGTTAGATCATAATTAATCTTCAGCCATAAATTGCCTCTCTTTTGAAATCTCAACAACAAAGTCAATATTATTAGGTAATTTATCAATAGTGTTTGATAAGAATTTTTCATCACACATTGTAATTTTAAAGACGTGCTAGCGAATAAATAAATAAATAAAAAGGTTACGAAAATACGTAAAAATTCTTTGTTAATTTTATCTAATAAAAGAAGGGAAAAAAAGCTTCTGTAGAAGTATAACTTGGAAATAACTGTAAATTGATGTGGAACGATAAGAAAAGGTAAGATAAAACACAAAGACGAGAAAATAAATATAAATTTAAAAGAGTTCGATAGATTCTTTTACAGTATGTGCATACCGACTGATAGAGAAAATAATTTAAAGTAAGACAGTAGCTACATTAAATTGAAGATGAACCAAACGAATAATAATTATATATATATATATAAAAGTGCTTTAAAAGAAATTTATACAAAGGTATTTTAATTTACTTTATAGAATTATAGAATTTATAAAATGACTAAAAATTTTATACTACTAGCATATAATCCATGTGTTATTATTAGCAGTTTTATAAAAACGTATTTAATGAAAAAAAAAAAAAAAAAGTGATTAATTATCCGATATTTTTAAAAATGTAAACTTTCACTCTTTACAAAATTTTGCTTTTTCAAGTGAAACTTTATTATATTTTAGTTAATCAATGGGCATGCATTAAAAGGTATAAGTCTAAAAGGGAGTGAAGCAAGAAATTTTAGTAGAATTTTATGATAAGATAACACTTTATAAATAATAATTACAAGATAAAAAGAACTTTTTATATACAGTAGACTCCCAATTACCGGCGGTCGGATTATCCGCGGTCCTCAAGGGCCTGAATTTAAAAATACAAAACACACTTATTACAAAAAAAAAAAAAAAAAAAGATCGAAGAGAGTAATGACCTTCAAGGCTTTTGAAGACATTACACGATTCTTGACAGCATTTATGGCATACACACTGCTTGGGAAGCAGTTAAGCAGTCTACATTGGCAAGGTCTTGGAGAAAAATTTTACCAAGAAAATACTTTGGTAGAGTTTATAGAGGAGGAAGAGATTTCTGCTCATGATTTGGCAAATTTAGCTGAATCTGTTACTGGAGGGAAAAAAGTCAAAGAAGGAAACATTGAAGAGTAGATTAATTGAGACGCCAATGATCCAGGTATTGAACACCTTACATATGAACAAATTGTGGGCCAAGCATTAGACCCAGCTTCAGAAGAAAGTGAAGAAGAAGAGGAAGGAGATAAAACTCAACAGAGGATGAGCCACGACGCAGCCCTAACACATACAGATGGACTTATAAAATATCTCGAGGAGCAGGACGGTGTATCACTTTGTGACAAAATGCTGATATAGAAACTGCAATCGCAAAATTAAGAAAAAGTGTTTTAGTACAAAAAACAAAACAAAAATGCTTGACCGATTTCTGTGTTAAAAAATAGAGCAAAATGTAAGTAGAAATTTTTATTAGTATGTTAAATTGTATATGTAGGCCATGCTTAACTGTTAATTAAATAGTATTGCTGAAAAGACTTTATGTGTTGATTTATATCCTTTTTTTTTTACCATTTTGAAGATTATCTGTTGATTCGATTATCCGCGGTTGTCTATTCCCCGTTCACCGCGGAAAATCAGGAGTTTACTGTACTATGATTTTACATTTTCTGTTGAATCATATAGACGCTACAGAAGGCAACGGAGACCCAAAATAATTGGCTAAAAGTATTTAAAAAATGCATTGTCATCGTGTTCTGATCTAGTTTCAAATATCTAGCTAATTGCGAAGTTATATGATTGTTGAATCATATAAAAGCTACTGAAGGCAGCAGGGACCCGAAACAATTGGCTAAAAGTATTAAAAAATGCATTAGCATCGTGTTCTGAGCTTTTCTAAAAGTTTCAAACCGAAAGCAGCGGGGACCCGATACAATTGGCTAAAAGTATTTAAAAAATGCATTGTTATCGTGTTTTGAGCTATTCTAAAAGTTTCAAATGTCTAGCTAGTCAAGAAGTTAGTTAAATAAATTTTCTGTTGAATCATATAAACGCTACTGAAGGCAGCGGGTACCCAAAACAAGAATCGAAGTTAATAAAAACATGGTAAAATGGTTTTATCTGTACTACAATATTTTCTCTTTTAACTATTATTTAAATTAATTATTATCAATCAAATAATTTTGAAAAAGCGTTATTATTTTCAAAACTTTAAAAAGTATAGGGAATTGAAAAAATAAAATAAAATAAAAATAGAAAGAAATAGGCAGAGGAGGGGCTGCACTGCAAAAGCCAATATAGATTTAAATATTTACATTTTATATAAGAAATTTTATATCTAAAATGTGAAACAATTAGAAATATAAAACAATTATTTGAAGGAAAAAGTTGAATATTATTAGGTAAATGGATAATATAAATTAGCAAATAAAGAATGAAAGTAGAGACCCCAGATACAGAGTTTCAGGAGGGTACTGCGCCCTGCCTGCCCTATGACAAAAAAAAAAAAAAAAAAAAAAAAAAAAAATAGCACCCTTCTTGTCCCTAATCTAAAAAAGTTGCTCCTTTACTGCATTTTATTGAAAGTAACCTCCAAACTGAAGGTATATGATGAATATAAATAAATATATTGTGCATGACAATCAACATTCATTCATATATAAGTAACAAGTAGAATTAAAGTGTAATGAAAGTTAACATTTTAGTTCCTATTTACTCCTAAAATTAAATTTTTAAAATAAGTGCATGGATTTTAAATGTTAAATGTGCCCTTAAGAATCCAAAATGCTCCCAGAATTTAAAAAGTGCCCCTTTTTTATTAGCAGCGCCTTACCGTTTTTTAAACCTGGGAGAAACTCTGGGTATGTATAATTATATATGCACATATCGCCCCTCCCCTTTTACCACACACACACTCTGTAGCGTGCAAATACTTTGATTTTCCCCCTGGTGAACTTTGAAAATTAGGAAATCTGAAAATACTAGCTTAATTCCAGTTGTTTACTTAGTGAGAATATTTTTTTTTTTTTTTTTTTTTTTTTTTTTCAAAGTTGGATACTTCTGAAAGTAATAATACAAACGTGAATAATCCGTCATAAAAAAAAAACAAATAAAACATGCTAAACAAAATATATTAACCACATACAAATTTAAGATTTAAAAAAAATTTTCCCCCTAAACGGAAACCCCCAAAACCCCCAAAACTGAATTTTTCTGAAATGCATAGTAATTTCTTTTATTTTAACTGAAGCTTACAACTTTTAATTCATTGTTAAATCCTTTAAAATGATTTTTTTTTTTTTCCCTTCTCAGAGAACAGTTTGAAATAAATTTGTGGGCAAAATTCATTTTATAAAAATACTTTAATAAAAAATATAAAAAAAAATATAAAAAAAAATAATTATGATAATAAAAGAGAGAGAGATTAAAAAAAAAAAAAAAGATAATACGTTAAGGGTTTTGCGCTTCTTTCAAGATTTAATTTTGCGTAATAAATTCACTTAGATAAAATGTACTTTAATTTTTTTCCCTTTTTCCTTTTATGTCTGTTAGTTAAAAAATATTTTAAATTGTGCAAAAAATGAAAATTTAGAATATATATATATATGTGTGTATATGTATGTATTACACGATTTTATTTGTGAATATTTTATATTTACTTTAAAGTTTTAATCCTAAAATTCATTATGAATAAAACAAATAAAAAAAAAAAAAAAGAAAAGACTAGGTAGTTGGTGCCTTGCCTTACAAGGTTAAGAAAATTTAACAGAAACATTGGTGCTGAATGATGTTAAATAGAAACTTTTTATGCAAACACTTTTTATGTAAACACCATAATAATAATAATAATAATAAAACAATACACAACTGCATGGACCATTACTTGCCGTAAATTGTATGCTGCCATACTACCCAGGCATGAGAGTGCAGAAAATTAAAAAAAGAGGAAACACGCGTGTTCATAAAATTAATTTCAAATGAAAAATAACGCGTGCGGGGAAAACTATACAAATGTGTTCATAAAATTTATTTCAAATGAAAAAATAATACTCACAGGAAAAAACTATACAAAATATTTTAAAAGTGACAAATTAAACTAAAAGAATAATACATCAGCACAATAGAACATGTGTTAAAAAAAAAAAACCATTAGCTAGCAATCCACATTTAATAACATTGACTAGTGGTGGAAAATGGGAAGGAGGGGGAGGTTTAAAAAGTAATTCATGAGTGAGAAATATTAAACACAATTCTTCTTCTTTATGGGTTCTAGAATATCATATCATAAAGTAAGTTTAAAATTAATATTGACATTTTTGTTGTGGATGGATAAATATTGAAAAATAAAAGGCTACCAGCAGAATGTTTGATTGGCGATGGTTAGAGATGAAAAAGGAAGGGGGGGGGGGGAGGACAAAAAAAAAAAAAAAAAAAAATTACATGAGTGAGAAATATTGAATAATTCTGTTCTTTTATATGTTATAGAATATGATAAAGCACGTTTAAAATGAATATTGACGTTTATATTTTGGATGGAAAAAGATTGAGAATCTAAAGTTTTTCGTGGAGCGCTTGAACACTGATCATTATTGGGGTTTGATTTTAACAAAATAAAAAATCGCGAAATTAACGAAAATCACAAAAAAGCGGAAAATCGCGGATCCGCGGAAAATTCTCATGCCTGATACTAAATATAATACATACTAAGTATATTGCTTCTTTCATACTGCGCTTGATCTACTTTTATTTTTCATCAGATAAAGGTTCATACTTATTTATTTCGATCTGAAACTATTGCTGCGCTTTCTCCCCCCTATCCCCCCTAATTTATTCATTTACACATTTTTTTAATTCATGAAAAAAGGATTATTTATATACTTATTTTATAAGTAGAGAAGGAGACACCTTCATTTTTATTTTAAAACCATGACTGAATGGAGTTAAAATTAGACATCTTCAGTGAATAATCTGAAAATTAGAGAAAATTCTCCAAAAACTAAGATATATAGACACTTTATCTAATCAACGTTCTGTAGTTGTAGATTAATAAAATTGCGAGCGTGCACACATACATTTTAATAAGACAATATTGGTACTTAGTTTTCTTCATTTTGAATGATAATCAAGACATTGATAGTACCATAAACCTAGTAGTAGAGTTTCTGTATCCAAAATATACGCAGTATTTAGCAACGTTTTCAGGGCTGATCCTAGGCTGATTTGGCTGAGTGCAGCTCCAGATGATATTTTAGCACCTGACGGTCCTTTTAAAGACATTTAAATGAATCTTTCCAATACTTTTAAATGTCCAGCCGCTTTTAGATACTTTTTTATTTACAGAAACTATGAAAAGAAACAAAGAAAGAAAAGAAACGGTAGAATATAGCAGATGTGAGAGAGGAAAAGGCAAAAATGCTTTTCTTGAAAACAAGTTGCCCTTACGGCGGCAGCCCTTTTACTCACGAGTCAGCCCTACTTTATTTCAGATATAATTCGTTATTTTCTTAAATTATACTAAAATAGATAGACCTAGAGACAACAATAATTATTTTTTAACAGGGCAAACTATACCCCAACTCATAAGATAAAAGAATTTAAAGGTAATCCCAAAGTTAGAACATGAACAGACAGACATCAGGCAGATCGTTTGTTGGAATCCGATGAATTTTGTTCGGAATCATATTTCATTTCTTTCTGGAAAAATGAAATTATCTAAATGGCGTACTCACCTGTTTCTGCAATTGTGTGTAATATAATTTCAAAAAATGAATTTTTATCACGAATTCGAAAATATATTACAATAGATTTTGAAGAAATTGTCTAGTTTAAGATCGTTATTAAAACGAAATAAATCAGGTTCAAACTGAGGCTATACTTATACAAAACATTTTAATAACTAGTTCGATTTTAATTATGTTTCATATTAGTTTTTCATCGAACAATTATGAAATTATTTTTATTTTACCATTTTTATTTGGTTTAACATCTTCTTCTTCTCTCTCTCTCTCTCTTTTTTTTTAATTAAATAACAAAGACCTAGGCTTACTTCTAAAAAATATACAGTTAAACAAAAATTACAACAGAAATGAAAGAATAAAAAGAACACAGAAATAATTAGTTAAATAGAAAAGTTTATTTATTCATTTATTTTTTTATTTTTTACAAACAACATGCAAACAATCAATACAAACGATCTGGAAAGATAAAGAGGAAATACATTTTCTAATAAACATTTTAATTAACTTTCCATATAAGCGAAATTAATGCGAATAATTAGTACACTTAATCACACTAACATTAGATTAAGGGAAAATGCATTTAGAGAAAATTATTATCTAAAAACCTAATGAGAAATGCATTTTTATTAACAAAGACTTTAAAAAAAATTTACACAGCTAAAATAATATTTCGGTAACAGCGTTTCAAAAAAAAAAAAGGAAATGGAAAACAAACATTAATTGAAATTTTCAACGTGATATTATTTTTATCCAGTAGTTTATTAAAAGTGCTTGTTACGTTAGAGAGTAAGTAGTTATGAAAGAACCATGGTTGAAAAAAAAAAAAAAAAAAAATAGCTGAAACGCTCAGCATTTAAAATAATTGCAATATATATATATATATATATATATATATATATATATATATATATATATATGTTGTTGTTTTCGTTAATCTATATTATTAAAAGTTTTAAACAAAAGTTCTCATAGTTATATAAATATACTCACTGATAGAATTCCCCTCCCCCCTCATAACTTAAAATCATTGTTATATATATCCCAGAGTTTATACAAATTAAAAAAATTGTTTTTGTTTTAGGAAAAAGGTTTAAAGAGCTGAAAAATTACGATGTTGTTTATTGAAAATGCTTTTTTATCATAATGCTTTTGAGATATCAACGCATTATATACACACACACACACACACACATATATATATATATATACATATATATACATATTACATTATTAGAAAAAGGTGAGTATTTAAACTCCTCACACGTCTTAATAGGTTTTGACATATATATATATATATATATAATTAATAAATAATTTAATTCCTTTACAATACTCAGCAAATAAGAGAAAGATGAAAATACCAACAATGATATTAATATTTAGAAGGATTACTTATAAAGTTTTTGTCACAAATACCATTTAAGTAAAATTCACCGATTAGTAAAATCATGTTAAAATACTTACACAGAAGAGAAATGACGTAGATATCACTAATGCCTAAAACAATGAGATAGTTTTTTTTTATTTTTATTTTTTTTTAAATCCATTTATCGAGTAAATTCAGCAACACAAGATAAGAATTGCAAGAAATAAACCAAAATACTATTGAAATAAAAAGGAATGCATGAAGGAAAAATAGAGTTAAAAATGTTGAAACCCAGTACAGTTCTCATCAGGAAACTAGCTGTACTTATATATATATATATATATATATATATATATACCGGGTGATCAGGACAAACTTTAAAAATGAATAATTCGAAAACGAATCAAGATACAAAGATACGGTTTGCACCAAACGGATGAAAAAGAAACCGGGTTTTGTGTGGCAAAGGAAAAAAATTAGTTCTGTAGGCGACCAACAGATGGCGCTATAGTGTTTTATTTCACCAAAAGATGATTTACAAATGAAAAAAAATGTTGACAACTTACAAGTCAGCTTAATTACAGTTAATTAGTTCAACTACAGTAACTGTTCAATGTCCATCATTCAGAAGTACAGCTGTGAGATGATTCACCACATCGTTCACAGCATTTAGTAGCATTTCTTGCGTTATGGCAGACACATTTTGGCGGATGGCATCTTTCATTGCTGCTAGTGATGCCGGTTGGTCGCGGTACACTTTTGACTTCCCAGAATCTCCACGGCCAAAAGTCACAGGATGTCAGATCGGAAGATCTTGGAGGCCATACGTGATTAAAGTAGCGACTGAGAATGCGATATTTCGATGCATATAAGCTTCGACTACCATTACCTGCTGTAGTTGTTCCTTTTTATATCGTTTGTTGCTTTGCATAATCCTACATCAGAAATACGACAGCGCCATCTGTTGGTCGCCAACAGAACTATTTTTTTTTCTTTGCCACACAAAACCCGGCTTCTTTTCCATCCGTTTGGTACAAACCGTATCTTTGTATCTTGATTCGTTTTCGAATTATTCATTTTTAAAGTTTGTCCTGACTTTTGGATCACCCGGTATATATATATATATACTAGTTGGTACCCATCAAAATTTGACGTCTTAATAACATTTAAAAGTACAACTGAAATCTTTTTATAGCACAGCAACCGAGAACCATTGTTTTATACTAACTCTTTTAAATGAAGCTTAAAGTGGGAGCGCTGGTTTTGTATGGAGTTGTCGCTCTACAATAGAATTCGACACAGTCACTTTTTTAAGATATTTCTAGCAATTTTCATATTATTTAGTCAAAAAAAAAAAAAAAAAAAAAGTAAGTTAAACATTTATGAAATATTTATTTAAAAATATCTGATATATAACAACCCCATGAATTCCACTACCATCAATTATGCATACTGACAAACTACCAATAAAATTTTTAGAACTACTATTCAGTAACAATTAATAGTTTACCTGATTTTGTTACTTCAAACTGGCCTTTTAAATGTAATACTAACAACTTAATTTTCCATCACTTTTTAGTTTTATAAATGTTTATAGTGAACTATCTGCTCACATAAATATAAGAAAATAAAATAATCATTTTAGTCTAACTTTATTCATACCATTAAAATAAAAGTTGAAAACTAAACTAAATAAATAAGCGGTAATTTATAATAAAAACACCTTTCCAATACATATTTACCATGAAAAACTTAGTACATAAGATATTTATAATTATCAAGCAACCAATTTACATGTTTACAGAACAACAACAGATTTTTATTTTTTTATGCTTCTTTTGAAAGCATGTATAATCGTGTAAGTGATCCGAATCATTAACTTGCCATAGATTAAAAATAAATAAATAAATAAATAAAAATAAAACACTTCTTCATATACAAAATCGAGTGTTTTGTTAATTTTTACTACGATGTGAACATTAAAAGTTTTGATTAATCGAATTTAATAGCTGGGCTAAGTAGTAAATAAATACCATCATTGAAATAAACATATAGATACAGTGCAGAAGAAAGGTTAAATATTTATATACAGGAATATTTTAAATAAACGAAGTAATTTACACAATGCAGAAAAAAAAGTTTAAAAATTCAGTTTCCTGTGCTAAAAGATAAGGAATTATACACAATAACGTAGGACACCTGCAAAAGTATAAGCTTTATACAAAGTGGATGAAATAACACAAAAGAATCTATACACAACTTGCTGTCTTTCAAAGTACGAAATTGTGAACTTTTTAAGCTAATACTTACAATCAAATTGAAAAGAAACGACGAAAGATAGCAGTAGCTCGATGCGATAAAGTAAACCGTAAACACGAACGATCGTCTTTACGGTTACGGAAAGGAATAGAGCCTGCTTCGGTTGCTTCTCATTGGTTCAAAGCAAAGCGTGCAAATTTCAGCTATTGGTTTCCGATTGCATCTAGGGAAAGGAATAGCCTTCAGCGCATGCGCAGATTGTGCGATTTTGGTCTTAAAGAAATACCTTTGTGCTTTAATATATAAGATATATATATATATATATATAATTAATATATATATATATATATATATATATATATATATATATATATATATATATATATATATTCAGTTTGCCCGTCTTTTTTTTTATCTATCAGTACTTGGATCATGCCGGAATTGAAAGTATATTAAATGTACAATAGATACAAAAGGAACTTTCAGAAATAATTTTCAGACGTATAGTAATTATAATAGAAATTATCTTCTTTCAAATTAAAAGACAATCGCCCATGTTTAAATTATCGAAAAAGGGTTTAAAGAGCTAGAAAAATAAAACTGCTATCGAATAATGTTATCCTAATTAAACTGAGATATTTTTAACACAGAGTTCTTTTGTAGGTTATAAGTTCATTTTTATGTTTCGCTATACCTCTGACCATATAGATTTAACCTGCTCAAAAATACTAAGATAATCAGGGGATGAGATTTAAAAGATAAATGAAATTACATAAATTCATAAAATTAAGAATTACATCATAACGTACTTCCTCATACCCGTGGTTTTTTAGAACTTTTAACAGAGGAAAAAAAGTTTTAACGTTAATGTCATGTATTATGCAACGAACTGTGAAATAAAAAGAGACATTTTATGTACAGAAAAGAAAAAAAAAAAAAAAAAAAAAGCAGAAAGACAGAAATCTAATTTTGAAAAATAAAGGAAGCTATAAAACCTAGAATTTCAAATCTAGTTTTAAAAGCAAAAATCATAAAACCACGATTGTTCTTTTCTTAAAACCTTCAAATATTATAGAAACGAACATAAATATCCCTTTTCAAATCAACGGATAGATGGTTTTTCACAAAACTTTAAACTGTTAAAATGTGCTCCATTTTTCAACAAGAGAAATTATACCACTACAATTTACATCCCCCAATCGTAGAAAATTCGAGACATTTTGTGCTGCTATCGCAAATCTTTGTTTCCGTATCTCTATAAGTAATGCATGAATAAATGGAGAAGCCGAAAATGTAAGAGAAAAGTTAGCAGTTCTATATTTCACTTTTTGTACTCAATAAATTTTGATTGAAATGTAATGTACGTAGTAGGGTTAAAAAAAAAGAGCCGAAAAATGATTTTTCGTTTGAATTCTTTCAGTCATTGATGTAGCACAAGATATTTGAAGAAACTGAAGAAAAAGAAAAATTCTTATCCATTGTTACACTTTAGATTCATTGTGCTCTTCAATACCAATTTAAGATGTGAATATTTCTCTGCTGTGCTGATAGATATAGTTGAATAGAATATAGTCGAATAAAACAGCGGTTTAGAGAGCTAGAAAATTTAAATTCGTATTATAAAAAAATGTGTTAATTCTAATAAGGTATTTTTAGTATAGTCCTTTTGGGAGTTATACATTCACTTTTATGTTTACTTAATTGCTTACCCACCTAGTTATTAATTTGTTTAAAAATGTTCAAATAAACAGCGAAATTTCAATGCTCCAATAAAAATATATCCAATATTTTAATAAAAATATATTTTGACAGGGTTTGAAAAGAAAAGTCAGATACAGAAGTAATAAATTAATATATAAATTCATAAAATTGAGAATTGCATAACATGTAATGTATTTCTTCACTTTCCTGGTTCCTTAATTTTTTTTTTTTTTTCTTTAATGCATTAAAATAAATACTACACAAGAAAAAGGTTTGACGTTAATGGCATGTATTATGCAATGTAACTGTAATATAGAAAGGGATATCATAAAGCAAAGAAAGAAGGAAGATAAAAATCTAGTTTAGAAAAATAAAGGAATTCACAATCTAGGATTTCAAATCTAGTTTTGAGATCGAAACTCATAAAAATACGATTGTTCTTTTCCGAAATATTCAAATATTTTTAAGAAGGAGCACAAAAATATCTTTCTAAACCAACAGATCGATGATTTTTTCCCAAAACCTTAAACACTAAAAATGTGCCCCATTTTACAACGACAGAAATTATATTACTACAATTACATCAATCTTACAAAATTCGAGATATTTTGGGCTACCGCTGCTATCTCAAATCTTTGTTTTTGTATGATAAGTAACGCATGATGCCAGATAATAATGCATGAATAAAAGTTGAAGTAAAAAATGTAAGAGAAAATTTAGCAGTTCTATGTTTCTCTTTTTATGCTCAATAATTTGATTGAAATATAATGTACATAGCAGAGTGAAAAGAGAGAAAAGCGGACCGAGAAATGAATTTTCATTTGAATTATTTCAGTTATTGGTGTAGCTCAAGAAATTTGAAGAAATTAAAGAAAAGAACAATTCTCATCCATTGTTGAAATTTAGATTCATTCTCCTCTTCACTTGTACTTCAAGAGGAAGAAATCTACGAATTTAAGAAGAGAATTTTTCATTTCATTAAATACAGTTGAATAAAAGGGGAGTTTAGAGTGTTCAAAAATTAAAATTGTTATCGAAGAATTGTTATCCTGCTGTTAATTCAAAAAAGGTCTTGCTACTGCAGTTTTTTTGGAGATTGTAAGTACAGTAAGACCCCGCTTAACGCTGTTTCATTTAGCGCTGTTTCGGTTTAGCGCTCTTTTATTTCCCCTGTGGATTCCCCGAAATTGCTCGCAGCAGTACGGGGATTCCCTGAAATTGTGCGCGCGCTGTTTCGCATTACGCTCTATTTTGATGGAACGTATCCCCCGCGTTAAGCGGAGTCTTACTGTACATATTTATGTTTGCTTAATCGGCTGCCCATTCATATTTTAACCAATGATTTAAAATGCTCAGACAGATAAACAACACATTTAAACACATTAAAAATACTCTTTGACGGCGTTTCAAAAGAAAAAGACGTATTTATAAGTCATAAATTAATGTATAAATTCGTAAAATTGAGTTTTTGCATTATAATGAACTCCTTCACTCTTCTGATTCTTCAAAACTTAAAGTAAACACCACAGGGGGGGGGGGGAAATTTGACGTTTAATGACATGTATTATGCAAAAAAAAAAAAAAAAAAAAAAAAAAACTGTAATATATCTGGAATTTGAAATCTAGCTTTGAATGTTAAAATCGTAAAACTATGATTAATCTTTCTTGAAACATTCAAATATTTATAGAAAAGAATATAAAAAATCTCTTTTGAAATCAGCACACCGATGATTTTTCCTAAAACTTTAAACTGTTAAAATATGCTCCATTTTTCAATAAGAGAAATTATACCACTACAATTTACACCAATCTTACAAAATTCGAATAATTTTCTGTATTTTTGTTTCCTTATCTCTATAAGTAATGCATGAGTCAATGGAGAATCTAAAAATATAAGAATAAAGTTATAGCAGTTGTACAATAAATTTTAATCGAAACACCATGTACAGAGCAGAGGATGAAAAGAGAGAAAAGTGAATGATTTTTCATTTGAATTCTTTAGTCATTGACGGGGTTCGGGAAATTTGAAGAAAAATAATAATTCTCATCCACTGTTCAAATTTAGATTCATTGCGCTGTTCGCTAGTACTTAAGGGAAAAAAAAAAAAAAAAAAAAAAAACGAGTTGAAGACGTGAAACTAATGATAAATATAGTTGAATGAAATATATAGAGAAAATTATAACAATACAAATAATATAATAGTTTAAATAATTATAAAACTATAAATAATTTAATAGCTTAAATATTTATAAAATAATAAATAACATAATAATTTATAAAAATATATATATATAATAGTTTAGAGAGCTACACAATTAAAATTGGTATCCAATAATGTTATGCTATTACAAGTGATGGCGTTCTAGTACAAGTGTGTTCTAAGTTATAAGTTCATTTTTATATTTACTTAATCAGCATGTCCATCTACACTGTTAAAAATTTCAACAGAAAACTCTGTGTAATCTATTATCTTAAGTAAAATTACAGAGAAAAATAAACGGAGATGTTAAAAAACTTATTTTATGCATTCATTTTAATAACTAATGTTATTTAAATTAATTATTGGTGAGAATATATTTCGGACTTGGAATGCTTTTTCTAAAGTAGGAACAGTCATTTTTAATTTTAATTAAAAAATTAAATAATAAAATTACGTAAAAATACAGAATAAAGATTGAGTTTCTCCCTTATTCACTTTTAACTAAGAATTACTGTAAATTTACAGAAATTTTTAACAGTGTAGATTTTAAAGCTTTTAAAAAACGCTCAGATAAACAGCGAAATTTAAATACTTTCAGAAAAAAAAAAAAAAAAAAAAAAAAAAACTTGTTAGACGGTAATATTTAAAAAATATATATATATATATATATATATATTAGGAATTATAAATCAATATATAAATTCGTAAAATTGAGAATCATATCATAATGTACTTTTTCACCACCTTGGTCGATTTAAAACTTTTTGAAGTATTATACAATTACCAGGGGAGAAAAAAAAAAAAAAAAAAGAGAGAGAGAGAGAGATTAATGCATGGGTCGCATTGTTCCTATATTTTTACGTGCGTTTTAATATATTGTTACCGCTATTTCATAACCATATAGTATTTATTTTCAATAATGCATAGCATTAAAACCTTTAAAATTTTCCCTTTAGAATAGTGGTGGCAATATAATAAAATACATGTAAAAAATCTGGTGTGAAACAACCACACGACTTCCATTACGCACTATTACACATATTATATGCATTTTTGAGAGATAATGCGATCAGAAAACATAAAAGTGAACTAAAGATAAAATCGTTAGAGCCGTTTTTGAGATACCAACTTTTACAAAAAATCAATTATTGACCGGAAAACAATAATTACATACAAAAGGATATTTAAAAGGGAGTTAATATGGCGAGTTTGAAAAAAAATCCGTACTGCTGTTTTTAAAGGAACGCCCTTGAGAGACCTGAAATTGAGCTATTTATACAGGACGCCTATCAATTTTTCTGAACTAACCAGCTGTATCATTCGAAAGGACATCTAATAGAGTGTTTATATAGCAAATTTGAAGAAAATCGTTAGAGCCGTTTTTGAGATACGGACTTACGGTCCCACTTCCTGTTTCCGATGTCCCACTTCCGGTTAAACTCAATTATTGACAGGAAAACAATAATTACATACAAAAGTATATTTAAAAGTGAGTTAAAATGGCGAGTTTGAAAAAAATCCGTACAACCGTTTTTAAAGGAACGCCTTTGCGAGCCCTGAAATTGAGCTATTTATACAGGACGCCTATCAATTTTCCTGAACTAACCAACTGTATCATTCGAAAGGACATCTAATAGAGTGTTTATATAGCAAATTTGAAGAAAATCGTTAGAGCCGTTTTTGAGATACGGACTTACGGTCCCACTTCCGGTTTCCGATGTCCCACTTCCGGTTAAACTCAATTATTGACAGGAAAACAATAATTACATACAAAAGTATATTTAACAGTGAGTTAAAATGGCGAGTTTGAAAAAAATCCGTATAACCGTTTTTAAAGGAACGCCTTTGCGAGCCCTCAAATTGAACTATTTATACAGGACGCCTATCAATTTTCCTGAACTAACCAACTGTATCATTCGAAAGGACATCTAATAGAGTGTTTATATAGCAAGTTTGAAGAAAATCGTTAGAGCCGTTTTTGAGATACGGACTTACGGTCCCACTTCCGGTTTCCGATGTCCCACTTCCGGTTTTTCAATTTTCGCCAAAATTTGGAAATTTCATCTGTAGACCAGACGTATTTCAATTCTAAAGTTTCGTAGCTCTATCTTTATTAGTTTCTGAGCTATAATAGCCAGAAGATTCTCCACATACATACATACACACACACACACACACATACATACACACTGACCAATTGCCAAAAACCACTTTTTTGGACTCAGGGGACCTTAAAACGTGTAAATCAGGTGAAAACCCGATATCGAATTTTCAGACCGAATACAATACTTCCATTACCTACGGTAGTAGGGTAATGGAAGTAAAAATATCGGGACACTGCGACCCCTGTATTAATGGCACGCATTATGTAACGAAGCTGCAATTTAGAAAGGGATATTTTACATAAAGCAAAGAAAGAAAGAATAAATTTAGTTTTAAAAAATAAATGATTCCAGAATTTCGAATCTAGATTTGAAAGCAAATATCATAAAACCACGGTTGCTCTTTCCTGAAACCTCCAAATATTTATGGTAAAGTACATAAAATATCTCTTTTTTAAAATCAGAATAGATCAATGATTTTTCAACTTTAAACTCTTAAAATGTGCTTCATTTTTCAACAAGAAAAATTATACCACTACAATTCACATCAATCTTACAAAATTGGAGACATTTTGCGCTGCTATCGCAAATCTTTGTTTCCGTATATCTATAAGTAAATGCATGAATAAACGGAGAAGCCAAAAGTGCAAGAGAAAATTTAGCAATTCTATATCTCACTTTTTGTACTCAATAAATTTTTATTGAAATACAATGTACATAGCAGAGTGAAAAGAGTGAAAAGCGAACCGAGAAATGATTTTTCGTTTGAATTCTTTCAGTCATTGATGTAGCTCAGGAAATTTAAAGAAGTGCAAGAAAAAGACCACTTCTCAACCATTGTTAAAATTTAGATTCATTTGTCCTTTTCGGGAGTCCTTCTAAAATAAAAAAATGCGAATTTAAGATACGAATTTTTCTATACTAATAGATATAGCCCGACAAAAAAGTTCCGTCGGATATGTAAAATAAGCGGGTTCGGTCTAGTTCTATTTCCAAGTAAAATAAAAACAAATAATCATAATTTGTCTTCTAAGAGAAAGTAGATTACAGACATTTAATATTATTATGGATATAAAAAGGCAGAAAAATAATTAAGTCTATATTAAATTCATTTATTTATCGCATGTATGCTTGATATTTATTTTTCTCGAAAAGAATGCACGAGAATCTAACCTCACTGTAGCAACTCTTACTGTAGTAATTCTCACAGTAGCAACAACAACACACGAAATCGTATGTCGCCCCTAATATGCATAAATAAAAATTAAGAATAAGAATTGAGGTTCTAAATCAATTATTAAAAATAAATTATATATATTAATTTTATACTTATTTTTTCCTTTTGCTTCCAAGGGTGTAGCACGTATTTTTTACCCCTGAAGAAGAAAGGACACGTCCTTTCGAAACCGGCAGTGCTTACATTTATTTTATGGTGTGTGAAGAAGTTTTGAAGTTTAAATAACAAAACTGATTATTAGTTCCATTAATTTCTTTTATTTTTATTTTTATGTAAGAATCAGTCAGTAACAGCCATGAATCCATATTCACAACTTATTAAGGCCCCTTCTCAAAAAATGGACGCATAGATCTTGTGTTTACACGTGTAACTATTTCTTTTATACTTAATTGTTGGTGAAATAAATAATACATACTAAATGCAAATAACAAATTACGGGAAAAAAAAAACAAACAAAAAAAACAAACAAACATGGAATATATACAGAAATAAAGGTATGTTTCTTATTCGCTACAATATGTATCTTACCGAAACATAATTAAGGATAAAAATGGTCAGAATGTTTGAGTGCAAACATTAAAGCAAAACTATAAAACAATTTAATCTTGTAAAACAAGAATCAAAAGCAAAACTGTAGGATAAATTCAGCTTCAAAAGCAAAACCGTATGATGCTCATGATAATTAGAATTTTCTCAGACTGTCCAGGATGTATTCGGTTTGTTTCGTGGGACTTTTTGGCAGGATCTTTTTTTCGTTTCATTACCACTCACCCCTCCAGCTTTTTTTTTTTTCTGTGTGTGTGTGTGACAACGAACGACAACTTGAATGCACACCATTTCCTTTTCTAAAGACTTCTCTCTCTAACTTCAAACAGTAAACGTCTGTAATTCAAGCAATTATTTTATCTACTCAAGGAGTACGAAACAGATAATCGTAGCTAATCATGTCAGCATTTTGGTTGAGGACTCGGCTTTACAAAATAAAGTAAAGATCCCATACAATATGAAGATTCTTAGGTTATTTAATTCCCCCATGTGAATGACTGCAACAATCATCAAATTGATATAGAGCGCAGATTATGATGGCGAACACTTTATATCTGAATTAATAAAAATTCTGAACAAAGACAATGAGTGCTATCGATAATGACTAACGATCATAAAGTAATTTTCCAAATTAAAGCCGTGGGAAAGTCGTAAATATAGTAGAATTTTCCCAGGCATAGCACTATTTTGATACAATTAAACAGGTTTAATACGGAAATTTTAACAATGAATTAAAGTACACTATAATCTTTTGCTCAAAGTTTTTCTCATTTTAAAATTAATTATTTGTAAGTCAGAGAAATAGCTACAATTCACACATTTTGTAATTTAACTTAACAGAGGAAGAAATAAAATTTTTTTTGAAAATTTCTCTCATTCTCTATGCATATATACATGTATGTGTGTGTGTAGAGAGAGAAAGAGATAAGAAGAAGAAAAAGAAGCTTCCAAAAGTATCAAGATTTTACTTAAAACTGGTTAACAATAAGATTATATATTAAAACTTAAGATTAAAAAGCAAATTAATAATTAAAAAAAAATCTGTGGTAAAAACAATCCATTGCAGACGAAGAGGTAGTTCCACTTTTTTGATATCGATATCTATATTTACTTATTTATCTATAACTATATGTATCTCTATACTGTGCATTTTCGACAACTGACTTTAATGAATTTTTACATTATATGATTAAAAAAAAAAAAAAAAAAACTTAAATTAGCATTACAATTTTTATTCAAATAATCAATCTACTTTATTTACAGAAATTAATTTGCATTTTGGAATAATCTCGAATAATTAAAATTTACTTGAAATTATAGCGGAATATATTGCACGTAGTGCAAAAAATTTTACCATTTTTAAACCACGTATTGAAGATTTTATTTTATTTTTATTTATTTTTAATTTTACTTTTTCAGTAAAAAAAAAATCATTTTTTCCTTACTTGGAGATTAATCACCCGAATAAAAGATTCATAAAAGAGAATAAGCTTAAAGGGCGGAAAAAAGTTTTTTTGTTATGTTTTAAATTGTAACACTTTTAAATTAACTTCTTACACACACACACACACACACACAAAAAAAAAAAAAAAAAAAAAAAAAAAAAACCCTGCAATACAAAGCAAAATACTGATAAAAACATCAAGTATTTCTTAAGTTAATTACAGTTAAAACACAAAGCAGTGAAATTTATTTAGTATATTTCGTAATTTTTTTCCCCATCAAAAATGTTTTATTTGCAATACACTAGAGAAATCCGAAAAATTCTTTAGTTAACCAACTAATTTATTTTTTCTCAGTCAGGAATGCATTTTCTAAAGAATAAGTAAAAAGAAAATTTCCTTGTATTGCTTAATGCTAATAAAAAAATCATAATAAATAATGCTTCTAGTCTATACAGGCTTCCTCAGATGCATTAAGTTGCATAAATTTATCATTACATAAATGGATTCGCGGTGAACATTAACAAAAGAATAAAAAGTAAGATCTGGAAAATAACTAACTTTTAACAGATGCTCTCTCATAATCATAATAAATGATAATGGTAAAGATATAAGCCATTTTATTATTAAACTTTTGATTTTTCCTATTTCCGAAAACTAGTTTTGATATCAACATTTTGTAAATATATATAACTAACGGCTATCCGTGACTTTTTTCATACAAAAATTTAACAAAGATAATCCATTAATTAAGTAGAATTTCCACCTATGATAATAAAAATTAAAAATAACCTATCTGCTAAGCAAAACTTAAACACATAAAAGGAAAATAGTTTTCTGGATTGGATTTTTAGTTAAGTGTTTGAAAGTGGAAATTGAACATAATTGTACATGTAAAACAATTCCAATATTTAACTGCATAACTATACATATAATTGTATTCTGAGCAATATTAAACATGTTGAAAAGCGAAGAAATATGTGTATCAATATAAGTATGTATTTGACTTTTTATAATCATAATTTCGTGCGTAGTTACATTAGTCGTAACCATAGCGGCAACTTCCGCAACAAAAACTTCTTTTTACACTGATTTTTAGTTCTACTCTTTAACTACATTTTTTGCGACCATGGAAGCCTCTGTGCAAGTGCGGACTCAACGAGTCCACTAGTAAAATAGGGGAGACAAGCTTTTCGTTGAGAGAAAATAAGCGATAAGGGAATACCGAATAACTAGATGTTTACTAAATTCAAACCTGTTGGTCAACTTGGAAACCCTCCAAGATTTTCGACTCGTCCTCACTGCTAGGCGTAAGAAACCTGGTTACACTATATATATCGTTTAAAAATAAATAAATGCAAACAAATATATTGTTGCAATGGATTAAACAAACATCTTCCCTTTTTCAATTAGGCTATTGCAGAAAAACTAGATTTACAGTCAAAGAAGAAATAAAAGGGAATTTCATTGATTTCAATTAAGGCAACGAGATTCCTATTTAATAAAAATATTTAACGCTGTTGGCTTTTGTGGAACAAGTAACTGTTCTATCGGACTGTTTCCAGAATATTCGTTGAATAGTGACTTTTGCGAGACAAGTGAGAGCTTTATTGGACTGTTTCGAGAATATTTATTGACTTGACAGTCTTATTGGACTGTTTCGAGAATATTTATTGAATTGACAGTTTTATTGGACTGTTTCGAGAATATTCGCTGCATTGACAGTTTTATTGGACTGTTTCGAGGATATTTATTGAATTGACAGTTTTATTGGACTGTTTCGAGGATATTTTTTGAATCGACAGTTTTATTGGACTGTTTCGAGGATATTTATTGAATTGACAGTTTTATTGGACTGTTTCGAGAATATTTATTGAATTGACAGTTTTATTGGACTGTTTCGAGAATATTTATTGAATTGACAGTTTTATTGGACTGTTTCGAGAATATTCGTTGCATTGACAGTTTTAAGAATGTAAGTTAAACAAGATGCATTCATAGACTAGAATCTACCTGTTTCTGTACGAGCTACTTTTTTCACGCACGATAGTTGACATTTTCGTTAACAATATCATCATCATCCCCCCTTTCTCGCTCTCCTTTTTAACACGTTTTTATTAGCTTCACCTGTACGTATGTTTGTATGTATAATGTATGTTTGTAACCGCTCTGGGAGCAAACAAAAAATCTATATTGTAAAAAAAGACTTTCCCTACGTGAACGCTGTGGCTGTGAGGTAAAACTCCGCGCTACGAACCTAAAGGTCTAGCGTTCGAGCCCAGTCAGGGGAGTTTTTTTTTTAATGTTTTTTTTTTAATTCTAAATTATTTTAATTAAAGATTTAAATGTATGTAAATATTATGGTGTGTCACTCACACGATTTTCTCTTACTCTGCATTTTAATACTAACATAGATATTTAGTGCTTTTTAGTTCACATTTCTATAAAAGCGTGTTCTTTAATTTTTTAAAACTATAATATTGTTTTAATTATTGTTATATGACACCAATTTAAAGAAATGTTTTTTCACATGCAAATGCATATATTACTTCTTAACCATAAGATTTTCCAGAGGAAAAAAAAATTCTTAAATATCATTAAAAAAATATTTCAAAATTCAAGAGGGAGCAGTTTTGATTTACTACACTGAATTACTTTTTCATCTCATCCATGCAATTAAGTTTCTAAAATTAATTTCTTTCATAGTAAAAAAAAAAAAAAAAGATTGGGTTTACACTAGATAAGTGCAGTTAACTTATCACATTACAGTCATTAAGATAATGATAGCGTCATTACAATTCCTGCGTTATGAACGATGAATTCATATGCTGTAATTTAAAATTTGCAGCTCTTAGAACTTCAAAAATGATTATATTTAGGAAGTTGTTGATTTTTGTCATAGTAATAATTTGCTATGTTTTTTATTCCAGATTTTAAAAGTATCAAATAATAACAATTATCAAAAAATATGATCAATATCAAACAATAAATCCACAAAATTATCTTCGGAAGATTAGTGATACGGCATTAAATTATGCGTCGTCTCTAATAATCACTGTAAAAATAACACTATATATAGTGTGAATATAACAATATATATTTATATTTAATAGGTTTTTTTTATTTCTGTTCAGAACAGTTTAAATTAATGCACAATAAATTTATTTTAAAAACACGAACCTAAAGGAAAAAAAAAAAAAAAAAAAAAAAAAAAGAAAGTAAGAAAGAAAGGAAAAAAAAACACACACAAAAAAAAAAAACACTTTATTTTAGAATAACAAAAATATTTTTGGAGTTTAAGAATGGAACTATTTTTCTTTTGTTTTTCTTGTATAATCTGGTTTAAAAAAAAAAAAAAAAAAAAAACTCAAATAAATTAATGTAGTAATAATGGTGAATTTCCTGAAAGCGTGCTTTATTTTTATTTTTTTTTAAATAAATGAGAAAAGAAAATACAAGTTTTTTTCGGTTACTTTTATTGAATTGAAAATATATATATATATATATATATATATATATGAAACAAAATAAATAGAAAGGATTAAAGTTCAGAATTAATAAATGTGAAACAAAAACATTGAAAATAACCCCTCCCCCTATACATACATATTGCTAAATTACTGATTAAGATAAATATCTGTGGTATATAAGATAGGTATATAAATACATATGGTATATAAGATAAATATCTTAAAAAAAAAAAAAAAGAAAGAAAGAAAAGAAAAAGAAAGAAACATCAAGTTAAAACCACCAAAAATAAAAAGCACAATTCATACATACTGCAGTTTCGGGAGCTTTAAGCATACCGTCATTATTACAGAATAACAAGGATTCCTACCGCTCGTAAATATATCATGGAAGTGGATTCTAAAGATAGATGAACCAGCTAATGGAATTGAAAGGATTGAGACGGCTTAGCGGTTAGCCATTAAGAAAATGGAAAAACTGTGTAAGAGATCCACAAATGAAAATTAAGAGAATCTAGATTTTATACAGTATTTCTAATAACAAGACGACAGAAGGGGACAATCAAGTCAGAACAACATTTTAATGAATTTTATAATTATGGAAATCTTAATTATTTCGACGCGAAAGGATTATTCCGAGTTTTTGCAATTTAAGGTGTTTGGTTACAAAGTTTTTATTTAACATTATCGGCACAATTCACTTTATTAATTTGAAAACAATAAAACTTCATGGTTATTCTCTGGCGTCTAATGTAAGATTTAAAATAAGTAAAAGAAATTACTTGAGTTTTAGTCGCATTAACACATTCGCGACCGCTGACGTGAATTCGCGTCATTTCAAGAATTTCTATGAAGCAATACTTCAGTATTATTTCGATTAGAGTATCAATTCTTTGATAGTATTATAGGTTCGTTCAAATATTATATATAACTGATCTTCATTCCAAGCTTCAAGTAATTACAAGAGTAACATTTCAAAACATTACATTCAGCTGTTATCCACGTTTAAACATCAAAAGTTTCCGGCAACTAGCTTTAGTTTACATCAATATTCCCCGGCAATCAGTTTTAGAAATGGTAAAAGTATGCCGGTCGCGAAAGTGTTAAAAGCTGCATACTGAAAGTATTTTCTCTCTTATAATGCTATAATATGTTCAGAAATTATAAAAAGAATACTGAATATTGATATGTACTATAATAATATACATTGTAATTGTTTTCCTTGCTTATTCTCTGATAACTTTGATTTACACAGTTTAAACATTTTTTTTTTTTTTTAAATAAAACTGCTTCCCAATAATTTGTTTTATTAAATGAAGTGTCACGCCAGAGGTGACTTGAGTGTTTTAGGAAAAAACAGTTTCGTCACGCCAGAGGTGACCTTTTAGTGCAAAGAGTTAAAACGTGAATTAATTGCTAATTGCTTTTGCCAAAATAAAGGTTTGTGGCCAATGTAACATTTTCCCAACCTCATAAAATGGTAATTTAAGTGTCAAAATTACTCATTTGAAATTACTTAATTTGAAACTTACAAACTTACAATCTTATACTTATATGTTTTTAAGCTGAAAATGTGAGGAGCGAGTGGGTTTTACTTCGCATTAGCGAAACACTATGGGGATTGATGGCGGTCTTAACGGCCCTCTTCACTTACCGCCGCCGGAAGCCGGGGCCAATGTTATTCTATGGGGAAATTTTCTTTACAAATAACTTATTAACTAATACATATTTTTAAATTCTGTTTTCACAATCAGAAAATTCCCATCTGTTAAATTGACGGACCTTTTTTAAAAATGTATTTTTTTTAATTTTTAATATTTTATTTTGAAATTGAAAAATGAAAAAATTTCACATATTGAAAATTCGTATTTTGCAGCATCAAAATAAAATATAAAAAATTTAAAAAATAATTTTTTAAAAAAGACCCGTCAATTTAACAGCTGGAAATTTTCAGAATGTGAAAACAGAATTTAAAAATATGTATTAGTTAATAAGTTATTTGTAAAGAAAAATTTCCCATAGAATAACATTAGCTTCAGCTTTCGGAGGCGGTGAGTGAAGAGGGCCCTTAAGCTCACCAATAAGAATAGTCCGGAAACATGCTATTACAATTTTGATCCTCCACGGAGGCGATGACTCTCCCGCGAACCCCAGATGTATAATTTTGGATGGGAACATGGATGAAGAATGTGAGGATTAATTTTTATCTGCCATAAATGCCGATTTCGTCCGAAATTGATATTAGAATAACAATAACATTATCATGAGTACGTCACTTCAACCCTGTATATGTCTCTTGTAAAAATTTCATCTTCGAATCTGTTAATTTCTCCTTATATGAAATAAAATATAGCTTAGATACTATTTATCAGCATTATGTACTCTGTAATATTAATTATAATATTGCTATTTTTATTTTTATTACAATTATTTTTTAAGTAGAGTATAATTTTAATTCAAAAATTGGTTGCAGTTACAGTTAATATGAATTTTATTATTATTTTTCTCTAACGTATAAATTTCTATGGAATGACACTCTATTGTTAATAAATATGCAGTTAAATTGAAGAATAATCTGCATGTTGACTAATTGATATATTTTTTTTCTTTGTGACTTTTTAACAGTTGAAAATAATAGTTACAAATAATAGTTACTCTGGCTCTAATAACAGAACTGCAAAACTTTTCGTAAATAGATTTATCATTTGCCAACAACTAACTTCTTTTCCCCCCGGAAAGTTTAAAAAAAAAAAAAAACCAAACAAAATAAAATTTAAAAATAAAAAGACAGAATGCAAAATACTAAAAAATTCTACCTTCATATAAAAACAAAACAAAAAATACAAAATAAAAATAAAAAATTGCAAAACTTTCCTATAGATGTTTTCATTTATTTTCCTTGCCAACTATTACAATGCTCGCCAATTCTTTTGAGGATAAAAGAAGAGGTTGCATTTTGTGGTTTAAATTGAATTTCCGACATCACTGAGGTAGAGAAAAGGAAGCTTTCAACAAATTTACATGCTTTTTGAAACAATTTTCTGCCTTTACTATTTAGAAAAAGGAAGTAGTCATAAACGAAAAAAAATTCTTGGAATAAAATGAAGTCAAGACTATTTTTGTTGCCTATATCCCAAATGAGGTTAAAAATTACATTTACCTTTTGAATAGAGTATAATCTAATAATAACTTAAGTTTTAAACAATTTAACAATAAACTGATGCATGTAAGGCATTTAACTAATAGATAATTAACAAAGAAGCCGTTTAAAGGAACATTTATTGTATTATCCTTTTCTTTGTAATTAGAACTTCGAAATAAATCTTGCATATGCAAGATTCTAACAAAGCACGAAATTAAGTTTAAGCTATCTTTCTTCTAATTCTTTATATATATATATATATATATAATACATGCATTTTCGTAAAAAAGAAATGAAATAAAAAGAAATAAATAATAATAACCCACATGAATGGCAAAGGGTTATTATATTTGCGTGTCAAATTGACAAAGATATATAATATATTATTTAATAAAATACATCATGCAGGGTGCTCTTAAACTAGTTAGGAAAATTAGTGGGCTGATAATACCCATAAAACGAATTACAATTACAAAGGAACGAAATTATGGTACATGTATTCTGAATGTTGGTTACGCAAAATTTAAAGACGCGTCCAAAAAATACGTCTCATCATTTCTGGGTCATTTCTGTCCTGTTTAACCTTAACACAGCAGAGAAGAAATATATGAATTAAAAACACAATTAAGTACATGACTAATCGGCAGATAAACGTTTAATATACGGTCAAATATATGGAATAGAAAGATTATATTCAGAGATATATCTACAATATGCTATATTTCATATCTCTGTGCCTTCATCACTGTGCGTAGAGAAATGCAAGAAACAGATACGTTCTCTGTCGCAAAGAGAATAGCAGAACATTCGCGAAGCACGCAAGTAACGTAAACGGAAGAGCATTTCTTCGTGATAGCAATGTTTAAAATTTATAACAATGCTTACTACAAATATATGAGTAGTGACATCTGAACATGGTGCTTTCTACAATATAATCAGGGATGTTGTAAATAACATGCACATGCACCAATTTCACGTTCAAAATATCCAATCTTTAAAAGTAGAGGACTATCTACTCCGGCTATAGTTTATGAAGTTTGCTACAGAAGAGCTAAGAAGTTTGTTAATGCTTATGAAGTATGTTAACAGAAGTTTGCTAACAATCCGCCATTGTTAGCAGTTTCAAGTGTATGGTATTCACAGATGAAGCTTCATTTACCAATGTAGCCATTTTCCAAACTTCGAAACAAATACGTCTAGGTTTTAAGCCATTCCTACGCAGAGATTTACCATCAACATATGAACTGTCTTGTCTTTTACTGGCAGTACCTTATTTATTATAAGAATGTCTATCCGTGCTTACAGGAAGTGGTGATTTTTGGAATATTTGTTCATTGTTCTGCAACTACATCCCCCCCCCCCATCCTAATGATGGATTCTCAGAATGAGACTGTTACAGACTATAGCCGGTACAATGTAGACGCAAATTCGCATAATATGTTACGTCACAGCAGCCAAACTGTAACAGAATTTCAATTATATAAATACTATATGATTTTATCTTAAAACAAAATACATACCTACTTTCTTCAGAAAATAAAATATGAAAAGTATATGCTTATTACTTAAAATCTAAATCTATGGAATAAGGACAAATATAAAATATTGTAACTAAATAAATAATAAATATGTTCTTAAAAATATATCTGAAACAAATAGTAGCATTGTCTGTCGAAATATTCTAAACCATATATATAGTACGTACTAAGAAATATTCAACGTAACAAAGTTTTATTTCTTGAATCAAAAGAAACAATTCTATTTAAGAATAAATGCAAACGCTTGAATAAAAAAGTAAATCAAGATTCTAACGAAAGCCTCTAAATCTATTTAAAGTAAGTTATTTACTGTGGCGGTTATTTACTTTTTTCCAAAGCACAAGTTACAAGCCAACTAGCATTCAAAAGACAGTTTCAAGAATAAACATTTGATTAGATCTTAAGACAGTAAAATGTTAGATTTTCAAAAAGCTTTTCAAACATTTGTAAGACATGAAAGACACAAGTTAAAATTTAGAAGCGAATATATTAATATTTTTATTCATACATATATAAAAAAAAAAAGAAAGAAAGAAAGAAAGAAAATTTTGCAGTGTACAATAAATGAATGGAAGAATAAAAAGTTATATTAGCGAGATGTGGTAGTTTTCTCTTTATATTTTACTTACAGAATTATTAATGATTTTTGTTTTTAAGCATATTTAAATTATTATTTTTGAATTTTTTCAGTAACTTATGTATTTTGTTTTCTTGTACAATCTTTCTGAAATGTATGTATTTCCCTCTAGATTTTTACGGATTAGAATCTGTAGAAAAAATGGATGAATACGGCGGATAAATTAATCCTTGTAGCTTGCTGAAACAACTGCTGTTTTCTCATTAAAGAAGTAAATACGGTCGTGATCGTGATTGGAGTTCTGCATCGGGTCAGGTTTCCACGTTTACTCGCGGGTTACCCGCTCTGCGGGTCGGGTGTGGGCCTAGTTTTTATTAATTTATGATCCGTGGTTCAACCCGCGAGTTAACCAGCAAAATAATTTCTTTGAAGTACTTATGATTTTTTTTTTGTAAAAATGAATATAACCTTTTAATTGTTCAGATTCAATAACATTATTTTTCTTTATAGCAATTCAAAGCAACATGACCCATAACATGAGTTTAAATCAACTGCAGAAATATTAATACTTAACGTATAAAACTTTATATGCGAAAATTATTTGTCTTTCAACGTAGATTTGTTTCCTCATTTTACTTCTATATGCTGTCAAACTATTTAAAATAGCACATTTTTTAAATGTAAGTTTTATTGCATTTGAAATTTTGTTATAATAAAAACTGATTTTTTTTTTTTTTTTAAATAATTAAACTAGTGATTTTTAATATAATTATAATTATATACTAGTAAATTTTTATTCAATATTTAATTCTATGAAAGATCTACTTAAAATTATAACTGCATTTTGTATAATAGAATTTTAATTCACTTTTTTAACAGATAACATAACATAATATTTCTTAACATTTTTATAACACAAGTTTAGCATTACTTTCCTGCGGGGGTCGCGGGTCAGAGGATGCGGATTCGGGTCGAGTTGCGGGTTGGGTGAGGGTAAAGTTTGATTTACCCGCGCAGGCCTATAGCCGTGATACTTTATTAGACAGTTATATCGTTTTCTTATTATTTATAGCTGTTTTTCTTCAGCGCTGCTTTGTAATGATTTCTGATGATAGCTTTTATTGAAATTAATCGCATGCTAAAAAATAAAATAAAATAAACTTGTTTTATCACAATTATCTTGATTTGATTTATAATGTTTATCTTTTATGACGCCAGATGGCGCAAGCACACATCTAATACGTAGAAATTTAAAAATAAACAATGTGTAACTGAAAGATGTGATTAAACTCCAATTTCTTGAAAATTATCACTATATTAATAAATTAAAAACACATTAAAATAGTGAAGTTAGTTATTAATGTAATTGCTCATTTGTAGAACTTTTATCGATTGATCAGGATAGGTCTCGATATTAACTTTTCTTTTTAGAATAGTTCTGTTGGCAACGTGTTATATGTTACTCTATGAGATTAGAGTCCGCATGACATGTGGATAAATATTATAATTTTTTTAAATCTTGATTCATTGTCATGTTTTGTTAATGATTTGTTGAAATTTAATTCATTCCTTTTTAATTTGGGTTTTGTTGCAAGATAGGAACATGAACTGTATATTTGGCTATAATTAGCTACACAGTTTTCCGAAATCTTGCGATCTCTCTGCTATAGTAAAAATACATGTTCTTTAAGAGTGAATATGTCTATTTTTGAGCATTTCTTATTCCAATTTTCATTTTCAATAATCTTTTCTCATACTTTTTTTTTTTTTTTTTTTTTTTTTTTTTAATAAAATTATTGGTTTACATTTGATAACTTTCTTGAATTTCGTCTAAAAATCACACTTTGCTGGTTTTAGTGTTATGGTCTTAAATGATAACATTAGCCTAAGTAATTTATAATGCATTTATCTATTAATTGATACTGTAAATATAGAAAAAAATATATATACTAACATTTAAATTGAATTATAATAACTTTTATGTGTGTGTTGTTGGTATTATCATGTATCTATTAATTGCTAAATTTTATAAAGTTATTAAATTCTTCATTATATATATATTTAAAGGATTGTATAATGGAATGAGTTTTATTCCTATTCAACTGACTACATATTATCCCTATTTTAAATTTTGTAGAAATTTTGTAGCTTACTTCAGTTATACTAGTTTTTTTTCTGCTCGGTTTCTCTTATTACAATTGGACGCTGGTAACTTAAAAAAAGAAAGAACAGAAAAGGAAACTGTAGCTTAATTAAACAAGAGAATTAAATAATGGGAACCTCCTTAAAAAAATTTAGTGCACCTACCTTCTGCACGTTAAATTGATAACATGAGAATTAGCAGAAATAATTTTCAGCATTTGATTTGAATATTTCGAATATTACAAAACTTTCTGTTAATATTAATTACTTTAAACTATTAATTTCATTCATTTTAACTTCAAATAATAATCTTATGTGAAATTTCGGGTAGAAAAATTTTTAAATTATTCCTGAAAACGGAAATTTTTTTTTTAGGCATATACAGCTCAATTTCCCGAATATTACAAATTTATTTGTTTTGTACACTCATTTAAATTTTATTTGCATATTTTCATAAAATAATAAGGACACATCGACGGTGTTGCCATTTTTCTATATAGATATATGATTAATATATTATACTATCCTGTTTAATATTTTACTTTTAATTTAACAATATATTAAAAACGTTTATTCACACTTAAACTATAACATTAATCAGATCAATTAGTAAATATACCACTAAGAAATACTAATTAAGGAAAATATTCCATTTACAAAATTTAAAAGAGAAAGTTCAATTAATGAAACTTTTATCAATTAACAAAATTTATCAAATAAAAAAAAAGAAACCCGAAAAATTAGACCCATCTGAGAATTTTTAAAAATAAAAATAAATAAATTCTTGAAGTGTCTATGAGTCATCATTTTTATGTTTTGGATTATTTTTAATAAAATGCCGACTTTGCAGTGTAGGAAATGCAAATGCTCGAGTATGGAGAAAAAGAAATAAGTACTTAAAAAATTACAGTCTTTAAAGAGCTCTAGCGAAGAAATGCATATTCAAGATTTCTTCTTGAATTAAAATTTATGAAAGTCTTACATCTAGAAGTCTGAATAAGCAAGCAAGGCGTTTTATTACTGTAAGTTATAATAACTTTCAGATGATGCTACGTAAGACGAGTTAATTTAAAATATGAAAAGTTTTTTTTTTTTTTTTTTTTTTTTTTTTTTTTTAAACAATTGAAATGAAATATAAATAAAAAGTCGAATTTACAAATAAAAAATACATAAGTTAATTAGTAAACAGGTTTACATTACGGTATTTGTAGAAACTGCAACTCTACAGATATCTAAAATTGTAATTAGCTTGTCAGTATTACAGAAGATTATATCTGAACAAATATGCAACTTCTGTTAATAAATCTATTCTTGTATACATAACTTTAATATTACTAAGTTATTCAACATTTTAAAATAAAAGGTTTTTCACATTGCAGAAAAGTGTGCTAAATTTTATATAATCAATAAGCAGTTATCTGCGACGCATTTTTACTTTTAAATGTTTCTGAATTCAGTAAATAAAACTCTGCTGTAATATTTTCTTCACTAATTAGCTTGAAATAATTAATATTGTAACCTGTTTAATACGAATACTTAGCCTTTTGTAAATTTTAAAATTATTGTTCTCTCTCCCATTGTAATTGGCAGATGACATTTTTTTTTTTTTTTTTTTGTTCTTTTTTAAGTCAGTTGACATTTCGTTCTAGAAGAACGCTGAGGCACTAACGCAATCGGAAGAATAATATTTTTTTACTGTTTTAGTCAGTATGACATCTGACGCAGTTCACATTGTTTTATAGAGAAAGTCTCGCATATGCGAGTATAGAATATGCTCTAATGTGTAACCAAGAACAAGAAGTATCAACACTGTTATTTTTAGCGTTCATTTTTGTAAAATGTCCAGTGTAGTTTTTAAGTGTTGTCCATTAAACGATATTTGTCATACAAGCTTTATTCTTCATCTGATCTCAGAATTTATTTAGTTAAGATGAGAGTTTCATAGGTTAATGTCTCGTACTCTACCGACTGTCCCAGTTATGGGTTAAATTATTTTTAGAGCCACGAATATAAGAATCATAGGAGGCAATTATTCAAGCTATAATTAGAGATAGATTTCAACAGCTAATTGACCTAAGTTAAGTCAAATATATAACTCAGATAATCAATTCCTCAAAAAATGCTTGTGAAACAAAAATTAAAATGTACTCTAAAAATAATTTCGTCTTTTATAAAGTAAAAGGACTAGGGGATTCAGTTTTCAAGTGAAACTGTCTCTCTTACGAACACTTCAAATAAAATATAAATAAATAAATAAAAACCACAAAGACCATAAAATGTTGACTTAACTAAATAAACCCTTCATGGCGTAAGACAACGTTTGAAAATTTGTAAGATGGATAAACACTGCTTTTCAACTTAACAAGTTTTTACGTTCTTATATTTAATAAAGAACGTTAAAAAAGTGGAAATAAATAAACAAATAAATAAAACTATTGCGAAAAGTTACTTCAAAACATGTTAAATAAAAATATAATTATACAAACACAGCTGGAAAAAAAAAAAAAAAAAAAAGGAGGCTTCTTAGAGTCTCTCTGAGAGAGAAAGAAACCACTAAATAAACATGTGAATAAACTTAAAATTTTTAAGAGTGTTAGATGCAACACGATAAACTTATTTATGCGATGACAGCTTTAAAAGGGAAAAATGGAAAAGATACTCTTTTATATTTACTCCATGAAGCATTCAATGAGAATGAGTCGACACTCTACGGTTTTTAACCTAACAATTTCTGACATTAAAGTCTGGCAATGCTTTTATATTTACAGTAAAAATTTTAATAAAGAATACAGCGAGCTTCTATCGATTACTTTGCATTTTTAGTGTAGTAAATATGAAGTTCTAAAAGGGGGAAAAAAATCAAACGATCTCTCTTTCATCTTATTTAAAGCAATAGAAAGTAAAAGAATTTCAGACGTTACGCAAGGAAAAAAGAAAGAAAAAAAAGAAAAGAAAAGAAACTTCCAATGATTTATGGCTCTTTTTTATTTTGTTCACTCCATAAGAAGCCTTCAGACTTAGCCGAGTTGGGTTGCTTACTAAGAAGATGAAATTGCACACTCATTATTTTATCAAAATGTGTTAAATTTTATTCACTAAATAACTAGTAAAAAAAAAAAAAAGAAAAGACGCTTAAGATTACATTTGCTAATTTAATTGTAAATTTAGTGCTGGGAGAAGTAGCAGCGACACTAAATAATGAACTTTAGGAAGGGGGGGGGGAAGAGAAATGATTGATAAATTGTAAATTAAATAACAAATAATTTCGTTTTCGCTTTTTTTTTTTTTTTTTTTCTTTTTTTAAATGAATACATTAACATTATTTGTTAAGCTTAGTCATAAATCTTTAATTTTTTTTTTAAACCAATAACGCAAGTCTTTTGCGAATAAACGCGAGACAAATTGTCTTATTTAACTTTATCATTATGTTGCAAAATAGGGACATATTTTTTAAAGGAAAGAAAATCCAAACAATCCTTGATACTTGTAAAATTTCATTTTTATCCTGAAGTAAACATATTTTGAAATGATATGTCACAGGCTGTAACCTCTCAGATTACGATATATATATATGTACATTTCAACATTTTAAAAATGCCTGGTGATCGCATGGCCCCCATATGATAATGATAGGGTTAAGTTATCTATCATTACCCAAGCCAATTTAAATTGGTTGTTAGCCAGTGCTACACAACTTCTTTTATATCAACCAGCATGATTTTCCTGTAAACACGGGAATGTTATTCAGTAAATTTTCCATTTAAAAATTAAATTGCTAGTACATAAGAACATTGGTAAATGAAAATATTAAAAACAGATGACTCATTTTTAAGCTACTTGCTAGAACGCATTTTAATCTTTAAAATTAAAGAAAAAATACACGACAGATTTTTACAAGACATACCTTGTTTGCAACATAAACATGTTTTAAAAATAATGCTTGAGAAATGTGTTCACGTGTTTCAAAGGAATAAATTATTTTTCTCAAGGATGGTAAATACCTTCTTCTTTGTAGTAAGAGAGCGAAATAAAGTAACCAAGACTAAATTCTTTGACAAATAAATTTTAATAAACATCTTTTAACTCTGATTGTTATTTACAATAAAATTCTTAAAAAAATTAATTAACCACATGAGAGAATATAATGAACAGTGTATTAATGGTAATGTATGTTTTATGCAAAACATATATAAAATAAGAAGAGCAACGTCTAAGGGGAGTGTATTCGCCCGAATGTTCGCCATTTGGGCGACAAGCATCATATAATAATATTTATTTCCTACTGGAATATTTTAGAGAAAAAGTTTTAGTTTTCCTGAGAATACAAGCAATTTTGGATTTTAAATTTCTGTAACATATTCTGCAATGCAAACACTGAGTCTGAACGTATATTTTCTTTTGTCAACTGGTAATCAGATGCCGCTGATTAGTGATTACTTTTCTGCAGCCCGACCGCTACAGGTAACTGGCGCTGCTGTTGGCGGCGGACATTTTATAGTACAGTCGAAGCTCGTTAACATGAATACGCTTAACGTGAATTACTTTTAACATGAACTGTTTCCACAATCCCCGCCAAAATGAAGATTAGTGTAGTTATATATTAAGATTAGTAACTGATAGCTTGAAATACTGATAATATGAACAATTTTGTTGTTCACCTTGAGATTCTCGAGGTTAGACTGTATTAAGTTGTACAGCTTGTTCTATGCTACCAAATATACACTCATGTCCATAAATTAAGGATAATTCAGATTCACACTGAAATCGAACTTTAATGCAAAAATTTCACCTGTAGAAATACCACACACACCTTTAAGAATAATATGCAAATTATAGGAAGCCATCAGATGACACCAATATAATGTTACAATGACGAAAGTGTAAGAAAGGGTTAGATAAGGCATGGGAACAAAGAAGGCAAATTGTTCACAAGCATTCTGTGTGCCGCTCAGTGCCACAGCCGAATGGTTATGACACAGAAGACGCATACAGATAATTTTTTACGTGGTAGAATTATCGGCCGACTAGAATGTGGGCGTACTCAGATAGAAGTATCGGAGGAACTTAGAATCGCCCAAAGTGTCATCTCTAAGCTTTGGCATCAATTCCAAAATGTGGGAAATGCCAGTCGACGTTACAGTACTGGTCGGCCCCGAGTTACAATGTCGAATGACCACCGGCGTTTGGCAGTAACTGCCAAAATAAGCAGATAAAGCACAGCATCAGACCTGTCTCGTCAGCTGTCTGCAGCCAAGAGTGCCACAGTTTCAACACAAACCATGTATAGACGTTTGGGAGATATTTGTCTATATGCTCGCAGGTCTGTTAGATGTGTTCCACTCACGGCAACGCACTGAGCCAGCGGTTAACTTGGAGTAGAGAACATGCAATGTCGACAGCGGCACAGTGAGTTTGTGTGATGTTTTCCGACGAGTCCAGGTTTAGCTTGCAGTGGGATTCACGCCAGACTTTCATATTTAGAACGTCAGGAACCCATTACCACCAAAACAACATCATTAAACGACACCGTTATTGTGGGGCAGGAGTGCTCGTTTGTATGGGGGGGGGGGGGCACCAGAACAGATCTGCATGTTCAAATCGAAAGAATGATAAGCCAAATTTATCGGGTAATCATTCGGGAACAACATGTACGTTTGTTTAGGGGTGCCATGGGCTCAGAGTTTGTGTTTATGGATGACAATGCGCGTCCTCACCGTGCAAACGTTGTACACGGATGCCTTCAATCTGAAGCTATCACCCGCATGGAATGGCCAGCATTCTCACCTGACTAGAATCCGATAGAGCCATAGGCGTAGCGTCGGGGGGGGGGGGGGCACGAGGGGGCACGTGCCCCCTCAATCTTTCAGAACATAAAAATTTTTTAGACTAGGATATATGATAAAGTCAATTAAAAAATTGTCTTATCACACACCGTGAAACAAACAAACAAAAAAAAAAGACCCAAATAAAAAAGAAATAGTGATTATGAGTTTATGTAATTAAAAAATGTATATGAAGTACCCCAACGTGCACGAAAAGCGTCACATCTCTTCTCTATTCCGTAACTTATCGACCTAAGAGGCAGTTGTATCAGCATTATTGTAGGCTAACCAATGATTTATCGTCATCTTTACATTTTTTTTTTTTTTTAAATACTGCATTTTTGAATTGTATAATTTTTCTTTGTGCCCCTGTAAAAAAACTATAAGTGCTAGATTCTCCAAAATCAATAGGGTTCGTACTAGGGTGACTTACAATATACGTACCAACTTTCAGCTCATTCGAGCACAGCGTTTAGACGCTAGCGTGTTCACTCACATACATACACACACACAAACATACATCATCGTAAAAATAGTGAAACCGGACTCAGGGGACCTCGAAACGTATAGAAACATCAAAATCTCAAATTCGGATTTTTGACATGATTACAATACTTTCCTCACTATAGTATTCGGAAAGTAATAAGAGAGAGAGACAAAAAAATAAAATAAGAGTCTACTGATCCCAAAGCAGTACATATTAAATATTAAAATAGTCAGAATTTCATTGTTTTTTTTTCTTTACTCAAAGTATTTTTTGGCATTTAAAGACGTAAATTAATTCCGAAATTGTAAATTTTCGGAAATTGTAAATTTTTTGAAAAATTTTAGTGTTATTTCAAAATTGTAAATTTTTCACCTTTACCCAATCGTTTTTCGGTTTCGATGGGAAATAACACTAAAATTTTAAATATTCTGCATCGTTACTATTATTATTTTCTGTGTCTGAAATATCCTGAAAAAATAAATTTTTCTTATTGCCGTTTTTAGTTCCCCATCATACTATAGGTATAGGGAACTTGGGTAATCGTGAAAAATTTCGACCTCGGTTTTTTGAATTTTTTATACGTTTTCAGGTGCGAGAAATCCGAAAATGATAAAATTTGTATGGTGTCTGTCTGTAGGGTGTCTGTTAGTCCGTTAGTTTGTTAGTCTGTTTACACGATATCTCACGAACAATTGATCGCAGAGAGCTCAGATCAGTTTTAAAATATTACTTTCGATACTGGCAAGAACCCTATTCATTTGCAACATTTGAATTTAAAAACTTCGTAAGTTATTAGAAATTTACGATTTTCTTAACATGGGAGAATAGGACAAAAATTCACTTAAACGTGCATTAAATGAAAACGTTTTACTGTAAAAATGTCAAACCAGTTTTAAAATATACGTTTTGATGCCGGAATGAACATCAGTAACTATAAATAGGCTACTTTGAAAATTTCGCAAGTTATTGGAAATTTACGAATTTCTTAACATGGCTGTATAGGGCAAAATTTCACATAAACGTCAATTTTGAGAGATTATTTTCTTCGTAAAGATGTCAGACTACTTTTGAAATATTATTTAGGACACTGGCAGGAATATTAATGACTATGAATTTTTCAATATAGAAAAATCGTAAGATATTGGAAATTTACGAATTTCTTAACATGGCAGAATAGAGCAAAATTTCACATAAACGTCAATCTTGAGGGATATATTCATAGTAAAGATGTCAAACCACTTTCAAAATATTATTTAGGATACCGGCATGAATATCATAGAGTATGATTTTTCCAATTTGAAAAAAATTCGTAAGTTATTTGGAATTTACGATTTACTTAACATATCTGAATAAGGCAAAATTAAGCATAAATTTCCATTTTGAGGATCATAAATAATTAGACAACTTCAAAATTACATTTATGATATTTGTTTGAACATGATTGAATACAAATATTCTAATAGGAAAATTTCGTAAATTATTCGTAATTTACGATTTTATCAACATAGCGAAATTGTAAATTTTTCATATAAGTATGAATTTTGAGGATTATTGCATTGGAAATACTAACATGAAAACTAAACAAGGGAATTGACCCTGATAAAATAAATTAATACATTAGAATAAGATAAATATATCGAAGTGAATGGTGAATAGACTGTTATGGGGGGATTTCATTCTGTCACTGTATCAAGCTTTGGTGAAATTCATTTCTTTTAACATGATTATATGCCTCGCACTAGAAATTTATGAGAACATAAATAGGATGGGGAACTGAGCACAGTTCACCTATGCCAACTAGTTTCTTCTAACATTTTTCGGATTTAAAAGTTGGAATATAGACGAAATTTAGAAAATTCATGAATTTTCTGAATGTGAAAATAAAATTTAAAATTATGTATTATTTAATGAGTAATAACAGGGATTTTTCAGGTCTAGATGCCGTAAAATAACATTTGAAGTGTAAAATTTTTGTCCTAATTTCTGAATTCATGAAAACTAAAATTTGTCACTTGAAATTAGACGTTTTCACGATTAATCATTTCTAAGTTGATGTCTACACAGACACTGACACCACATCAATTTATGATTTTTGGATTTCTCATACCTTAAAAATTGTTTAAGAATTGAGATCTAAAATTTTCATAAATATCTAATATTTCCATTCTTATAGCATAGAGGAAAATTTTTAAAAAATTTTTATTGGTTTTTCATATATGTGTGCCCCCCAAAAAATTTCGTTCACGCTACGCCTATGGATAGAGCATGTATAGGACCTGCTTTTTCGACAAGTTGTAGTCCGTCAACCACCTCCTACATGTGTACCGGAACTTCGGAGAGCATTGCTTACTGAGTAGAGTAATCTTCCCCAAGATCAGATCAATAATTTAATATTCAGCATTCCTAGGCGTTGTAAGGACTGTATTTCATCATCTGAGAGACATACAACGTATTAACCATCATACCAAACATGTAATGTTAAGATTTTGTAAGGGAGATATTTTTTGTAATTGCTTCAAGGAGCAAAAACCGTAGATTTTATAAATGGTATCCTACATAAAACGCCTTTTTACTTCCATTACCCTACTACCGTAGGTAATGGAAGTATTGTATTCGGTCCAAAAATTCGTGAAGGATTTCAATGCATGTTTCCTCATATCAGCTGTTAACTAGCTCACCACCTGTCATGACGTCAGATGTGACGTAACTGTATTACGTAATCAACGGCGCATCTTCTCTTCTCTGAGAGAGAAGTTTATATGAGTCTGTACGAGAAAGCTTTACTAAGCGAGCGGCAAGAAATGCCCGCATTATGTTATTTTACTTTTCTATATTATTAAATGTTGTGATTGTTCAAAAGACTCTGCTTTTCACTCTGCGGACCCATTTATACCAACAATGGTTATGGGCCCAGAGACACGCATCTTACTGCGGACTTTTTAAAAATTTAAATTAACATTCGCTAAAACGAAAGTGCGACTTACTGTTAAGCCTAAGGGCTGAAATCGAAAGTATTTTTGATTCTATTTTTATAAAGAAGCTACTATAGCTGATTAAATATGTCGCAAGTATTAAATATAGAAAAGTTATCGAAAAATAATTTTGACACCTGGAAGCTGCAGATAGAAGCTGTTTTAATCAAGAATGATCACTGGAGTTATGCTAACGGAACGAAAATTAAGCCCGATGAAGGCGCCGAAGGTGAAGAAAAATGGCTCGAAATTGACCGGAAAGCTAGAGCCGATTTAATCCTAGCAATTACCCCAAGTGAGTTGTGTCATATTAAACATTGTACCACCTCAAATGAAGTATGGAATAAATTAAAAGAAGTTTACGAATCGAGAGGACCGGCAAAGAAAGCCACCCTGTTGAAGCAGCTACTCTTTAAGAAAATGATTGACAGTGAAAATATGTCCGATCACCTAAATATTTTCTTTGATATAGTGGACAAGCTAAAAGAAATGGACATTCAAGTAGCCGAAGACCTATTGTCAATTTTGCTCTTATACAGTATTCCTGACAGCTATGAAAATTTCAGGTGCGCCATAGAAGCAAGAGATGAATTGCCGCAGCCTGAAGCTCTGAAAATTAAAATGATGGAAGAATACGAGTCAAGAAAAAATAAAAAGCATCAAGAATCATCAAATGCGTATTTTACAACTCACAAGAAAAATCTTCCTGAAAAGAACAAAAGAGAAATCTTAAAGCCTGTGCAGAACAAGAACACGTATGGCGAAAGAAATTATGCAATCTTCAAATGCAATTACTGTTCAAAAGTAGGGCATAAAGCCTCAGAATGCAGAAAGAAGATCTCAGACAGAAAATTCACTTCATCGAATAAATATAAAGATAGATCTTTCATGGTTGAAGATAGTACAGAGTTCACGATGGCAGCCAGTAACTCTTTCCAAGAACATTCCGAGTGGTGTCTCGATAGCGGTACGACATCACATATGGCTCATGACAAGAATTTGTTTATAGATTTCGAACCTAGAATTGGATCATTTATAAAATTAGCTGTAGATGAAACAGCGGAGATCACAGGTGTTGGAACAGTCAAATTAAAAGTTCCCGGTAATCACGGTGTAACCAATTTAAAGTTAACAAATGTTTTGTGCGTTCCAAAATTGAAATGCAATTTAATGTCTATATCAAAAGCTACTGCAAACAACTGCCGAGTTGTATTTACCGAAAAATGTGCAAAAATTACGGAGCAGGACGGCTCTCTAATTATAAGTGCTACGAGAAAAGGTGATTTATATTTTTTTCAGCCGCATGTGGATATCGCTGCATCAACTCAGGTAAGCAACTTTCATAAATGGCATTTAAAATTAGGACATTTAAATGAAAAAGATTTAAAATTATTAAAATCTGAAAATATGTTAAGAGATTTAAATTTTAATGAAAAAGATTCCTTAAAAGATTGTAAAGTATGTATTAGGTCTAAACAAACTGTGAAACCATTTTGTAAAGAAAACAAATTTCATAGTAATGAATTATTAGAAGTAGTTTATTCTGATTTATGTGGCCCTATAAATGTTAAATCCCATGGCGGATCACGTTACTTTATTACTTTTTTGGATGATAAATCTCGTTACATTGAAGTAAATTTTCTAAAAACAAAAGATGAAGCTAAGAACGCGTTCCGGAGATATAAAGCAGCAGTCGAAAATCGATTAGGGAAAAAAATTAAAATACTGCATACTGATAATGGTTTGGAATATTGTGGCGAAGAATTCAATAAATATATTGAAGAATGCGGTATTAAACGCGAATTCTCAGCACCAATGACCCCTCAGCAAAATTCTAGAATTGAAAGACAAAATCGTACATTATGCGAAATGGCGAGGTGTTTATTAATGCAATCAAACCTTCCAAATACATTCTGGGCTGAAGCAGTAAATTGCGCTGCATATATTAGAAACAGGTGTCCCACTAAAGGAATTAAAGAAAACAAAACACCTTTCGAATTGTTTTTCGGTTATAAACCAACTGTTAACTATTTTAAAATTTTCGGACAGAAATGTTTTGTTCTAAATAAAAAATCAAAAGGGAAGTTTGAAGCTAGGTCACACGAACATATATTCGTTTGCTATTCAAATGAATCACGCGCTTACAGATTATGGAATAAGGATACCAGAAAAATTGTCATAAGTCGTGATGTTCGATTTATAGACGAATTTGAAACAAATGATTCAGCCACTACTGATCAATTAGAATTAATTTTTCCGTATGAGAATAAATGCAATGATTGTAATATTAAAAATGAAACTCCTATCCCTACTCAAACCGCAGACAGGGGGGAAAACAGCGGATCGATTTCCTATCCCCCTGAATGCAACGGAGAAAGTTTCTCTTTTTGGAAAGGGGGGGAAGGCTCGCTTTCTGAAGGGGGGGACGTGAAAGATGTGAGTGGAGGGGAGGAGAGTGCTCACGATAAATGTAAACAAGAGAAAGGAATTGATAAAAACAATCCTATTTTTAAACGTGGTCTCGGCAGACCTAAAAAAATTAAAAGTTGGAACTTTCAAAAGTCTCATAAGGAGTGTATTACAGATACAAAATATAAAGATGAAACTTCTCAATTAGCTGATAACTCATTTAATGAAATTAATCCCAGCGTAATCGACGCGCTAAATGGAGATTATGCTAAAAATTGGGAGAACGCGATGAAATTAGAATATGATTCTTTAGTTAAGCAAAACGCTTGGGAAATTGTAGATAGACCAAAAGATAAAAAGGTAATTGGGTGTAAATGGGTTTTAAAAACAAAATTCAAACCAGATGGTCAAATTGAAAAATTTAAGGCCAGATTAGTTGCCAAAGGGTGTTCACAGAAACAAGGTATAGATTTTGAGGAAAATTTTTCACCAGTAGCCAGATTAAGTTCTATAAGAACTGCAATCGCGTATGCTATCCAGAATGGTTTCACAGCATACCAGTTAGATTTCATTATGGCATATGTTAACGGAATGTTACATGAAGAAATTTATATGGAGCTTCCTGAATTTTTTGAAAATGATATACACGAAAATAAAGTGTGTTTATTAAAAAAATCTTTGTATGGCCTTAGGCAGTCAGGAAGACAGTGGTTTAAGAAATTAGATGAGAAATTGAGAAAAATGAAATTTAACCCTTTGAATTCCGACAAATGTGTCTATTACTCAAAATATCCTTTTGATGCTATTATAATCGTCTATGTCGACGATTTAATTTGTCTCACTAAAAGTGAAGAGCACTATTTTGATATAAGAAATAAATTAGCAGAATCTTTCAAAATGAAAGATATGGGCCTTCTGCATTATTGCTTAGGCATTGAATTTAATCAAGATAGGGACAGCATCACTATAACACAAAAGAAATACATTGAAGATTTACTAAATAAATTTAATATGGAAGGTTCTAGAGTGGTGAATACACCTTTAGATAACAGTGTAAAATTAACTAAACAAATGTGTCCAAATACAGAAGAAGAGAAATCATACATGTCAAAAATTCCTTATAGACAATTAATTGGTTCTCTTATGTATCTATCGGTTGCTACCAGACCAGATATCACCCATGCTGTAAATTATTTAAGTCAGTTTAATAACAATCCAGGAAAACCTCACTGGATAGCTGCTAAAAGAATACTAAGGTATCTCAATGGCACTAGAAATTTAGGAATTGTGTATTACAGAGACGATAAACCATTGACAGCATTTGTTGATGCCGATTGGGCATTGGATATAAATGATAGAAAATCATATACAGGATACGTCTTTAAGTATGCCGGTGGACCTATTTCTTGGGAATCTAGAAAACAGCGAACCGTTGCTCTATCCACAACAGAATCTGAATATATGTCTCTGTCCGAATCCGCAAAAGAGACAATTCATGTTAGAAATTTCTTAAAAGAATTGGATCCTGAAATTGTATCAAGTCCTACTGCAATCATGTGCGACAATCAATCTGCACTGAGATTAGTAAAAAATCCTGTTCATCACAATCGATCTAAGCACATTGACATTCGTCATCATTTTGTGCGAGAAGTTTACAATAATAAACTAATTGACATTAAATATATTTCATCAGATGAACAACCTGCAGATATTTTAACAAAAAGTTTAAATGCATATAAACATGAAAAATGTTGTGATATTATAGGACTTAATACTCAGGACTGATGAACTTAAAAAAATATATATATTTAAACTGTGTTTCCATTAAGAAATTAACTGCTTATATTTTACGTATTTTATTTTATTATATTAACCATAATTATTTGCTTATAATTCTATTTCTTTACTAACACTTTTCTTATTTTAAGTAACTCTTGCATAAAAATAATTTTCTGTAATTTTTAATATGCTATTATAATGCATAAATATGTTTTATTTTCGAAACATTTATTGAAAAAGGGGGAAATGAAGGATTTCAATGCATGTTTCCTCATATCAGCTGTTAACTAGCTCACCACCTGTCATGACGTCAGATGTGACGTAACTGTATTACGTAATCAACGGCGCATCTTCTCTTCTCTGAGAGAGAAGTTTATATGAGTCTGTACGAGAAAGCTTTACTAAGCGAGCGGCAAGAAATGCCCGCATTATGTTATTTTACTTTTCTATATTATTAAATGTTGTGATTGTTCAAAAGACTCTGCTTTTCACTCTGCGGACCCATTTATACCAACAATTCGATATCGAGATTTCACCTGATTTACACGTTTTAAGGTCCCCTGAGTCCAAAAAAGTGGTTTTTGGCAATTGGTCAGTGTGTATGTATGTGTGTGTGTGTGTGTGTATGTATGTATGTGGAGAATCTTCTGGCTATTATAGCTCATAAACTAATAAAGATAGAGCTACGAAACTTTAGAATTGAAATACGTCTGGCCTACAGATGAAATTTCCAAATTTTGGTGAAAATTGAAAAACCGGAAGTGGGACATCGGAAACCGGAAGTTGGACCGTAAGTCCGTATCTCAAAAACGGCTCTAACGATTTTCTTCAAACTTGCTATATAAACACTCTATTAGATGTCCTTTCGAATGATATAGTTGGTTAGTTCAAGAAAATTGATAGGCGTCCTGTATAAATAGCTCAATTTCAGGCCTCCCAAGGGCGTTCCTTTAAAAACGGTTGTACGGATTTTTTTCAAACTCGCCATTTTAACTCAATTTTAAATATGCTTTTATATGTAATTATTGTTTTCCTGTCAATAATTGAGTTTAACCGGAAATGGGACATCGGAAACCGGAAGTGGGACCGTAAGTCTGTATCTCAAAAACGGCTCTAACGATTTTCTTCAAACTTGTTATATAAACACTCTATTAGATGTCCTTTCGAATGATATAGTTGGTTAGTTCAAGAAAATTGATAGGCGTCCTGTATAAATAGCTCAATTTCAGGCCTCCCAAGGGCGTTCCTTTAAAAACGGTTGTACGGATTTTTTTCAAACTCGCCATTTTAACTCAATTTTAAATATGCTTTTGTATGTAATTATTGTTTTCCTGTCAATAATTGAGTTTAACCGGAAATGGGACATCGGAAACCGGAAGTGGGACCGTAAGTCCGTATCTCAAAAACGGCTCTAACGATTTTCTTCAAACTTGCTATATAAACACTCTATCAGATATCCTTTCGAATGATATAGTTGGTTAGTTCATGAAAATTGATAGGCGTCCTGTATAAATAGCTCAATTTCAGGCATAGCAAAGGCGTTCCTTTAAAAACGGTTGTACGGATTTTTTTCAAACTCGCCATTTTAACTCACTTTTAAATATGCTTTTGTATGTAATTATTGTTTTCCGCTCAATAATTGATTTTTTGTGAAAGTTGGTATCTCAAAAACGGCTCTAACGATTTTCTTTTTTGGTCACTTTTATGTTTTCTGATCACATTCTCTCTCAAAAATGCATATAATACATGTAATAGCGGGTAATGGAAGTCGTGTGGTTGTTTCACACCAGATTTTTTTTTCTTGGTCTTTTTTTAAATAGATGGACTTTATGAATAAGTCATATTTGTTTTGCTTCTGAACCTTTATTTGCCTCAGCTAGCATTATCCTTAATTTATGGACATGAGTGTAGTATAATGTTGCCAAATGATTTATAAAAAAAATTGTCAAGTATAATAATAATAAAAATATTTTAGAACGTGATAATACAAAGTTTATTTATATTTAAAAGTTATGTTATTAAAAAAAAAAAAAAAAAAAAAAAAAAAATGGCTAAAGACTCAAAATAAACATTTTATACATTTTTATTCTATTCTTAAAATTCAGTATTCATTTAGATATAATCGTTATAAATTAATTTTTATTCTTCTTCTTAAATGTTGTAAAATTTCAAATTTTTAATTTCAAAAAGAAATTTTCTCAATCAAAACTTTTGTTTTACTTTTTACCAGAAGAGATTCTGCAGTAATCAAAGCAAAAGTAACTCGGAAATTTTGTTGATTTAATTCAGTGAATTAGAGAAAATTTAAAGATTTTGAATAAAATAGATTGAAATTCAATAACATAGTGGAGAAATAAATAATGAAGCATAATAATTTGACTTCGCTTAACCAAAAATTACTGATTCAAATCCTGTAACCTGGGAACAGAATTTCTTAAAATTCAAGTATTCAAGAAAATATCTCATGTTTAAAACATAATGAGTACGAATACAGGTCTTCTTTTTCTTACAGAAGATTAAAAAAAATGTATATTTTAGAATAAATAAACGCGAGCAGACGATAATTTTCATACCCAAAGCATTTGAATACGAAAAAAAACCTTTATACTTTTTGCGAGGCAAACCTTTTTTTTTTTTAATCCTAGGAATAAAAGGGAGTTTTTGTGGGATGCCATAAAGTCATTTGCATATTTCTATTTTGCAACTGACAGTTGATATTTTTCTGAGTCGATTTCGGAAAAAATAGATAGATAAGAAATTAACGTATTAGAGAATCAGAAAAACATTTTTTCTAGTTGGTTTAGCGGTAAAAAATTTGTATTTATACGAAGGTTGTGTAAATGAAACGATATTTTGTCTTCTCATATATCTGTAATATCAAAAGATAACATTAGTTGAAAATTGAAAATATTTTATCGTAAGCATTGCAAAAAATATCTTTATGTTTTTAACGAGACAAACTAAAATCTGCAGAGGATGTAAAAAATGAAAGGCGTAAAATATATGTATAATTTTAAAACTCATGAAAAATAAAAAATATTTTTTTGTGGAATACAAAAAATATCATTATGATATTTTTATTTTATAGTTAATAAGCCGATGATTTCTTTGTTAATTCTTGAAGCAATAAATAAAAATTAGATTACATGTAACATCGATACACTTAAATCCTAAGTACATATTCTTAATAAATTAATTGTTGATTTCTTTCCTTCCTTTTTTACTTTCTCTTACCCATATGGTGAAGTATTGTTTTTGGGTCAAATTTTCGAAATTGAGTTTTTGTTATATTTACACGTTTTAAGGTCCCCTGAATCCGAAAATCATGCTTTTAGCGGTTTGTCTGTTATGTCTCTCTCTCTCTGTGTGTGTGTGTTTGTCTGTTATCAGTATATCTCAAGAATAAACAGCAGCAGAAATTCCAAAATTGGTATTCTAAATGTGTATTATATAGGGATGCTGCATTAAACTTTTTGTTGAGATCAAGGAAATGGTTCGTTTACCCATGATAATTTAAATACATTACGTCTACGGGGGAAATTGCAGGTAAGTACACTTTAAGATTTATAGGTTGCCATAAACAAGACGGAATGAACATTTTTTTTTTTTTTTTTTTTTTTTTATGCATAAAAGCATGTTTTGTGTAGATTTTGATATGGAAATCATTCATCATTCGCTTACAGGGCTACCCAAAGTATTTGGATATATTGTGGCTATACTTGGAAATTGCTGGAATAGTAATTCCTTTTGTGTTAGATTTTTTCACGTAAGACTGAAATGAAGTACACAATATTGTTTATAGTGCTTACTGATTATAGACAATATACAGAACTACTAATTAAGCTAAACATTCTATTCTATTGAATGTAATTGATGGAAGTGCTTTCCTACATTTTACTACGTCGAAGGCCACTGCTCAGGAAGCAAAATTAATTTCTCATACGCATGCTGCAAACAAAGTATTTTCTGAATTTTCAACTCTGATCTTTTGTATAATATTACATTTTCAGGTGTACTGATTTACAAAAGTCCAATTTTTAGCTGTCGATCTTCATATATACCTGTTATCAGCTTACTTAAAAACAAATAACTTCCGGAAATTCAAATTTAATATTTTGAAGTCAAATTTGATCAAGATCGGTAAGTTTGAAGGCAAATGAATAACAGCTTTGGTTAAAATAATAATAATAATAATAATAATTGTATACACTATAATTGAACGGGGGATTAAGGGGGGCGGCACTAACACAGAATTACATGTGAAACAAAACTGTTCTTAAACCTATTTTAGATTATTTTAAAAGTGCATTGAATTTTATTATCTTACGGTAGTAATCTTAAGACTTAATATCAATCTATCTTTATAGTGTAGAAATGCAAAGTAAGAGAAAGTTCTGTGAGTGACATACCAAATTATTTTTTGTGTGTGTATGTGTAGAAAATAACATTTAATGTGTAATATGATTCTATAAAAAATATGACATAAATTATTTTTTTCCAGAGGGAAAAAAAAAAAAAATCATTAGTGAATGTGAATTATCTGATTTGTACACCACTAGACTTTTGTGTACATCCGTTTAACTATACATATTATTATGATACCGTTGATATTCTAACGTGTGGTAAAGGTTTTGTAAATAAACAAGCAGGTTCTAGTAGACGAATTCCCGTTATTCGATGAATATTCTCTAAAAAATCTAATAAAACTACTATTCGTATTACAAAAGTCCCGAAAACATCGTCATATTCACCTCAGAGAACGATTACCGCATGTTCATAAACAGTAGTCAACTTCAAAAGCTTGTCACACTCTTTATAACAGACGTACAGCTCTCAGAGTGCAATGGAATACTCGGGAATGCAGATGTCCTCCTTTTTCATTCTTTAGTGAAGGTTTGTGCCAAGAAATCGGTGCATTATACGAAGTGTGTTTATACCTTGTGTTACTAAAGTAAAATCTCAAGTTGAGATAGGATTCCAAAATTTAACAACCCTAATTTATTATTTTCCCTAAATTTGATGGCCAAATTCGACAAGTCACCAAGTTCATCGACAAGGCCGACTATCCTTGAAGCCATTACATGCATTTCCATCTCAACAATAGTACTAATAGAGGAAAAAAGTTTTATAACAGTAATATTACGCGAAATCTATTACTAAGTTCTGTTGGAATTTATAAAATGGAGCTCATATAATAACTAAAAATTTTGAGTTTTCGTGACTATCTGTAAAACGGAAGGTTATACATTGGAAAAAAAAAAAAAAAAAAAAAAAAAAAAAAGTAAGTGCACAACTACATGCTTTCAACAAATTTCAATTTTTTACGTGAAGTTTCAATTTTTTACGTACTGAGAAAAATTCTGTAACTGACATCTAGAATCTAAATTGTGGCTCTAGAAAAAATAGTTTCATGTCATCCTTATAAATTCTAGTCCCCTTGGAAAGCGAGTTCTAGAAGCCCCTATTCGAATTCTAGAGAGTTTGCCTATATTCTCGAGCTCGAGGGCAAAGTTATTTAAAAATCTCTGCAAATAAATGAGACTACAAGAAGCAGGTTTCAGGAACTATAATCTTGGTTTGTTACCAAATTCTAGAAAATCAAGCAAGAATTTCTCGCAATACAAATGATTCAGGATATTTAGAGTATTCAGAATATTGTTTCACCATCTAGAAATGTGTACACTAGAAATTCTCGATAATTTCGTCTATTCAGTTTATTTGCGTGCCTTTTGCGCATAGCTCAGAAATCTATATTTCTAGTTAAGGGATTTAGAAAATGGCCACTTATTCATTCTAGAGGAAGGCGGTATATTTTTTTTTCTCAGTGAACTGCATTTTTGAGTTTTGTGAAATACATACATCCCGGATATCTCTAACGTGACAGGTATAAAAACTGAAACTGTCTCAAATATAAATTTTCAAAATTCTGCGGTCAGCCGTTTTTGAGTTAAGCGAGATAAAACCCCCGTCTGGTAAATCGGGTTCATAATTCTTCCTTTTGTTTCGTAAAAGGAAATAATAAAAATAATAACTACGCTAATAAAAAGGCATTTTTGCGATTTTTAAAATTTTATTTACCATTAATTGACAAATTTTTAACAAAAAAAAAAGATAGGAGGTGATTTAATCGTAAATAATTAGCTTCTGCATGTAAGTTGCAAAAACTAATCTTCAGAAATAGTAAAGAAGAAGAAGAAGAAGAAAAAAGTTAATTGAAAATGATTATTCTTTCGATAAAAAAACAAATTATTAATGACATGTATTTCATCGTTTTCGTGGGAAAAAGGAATATCCATATAAAAGTGGATAAAATAACAAATTTGAAATACACACAAAGATAATCATTAGAAAGTTGTTTGCATATTTATGCATTTCCTTCGACAGTTGATGATTTTCTTAATTGATTTCTAGTGTAATAATAATGATAAACAAAAAAGCTCTAAAAACTACAAAAGCAATTACGTCTAGTTTGGTTGACTAGAAATAATTATTTTTTGTACTTAATTTACATAATTATTTTCTTCTGTAATCCCATTATGTTAATAGTAATATTAAATAAAATTATCTCTTGCACACAGTAATTAAGAATATATTAATTAATTTCTGATATTTTTAATATTTAGATTCTAATTATAATTTCTTTAGAAACATGCGGTAAACTAAAATATTTTACTTGACCTTAGAACTAATGAGTCATATCTTTTAATATCTTATATGCCTTAAAACTATCGGACATATCGAGGGCTTAAGACCAACATATATTAAAACTAAGTGATTACTTATTAAAAAATATTGAATAATCTTAGTTTGTATATAACAAAGAAATTCAGATTTTTCTTTCTTTCTTTCTTTCTTTCTTATTATTATTTATTTTATCTTTCTTTTTTTTGGGGGGGGGAGAAGGGGGTCACAAAGACTATTGTTTTCAATCTGCTATAAAAGGGTTGTCACCCACGACTTCGAATACAATAGAATGAAATACTTTGGGTACATGGATACATTAGTGTTAAATCGTATGGGGAAAATTTGGGACGGAGAAAAATCGGCCCTTAAATAGAGTTTGACTTTCAGAGAGATTTCACAATGCATATATGTGTGTGTGAGTGTGTGTGTGATAACAAAGTAGTAGAGTGCAGGAAAACAAATAATAAAATGCCACCGAAATCTCCAGGAACCAAAATGATTTAATAAATAACCAAATTAAATAACCTGTGATATCTTTAAAAAATATATGAAAATAATAATAATAATAATAATAATAACCAGTAATATTTTTAATAAAGATATGAAAACATCCATTAAACTTATCCAAAGAAGATCTCTAGAATGAGGTCGTGTTTGATAACTTAAAATACCCATATACAACAACAATGCGCCCAGACAAGAAAGTACTGAGTATTAAGCAATATATATATATAATATAATAACTTAAATATCATTAAAAATAAATGGGTTTTGTGATGTCGATAATCACTAAAAAATATATTATCATATTAAAAATAAAATAAAATAAACTAACGAACACATGTTTATGACCTCTAAATTGCAACTTAAATTCACATACAGTATGTTCTTTAAATTTTTACATTCTCCCTCTTCCCACGTATGTATCTTTTGCTAATTGCAACTCTATCGAAACCTTTGATCATGTACTCGTTCTTTAACGTTAGTGCAGATCTACAATAGCTTGTTATGACTTTTCCTAATTCGGTTTCTTTTCATCTTGCAAATAAATGCAGTTTTGTCGCCATAAGTGCATTCATTGTCTTATAACATGGTACGTTAATTTTTGCTTAAAAGTTCCGGGATCTCATGGCGAATTTTTGGCGATTAGTGAGGACCGTTTGAATTGTAATTATGTGGTAAGGTAACCTTTTAAAAATTGTATGTGTTTATACGTATCACAATTACAACCATTTTTTCTCTACTAATCTGAATTTGGCTTCGACTAGAGTTCTGGCGAAATTAATGAAAAAATCGGAGCGTTACTTGATGACCAACATGTGAACTATCAAGACGTCGTAGTTGGGGCTCTTGACTCCCCCTCCACTTCGTACTTTGTAACAACTTTGAAAATTTATTAATTTTTATATTCACCTATATGGTCACACCACAGTTGTTTAATATTTTAAAAATATTTAAGTAAAATAAGTCTGCAGATTGAATAATGTCTATTTCTGAAGATTTCCTGAGTTGTTGCATTAGTTCGCATGTACTCTCTCAAGTTGTGTTTTTTAAAATTGTCTTCAATTAATACCTCAATATATTCGGCCATCAAAATCTATTTAACAAGTTTCATTTCCACAGTCCTATAAAAATAAAGTATCTTTCAAAAAAGGTTGTGGAAGTTTCTTATTTAGAGTTGTTTTCGGGTTAGGGCAAATTGTGAAAAGATTAATCAGTAGGTAACACGCGATTGCAATTAAACAAATTTTAACATAAAAATTAAAAAATATATATATGAAAGTAAAACGAATTATTTAAATATTTTATACACGAATGGAATATCGTATTTTTAAGAATAAACTATGCAGATATTTTATGAATAAATAAATAGACTTATGTTTTTAAATAACATTTTTACTAAAAGCATGCAACATTTTAACTAATTAGATACCTTAAATTACAATACATTCAAATTATCAGTCCACAGAGAGTACAGACAAAAACCTTTAGCATAAAATACCAAAATATATTATTATTATATTTTAAATAGAGTATACATTTTAAAATTACTGCAGAAGATTTATAGTGTTCATAAACTGTTCTTAAACTATTATAAACTCATCTCGAAAACGCTATTAAAAATAACAATAATAAATGTATACGCATATCTAAGTGAAATATTTTCGTCAACAAAAAATGAAATAAATATATTTCGCAGTGCAATGAAACAGACTTATAAAAATCAACAAAAGTTTAATTAGTAAATATACTTAGGCAAGCTAAAATATTTATATGAAATACTCTGATTCCTTAGAGATGAAATATAATTTGAAAAAAAGACGTTTTCTATGTGTTTTTCCCTAGGTACATTTTCCACATTTTTTCGTAGCAATTATTTATAAAATTACTTTAGAATTAAAATAAATATTAAAAAATAAATCGTGCGAATAAATATATTATTTATAATTTCAATGGAAACAAAGATTAATAATATTACAAATAATTCAAAACGAAAAGAAACTAGTATTCAGTAATCGGCAAAAGTCGGCATTCTTTTTCATAACGACTACCTCATATATCAAGTTTCGTTCATTTTTACACCATAGACGCAGAGTCGCAGACATATAGCTTTTCCTGTAAACATAGAATATTGCAGCTTGGTAGCTCCACCTACCGAACGATATGCACCCAAATTAATTCCGCAGTGTTTTACAACGGGCTTTTCACACATCAACTTTTATGCAATCATACGCAATGGCAGATGAGATATAAATTACAGTAAATGTGAGCAATCGAAGTATAGCGGCATAACTTGTCGGTCGATTTGTAGCAAAAGTTGGTAGGTACCCATTTATGTTAAGATGCAACTGAATATAAAGAGAGTTTTATATAATTCTGTGTATTAGTTATTGAGCTAGAACTGTCACAGAATTTTGTCGCAGACAATAGACGGATATACAGTAACGCCACTTAATAAAATCAGCAGCTTAATCTGATCAAATTGCCAGGACCGGAATCAAATCAATGCAAACTAATTTTAAAACCGCCACTTAATAAGATCTGCATCGCAGGTTAATAAACTCAAAATTATCTCTTCAGCAGCAAAAATGTCATTTATGCACGCTAAACAAATTTTTATTTACACGGTGATTTTTTATTTTTGAAATAAAATCGAAAATAAAATGCAGCAATCACACCGTTATCTCTCTTTGTCGAAAATTTTACATTCACAATATTGAATTTTACATTTACAGCAATTAAACACGCCCCATCACTTGTCTTAGTAATAATTTCAAGGAATGCTTTCATCAAAACCACGGTAATAAGTTACAAATTTGATTTGATTCGCAAGTGATTTTATTTCATAATGTTTAATTAAAAGACAATTTTTAGTTCTTATTCTGAAATAACTAAGAAGCAAGAAGCTTAAACGGAAAGATTTTAAAATTTAGAAGAAAAGCGTGAACTTTTAGTAAAGTATTGATGATTTTCCTCAAAGGAGAGCGCATCAGAACTTGGGATGTGTTTAATTCACTTATTTTGAAGGAACAATCAATTAATTATCCGTTAAAAATTAATTACTATTGTTTATTAGTTCCATTATATGGTACCTTTTAAAATTTCTTTCTAAATGCAGGTAAATAATACCTTTTTCTTGAGTGCAGGAACGTTCGCCGGATATAAAAATCAGCCGTTTAATAAAATCACTTTTGCTCAGAACGAATGTGATTTTAATAAGCGGCGGGTACTGTATTATGAAAACTACCAAATCGTGTTCAGGACATCTCAAAACATATAAATTCTTCGAAAACCAGAAGTCGAAAAACGTTAAGATTAATTACTAGCTTCTTAACTATTATGCATTTAATGTAAGAGACACTGAAGAGGGCTAATTTTTAGCCGAAACATTTGTCTTGTGTTTTATGTTTTTTAAATAAAGTGTGTTTTTATTATTTTTAATGCATTTAATTATCTCATTTTTAAAACTTTTTGAGTTTTTATCATAGCTAAAAATGTATAAATTTACGCACGATATTTTAAAATTCTAACATTTGTACTTTTCTCGTTTTTACTATTCTAATTTGTACCCTTAATTAATTAAAGGTAGCATTTTATTTTCTTTACTTGTTGAAAATTATTCTTGAAACTAATAGCTTTGAGGGAATGAGTATTAATTACAAAATAAATGATAAATAAAAATTACTAAAGAATTGTAGTGCAAAATTTATACAAAAACATCGCAATAAACTTTTAAAATAAATACAACTAAAACAAAAAGAGAATTCTTTCCTGGATTTCAAAAGAACCAAATAAAGGCCTTTCCAATAGAAATATTCCTAAGGCATGCCTCATAGCAACTACAAAACTAAATTTGTACATCCATGTTTCTGCTTATCCAAATCTTGTCTGTTGGAAAATATCCCGCACAAAAATCAACCTTCCGTGACCAAGTTTTCGATCAAAGTCCTTCTCTCACTCTCTTTCCAGTCCTCCCAAATAAAATTTTTCAATCTTTCCCACTACCAACCCCTCCTCCCAACTCTGAATGTGGTTTGGTTATAAAAGAGTAAAAAAAGAAGAAGAAAAAATGGAAAGCTATAATTTTTTTCTTTTCTTTTTTTTCTATCATTCTATTTCGGTATGTTTGGACGTTTTTTATTTTATTTTATTTATTTATTTTTTAAATATCAAGATTTAAGCTTGTAAAAAACAGATGGTGCCTTTGAAAACAACGTGAAATTCTGTTTTACAGATTGAGTATAGGTTTTAAGAGATCATACATCGGAAGATTTTTTTCCTTTAAAAAGAATTGTTTTCGGGTATATTTCTTCAGACTGGTTCCGAAAAAATCCGTAAAATGCATTGAAATACTGTCGTTCAATGCCGGCGAATAAAAACTTTATAAACAAACTTAATAAATTGCAAAAAACATGCAAAAAATGTTTCTGGTGGAAATAATTAAACAAGAGTTTTAACAGGCGAACAAAAATGAAGTTACTCCACTCGATTTTCCGAACATTTTTGTAATTAACGGCTGTTTAAATAAATTAAAATCAGAAATGTCAGTATAAATAAACATAATATACAAAATACTAATAAGATACTTGAGTATTTCTCTTCCAATTACTGGCTGTACAATGGACCGTAATGAATTCGGTTTCTTTTGTTGTCCCTGTAAATGAACTATAAGAGATCACAGAACAGCAAATATGCACACATTTATATATTATGTTTTAAGCATTTTAACATAACTGAAAGGAACTTCAAATAGTTTGAATTCATAGATTGTAATGTATAAGAATGCTATTTTGTATCACATGTAAAAGAAATATAACTTCAACTCTCAAGAAAATCTACATAATTCTTGCGAGGATGATCTATAACATACTTATTTATTTTTGAAGAGTTTAGTTGCTAGAGCACTTTTAAGTAATTTGAGCACTAAGCTCGGAGTAAATAAGAATTTTTTGTGTCCTTGTTAAAAAAAAAAAAAAAAAAAAAAAAAAAAAAACCCTATAAAACCTACACTCAATAAAATCTATGCAGCTCGTGTAAAGGTGATCTAAAACAGATCTGTATAACCTGTCCAACTCAAAAGGCGATTTACAAATGCATTTGGAAAATCGGCAGACTATACTGTATATACGTAAAATTAAAATAGAAATTTGATTTAAGTAGAAAAATGTTAAAATATAAGACCCTAACACAACACACATCAAATAAAGTTATTTGATTAAAATCTGCAAATTAGTAATTTTACAGCTCAACCAAACACCGTGACGTTGTAGCTTCAATGCGTAATTGTTTTACAACTACAATAAAGCATTTAGATGATATCATGTTCACTCATACACGTACATATATTCCTATAAAAAATCTGGAGTGACTCCACTCGACTTTCCGAACATTGAGTAATTAACAGTTTTGTAGATAAAGTAAAGAAAGCGGAGTTGTTAAACAAACAAAAGAGAGAAAACCATAATAGAGTGTTTGAGTATTTGTCTCCATATATTACACGATGTTTTATTTAACGCTACTGAACTTAGAGCCCATAAGATCATAATGATAAAGAATTTTTCTTTGTGTCCCTGTAAAAAACTATAAGTGCTAAATTCACCAAAATCTATACAGTTGGTGAAACTGTGACCTATAACATGTATACAAATTTTTTGCTCAGATTAATAAGGCGTTTTGACGCTATCACACTTTTAAAAATTTGGCCCCATAGGCCATAATGATAAAGAATTTTTGTTTATGTCCCTGTAAAAAAGTGCTACATTCTCCAAAATGTATACAGATTGAGTATCTGTGACGCAGCTTTTCTTTGTGATTAAGATAGGGAAAAAACAAAAAGCGGAAATATGCCTGTGTGTGATTCATACCAGGACTACATTTTCTATGGAACTACCCCTACAAAATTTTTAATTCACCAAGTACAAATTTAGTTTTATGAATTAGTCTTGAGATAACAAGGAGAAAAAAATAATAAAACAGAATATCAATTAAATACTAAAAATATACTTATCATTATGCCAAATTTCAAAATTATTTTTTTCCCTTCAACTACATTAATTTATTTTTTTCTCTTTAACAACTTTTTTTTTTCTTTCACCTTTCCTTTTAACAATTTTAGTAAGTTCTTTTGAAGAGTAAACACTCGTCTTTAATTAATTAACCTTAATTATTTTAAAATCAATTCTCCACCCACCCCTGAAAACAACTTTAGAATATAGCACTCACAGAAAAAAAAAAGAAAAAAAAAAAAAAGAAAGAAAAGAAAAAGAAGACTGTTATTTAATCTCTGTTTCGGTTTGCTAATCTGCTCATATGTTTTGTTAAGATATTGTATATAATTCAAGTACTGTACTTAAAATTAAACAGTTACATTTTTAGAAATACATTATTTGATTATTAGCATTTGTTTATTTTTATTTATTTTATTTTATTTATTTATTTTTGCATGAATTATTTCTGATTTAACTTTTGGAATCACTTCATCGGTTATCTTAAAAACAACAAATAAAATCAAAGAAAGTCAGGATTTATTACACATTTTCTTAAAAAAAGAAGAAAAAAAAAAGAAAGAAAGAAATGCTAGAAACATCCTAAATAACACTATTTTAAAATTAATTTTAGCATAAATCTCTTTATTTCATAGTCTAGTACACTGTTTGCAATTTTATACTGCAATGCTAAATCATTTCAAATATTTAACATCTTTATTCAAAATAATAGACGTTAACCATTATAATGAAATAATTTCGATTCTTAATCCTTATAAAAAATTTAAATAATAAATAATAAGAAAAATATTAAAAATTGCGAAGCACGCGAGAAGCTTAAAATAAAATATTTATTTCAAAGAAAAAAAAAAAAAAAAAAAAAAAAAAAAAAAGAAAAGAAAAGGTATTACGTTTTGAAAAGAATTAATTAGAGACATTGATCGTTTTGAAACTGCAGATAAAGAGATGATACGATGTAAAATAAGATAATAAAAGTGTAGGTAAATAATTTGTTTTTTTTATCTCAGTTTATATTATAAAATAAATTGTGCTCGATAGTAAAAAAAAATAACTTTGTTTTAAACACTAGATGTATTTTAATAAAATGAATTGTGATATTCTAAACTTGAAAGAGAAAATAATAATTGTTTATTTTATTTTATTATTATTACAGTTACTCTTAAATATATTCAAGAAATTAAAAAATAAACAAATAAATAAATAAATAAAAACTTTTAAAAATTAATATTTAAATGTTATTAAAGAAGGAGAAAATATTCTGAGATACAAACAAAAATATCACATGTTTAGAAAATGAGCTTATTGAATGAAGAATATATTTAGTATAAAATTTTATAAATGAGAGATAACGAAAATAGGGTTAAACAAGGAATACTTTTTAAAGACAAAATTGGGTGGAAAAGAAGATCTGAATTTACTTTAATGATTAAAGGAAAGTTTGTTGTTCAAAAAAATATTTTCTCAATTAAGTGAAGTACATAAACAGATATTTTCATCTCTATATGATCAGCCTGTAGTATGAACAGAAATATTTATGAGTACAATGATAGATTTTCATTTCATCCTAAAAAGATATTATGTTAGCTATACAGTACTTAAAACCTGGTCGAATGACAATAACTGAAAAATAAAAGGATGAATTATAAAATATACTAAGAAACCTCTTGGATTTTTTTTTAAACTAATTTATTATTTATTATTTATTTTATTATATTTTTTTACGAGAAAATTATTAATGAAGAAAAAAGATGAATTGTTAAACAATTAAAAGAAATAAAAATTAAAGAAGTGCATTTTAAACTTTTTATTTATTTATTATTAAGAATTAAGATAAGAGGCTACTAAACAAAGTAGTTTTGCCTGATAGAGAAAATATAAGAAAATATTATTTTCTTAAGAATATCTTCGGATTATTTTTAGTGGGGGCAAACCAGCATTCATTTTCATAATACTCACCTCACATATCAATTTTGGTGCATTTTTTCGCCATAGAAGCTGAGTTATAGCGTTCATATAAAAGGGAAAAAACTGCAGCATAGCAGCACTACCTGCCGGCCGGCCGGCATGCTCCCAAATTGAATCAGCATGATTTTTCATAATCTCCCTCTCACATAATAAGTGTTGTGCAGTCTACACTATACAAACTGAGACATAGCTTTTTCCGCAAACAGGAAATTTCTAGCATAGCAGCACCACCTGTAGCGCGATGTGCATCAACATTTGATAGAGACCAATTTATGATAAGGTGCAACAAAGTATAAATTTTTATGAAATTCTGCGCTTTAGTTCTTTTTATAGAGCTGCTACTGCTACAAATTGTTCACATACAAAGATATACATTTAAAAAATGTGAAAAATCGTTCAGGCTCTTTTAAGACGTATAAAAACATCGAAAGCTGGAAGTTGAAAATTTTTACGAATCCAAAACTTTATTCTATTGAATACGGAAGAAAGTAAAAAAAAAAAATAAATAAATAAATAATAATAATAAGTAGCACACAAAATGTTATGATAGAATGAAAAAATAGAATATGTATTGAATTTCAATACAACATATAATCCTTACTTATGCAGGAATCTCTAAAATTCTAGAACATATGATTTTTTTTTCTTCCTTTTCCTTTTAAGGAAAGTTTTTATATTTTAACATAATATGTTTTTCGGTTTAGGTATCATATAATAAATTTTTTAAGATAATAATGGGACATAAATTAAAGCCACAAAAGCATTAACGTTTCCAAACGTCTCTGCTTTTGCGTGCTCATGATACAAAATATAAGCAAAATTTCCTTAAAAAACAAGGACTTCTGATTGCATTATAAACTCTAAAATATATTGATAAATTAAATATTAAATTTAAGCTTCTGCGGAATATAAAGTTTCTAAACACAAAATATGATGGAAAAACTATTAAACGGATAGCATCTTTGAAGCTTTGCCAAATAGTTAACTGTACGTTCGACCGACAGAGAAATTACATGGCGCTTTGCCAATATATAAGCCCCATTTTTCTCTGGATCTCCCGGAATTTGAATGTTTACCTTGCATATAAATTTCATGATTTACAAGACATACATTTACTGTATATATGTGATGTATCAAAAGATTCTTGGGCAAAACAGACAATATTTGTACACTTAATTAAGCTTTATTTATTTATTTATTTGTCATGCTTCATAGTTTAATCTATCGGATATTTTAACTTAAGACTTCTCTAATTCTTTTCCTTGTCATTTTTTTAAAAAAAACAGATTGATAATAATAATACAGTCGAACCTCGTTAACGTGAGGGGAATAAAAAATTTGTTCATGTTATCAGTAGTTCATGCTATCAGTCACTCAGAAACTAATCTTCCTTTTGACGGGGATTGTGGAAACAGCTCATGCTAAAAGTAATTCACGTTAAGAGTGTTCACGTTAACGAGGTTCGACTGTAATAATAAGAATAAAAATCATTATCAAATGTATTTGATGCTATTTCAGTTCAAGTTTATAACATTCATAAAATTTAGTTCATAAACATTATACTTTAGTTAAAAAAAAAAAAAAAAAAAAAAAAAACTAAATCTGTCTATATTTATGTTTTATTTTAATTTATCTATATATAATCATCTGTAAACTAGAGTTTATGAAATTAAATTTATGTATTTTAATAACTCATATACAGAACGGGTTCTGTATCAGATTTCATTTTATTTTGTAATAAAATGTGCTTCAAGAAAAAAAAAAAATATATACATATAGTACATCCCAAATTAAATAAACTAGTATGTTGTGTCCACCACAAGATTTTCTTCTACATAGTTGTATTCAAACTCAGGCAGGACAAATTATTTTTTAAATTATTATTCATTACAATTATTTTCCAATTGCTTATTTTTCATTGATACATATATATATATATATATATATATATATATAAAGAGAGAGACATGTATATATATATATTAAATAAAGTACCAAAAGAAATTTTTAACGCGTTGCAACAAAGCCGAAAAGTGTTTAAAACTTCGATGTGTCTATCTGTCCGTCTGTCCGCTCTCTAACTCCCGTATATATTCATGGAATTCTTTGAAACTAATATTATGCTGTTTAGGTTGATTATGTGATATTCCCTATTGAAAATGAGGTAAATCTAAATACCATCACTGGTTTGTCTATAGGGACACCCGAAAACATTTCAAAGCATTGTGTCTACGAGAGGTATTTCTATAAATCATATATTTTAAGACTTTTATTTAGAGAAAACAGTAATGAAATTGACATTAACAATACGCACAAGGAAATGCTTTCTTGAAAATGTAGTATGATTAGCATTATGATTTACAGGGTCGCACAAAAATATTCAGTTACATTAACGGCTATAATTGGAAATCGCTGAAATTGCATTTTTGTTTGCATTAATCGTTTTCAACAATTTCTAACGATGCTTAAGAGTGAATATGATATGAATTCGTTTATATGTCTGTCTTTCTGTCAGTCTATCTGTCCGCTCTCTAACTTCCCTAAATACACAGGCCTACAAAAATAATGTTGACAAAATTTGATTTGATGATTTTAGCTGATCTTTATGTTTTTTGATGCGCTGAAACCGATAATACAGCCCATTTTTCTCAATCACGTATAGATTTTTGTCAATACAGGGTGCTTTTCGACACAATTTCTTACATATACCATCATAACAATAGGTTGATTGATTGGTTGGTATGGTTTTACGTCGCACTAGTGCTGCGCTATTACAACAACAGGTATCAATGATTAATTAATTATGAAAACAAACTATAAAACTTACCATATAATTATATAGGTGAAAGAGTAATAGAAGAAATTATATAGGTAGGCATCCTGTATTGACAAAAATCTATACGTGATAGAGAAAAACTGACTTCATTTTTGGTTTCACCACACCAAAAAGCATAAAGATCAGTCAAAATTTTAAAATCAAAATTTTACATGTCGACCTGTGATATTTACGGAATTTGTTGAAACGGATATACGTTATTCAAGTTCATTAGGGGATGGCCCCGATTTAAAATGGTGTGAATACAACCACTGGTTTATGTATAGGGACATCCAAAAGTATTACAAAGCACTGTGCTGTATAAGAGTTATTTCTTTAAATCACAATTTGAAACTTTTATTTTGTACAAATCATAATGAAATTGATTTGTGTTATTTATGTGCACGAGGAATGTTTTCTATAGACTATAGTAATGCTACACAAAACTTTTCTGATACGTTAAGGGCTACAACTGAAAATTTCTGGAATTGCAATTTCGACCTTAAATATCGCATATTTTTAATAGAAATATTTATATACAGTAAAACCTGTCTAAGTTGGACACCTGCGGTTCCAGGAAAAAGTATCCAACTTATAGGGGTGCTTACGTTTTTCGATTTAATTAAACTGTATCTATGTATGCCTTTTAACTTTTAATCATATCTAAATATAACATAATTAAGTATTCATAACTTATATACAAAAAATTATTAATCTGCCAATTTAAAATCTAAATTTAAACTGGTATATTGTGGCCATAATAATACTTTCTTCTACAATTTCTTATGTATTAGCGCCATACACCAGTTAATATGAATGAAAATTTAATCAATAAAACTTCTCACAATAAAGATTTTGCCTATGTGTTTTGGTGCAATTTTATTCAATAGACGCTGTGGTAGACATATGGAAAATCGGAGAATGTGATGTGATTAAAAGTAGCACCACTTTGTCTACTGATCCTAATATGTGTATATCCCCAAATTAAGATAAAATTAATTTTCATAATAGCCATCTCACTTATGAAGTTTGGTGAATTTATTCGTTCTAAAAAATGAGATTTAATTTTTCCGTGAACGGGGAAAACTGCAGCATAGCAGTGACACCTGTCGATTGATATGCACCCATATTGAATCAGCATCTTTTTTCACTATAGATAGATCTCTCACATATTAAGTTTAGTGCAATTATACACTCAAGTAAAACTTGGTAGGAAAAATAAAAGGGACAAATGAAGAGGAAACCTAACAACCAAAATGTATTGTGCAAATGCTCATTTTAAAACAGTCTAAGTCAAAACATGCCTGTAGGATCTCTATTGGATATTTTCTGGAGAAAAGGACAAAAACAATTCATTCAAATCAATAAAAAGAAAGACTCTTTCATTATGCGCCAAAATTCAGTTATTTGTGAACTTTTCAATTGAAGAAAATAAATATTTTTGTTACAAGATGAGACAGAGATGAATATATTGTAACAAGAAACATTGTTTTTTAGATATTTACAGCTATTTCTACAAGGGATAAGTAAAATTTCTAAATAAAATTGAGAAAACGGAAGTTTTATATCTTTTTTTTTTCCTGTCTCATTGGGTAAAAGTGTCCAACTTAGGACAGTATTTGACTGTCCAACTTCCAAGTTAGAGGGGTGTCCAACTTATAGAGGTTGGACATAATGTTAACCCTATGGATACATTCCGTTCCGAGGAAAAGCGTCCAACATAGGGGGGTGTCCAACTTGAGAGGTTTCACTGTATATATATATATATATATATATATATATATATTTTTTTTTTTTTTCTTCTGCATGGATATGGAATATTGTCAAAGGACGCATTTATTATTCAAATGTATATTTTTTGGAAAAATAAACATTTTCATAGTTCTAAAAAATGTAGTCGTGTCGTCTGGCAAAACTCCTCACAATAAAACTCAAACATCACTTTTGAAGGTAAATAACTTATAAAAAATTATATTTTAGGTTAAAAAAAAAAAAAAGTAAATGCTTCAATTTATATCAATTAAACTAGCATTTCCAGCTACGTTTATATGTTTACTTAGACTTAATTAAAATGTCAAACTGAAAACGAGATAAAATGAGAAAAAATTACAACACAGGTTAAAAAATGTTTAATATAAATCTGATTTTTTCCTCCTTCATAAGATTCAGTTAAGTGTGAAATCAATTTTCGAAACAGGTTTAAATATTTTTATGAAATCTAATATTTATTCAACATCGTATCAATGAATAAATATTTAATTATCTTATAAAAATTTGAAAATGCATCATTCGTGCCCTATTCCAGCACAATTTTTTTCTATCCTTTGTATAAAGTTTATTACGAAATCTTATTTGAGACAAATGTTAAAAACAAACAAACAAATATTTCACATATACTACATAAATCATAGCAATGAAATTCCTATGCTATGAATAAAAATGTTATATTTTATCAAGTAAACAGATCTGAATAATAAAAGTTTTGCTTATACGTTAATTAAAAGAAAAGACAAAAACATTTTTTGAAAGGGTTAAAGGACCTCATTTGGAAAATGTTTAAATAATTTGAAAAGTCGGTTTAAATGACATTTAAAATTATTAAGAACAATGGTTTAAATAATAACGATAAAAACAATAATAATAAAAAATTGGTTATTTCTCTTAGTAGTAAATGCGTAATTAAAAGTTCTGTTGTTAACGAACGGGGAAAGAAAAGAAAAAGAAAAGAAACCTTAAACGAGGTTTTCTTTTCTTTTTCTCTCTTAATTCATCGAAATTTGTCAGTATTACATTTCTTTGTCCAATTCCTACATTTAATACTTTTTGAGATATAAATTAAAAAAACATGTAATAAATAAATTTTATTTTGCTTTACTTTGCTTTGAAAACAATACTACTATTTATATTTCTTTTGCAATTTAACAGAATTTAAAATTTATTAAAATTAACATGAATAGAAATTAAGAAAATTAGTCACTTGTTCGTAGGACTAGTAATTGTAAGATTTCACAGGTCCGTACATACTTTGACTAGTCTATTCATCTAAGGGACAAAAAAAAAAAAAAAAAAAAAAAACTAAATAAAAAGTCGCACTGCAGAAAAATTGACTTACATCTTTTGTGTTTGTAATAACTTAAAAACTAATAATTGAAACAAATAAAACTGTTATGTTTGTATAATACGGAAGTCATAACATGATACCTACGTATATTTCTGATTTAATAATTCGCTTTATTACACTCTAAGAAGTATAAAAAAAAAAAAAAAAAAATCTAACATAAAATTCTCTTTTTAAACCTAATATAATAAACATTTTATCTGTATTCTATTATGATTTATTATATGAAATAAACACGTTATATTTGAAAATATTAAATAAAATTATTTATTTGTAAGATCTAAACAATTATTTAATACACATATGCATCCTGCATTGGATAATTCCACCTTTATATGGAATTACTGTTTTAATACGCAATGGCATAGTATTTTACAGTTTTTTAACAGGAAACTGAGAAATTTCACTGTGCCAAATATCATAAATATTTTTCTAGTTCTTTCAAAGTTGTAGGCAACTAATTTCTAATCCTCATCCGCTTTTATAGACTAAACATTTTCGAGCGGATTGAGATTAGGACAATTTTCAACTCTAATAAAGAAGAAATCCTGCGATATTCTTTGTGGAATTTAATTTTAAGTAAAAAAAGTTTAGATGCTCATGAGAATGGATAAGTAATTGTAACAACTTGAATCAAATAAATGTATCACAAGCGCCATATAACAAGATGCATTATTATTTTGAAATGCTGATTATGGAAGAGTCTGAAATACTCCCGAAATAGTCGGTCAGGTATCAATTTTTTAATAGCCAAGTTTTATTTCAGATTAATTGATCCCTTAAACATGAAAATTTGCGAAACTCACCGAAAAATTATGCATTTTCTTATCGTAATGTACGGGAAATGTGTCGCTGTTTTAAAAGTGCGATTTTCATTAAGTCGGTCACATTTCCGTCATCAGATTTGCTTGTTTCTGTCAGCTCGAAATAAGTTAAACTCGACTCATCAGAGACAAACACTGCAGTCCAATAATTAACTGATCATTTAAAAAAAATTTTTAACCCTCTGAAGTCTTGCTTTTCTAATTCTTTTCGTTAGGAATGAATTTTTTTCAGATTTTCTGGCACTTAAACTTGCTATCGTTGTTTCACTGTATTTAAAGAAATGATGTCAACACTTTTTCTGAATCCCTTCTATGTTCTAAACGTAATACAAACTGATTTTTTAAGCACTGGCTTTTTAACTTGCGGTCATCTCGATTGGATAAGCAACATGGCCGCCTAGAGACAAATTTCCAGTTTCAATAGCCAAAAATTTTTATATCTTGCTAAAATGCGGCTCATCAGTATTTCGTTGACATTTAATCATTTTGACATTCCGCGTATAAAAATATTTTTTCATTTTCACTCTAAAATTAATATTTTTTGCGGTATGGTTAACTGCCTTATTCTTGCCCTTTTTGAAATACTTTCTAAAATTACAATTTTCCAAACAATTGCATCTTGTTTTTAATACTTGGCTCAATCCTAAATTGTACGTGGAACACACTGTAAATAAAATCTGTTCGAAATACTTTTAAAACAATAAAACTGGCCATTGCAGAAAGATAAATGGAAAATATCCAAGTGCGGCTTTTTTTTTTTTTTTTTATTCGGATCTTAATTTTTTGTGTATTATATTTAAAAAAAAAAATAATAATCTCTGTTTTACAAACTTTGTTTGTTTATAAATTTATATTGCAAATATGCTAAATTATTAAAAAAATACAAATGAAGTCTTATTTAAATCAAAAATTTATGTTTTAAAAAATGAGCTATGTCACATATCTACCATTAAGAATAGTGTTAATTTGTAGATAGTGGTAGAATCTTAGAGAAAAGTAAAAAATAAAAAAAATTGAAAAGCTTCACAGGTCAAATAACCCACTAAGTTTATATTTTAGCGTCCACTGAATATTCTTGTAGCCCTGGACCAAAGGACCAGTTTAATTTCGATTCCTGATTAAGTAAAAAGAAATAATAGTAAATTTTTCATAAGTAAAATGAATGCCAAATTTTGAAATTTCTATTTCTTGTTAAGCTAGAGCAAGTGTTTTAAATGTTTAATTATACTTTTAAAAAAAAGTGATTTTCTAAAACTAGAAATTATCAAATATTTATATTATAATTAAAATTTATAAAGTCGATAAAATTAATTAATCTTAATTAGAAATAATTAAAAAAGATTAAAGAAAGAGAAAAAAAATTAGCATTGAGCAAATAATACAAAAAATAATATAAAATTACGACAAAATAAAAAGTGGACTATGGAAAATTAATTGACAAAAAAAAAAAAAAAAAGCAGAAGTGGGAACCAAGTGCCATTATATGCTAATATTCGTAAGATATTCAAGTATTTCTACTAACTCAAAATATGTGGTTAATACCATATCAACATAAATTAATACAGGTTAAATATGATAAAACTCTAGAAGTACTCATGTCTCATACTGACACGATATGCATAATTTTATTTTCTTTATTCTTTGCTTACAGCTGTTATTAAATATCATGTCAAATGAATGTTATTAGCAAACAGAAAAGGTGGGGAAAAAATAATCTATTAAAATTTAGATAGCTTGCCAAACAAAAGAATGAAATCAGGTGGAAAGAAGAAAAGTGTAATTTTACAAGTAGGCGCCCGAATAATTAAGCGGATTTTTTTTTTTTAGGAGTATCATCTACGCATTAATTAGAAGAATTGACATTTTTTTTTTTTTTTTTTTTTTTTTTTGGGGATTAATGAAATTTGTTTAAAAATTCATGAGAATAAATTAAAACTAGATTTTCAATACTGTTTGAAATTAAGTCAGAACGGATAGTTTAAATATGTACATAAGGTGAAAGAATTTTAGGCTAATTTAAGTTTCAAATTAAATTTTACTTAGTATTATGAATTAATTAAAAAATAATAATAAAACAGAAAATGATTCTGGAAAATAAATATCCATAAATATAATTAAGTCAATTGTTATATACAAGGCGAAATCCAAAATTTTCATAACAGACTTAGTTTAAATAAATCATTAAATACTCTCAAAACGCATGAGGACAGGACTGTTAGCAATAGTGTTACCAACCTGCAAGAACTTTTATATTAAATATCTATCACTAATTTTTAATTGCAATGCTTGTATAATTGACTAAGATATGTATCAAATATCATTTTTTAAACTTACAAAGTGGTAATCAGAAATAAAAAATGCCCTACAAATTGGCAACATTGGTCAGTACGTTTTTCAGTATGCAATATTTCATGTTGAAAAACGAAGTCCTCAGTAGCATATACATCATCAAATTAAAGTTGTTTACCCTACTTTGTGATTTTTAATAATGGGCACAATAAACAGTATGTTTAAGTTATATTTTACGCTAGTGCAATGGAAGTGCAATTTATTACACTTACGCTAGTGCAATAAATTGCACTAGCATAATAGTGCAATTTATTACGCTAGTGCTACTAATGCAATTTATTACGCGAGTGCTAGTAATACGTTAGTGCAATTTACGCTAGTGCAATGGAAAGAGTGACAACGATTCAAGTTGTCGTATTTGCTGAACAAGCTGGTTGAACATCAGTTTATGACAAACAAAATGAAGAGCACAACCCCAGGAAATATTTCAAAAGCCACCATCTTATTCTCAGAAATCGATGTCAGATTATTTAAAATCTCTACACACACACATACAAAACGACATATCATATATCAGCATAACAGCACTTCCCTATCGACGAATAGGAATTCTCGATTAATCAGCTTAATATTTGATAAGAAGATATCTTACATATGAAGTTTGATTTGCTACAATATAATTTTAAGTATAATCTTACCGTAAATGGGGGAAATTTTTGTATAACGATGGCCCCTATAAGCCGACATGTACTTGAATTAATTCAGCATAGCTTTGAAAATAGCCATCTTATATATCACGTTTGATGTTTTTATGCATAATAAAAGCTAAGATATAGCCTTCCTATAAACGGTAAAATTATAGCATAGCAGCACCACACACCGAAATGCACACAAACTGAATCAGCAAAGTTTTTCATAATAATCATTTCACCTATAAATTTTGGTGAACTTGCACCGAACTACCGAAGCTTTGATATAGTCTTTCTGTAAATGGGGGAAATGACAGCTTAGCAGCGTTAACTGTGGGGTGATATACGCCAAAATCTAATCACCACCAATTTATATACAATGGTCAAACCAAATATAATGTTTCGTGGAATTTCGTGCATTACTTTGTTAAATACAACGTCCGCAACATTTTGCTAATGCACAGAGAGATTAACAGACATACAAACATTTTCTAAAAAAGGACTAAATCGTGTTCAGAACTCAAAAAATGTAAATGCCTCGAAAACCGACAGTCGAAACTTTTCAGAATCTAATGCTCTTTTCTGATTAATCTAACTAAAGGAAAGCGAAGAAAAAGGATAGAAAAGAAAGAGAAGAATTTTCATACAAGAAATGGAAATTTATCGGATAGCATCTAAGTTTGTAGCCATTTTGATGTCAGTCGATCAAAAATAGCATTTAATTGATCTTTCCGCAATATTTGGTCAGCCCATTATATATTTATATCCAGAATCTCATCCCCAAAAGTAATGTAGAAAATAAAAATCGACATTTTAATGTGATTTTAAAGATGTTCAAGAAGAATGATGATATACACAATGAAAAATTTTAGATGAGTACATCTACGAAAAGTATCGATAAAATTCGATATATCTTTTGAAAATCGCTAAGTCATTCCAGATTTCAATTGTATTGTTTTGAAATATGTTTTTAGTCCGTTTATAGCTGAAAACCGAATAAACGTGACACTAAACTGATATTGAAGACATTTCACTTTAGATGATGAAACAAAAATTTTTACCCTTAATTGAAAAAAAAAAAAAAAAAAAAAAAATCTTTAAAAAATGAAAATTTTACGCAATGATTGACACGGTTAATGATGAAGATAACATGCAAGTTGTTTAGCTATTACAAAAACATCAGAATTGATTTAAGCTGCCAGGAAAAAAAAAAATAAATAAATAAAAAATTATACAGACACGACATTATTTCATTATTTAAAACATGAAAATCTGACATTGACAGATTTTAATTTAGTGCCAGAGGCCTACTGCTAAACTTGTTAATATCGACAAATTCTTCTTTAGTTAATTCGTGACGATCTAAATTCCATGATAAAGTTTTCATTAAATCAAACCAATGTGTTTCAGCTGCAGATACTGTAACAAATAACGTTGGAAGTCCAAACTGTCAAAAAGCCGCAAAACAACGTTTTTTCTCTTTTTCCCAATGAGGGGGAGGTGTGCCTTGGGGGGACTCATGTCAAAGGTGTGCCTTGGGGGGGGACTCATGTCAAAGTTGTACCTTGGGGGGACTCATGTCAAAGTTGGGCCTTGGGGGGACTCATGTCAAAGTTGGGCCAGGGGGGGGGACTCATGTCAAAGTTGGGCCTTGGGGGGGACTCATGTCAAAGTTGTACCTTGGGGGGGACTCATGTCAAAGTTGTGTCTGGGGGGGGGACTCATGTCAAAGTTGTGCCTTGGGGGGGACTTCATTCAATAAATCCCCATTCAATAAACCGACTGAAATAGGCCCTTAGCACTATTAAGAGTGTATTATAAAAATTCGACAACACTGTACCGACTGAAATAGGGGTACCTTGGGGGGGACTCATGTCAAAGTTGGGCCTGGGGGGGACTCATGTCAAAGTTGTGCCTTGGGGGGACTTCATTCAATAAATCCCCATACAATAAACCGACTGAAATAGGCCTCTAGCACTAATTAAGAGTGACCTATAAAAATTCGACAACTGTACCGACTGAAATAGGCCTCTAGCACTAAAAAAAAAAAAAAAAACTTTTTTAAAGAAAGAGTGCACAAAGCATTAATCGACATGGTAAATGACATTTTTTTTTTTTTTTTCTATATTTTAATTGCCTGTCTCAAAAATTTTATTCAATCTACTTACCTATATATAAAGATGGTTTTAATTGCTAAAAACTAAACATGCGATGATTTTTGACCGCATAAAATATCTTCAGTAACTATAGCTTTTTACAGTAGAAATAATAAGTATACTTAAATTTTAGCATCAAATATGGCTGCTTTTATTTTTCGTAAACTATAAAATAATGCACCTCATTAAAAAGAAAATTTTACGCAACCAGGCTCTTTTTTAACACGCTTTTATTAGCTCCACCTGTATGTATGTTTGTAACCGCTCTAGGAGCAAACAAAAAATCTATATTGTAAAAAAAGGCCTTCCCTACGTGAACGAAGTGGCTGTGAGGTAAAGCTCCGGGCTACGAACCTAAAGGTCTAACGTTCGAACCCAGTCAGGGGATATTTAAAAAAAAAAGGTTTTTGTTTAATTCTAAATTATTTTAATTAAAGATTTAAATGTATGTAAATATTATGGTGTGTCACTCACACGACTGTTTCTTACCCTGCATTTTAATATTATAAAGATACATATTTTGTGCTTTTTAGTTCGCATTTCAATAAAAGTGTGTTCTTTAATTTTTTAAAAGTATCATTTTATTCTTTTTCTTTCTTTCTTTCTTTTTTTTTTTTTTAAACACCATGGCCACTTAATACTGCATCTTAAAGTGAGGTTTTTATTTTTTTTTTTTTTTTAGTTTTACAAAAGTCTTCCAGAATTATAAATCAAAAACATGTAATTTGGTAAGTTATAAATTCTACGTTTTGAATATTAAAAAAATAAGCAAAAAATATGATAACAAAACTTTAACTTTTTATATTTATAGTATTGCATTAACTCTGCATATGTAAAAGTTTTATTAAAATTTACAATAATATTGCAGAGTTAGATAAAAATAAATAAATAAATAAATAAATAAAAAATAAAAATAAATAAATAAAAAAATCTTTGTGATACTGAGATAAAAACACTTTTTTAATCAAATAAATTCTACCAATCCTCCTTTTCTTTGTTTTATCAAAAAGTTACTTTGTACGTTAATTAAGTAAAAGAACTGGTAAAATATTGTTTGCGAGCATTAAATATTTTCATTAAAAAATTTACTAATTAAGAATAAATTTGAACCTAAAGGTAAATACGTGATTTTAAGTAAAAAATAAAAATACATTTTAATGTCGTTTGGGAAAAAAAAAAAAAAAAAAATCTATAAATTTGAGACAAAAACACTTTTTAATCAAATAAATTCTACCTATCCCCCCCCCCTCTCCTTCCTTTCCATTGTTTTATGAAAAAGTTACTTTGCATGTTAATTACAGAGACAGGTAAAATATTTTTTGCGAGTGTTAAATAATTTCATTTAAAAATTTACTAGAATAAATTTAAATATGAATGCAAATACATGAATTTAAGTCAGAGAAAATATCTGATTATAAGACTGATTGGGGAAGGGAGAGGGAAACTAACTTTTAAAAATTACCAATAAGCAGAAAAAAAATAATAAAAATTATTTTAATTAAAGCTACATAAACTGTTGTTACGAGTTAACTTTAAATATTTATTATGAAATAAATCTAGGCTGTGAATTATCAATAAAGGTTTTTTGAAATTTACATATGGGTGGTTTCTATGGTAACTTCATAAAAAGATCTTGAGTAATCAGATATTTTTTATTCGTGAATAGCATTCAAACCTAATTTTTTCGGATTGAAGAACGTTGCTAAGATTTCTTTTATAAAAGATAAAACATAATTACGTCTAAACTACGTGAAATTTTTACAAAATAAGTTACCATATTTTATTATATCGTTTTCTAAGGCATCTATATTATGCAGAAAAATGCACAAATAGAAATTTTGTAAGCATATATGATAAATTGCAAAAATATGCAATATTTGTTTAGAGTATAAATAATTAACCATAACCCTTCATTAGGTGAAAAAATTAGTTACGATTCATCATAAAGATCGTGCTTGATTTATTTCGATCCGATACAATTTTTTTTTTTGGTAATTTATGGTCTTTAATTACAAAATTTTAATTCATCAACATTTATTATGGTTTAACATTTCCGTAAGATCTAAACTTAAGATAAAGGATTTTTTTTTTTTTTTTTTTTTTTTAAAGAATAAATAAGTATCTTAAGAAATTAGTACTTTAGAAAGTCAAATTACAAAAAATAGTTTGAAAACAAAGTTTTGAAATTACTTTAAGTTAATTAACTTTTAAAACCTGAAAGCTGATTTATAAAATTTACTTTATTCTACTTTACATGCTATAAAATTTTAATAACACAACAAAAGTAAAATCGACATAAAGCTATAAAATAGCTAACTGTCAAATTTTAATTTATATGTTTGGAATAAATTAATATCGAAAGAATACAATTTTGCTGCCAAGTAAAATCTGTCGTATCTCTTTTAGTACATTTTCACAGCTAGATAAATTAACTGTAGAACAATTTCTTTCAGGAAGATAAAAGTAAAACAACTTTAATAAAAGAAATTTTTCGGATTAAACTACAGATTTTCACATATTTTCGAATTATAATTACATATTCTTTTATGTCAATTATTTAAAGTTAAAATATTTCTGTTGTTTCTAATTACACTTTTGCATAATTTCAAACAAGAATTTTTAAACACAACAGAAAATTTCTCATCTGCCCAAGAGAATTTTCTTTAAAGTCATAAAGTTAGAATTCAAAGAATGCTAGAGAAATTAAGCCTGAATATCTTTTTAAGCATAATTTTATAATTATGTTCGCATAAATAAATATTGTATGATATCTATAAATTTGTTTTTCCACTGCGTGAATAAACATAAGGATACTTGTCATTGTATCCAATGTATCTGTCTTTGTCTATACGTTAAAATTAATTACATTTCAGGTCGCGGTCGTCAGCTTAACCATTCGGAGTTTTTCGTGGGTTTCTCCGAATATTGCGTAAATATAGGCTAGATTTCCTTAGAAAGACCCCTCATGGAAGGTATCACACCCAGATTTAGGATCCAAGAATACTAATCTCATCGACAGCTAAGGCCTATGTTATTCTATGGGAAAATTTGTTTCCACAATCATTTATTAACTAATGTGCATTTTTAAAATTCCATTTTAACGTTCAGAAAATTCACAGTTGTTAAATTGGTACTCGTTTTCGAGAAATTGATTTTTTACATTTTATTTTCTGGCTATGAAATGCGAAAAATGCACTTAAAATTTTTTTAAGTTCAAAAAAAAAAAAAAAAAAAAAAAAATATTAAAAACTAAAAAAAAAATAAATAAATAAATAAATAAATAATAAATTTTGGAAAACGAGCACTAGTTTAACGGTTGCGAATTTTCTGAATGTGGAAACTTAATTTAAGAAAATATATCACGTAAAGTGTAATTGTCGAAACAAATTTTTCCATACAATAACACGGTCCGGATCGGCGATATTATTTCCCGCTCTTAATTCAAAACATTATCACCAACACTAAAATTATTTAGCGTAATTTATTTAGCGTAACATTATTTAGCGTATTAAGCCCAGATTTAGGACCCCAGTCGGCTAAAACACCATCCCCAACACTAAAATTACATCTCATTTAGGATATGCCTATTATATGAAATATTAATAACAGGGTATCTAGTAGCATTTAAACTTTTCTAAATTCCCTGACTATTTTTCGAGATTTTCCGCTACTTTTCCCTGACTTACTGATTATTTCCCATGGAAATTTCACGACATTGGCAAAAAATTCGATGATTTAAAATAGGATTAATAATTTAATGATTAACATAGCTTATTTTCACAAAATTTGTCAAAATTCCCTGATTATTTTCCGACTTTTCCAGATTTTCTAAATTCCCTGAATTTTCCCTGATTCTTAGATTTTCCCTGACTGTTGGCCACCCTGAATAAGTATATCGTAAGCTATATTTAAGAAAAATTTTCGATTTTGATTTTTTAAATATACTATTATTATTATACAAGTTGACTCTTTTATTATTATTATTATTACTATTTATTTTTAAATACAAATTACAGACATTTGAATTTAATTAAAGCGGATTTCGTATTCATAAAATATGAGTTTGGAGCCCACTCTCTAATTTCTAACCTTTTTAAGAGTTTATAAATGTTTTATTACAATTACAGAATGTAATGTTTAATAAATGGAAGAAAATGTTTAATGTTTACATACCTGTGACATTATCAATGGCAAAGTAACCTTGTGGATCTCCGCTTGCAATACTAAATCGTATTTTCTTCTCATCATTCAGATCCAAATCGAAAGCCTCCAATTTCAATACGGCTGTGCCTGGTGGGGCATTTTCAGGGATGCTGGGATAGTAGGCAGGTTGTGTCGTCAAGGGTACATTATCGTTGTCGTCAAGAACTTCAATATAAACATCCAAGCGTCCGGATAGCGGAACAGCACCTCTGTCGATTGCATGAACAGTGAGCCAGAAACGACTGTTGGTTTCTCGGTCAAGAACTTCATTTGTACGAATATAACCTAAAAAGAGATAACGGAATAATCAGTAAATTATTCAAATAAATGCATTTCAAAAAATTGCTAGAGCAAGTAACAAACCAATAACGAAACCTTGGAGGAATCTGGGATGATTTAAGAGAAGTTGTATGGAAAACATGAAATCGAAATAGCAATCGCAAGAGCCACACAGCACTATAATTTTGGCAGATTTAATATGGCTTCTGCGATAGTGTCGCCAGTCATGCGGATCTGCATACCTAAAATTATTCCTTTAAGGAATGATTTTAGGTTAGCTCAGCCTCTGCCCGGGCAAAATATCGCAGAAATATGATATTCTTGAAAATGGCTCTAATAATTTTTATGAAAATCTCGGATAAAGGGATTTTTTCCAAAATCCTTTAGAAATCAATATGACTTACTGTACTTTTCTGAAACATGACTATATACTAATAAAAATTCATTCTGCAAAAAAAAAAAAAAAAAAAAAAAAAAAAAAAACTCTGTAATAATGATTTCCGAAAACAAATCACATTACTTATTTTGTATATGGCTTTTTAAATGATTCCAAGTAAAACTCGGTTTTCCAGGTATTTTTATACAAAAAAAAAAAAAAAAAAAAGTAAGATAACAGCTAAATTCGACAACTGTTATATATGAGGAGCAAAGCAAACATTCAAACCGTGTCTTCTCTTTGAGAGAGAGAAAAAAAAGAGTTACGTGATTTTTCTTTTAACTTAACATAAAAATAGCACGTCTATATATCTATCTAGATATGTCTACATATTTTCCAAGTATCTAGTTATACATATAAACAAACACATAGTTAGGTTTTAAGTTTAGTTACTTTTTAATTTATTAGTTTTTGTACTGACTGAAAAATTATTTCGGAAGGAGAAAACACGGTTTGAATGTTTGCTCTTCATGTTAGTCGTTCTTTGCCCACCTAGCGGTCGATATTTCCAAATAAACTCAATCAAAAACAAAGGTGGAAAATGCCCCCCCCCCTCCACCCCGAAAAAAAAAAAAAAAAAAAAAAAAAGATTATTTATTTATTTATTTATCGCCACTAATTTATTTATCGAAGGGATTGCATAAATCAGGAGTGAAACTACCTAGCTTGCAAAAACCCTGAAAACTGTTCCTTACATGGAGACATTTATTAATGATATATCATGTGGCTACCTATATTAAATAACATTTATAGACTTTGTAATACATTATAAGGCAAATTAAACATTTTCAAAATGAGAAATTTCTGTAAAAACAAAGTTATTCAACAAAAAATTCAAAGACAGCAAAATTTTCAAAAACCCTGAATTCAGGGGTAGCCACTGAAAAGTTTCACCCCTGCTAAATATCCCAAATTTATAACTTTTTTTTTTTTTTTTTTTTTTTTTTGGTCTTTGCCTAAATCCGATACTGATAACAGAAAAGTACCATATATATATATTTTTTCGGTTTGAACTTATTATCGTTTACATAATTTTAATATTATTAATACCATTAAATTTTTCATTATTTATTATAATCTTTTCTCCCCCCCCCCTCCTTTTTTTTAAGCGCTGTCCTCTAATTTAGCTAAATATTTTGACCATAATTTGGCGGTTTATAAGCGGTCGCCGAGAAAGAAAACCGCCAAAGTTCCTTATATAGAATTACATTTGTTCTTTAAAATTAGCTTTTTTTCCTATTTGTCTCAAATCACGGGTAAAATTTATAGTTTTTCAGTACACTGTTGCAATTGTGACGTAATTTTTTTTTTTTTTTCTTTTGCTATATCATCCGTCTTCTATTTTCATTCCTCCAAACAAAGATAAAAGTTTATTTTTATTATTTATTTATTTTTAAACTCCAATACATTTTTCTAGCAATTACGTCAGTTTCGGGTAACTTGAGCTTTTATTATTAAAAAGATAAAAAGAAGAAGAAAAAAGAATAACAATTTTATTCATATACTATACAAGCAGTCAACATGCTTTTAAACAAAATAGAATTCTAACATACTAAAGAAGCTACAAGCAAACAATTCGTGAGATAAAAATTTTCTTTTCCTTAAAATAAAAAAAACTTAACCAGAGAAAAAGAATAATTTTTTTTTTCTAGAGCAGTTGAATCTTGAATCACGTATGCAAAGGATTACAAGAAACAACGACAACTAATCATATAACAATAAAGGTCCGGAATTTAAATTTTATTTGTAAGCAAAATGAAATGTGAACAGCATGTAAATTAACTAAAGCTCTTACATTTAGTTGAAAAAACGAACGCATAAAAAAAAAAAAAAAAAACACATTCTAAGGAGACAAAGGTAATTTAAAATGATGTTCCGAATGAAAATCCATTGTTTTATTTAAAGGAGATTTGTTAGTTTGCTATTCTGATTATTTGATATGCATACTGAATACCTGGAAAAAAAAAAAAAAAAAAAAAAAAAAAACTTTTAATGGCCGTAGTTAGCTAGAAAACTTTTCAGAAATTTTAGAGTTTTTAAAGGCGAAATTCATTAAGAATGAAATTTGCTCAGAATATAAAAGATTTAAAACAATGAATTATATTTAGATTAGTGATTTAAAAAAATGAATTTAACCATGAAAATTTCCTGGTGCAAATGATGGATTTCTAAACTATGGGTAAAAATTTAATGATTACACAGGTCGACATGTAAAATTTTGATAATTTTGGCTGATCTTTATGTTTTATGGCGCACTAAAACCGAAAATAAAGCCAGTTTTTCTCTGTCACGTATAATGTTTTGCCAATACAGGGTGCCTACCTATACAATTTTTTTCATTGCTCTTCCACCAATATAATTTTATGGTACGTTTTATGGTATGTTTCCATGATTAATTAATCATGGGTAACTATTGTTGTAATAGTACAGCAGTAGTACGACGTGAAACTATACCAACCAAGCAATCTACTGTTATGGTGGTATAGGTACGAAACTGTATCGCTAAACACCCTGTAGACAAAAATGTATACGTGATAGAGAAAAATGGACTGCATTTTCGGTTTCAGCACATCAAAAAACATAAAGGTCAGTTAAAATCATCAAATCAAATTTTGTCAACTTCATTTTTGTCGACCCGCGTTATTAATTAAAAAAAAAGAAAAAAAAAAAAATCGATCTTAAAATACGCGCATTTTTCGGGACCTATATTGTTTTATGATTTTCAATTTTATATCAACATTTTAGTTCATCATCATCAACAAAGTATGACTGTCATATTTTCAAGTTATATTGACAAATATTACAAAGAGTACTTTTAGAAAGGTCACTATTTCTTATATTTGTTTGGAAAAAAAAAGTTATAATTCAAAATTTTAAATCGTACATTTTAAAATTTAATATTTCGAAAATTGAAGTTTTTATTTTGGCAATTGATGATAATAATAAAAATAATAATGTAAGAACAAATTTCTAAAAACATTTAAAAATGATATTACAATTATACTAGCAAATTTTTTATCGAATATCATGACTAAAAATCAGTGATATAATATTTCATTTTCATAAAAGCGCATGTTACGTACTAAGCTAACATCGATACATATAATGGTTTTTCGATACATATAATGGTTTTTAAAACAGTAACTTCGACCATATTCGTGCTACGGAATTTTAGTGTAAAAACAAATTAATATTTACAAAAGCGAAAAAGTGACTAAACCAGGATTCGATCCTGGGGTCTTACATGTAACATGCCAACGCACTACCAATTTCTGTGAAGACTCAGTTGGTAGAGCATTGGGAGAAGTTAAGTGAACGGGGCCAGGTTCGAATTCGAACTTACAAGGAAACATTCAAAAGGTGTCGTCTTAAAAAAATATTGAAAAAAAAAATATATATGTGATTCTACTCTTCCTGAACCGCCAGAAAGTGAAAAAATTATCGGCTGAAATGAATTACAGCGACCACAAAAAAAATATCAAAATTATTTGTGGCGATTTAGCGCTGTTAGGCGATAAGTTTGCTAGTACCGAGATTGCTGCGTACGAACAGAACCGTGTTTTGCTTCTTCGCCAAGTACTCAAAATCAACCGCCTAACAGTGTGAAATCGCCAAATATGCTTAATTTTGATAATTTTTTATGGTTGCTGTAATTCATTTCAGCCGATAAAATTTTCACTTTCTGGTGTTTTATGAAGAGTAGAATCACATATATTTTTTTCAATATTTTTTGAAGACGACACCTTTTGAATGTTTCCTTGTTAGTTATCATTCGCTCTTGTAAAAACTATTTTCACCATTCTTACATCCCTATTATTAGAGCCGGTTAATCTTGACAGTTGATCATTTACTGTTTTTATTTATAACAATAGCATGAAAAAACAAAATGATTACACACTAGTTTGAAGAAGACAAATATTGTCATGTATTTAACACATGAAATCTCGTGAAAAAGCTATTACAAAGGAAAAAGAATAAAGAAATGCGAAAGAAACACTGTAACAAGAGGATTTCTGACACTTAAACGATTAACAAATAAAAGAGTTTGACAAATTACACCAAAACATTTATTTGTATTCGTGGCATCAAAAATAAAAACACACGCAAGAACAAGAAAAATGAGGAATAAATCTTGGCACACACGAAAATGATTAAAAAAAAAATAAAATAAAGAAAAAGAGCGCCATAAAAGGGTAAAAATAACACGAAATTCTGGCAGACGATCAATAATTTTTTTTGCGTGAGCTTGCTAACACATTTTTAATTTATACGAACGTGATAGACATAAAAATAACAAAAATACATTTTTTGAAGTCACGATCTTTGTAACAAATAAAAACTGCAAGCTCTGAAAGTAAATCCTGAACTTGGGATCGTAAAATAATCCAAAATAAGAAACAACAATAACAACAAATTCATGCTTTAAAATTTATAAGATTTCTCCCAAAACAACTAAACACAACCACAAAGCAAAATGAAATCAGAACAAATCAAATGCTGGACAGGAAAAATTTAAAGGAAAAGAAAAGAGAAAAAAAGCTTTAAAGTACTTTTTTTTTTTTTTTTCATTCAAGAGTAAATATCCTACAAGATTTTGTTCACGGTCGTATACGCTGTACTTTTCCATTGTATTGGAAAAATGGCGACATAAAATTATCGATATTCCATCCACTATCCACTTTTAGAAAAGCGGAAAGACAAAAATGTCAATTTTTGAGATACATCATTCGTAAATATCGACAGGAGCGTTAAAGGGGGGAAAGGAGACATCAATAATGAAAGCAAAAATATATACTAACTCCCCCCCTCTTACTTCATACTATTTCATCCTTTCTAAACGAGCTCAGCAAAAATCATTTTTAAAAGCTACAATAGCCGATTACGCCTTTATGAGTTTTAACTTTCACAAAAGGGTCAAACTATGCAGAGCATAAGAATTCTCGACAATGGACAAATTCATAGATGCATCGATTTCTTTTTTTTTTTTTTTTTCCCCCTCATTCTCCCGCCCGGATATTTTACAAAAGAAGCGGAAGTCTCTGTTTTGAGACGTTTTAAAAGATTTAAAAAATACATCTCTGCATTAAGCGCTTCTATCTTTTAAACAACTTTTAAAAATATAAGATACTTAAAATACTTTATTAAGGAAGCGCTAAGAAAATGCGGTCCATTGATTGAGGTATGAAGACTTGAGAGTATGGATTATTAGCAGTTTCTTTTAAAGCGGGTTAGGAATTTTACAAAAGGTCTTCTCAAAACAATTAATGGCTTAAGATAGTATAATCAAATAATTTATTGATACAGATTTCGGTTGATTAAAGCATGGTTAAAGACTTTCATTAACTCTTTAAACAAATTTAGCTTGGATATTTTTAAAATATTGATTTGAGGTTCACAAAACTCAACATAAATTTATCTTGCAGTTAATTTATTTAAATCAGTAAAAATATGTTTTCTTTATTGTGTATAATATTATTTAAATAAACCCATTTAAATAGACAGAATATATATATATATATATATATATTAAGAATCATTTATAACATCTCAAACGAAATTTGAGTTTATATATATATGCATGTATGGGGCTGTCCATAAATGATGTCACGCTTTTTTTCAGAATTTTGGACCCCCTCCCCCCCCCCTTTGTCACAAAGTGTCACGTTTCAATATACCCCCCCCCCCCCTGTCACATGTCACGGAACATGACATACATCAATAATTACTTGAAGTTCAGAAACAAAATATTAGACTAGAGATCATATTTCAAATTTTATTTTTAAATGTTGACTATGGATCTTAATGACATCTGTAAATATAACCGTAATAATGATATGTGTTGTTATTTTGCATAAACTAAGAGTAAGGTTTAAAAAAAAAAAATCCAAATTAATATAGAACAGTTGTAAAGTATTCGTAGAAAACAGCAATTGAAACCAGTAGTAATTTGGAAAACTGAATAAAATTTAATATACAGTCGTACCTAACAAAGTCGCCAAATCCAGCAAAAAAGTTCATTTTATGGAAAATTTATTAAAGATTCACATTTTATAATGCTTTAAACTATTCAAAGACAAATCTGTAATTCATAAGCACTAAATATTATATGAAAAATACATTGAATTAAAATGAAGATATATTGTTGGACATTTCAAGAGTGTGAGAAGGGAAGGTTTTCTTCCAAGTAAAGATTTTCTATTGCTATCATATACTAAAAACATACTTTGAATACTTTTTTCTGAAAGAAAATAATGTATGAGGGGAGGGGGGAATCACAGGATAAAGTTACATTTCCCGAATTAAAAAAATATCTTTAATCTTTGATAATTTTAAAATAACTTCAAAATTTCATCCGCTGTATATAAATGTTTGTATTTTAACTGAAATATGTGATGTCACACTTTTTGTTACCCCCCACCCCTCCCTTGTCACAAACTGTCACAATTTCATGAACCCCCTCCCCCCCCTCCAAGCGTGACATCATTTATGGACGGCCCCTATATACATTCATACATACATATTAGGTAAAACATTTTAATTCAATTTTGTATTATTAAACAGGAAGTGCCGGTAACTGAGAATTCTAAAGAAAAAATAATTTGACAAGTACATTTCAAATTATTTCCCACTGCGTAAAAATAAATAAAATAACTTTTCAATGCATTTAATAATTTTGATTTAATTGCTATTAAGAATTTTTTTTTTTTTTTTTCTTTTTGTAAATTATATTTGTTGTAGAAGTTAAGAAAAAGAATGCTTATAACCATATCTTCATAAAAGTTAAATTGGCGTAGTTTTAGATCTTTAATGATTATACTATGATCATGATTTATTATTATTATTATTAAATTAATTTTAAGGTTTTCACACAATGATTTTTAACGGAGACTATAATTGCTGTTTATCAATGACGAGATATGTATAGAAATATTGCCATGCATTAAACCAATTTTCTGAAGACAATGCATGTCATCATTGTGTTTTACAAGAAATTTTTGAAAGTTGTTAATAATATAAAAAAAAACAATCCTCCCCCCCCCCCCCAAAAAAAAAAAAAAAAAAAAAAAAAAAAAAAAAAAATATACTACCGTTTAAATTATAAATAAATCAATAAAATTAATCTATTGTTACAGAAAACAACACCTAAGTAATAAAATTACAAAATTTTTTAAATGAAAGTGACGTGACTTCACAATCATACTCACAATAATAGATAAAAGTTAATTACAATCATTCTTAAAAAGTTAAGATATATTTAAAAAATGACTTATGGACATTTATGATTTAGAAATACAATGCAAGGAGAAAAAAATATATATTTACTTACCTTTATATAGTTCCTTTACAACATTAAGCTATAGAAAGATATTTAAGAGGAGGTAATAATAATATTCCCAATAGGAACTCACGTGAATTACAAAGCCATAACTTATAATGATTCCATTTTTATTTTAAAAACATTTCAGAAAACACAAAAATTTACAGGAGACAATAACAGTTTCTATTACGCAAATATTGATAATGTTACGCGGCAAAATTTTCAAGAAGAAATAATTCAAAACAGAAGCATAAACTGTCTGATTTGAGTAATTCCAGAAATTAAATATGAACACTGCTTTAAGTTTAAGAAGGTTATAACTAGAACTTGCAGGCTCTCTGATAAATACGAAATGCAATTTATATTCTTTAGGCGACGGCGCCTGTGACCAAAATATATTCGAAAATCTTTTACTAACAAGGAGAGGTCACGACATAGAAAATTCAGATAGGGACGAAATTGCGCAGGATTGTAGTATACTATGAAGATAACAACATATTAAAGCAGTAGGACCCACTAGCCTCAGAATTTCGAGAAAAAAGCGTTTAAAGTTTCAGTAATCTTTAAATGCAAGTTATTTCGCAACATAGACAACGTTCCAGTGACGTGGTCGGCAAAGAAAATAGTTGCTGAACTAAAATCTGAATTAACCGCCATGCATTTATCACCCGTCTTCTAAAGCAGTTCAAACAAAACCTTCCCAAGTTTTTAAGTTTTAGCTCTAACGGGAGGTATTTAATAAAATTTGTAGGAACTATTTTATGAAAAACTAGTACAAGTTTTTTAAAAACAGTATTTAAAATCCATTTATATGAACTGAAAAAAAAAAAAATAAATAAATAAAAATAAATAAAGTGAAATCTTTCCTTTTTTTCCTTTCCTCTCTTTCTTTCCTTTTTTTAATTTAAAATTAATACGGTAACATCTTCATAAATAAAAATGTTGGAAATAGCTTTAAAAATATTGTGTTAAACATAATTTAATTATTGAACGTAATAAGGTTTGTGCATCAACACTCGGACTAAGAAAGAAAATAACTAAAAACCCCAGTAAAAAGAAATCGATCAAAAAACTTTTTAAACAGAAAATGATATTTATATAATGAATTTCTTTTCGAAGAATTTACTTCTTCAAATAAGAAGATTCTCAAGGAAGTGTCTTGAAAAACCAGTTCACTTTTTTAAAAACAGTATAAAATCACACTTGTATGTATATGTACACAGTAAAATTTTTCTTAACAGAAAAAAAAAAAAAAAACAAAAACAAAAAAAAACACGAAATTAAAAATATATATATATATATATATATATATATACAGCTATATCTTTATAAATAAAAATGTTGGAAACAGCTTTAAAAATACTGTTTTAAACATAATTTAATTATTGAATGTAATAAGGTTTGTTCAACAATACTCGGACTGAGAAAGAAAATAAATAAAAATCCCAACAAATAAATCGGCCAAAAAGAACTTTCTAAATAGAAAATGACACATAAATAATGAATTTCTTTTCAAAGAATTTACTTCTTCAAATAAGAAGATTCCCAAGGAAATGTCCTGAAAAACTAGTTCAATTTTTTAAAACCAGTATTTAATATCACACTTGTCTGTATATATATGAAATGAAATCTTTCATAAAAATAAATAAATAAATAATACAGCTATATCTTTATAGATAAAAGTGTTAGAAATAGCTTTAAAATAAAAATTTTGTTTGAAACATAATTTAATTATTGAATGTAATAAGGTTTGTTCAACAACACTCAGATTGAGAAAGAAACTAAATAAAAAGCCCCACTGTTAAAAATTTCTGTAAATTTAATGTAAATATTTATCCAGCTCTGTAAATTTACAGTAATTTTTAGTTAAAAGTGAATACTGGAGAATCTCAATCTTTATTCTGCATTTTTACCTAATTTTATAATTTAATTAAAATTAAAAATGGCTGTTTCTACTTTAGATAAAGCATTCCAAGTCCGAAATATATTCTCACCAATAATTAATTAAATTAATATTAGTTATTAAAATGAATGTATAAAATAAGTTTCTTAACATCTCCGTTTATTTTTCTCTGTAATTTCACGTAAGACTTAATAAATTACTCTGAGTTTCTGAGTTTTCTGTTGAAATTTTTAACAGTGCAGCAAATAAATCTGTCCAAAAAAAAAAAAAAAAAAAAACTTTCTAAATAGAAAATGACACTTAAATAATAAATTTCTTTTCAAAGAATTTACTTCTTCAAATAAGAAGATTCTCAAGGAAATTTCTTGAAAGATAGATGATCATAAATAAAAAATGAAAAGCAAAACAATTTATGTGAGAATGCAAATATTTCTTTTCACAAACTTTTCAACGAATGAGAAAATAAAATCATACGTTTCAATAGTTGATTTATTTTACCTCAAATTACATAAATTTCGAAAGTCTGAAAACTTTTCAACACCACAACGCAATCTAAAATAACCGACGTATTTTAAAAAGCAAAATTTTGTTCTCTCATTCAACTGAGCCCCAAGGGCTTCAAACATCACAATATATTATACAGGAATCACCAAATTACTATCACATGAACTTTATTTTGAGAGGCATCAAAAGTATATTTTGGATGAAAAAAAAAAAACATAAAGCATAAATAAAAATAATTTTTCAGAAAACATGCCAGAAGTAAATTTCTGTTTTTCGAATAACGGGAGAGGCAAAGCGATTTCAATTTATTCGAATCAAAACTATATCCAAAAAGTTGAAAAATAAATAAAGCTAAGGGGGGGAAAAAAAGCACATTAATCTTTTGAATAAAACATATATAAATGAAATATAAATATTCCATCAATTTTCAAATATATTCATGCTCGATATTTCGTTATTTTTCATAAAGCAAAAAAAAGGAAGTTTTTGGAAGCTGAATCTGACAATCCTTTTGAATTTTATCAAATAGATTTTGAAAGCGCAAGTTATTCTTGTTTTTATTTAATTCTAATATTTCGCTTTTTCTTTCTACATTTGCATTTAAAACCCTTCTCACGACGATTAAAAAGAAAAATGGATTAAATTATTGTTGTGGCTGTTTATAAACTGCTACAACAGTGATTTTTATAATTCATAATACAATAATGATGTTTATACTAAATAAATTGTTTTTATTGTCCCATTAAAATAAATATAATGTGCTGTGTATAAACTACATGACCTCCATTGCCCACTATTCTTTCTAATTACGAAATTATTTTAAGGAGATTGGGAACAGAAGACATAAAACTGACCTAACTAATCATGAGTCCGGACAAATTTAGTAACCAAATAATAAAAACGTCGTAAAAACATCTAAATGATACTTTATATGAAGAATTAAAAAAAAAAAAAAAAATCGGTAGAACCGTTTTTTTGAAACACCGATTTCTGAGATCTAAAATTTACTTACCTAATCAGGATGCCTGTCAGTTTTCCTGCAGTAACCAAATAGTGCACACGAAAGGACATCTAAAAAGGGGTTTATACAACAAATTTGAAGAAAGTCACTAAAGCCATTTTGGAGATACCTACTTCTGATTTTCACCAAAACTTGGAAAACTTATCTGTTTACCGGAAGCTAAATTACTCACGAAAGGATATCTAAAAGGAGTTAATAAGGCGAGTTTGAAGAAAATTCGTGGAGCCATTTTTAAAGGAACAACACTCTTGTGAGACCTAAAATTCACCTATACATGACGCCCTATCGATTTTTCTGAAATAAACAACTAACATACGAGAGGAGATCTAAAAGGATGTTTATATAGCAACTTTGAAGAAAATTGTTAGAACCGTTTTTGAAATAGGAATTACGGTCCCACTTCCGGTTTTCCAATTTTTACCAAAAGTTGGCAAAATCGTCTGTCTTAATTTTGAAGTTACGCCGTTCTGTTTTTATTTGTCTTAAAGATATAATAATGGAACATTCCCTACACACATACATTTACACGTACACACTGGCAAAAATCACATTTTTTTGGTCATGAGACTTTAAAACATGTAAATCGAGTGAAAACTCGAAATCGAAATTTTTGATTGAATACAAAACTTTCATTACCTACGGTAGAAACTTAATTATTAAGAACAACAAAAATAAATGTTTTTCAAAGAAATAAGTCTTTTTTTTTTTTTTTTTTTTTTTTTTTCTCAGTACAGTAAAACTAAAAGTCTAACAAAATATTTTTCATTAAAATAATTAAACGCGATATTTACTGATTGTTGATTGTGGTAAAATTTTTTAAATAAATAAAGCTTCTAAATAAGAATAAAATAGTTGCAGAGTAATAGCTTTGAATATGTGACCCATACTTATTTATTTATTTAATCTTTTTTACGGCATTATAAAAATCATTATCATAGTGAGAAATAAAAATAATTCTCAGATTAATGCAAATATAATTCTGTTAAACTTTTTATGATGATCATTAAATCTTTTTTAATGGCTTGCGGAGATATTTTAAAGATAATATTATTGAATAATTCTGTGGTGATACCAGAAATGCAAATTATTTCATTTAGATTAGATATAATAAAAATTTGCAATCTGGACGTACTTTCGAAAAATTTGTAACGTTTAATTTAGCGAAATATTGGTATTTCCAAAATAAACAAATATTTAAAAAAGAAAAATAATAATTTTTCTGATATTTAACTCTTTGTTTACTGCATTATGAAACTGACAAAACTTTGAAACTTTTTTTTTTTTTTTTAAGTTACTTTAAGAGTGTTTTTTAAAGGTACAGGCAATAAAAATTATACCTATATTACCTCATAGTAATTGAGGAGGATTTAGTCAGGTGATATTTTAGTCAGTATATCATAGGTACTTAGGGGTCGAAAAAGATATTAAAATCTTAAAAGAGTGTAAAAAAAAGTATTTACTTTTTACGTTCCTTATATTTTTTCGAAGACTGATTGTAAATTCTTGAGGTAATATAGGAGTTAATTATAACAAACATGAAGGTGAAAAATGGTAATTAAAAACAACGATAGCACCCTATAAAATGCTTTTCTAAACAAAAACGACTGCATATGGTGCTCAGTTCCATGTAATGAGATTAAAATGAGGTAATACATTCTGTTCTTATAAATATTTTTGACATTTCTTCCATAAATTAGATCACATAGATTTTTAAAACTAATAGCACTTTAAAGTATCGTTAGTAGATAAAAGGTTACGCTAAACTTTTGCCTGCGAGCTTCTTTTTTAAAAATTTCATTACAGACAAGCAATCAAATAAGGAGGAAAAAGATAGAAAGAAAGATTACATATATATATATGTATGTATAAGAACTTAAAACTATGTGAAACCAGCGGCAAAATTCAAACAAATAAAAGAGAAATAACAAAAGTAAGAAGATAATAAGAAGCAGAAGCCACCATGACTTATATATTTTTTTCATCTAACATTCTAACATATATTTAATAAAATATTGTGTAATGATTATAAAATTTATATTCAGGGATTAACCTAGCTTTTTAAAAATGATACCCCATTTGTGAATTTATAAAATAATTTGTGAAAACATCAAGAAAGTTTGTGAAAATTAATGATATTTCAGTTCAATTAACTAAAATACGCAAATCAGTTTTTTTTTTAAATACATTTAAAAAATAAAATGAAACAGTTGTAAAAATAAATATATATATGGGCGAGTTAAGTTGTTTCTTATATGTAAGATAAGTAGGTGTTTACTTAGATATTTATCATTGTCTCCAGTAAATATTCAAATTGAGGGTATTTTTCTGTGTTCGGTGCAGTGAAGCTTATAAAATAATTTAGTGTGCAGTTATATTGCTGAGAATTGACTTTGTGAAGGTACCTCTTTGCTGAAAGTTGAATTTGTGAAGGTACCTCATTGCTAAAAATTGACTTTGTGAAAGTGCTTCAATGCGGCACTAAATTTGTTCTGAATTAACCTCTGATATTATAATATAAGAAATATTATTTTTATTTGTTAATTCAATCAATTAATGTTTAAAAACTCCCGCAAAAAAATGTCGCTATGTAGAGAGTCTCACAACATATAAAATTTTTATCTTCATTTTATTTAATCGTTTCGTCTCTGAATGTATCACAATCATTATCATTCCGGCCTCAATTCATCTTTTACATGGCCTTCCTCTGTCTCTTCACCCCCTTTTCATATATTCCAGGGCTGCCTTTGGTATACAATCAGTACCCATTCGTTCTAAATGTTCTCTCCACTTATTTTTTTAGTTCATTATAGTAGTATGTATTATTGGCTTAATTTTTAGTCCCCCCCCCTTCCCCCCAAGTAGCAAAAACAGTGCAACACGGCAGCGAGCGCTGCAGATTGTTCAAAGCTCTGTAGATTAATTTAACATCTCAAAAAGAAATGCTAGAGTAGAAAATATAAATATAATTTACATCATGTCTTTAGATTACTGTATTTGTTATATATAATTAATTTATATCCCTTTTGTACATGCAAATTTTGCATATTTTATGAATTACTAACACATTTTGTGATATCAGACTTGAACTGGCATTCCTGCATCGCAAAAAAATTTTGTTTTGCTGCAGATGGATACAGAAAATTCTGCTACTGGGGTTCCCCCCTGATCTCATCATTTCTTATTCTATCCATCATAGAAAAACCCTTTCATATTCCTTAGAAATTTCGTCTCTGAAGAGTGTATTTCTCTTTCATCACTCTTTTTGAGTGTCCAAGTTTCGCTTCCATATAGTAGAGTTGATACTGCCATATTGTTTTTAAAAATTTTCTGGTATCTTTTCTTGTATTTCTTAACGTCATTCTTATAGTCCTGCAGATGTATTGAAACAAAGGTTGCGCAAGGTTGTTTCGCTGGTCACTTAAAAAAAAAAAAAAAAAAAAAAAAAAAAATTACTCATAAGCCTCAAAAACAAAGAATTGAAATTAGTACTGTAATAATTTTTATGTATTTAAATAGTTTTAATATTGCTATGTATTGGAGTTTTTTGCATTTTACTTTTCATAGAATGAACCAACCGTTTAAGACATTGTTTTTCTTTTGTTGACCAAAATGACCGCAAATGGATGATTTATTGTTGCATTATATTTTTCTACCTGATTCTTCTGTGCGAGCTGGCAGTTTTTTAACAGTTTTATTTATCTTTTTTTTTTTTTTTTTTTTTTTTTTGGCATTAATTCATTATTGTTTGAAAAGCAACTTGCACTTTTATTTTAACTACTTATATTAACTAATTAATTCCTATTTTTATTATCAAGCCCATCACAAAGATTGTCTTTTCGGAGAAAAATTATGAATTTGTGTACACCAATTCTTATTTCATTATGATTACTATTTTCTTCAACCATGATATGCAATTTTCTGCGGTATTGGAATTATATTGTTAATTCTGTAAGAACTCTTTAGTAATTAAACCTTACTTACAACAGATATGGTTAAAACAATATTCGTTGATTACATTATATACATTTAGAACTAAGGAAATTTAAAATTGTTGGGCCCTAAAAATGATCAAACTTTATTTTCCGCGACGTATTTCGAATAATATTTTATGCAATATACTTTCGGATGTTTGAGAGAATACGAAAAAGTAAAATTCTATCAAAACAACTATTTAATTCTAAGTGCTCAAAAGCAAGAGTAGAGCCACTCCAGATTTTTTTTTTTTCAAAAGCAAGAGTAGAGTCACTCCAGATTTTTTTTTTTTTTTTTTATTACATTGGGAACCAGTTAATAGATACTTTTTTTTCTTATATATCTGTACTTTCTTTTTATGACTTATAGATTTAATTTTAATAATTATCATTTCATAATTAACAATAGAATTTTTACGAAAACTTTGCTGTCGAAATTTATCACTTGTATTTGCAGTTATTTTTTCATATTGAATAATTTCTGAAATTTAAGAGTAGTTTTTATGTATTTATTTATTTTATTTTTTCTTCGAATTTCTAGTTTACTAATAACAATACTTTTATTTAGTCAAAAATAAAATAAAATAAATAATAAATAAAATAAAATAAAATAAATAGTATTTTGAAAATATATTACAAACCATACCTTGAAATGATACAGAAAATTAAAATTTATTCATCCCAATCAATTTACTAATTATTCTAAAACTGGAGTAATTTTTACAGCTTTCTTTTCTTTATTTCAACGACGGAAAAAAAAAAAAAAAAAAAAAAGAAAGAAACATTTCTCATAAATCATATCATCTGGGTTAAAAATTCTTAAATATCAGCTATCCTATAATTTGGGCGTGACTTTAGGATGAGAGTATGAGATAGAGAAAGAACTAATCAATGCTTTAAATCAAATCACACTGAATCCGATTAAAGTAGATTAAAAATAACAGAATAAAAACACGATAATACTTGAAACGCAATGTTGCAAAATTTTTCAGATATGAAAAATCTTACAGTTATTTACTTCATAAAAATCGATAGTTTTGATACTTCTATTATACATCAATTTATCTTTAAAAACTAGATTAAAAAAAAAAAAAAAAAACTTAGCCATTAGATGCCTCGATTTAGAACGGCAGCAGTTTTCTTTTATCCTTCATCTAAAACTTTTCAAAATATATGGTCTCCAAGACAATTAATGGATTACTTCTTTTCCTTTATTTTATTACTGCTTTGCTTTTCTTTTTTCAAATCATGGAATTCTGAACAAGAATAAAAAGGAATTTTTTCATTTATATCAAGGAGAAAAAAAAAAAAAATAAAGTTCTCTCTTTAATATATGGTAGAAATTTAACAAATGAAAAATGTATTTTTGTTTAGAGTTAAGAAAAATACATTACTAATATTTTACGATCTTATTTAATAACGTTGCATCTTATAAATTTATTTGTGGATTTTATTTTCAAGAAGAAAAAACTATTTCCCATCAAAACTGAACTACACAGAGAAATAGAAAAAACGAAAAATGTGCGCAGTAAAAAATAATTTGGGATAGAAAAAGGGTACTGCCGTTGTAATAGATAAGAATGTTTTTTTTTTTTTTTCTTAATAACATTTAATTAAATATATATATATATTTGGAGAAATAAAATCACAAGTATCAACATCATCTACATTTACGTGTAGTGCCTTTATAAAAAATAATATTAACATACATAAAGAGGGAATGCGCAAGGGGAATGAGTCACACCACTATTATTATAAAATGATTTTTTATAGTAATATTCTATAGTAAAATAAATTTATATGTATTACCAAGGGGGGAGAAGAAACAGGGGAAGGCCACGTAAAAGATGGATTGTGGCCTGAAGAGGCTTGTAGCCTTGAGCTATGTTGAAGAAATTTATTCATAAGAGTATTATATTACTAGCAGTCTTTTATAGTAGTTTCCCAGAGTAAAATGAATTTATTCATACTACTATAATTTTATAATAGTCTATACTTACTGGAGTAAAGAGAATTTCCCTTTATTTTAATATAAAAAAGACCACTATAAGCAGGCATGAGGGTGCAGAAAATTAAAAAAAGAGGAAACACGCGTGTTCATAAAATTAATTTTAAAAGAAAAAAAATTCGCGCGGGGAAATCTATAAATGTACGTTCATAAAATTTATTTCAAATGAAAAATAATGCTCACAGGAAAAAACTATACAAAACATTTTAAAAGTGACAAATTAAACTAAAAGAATAATGCACATCAACACAATAAACCATGTGTTAAAAAAAAAAAAAAAAAAAAAAAAAAAGCTAGCAATCAACATTTAATCATTGGCTGGTGATGGAAAATGGGAAAGAAGAGGGGGGGGGGGGGTTAAAAGGTAGTTCATGAGAGAAATATTAAACAATTCTACTTCTTTATGGGTTCTAATATTGTAGATGGATAAATATTCAAAAATAAAAGGCTTCCCGCAGAGTGTTTGATCGGCAATGGTTAGAGATGAAAAGGGGGGGGGGATGTACAAAAAAAATTACATGAGCGAGAAATATTGAATTATTCTGATCCTTTATATGTTATAGAATCTGATAAAGCATGTTTAAAATGAATATTGACATTTAAATTTTGGATGGAAAAAGATTGAGAATCTAAAGTTTTTCGTGGAGCGTTTGAACACTGATCATTATTGGAGTTTGATTTTAACAAAATAAAAAACAACGGAATTAACGAAAATCGCAAAAAAGCGGAAAATCGCGGATCCGCGGAAAATTCTCATGCCTGTATAAGACAATAGTGGTCTGAATCTCTCTCCCCCCAAATGCGAACCTGCATAAATAAGTCCTCCACTTCATTAGACAGATTTTATTTTATTATTCAAAAGTATGCAGAAGTTAATTCTGAATAATCGAAAATTTTTTTTAGAATAAAAGAAAGAAAGAAAGAAGTACGACATTTATTGGTATGATATTCTGCATCTTTATATTACTTAACTAAAATCAATTTAAAAGACAGAAGAAGAACAAAAATCATGTTACTTGCAGAAATTTTTTATAAAATAATGTTTTAATAACACTAAGAGTTATTCTAAAACTTTCTTTAAGTTATAAATTCTGTACAAATGAATGCAAATTAGAGAACTCAATAAATCTGTCTGCCTTATAAAACTGTAGAAGAGGAGGGAGAAAATAGCAGTTGCCATATTTGTAAATCAAACTTAATTAAGGATTTATGTTAATTTCTTTTTCTTTCTTTTTTTAACATGTTTTGCTAAAATTTAAAAAAAATAAGCAATAAATAATTAATTTTGGAGTAAAAGCAAACTGAAAAAGCATGCAGAAAACGCAAAATTGAAAACAAATAAATTATAAAAGTTGATTTCATGTGGAGGAAAACAAGATTTTAATTAGAGTTATCAGGGGAAAAAAACTGTTTTATTTTAAGATAACATATGCTGACATACTAAATTAAAAAAAAAAAAAAAAAAAATCGTTATTAAAAATTCAAGTTTTTTTTTTTTTATTAAGAAGATTAGGAAAATCTTCAGAAAAATTATTTTAAAAATGTGAAAAATAACAAAATAATAAAAATGTTTAAACGAACAAAAGAATAGGAAATGTAACTTTTTATTATAACGCTAGCAGGTTTTGCCTGCTTCGCTAGTCGCTATATTTAAAAGATTTTTCAAAAAACATTAATAGGGATTATTTCATATTTAAAATATAGTACTTTAAATCACTTTATAAATTATCACACACACACACACACACATAAAATAAAAAAAAAAAACTATTGAAATCGCTTAAAACCTAACTTTGGGTCGCCGTTGCCTTCGAGAACATCTTTCTCGAGTGCTATTGGTCGTTTTTGGTGGTGGTCGTTTCGAGTTTTTAAGTCGATTTTGGGTCCCCATTTCTTACATTTGTGCCTTAACCGGACATTTCAACTTAGATGTTAATTGCACGCTAAGTGGTGCTGCTATTATTCAATAACAACATATTTTGGACAGACATTTCTTGGACAGATCTTCACCCAACAGATATGGCAGACCAGACATTCTACCCAGCTGCAAAGATTAAAAAAAAAAAAAAAAAGTTTTAGGAAACTGTGTAGACGTTGTAACATTTTCTTTTATCAACTGAGACCTTTTCTATTAATTATCTGCAAAAATTCACACATTGGTCCTTGGAGAATCGAACCAACGGACTTCGCGTTATTAGCATGAGGCTCTAACCTCTAACCAACTGAGCAAACGGGACACGAAACGACTTTTCGCTTTTACTTTTCTATTTTTAGAGACGATCTGTTCAGAAATTTATAGATTTTAATTAATAATAATAATAAACTAATTAAAAATCCGGAAAACGGGCTTTGAAGTGAGGAGAGGTCAATACGAAACCTCTATGCAAATTTGTTTAGCTCTGCGATCAGCCGTTTTTCTACAAAGCGCCGGACACACACACACACACACACACACAGAAACATTTTATTTCATTATATGTATAGAAGATTAAATAATTAAAAGGCATGCTACATGAACCTGAATGAAGAAATTTATGGTAAAATTCTTACGCATAAAAAGGACAACCTAATAAAATTTTATGCATAAAAACTAATTAAAAATAGCAGCAAGAAGCATTATTTAAAACTTCAGCATGATTAAAATTTAATGACCCAAACACAAATTTTTTTAATGAAAAAAAAAAAAAAAAAAAAAAAAATCAAAATAATATTTATGTTCTAAAATTTATTCCATTAAAAATACATACACTGAAAAGAAAAGCAAATGTATCCTACTAACATAAATTCACATTTAATTGAAAACGTAGACAAATTTAAAATCTTTAAAAGATGATAATAGAAGCAAATTAAAAAAAATAAAAAAAAATAATAATAATAAAATAAAAATTGTGGCAAGAGAAAATTACGTTTTTTGATTCTCATCTAAAGAGGGGGGGGGGGGGGGGAGAAAGGAAATTAATACTGCTGGAAGGAATTCCAATATCACTAATGGCGTGAATTTAATTTTCTTAGCCAATATTTTAACGCTTAATTAAAGAACAAGTTAAGCGAAAACAAATAATAAAAAGTTACAGGTTTCATTTTATCTAATATTTAAATATATATGAAATGGAATATTATCTCGCAAGCAAATGTATCGAAAGGAGTTATATATATATATATATGTATATATATATATATATATATATACTCTTATAAAAATATGTGCGCTTACTCTTTCTCTTTCACACGCTGACACATACAGAGTTAACAATAATACAGGGTATAAAAAAAAATATCTATCTAAAATTTAAAACTTATATTTCGTTGTTTATGGCAGTAACGTTACCAAATTCCAACAGCAGACTCAGAATGTTTCGGAATTTTATACACGCAAGCGATATAAATAATAATAAAGGATTATTATTATTATTATTATTATTATTGGTGATTATTAACCTGAATTACGGAAATATGTGCGGTGAAAGTATTAATTGGTCTCCTTATTCACCGCATCTCCATTTGTGTTATTTTTTACTGTATGCCATGCTAAGGTCAGAGAGTATTAGCATTGCCACATTTGAGGACTTTTTTATTTCAATATCCACCACTAAATTTTAATCGTAACGGATACCTAATCCACTTCGAAGATTAATCGTCTATTATGTATATGTATTATTTCGCAAAATTATAGGTGACTACTGAATAAAAAAGTCCCAAAGTCTGGCAACACTGGAGAGTATGCAAAAAAAACTAAGCTCTCTCGCGCTGATCTTACTCCGGCCATAGAAACGGTAGTTGATATCAATACGAGGGTTGCCTTTTAAGTTTCTACAAAAAGTAGGAAGAAAAAGAATTTTTTGGGAACAAACTGTTTTATTGCTTTTCAAAATATTCGCATTTAAGATTTATACACTTTTCCATCCGTTCAAACCAATTCTTGAAACAGTTTTTCCACTGTGAAGTTGATATCTCAGAAACATAGTTTTGGAAGGCATCAACAGCTTCTTGAGGAGATGAAAATCGCTGCCCACGCATTTTTTATTTGACAATAAGGGAACAAGAAAAGTCGTTAGGATAGAAATCAGGAGAATATAGGCAATGAGTCATTAATTCGATATTTTTATCCTTCAAATAATCAATTGTTTCACATGCTGTGTGGGAGCTGGCGTTGTCGATGAAGAATGGTGCGGCGATTTTTGTTGTTTTTCCTGATTTCGTTGATGACTTTTGGCAAACAAATTTCTGTATACCATTTAGCGTTAACAGTTTTTCGATCCTTTAACGGAATGGTTGCGATATGTCCTGTAAGGCCGAAGAAGCAAGCAATAATTTTCTTGGAAGTGCTTTGTGGACGAACAATTTTCTTAGGATTCGGTTCATCCAGAAATGCCGAAACAGTGGATTGTTGTTCAGTTTCCGGCTCATACGAATATATCCAAGTCTCGTCACCTGTAACGATGTGTTGTATACGGATTTTGCTGTTCCCAATTTGAATTGTTTTTAGCATTTCCTTACACCAATTTACATAAGCCTCTTTTTGAGCTTCTGTCAAATTGTGCGGAATCCATCTGGAACAAATCTTTTAACAGTTAAATGTTCGTGCAAAATCGAATGTATTGCAGTCTGTGATATGCCAAGGGATGCTTCTATCTCACGATACGTTACATGCCGCACTGAGAAAAAAATATACCGCCTTTCTCTAGAAGGAATAAGTGGCCATTTTCTAAATCCCTTAACTAGAAATATAGATTTCCGAGCTATGCGCATAAGGCACGACAATAAACTGAATAGACGAAATTATCGAGAATTTCTAGTGTACACATTTCTAGATGGTGAAACAATAGTCTGAATAATCTAAATATTCTAAATCATTTATATTGCGAGAAATTCTCGCTTGATTTTCTAGAATTTGGTAATAAACCAAGATTATAGTTGCAGAAACCCGCCTCTTGTAGTCTCATTTATTAGCAGAGATTTTTAAATAACTTTGCCCTCGAGAATATAGGCAAATGCTCTAGAATTCTAATAGGGGCTTCTAAAAATCGCTTTCCAAGGGGACTAGAATTTATAAGGATGACATGGAACCATATTTTCTAGAGCCACAATTTAGATTCTAGATGTCAGTTACAGTAATGTTCTCCGTGCGATCTTCTTCAATCATCTTGCGTACAGCATCGATGTTGTTGTTTGGAATCACTACCGATTTTGGTCGTCCTTCACCAGATTCATCACTGATGGACTCACGACCACGACGAAATTCTGCAATTCAATTGTAAACAATCTTTTCTGATGGTGCTTCATAACCAAAAGTTTCACGAAGCAATATTATGCATTCTTGTCGAGTGAGGCCTTTTTTAAAATCATAAAAAATCCTCCAACGGAAACCTTCACGATTTACGTCCATTTTTTTCACTCACTTGCTTCTTTTAAACACTCACTGTAAATAAAATACGCAGACGATTTCTTAGATGCCACTGATTCCAAGATAAAAAAAAATGTGAATTTTACAAATATCCTGAAGACAATTTGGTTGTTCTATTGGTCGTTTGTAAAGACATAAAAGGCAACCCTCGTATACGTGCTCGAATCTTTGCCATATTGTAAATAATCAAGAGTCGCCCATGGAACACAGTTATACTGTACATGTGATGTTGTTTACGATGCTTTTTGAATCATCAGATTATTTATAATAGTTTGGGAATAATAAAAGCTTCTTTTTGGTAGTGTATTTTTTTAAGACCCTGTATATTAACAATTAACCTTTTACAGGTGGGACCATCAAATTAAAACTTATTTTAAAAATTAAATTGCACCAATATTGACTTGAAAAAACTAGCAGACATATTTTAAAAGATGACTTGATTTTTTAGAATAGAAACAACATCCTTATTATTAGTTGGTAACTGTACAAAAAATTCTAAAAATGATCATTTTCATTTTTTTTTAACAGAGCACAACTAAAAAAAAAAAAAAAATGCATAAAAGTTTGAAAGTATTCGATGCTTCTGAAAATCAGTTGGCATATTTTAAAAAGCTCTTATTATCAAAAAGGACATCAAATTTGATAATATTAAACGGATGATATTAATAATCTAATAATCTTAATAATTATTATTAATGATAATTAATATTTATCTAATTTTTTTTTCCATTTAAATATTTATATGCCTTAACTAAAGCATTATACGGTAAAATATGCAAAAAAGTAATGAAAAATATACCTGGATCAAAATTCGGCCTGTGAAAGACTAATTCAAAGCGAAGAAAAATTTAATATCTTTAAAAAATAAATACGGACAAATAATTATAAAAAAAAAAAAAAAAAAAAAACCCTGTGGTAAGAGAAAAATACACTTTTTTTTTCTTGTCTAAAAGAATAATATATATATATATATATATATATATATAAACTGGAAATTAATACCGCAGGAAGGATTTCCAATATCTGTAATGGCATATTAATTTTCTTAGCTAATATTCAAGCGCTTATTCAAAAAACAAGTTAAGCGAAAATAGATATTAAAAATACAAGTTTATTTATTTATTTTTTTTTTCTATTTACATACACATAAAATGAAATATTATCTCGTAAGAAAATGCATCGAAAGAAAACTAGTAGCTTGTGGCTACCACAAAACTTTCTTCTATATTTCCTTAAAAAAAAAAAAATAAAAAAAAAAAAAATCCAATGATGTTGAAATAAAGTCGATTTTATTCCCAATAGAGGTTTTTTATTTTATTATTATTATTATTATTATTATTTTTTTTTTGCTTAGAAATAGAAAAAATAAAGAAAAAAGAAAAAGGAAAAAAGAAAAATATAGTTTAACAGATACATGGTAATAGTTAACAGATCTATGGTTCAATCATTCGTTTTAAAGGTATTGACGAATTCTTATGAAGGATATCCATCCATACTGATAATTTACCAAGGAAAGGGGGGACGATGATCCCTACATAGTATAGAAAATTATTTTCCTGATTGACAATTAGTATTATAAAAATATATTTTTAACTTCACATTGAAAAGTTAAAAATAATTCTCCTTATGGTCATTTATACAAAATTTTTGTCATATAGCTACATAAAAATTAAGGAAAGATGATATGACACCGCCACCTGTTGCGCAATTGATTTCCAAATGTAATCAGCAATAATTTGTGTCAAATTTCAGCTGAATATTAAGTTTCGTTAAACTCCGTTTTTATGCTAGATACAGCGCCCAAAATTTTTTATATATATATATACACACACACGTAGACAGACATTTTCTAAAAATGGCCAAATCGTGTTCAGAAAATCTCATAACGTGTAAATCAATCGAAAATCGGCGATCGAAAAAGTTTCAAGAATACAATGTTTTTCTCTCATAAGAAGAAAGTAAAAAATATACTTTTACAGAAATGAGCGCGCGCACTCGCGCACACACGCATTCAGTTGGAAGCAAAATTATTGAAGCATTAGCAATAATTCCTACTTAAAAGATGGGTACCTAATATTGTTTTGTTGAGTAAATATTTGTCGAGTCATGATCTTAGTCTTATACTGTTTATAAAAAAAGTAAATTGATGATAAAAATTAGCAATCAAACTAAAAAAATATATGAAAAGTGTGGATGTGTGTTTCAATAATTCTGCTGCCGATTGTACAATAAACGTAATAAAAGTTAACAATTATAATTGAAAGCGAAAATAAATAAATAAATATAAATAAATAAATAAAATCTTAAAAAAATGATCAACAGAGACAAATATTATTTTAAAAAACTTTTGCGGTAAGAGAAAAATGCACTTTTTGTTTCTAATATAAAGGAATAAAAATAATAACTTGAAACTAAATATCTCTGGAAGAGTTCCAATATCCTTTTATAATGGCATGATTTTAAATTTCTTAGCCAATATTTTATCGCTTAACAAGGAAAAAAAAAAGTTAACCAAAAAAAGTTAATAAAAAAGCATTTTATCTATTATTTTAATTCCATTTTATCCATTATTTAAATACCTATAAATCATATTTTTTCCGACAGAAAATAATATACACTGACGTTCAAAGTTAAAGGAACAACCTGCTTTCTCCTTTTCTTCTTTTGCGCATAACTTTTAAATAAAAAAACATAAAATTTGGATAGGATGTTTTTTTTTTTTTTTTTTTTTTTTTTTTTTAAATATCATTGATCGAATTTTGTATAACTTTAGTGTAAGTAATAATAATAATATACGTCTTTTCATTTATACGTCCTTTTACAGCAGTCCCTTGAATGACGTATAAACGGTGCTTTACTGTATATGTGAAATAAAATGCTACCTCGCAAAATAATAATAATAATAATAATAATAACATGGGGATGAGATACTGTTATGGAAACACAGAGTATCAGATAATGTGTTAGATATTTAAAAATATTTCTCGAAACTAAATTAGTAGGGAAAAAAAAAAAAAAAAAGCCTTTCAAACAAATTTATGAAAGCAGTAAAATCACTATTCCATTAAAATTTATGTCTGGTATATTTAATAGATTTTCTAAAGCATTAATAAATCACCATTATAAGATATTTCGTATTTTCATATACAACACTTTTCGAAATAAAGGGTGGCATTTTAAAGTATTCTAAAAAAACTTATAAGAATAACTAATACATTATAAGACAGTATTTATTATAATATAAAATTTAAATAACAAAATAAATAAAGCGAATAGCATACAGTTCTGGAAATTTATATAAAGCCATTACTGTTATGATAATATGAAACCTGGGGGGAAAAGATCCGTTGTTTAATGTAAGAAAGTTTTTCAAAATAAATGTTATTTTAATACTTATAAATTTAATTAAAAAAGAATTTGTTAAGCATTTTTTTCTCCCTAAGAACTAAGAGCACAAAAATGAAATTTATTATGGAATTCTTATAAATATTGAAAGCATCTGATTATTATGTAATACAAGAAATTTAAATACAAAATTATATTCATGTTTTAAAAATTCTTTCATTCAAAATGAATGCAATAAAAGCAAGGATAAATGTATTTTAGTAACATAATTTCCCAACTAACTGAAGAAAAATGGCAAATGAAAAATTTCCAATGAATATGCAAAATGGAAGAGAGAGAGAGAGAGAAAGAGAGAACATTGTATGTTATAAGAGCATAGGAAGAACTGTATGTATTTCCCGTATTACAAATATTATAAAATAATTATTTTCTTTGAAAGCAGTACATAAAAACGCTGTTCTGTCAGTATATTTGCGCTTAATTTTAAAATAATTAAATATATTATAAATTAATATTAAAAAAATAATAGAAATTTAGATTACCTTTTATATAATTAAAACGTGTGTAACAATAAAATTAATTCAAATTCAGTAAAATGCATTGCAGAAAAATGAAATACTTTTTAATGCCCATAAATTTATTTACATAAAGTCTTGAGGGAAAATGAAGGTAGAAAAAAAAAATAATAATAATAAATATGAGGCCGGAGGTGTACAATGGTAATTTGCAATTAAATTTATTTAATCATATAAACTATAAAAAAGGAAATAATAATAACATTATAATATCATATATAAAAGGAAAATTATCATTTACATGATGCGCTTTAAAAATTTTCAATAAATAAAATGAGTGTTAATTTAGAATGCATTTAACATATTACAAAAATATTTATAAATGATTATACTCGAAATTTTTAAAATACAGTAAGAAACAAAATACGTTACAAAAATATGCTTTAAAAAAAACTTTCTTAATAAGAAAAAAGATAAAGATTTTAAAAAGATAAATTTAGCCTTTTATATAATTCAAGCGCATTTAACACTAAAATTGACTTAAATTCAGTAAAATGTATTGCAGAAAAATGGAATACTTTTTAATGCCCATATGCAGAATACATTTACATATTTTAAGGAAAATGAAACAAGAACGAAAAATCTTGCAGTACGCATTGATTATTAACACTTTCCAACTGTATGTAATTGTTGTATCGTATAATTTTCAATGCTGTTTGCCTACGTAATCATACAAAGGACAAACAGCAGTTCTGAAAGGCATACTGATAGACTAATTGAATGCATAAGAAAGTGTTAAGAATTATTAACACAAAAGATAACGTAGCTCCTATATTCTAATTGCAGCCCTTAATATAACTAAATATTTTAGTGCAGCCCTGTAAATCTGAAGGTTAACAAAATTATATTCTATAAAAAATATTATTTTAGTATAATAACAATAAATGTAAATTTCTTCAAGATTTTTACAATAGAAAGTTCTTTAAATGTATATAATTTATAAAAATGTCTGTCCTAAATTGCAACGCACTGGCATTTTTTATTTATTTATTTATTTATTTTTTGAGTGTCCCTGTACAGACACCAGTTGCACAGGACCTATTAATGCAATTTAAAATATAAAACATTCCACAGTGAATGTGAATAACATATATAATTTTGTAAAAATTCTGATAATATTTACGGACGCTGGGGGCTGGCAGATAGACAAATGGGCAGTCGCACAGATATGTACACAAAGTTAAATCATAGTCACACTTAAAAAATATTAAAAAGTGTTAAACTGATTAATGTAAACGAAAATGCAATTTCAGCAAATTTCCAATAAAAGGCTTCAATGTAACTGAATTTTTTTTGTGTAGCCCTGTAAGTCTAATGCTAATCATACTACATTCTATTCAAAGTATTCTTTTATGCATATAAATAACATATTTCAATTTTATTAAGATTTGTTCAAAGTAAAGTTATTAAAATTTAGTTTATAGAAATACCTCTCATACGACAAATACTTTGGAATACTTTCGGGTGTCCCAGTACACAAACCAGTGGTGGTAATTACTCCTTTATTTAAAGCAAACATCCGATAGTGAACTTGAATAACATATTTCAATTTCACTGAAATTTATGAAAATAAAGGAATTAAAATATAGTTCATAGAAATACCTCTCTTAGAACACGATGCTTTCGAATACTTTTGGGTGTCACTGTACAGAAGCCAGTAAAGATATTCTCTTCATTTTTAATAGGGAACATTCGATAGTGAACTTGAATATCATATACCAGTTTCAAGAAATTCCATTAACATTTAGATTTGAACAGTTAGAGCGCGGATAGACGGATAGACAGACAGATAAACCGAAGTCATTCAACCAACACTTTTCAACCTTATTGGAAAGAGTTAAAAACATTTAGAAAACGATAAAAACGATTAATATAAACTAAAACGCAATTCAAGCAAATTTACAAAAATAGCCATTAATGTAACTGAATATTTCTGTGTGGCCCTGTAAATCTAATGCTAATCATACTGTATTCTATGGAAAGCATTCTTTTATGCATATGAATAATATATTTTAATTTTATTCAGATTTGTGGAAAGAAAAGTTCTTTTATAGAAATCCTTCTCATAGAACGCAATGCTTAGGAATACTTTTGGGTGTCCCTGTATACAAACCAGTGATGGTATTTTCTCCTTTTTCAATGGGAAACATCCGATAATGAACTTGAATAACATATTTCAATTTCATTGAGATTTGAGTAAAGTAACGGTCTTAAAATATGGTTTATAGAAATACCTCTCATAGGACACAATGCTTTGGAATACCTCGGGGTATCCCTGTGCACACAAACCAGTAAACGTGCTCCCTCCATTTTTAATAGGGAATATCCTATAGTGAATATGAATAACATATATCAGTTTCAAGAAATTCTATGAATATTTACGGGAGTTAGAATGCGGACAGACAGACAAACCGAAGTCATTAACACTTTTCAACCTCGTTGGAAAGCGTTAAAAAGAAAACAGAAAAGGGGGGGGGGAGAGGACGTGTGTGTTGGTAATTTGCATCTAAATTTATTTAATCATATAAACTATAAAAAAGGAAATTATAATACAACAATGCATATATAAAAAGGAAGTTATCATTTACATGATGTTCTTTAAAAATTTTCAATAAATAAACGAGTGTTAATTCATAAAGCATTTAACCATATTACAAAAAAATTTTTTTATAAATAATTATGCTAAAAAAAAAAAAATAAATAAATAAATAATGATAGCAAAATATGCGCATAGCAAAAATATGCGTTAATACAAAGATTGCTTAATTTAAAAACGAAAGAAAAATATTTTTAAAAGGATAAATTTAGATTGCCTTTTTTCAAAACTCAAACGCGTGTAACACTAAAATGAACTTGAATTCAGTAAAATGCATTACAGAAAAATGAAATATTTTCTAACGCCCATACGCAGAATGCCTTTACATTTTTTCTGAAGGGGAAAAAAAGGGGGGGGGGAGATGTGTGGTGGTAATTTGCATCTAAATTTATTTAATCATATAAACTATAAAAATTGAAATAATAATAATATAATAAAGCATATATAAAAGAGATGTTATCATTTACATGATGTGCTTTAAAAATTTTCAATAAATAAACGAGTGTTAATTTAGAAAGCATTTAACCATATTGCAAAAATATTTATAAATCATAATACTCCAAAATGTGAAAATACTTTACATAATAAAATACGTTGGAAAAATATGCTATAATACAAAAATTTCTTAATAATAAAAAAAAGAACAAGATTTTTAAATATTATTTTAAACAATAACCTTAAAAAAAAAAAAAAAAAAAAAAAAAAAAAAAAAAAAAATCATTGATTGTTTAATGTAGAGATATTTTAAAATTACATGTCTTTACAAAAATTTATAATGTTAATAAAAGTTTGTTTTGTAATTCATACTAATTTTTATAAATATTTTGTAAACAAATTAAAAATTATAAAGGTTAAAAAAATGAAAAAGTTACAGTTTAAAAGATGAGAAAGGATAGATAAACTGAAATTAAATAAGTTTTCTGCATTATTAATATTTGATATAAATCCTAATTTATTAAAATTTATACCCAAAATAACCAAAACGATTTAATATTTGTAGATTAAAAATACACGCGACGAAATTCATTTTTTCTTTTTCTTAATTAATACTTAAATAAAATGTCATTAAGCAAATAAATGTATTCAAAATAAAGAATAAACTTCCCGTCGACTAAATTTCCAAACATGCACTACGTCGTACATTGGAAATATTTCTAGAAAACTAAATAGTTAGGATAATCGTTTTATGTAAATTTATGTAGCAAGAAATATCAGTATATTATTACAATTCATGTCTAATGCACTTAAAGGAATTTCTAAAGAATAAATAATTCCATAGTCTTAACGAAATATTTTTCAAAATTCTAATAATTCTTTTGTCCCATATTTTAAGATCAATTGAAAATGAAGAGAAAGAAATGTAGAACAATAGAGTTTTCTAATTATTATTTAAATATACATAAAATAAAACATCATAATATGTATATGTATTGAAGAATAAAGTTTTTCTTATCGAAATTTTCGTATATCCGATAAATTATATATTAAAAAAAAAAAAAAAAAAACATATTTCTGAAAATTAAATTTCTTTAAGTATTATAAGTCTTTCTTTAAATTTATGAGTGCTGTAAATGCCAGTACACAATTATAATTTATGTCTAATGTACTCAAAGAAATTTTTAAAGAAATTATTATTGACTACTTAATTTTAAATTTTCTAATAATTCTTTTTGCCAATATTTTAGAATGATTTAAAACATAGAAGTAGCATATGTACGAAAATTATCTTTTCTTTCCCTTTTATATCTAAATATGCATGCGCGCGCGCGCGCGCGCGCACACACACACACACACACACACACACACACACACACACACACACACACACACACACACACACACACACACACACACACACACACACACACACACACACACACACACACACACACACACACACACACACACACACACACACACACACACACACACACACACACACACACACACAAACACACAAAAAAAAAAAAAAAAAACAATCTAATAAATTCCTTATTCAAAACATTAAAAAAGAAGAAAGGAAAAAAAAAAACTAAACCTCTTACCTAAATTTATGAATTCTCTAGTATACCATTATAATTTATGTCTAATGTACTCAAAGAAATTTTTAAAGAATAAATCATTTATATTATTGACTACATAATTTAAATTTTCTAATAATTCTTCTTCGTAATATTTTGGGATCACTTGAAAAATAGAAGTAACAGATATATAAAAATTATAATACCTCCCTCATTTAATATCTAAATTCAAATAGAATGCCATTAAATAAAGAAACATACTAAAACAGGGAATAAACCATTTGGTTAAATTTCAAATATCTAATAAATTGCTTATTCAAAATATTTTGGTAAACTCAATTTCTCGAAGCATAAGAGTTTCATTTAGATTTATGAATGTTGGGAATATCAGTAAAAAATTATAATTTTTTTCTAATGTACTCAAAGAAATATTTAAAGAATAAATTATTTAATGTTAAAAATTCTAAAAATTCTTTTTATTAATATTTTACGATTATATAAGAATAGAAGTAAAAGATATTTGAAAATTATAGTTCTTTTCTCTTTTATATCTAAACACACACACACACACACACAAAAAAAAAAAAAAAAACATTAAGTAAAGAAATATATTACAACATAGAATAAACTATTTTGTTATAGAAATTTTCAAATATCTAATAAATTGCATATTCAAAATATTTCGGAAAACTAAATTTCTGGAAGTTATAAGCCTTTCATCTAAATTTATGAGTGCTGTAAATGTCAGTATACTATTATAATTTATGTCTACGTACTTAAAGGACTTTCTAAAGAATAAATAAATCATAAGTTAAGACATTTCTTCTTTTAGGAAATAAACATTTTGAAATAACAGAAGTATTTCAAAAATACTCTCTTTGAAAATAAGAAAATATCGAATAAGATAACACAATTAAAATATTGTTGTACAGAGAATTATATGAAAAAACAAACAGAATACGATTTTAAAAATTTATATAAAATCAAACATTTTCGCAGAAATGAAGAATTTTCCAAAAAGCTCGATTTTTTAATCAGAATATACTTTTTGTTTCCTCCTACACATTATTTTTATTTTATTTTTTTTAAGGCTAGGCACTATGAATTCTTAGAAAATCAATTAAGTTTCAGTTTACAGGAATTCGCAGAAACTTTGCTAACAATTTTGCATGCGTAAACATTTAAAATTCTTAACAAAGAATGGAGATCCGTGAAGAGTTTATTTTATTTTTTCTTTTCTTTTATAATAATAATCATTATTATTTTGAACAAAACACACACCCACACACATATACATACATATATATACAGAAAAATATACAGCCATTTTATATAAATATTTTCTTCCTTAATAATAAAGAAAAAGTAATTTTTCTTTTATTTATTTATTTATTTATTTATTTTTTACTTTAAATCTAAAGTATCGTCTGAAATACAAATTATCATTTTTACTTCCATTACCCGACTACCTTAGGCAATAGAAGTATTGCATTCGGTCGAGAAATTCGAAATCGAGTTTCACCTGATTTACATTTTTTAAGGTCTCCCGAGTCCAAAAAAGTAGTTTTTGACAATTGGTCAGTGTGTGTGCGCACATGTGTGTATGTGGGAATCTTGTTGCTATCTTATCTCCAAAACTAATAAAGATAGAAGAACTACGAAACTCAGAATTGAGACAGGTCTGGTGTACAGATGAATCTTCTAAATTTTGGTGAAAATCGGAAAACCGGATGTTTCGAATGATATAGTTGGTTAAGTGAGGAAAAATGATAGGCGTCCTGTATAAATAGCTCAATTTCAGGCCTCGCAAGTATGCTCCTTTAAAAACGCCTGCACAGATTTTTTTCAAACTCGCCATCTTAACTGATTTTTAAATATCTTTTGTATGTAATTATTGTTCTCTGGTCAATAATTGAGTATGTCAAATTTTGGTAAAAGTTAGTATATCCAAAACGGCTCTAACAATTTTTCTTGAAAACTGTTACATAAATCCATTTTAGATATCCTTTTTCATGTATTACGTGATTATTATAGGAAAATTAACAGTCATCCTGATTAGGTAGGTCAGTTTTAGATCTCGGAAATTGATGTTTCAAAAAATAACTCTACCATTTTCTTTTTCTTATTTTTTAACTCGCTATGTAAACTCTGTTTTATATGTTTTTACACGTGTATCAAGTTTCTCTTACTAGAAAATTTTTAGGTGTCTACTTTGTTAGGTCAATTTTATGTCTTCTTATCACATTATAGTCGGCAGCAAAATTATACAAGCACTAGCAATAATTCCTATTTAAAAGATGGGAACCTAATATTGTTTTGTGAAGTAAATATTTGTCGAGTCATGATCTGAATCTTATGCTGTGTATAAAATATTAAATGATACAAATTAGCGATCAAACCATATATATATATATACACATGAAAAAAGTGGATATGTGCTTCAATAATTTTGTTGCCGAGCCGATTGCCTTTCCAAAAAATGCATGTAATACGTGTAACAGTATGGGTAATGGAAGTTGTGTGGTTGTTTACACAAGATTTTTTTGTAATGGGAAAAATAAATAAATAAATAAAATAACAGTATTGCAATTTTTATAAAATAAGTTTATAATGCTCCATTCTCACCGTTTTAACCGACATATATAATTACACGTTAGAGGACTGTACGGGTGTTGAAATGGCATGTTACTTTTTTTTTAAATAATGCATTGCATATTGTGAAATACGGTTACCATTAGTTTATTTACGAAATATCACACTCAAATGAAATATGCCTTGATGTGCTCACGATTGAACAACGCCAGCTTGAACGTTTTTTATCCTTCAATTTATGTTGAATTAATGGTAAATTTTGCTGTAGATAGTGATATTCCACAACATGCTATATTTATTATTACTATTTTATAAAGCTTTGCATATTGTGGAATGCAGTCATTATGAACTTAGTTCATTTAAGAAATATCATACTCAAATGAAATAGGTTTTTGATCCGCGAACGACTGAACAAGGTCAGAGGTCAGGCTTGAAATTTTTAAACCTTAAAATGTCGTGTCAATTCGAAACTATATTTTTTATTTCTAATTCGTAGCGGGCTGGGCAAAGATTGCTATCATACGGGCTGGGCTCAGATTGTTGCTAGGCAGGTCGAGCCGAACACGGGCTTACATATTTAGTTTTATTTCAGGACGGGCCAGATCAAGATTGTTATAATGCAGCTCGGTTCTGCTTGCATACGAAAGAAAGGTAGATGACATAGGAAGATGTCGACGTAAATAAAAATCATGGATATTTATCAGACTCATAGAATATTGGTGAATAAGTCTTTGTTGCTGGTCAAATGATTTATTATTATTGTTATTATTCAATTCTGCTTTTACGGCTTTTAGACAAATTCGAGTAAAAAATATCAGTCAGCAACTCATTAGTTCACTGCAGAATTTTAGTAATATATTTTACATAGTCATTTTCGCTTCTATGTTTCACTCCAGTTTTTATTAAAAAATAAATATACACAACAACAGTATGTTATACAGAGTCTCTCATTAAGATGATGATAAAACTATGTATATAATTTCCTCGAAAATTTAATTTTTTTAGTCAGTTAAAAAAAATAAGAAGTTGTTTTACAAAGGCATTAAACATTTTCGAATGATCATTAAAATGGTATAACACAAAAAATCCTATTTAATTGTTAAATATACATTTTTAGAATTAAAATGCTCAATTTAATTTTACATATTTATTTTACTTAATCAACTTCTATAAATTTATTTAATTGCAGGCAAAGCAAGAAAACGATAAAAAAAACGAGTTGCTTTAGAAAAATATTCAAAGATTTTGAGCGATGATTAATTTAAAAAATGATACATCATTGGAATACAGACCTTTATTAGAAATATATATATATATATATATATATATATATATTTTCAATATTTGTTTTACTATAAAAAATTAACTCCCCCCCCCAAAAAAAAAAAATAAATAAATAAATAAATAAAAATAAAAATAAAATAAAATAAAATAAATAAAAAATATAAATAAATAAATAAGCCACTAATATATTTAGTTGTAACAGATTTACTCTTTAACAGATAATCTCTTGTTTAGAAATAAAGTAAAATTAATATAATACCTTAATGCTTCAAAAATATGCTTCTAAAATTTGAGAATAAACTACATATTAAGCACAAAATACGAAAAAGAATAATAACTACATAGAAATAAAACTCTTTGTAAAGGAATCGACAATTCTTTGCAAAACTAGAAGGGGGAAATATACATATGTTTACTAATACGTTAAAAACCACTGACATTATGTACATATAATATCATTTCATATTATATAAGAAATGAATACATATATTTAAGAACTGAAAGCTGTGAAACAAGGGCTTTTTTTTTTTTTTTTTTTTTTTTTTTTAAAGATGTGAAAAAGTCAACAATGTCCACTTGATAATGAAATATAAAAACCTGTATTCACTTAAATTTATAATGACTTCGCTTCATCATCTTATGTAAACAAGGAAGCTTATCAAATCAAAAACACACATTAAGAATATAATTACTAAGTTGAAATATATATATATATACAGGCTACATAAAAGAAAAAAAAAAAAGCTATAATAAACTCTTTAGATTTTGTTTTTGAGTCAAAAGAAAAAAAAAAATAATAATTCTTTATTTCTTTATGGCAGCTGAGAGATTAAAAGATACGCATACTACAGAAAATAATAATAATAATAAAAAAAACCCTTTTGGAGTGTATAAAAGGAAAAAAAAAAAAAAAGATAATTTCCTTAATCTTACAAATGTTTTACTAAAGTAAAAAAAAAAAAAAAAAAAAAAAAAAAAATCTTGCATAACATTGCCTTAAAGGTACTGAATGATTCCCATTAATGATATTTAAATATATTGGTTAAATAATCCTTTTTATGCTTAAGTATTATTTGTTTCTTTTAAAAAGGAAAAAAAAAAGTCTAACAATTAAAAAAGAATGAAAAATTGCCCTGCTTTCAGCATACGTAAATATATATATATATATATATATATTTTACATAATTACTCTAGGGAGTTTGCTTTACTAGAGTTATTATAATGGTTTGTTTATTAGACTAACATTAAAAAAAATAAATAAATAATAACAAAAAAATAATAATAATAATAAAAGGGTACGGAAATTCAGCTAAATATATTGTTCATATAAACAAAATCTACAAAAAACGCGTTTACTACTTCCTAAATTTACATTACAAGGACATTTAGAAATTTGACGTTTCGTCCAATAGTGGTATATATACTGTAAGAAATTTCTGTAAATTTACTGAAATGATTACCCAGAATCTCCGTAAATAATAGTCTTAATTAAAAGTAGATAATCAAGATTCTCAATCTTTTTTCTGTATTTTTATCTATTTTTATTATCTAATTTTTCAACAAAAAATTAAAATAAATATTTCTACTTAAAAAAAAAAAAAAAAAAAAAATTCTAAGTCACAAATAATTATTTAAATTAATATTCTTCATTAAAATGCTTATATAAAACAGTTTTTTTTTTTTTTAATCATCTCCGTTGATTTTTCTTTGTAACTTAAAAAAAAAAAAAAAAAAAAAAAAAAACTTCAGACAAATAAGAAATACCAGAAGCTACCTTATCTATATACTACATATTAAGTAAAAAATGCGTAAAAGAGTAATAACTAAATAGAAATTGAAATAAAAGTCTTTGTAAGTGAATGTACCATTTTTTTTTCGCTGAACTAGAGAGAAAAATAAAATAAAGTACAATTAAATCAAATAAATATATATATATAAAGAGAAATAAATCTAGTGTGTAAGTACCACACGACTTCCATTACTTACCCATATTACATAAACTGTTTTTGAAGATAGTGCCAGTGCGATCAGAAAATATGACATTGACAAAACAGACACCTACATATCGTCTCGCAGAAATCAATTAATCCACACGTTGTAAATATATCTAAAAGAGACTTTTATATAGCAAGGTTTAAAGAAAATCGATTTGAGATAACCATTTCCGCGATCTGAAACTGGCCTACCTCACAGGATGTTTAATTTTTCAGTACTAACCAACTAATGCATACAAAAGAACATTTAGAAGGGGTTTATGTAGCGAACTTTAAGAAAATCGTTAGAGTCGTTTCTGAAATACCCATTTTTGATTTTCACCAAAACTTGTTAAACTCAATCATTGACCGAAAAAATACAATTACATACGAAAGGATATCCAAAAGAGAGTTAATAGAGCGTGTTTGACAAAAATCCGTAGAATCATTTTTAAAAGATTTGCGAGACCTAAAACTGACCTACTTACACAAGATTCATATCAGTTTTCCTGAATTAACCAACTAATAAATATGTGTTTATATAGGAGCTTTGAAAAAAATCATGAGATCCGTTTTTGTGAAACGGGCATAATTAAATACAGCTCCACTTCCGTTTTTCAATTTTTCTCCCAAAACTGGCAAACTTATCTGTGCGAAGGTTCCGTCTTACATATAATGTTTCGTCACTCTAGAAAGTTTTTCAGATATCATAATCACAAGAACTTACACACTTACAATCCCTTCCATACACTTACCAATTTTTTAAAACACAGTTTTTTCGATCCAGGACAACTTACGGTATTTGGATTACATGCGGTAGCCGAATATAATGGAAATAAAAAGATTCCAAATTCATTAATACCCTGAAAAACAGTGATGGATCTTTTTGATTTTAATCAAACCAAGTGTTATATATATATATATATATATATATATATATATATATATATATATCTTAAATAAAGAGTTATTAGTTAAAGTTTATCAGTTCAAACAGAAATTTTTTTTAAAAAAAAAGGGAAAGAAAAGAAAAAGAAACTTTTTATGACAAAAGCACATGAATAAAAAAATATATATTAAAAAAAAAAACATAAATAAATAAATAATAATAATAATAATAATAAAAGCATGTATAACGCTGCGTAAGGTACTGTGTGATTGAGACCAACTTGAAGCTATTTAAATATATCGGTTACGGAATCCTTTTAATGTTTAAGTATTCTTTATTTTTAGGGGGGGGGGGGGAAGGAATCTTACATTATAATGCTAAAAACTTAAAAAAACAAGTCTATTTTCTAAATTGATATTTGTAAAAAATTAAAATGTTGCAATTTTGTCCAAAATTCGAATGATGATTACATTGGTGAAAATTTAAAAAATAATATATAATTGCACCATAAAATTATGTTTAAACATTTTTGTATTGGGACAAAGGAGAGTTCAATTTATACGTAAAAGTTGTATTTTCCTATGCAAAATCCAAATTTTCAAATATTACCAAGTTCTTCAAAATAAGCCACTAATACATTGATAAAAAAATAAAAATAAATAATAAAAATTCACTTTTAAGAGAGGGAATATATATATATATATATATATATATATATATATATATATATATATATATTAGAAGCTATAATGTCTGTAAAAATTTTGGAATACAATACTATTTTAATGCTTCAGAATATACTTTAAAATTTTCGAATAAACTATATATGCGTAAAAATGCGTAAACGAGCAATAACTGAAAAGAAGTTGAAATAAAACATTTTGCAAAGGAATAAGCAATTCTTTGGTTAACGAAAGGAAAGGGGGTATAATACATGTTCAGTAATACACTAAAAAACACAGTTTTTTTTTTTTTTTTTTTAACATAGGAAATTTTGTTTTATAATGCTGCTTTATGATTTTGTTAAACAAGGAAGCTTACCAAATCAAAAGAAATATTAAGAATAAAAATACTAAGTTGGAAAAGTAAATTTATATGCTATTTAAAAAATAGTTATACATTCTTCAAATTTTTCGTGTCGACAGGGAAAAAAAAAAAAAAAAAAAAAAACTTTTTATTATAACAACAGATAGATTAAAAAACACGCATATTATATAGAAAAAAGATGTTATTGTAGGGTTAAAATAATAAGATAAATTTCTTTGTAATCTTACAGGTGTTTTGCTAAAATAAAGAAAAAAAAAAAAAAAAAACTTGCATAACGATGTTTAAAAAGTTCTGTGTGATTCCCACTGTAATATATGTATATGTATGTATGTATATCTAACATTTAAAAAATAATAATAATAATAAAAACCTGCTACGTTTTGCGCAAATAAAAAGAAATACTCCACAATTACTAAAAGGCATTTACTTTATTAAAGTTTTTATAATGACTTGTTTATAAAACTGGAATAAAAAAGCAGAAAAATTTAGGCTAAATATATTGGTCGTATGAACAAAATTCTTGAATAAACAAGTTAATTTTGTAAATTAACATTAGTAAGAAATTTAGAAACTGGCAATTTCGTTCAAAATTCGGCGGATGATTTATTTGACTCAGTTTAAATAATGATATGTCATTGTTAAATAGACTTATGTTTAATTATCTTTGTTTTAGAATTTAAATGGTTAATTAAATTTCCAGATTTATTTACTTTTAAAAAATTACCTTTTTTTTTTTTTTTTTTTTTTTTTTTTTTTTTAATGTAAGCCATTAAGTAAATTAATTTAGTATAACAGATTTATACAAAAAACATTTAGAGAACATATGAAAAAGAAAATCCTCTTACAAACATATCCTATTCTAAGAAATACTAGAAAATCCCCTTCTAGAAAGATAATAAAATTAATATAATATCTTTATACTTGAGAAGGTATTACTAAATTTGAGAATAAACTACATATGAAAAGTATAATAAATAAATATATAAAAGGATAATAACTAAATAGAAATTGAAATAAATTTCTTTGTAAAGGAATGCGGAATTCTTTCGCTAAGCTGGGAAAGGAGGAAACATACATGTAAGTAATAGTATAAAAACCGTTTATTTTTATTTTTTTATTTAAATATATATATATATATATATATATATATATATATATATATATATATATATATATATACATATATATATATATATATATATGTGTGTGTGTAATAACGTGCGCTTCATGATCTTAAGTAAACAAGAAAGTTTATCAAATCAAAAAGAAACATTAAGAACAAAAATATTAAGTCTGAAAAGAAATTTTTCCTGCCATTAAAAAAAAAGAGTAATAAATTCTTTAGATTTTCTTTACGCATGAGAAGAGGAGGGAAAAAAAAAAAAAAGTATATTACAACACCAGAGGGATTAAAAGATATGCATATTATAGAGAGGAAAAAATGTTATTGTATGGTTTAAAAAAAAAAGTTAAAATTCCTTTGTAATCTTACAGATGTTTTACTAAAGTAAAGGAAAAAAATAAAGAAAAGAGAAAAGAAAACTTTGAATAACATTGCCTCAAAGGTACTGTGTGATTCCGACCAGTTTGATGATATTTAAAAATATTGGTTACATAATCCTTTTTATGCTTAAGTATGATTTGTTTTTGTAAAAAAGAAAATCTAACATTTAAAAAAAGGAAAAAAAAAAAAAAAGCTCCGCTTTAAGTGTGCAGAAATAAAAAGAAATATTCTGTAATTACACACAGAATTTATTTTGTTAAAGTTGTTATAATTTTTTTTTTTTTTTTTTTTTTTTAAAGAAACTTACATTTAAAAAAAAAAAAAAAGCACTGAAATTCAGTTAAATAAATCCTTCATATAAACAAAAATGTGAATAAATAAATAATTTTCTAAATTAACATTAAAAAATTTAAAATTTCTCAATTTCGTTCTATAGTGGATTTGGTTCGACAGATTTACACTAAAAGCATTTACGGGAAACATATAGGAAGGAGAAAATCCTCTTACAAATATATTCTACTCTCAGAAATACAAGGAACTAACTATCTTCTCTAGAAAGAAAATAAAGTATTTTTAATATCTTAAAGCTTTAGAAGATATTTTAAAATTTTAAAATAAACAATATATTAAATACAAAATAAGTTAAAGAGTAATAACTAAATAGAAATTGAAATAAAACTTTTTGTAAAGGAATGCGCTTTACTTTCACTAAACAAAAGAGGGTAAAGGGGGAAAAATATACATCATACATGTTTAGTAAGGTTCTGGAAACCACTGGTATATATACAGCAAAAGTTTAAGTATATTTGCAAAAGTTTAAGACCAGTAGCCGATTTTCAGTAACACATTGCATCAGATGCATTTTACTGCTATAAATGTAGGTGCCGCGCACGTTTATCGCCGGTTGTTTATTGGATTTTGTCGTAGACAGTGGTGTTGTTTAATTATTGTAATGGGTACTTCCTTCACTTACTGTTACAAAAAGGTCAGAAATATTGACCATGCATAAAATTGGATTTTCTGAACGTCAAATAAGTTCGAGGGTAAATGTAAGCAAGATAGCTGTGCATCAAGCTATTAGTAAATTAAAAATTTAGGAAAAAATTGTGGACCTTAAGAGTCGTTTCCTTTTCATACTTGGAGTAAGTCGAGATTTCCTTGCAGGTTTATGGGATGATAATCTTTGGCCAAACGTCTTGAAATAGTACTCAAACTGACGTTGGTGCCTTTTGAAGCCAGAGAATGTCTAATCGTATTGCAGGAGGTTCTTGGATCTCGTACGACCATGCTTTTCACATGATCATAACGTACACTCGTTTTTTCTAGGGCGACCGCTTCTCTTAAGATCCACAAATTTTCCCGAAATTTTAAATTTACTAATAGCTTGGTGCACAGCTATCTTACTCACATTTACCCTCGAACTTATTTGACGATCAGAAAATCCAATTTTATGCAGGGTCAATATTTCTGACCTTTTTGTAACAGTAAGGGAAGGTTTTTTACCCATTACAATAATTGCACAACAGCACTGTCTACGACAAAATCCAATAAACAACTGGCGATAAACGTGCCGGGCATCTTTATTTATAGCAGTAGAATGTGTCTGATGCAATGTGTTAAAATACTGAAAATCAGCTACTGGTCTTAAACTTTTGCAAATGGCTGTATGTATGTATATATGTATATATATATATATGTGTGTGTGTGTGTGTGTGTGTATTATATAAAAACGTTTTATACCTAAGCTCATGATCTTGAGCAAACAAGAAAGCTTAATAAATCAAAAATAAATATTAAGGAAAAATAAATAATAATAAACTCTTTAGTTTTTGCGTCGAAACAAACAAACAAACAAAAGTGTTGTACATTATAACAGCACAGGGATTAAAAGCTATACATGCTAAAGAAAAAAATTGTGGGGTTAAAAAAAAGATAAATTCCTTTCTAATCGATGTTTTACTAAAGTAATAAAAATGAAGGGAAAAAAAATAAAAACTTGCCTAGCACTGCCTTGAATATACTATGTGATTGCGACTTACTTGAAGCTATTTAAATATATCGGTTAAAGAAACCTTTTAATGTATAATATCATTTGTTTTAGTAAGGGCAAAAAAAAAAAAAAAAAAAAAAGACTTAGCATAAAAACAAAAGATTAAAAATATTGCTTTAATTTAAGCGTGCGTTATAAAAACGAAATATTATGTAATTACTTAAAAGCATTTATTTTAATAAAAATTATTATAATGGTTTGTTTATAAAACCTACTTAAAAAAACACCGAAATTCAGCTAAATATAATGTTTACATAAACAACAACAACAACAAAAAAAAAAAAAAAAAAAAAAAAACTTTTTTAAATTAACGTTAGTGAAAAATTTGGAATTTTGCAATTTCGTCTAAAAAATTCTTAACACTGATTTTTATGAATAAAACGAAATGTAATCACTTTTTAAAATAAAACTGATTTTGTTATTGAAAACGAACACACATGCGTACTTTGAATTCCATTTAGAGTTCAGTTAAGAAGCCAAGAAATAAAATAGTATTAATAATAATAAATATACATTATTCAGTTTAAAGTTTGCATTTTCCTTTCTTGTTTTAATCAAGTAGGTACATAGGTTATTTCAGTTCTATATAAATAAAGTTACAATCTTTAAACTTTCATTTTTATACTCATTTCGTAAAATTGAGATTTTTCAAAAATCAGTTCACTTTTTAGAAACTTTTCTAATATTCCCAGAAGCACACCTTAAAGAATTAAATTTTTATTACTTCAACTGAGCTAAAAACCAATACAGTGTGTTAAAAAATATAAGGAATTTTATAGTGGAAATTTCTACATTTCCAGATTTTCCAGGGTTTATTAAGCTGTGCCGGAACTAATTATGGCTGAAACTATCTCAAAAATTGCTGATACAAAATGAAAGTGCAGCTATACCGGTATTAATGAAAATTTTAAGTTATAAATGTGCAGTAATTATGGCATTGAGCCGTACTCAATCCAATGATTCACGATTTAAGAGTTCACTTTTTTCTTGGATACCACAAAAAATACTGCTTTTTACAATAAATAGTATTTTTAAAAGTAAAAGAAAGAAAACTATTACAATATTTATTCAATATGCATTATTTTAGATATAAAATATTTTAATACTATAATAATTTTTAAATTTAAAATATTTTTCTAAGAAATATAAACCAATAGTCAGATGAAACAGCACAATTATATGAGTCCTGTTATCATTATTGTTTTATTTTTATAGTATTATTATTGATAATATTATTTCTAACTGTATCCTGTTTCAGCATCATACAAAATGGTCGATTGTGCCGTACCATTTTTCACCCCCCACCCCCCCTACTGTGCCACTCTAGTTTTCGAATGCACCCTGCTATTATTATTATTATTTTGCAAAATGAAAGAAGTGTTTTTACTACGTGATTCATTTTAACCATAAAGCGAGAGCCTATAAATAGCTGGAATGCTTAAATTACTTTAGAAAAGAGAACAGAAATACAGAATATTTTCTATTTTCTACTTTTAATGGGAATAAGTATTTCATTTCGAATAAGACAGACATTTCCGCGTAACTCAGCATACCCTGTTAAGTTAAGAAATGGGGGAGTGGGTGGGGACATGTTGAGGAGTGAACTCATAGGTATCTTTTTTAAAGATGTAAGGGATCGCAGCGCGATTGGTGCGTAAGTTCATTTAGAAGAGCCATAAAACTTTTCGAATCTATCAAACTTTAATGCTATTAATTAAAATTTATTCTCATTATTTTACGAATTATTAAACATTAATATGTGTCAACCTTTCATAGACACCTTGTATATAAATCTAAAAAATAACCTGTCCTATCAAATATTTGAATTATGTTTGTAAGATATTGTGAGATTTCACATGCATATTTACATTAGATTTTTCTTAACCATATAAAATAAGATTTTTAAGACTAACGTTTGAACTTATAACAAGAGATCGGTAAAAAAATATGGAAGCAGATTTAACTTGATGCCAGTAAAACGAAAAACAGGGAGGGGGGGGGGGGGCGAGAAAGAAAAAGGAAAAATATACTTGCGGACAAAATTTTTGCATCCACAACCTTAATTTCGCAGCATATAATTAGAATTACTACTTCAGAACATGAATAAAAGAAATATTAAATTATAAGATGACAGCAATATATTATCACATTTTTTTTCTCTGTTAAAAGGTATTATTATTATTCCCCCCCCCCTCCCCCAGTTAAATTTCTGTTTACAAATAATAATAGGATAAAAAGGGCCAATGAAATTTGTTTATATTTTATAGAGTTTAAAAATTTTTAATTTTTTACCAACAGCAATTTTTTCTGATGAAAATTATTATTATTATTATTTGTAATCTAAAATAAATTTTTATGTATGTTATTAGATTAATTAAAGATTTCTGTAAGCATTAAGTAATATAAATAAATAAATAAATAAAACTTTTTATTTATCCAATGTGAAGACATTTTTAAATACATTCTACACATACACAGTTATACGCGTACGTGAATGTGTTAGGATCTCATTATTTATTCAAAAATAGTTACAAAAATAAATAATAAAATAAAATAAATAAATAAATATACATAAATAGTAATACTAATCCCCCCACTCTCCCCTAGAGACAATACACAAATGAAGTAATATTGAAATTACGATTCTAAGGCAAAACAGGTTGGCTTTTCACAACCCGATATGTTTTCAAAAAAGGTTGTTTTTTTTGCACATCATTACACCATGCAATAATTTATTCTAAAAAATCATTAAGTCCTTTTTTATACAAAATATTCATTCCCTTTAGATTATCGAGCATAATCTGGCCAGTTTAATTTAATATTTGTATACGAAGTTTTTATATTCACTCTCAGATTTTGAAATATATTCATACATAATGAACTTTCATTATGTGTGCCCTTTTTCTAAATAAAAATTTAAAACACAGAAATTTAGCTTCAATGAAATCCGATAAATTATGACAGTCAGACGCGATATAAGCATTTTCTGTACAGTTAATGTATCACTCGCGAATTAATAAAATTGAATTCTGAATAAATCTCGCTTTTATTCCGATAAAAATGATTTTATTTATTCAGGATATTCATGGTTTAGGGATAATATACGAAGAACAGCGAGCGTTAAAATTCATAAATATTTTTATTTATTTATTCGTACATCTTAATTCAAGATGCGAAAAATGTATCATGCCAGATTCAGAGAGAAGCAAAGCCAGGAGAAAAAAATATTGATGTGGGGCTATGAAAACTGTCAGATACTTGCAGCAGGAGCAAAAACATGTCATGTGAATTATTCATCAGCATAGAAAAGTAATTCTTGTGGATAGAAGAACAGCAATTTATGCATTTCAGGGTATCAGCTGAATACGAACAACGAGTGTACATCAGCCGAAATGAAACAGCAGATATTTTTCCAGATATTCAGAATAATAATAATAAAAAAAAGGCGATTTAGAAAACAGAATAGGATATATTGTGATAAGCGAATTACAGGGTTCCATTGCACTTAATATTACGATTCATAAATTATTCTTTATATGTTTTTCATAAAACAAAAGTAGTTTGTCCAGTGAAATAAATTTTGCTTTTCGCAGTATAGAATAGCGTTAAGGGGGAAAAAAAAGTAATATGAAATAATAATAATAATAAAATGTAGCGACTCTAAAAACTATAATACAAAATTAAATACACCAATAAAAAAATATGGTGTAAAGCAACCACACGACTTCTATTACCCACTATTTCACCTAAAATATGCAATTTTTAAAAATGTGATCAGAAGCCATAAAATTGACCTGACGAAGTAGACACCTAAAAGTTTTTCTATAAAAGAAACCTGATATTATATATATATATATATATAGAGAGAGAGAGAGAGAGAGAGCGAGAGATGTAAAACAGAGTTTACATAGCGAGTAAAATAATAAGAAAAAGAAAATGGTAGAGTTATTTTTTGAAACATCAATTTCCGAGATCTAAAACTGACCTACCTAAGCAGGATGACTGTTAATTTTCCTGTAATAACCACGTAATATACAAGAAAGGATATCTAAAACGGATTCATGTAACAATTTTCAAGAAAATCGTAAGAGCCATTTTTGAGATACCAACTTTTACCAAAACTTGACATACTCAATTATTGACCGGAAAACAATAATTACATACAAAAGGATATTTAAAAGGGAGTTAATATGGCGAGTAAGAAAAACATCCATACAGCCGTTTAAAAAAAAAAACGCACTTGCGAGACCTGAAATTGAGCTATTTATATAGGGCGCCTATCAATTTTCCTGAACTAACCAACTATATCATTCGAAATGACATCTAATAGAGTGATTATGTAGCAAATTTGAAGAAAATCGTTACCGCCGCTTTTGAGATACGGACTAACGGTCCCACTTCCGGTTTCCGATGTCCTACTTTCGGTTTTCCAATTTTCACCAAAATTTGGAAAATTCATCTGTACACCAGTTCTGTCTTAATTCTGGAGTTTCGTAGCTGTATCTTTATTAGTTTCAGAGATAAGATAGTCAGAAGACCCGTCCCCCCCCCCCACACACACACTGACCAATTGCCAAAAACTACTGTTTTGGACTCAGGAGACCTTAAAACATGTAAACCAAGTGAAAACTCGCCATCGAATTTTCGGACCGAATACAATACTTCCATTACCTACAGTAGTCGGGTAATGGAAATAAAAAATAATAAACGAAACTGCTTTTCTTGTCATATTATAATAAATGCCAGACTTAGTAATTAAAATACTTATTACTTTTACAGTAATATAATGCAATCCATAATGCATATATAGCGTTTATGTGCTTTCGAAACATAAAATACAAATAACATTCAACCATTGTCAAAAAAAAAAAAAAAACTTTGTTAAACAATTTATTTTGCATGTTGAAATTTATTCTTGAGCAACTGCTGCCTAACTTTTACTTAAAGAAAAGACATTGTAAAATACTTTTTTTTTTTTTTTTAAGAACTGAATAGTCTAAGTTGTTATATATATATAATAATAAACATATACAGCAAGGAGATCTTATTATATATACAATAAATGTATAAATTCATTAGAGGGAAATAATTAAGTCCTGTTGCAACGTACAGATTTCACACTAAAAATGTTTAAATATTAACTATATTGTTAATGAAATTAATATAAAAAGTAAAGAAATGACATCAAAAGAAAACTAACACAAACAACCTGCAATGAATTAATAAAATTGCAGTCTGATATTTAAAACACGCACAAAATAATAATAAAAAATAGAACACGTACTTAATGCATGTGCTACTCTATTCAGAAGTTAAGCTTATTCTTTTGTATTTATTTCTCACAATTTTCTAAATAGAGATTAACAGAGCATTAACACGCTTATCAGCAAATAACAGTTGAATGCAGATCTAAAGAGTTTAAATTACGATTACATGACACTTGCACAGGCACGTGTGAATCACGCAAATGGTATTAATTACAAAGAATTATATGCGTTTTCACGAGATGTGCGGGTCAGTATTGAAATGGAACTTTTCTCCATTTCTATATACTTTTAGTTATACACAGGCTTAAATGCTTGATGCGTTCACAAATTAATTTTTAATTCTAATAAAAAAAATCTGGTGTGAAACAACCACACGACTTCCATTACCCACTATTACACTTATTATATGCATTTTTGAGAGATAATGTGATCAGTGATCAGAAAACATAAAAGTGACCTAAAGAGAAAATCGTTAGAGCCATTTTTGAGATACCAACATTTACAAAAAATCAATTATTGACAGAAAAACAATAATTACATACAAAAGCATATTTAAACGTGAGTTAAAATGGCGAGTTTGAAAAAAATCCGTACAGGTGTTTTTAAAGGAACGCCCTTGGGAGACCTGAAATTGAGCTATTTATACAGGACGCCTATCAATTTTCCTGAACTAACCAACTATATCATTCGAAAGGACATCTAACAGAGTGTTTATATAGCAATTTTGAAGAAAATCGTTAGAGCCGTTTTTGAGATACGGACTCACGGTCCCACTTCCGGTTTCCGATGTCCCACTTCCGGTTTTTCAATTTTCACCAAAATTTGGAAATTTCATCTGTACACCAGACGTATTTCAATTCTAAAATTTCGTAGCTCTATCTTTATTAGTTTCTGAGCTATAGTACCCAGAAGATTCTCCACACACACACACACACACACACACACATACATACACACTGACCAATTGCCAAAAACCACTTCTTTAGACTCAGGGGACCTTAAAACGTGTAAATCAGGTGAAAACCCGATATCGAATTTTCAGACCGAATACAATACTTCCATTACCTACGGTAGTAGGGTAATGGAAGTAAAAAGGGGAAGGGGAATTTAACTGTGAATTAACTTTTACTTCTAACTGAGCTTAATAGTCTATAAAGGAAATGGGTAATAAAAATGACATATTCATCTTAGTAAGGATTTACAAAGAAGTTACATTAATTCTATGTAATTTAAGATATTTGTAAACATTAAACGCAAGGTAATAAAAAAAAAAAAAATCATGAAATAAACGTATCTGACTTACTTGAAATATTGTTTAAACGTACAGAAATAATTGACATAAAAATAAATGTTTTTAAACTTTTAAATTGACAAAAAGAATAATTGAAGAAAAGTAAAGGACAATTTTTTAAGATTAACGTCTGCCATTGTGCATTAGATTTTACTTAAATTACTTTTCCTAACTTATATATATTAACCCTTTCCACTCGAGAGGTGACTGTCACTCACCATGTGGTTTGATGCCGTAACTCGAGAGGTGATTCTCGCTCACCACTTTGTTTGCTGCGGTAACTCGATGCGCAGCAGTAACTGTTTACGTTTAGTTTTTTCCACAAGGGTTCCTACTCTCTTTCTGTATAATCTTATGCGATGTACAATCACTTGCGATCTTTGAAAACAGTCCACCAATTGACTGGAAATTTTCGCCAGCCACGCGATCGAGCCTCGACTTCAACCTCCGATTCTGAAGATATCCGCTTGAATGGAAAGCTACACAATATTCTAACAAGAGTTAGGAAGGACTGCAAAGTCTGTTCTCAGAGAAAAAAACCCGGAGAAAGGCATCAAAAGACATATTATTGTAATACTTGACCCGACAAGCCGGGCATGCATCTTGGGAATTGTTACATGAAATATGATACACAGAAAATTACAGACTAATATTTAAGAAATTATGTTCATAAAGGTGTAAAGATATATAAAATGTTAAAATATAAAAATTTTATACATTAATTTGTGTGTCTAATGATTTTAAGTTGCTGGTAAGAAATGCGTCAAAAATGCTGTGCAACGTCTCGAGTTGCTGGTGCGCCACGCGAAAAAAGCCCCGAGACCACGCAAATTCTTAAAGAAATCCCCGTCAGGCCAGCGCGCTGCTCAGAAGCGCTGGTGTTGCGGTATAGCAATACGTTTTTATGTTTACCGTGTTTAAATAAAATTCATTAAAATTCTTTAATGATATAATCCTGCGATAAATAAAAACTAAGTAAATTTTAAATAAATTTTCAGTAATTACTTAAAACAACGTGAATTTTTTAGTTTTATATCATATTTTACACTGTCAGCTACCGGTGGTTGACGTGGCCTAAACGGAAAGTTTAGTATCAAGCCACCAATAGCTGACGTGGTACTCAACGTGTTAAATGAACTAGAAATTTCGTAAACGAACTTAAAAAACAAGGAAATGTGTCAAACTTTGTAATATATTTTTGTTATGCCTATAAACATAGTTTTAATTATCAAACAACCAAAAATGGACAAATTTATGCGTAAAGTTTAAATACTTGTTTATTGCATTCTAAAACGGAATAAAAAACAATTTAAGTAGGTTAAAGAAACATTAAGAACCGAGGTAGTTTATATAAAATAAAACTAGTAAATCAGTCTTAGAAAATTATCAAGTATTTTGTTTCGTCTACGGCATGTAAATTTTTTTTACCATACTTAATGGTGTAATTTTATATAAGTTGAGCATAATAACATTCATCGTGAAATTTTAAAGACTAATTGATATAGTTCATCTTAGAGTAACAGACATTGTTATTAATACGCGTCGTCGGTTTTATACTGAAACTATAATTCACACTTGCGAAATTTTATATTATTACAATTTTGTAATAATTTTACCTTAAAATATTTTAAAATATGTACATCTATCAATCAATCCACACAGGCACAATTAGTGGCATGACTACTTGCAAAAAAAAATATAAACGAAAATCTGTAAATTCAATTTTATTATTAAAAATATTTTGGTGAACGTTAGCCACTAAGCTTTTTCTTCTCTTAATGACTTTTGCACAAATTCACTCGTTTAAAAACATTAACTATGTGATCAAACAGTTTTAAATAACTGTAAGAAATTTCTTAAAAAGAAAAAAAAAAAAAAAAACATTTCCGATTTATCAGAGAAACAAAAGTGAAATAAAACAAATTGTCAGGAAGATTTCAATTAATTAAAAAATATTTATGAAACCTAGTGAGAGAGTGAGTGTTTTATGTCGCAATAGTTTTATACTGTAGGCAGTTGGCGACGGTTTAAGACATACCCCTAAGTGTGGTCCAGAGACATGTCATCACAATTTGATCCTTCACTATGAAATGTAAGTGACAAATTTTTCAACGTAATATATATATATATATAAGAAGAACAAGAACAGTAAATGGATTTTAAAAATTGATTAGAGGAAATTTTTGTGTCCCGTATTTTAAAAAATCTAGTGATTCCTGCAATGTACTGTATATATAGTAAAACCGCTCTGTAAGTTCACTTCTGATGAACTGCGATTTCCCTTTAGAATCAGTTTTTTCTGGTTACGCATTTTCTCCATAGAATTTAACAACAATTTATGTCCGTAAAATGTCCATGTATAATTATATACCTATCTTAGGAGGTCAAATTTTGCAAGAGACGATAATTTTATTTTCCCCTTGACTTGAACTGATTCTCTGTACACCATATAACAGAGGTTAATCTCCATGCACATGATAATAACACTAGTCGACAAAAAAAAAAAAAAAAAAAAGGGGGGGGGGATAACAGAAATGAAATTAACTATTTTCAACTAATTTTGTAGTGCACAATTAAAAAAGAATAGTGAAAAATCTGTAACACGTACAGTTTTTTTGTTATGATTATTTAATCTGTACTGGAAGCAATGTACAAAAATCTTTAGTAGACATGCATTATTACTATCAATATTATTAATTTAGCATGGAATAATGTTAATATGGAGATAATATACATATTGTAGACTAAGTAGAACATAAAAACATTCAAAATACACTAAATGTTTGAATTGTTATTATTTGCTAATTTTAAAACCAAAATACAAAAAACGGGCTTTTTTACGTCTTGTGTTAAATGTTTACCTTGTGATTTTAATATGAATAGTTCACAAATACAGCAAAACTTATCGGGTACAGTTTTATAAGTTCTACCCTGAAAACTTGCCATTTTGAACATGAAACTTTAACTATAAAACAGCACAATCATACTTAACAAAGAATATCTGTTAACTAGAAAGCAGAAAAAAAAAAAAAAAAAAAACAGATAAGGTACGAATACAGGGTTGCCAAACTGGGATTGCCAGCAGAGAGGATGGCCAGGAGGCAGGGTTCATAGCACGAAAGGTTACCATGTGTGATACAGTCGGCAGCAAAAGTATCTGAGCACTAGCAATAATCCCGGTCTAAAAAAAGTGCACTTAATACTGCTTTGTAAAATAAATCCTTGTTGAGTCATGTTCTTAGTCAGTCTAAGAACATGATTCGTCAAGAAATTATTTAACAAAATAGTATTAAATGTACTTTTTGATATCGGAATTATTGGCTAGTGCTCGGATACTTTTGCTGTCGATTGTATTGTAAAAATCATAAAAAAATAGTGAAATTTACCACTTTCTGATACTTTAGCAAAAAAATTGAACAAACATGGTTGCCGGGACTCTGAGTTGCCAGCAGGAAGGGTTACCACCTGTAACACTGTGAAAATGATAGAAAATCGTGAAAATTGACATTTTCTAATACTCTAACAGAAAAATGTGACGTGGTGGGACTTTTTTACTTGCAGGTATTTAAATAAAAATTGGAATTAATAATAAAAATAATAATTTGACCGTTGTTACCGAACCACTGTAGACCAACGTAATCTGTGTGTACGAGAAAAAGTAAGTGAGAAAATTGCATTTTTCTAAATATATATACTCTAGTAGAAACTTATAGGTTAATAGAGATCTCTTCTCCACATAGAAATACCCCCGCAAATGATCAAATTTGTGATGGCTTGTTTCCGGACCATCCCAAGGGATGAACACCAGACCATCACCAATTGCCCACTGTGTAGCTATAGAGCGATGCTAAACCCATTCAACCCCAACCACTCAGAAAGAATGCAAAGTTGAACAATTTGTTCCAGTATATAAGAAAATTGTTTAGCAAAATTATCCGAAGCTAAAAAAATTCTCAAAATTCAAAGAAACTAATTTTAATAATTTTTAAAATCTACATAGATAAACAATGTAAATTCGAATAATAATTAAAACCATTTAATTTACAGAACTTGCCGCATGAATTAAGATTTTGCTGAGAAACTTTTATTAAAGGCCATTTCCTACGATTTTCTGAGTAACTTTTATTAAAAGGCCACTTATCTAAATGACCAATTTTCTATGTTACAGAGTGTAGCCTTCTTACGGAGATTTCACTGTTCTCTGTTTACTAAAAAATAACAGACCCACCTAAAAAAAAAAAAAAAAAAAAAAAAAATCACATCTCATGATTGGCAAAATAATGCAGTTCATGAAACCTATTTATTGTATTTAATTATGAACATTTTCCTAAATTAACCATGCGAAAATTTTTTTCTTTTTTTAAACCACGCATCGTTTAAAAATTCTATTAACAAACTATTACTCAAGCTTATTGGTTTCCTTACGCAACTTTTTAAAATTAAGAAATATCTATTCATGAAATAATATATGCAAAAAGAAATCTTTTTATAAATTTAATGTTTTCTTTACATTCATTTAAACAAAATTCTCGTTATACAAAAATCTATTACCCAACATTTGATAAGATTTAGTTTTCTCAGAAAACGCCCTTAGAATATATGACGACATCATTATGCGGACGCTTGAAGCACTTTTATGTTTCGAAGTACAGATTTATAATGCCTAACAAAACAACTCATTTTTCATGTGCGACATTCATTTGCATATGAATGTTTTAAACTGCAAAACAATGCCATTCATGAATAGCAGGAAAAAAAGGAAATAAGAGCGATGGAGTAACTTTTAAGTACATTACACATTGAAAACAACATTTTACATATCGCAAAAGTTTTTTTTTTTTTAAGTACATATCATGAAAAAGTTTTTGATACTTTTAAGAAACAAAAGAAAATAAAACATATCACATACAAAAATTATATACAGAGAAGAAATATGCACTTGAGAAAACATGCTATTTTAATGACAAAGTATATTTTCTCTTTGCATCTATTTATGAGTAATTTAGTTTACGCTACTATCTTATTCATTTTTAACCATTTACAACATGATTGAAATGTTCCTAACTTTGAATCATTCGTACATATAAATTTTGTCGTTCGTACAGATTCGTTAGTAACAGAATTTCAGTATGTTACTGATATTCACAACAACATCTGTCGTCGTTCATTTTACAGTTTTCTTAAAAAAGAAAGAAAAAAAAAATCTGGTGATGAAGAATAAAAAGTATATAAACAACAGGAAAAAAAAAAAAAAAAAAACAGATACAAACAAACAAGCAATACCTTCGGGTAGAAATAGTTAATTTGCCCATGATCCTTCATTAGACAAAAAAAAAAAAAAAAAAAAAAAAGAAGAAGTGCGTTCAATACCGATTGAAAGCAGCAACGAACAAAATCAATGCATAAAGAAAGATAAATACACAGTAAAAGGTTCTTTAAAAGTTCGTGTTGGGCACCAGATAAAATTATTCGTAGTTAAATAATATTCATGAATTACTGACGCGCTCTAAATCATATATATATATATATATATATATTTGGGGGGGGGGGTTGGGAAGGGATCGATATATTTATTTGTTTTATTACTGTTTGCAAATACTAGATGTTATGTATCGCTGGACGATTTTTTTCTTAAATGTACATTTTAGAAAATATTTGCTTTAATATGTATGCTAGACACGTCAAGACGTCCATATATGACTCAATAAATTCAAGGACCACTCTTAGCCCTACACCGTTGCAAATTGCACATAGTGCACTAGTACGACGAAAAAAAAAAAAAAAAAAAAAAAACTCAAACCCATTTGATCCAACGAATTCAATGTCGAGTTGTGTATTTTTATTAATTCAAAAATCGAGATAAGCTATTTAAAGTTTGCAATAATTATTAAAATTACCTCAATAGTTGTAATAAATTTGCTTAATGTAATATGGAAATTTAGGCGACTTTAACCCATGTATATTTTCCTATGCATGGACCATAAATTCTTTTAGACTCATTACAATTTATTCGGAAATCAACAAGTACCATTTAAAAATGAAAAATGCAAGTTGAAAGTAATGCATATTATACAGTCAGAAAACTGAAGCTAATGATCAGTGTAAATGTTTTAATCATAAATTAAAATTAATTTACTAAAGAACTTAAAAACCTATTACATAATACAATAAGACAGGCTATAAAATAAACATTCTGTTGCATTTGACTATTAGCTAAGTTTTATTTCGAGTTATAATTTTTAATATCCAAATTAAATATGTTATCATCTTATCTCAAAGCCTTTATTACAAAAATAAAATGCCCTAACATCAGAAATTTCACTTTAACGAATTCTCGGAGGGCAAAGGATATCAACACATAAAACAAAGTTCCGGCTTCTCTCTTTAATAATTCCCCTGTTGACTGTAACCACAACTTTTATTACATTATTCCTTTCCAGTAACAATTCCAACTCCTTCTAATTCTTTTCCGCCTAACTAGATCGTAATAAATATGAAGTACAAATATTTGATTCACTCTTATATTGCTCAAAGCCTGCTCTTTTTTCGTGCACTTAAACGCATTTATCCATGAAAATTGTCCAAGAAATTTCCTATTTAGAGTTAATAGCGCATGAATGTTGTTTGAGATAATAAGAGGGCATAAATACAAAGTTTGCTTAAACTAAAATTAGTTGTTTTGTTGTGGTAGATATAATTAGCCCCCGAGTTTAATTCTCTAAACTGTTGCAACCCACGTGCATAGAAAATTTTTATTAATTCTATCGCTAAAGTATAAGATATGTATAATTTAAAGAATTTATTATCGTGGAAAATTTATTTTAAAAGAAAATAAGTCGGAATATATCATCACAATAAATAATAATAAAATTTGCATTTTACTATTTTAAATTAGGGTATAACTTTTGCGAAATTTAATGAAAAATAAATATTCAACTTTAAAAAGTTCTTTAATAAAGAGTAAAATATATAGTATGAATATGAGTATTGTGAATTCTAAAAACTTTTTGATTTCTATTTGTTATTTTTCGGGATTGGTTGTAGATTGGTCTTTGGAATTTGGTTTTGTATCAGAATATATTTTAAAGAATCGCAATTTTATAATAAATACAGTGTAATAAATAAATATAAAGAATATGTATTTAATTTTTTAAACCCATAGTTAATCTTTTAAACGCATTTAGATCTGGCTGTAATTTAAATTCGTTTTTTTACATATTTTGCCTTCTAATGCTTTAGTTTAAAGAACTCTATCATTAAAATGTGTAAAAAAATTGTTTTTTTAATATAATTTAATATTACTATATTTAATATTATTAATTTAATATTATTAATTTGATATTATTATATTTTAATATTATTATATTATATTATAATTTAATAATGTAGAGTATTTTAAACATGCCAGCCCATTTTTAAAAGCATTTGCTTTTTTTTTTTTTTTTAGATTATGTGAATTTTACAACTGTAGGGTAAAAGGGAAAATCGTAAAATAGGTCATTTTCATAATTTTCTGTAGATTTCCCCTTTTATGATTGAACTGTAATTTCTATCAATACAAAAAACCCTTAACGGGTTAAAAGTTTGTGACGCAGCACTGTACTTTATGGCTATAAGAATTAGAAATACGGGTCTTAAAAATAATGATATCAAATTTTCAGTGACGCTTTGATATTAATTAAATTATACATAGATTTTCTTATTTTAATTTGCTTTTTCCTTTTATTTATATTTACAGTGTAAACGTTATTTTCAACATAAAATAATATATAGCATTTACTCATTGATACCTTTCCATTCACATCTCTTACACTATGAAAGCATGTGTTTTAAAAGAAATTATATGAAATTCCAGTAACGCAGTGGTGTTACATTAAGTGATTTGTTTTTAAATTTCACTGCAATTATTTTGTTTTGCATATTAAAGTATATGTGCACATTGAAATATTGCTTTTAATTTTCAAATACGCTGTCAAATATATCACTTTCATTAAGCTTATATTATGTACTGAAATATATCTATTTCAATGAATTATTCTATCTTTTGCGTCACGCCATCCAAAACTGAAAAAAAATTCACAGTTTTTTTTCTTTGCATCACGATATCTATTTGCATGCATTTTCAATTTATTTGGATGAAATGACACAAAGTAAACATTTCCATATATTTTACTTACAGTTTTGGATGGCGTGACGCAAAAGATAGAATAATTCATTGAAATAAATATATTTCAGTACATAATATAAGCTTAATGAAAGTGATATATTTGACAGCGTATTTGAAAATTAAAAGCAATATTTCAATGTGCACATATACTTTAATATGCAAAACAAAATAATTGCAGAGAAATTTAAAAACAAATCACTTAATGTAACACCACTGCGTTACTGGAATTTCATATAATTTCTTTTAAAACACATGCTTTCATAGTATAAGAGATGTGAATGGAAAGGTATCAATGAGTAAATGCTATATATTATTTTATGTTGAAAATAACGTTTACACTGTAAATATAAATAAAAGGAAAAAGCAAATTGAAATAAGAAAATCTATGTATAATTTAATTAATATCAAAGCGTCACTGAAAATTTGATATTATTATTTTTAAGACCCGTATTTCTAATTCTTATAGCCATAAAGTACAGTGCTGCGTCACAAACTTTTAACCCGTTAAGGGTTTTTTGTATTGATATCATTACTTTTTAGGGGTTAATGATCAAAACGCAAAATTAAAGGAGCATGGTAATGATTTATAACACTGTATTAAAAGTGTTGTTTTATAGGTCATACTCGAACAAAATAACAAACTAAATAAAATTTCAAAATTTTATAAAAAGTGATAAAAAAGATGGACACATGCAACATTACAAAGGCATAATATAGTACATTTTAAAAATGACAAAAATTTCTTATTTATATTTATTTCTTATTATAATTTTTTAGGTATAGATTTGATTTAAAAGAGAAAAATAAATAATAATAGAAAAATCTTTAAAAAGTGAAAATTTTATACTGGTAAATATTTAAGTAGTATAGCTTGTTATGAATTTAATTAAAAAGAAAAATCTTAATCTATTCAAAATATTATTATAGCTTAACATTTTGTAATTTATATATTATATATATACTAGAAACTTAATGAGCAAATTAATTATTTTCAAATTCTGTTTTAAGAATTTTTTCAATCCGTAGTTTAAGTGATTTATCACCTAATTTTGAAAAAATTACAAATATTTGCATATGATTATCATATTATTTGTCATTTTTATGAAAATAAAAGAAAAATTTTTTGTTGTTGCAATCACCTTTTAAAATAGAACCAATTTTGAAAGTTAACAACGTATCAGCATGAAAACAATGTAAATACAAAGAATATTTTTGATAAACAAATGTCATATAAAATACAAGTACCTAAATAAATAACTCATTTAATATATATATATTAAAAAAAGAAAAATATTTTCTTTTTTTTTTTTTTTTTTTTTTTTTGTGTTTATTTTTGACGCTCCCCGATAGATGGAGCCAAAACGATTATTTGATATTCAGTATTTCAGATGGAAGAGAAGAAATTCGTCCGCGAAACTGCCGCATCACGGTATTTTCGGAGTAAAAAATAGTTCGATTTTTAAACTGAGTTATAAAAAAAACAAGAGTTTTCCTAGGGAAAAGGGAGATGTCAGGCACATCAGATAAAAGCGATTAATATCATATATCAATTAAACTAAATTCGCTCGAGCCATATTCGAGAAAAAATTCTTACACATTAGGCCGCCCATTTATAGCTTAAATGAGCCAATTCATATCTCGAAATATATATCACGCAGAAATGTAGCGATTTCAGGGTAGGATCAGACAGAAGGTGAAAGTCTATTTTGAAAATATGAAAATATCAGAACATAACCTCCCATATTTCCTGAGATATTAAGTGTCGGCTTTCAGCGGTTACTTTGATCTTAAAATTCCTGTATATATAAGTGTCGCAGTTTCGTTCGTTTTTCCGTTTCCGCTGAGTGTCGTGGCGTTCGTTTGTTTTTGCGCTTGCGTCACTAGAAAAACTGCCGTTTTTCATGATTTCAAAAAATCAAGTAATCTTTCTACTATATCTGATAATTTTTCAAGTCAGTATTCATGATAATTAATTTTTAAATGAATTTTTAATTCCATGTTTTTTTTTTTTTTCCTTTAATCTACTTTTAAAGATGAAAATTAGGTTGTGAGTTTTCGTGTTACATAAGATTATATTTCAAATGGAAAACTAATATTTTTAGCTATTCGTATCACTAAGGCACCTATAATATTATTATGTACCTATAATATGATATGGGCTCTAGCATGGCAATCATGACGAGTAACGTTATACAACTTAACCATAACACGCGTAAAAATTTCACACACCAATAAGGAGTATTGCCAAATTTAGGGATATTTTTATGCAACATTCACCAATAATTTTGAAGAGTGATATTTGATATACATAATAGACGATTAATCTTCAAATATTAATTATATAATATTAATTTAAATACTACAAACCAAATTGAAATCAGACATAGGGGGAAAAAATAAAGTAATTTTTAAGTGTTGAATAACAAATCAAATGAAAAAAAAAAAAAAAAAAATCACAACAAATTACCTTCAAATTAATGAAAGAATCAACTATATTTTCTCCTTTCTCTCCGTTTATATTGGGTTATTCGGAAAATAATTTGTTTTTTCCTTTGAAAATGAAAGACGATTTTCTTATATTGTATAAATATTTTATTGAATTATATATTTTCCACTTTGATCGGTTTCTTAGCGATCTCACGAGTTGTTATTTGGCAATAAATCAATACTTATTGCTAATACTTGTTTTCATTAGCATAAACTGGTTTTCCAGAACGTAATGCATCTTGAACGTCAAAATTGCCGGAACAAAATTTGGTAAACCAGTTTTGGCACTGGCGTTCTTTAAATAAATTTTCTGTATACACATCATATACTTTTTTCCTTGTTTGAACATTATTTGCGCCTTTTTGATAGCAAAAACAAAATATGTCGAAAATGTCGTTTCCGATTTTCTGTATTTGATAGGGCACCAATCAAAACACCTATTGAACAGAATAAAACAAACTTTTTCACAAGGAAGCCTTACTATATCAGCTGTCACAACATATAATGGTAATGCAGCTTAATTGTGAAGATGGTGTGAAAAAAAATACAATCAAGTCCTCTGCTGACGAAAACGAAATTACTTTCCGAACGACCCAATATTTTAAAGTCAGAATTAAAATGCTAATTATTGTAACATAACAACAATATTGATAGAATATTTGTATTTTTTGAAAACATTTCTAAATTATACATATACATTGAGATAGATAATATAAGTTATTTATAATGTAAATAACAATAGCTACTACTAATACGAGCAGTATACAATAATTAATAATAATAATGACCATCTTCTGTCAGGAACAATTCCGATTAGTCCGCTTCAAAATAGAGACTTTTGGTAGCCTTTTTTTTCCCTTAGAAATGTTGTGTATTTTTATTTTATTTATTTATTTATTTATTTTTTAATTAATCTGCATAAATGTTACATCATTAGAAAGATCTTTCAAAACTGCACATTTCTTGCGCTTACACTTTTCTCTTAATCTTAATATGTAAAAAAATTTCAACGGAAGTTTATAACTACCATTGCAATTCTAAAATACCCATGGAGGATGAAATTAAAACGTAATATAAAATTCAATCATAAAAATTATGGGCTAATAGTTGCTGCATCATTTTCTTGCAATCATGATAATGTACTTATCTGATATAAACAAACAGTTGATTGTGACGTCATATTTATCAAATTAGTTAAAATAAATAACGTTACAAATAAGGCACCTAAGGTTACTTCGTTACAAATATGGTATCTTTCATTTGGTACCTTATTTGTGACGAAGTTTTGATTAGATATTTTAGAATTAATTAAAATATGAAAATAATTTCGAAACTGGACATTTAAATTTATGATTGTTGCCAAAAAAATAAAATAAAAATTACCAGTTATTGTTATATATATATTTGGGGGGGAGGGGGGGGGCATAAGATAAAATATTGTTTTCACGCGAAAAATTAAAAATTAATAATAATAATGACCATCTTCTGTCAGGAACAATTCTGGTTAGACCGCTTCAAAGCAGAGACTTTGGTAGCCCCCCCTTTTTTTTCCCCTTAGAAATGCTGTGTATTTTTATTTTATTTATTTATTTTTTAATTAATCTGCATAAATGTTACATTATTAGAAAGATCTTTCAAAACAGCACATTTTTTGCGCTTACACTTTTCGCTTAATCTCAATATGTAAAAAGATTTCAACGAAAGTTTATAACTACCATTGCAATTCTAAAATACTCATGGAGGATAAAATTAAAATGTAATATAAAATTCAATCATAAAAATTATGGGCTAATAGTTATTACATCATTTTCTTGCAATCATGATAATGTACTTATCTGATATAAACAAACAGTTGATTGTGACGTCATATTTATCAAATTAGTTAAAATAAATAAAGTTACAAATAAGGTACCTAAGGTTACTTCGTTACAAATATGGTATCTTTTATTTGGTACCTTATTTGTGACGAAGTTTTGATTAGATATTTTAGAATTAATTAAAATATGAAAATAATTTCAAAACTGGACATTTAAATTTATGATTGTTGCCAAAAAAATTTACCAGTTATATATATATATATATTGGGGGGGGCGGGGGGCATAAGATAAAATAATGTTTTCACGAGAAAAAAAAATAAAAATATTAAATTTGCCCCCTGCATATAAAAAATACTTATTAAAATGAGCCGAAGAAGGAAGCGAAATAAGTACTGAGTTACATTACGATAAATACGATGTATAATATGATACGTTAGGTTATATCTATCGTCCAGGGTTAGTAGGTATTTTGGTATTTTCGTTAAAAGAAATAGTTTGTTCGTTCGGTGCAACTTGGACATTAGTCCCCTTTAAATATAGTGTCCAGCGAAGCTGGCAAAACATTCGTTGATTCACTACCTTAACTGATTTCACATTCCGTCATTTTTGACGGGGTTATATACTAGTAATTTTATATTATGCTAACATATTGGTTTTCCATTACGTGAATGAACTCTATATGCTCCCATCTACACAATATTTACACACAAAGTTAAGGAATAAAATTTTGGGAGAAAACAGTTCAATATCGATTAAACAATAATAGTAATAAAAGTTATCTGGGCACGAAATTTAATCTGGATGCATTTACTTAATAATGTAAATGCAGTGGGAGGATTTTTCTTTCTTTCTTTTTAATTTATTGTATTTAACAAAATATTGTTAGTAGCCGTTTTTCAGTGAAACAAAATTTATAAATTTAGTTACCTTTTCTAAAAAGATAATTAATTCAAACTCAATTATCTAATTAATTATCGAAACGCAATTCACCAATATCAGTACAATATAAATTCCGTACATTTCACATTACATTTTGAATTATTATCAATACAGGCTTTTCATACGAATACCGTTAATTCAGTTAATTTTTATAACCAATTTTAATTATAGGAAAGTATATGATAATCAATTTATCGATATGCTAAATTTTATACATTTTTACTAAGTATAAATAATAATAATAAATTTGAGTATTACGCTAAGGACCACTTTCTGTTATCTCCACTTTCGAAATGAAGAATTGTTAATTGCCCATTTATGAAATATCATTTATAAATTCTGTCACGTCGGAAAAGCACATTACTTGAAACTCAATGAATTTAATTTACTATTGATCTGGTGATAAGCATTTGGAAAACATAATTCAACAATGCCAAAGCAGTACGAACCATACGTGTTCCATGCGGAAATTCTTCCAGATGCGTTCTTCCAATCCAAACAATACTTCATGAAAACGTAAGTGCTAAAATTCTGCGAGAAAATCAATATTCCAGCGAATTTTCCAGCACAACACACTGGAATTTATTCACTACTAATTGCTCAATTTCGTTCTATAATAATATTTACAACACCAAAAGGTAAACTGATTTCCTTTAACACAACCAGCGCACAAACATAAATTACAGAAGAAATTACTTTGAAAAGGAAATGAATTTAGAAGTTTCGAAAAGGGAATGATCATTATTTTCGTTTTTATCAAAGGAACGTTCAAATAAACTTTGAATGTGCAGCTACTTTAGAAGGGAAGATGCTGGCGGGAGAAATGATGTGAATTTGAAATACCCTATTTATTCATTTTGAAAGTAAAGGGTATCATTAAACTCTCGTTAGTATATTGAAAATAAAATTATTTAGAAGCATGGAGCGTACTTATTCGAGATTCAAAGGTGGAAACTCAAGTTTGTTTGTACAGCAGTGTTTGTTTTCACATTCTATTTGTACATAAAAAGAACTGGGATTAAAGAAGGAGCCTCTTCAACAAATAAATAAACATATAAAAAAAACGCTTTTTTTTTTTTTTTTTTTTTTTTTTTCAGCAAGTTAAAATGTAAAATATAGGAATATACATATTTATAATATTATTCCTAGTTATAAATAAAGTGCGTCTAATAATTTCGGTTAATGATTGTAAAACAAAAAAATATGGTTATTAGGAGGCCTATCAGTAAAATCAAAAGTTAATAATACAATTGCTTGTTGTGACCATTCGAAAGAAACACTCATCTTCGTTGATGAAAAACGTTGCATCAAGCAATTGTAACACAATGCAATGAAGCAAAAAGCAAACATTAAGTTTTGCTACAAATTGAGAAAAACGATGACGGGGACACTATGGAACGGATGCAGAAAATGAAACAAATGAATTTACGAAGGGTATAAACATTTTCACAATGTAAAAGAAATTGTTGATGATAAGCCACGTTTGGGGAGACCAAAGGATGTACCATAGAATATTTTCAGGTGTGCCTCAAGGGATTTCAGAAAGATATATGACCAGATATAAAAAAAATAAATTAATATGGTTAACTGTATAAAACCATTCCATTACGGATACAGAGCTCTTTTTTTTTTTTTTTAACACATCATTCTTATATGTTAATTAACTGTAGTTTTTCTTGTAAAAAACAGCCACTTTTTTTTTTGTTGTGCACATCATTTACACTTTGGGATTAAAAAAAAAAAAAAAAAAAAAAAAAAAAGGCCGCACTTGGATACTTTTATTTTTTTCAAAAATCGCCAATTTTAAAATTTAAATTTAGAGGTGTAATAGATAGCGATTTGGCTGGATATCAAATATATGAAACACTAATGTGTGCTGAATACGGATATGCTGTATCAGGCAAAATCATTATCCAATTCATTCCTATTTTTAAATGATTAAATTGGTCGTTTTTCAAAGTCAAAATAGAAATCATTCACATTTTTTTTCTGTTAAAAAATGAAAATCGATAACTTTGTTTTAAATTATCATAGTAAATCATTAATAATAAATTATCATTATAAATCTGTGGTTCAACTATTTGTTTAAAGATATTGACGAGATCCTTCAAAAGATTCCAATATTGAAGATTTACACCACCACCCGGAGGGGGGAAGCGATGCTTCCACATACACTTTTTTTTTTTTTTTTTTTTAAGTCTAAATTCATTTTACAACCACAAGTTAAAAATAAATATTATGTACATTTATAAGACATTTTGTCTGCTATGTTAAAAATTTAGAAAAAAATGGGATCACAGCGCCACCTGTTGAGCGATTTATCCCCAAATCTAATCCGCACCAGTTTATGACAGGGTCCAACTAAATACCAAGTTTGGTTAAATTTCGTTCATTGGTTCGTGAGATACAGCGCCCTCAATATTTGTGATGCACACACACAGACAGACTGACTGACAGACATTTTCTAAAAACAGTCAAATCAAGTTCAGGATATCATAAAACGTGTAAATCCATCGAAAACTGGAGTTCGAAAATTTTCACGAATCTAATACTTTCTCACTATATACATAGAAGAAAGTTAAAATTGTATAATTAATGTTCAATTTCATGTATAAAACATTTTTTTTTTTTAAATGTTAAATAAAAAGAAGGACTAAACAGTTTCAGGCAGACTAATATATTAAAAAAAAAATTCTAATTAAAAACTGATCTAGAAAGTTTTAATAAACAAAAGAAAACAAAACTGTGTAAAATATAAAAATTAGTAAATTGATTTAAAAAAAAAAAAAAAAAAAAAAAAAAAAAAAATCTTAATTTCTCGAATTTGAAAAGAGAAAATTATAGTTAAATAATTTCGCATTAAAAAAAAAAAAAAATCATTTTTAGCGAAGAACACACAAATACGATTATATTACCCTGTAAAAACTGTTTTACCTTTCGAAAAGTGCTAATGCTGAGGAGTAAATGAACTGCAACCATCTTCTTATTCTTTATATAAGAAAAACTTATCTTTTTCTGTTTAACAAGATTAGATACGTATTAGCATCAAAATTCTTTACGCTATATGCTTACATATCTAATCATACAAACATTTAGTTGTTTAAGATATACATGATAAACTATTAATTTAATTATACTTAAAGAGAAGTGGAGAATAATAATAAATAAATAAATAAATGAAAGTAAGAGTATGATACGTAATCTAATTATGTAAGTGATTTGTTTTTCGGTTTTACTTAAACTTACTCATTAGTTGCATTTAAAATAAGATAATTAATTATTGGAATCAAATTACATTATTTCTATTTCATTTTGCTTGCATTTTAGAAAGTGATTACAGATGTAATTTTAAGCAGAATGAAGGAAAATGCATGTTTATTTATTTATTTATTTATTTAAAAAAAAAAAAAAAAAAAAGAATGCGTGCTTAATTAACTTATATGTTTGTTTGGGATGGGTTAAATTTAAAAATTGAGGTTAAATGTAATTTTAATTTGAAAAAGCTTTTAAATTTTGATTTTAAAACAATAATATTATAACAATTATAAGAGAAATTGCATCGTTCCTTATATTTATTATTTTAATTTTCAGTTTTTTATATTTTTTTAATATGTGAAACAGATATAAATTAAAAATAAATACAAAAACCTCCGGGCATATACTGCGTTTAGTAAGTGGAAGATAACTAGTAAAAGTAAAATAATTAATTAGCAAATGTAACATAACCACAAAAATTTTTAAATAAATTTCGCATGTAAATGTCTTAAAATTTCATTAATGAAATTCTTTTTCAAAAATGAAATAGTGATATAAATATATATACATATACACAGTTAGTACATACACACATTTAATACAAAGGGTAATATAGGTGTAATTTCAGGATCAACACAGGTTATTGCAAGATCAGTGTATGTGAAATTTTAATATGTTGTTTGTTTTTAATATTCCGATTCTATAATTTTACAAAATGAAATGGTACTTAAACTACCATTTCATTTATTAAAAAAGCACCACAAAACTGGCGTTGTAAAAAATATTACTTACAAACTTGTTGCCGCTTTGACTGCAGCACTTGTGCTTACTTTATTCGCCTGATGGAAGGTCGTGTGTTTTTTCGACCCGAAACAATTGTTGCGAGTTTATTGCATTTTATGGTGTTTATTCAAAGTTTGTAAGTAATATACCATTTCATTTACTTAAAGTACCATCAAAGAAGTGTTGACTCTAGAATAGAAGAGCTGAAGGGTGGAATTGAATAAAAAGGGCATTATTTGCATAATTTGCGGTCTTCTGTGTTGTGATTTTTGTACATGACAAACGTAAATAACTAATTTTACGTGTACACAGACTATATGCATTTGTTCTTCCAGGAATGCTGTAAAACTATCCCTAGAAGATTGTAAAGCCAGAAAGAAAAGTATCTAAAGTCCTCTGGACATTTAAAATAAAAAGAAAAGGCTACTGGGTCTCAAAATGTTTTGAAAAGGACCGCAGGGTGCTAAAATGGGTTGAAAAAGGGCAGCAGAATGGAGCACCATGCCAAATTAACTTACAGTCAGCACTAAAAGTACAAAGGTGATGAGTACTTAATGTACCATTACATTAAAAGTAATTTTTAAGGAGCTATTAAAAAATATTGAATCAAAATTCATTCAGAGTATTGACGCTTTTGTAAAATATATTTTTACACTAAACGCAAGGATATAAAAACAAACATTTAATCAGAAAATTGTAGAACAAAACTATCTTAGAAAAATAGGCATTTAAAATTTATTAAAAAGTGGAAGTTTTATACGTTCGCTATTGACGACAAATTCCCAAAGTAGAAAGTAAAAATTTGAATGTGCAACAAATGTCATTCATATTTACGTGTGATACGATTTATGTCAATGATATTGTTAAAAATTCACTATAACAAATTTGAAGTATAGGTTCTAGGCTTATTTTACATAACCGATTTAATCGAGATTAAGTTGGATAACATCTACACTCCTCCTCATAATTATAAGGACACCCGTTTTTCTATATTAACTAAACACTGAACACTGTTATTTAAACAAATATATTTTTTATTAATTTGAATTTCATTAATAGACTATATTTAAAAAGCTTTATCGTTTTTCTATCTTAAAAAACTTTAAATATGGTAAAAAGTTGATTTTTCAGGTGTTCACAATTATAAGGACAGCTCCAATTTTAGTAATTTTTTTCAGGTATTCTTTAAATTAATATTTTATGGGGTCTCTTTTTAGGGTTAAACAGTCAGACATTCTCTCTGGTATATATATATATATATATATATATATATATATATATAATATTCAGTTTCAATACCATTTCATATAGCATATATGATATTCTTAATACATTTAAACTATTTAAAATTGCTTTCCACTTGCATGCACATTTCTAATATCATAAGTTAAGGTTTTTTCAACTTTTGGACCATGGGAAAGGCAATAATACAGAAGTTTCTTTTTTCAAACTATTTCCTATTGCTCTAAAAATAGAGCAAAAATGTAAGTCTTGTTGAAAAAAATATTATTACCCCACAAAATCTAACAAAAATCTGAGAATTCTTCGTTTAAAATTTGCGGATATTCTCTCGATGTTTATAATAATAGAAAAAAATTACTAAATTCCTTCTGCCTTCAGTAGAAACAGCTCCCCAGAGCACCATAGATCCACCTTCAAAATGCCCGATTCATATCTACATTTAAAAAATCTGCTCTGTCTTTAGCTATCTTCAGATAGTGCCAGTAACTGTTAAAACCATTTGCTTAATCAAGAATAAAATGTTTTTCATCCGAAAATGCAACATTTTACCATTTAATACTGTCTTTATTCAATTTTAATACAGACGTGCTTTCCCCCCATTAAATGCGTGTTGATTATTACAGGTTTTTTAATCATTTTAACATATTATTAATTATTTTAAGCATGCATAAATGTGGACCCCAACCTTTCGTTAAAAATTACGAGCAAATTCAGCAGCAGTCATTATGAGTAGAAGAGTAAGAGGAATTATGAGTCTTCGATCTCTGTAAAACAACTCTGATTTTGCATCAGATCTTTCTCCTATCGAATCAACAGTTCAACGTTTGATCACATTTCCTTCAGCAATTTTAGATCTTCGAATGTCATTAGGAATTCGGCAGATTGAAATTATCCTTCCACTTGAAAAACACATTTATCATACTTCACAACATGAACGTTCTTTTTTTCGAGGAATTAGCAGTAATGTCCGTCCAAGAAAAATTGAAGGCTTATATATGAATTAATCTAGCCCAGTAGTAAACAAATTCGCATGTCAACTGTAATTTATCCATTAGTAATTTAAATAAAACGAAAAAATCTGGCTTGTCCCTATAATTATGAACATCTAAAAACGTGGAGAAAAACCCATTTTGCATTATTTTTTATTAATTTTGTTTCATATAAAAAAAATTATAGCAAATTTGGGTTTTAGAATATTAGATATATTAAGTGCACTTAGTTAATCTTGTTCACAATTACTTTTACATTAGTTATTTCAAAATATAAAGTGTCCTTATAAATATGAGAAGGTGTGTACAAATAGTGAAATGAATTCGTTTCGATTGATATTGATTAGTAAAAGTTAAGCTAGTTCTAGACAAAAAGGCAACATTTTAATTTTGATGAAAACTCATATTTTGCTTTTGCAAGATGTTTAAAGCATTACGTTAAAAATTTACAAGCCGGAAAAAAAAAAAAAAAAAAAAAAGTACTTACCGTTGACTCTACGAAAAATTTTTACTACAGCCACTTTTCCTTTATTTAATCTTAGAAATTTTTTATAAAATGTAACAATAAGAAATATAGATAATCATTTAAAGAAAGTGATATAAAAAAGAAAACATTAGTGACTAGTATTATCTGAAGTATACTTTTAATGGGCTCTTCCCACCGTCGTCTGCTCAATCGCGTGATAGAGGAAAACGAATAATCGAATTCTGAGAATCGAATGCAATTAAATATTGTTCTTAAGAACAAAAATTTTATTATTTAATATAAAATAAAATAAAAGTAATATTGTGCATTTGTAAACAGTAGAATAATTGTATTTGTAAATTTAATAATTTTTAAAAAACATTTCATGTGTTTATTTATTTTTACCTATAAGAATCGATTTTTGTATATTGTGGTGTAACTGTAACATTAACTGATCTAGCAATAAATAATAGCTTCTTGTGGAATGTTTATGGATTATAATTTGAAATTTTAAAATGTTTTCATTTAATTTAATTGCATAAAGGTGTTACAACAAGTTAATTAACTTAGTTACTGGTCTAAATGGATTTACGTAGTACGATATTGCACTGACACTGATTTAAGTGCCAAAAATCAGAGTATTTAAACATGTCTTCATGAACATCAATAACAGGTATAATCTAAATGATGATTGTAAATGTATTACAGCAAACAAAAGATGATGAATAATTATATAAAATGGGTTAAAAATGATGATGTATAAAAAATAACACAGATTAAATACGATTGATCAAAAATAAAAATAGAAACTATGTTATTTCAGCAATCGCTCTAGATAAACAAGACTTCGTCTGCTATTTGTTTTTCCTCGATCATGTGACCTCTGACGTCAGGTGGGAAGAGTCCATTAAAATTTTACTATTATAAAGCAGAAAAAAAAAAAAAAAAATCGTTATGAAAAATTTTTCTCTTTGACTGCTTTCGTAAAATAAACTATAAGTAAATATGCGCGTTAAGTAATATGCATAAAATGTATAGTAAAAAATTAAATAAAGAAAGGATGAATGACTATTTTAAATGAAAGTATAAAAGAAAAAAAAAAAAAAAGAAAGAAAAAATATTTTCTCCATTGAAGTAAAATAACGATAGCAACAGATTTTTCATACTAAGAAGCTTGTGAAAATAAGAAAATTAAAATTCGAATAACTAAAAGATAGTCGAAATTGATTTGACATGGAGAAAGGAATAAAATACGAAATATTAAAAAGTATTTAATCAGAAGATGTATTTCTTTACTGTTCAAAAGCTACGAGCAAAATAAATTTAACTTACAAATAGAATATTTAAAAATTAAGATGAGGAATCTTTGAAAAGATAAGATGGTGAAAAAAAAAATCGATTTGCATATTTTTGAGAGTTTATTGAATGCGATGTATGTCACGTGTTTTCGATATTGATGTCGATGTTAAGGTCACTAAGCAAATTTTGCGCAGGAATATATTTTATTTAAACTTCATTTTTTGTGTTTCTATGATTTAAATGGCAACGAAAAATTGCATTAAAGATTAATTGCACTTAGTTTTGCTACACATTTTTTTTTTCTTCTTTAAAATGGTAATTTAAATTACAAGAAAACCTGTTAAAATATGTGTATTGTTAAAAAATGAGCATAATTAAATATATTAATGTAGAAACAAATTAAGCAACTAATAATAATTATTTTTGCTTATAAGCAGCATTATTTAAAAGTATTTACACAATATCATTCCTCATTGTAAAATCCGATTTCAGATTATTAAACCAGGAAAAATTTTCAACGTCTTAAACGCCAAAGAAAAAAAATGAATAGCAGATAGCTGTTTAAGTAGCATTTAGCGTACCGTTTTCAGTGTAGCAGGAGATACTAGATGATACCGTCTTCAGATTGCACTAAAGACTGTACGCTAAATGCTACCGAAACATCTGTTTGATATTTAATTTTTCTCTCTCACATTTAAGATGTTGAAGATTTTTCCCGAATTTAGTTATCTAGCGCCAAGTCTCCTTTTAATATTTCGATTTCAGATTGCTGAGTTCCAAATCATCTGTTTTATTAAATATGAAAGAAAGGTATCATGTCACTTGTTTTGATCTTCTCGTCACCAAAAAACAAACAGAGTAATTTTATACCGGATTTTTTAAATAAAAGTAATAATAAAAAACTTTAAAATATACGCAGATATAAATGTCAAACAAAACTAAAACTAATAAGCGTAAAATACAGGCGTTGGACAAAATAATGGAAACACTTTAACTTTTTTACGTTTTATCGAATATCTTGAAAAATACTTAATGTGTTATTCTTGAATTTAGGAAATAAGGAAAACATGTCTTTCCACATATTTATCAGCAAAGATTTTTTCACGATATTTTCATATTTCACATATTTTCAGCAAAGATCACCCTTAGGAGATGAATAACAGATCCAATAAAATAAAAAATCTGGACATGCGTCTATTCATCTGGAAATTCTAGATATGGTTATAGATGTCGTATTTTATGTGAGGCTAGCTCGAATATTTAATGAGTTATTAATATTTTATTAAAAAATGCAACAATTTTTCGCAAGTTTTTACTTTATAACTTTGAAGGTTTTTTTTCGAAATTTCATGAAACTTTCAGAAAATAAGACAACATATGCCTAAATCATTATATTATAGTTTAAAATAAATACATTTAATATTCAAAGAGATATGGTCAGTAGTAGTGTATAATTTATTACTGCGCATGCGCGGACTGTACCATAAAAAACGTTGACATATTTTAATACTCAACTGTATAGAGCACCTTATAAAAAAATCCAGTTGAATATAATGAAAATTCATAGAGATACCGATGATTAAATGAGCTGTTTTTCAGATGTTTTCTAAAAAGGTCTTTACGATAAGGGGCCATTCACAAATGAAAGTTTGTATCAGATAAAACTATGTTACATAATGAAACTTAACATAATATTTGTGATTCATTTTACAGGTATGTACTACATACCTGTGAAAAAAAAGTAAAATAATTTGTTAGAAAAGAAAGATGAAAGGTCTTTTCTGATACAATTTTTCATTTGTGAATGACCCCTTATCGTAAAGACCCTTTTAGAAAACAACTGAAAAACAGCCCATTTAGTCACCGATATCTCTATAAATTTTCATGATATTCCACTCTATTTTTTTTTTTTTTTAATATATATATATATAAGGTTCTCTATACAGTTGAGTATTAAACTGTGTCAAAGTTTTTATGCTACAGTCCACGCATGTGCAGTATTAAATTATTTGCTACAACTGTCCATATCTCATTGAATATTAAATGTATTTGTTTTAAACTATAATATAATGATTTAGGCATGTGTTGTCGTGTTTTCTGAAAACTTCATGAAATTTCAAGGAAAACCTTTAGAGCTATAAAGAAAAAACTTGCGACAAATTTTTGCATTTTTTAATAAAATATTAATAACTCATTAAATATTCGATCCAGCCTCACAAAACTCTACACAAGCATAAAATATGACATCTAAAACCACATCTAAAATTTGGAGATGAATAGACGCATGTCCAGATACAGGGTAATCACAAATATTTTTTATTTTATTGGATTTGTTGTCCATCCCCTGACGGCCTTCGTGAAAAAAAATCTTTGCTGATAAATATGAGAAAAGACATGATTTCCTTATTTCCAAAATTCAAGAATAACACAGTAAGTATTTCAGGGGTGATTGTGAATTCATGTAAAAATACCTGAAACTTTAGCGAGAAAAAAGTTTCGTATTGGTAGAAAACATATTAATTTATTACAGAGAGCTCCAATCCTCTCATTATGAAAAGCATTAATTTTAATTAGGTTTAGCAGTCATATAAATTTTATATTTTAGCTTTATTTTCTGAATTTAACTACTAAAAAAAATTTGAAATTCTGGTACTAAAAATGAAAAAAATACCTGAAATTAGGTAAAATACCTGAAGACAATCACCCCTGGTATTTTTCAAGATATTCGAGTAAACATAAAAAAGTGAAAGCGTTTCCATTATTTTTGTTCAACACATGTATATGAAAACCTTCTGAAATAAAGAAAGGATGAATAACAATTTTAAAAGAAAGTATAATAAAAAACCTTTTTCCTGTTGAATTAAAATAAATATAGCAACAGATTTCCCATATCCAAAAGCTTGTGAAAATAAGAAAATTAAGATTGAAATAACTAAAAGATAGTCGAAATTGCTTTGACAAGGAAAAAAGAATAAAGTATCAGATATTTAAGTTTTTTTTTTTTTTTTTCTTTTGTAATCAAAAAATGAATTCCTTTACTGTTCAAAAGCTACGATTGAAATAAATTGAACTTGCAAATAGAATATTTAAAAATTAAGATGGGGAATCTTTGAATAAATAAAATGGGAGAAAGAGAGAAAAAAAAAAGGAGGGATATGGATGAAATCCCATTTGCATATTTTTGAAAGAATTTATTGAATGTCATGTATGTCATAGCGATAGAAACATGTTTTACTGATATCGAAGGTTAAGGTCACTAAGCACATTTTACGCAGGGTGCTTAAACTCTATTTCTTGTTTTTCTAAGATTTAAAGGGCAATGAAAATTTCTATTAGTGATAAACTGTATTTCATTTTGCTTATTTCATTTTATTTTTTAATCATATTTTACATTATACTGAAAACAGCTTTCCTAAATTGAATTACACTCATGAAAGAAATTGCTAGAATAAAATTCATAAGATTTTTTTGAAACCTACATGTATACAAAATATGAGCACGATTTAACATACTAGTCTAATTACAAGTTTAAAACAAAGCAAAAGTATTTAATTCTGATCATAAACAGTATTGTTTTTTCAAAGTATTATTAAGTGGAACTTATTAATAAAAAAACTTATTCGAAACTACGCCAGTTTCAAATATCTAAAAAGAAAAAAAAAAAAAAAAAAAAAAAAAAACAGATAAATATGTGTTAATTTTTTCCACTGTGTTTCATACGTGTCAACCATCTCATTATGAGCCGCACAAATTTTAGTACACGTCTTTTTTTTTTTTTTTTACACCAGTCATTTTTTAGAGTAATTTTATTCTTATTTAATCGTAACAACATTTGGAGAGAATGACTGTAGAAATAAAGTGGTGTGAAAAAAGGGGCGTTAACAATTATACTGTTATTAATGAGATGGTTGGCAAGTATGCTGTTTGCGAATTCTCCATATACATTAAATTATAAATTACGTCGCTGGAAATTTTCTGTATACTTTTAGTTATAAATGGTGAATATATAACACTTGCAAAAAAAAAAAAAAAAAAAAAAAAAAAAAAAAATGCTCCAATGAAAGTTTTAAATAACTGTATTATAATAAAAAGAGGATTTATAAATTATATAAATAAATATAAGAATTTCTGTTGTTGAAGCCTAATGTACTAATATACAACAACGCTGCATAATAATAATAATAATAAGAAGAAGAAGAAAGAAAGAAAGAAAAGAAGAGGAAGAAAAAGATTCTACATGATAACAAGTTGTTCCATATGATTGTTTAAAGTGGAGTCCCTTTTTTATATGGAGTCCCTTTTTCAAATGTAAAATACAAATACTAATAAACACAAACTTGTTTCTGAAATTGAGAAATACAAACCAATTTGTTTTAAAACAAATCAGAAGACACCTCATACACTTATTTTTACATACAGACATGACAGTGCAGAAAATTAAAAAAAGAGGAAACACGCGTGTTCATAAAATTAATTTCAAATGAAAAATAACGTGCGCGGGGAAAACAATACAAATGTGTTGATAAAATTTATTTCAAATGAAAAATAATGCTCACAGGAAAAATCTATACAAAATATTTTTAAAGCGACAAATTAAACTAAAAGAATAACACATCAACACAATAAAACATGTGTTAAAAAAAAAAAAAAACATTAGTTAGCAATCAGTTTTTAATAACATTGACTGGTGGTGGAAAATGGGAAAGGGGGGGGGGGGGGGGGTAAAAAAAGTAGTTCATGAGTGAGAGATATTAAACACAATTCTACTTCTTTGTGGGTTCTAGAATATCGTAAAGTAAGTTTAAAATTAATATTGACATTTTTGTTGTGGATGGATAAATATTCAAAAATAAAAGGCTTCCCGCAGAATGTTTGATTGGCGATGGTTAGAGATGAAAAAGGGGGTGGGGGGGGAGGACAAAAAAAAAAAAAAAATTACATGAGTGAGAAATATTGAATAATTCTGTTCTTTTATATGTTACAGAATCTGATAAAGCACGTTTAAAATGATTATTGACATTTATATTTTGGATGGAAAAAGATTGAGAATCTAAAGTTTTTAGTGGAGCGTTTGAACACTGATCATTATTGGAGTTTGATTTTAACAAAATAAAAACCGCGAAATCAACGAAAATCACAAAAAAGCGGAAAATCGCGGATCCGCGGAAAATTCTCATGCCTGTACATATTAGTAACTAAATTTAATTTTTTAAAACTTTTATTATAAACTTCAAAAGAATTAATAATAATAATTATTATTATTATTTTAATATAACTTTGTTTTACTCTAAAGTCTTGCAGCAAACTTCTCTGTATGTAATTATCAAGGAAAAAAAAATAATAACATTTATACATTTTAACGTAATTTTAGCATTATTTGTTTTATTCATACAACCATTCTAACTACCGTAACTGTAATCATCCCCCACCCCCACCAAATAGCCAAAATAAAACAATACATAAAATAAAAGTCATTTCTTTTAAGTATAGCTAAATCTATATTTGCTTTATGACCTAAAACTTTTCCGACAAACTTAACAGTAACTAATCGAAAAATAATAAAACTCTCAAACCCAAGTTTAAGAAAATTTTATAATCCATTATTTTCAGCTTTAATGAAGAGTAGTAAAATTCTCTTTTGAATACATAAATATCCAGGATTCTTGAAATTAAATAACGATTAAAGGAACTATTTTGCATACAATTATAAAATGGATCTTATTTTCCCTAAAATTCCCATTATATTTTTAAAGATACATCCATTCTAAAACATGTCATTGTTTAAGATTCATTACTACCAACGACGAAAAAAATTTTGCTTTAGAATTACTATATTACTACACATATTTTAAATCTATTGTTAAAGAAGTATCATTATCACCAGAAAGAAAAATATTTAAATTCGAAACTTAAAAATTTTAGAACTTCCCGATAATTACCATAAAAGATTATTATAAGGAGCACTCCATTTATTTAATACCTGACACATTCACATATGAAATGCTATTCGATTTAATTGAAAAGATAACTATATTTTGAATTGTTACATTTCCTTTAATGACTACTTTAGAATAATATTAATTCGTAACAATAGGGGGAAATAATAATTAAATGAAATAACATTCAATTTGAAATAAGTTTCGAACAGCCTAGCATTTTGCAATAATAGGCGACTTTATATGATCTAGTTTTGTAGGGAAATAATTGCATATATTTTGGCTAATGGCAGTCGGAACATGTAGTTTTAAATAATAGAAATTGCTCTGCAGGCAGAGGAAGTGTAATTGTGAAAAATGACAAAAAATTTAGTTAATGAATAGAGTTATGTCTGCAGCAAATGAGATAACAGAATGATAAAATCGATGAACTCTTAAGCGATTGGTCGAGTCACTGCAATATATAATGTCATCTAATTGCTTTATGAAATTGCTTTTAATTGAAATTCAAAAATTAAATTAAATGTATAATAAAATGATCTGAAACAGTTTTTAGTTTAACTTTCGTTTTCTTTGATTTTATCCATTCATCCTCTTTTTTGAATTTTTATTTTACTTTATTTTATTTTATTTAAAAATAAATTAATTGTTTTTAATGCAAAAATACATCAAATGATTTACACCACATAAAAAAGTAGGTCATTTATGAAAATTGATTTAAGAATTAAGTTATACATGCCGGAAAGAAAAAAAAAGATATCTTTTCATATGCGAGAAATCTACATTTGTATGTACAATATGCCCTTATAAATGTACAAATATTTACACAGCAGTAACTGTTACCCCTTTTTCAATAATTAGACGGCTTTAGTTCTAGTTTTGTAAGTATAATAATTGCATATATTTTGGTTAATGACAGTGGGGGCACGTAGTTTTAAACAACCGAAATTGCTCTGCCAGGCAGAATAGGTGCAATTGTTAAAAATGTTAAAAAATTTAGTTAATGAATGAAGTTGTTTCCACAGCAAATAGGATAACAGAATGAGAAAATCGATGAACTCTTAAGCGATAGACTGATGCATGGCACTATTTCACGTCACCTAATTGTTTTATGAAATTTACTGAAATTTATTTTTAATTGAAATTCAAAAATCCCACTGAATTTACAATACAATGATTTGAAATAATGTTTATTTTTATTTTCTTTATTTTACCCATTCATCTCTTTTCATTTCATTCTTTTCAAATCAATAAACTGCTTTAAATAAAAAAAATACACCGAACAATTTAAAACACACAAAAACGTAAAAAAAATTAAGAAACATGACTTTAAAATCAAAGTTAGGCATGTCGAAAGAAAAGCATTCTCTTTTTACATGCAAGAAAAACACATTTGTCCCAATAAATATTTACAAAATAGAAACGTTTACCTCTTTTCCTTTCAGTGTATGAATTTGACAAAAATAAAATAAAATAAACCAGCATAGGTATTAATCTAAAGTAAAAAAAAAAAGCTGTTTATTTATTTTTTTTTTTATTTATTTATTTATTTTTTTTTTTAACAAAGAAATTTAAATTCGAATAGCAATATTTCACTAACCATTTCAGAATGGAGTGTGTTATAAAAATCCATGTAGTCCAATAAAAATCTGATATCCTTTTTTTCTGGTAATATAATAGCAAAGTACTTGTTAAAATCTGGTAAGTTTGTTTAAACAGAAATATGAAGAATCCATGTATCGAAAAAAGATAAGTACTAGAAATACAAAAACTATAAATATTATTTTTATTGTTATTATGTTTGAAATGGGCCGATCAAAATAAAATAAGATTCATATTAGAAAATAGATAGATCCGTATTTTATATCAAATGCATTAGCTATGCCGGATACTACTATTGTTCATAATAATAATAAGCACCTAAAGTTCATTTTTAATAAAGATGAATGAAAACTGTAAGATAACAATATAAACTGAAAAAATACGAAACAATTGCTGTGTCCTTTTTGCAGTTTATAGCATTGGCATATAAATTTTTCATTCATTTTCATCTTCTATCGTCTGTCTTTATTTTGGTCAATATCACACGCGGAATGACCAGTAAAATAAACTGTGAAACAGATGTTGAAAAGCGAAAAATAAAAAAGTTCGCAAACAAACAGAAACACCTTAAATTATAAAAACCTGCAACAATTATTTTGGGTCGATTTAACAGCACGATCCTTCTTCAGCCGAAAAAAGTAGGGGCAAATGTAGCATAAGAACGGCAAGATCGGAAATAACTGTTGCGAATTTTTGTAATTTATGGTGTTTGTTTACTTACTTTTTTATTTCTTATAATAAAAATTTATTTTTTGTTTATATTTATTACATTTTATGTCAAATACACCAGTGTTCAAAATTAAATTTATAAATATATTTTTGAAATTATAAACATCACTTATTAAGACGAAAGAATGCATACTAGATGCATATTATTTAGTTGATTTGCATAATTGATTAATAGTAATATCAAAGTGAAAAACTTAACAATATAAATGAACCCGTTTCAGCCGAAATCTCTTACATTATTATATTTTATACTTTTTTTACTCTTCTTCTTTTATGCATTTCAAATGTAAAAATGCAAATGCGCTGAGACAACTTTGTTTTATTAATTAATTTATTGTACTGTAGGGCATTCCAAAGAAAATGTGCTTTTATTATGATTCATTCATGTTTAGTCTATTTAGTTTTTAAAAAATAAAGAAAAATTTACGTTACTATTTGTTATCTTAAAGTACGAGCATATTGTGTAAAAAATTGCTTCAAAATAATTTGACCTGGAAATGTGTGGGAAAAAAAAAAATTATCCAATAAACAAATTATTTTTAGAGGTTTGAGTTCTTTTATGTGATAGTAAACTACACTTTATTTGCAACCCAAATTTTGGACAATATAGTTTTATAACCATTACGATTAATTTATGCTTATATGTTAAGAGATAAAGATTTATGTAAGTATCAAATGTTAATAATATAAACCATTCCAGAATATGAACCATATACAATTACATATAAGAAAAGCCCTTTTGCTTATTTCTCTTAATTTCAGGAATTTAAAAAAAAAAAAAAAAAAAATCATTTTCCTATCCCAAAATGCGATAATGTTTAAAAAAGTATTAAAAATAATGTTAAAACTTTACAATCGAAGGATATTTCTAATAATGATTAAGCGAAAAAAGTATAAACTGGAAATTACTTTATTTTCAATTGTACTTCATACTTCAGCATCTAAACGGAATTAGTAAAAAATTAATGAACGGTAACGTTATGCCTTAACTGTACAACCTCTCATTTCCTCCATCATATATTCTCCGGAAATAAGACCAGCCAGACTGTTGCTTGAGAATATTGCGGAAGTAAATCAATTTGGCCTTAACTGAAAATGAAAAAGCTTTAAATTAATGCTGGCAAATAAAATGAACAGTTTTAAGGGCTAGAAATTCTCAGATTTGAAAGTTGCAAGCTGGGTAGGTAAAGGCCTGGTAAGTAATTTTTCAAATTTAATTTACAAAATTAAAATATGAAGTCCTACAGACGTGGACAAATGCACAATATTAATAATGTTTTTATCATTGTTTCTATTATTTTAAAATGAGCAAATTGTCAGATTGTAAATATGCATGTAAGATGTGAGACGTAACATTTTTTTTTTTTTTTTTTTTTGGCGGGGGGGGGGGGGATTTTAAGATGCCTTTCCATACATATACAATTTTTGAGAATAGAACGTGTAAAATTTGATTGTAAACATTTAGTTCATCGATTTGAATGTAAAGGTCTTGTTTTAGAGTAAGATAGAAAGGTGTGTGTGTAGCGGAGAGGGAAGAATCAGATTTCTAGAATTTAAAAAATGAATTAAATTACATAAATTATTTTGAAATGCATAAATTTGCCGCAAAAGTAATACGAGGGTTGCTATTTATATTTCTGGCCTAATAATGAAAAAACAAATATGTAGGATCGAAATTGGTTTTATTGTTTTTCAAAATATTCTCCATGATGATCAATACACTTTTGCATGCGTTTGAACCAATTTTCAAAGCACTTTTTCCAGTCCGATTGAGGTAACTCCAAAACATGCGTTTTGAATGCATCAACCGCTTCTTCGGGGGTCGAAAATCGTTGTCCACGTAATTTATTTTTGATGTGTGGGAATAAGAAGAAGTCATTGGGTGCCAAATCAGGGCTGTACGGCGGATGACCCATCAGTTCGATCTTTAGCTCAGTCAGAAATGCATTTGTTTGAGTCGATGTGTGAGAGCTCGCATTGTCATGATGAAGAATGATTCGCCTGTTCTTCTGCTTTTTTCGAATTTCTCCGATGACTTCTGGCAAACAAATGGTCGTGTACCATTCAGAATTGACCGTCCTGCGTTGCTCTAACGCCACTGTTGCCACATGACCGTTAATGCTGAAGAAACAGGCAATCATTTGTTTCGATGTGCTTCTTCCTCGAACAACTTTTGTTGGTTTTGCCTCGCCTTGGAAGACCCATACAGTTGATTGCTGTTTTGTTTCCGGCTCATATGCATAGATCCATGATTCGTCACCTGTGTAGATGTTATACACAGCCTTTGATGTACCTTGAACGTATTTTTCCAACATTTCCTTGCACCAATTGACACGAGCCTTTTTTTGAGCGTTTGTCAGATTATGCGGGATCCAACGCGAACAAATTTTGTTTACGCTCAAATGTTCATGCAATATTTTATTGATGCTAGTCATACTAATGTCCAAAGACGCCTCAATCTCACGGTATGTCACATGACGATCTTGCTTTATCAGTTCACGCACAGCATCGATCTTTTCTGGCACAACAACGGATTTTGGACGACCTGCACGGGATTCGTCCTGGATCGAACATCGACCACGATTAAATTCGTTATACCAATTTTTTACAGTGCTGTAGGATGGCGCTTTATCGCTGTATAAAGAATTAAGTTCATCGAAGCACTCTTGTCTTGACAATCCACGTCGAAAGTTATGAAAAATAATCGCACGAAAATTTTCACGATTCAATTCCATTTTTTGAAAGAGAAGAACTTTTCAATTTACTGTCAACAACACAAATAAAGCTATAATGGTAAATCGTCTGCTGAATTTACGTTTAAAAATATCAAACTTTCGATTAAAATCGTCTGCGGTCGCCTAGCAACACTTACTGTTGCCAAGGCCAGAAATATAAATAGCAACCCTCGTAATTAACTATCGAACCAAGAAAATTGTTAATATAGAAAATAAAAAATAAAGCGCTTATATAAAAATTAACTGAATTTACTATTTCTTAAGCAAAATTATAAAGTACACATTGAAATAAGTAATTATGTGAATAAGCAATTTAGTCTTATAACACGCTATTTAACATAATAATAATAGAGATTTGAAGAGAAATTGTTTTATAAAAGTATATACGCGCATCAAGATTATTTCGTACGAAAAGCTTCAAGAACAAAAATAATGTACGTCAACTTTAAGGAATTATAAATTATATTGTAATATAACAAGTTTGAAAACAACAGCAAGAATATATATAGCATTAATTTTTTATTTATTTATTTATTTATTTTTTGAAAGTTAAGAAAGAAAAACTTTCAGTTAACATCATACTTATACATATGCAGATTTATAATGTTAATTATTTATATGCAGATTTATAATGTTTCATTAAGCATTTCAAAATCATAAAAGTTAGATTCAAAGCATACCTCTGGGGGATCACCGAAGCGAAGCAGGGGAGCCGTCTATTTCATGGAGGAATAAAATTGTGATGAGATGTCTCCGGACCACTCTTAGGGGGTGAGTCCCAGACTGTCGTCAATTGTTTATAGCGCTATTACGATGTAAAATTCACTCACCTTAACCATAAAGTTAGCTACAAAGAATTAGCTCATTAGATATTTCCAGAAATATCCTTGACGCGTCACATGTCATAAATTCTGAAAGACTTTATCGACATAGTTAACAAGCTTAAATATACAGTTTAAATGATTTTAAAATCTCATGATAAAATCACTTCTGTGGAAAACATTCTACTAAAAACAAACGAAATTGTTTTAGGTGAAGCACTTTTTAAAAATCTAAAATCGAATTATAAAACTGCATTAAATATATGAATAACACTCTTTAATGAAGATGGAAGCGTCAATCTAATTGTGGACGTCACTTATATTACATCAAGACTGAGTAAAGTTGGAATGTGTTAGCCCACCACACTTCGTTAGCGAAAGCACGGAAAATCGAAGGCAGGCACAATTTAAATTGAGTCCAGTTCAGATTTGCATTAAGTAGGGAGAACGCGCTTCACAGAGGCGCTGACTTCACAGGGGTTAATGCACGATGCACACGAATTTGCGAAATTCCACGAGAAGTTCAAGCAGAAATTCTATCTAAATAGAATGAAGACGCGTCGGAAAGTTTCTCTTCCTCTGTAACATTTTAATTTCGTGACAGATGGGCGAAAGCCCGAGAAGAAGGTGCTTATAATTATCATTTACATCAAGGGGAAGATGGTGGAATTTTAAAAGAGGGATTTAGTTTAGCTCAATGCTTACAATAAACTGAATCTTTCTCTTACTTTATTTATTAAAAGGCCGTGAGTGGCTTTAAAATTAAAAACTATAAATTGCTAAAACGTGGGCGATAAGATTTGTGATTTTTTTGTACAAAAAGAGCAAATAAAATTCACATTCAAAAGAAATAAGAATCAATTAAAAATTTTTGCATCACGAATTTATTCATGAAATTATTCAACACAACATTTCCCACCAATAACAAGATTAAAAAAAAAAAAAAGATTCTTTTAATTTAAAATAAATAAGAAACCAGTTACATACAGTGACAGAAGTAATTAATTATATTTTTGGAAGAAACATGCTATAACGTATGAAGATAGACAGGTTAAACATTGTCATATGTAATAATAATAATAATAAAAAAATGTTCTTTTACTTTAAATTTTAGCAATAATTTTAAAATACATGAAAAAAAAAAGAGAGAGAGAGAGAGAGAGAGAGAGACTACCGCAATTTCGTGTATATAACCCGCGGGTAATCTATAAAAAAAACCTGACTTTGTATGTCCTGCGGGCTATCATCTGGTGCGGGGTATCCATCGCGAACAACGAGAAAATCAACACCAGTCTCATTTTTTTTTTTTTTTCGGAAGTCTCGATTATTAACGAATAATAACGATGAAATTGAGGACAGTGAAAAGGAATTTGATGAGGAGGATAATACGGATGATGAAGACGAACTGTCCTGAACAATATTGCAACAATTCTGATACGGAAGAATCCAATTTCGATGCATTTGAAAGAATTTTGTAAATAAATTTATTATTAATCTATATTTTCTTATAAATTGGATAAAGGTGCTAATCATTAGAATTTACTCCAGTTCATAGTAATTTATATATAGAGAAAAATTAATACTATGTTATGATTATTTGGTTTTTCATTATAGGTAAGTAAATTTATTTGTTTATTATTTATATTTATTTGTATATTTGTTTATTATTTGTATCTTTTCCTACTTATTATTAAAATAATAGCAATTAGTATTGAAATTATAAATAGCGATTGCCGATCATGTGATTTTAGAAGTGCGAATATCTTCTAGTGCGGGGTATCTTTCGGTTATAATTATTTTTAAATGGATTTTTTATGCTGCGGGCTACCTTCCGCCGTGGGTTATATACGCGAAATTACGGTAATAGACTATAATATATATGTAAAATAAAAAAAATAGGATAGTTTAAAATATTTGTGAAATCAGGATTTACTTTGAAGATACCCACTAATCAAAATCATATAATTAATCATAGTTTACTGGGATCGATCCTGTCAAAATTTGGGGCCATTTTGCTGCCACAAAATTCCATTTCATAAAATGGATTCCTTCACAAAGTTCAAATCTTTAAAATGGACTCCTTCACAAAATTCAAATTCATAAAATAGACCCCATCACAAAATTAAAGGGAAAAAAAAAAAAAAAAAAGGGTATTTTTACAAAATTTCGTTTTTTACATACGATCCTTTGTGCAAAAATTTTCCAGGTTTTCAGCATTACTTCAAATGACTACGATACTTGGTTCAATGAAACACTATTTATTTGATATTAAACATAATATAGAGTGATTACTAACATGGAAGGTTTTACACGATAATATTTTTTTTCATTTTGCTTTTCATAGAAATGTGCCCCAAAAATAAAAACCTGAATCGATCCCTGGCTGAATTAAAAGTAAAAAAAAAAAAAATCACATTACTTCTCATAAGGAAAAGCTAACTTCGAGGCCACGAAAACTTAAACACATAATATTTTTATGGTAATTCAAACTACAATGTAGAAAAAAGAAAGACCTTGAACAAAATATCCGGAAATGACTGCTGTATTGAGGTACAGGATGTATCGAATTAATGAATGAAAATATACTTACTCAGTCTGAGTTTTAGAAGCACAAAACAATTTAAAACTTGAAAATAAAAGTATCAACTTTTTTTATATTTTTTTAAACCATTTAAATACTTTAAATATGCATAATTATGTAAAAATTAATTAAAATAATAATATTATTATATTTTTTCTGCTTACACGTCGAACATCAAGTGAATAACACCAACTTTAATTTCCCATCAAGTTCAGATAAAAAATCTGAATAATAATAATTACATATCATGATACTTTTTAAGAATAGGTACAAAGTAAAATTTTAATTCTTTTTTATACAAATTTTACAAAAACAAATATCTAAATTTTATTCTCTTTTGAGTTGTGTAAACGAGTGTATTTTCAAAAGGAAATTTTTTAACGTATTATTGTTAAAGTCCATTCTATATAAAATTCTATTTAAATAAGTATTGCAGCAATTTTTTAAAACAAGTTAGTTCAATGGTTATTTTAAATACTATTTTAAAAGAAACAAAAATCACGAACTAAATTACAATAAATATGAAAATTTAAATAAAATTAAATTCTAAATATAGTCGAGCAGACTTCTTTTTAAGTTAAATTAAAAATTACTATTTTGCACCTCTTAAATTTTATTTCACTTCAATGATTTAATAACAGCATATGTTAGGGATATTAATTAAATAAATATTAAGAATCATGTTTTTTTTTTTTTTTTTTTTTTTTTTCCCCTTCCTTTTTCAATATCAAAACATCTAGTTTTATTGAAATTTTTGGAGCATTAATTAAAATAAACATTAAGAATAGTGTTTTTCCCCTTTTTACTTTCTCTTATAGAGTAGAGAAAGTACTGTTGGGGACAAATTTTCGAAATCGAGTTTTTGTTATATTTACACGTTTTGAGGTGCCCCCGAAACCGAAAAACATGTTTTTAGCGGTTGGTGTGTCTCTGTGTGCGGCTGGTCTGTGTGTGTGTGTCTGTTATCAGCATATCTCAATAACAAATAGCAGCAGGAAGTTTAAACTTAATACTCTAAATCTGTATCATATAGAGATCTTACACTAAACTTTTCGATGAGATTAAAGAAATGGTTCGTATACAGGGTCATTCAAGAGTATTCAAATACATTACGTCTATGGGAGAACTTGTAAAAAGCGAGTTTAACATCTGTAGGCTGCACTAAACCACATTAAATGAATATACATTTTTATAGGCATAAAAGCATGTTTCATGTAGAATATGGTACTACACGCACACACACACACACACACACACACACACACACACACACACACAAAAAAAAAAAAAAAAAAAAAAAAAAAAAAAAAAAAAAACTAGAATATACTGGGATAAATACTTGGAAATTCATGGAAGTACACTTCAGACTGTGCTATATGTTATTAATATAGGGTTATATTTAAGTGCACAATATGGTCTGTACATAATTTATTGAAGATGTACAGGGCTACCAACAGTTAAGCGAAAACATTCTTTTTTATTGCATGTAATTTAGTGGAAGTGATTTGCTATATTAGTTTATCATGTTCAGGAAAACTGCTCAAAAATTAAAATTAATTCCTCATGCACATGTGGTAAATAAAGCGTTTTTAAAACGAAATATTTAGCGATTGTTTTTTTTATATATTGACACATTTTGAGGTTCCCTGAATAGCCTGAATACTGAGTTCATGTTTTTAACCATTTAATCTTTTTCTATGCCTTTTATCAGAATAATTAAAAAAAAAAATAATAATAATTTCAGGTAATTTAAATGTTCTATTCTGAAGTTAATATAAGGTTGTTACTTGAAAAATTTTTATCAAAATTCATAAGTTTCAAGGAATGATGCGGGTGAAAGTTGTCTGAATAATTTGAAATAAATATTTACATTTAATAACAGCTTTTGAATTTTCTTTAAATGTAAGTACAATATTAAAACAGGAGGTTGAGGGGGGGGCGGTAGTCCCCTTCACATAGAATATTTTGTTAAATGACGCTTTTACGAAACCAATTTTAAATTGTTTTTAACGAAGGTTTATATAACTGTATTCGTTATCTTATCACTTGATGTCCAATATGTCTTTATGGTATTGAATTTCAGGGTAAGAGAAAGTCGTGTGAGTGCCACACAAAATTATTTAATAATTTAAACACCTTGTTTTATTGAAGATTGAACATTACTTTTTTAACCTTAGAGAATAGATAAAAATTATTATTTCCGTAACGCACAAAAATAACGAGTTTTTTTCTCTCATGTCTAAATGAAGTATATCAATATGAGTTTTAGATTACGATAGTAGTTGCTAGGCAACATTATTTACTATTGACAACAATTATTATTATTATTATTATTATTTATTTATTTATTTTTTAATTACCAACATTTTATTTAAAAAAAAAAAAAAAAAAAAAAAAACGAAATAATAATAATAATAATTTAGTTTCGAGTCCTATTTTGAATAATGTTTTTCCTCTTTACGTCTTTGTAAATACTTTTGTAATAAGATTTTGTAATAGACTATTTCTAACTATGCAAAATGCAAGGTGGTCTACCTCAAATGGTGGCAATTTTTTTTTTTTTTCTCTCTGACTGAAAGAGATAGAACTTTCTGCCACCATTCACTAAACAAAATTTTACATGGATGCAATATTATAGTTTTATTATTAATCTTTTTTTTAAATATTTACTGAAGAAAAAATAAATTGAAAATTCATTAAATAAAGCAGGAAATATACTAGCATTAATTCGATAAATCAAAGCACTAAAATTCATTGAAACGTTTCCAAAACTCAACTAAACTTTAAAGAGTTTCAAGAGCTCTTTAAAAATAGTTTTCTCTTACATTATTTCACGCCATATCTAAAGGAGCATTTGAATCGTAAAGAAGGCGAAAAATTAATCCATCAACGTCAATAGTGTTGCCAAAATCTGTATCTGAAAAGCCATCATGAGCAAACAATTCGCTGTAGTTAAATTAATTCAAACAAAATGAGTTGAATGAAAAGCTAAATTGAAAAATAAATATATCAATAAAATAAAAGACTTCAGAGACATTTTGGGAAATAAAGTGTAAAATATGAAATGTTTTAAAATATTAAACAAATTTAAAATGTATATATATCATAATAAAGTAAACTGTAACTGATCCAAAACAGGCTTTATAAATTACAAGCAAGCTAAGCTAATAGGAAAAGAACGTGTTTCAAGTTTAAGGAGTGAATTCTTTATCCCCTGAGAAAAGTGCATATAATATATTAGATTCTCTCATTCCTCAATTGTATTTTCCGAAAATCTCTATAGGATCCATTGTTTACTTTCAGATATAAACAACGGTATTTAAAATTAACAACAAGCTTATAAATAATGATTTCATTAATTGTCATATCTCCGAAGGATTTATAGTGTAGATATAGTTTGCATAATTTCTAATAGAATAAAATTTCAACTACAAAAGAAAATTAATTAACTAAATATTAATTAAGCTTTACGCTAAAACTGAAAACTGAATAAAAAAATATTCAACCAATGAAATTGTAACGCAGATATAAAATAATTTATTTGAATAATTAACAATTAAAAACAAAAGGGAAAAAAATGAAAACAAAACAAATCCCCCACAAATAAATGAATAAACAGAATTATACAGAATTTTTTTTTTTTTTAAGATAAACAAAAGAAAACCATATAACATGTAAGATTCCAAAAAATTCAATATTTTTGGCTAGAAAGTAAATGCATTATAGAGCTTTGAATATGTTTCTTTTCTTACATTGATTACACAAAACTCCAGTTTGAATAAAAATAAAGACAAACATTGATATTTAAAGGTGTTACTTTTCTTGCATTTCTGAAGTGTGCACAACATTCATCATAAAACTTCGATATAAACTTCAAATTTTATTGATTGACTAATTATCTATAATTAGTCTCTGATTCAGTTGATTTAACTCTCTATAACTATTTTATTAAACCTACCTAGATTGTTTCAAGATAGGGCATATTTATTAAAGTTAACAAAATGTTTTATTAATAACTTGTTAATGTATTATCGACATGCTCTACCTCTTCCTCACACGTTTTGTTTATTGTCACTGCTACATTTTAATTCAAGAAAATAAAACCTTATGTTAAAAGGTTTACATTTTACATGAATTCAAAATCAAATTTAAATATATTACAAAAAATACTGCCATTAGTAATAAATCATTAACATAATTAAAAGTGTGCATTAAATGCACATTATTCTATATTCATTTCATTACCATTATTAAAAATCCATAATACCTCAATCCTGTACTCAAATAAAATAGAGCTTAATAATGTCTTACTTGACAAAAGATTGCATATAATTTGAAATTCACTAAAAGTATAATTACATAGTGTAATATAGAAAATAATTTTAATGCACTATTAGTAAAAATCAGTAATAATAGTGCTCGGAGAAATCTTTATCAGCAAATTCACGACACAGTTTATTCTCATGTTCAAAATTTAAACAAGGCGACCTCTTCATTAGATCAACTTTAGGAAATAAAGGGTGGACACAGGCTTTGTTTAATTAGAGATAGTTTTGAATACGTACGAGAGAAATGCATAGGTTGTTTATTCCGGAATTCCAGAATTAAAAGAGATTGTATTAGAATTTCTGATTGCTCCGACAACTTCGAGCAGAAATTCGTTTCTAAATGTGACTATGGAACAGTGGAGTGAGATTGTTCTCTTCATTTGCTCGATTAAAACTTCATAAATATTTAGGAGAAGAAAAATATGCAAAAAAGAAGTAAATAATAATAATAAACTAATTCCCTAAGCATTCATTAATTTTAGCTGTTTTGGAGAAAAAAGTAGAGAAATAGAATACCTTAGAAATGATTATTATTTTATCGTTTTATTCTTTTGATTACTCTTTTATTGTTATGTCGTCGTGTTCTTTTATCTTTATGTCAAAATTTTGAAACTGAGAATAAATAGTATCGTGAATTTCCTGATAAAGCTTCAGCTGAGCACTATTACACTGTTAGTGATTTCTTTATTTTTATAAATTCCCTGAGCACTATTATTAGTGAATCTCCTTCCATAATAAAATTGGACGGTTGTTGGAAAATGTCTGAAAACTAATGAAGTATTTGGAATTAAACCTGGTCGTCCATGGACATAACGAGAGAATGTTGTTTAAAGTTTTTATATTTTTGGAGTTTTTAAGCCCTTTTCTTCAATATTTGCTGACTTTTCTTTTGATGCAATTGGTGGTGAGTTTCTTTTTCTCAAGCAGTTACAGGTGGGGGTACGTTCTGGCTTGTATGTCAGTTAAAAACTATTATAATTAACTGTAATGAATATTTTTACTTTATAATTACTTTTGTAATCTTTAAATATTAATTTTGCTCATTTTTTAATTGAATAACTATCTGTATAAGTGCTTTAATAAATTTAAATTAGATTAATACAATAACTTTTGATGTAAAAGTTGAAATGTATGCAATCTATTTTAAAATTTTGAATACTGGAGCTACAGTGTTGGCCAAATTATTAGGGATTTATTTTTATTTTGATACTTTTTCAATTTTCTAAAAAAAAAAAAAAAAAAAAAAAAAAAAAAAAAAAACTAAATTAAATGACCTTGAACTTTAGATATGCAAAGAACATTTATAAACTCATATGTTCCGATATCTATTTAGGCACGAGTACAATTAGGGGGTCAACCACAAATTAAAGAAAAGCAGAAATATTTTACATTACCTTGTATCATAAAATGCTACAAATGTCACGTAAGTTTAACAAATGATTTCACATACTATGTGCAATGTTTGAATGCTTTTTTGTGGGAATCTCACAATTATTTAGACATATATTTCCCCCAAAAATTATTAATTTTTTTGGTGAGATTTTTCTTATAAGAATGGATTTCAACGAATTTTTACAAAACTTTTAAAAAACTGGAAAAACATTAGAGGACCATTATTCTGTAACATAAAATTCACACTTGCAATTTTCGCTGTGATATGAGTATTTATAGTAACTATTTTTTTTTTACTACGCATGCATGAAAGACAGTTTTTTTTTTTTTTTTTTTACATAAACTGAAAACTAGGTATATTGAGCAACTAATGTCAAAAGTTCCTTTGAATACAGTTACAACAAAATTATCGATAATCGAATGACCAAGATTTGAGTTCAAAGTTGAAATTTCATAAGGGTTCTTAACATGCTACGTATTTAATTTGGAGATCCAATTATTTCACTCATATTTCAAAATTTCTTTTTGTAAAAAGATCCTTATGAACTTGTAATTCTAACATAATTTTACTTATTTGCTAAAATTAGTAAGTTCATATATATTTGAATGGGATACCGACATATGTAATGTTTTAAGTGTGAATGTTCATTAAATAATACATTGCCAAATGCAATAACCACTCACTATTGTTTTCTTTTCTCAGCTTGTTAAAAAAATGGAAAAACTTTTAAAAAGTCTAACTCATTACTTATTTATTTATTTTTTTAAATAAAGAGGAAAAAAGCGAATAACTATTAAATAAGAATAATGATTAAAAAGGGAATAAATTTTATTTTTTCACTTATTTTTCCTTTTATGTATAAAAGGTACTTATTTACTAAATTAAACAAAGTACAAAAAGAAAAATTTTTTATTTAAAGAAAAATAGCAAAAAAATATTTCTGACTATAAGTTAATTTCAGTTTTTTCTTATAAACAAACAACAAACATTTTTCTTTACTGTCCGTAAATTTTTCTTTTTTCTATTTAAGTGTAGATAATTTTTAATTTAATTGATGAAAAAGATATTTAAATTGAAAAAAAGAGGAAATAATTAAATGAAGATAAAGAATTAATAAGCAATAAAAGTTTAAAAAAAAAAAAAAAAAGAATGTTTTAACTTTGTAAAGTATTGTAACATAATGGAAACTTACATAATTTAAAGATAAATAAGACAGAAATATCCATTGCATATGCATATAAACTGATATAGAATTGAAAATAATTTTTGAAATGTTTTTCTCATTTGATAAGCATGAAATATTTAATGTTTAAGAGAAATAATAATAACATCTAAATATTAATGACATAATTTTAGTAAAAGTTTAACATCTACATTACATCTAATTTACATTTCTAATTTTTAATCTCTAAGTGTGAAACAAATAAACCAATAAAATAACTGCATCAGTAATAAAATGATAGTTTAAAATAATCTTCATTGTACGCATTTATACGAAATTTTGTCCTATGCTGACATATTGAAAATTGCAAATAATAATAATAACAACAATGTAATATCATCATCTGCATAGCGTTAGGCACAGAAAGATGCAAATTTATATTAAGGTGCAATTAAAGAAGAAATTATGTGAATTAAATTTTGCTCTAGAGCTGCCAAAAAATCTTTGTTACGCAGACAGAAACAGACACCATTCGAGAAATGAACAAAACGCGTTCACAATCTTTTTAAACGTAAAAAGCGAAAGTCGAATGATTTTACAAATCCAATATTTTCTTCTTACGAATACAGACGAAAGTAATAAGTAAATTGATAAAACAAAAGCCTTTTTTAAAAATTTCCGCAGGTTGGGAAATTTCTAATTCATTTTCAATGGCTTCTAAAATTAAACAAATTCTAACACTTCAAGAAGGCTTCGCCAACTTACTAATTAAAAGCTTCGCTTATTCTGAAAATTTTTCGGAAGTTCGGCGACAGATTAAGATGCGCCCCATTCTTAATTTATAACAGACTGACATAAATTTGCTTAATTAGAATAGGGCTTGAATTTGCATGAATTTGAGGGCTGCGCTGCACAGTTGTTTTGACTTTAGAAAACTAAAAAGGAAGTTGCTTTTAAACTTTGAGATGCTTTGGGAAGTTCAAGTGAAAATTTCATTTTAAAGAGATTTAGAAAGAAATTGCTGCCTTCCCGTATGAGAGATAAAGTTTGGGAACGAGAAAAGCATGTTGAAAAGAGAATAAAATCAGTCGCCCCTTTATGGATAGATATCAGTGGAATAGGTAAAGAAAAAGTTTTTTCCAGTTTGGTAGCAGTACGTGTGCAGAATGAGAGAGCGAGAGGTGAGAGAATGAAGTTGTAATGTCTACTTTTTAATTTGAGCTCTACAACTTAAAATAATATTTTATGGTAAATATACTAAGGTACAAATGACAACTAATGATTTAAATAAATAAATATATAATATTTAACAACCACAAAATAAATAAATAAATAAATAATAATAATAATAATAAAGATTAAAAAAAAAAGTGCAACATGCAACACGTATAGATAACTATACATGTTTTTTCTTTTTTAAGCTTTTAGTACAGACAGATTTTTAAGTGCACAAATTTAATTGAATTTTTTTTTCACTTAGATAAGAACGGGAATGATAACAGAAATATTAATTTCTCTATAGGAAGAACGGTTTCAATGTTTGCGACGCATAAATATCTACTACTATTATAATATTCACCAAACTGCCTCTCTGACATTTCTTTCACACAGATGAAAACCCATTCACAAGATTCCTTTACTACAATACTGATAATTATGCATTATCTTTTGTGAGCCAATAAATTAAAAATGGAATTTAAAGCTTTTTTTTTTACACATCCTTCAGCGAAGCTCAATAACCGATCATATTTACCCGATTTGAAGTACTACAACGAAATCTCCCAAAGAGGGCCAACCACCTAATCATGGAGAATTGATCCTTTCGAGATGATCTTTTAATAGAGGTTATTCAGAAAAATCTTTTTCAGGCAACAAATACTATAAATTAAGTGCGTTTTAGTCATTTATTTTTTCACTGTCTATTTAGCTTTGCAATAATCAGTAGTTGTTAGAATTCAAGAGTAATATATATTTATTTCCTAAAGATTCTTTTATATCCTGGAACAAACTGTTTAAACTATCATCACTTCTGTGTGGATAAGAGGTCTCTATGAATTTATTAACTTGAAATACAATTTCCTCTCAAAATAAATAAATAAATAAATATAAGAAAAAAAAAATAAATACTAGTTAGTCTTTAATTTTTAATTACTTTTACTTCATCATTTAATGTCAGGATTACTCATTTAAAAGCTACTTAAATTTATTGACTAAGTAAAAAGTAATGTAATAAAACATTTAATTTTATATGGTTGAACGTCCACCTCTACTTACACACATTTAGCAATATAAAATATTATCACTATTTTATTCACGCTTGGATATTAACTTCAGTTGAATAGTTAACAATGGTCAGTTCAAATCAAGATAAAAATAAATAAATGAATATATATCACCTAGTCTTGCAAAAAGTGACCCCTAAGAGAAGTACACAGTTATACACGGGCCTTTAATAGAGGTAAATCAGAGTTAAATTCTACGGAGAAAATTTAAGATTGGGATAACTGGTCATTAAGAAAGGTGAACTTTGAATAGAAGTAGTGAACTTTGTACAGATTGTAATTTGCCTGTATTTTTTTTTTTTATTAATCTCAGACAGACAACTTAAAATGTAATGCACTTTTAAACAATTTTTATTTGTTTATTATTATTATTTTAAGTGTTTATAGACACGAGATTTAATTATGCTTACAACTAAACAAGTCCATATTTCATCATTATTCAAAGACACATATAATATGAAAATTTTAACTGCACTTAACTCACAAGAAATGATTTTCTTTAACTTACAACGAAACAGAAATTATAAATTAATTTAGAGTTATCAAGTTATATAACACATCATTTTGTGAAATAATTAAATATACTATACGGTAAAAATCTTGCAAGTTCACTTTCCCATATTTTTCAAAGCACGTTTTGGTAATTAAAGACCACAAAGATAAAATTTTCATAAAAAGGTATCATAATTTAATTAACTATTTACTTATTAACTTAATTAACATTTGTATAGCAATAACTTAAAAAATAAGGTTTAGAATACTTATACTAATTTAAGTAATAGAGGGAAAAATCCGAGACTAACCTTTTTTCTAAACAGTAGAAAAGTGTTCTTTTTTAAAAAATCTGCTTTATTACAGGCATACCATCCATTTTTTTTTTTTTTTTTTTTTTTTTTTTTTTTCAATCTTACAAGCTCTTTAATTTGTTAAATTGATTCTATAAAATATTCTCAAAAGAACAATAAAGTTCTTTAAAAGCGCAATCTTGACAAATTTATGTTTTTTTAAATTGAAAAGCCAGTAATTTATTGTTCGACACAGAACTACACAGCGAAAGAAGAATTCTTTTTAGTTTCATCGAGTTTTAAAAATTCTTTCTTAAAAAAAAAAAAAAAAAAGTGTGTTTCAGAAATGTATTTCGGGTAACATCATGACCGCTTAGTTTGCATGTAAGACCGCGTTTTTTTTATTCCGAAACTCTTTGCGGTTTTAAAAATGAGTTACTTTAAAAAAAAAAAAAAAAAAAAAAGTATATAAAGAAGCGTATACAGGGGTAAAATGCTCTAACATGTAGTAGGAATAAAGAGATTTCAGAATAAATGTTTAATTATATTATGTGAAAGCTTGAAAAAATGAGAAAAAAGAAATAGCGCATAAATTTTAAAACAAAAAATATTGAAAAAACTGTATATTACTATTAGCTCAATTACATATGGAAATAACAAACAGATACAGTCGGCAGCAAAATTATTCGAGCGCTAGCAATAATTCCTATATAAAAAAAGCACACTTAATACTGCTTTGTTAAATAAACCCTTGTCTAATCATGTTTTTAGACTGACTTAGAACATGACTCGACAAGGATTTATTTAACAAAGCAGTATTAAGCGTACTTTTTTACATAGGAATTATTACTAGCGCTCGAATAATTTTGCTGCCGACTGTTAATAGAGTTAAATGTAACAAACAATTAATAAGTTTCTAAATTAAAGAAACAGTTCGTTCAAACGAAATACTAAGACTAAAACTTTGATGTCAAATAATTTTATTTATTTATTTATTTCTACATTCAATTAACTCACGTTTGCGATTTTCCATGCAACATACTTGGTTCTAATTACATCGCAGATGCATCGCCCTCATTCACTGACAGCATCTTCGGGCTGTGAAAAAGTACGTTCCGCGTGTACTGGGGCGATATCTATGAGATGTCGCATTTCCGTGTCGCAAACGGAGAACATTTCCACGTGTGTACAACACAGTGTTGCCAACACAAACTTTTCCCCCCCACTAAAAGTACACATGGAAATCCGCTAAAAATTCAATTGCCCTTAGTGTAGCACTAGTGTATTCTAAAATCCAATCCGCTAAACCTTTATTTTTTCCCGTTGATTGTGTCAAAAATCCACTAAATTTAGCGGAAAATTGGCAACACTGGTACAACATCTCAATATGTTGTATAGAATAGTGGGCCGTGCATGGGATGTCACCAATCTCCCTAGCGATGTATTTACCACGTTTTAGGGATGTAACTGTTCTGTAACGAATATAATATATGATAATATCTGTTGTAACACACACATACAAAGAAAAAAGATAAGGCAATCTACATTTTAAAGCAACATGACCACTTTAAACATTTTTATTTATTTGAATGTTAGATGATTTACTATGTAACAATGTATAAATAAGTACGAGTGTGGCGCCAAAACAGCAGACCTATATTTATTTGCTAGATGAAGAGTTGTGCTCAGCCCTTTATATAACCAAAAAATCAATTTATTCATTTCCACAGCAAGTTGTGAAAGACGATTATATTGATTGTTACGATCACTCAACATTACAGTTAACACAAATTGTTTTTAAACTTCTCAACAGATGGCGGTACTTTATTATGTTTTTGTACTAAAGTTTAATTTATGTTACACAGATGCAATTGAAGAGAATTATGATATCAGATTTCATTATAAGAAAAATTGACCCTTGTTATAAAATTTTTATATAAATTAAAATCTTGAATATTTCTTTTTTTTTTTTTTTTTTTTTTTTTTTTTTTATGTTATTTGCATGATGTTTCGTTAACAAAGCGCGTATTCAATACCAGTATATCATGTTCTTAAAATAATGCAATGCATGGATAACTTAAAATGCATTAATAGAAAGAAAATTAAAATATTTAATTCTTTTTTATTATTATATCCAATAAAGCATGTTATTTAACAGCAATAAGTATAATTTCCGTACAACAAATATAGTTCCAGGTTTTTTTTCCTTTAAATTTTTATACGTAAAATACTCACAGCTTAAGAAAATAGTAGCTTTTAAATTAAATACTCAGAAAACTCTGATATGTAATAATTAAAATACTTAATTCAAATATTTAAATCGGAGCATTATACATTTCATACATTACCATTAAAAATATATCCCTAAATTTGTACGATGTTTCATTCTTTTTTATGGGAGAATTTTCCATTTTTTTTTTTTTTTTTTTTTTTTTTTTCCCCTGCAACACAATACATTTTTATAATCAGTAATATTATTATAATTATTATTTTCCCCAAGTTGTTTGCAGAGTGAATAATAACAAACACCATGATTAAAAACAGTTCATAAGATTTAAATAATTTAATATCTCTATACTGAAAACGTTTCAGAATCGATTAATGTATTCTCCGAAGCATTTTAAGTACGTGTTTTTAAGTAAAAATAAATATTTGCCGTTTTTAAAAACAGTTAACAAAGATTAAAAAAAAAAAAAAAAAACATAGTCAGTAAAAAATATAAATATTATATGTATATTTAGCAGAAGAACTGCATATTACAATAAAAGTAAAAAATTCTTTTTACTTTTTTTCTTCTTTTTTTAACTGAATATTTAATTCCACCACGCATAAATGTTTTATTATTCTATAACTAATTTTACTGACATAATTGAAAAGAAAAACAATTGAAAACATTCCCATAATTTAATAAATTTATTTACAGAACAATAGCATTCGTATTTATGGCACGTGCTTTCTTTTTAAGAAATTTACAAAACAGTTCTACAGCGAATAACCCTAGCTACCTTGAAAAAATTATTAGGTTACAAACAGCCTCTTTGTGTTTGAATTTCTCTCTCAGAATTTTGTTTTTTTAGAAAAAAAAAAAAAAAAAAAAAAAGGAAACCCGTTATCTTTTCGTCACGAATTAGAAATTGGACATTGCATATTTCATTATTCAGAATTTTTATGTGACATTTGACTATATTATCTTTCTTAAATACTAGCAAATGATTTTGATACCATACTGGAGGAGTTAAAGCCGGTTGACTGCACATGGGTCCTGGCCTAGGTGGAATGCTTTCTTTGAGGGTCTTTTTAACAGGTCCTGATATATATATATATATACAAGAATTTCGGAGAAAACCATGGAAAACTCCGAGCAGCTAGGTAAATGAATGCGACCTGATACTGAATCCGACATTTGCCGTCTATCTGTTTCGAAAACAGAACCTCTGCGCCATTTGTGTGACAACACTATATTGGAGCTTCGAAGTAGTATACTAATTAATTAATAATAATTAGTATCGAACATTTTTTTCTCATTCTCAGAATTTCTGTCTAAAATTTTAATTAACGTTTACTTTGGATGCAGAGGTTGCCAGCCAGTGGTCTGACAATACGAAGACAATGTTTGATTCGCAGGGAGAAAAAAAAAAAAGTCGTTATTTCTAATTTTTATGCATCATTTGAAATTACACCGATTACTTATATAAACTTTGATTGGAGAATTTTCTGAAATACTTTTACTAGCACAAGAGCTTTCGTTAACGAAATTACTATAAAAGATCGATAAAATTTATTTTTACACCACCATATAAAATTGATTCATAATTATAAAAGAAAATAGGTGAAATTACAAATGGATGTATAATTTGACAACAGTCGGAAGTCTAAATATTAAGAAAGGTTGGTCGTTGGGTTTAACGTCACACTAGTACTGTGCTATGGGTTGGCGACAGAAATATTTAGAAAGATCTCAATTTTGAGATTTCTACAAAAAGTGAGTATCATTTAATGAGTGAAAAAGAAATGAAAAATCTTATTCAGCTTTCAACATTGCAATATCTGTAAAAAGACGTTTTTATTTGGATTATCAATTAATACCGAAGTATTGTTGATGGTGGACATTGAAAATCTTTGGTTGAGATTGCCTTAAAGTTTTGAAAGTTAGCATATATTGAAATGTATCAATATTAAGTCTATTAAAAAACATTTTTATTTGGATTAGCAATTAATACCGAGGTACTGTTGATGGTGCACATTGAAAATCGTTGGTTGAATTTTTTTTAAAGTTTTGAAAGTTAGCATATATTGAAATGTATCAATATTAAGTGTATTAAAAGACATTTTTATTTGGATTATCAATTAATACCGTGGTGTACTGTTGATGGTGGACATTGAAAATCGTTGGTTGAATTTTTTTAAAAGTTTTGTAAGTTAGCATACATTGAAATGTATCAATATTAAGTGTACTAAAAGACATTTTTATTTGGATTATCAATTAATATCGTGGTGTACTGTTGATGGTGGACATTGAAAATCGTTGTTTGAAATTGTCTTAAAGTTTTGAAAGTTAGCATATATTGAAATGTATCAATTTTAAGTCTATTAAAAGATATTTTTATTTGGATTATCAATTAATACCGAGGTACAGTTCATGGTGGATATTGAAAATCGTTGGTTGAAATTGTCTCAAAGTTCTGAAAGTTAGCATATATTGAAATGTATCAATATTAAGACTATTAAATTTTCTCGAAAACAGTTGAAATAAAAATAAATTAAATTCAAAATTTATTTATTTATTGATTATTATTATTGAAAACTTTCCTTTTTCTTGCACTGGTCACCGCTCGCCCTCTGATTTATATTCCTTTTATTAAAATACCCAAAGTTCTAAGCAGACGAGTTAAAAAAGCAACTTTCACAAATCAATGAAAATCGACACAAAAATGTGCACAAAATTTTTTATTGAAATTACTGCATAAAATAAGAAGGGAAGGTGCCCCATAACGGAAAGAATTTTCGCAATTACACTATTAGGTCGTGTTAGTAGCACAGATTGAAAGAGAATGATCAAGTTTCAAGCCAAATTCAAATATCATGATTACATGTTGGTAGATAATTTCTTCGCCAGCAAGAAGACATACAAAAAAAGTGGTTAAAAGAAAAAGTTCAGCTTAAATCTGTTGAATAATTTCGAATTCTCATGACAGAAGTGCCATACATATTAATCCTAGAAAAATAACCAAACATAATTACCTCACTGAAGCCATCGAAATGTCATTAATATTTTATTTATTATTATTATAATTGAAATCAATGTAATATAACTTTTATTGAAGTTGTGGCAAATTAGAAAAGAAAAATCATTAAGACCGAATGTTGACAGTAAACTGTTATAAATCAAGAAATTTGAAATACGTTTCGCAATCTTTGTTAATTTCAAAAGATAAACCTTTATACTGGATGGATTTTGAAATATAAATATCAGAAATTAAAAATATGTTTATCCCTGATATAAGACATAAAATAAAATTAAATAGAGGTTGACTTTTATAAGAGACTGGATTAATTTTATAAAGGGAGAAAGGATTCTGCGGATATTAAACATTAAAATTGAATATGAATTTCTAAAAGGAATATATGTGATTTCTACATGGCATATTTTAGAATTAAGTTAATGTTATCAATTCAACGATTTTTATTTTTGTTTTTCATTTTAATATAGTGGTCCTTGTAGTTAAAATCACATACCTCCGAAATATTAGCATATTGTACATTTTATATATGCCGTCAATGCTTATGCAACAATAATGTTATATTGTATATATATTTTATAGTGAAACCAGTAAATACAATATTGATAAACTAATCTAAATATGGACTTTAAGGATATTAATTACCAAATGAAATTTATAAGAAGAAACTAAAGAAGTTGATAAACACTAAACCAAATTATTTATTTATTTTCTTTCTTTTTACTTACACTACCAACAATTACAAATTGCATTTCTATATCTTGTATCAACAACTTATTGTAAAAACAATATTGCTCGAATTATAGATCAACTTTAATTTATGCTTTGTTAAGTTCGTTACTCATCACCATATTCGAAACAACATTTTTAATAGAATAATCAACCAATCTCCGTCCCCTAAAAGTAACTTACAAATTTTGCTTACAAAATTAATACTGTTACATGCATACACAAATTCCGTTAGTTTATAACATTCCGAAGAAGATAAAATTTTTCAGATTCCATTTTCTAAAAATAGATCAAATTAATATAAAATATTTCCTATGTGTGTGAACTTTTAATAACTAAAATTTTGCTTTAAAATCTAAAGAAAACATACTGCGTGTATTTATAAAATAAAAATAACATGAGCGGATCATTTAATACATTAAAGGAAATAGGTAGGAAAAAATAACCTGAGCACAGAAACTAACAGCTTGCAATTTTATCTGTAAACTCAGCTTTTCAAAAAGCAATAAATAAAAACATATGTTTGACATAAGTGAGCTTATAAATTTGATAAAATGTGTTTTAAAGTATAATTTAAAAGACGGCAGCATTTTCAAAAATAATATATTAGGGAAAAATAACCTGTTAGTTTAATAAATTGATTAGGAATAGCAATGAAATTGTATAAATTGAAGTATAAATAATTCATAATATATTTATCATACTAGATCTTGACATTTATTTAATATATTTTTCATACTAGGATAGGTCTATTTCTAAAAATGAAAATAAAATTCGTATAATTAAAAATTTATTTGCACATTTTATGCACATGGAAAGAAACCTTGACTAGAATATAATTTCATTGCATAATTTTATTTATTAAGCTGAACCAACAAAATATCCTCATAATTTTATTTTCAAAAGAATAAAATAATAACTGATAACACTACTAACTACTAGTGCAATAACAAAACTGATAGCACTACTGTCTATAATATTATGTAAGTAACACTGCAAATCTAAAATAACTGATAGAAGATGAATTATTAAAGATAAGTTTTAAAGACAGAATTAATAATAATAATAAAATAAAATAAAAATCAATTCTATTTAAGTCGTACATATATATGTATATATATATATTAATACGGAGATACGTCAATTAATATAATTTTTTGATAATAATTCAAATGACTCCGGACACCTAAATAATTTAAATATGTTATAAATAGTAATTTTTTTTTTTTTTTTAATACTGAGATACGTCGAATGTTATAATATAATTAAAAAAAAAATAATAATCTAGATAATTTTAAACATCTAAATATTTATATTATGTAACATTATAAATAGTAAGAACTTTTTTTTTCTTTCTTAAATAATAAGACACATTGCTTGTAATAATATAAGTTTTTGATAATAATTTAAATGACTTTCGATCTCCATATGTTTCAAATTATAATATTTTAAATTAATAGTAAACACTAAAAAAAAAAAAAAAAAAAAAAAAAAAAATCTAAGATACGTCGTGTTTATTGTTTTTTATATCAGCTAAGAAAAATATAACTAGAGAATCTAAGTATAGAAATTTTAAATATATACTTACAATAAAGATATAAAGTTTAAATTTCAAGAATGAAAAGCAACATTATTTTTTTTTTTTTTTTTTAATCATGGACATTTCTGCTGAAAATAGAAATCATGATTATAAGTATCCAAAAGAAATAATTTTAGATTTTTTTTTTTTTTTTTTCAAAAGAGGGATTAAAAAGATTCAAAAGAGGGACGTGATTAAAACAAAAGAAAAATTAAAGACCTTTAAAACTTTCTTAATTGTACATCACATAATCTTAGCAGAGATCTGTATAATGTAAAGTGTATGACATTCTGCTCCACACGATGAAAGATGGAGAATAATTTTGCTATTATATATTTAGTTTATTTTGGATAATTTATACACAAAAATCTTTTAATCTGTGGAAAATATAAACTTTCACAAGTTAAATTTTAACGTCGGTAAAACGTTCATCAGTAAATTTAGTATATAATTAAAATTAATTGCCCAATGTGCTGTCGTGAAATAGATAGGCCACTAAAAATGTTTCGACAAGTTTCAGCAAAATATCTAATTTTACATGCATTTTATACGAAAATAACTTTATCATCTATTATTAATAAAGACAGTCAAGATACATGGATAATTAAACCTGACTGAGTTAAAATTTAACTTCCAGATTTTTTTTTTTATTTATTTATTTTTTTTTTTTTATTTGGGGGGGGGGGGGGGCGGGCACAAATTACACAAAATTTCAAAAATTAAATTTTAACGTTGTTAAAACAAAACGTTCATCAGTTAATTTCAAAGAGGGAATTACGTAAAGTTGTAATTATCTAGAGTACCTTTATTTTTTGAAACAAAATTCCTATAAAATATATGTAATTAAAATGTTATTAGTTAATTGCAAAATGTGTGTAAACAAATTGTTTATTGTAAAGGAGAGGCAAAAATACGAATATAATGTTTTTATGAGAGTTTTACTTTTAAATCTTTAATAATATAGAAAGGTATTTTTCACCATTCAAAAATATTTCTATATTTAGCATATTAATATGCGGTGTTTTAAGGATAGTTTAATTGTGATAAATTTATTTTAATGTAAATGAAAAATTTGCTATGTATAATCTCGACTGGGAAGAGAAAAAAAAAAAGGACATTCTTTTCCGTTAGTGTCAACTATTAACATAGGACATTCTAATTTTTTTTTTTTTTAATCACTAAATGTTAACAAAATTTACATCTAAATACGCTTGACTTTCGACTTTTTGGGCAATATTTGATGGGCATCAAGAATGTATATTCATGTTTCATGTGTGCTTCACACAAGAAGTAGCGCGAACTCGAACCGATGTAATATTTTATCCGAGATTCGATCTAAAATAATTTCGATTTAAACTTGAGAACTTCTTGAGACACCATAAAATTAAAGAAAGCACTACAAGGCAGTAGCACGTGTTTTTGCACATGAAGAAGAAAGGCCACGTCTTTTCGAAACCGGTAGTGCTTTCTTTAATTCTGTGGTGTGTGAAGAAGTTTTCAAGTTTGAATAATATTGTACACCAGTTTTTTAATTTAGTAAAATAATTTCGTCGTTGCTTGGTAGTATGTCTAGTAACAAGACACGCACAAAATTTTTGAAAAAAAAAAAAAAAAATATATATATATATATATATATATATATATGTGTGTGTGTGTGTGTGTGTGTGTGTGTGTGTGTGTAACAATCACACAACTCACGTTACCCACAACTATACATATTATAAACTGTTTTGGAGATAGTGTGGTCAGAAGGAGTAAAATTGACCTAATCTAATTGACCTAATCTCATGTCTAACAATTTTCTTGTAATCGAAAACTAATACATACGCCAAGACATAAAAAATAGTGTTTATATAGCATGTTTAAAGAAAATCAGTAGAGCCAATTTCTTGAAACAATAATTTTCAAGATCTAAAAGTAAAACTGACCAATCTTATCAGATCATCTATAAATTTTCCTATAACTAAATATTGCTAAATAAGCTAAAGACCCTAGAAACGGGTTTATGTAGCAAAATTTAACATCTGTTCATTGGAAACGGACAATTACAAACATAAAGATGTCTAAAAAGGAGATAATACAGGGAGTTTAAGAAAATATGTAGAGTCGTGTTTTAAGAAACCGACATGAAAGCCCAAAAGCTGACCTATTTATTCCAGCCTATCAATTAAATTGGCCAATTGGCCAATCAGTTTTCCTGAAGTAACTGATTAATACATGCGATCGGATATCTAGAAAGAAATTTACAGCAACTTATATATATTTGAGTATATACATACATACATACATACATAAATGAGTCTTTTTGATATACGAATTCATTTTTTTTTTTTTTTTCGGTTTTCCATGTCCCACTTCCGCATTTTGTACCAAAAATTGGGGAAATCATCTGCATAGCGGACATGTCTAAAAAAAAAAAAAAAAAAAAAAAGGTTCCGTTGTTTTGTTTTATTATTATTATTATTATTATTTATTTTAGAGATTTGATAGTCAGAAGGTTCATCTCACATGCACATACACACTAATCAGTTCCTAAGAACTACACTTTTGGATTCAAGAGACCTTAAAATATGTAAACTTGGTGAAAACTCGATATAGATATTTTTGACCGAGTACAATACTTCCATTACCTATGGTAATTCAATAATGGCAATATTTTTTTTTTTTTTTTATAAATATTATACATATTTAAAAAGATCCATATCAGTATCCGTATTCGCGGATCTAGATACAAAAGATCCGTATTCGTATTCGTACCCGCGGATACAGAAAAATTGACATCCATATTTATTATATCCGTATCCGCGGATAAGTTTTTTTGACGATCCCACACATCCTTAATAAGCAGCAAAAAATTCTTACACAAAAAGGTAAATTTAAGTTAATTAATAATACGGTGTAAAAAAGGACAGTGAAATGTAATAACATAACACAAACAGTGTTCATAAATAAGATACAAAATGTTAATTTAAGGAAAAATTCAATAAATTAAATGCAATGTCTTCCTCGTGAGCAGGTGGGAACAATACAAATTCCCACCTTTTCATTGCGCCAATTTTATGTTTTTATTTATTTTTAGTGCTAGATTCCTATTTCAGTCGGTACAGCTGTCGAATTTTTATAATACACTCTTAATTAGTGCTAAGGGCCTATTTCAGTCGGTTTATTGAATGGGGATTTATTGAATGAAGTCCCCCCAATGCACAACTTTGACATTAGTCCCCCCCCCAGGCCCAACTTTGACATGAGTCCCCCCCAAAGTACAACTTTGACATGAGTCCCCCCAAGGTCCAGCGCTGTCGAATTTTTATACGTCACTCTTAATAGTGCTAAGGGCCTATTTCAGTCGGTTTATTGAATGGGGATTTATTGAATGAAGTCCCCCCAAGGCACAACTTTGACATGAGTCCCCCCCAAGGTACAACTTTGACATGAGTTCCCTCAAGGCCCAGCGTTGTCGAATTTTTATACGTAACTCTTAATAGTGCTAAGGGCCTATTTCAGTCGGTTTATTGAATGGGGATTTATTGAATGAAGTCCCCCCCCAAGGCCCAACTTTGACATGAGTCCCCCCAGGCCCAACTTTGACATGAGTCTTCCCCAAGGCCCAACTTTGACATGAGTCCCCCCAGGCCCAACTTTGACATGAGTCTTCCCCAAGGCCCAACTTTGACATGAGTTCCCCCAAAGCCCAGCGTTGTCGAATTTTTATACGTCACTCTTAATAGTGCTAAGGGCCTATTTCAGTCGGTTTATTGAATGGGGATTTATTGAATGAAGTCCCCCCCAAGGCCCAACTTTGACATGAGTCCCCCCCCCAAGGTACAACTTTGACATGAGTCCCCCTCAAGGTACAACTTTGACATGAGTCCCCCCCAGGCCCAACTTTGACATGAGTCCCCCCCAAGGTACAACTTTGACATGAGTCCCCCTCAAGGTACAACTTTGACATGAGTCCCCCCAAGGTACAACTTTGACATGAGTTCCCCCAAGGCCCAGCGTTGTCGAATTTTTATACGTCACTCTTAATAGTGCTAAGGGCCTATTTCAGTCGGTTTATTGAATGGGGATTTATTGAATGAAGTCCCCCCCCCAAGGCCCAACTTTGACATGAGTCCCCCCTCAAGGTACAACTTTGACATGAGTCCCCCTCAAGGTACAACTTTGACATGAGTCCCCCCCAGGCCCAACTATGACATGAGTCCCCCCCAAAGTACAACTTTGACATGAGTCCCCCCAAGGTCCAGCGTTGTCGAATTTTTATATGTCACTCTTAATAGTGCTAAGGGCCTATTTTAGTCGGTTTATTGAATGAAGTCCCCCCCCAAGGCCCAACTTTGACATGAGTCCCCCCCCCAGGCCCAACTTTGACATGAGTCCCCCCCCCAAGGTACAACTTTGACATGAGTCCCCCCAAGGTACAACTTTGACATGAGTCCCCCTCAAGGTACAACTTTGGCATGAGTCCCCCCCAGGCCCAACTTTGACATGAGTCCCCCCAAAGTACAACTTTGACATGAGTCCCCCCAAGGTCCAGCGTTGTCGAATTTTTATACGTCACTCTTAATAGTGCTAAGGGCCTATTTCAGTCGGTTTATTGAATGGGGATTTATTGAATGAAGTCCCCCAAGGCACAACTTTGACATGAGTCCCTCCCAGGCCCAACTTTGACATGAGTCCCCCCCCAAGGTACAACTTTGACATGTGTTCCCCCAAGGCACAGCGTTGTCGAATTTTTATACGTCACTCTTAATAGTGCTAAGGGCCTATTTCAGTCGGTTTATTGAATGGGGATTTATTGAATGAAGTCCCCCCCCAAGGCCCAACTTTGACATGAGTCCCCCCCAAGGTACAACTTTGATATGAGTCCCCCTCAAGGTACAACTTTGACATGAGTCCCCCCAAGGCCCAGCGTTGTCGAATTTTTATACGTCACTCTTAATAGTGCTAAGGGCCTATTTCAGTCGGTTTATTGAATGTGGATTTATTGAATGAAGTCCCCCCAAGGCACAACTTTGACATGAGTCCCCCCCCAGGCCCAACTTTGACATGAGTCTTCCCCAAGGCCCAACTTTGACATGAGTCCCCCCAAGGCCCAACTTTCACATGAGTCCCCCCAAGGCCCAACTTTGACATGAGTCCCCCCCAAGGTACAACTTTGACATGAGTCCCCCCAAGGCACACCTTTGACATGAGTCCCCCCCAAGGCACACCTCCCCCTCATTGGGAAAAAGAGAAAAAAAGTTGTTTTGCGGCTATAAGACAGTTTGGACTTCCAACGTTATTTGTTACAGTATCTGCAGCTGAAACACATTGGTTTGATTTAATGAAAACTTTATCATGGAATTTAGATCGTCACGAATTAACTAAAGAAGAATTTGTCGATATTAACAAGTTTAGCAGTAGGCCTCTGGCACTAAATTAAAATCTGTCAATGTCAGATTTTCATGTTTTAAATAATGAAATAATGTCGTGTCTGTATAATTTTATTTTTTTATTTACAGTATTTTTACCTGCAGATGATGATGATATTGCATTTATTGAAATTTTGGCTTAAATTAACACATTTTATCTTGTTCATTAACACTGTTTATGTTACTTTTTTAAATTCCACAGCCGTGTTTCATAATTCATCATTACTTATATATCTATTATTATTATTATTATTATTAACACTCTATGTTCATTAATTCCAGTCTTCTTTCCTGGTGTTCGATGAATAATTATATACATATATATATTATACAAAAAAAAAAAAAAAAGCAAAATATTCGAAAACGCTTCTTCTATAAAAAGAGCCATTACAGCAAATTTTTAATGAGAATTTTGAAAGTTTATTTTTTACAGTCGATAATTTCGGCTTAATGAATTAACACTGTAAATGCACGTATTACCAAAAACTCAAGTACTATAAAATGATCACACAGATTGGTAGATAAATTAAATTGCTTTAATACTCTTTATAATATTTTGAATATAATTTTCTAAGGAAACAAATATAAGTTTGACTAAATAAAATTTCAAAGTAACACACATTGAGGATAAGAAGGTCGAAGTTATATTGAGAATATGTGTCAAAATTAGAGCTAACGACTACTATGATTTTTTAACACCAGCATTTTTTAATAGAGATTCAGTAATCTTTTATAACTTTTTGTAGAAGTTTTCTGAGATTAAATAAGCTAAAAAAAATTTCTTAGAAAGACTGATGTTACAAAAGCGTGTGTGTACGTACATATACATATGAAAAGAATTCATATAGAATAACAGAGAGAAAAAAATTCTACAAATTATATATATCACATATAATTTGAAGGTATGCTGTTTTAAAGCTATCTATCTATCTATCTATCTCTCTATATATATATAGTTTTAAAACAACAAAACACACCTTAAAAGAAAAATAAAATGTAAAATATCACCATAAATGCGGTAAATTTTACGGTTTCCGTTTTGATCCTTTGCGTATAAGAAAAGTTTTTTTTTACGGAACTTTAAGCATAAAAATATGGCATATGTATCATCTGTAAACAGATTTTATATTTGTAAACAGATTTATACCGTAAGGTAAAAATATTCGAGTAAATGTAAGGTACATATACCGCTCGTTTACGAGAGTGTTGTGAGAAACGCAATCGGTTGGACAATTGGCGATTAATCAATAGTTTGTCGTGAATTTTACAATTGACGATTATTTAATGATTTTCTGCAAATTTTGCAATTAAAGATTAATTATTCATCATAATACAAGTAATGATTGTTCAGAGAGTAATAATGAAAACACAATTAATTTCTGTCCATTAAATTATTAAAGATATCAACGATTAGAACTAATTAGATTCGTACTTAACAATTTATTCTTTATTCATCTTTTGTTGTGTGTGTGGGAGGGGGAGGGTGAACTTAAAAAAAAAATGCTTTTATTTATTTTTAATGAGTAAATACCTTTCTGTTTTGTCAAAAATTCACGATACATGCACCACCGATGAAAATTACGATACATGTACTGGTCCAGTTGCTGCCAGTACATGTTACGTGAATGTCAACATTATTATTATTATCATCACCATCATCATCATCATTATTTTAAGGTGCAGGCAATATGACAAAATTTAAAAACATCTCTGAAGAGCTAAAAATTGCACAATACAATACATAAGAATTTGAAATTGTCATATTTTTCTGAAACGATATGAGCAAGAAATGTTCAATAGTAAACGTCACCGATTTTTAGCTTTGCAGTGAAATAAAATTCAATGAACTATCGATTTTTCAATTTTGAAAACATTTTCCTCATAACAACGTCTTTCTTTAGACAGGGCTTTTCCAACTTAAAATTTATCCTTTGAATATTTTCGAATTAAAGGCACCTGAGTTGAATGGTTTCAATCCAGGTACTAGGGATAAATAACATTTATGCATGACTGAAATTGAATAGTTTGGAAAATTGGAAAAGTCAAACTTTTACAAAGTTCCCCAGATTTTAGATATTTATAAATATAAGAGGTTTAAAAGTTGAAAGAGCATACAAAGATGCTTATTCGAGTGACTGTTTATATAGAATTCTCAAATTCTTAAGCCAGAATTTTTAAGAAATCATTAAGTTTTACAAAATTTTGAGAATCAATTTAAGTTTTTACGAAACGGATTGTTTTTGAAGATAATTATTCGGGGATTTGTTCAAACGAAATTAACTTGATAACAAATAATTATACTATTCAATAATTTAAACTACTTATGAACTCATTTTTATTAAACAAACTCAAAACTTAAATAAAGTGATTTTATACTAGATAAAGAAGTGTTATAATTAAAAACTATTTTATAAATTTATAATTAAACTAAATTAAAATGTGATTTTGGAAGATCCAATAAGTATTTTATAAAAACAGATTAAAATTAACATATATACTTACATTTTTCAGTTTATATGTCACAGGTTATCTTTGTTAAAAATGTTTTCAATTGTAGAAAAAATTATATTGAAGAACAGGAAATTTTTTAATAAACACTTGAAAATGTACAAAAGTTCAACAATTGTTTCATGTTGGAAAATTACTCACAATCGTTCATCGTAAAAAATATCCGTAAAATGCGAAAGAAAAAACGAACATGTGTAGTAAAGTTTAATATTAAAATTATTTCAGTAAGATTTGCAAATAAATTCATCTGGAATAGTACTCTAAGTCATTCCAACCTTTTTTACAATTCAGATGAAAATATTCTACTCGGAAATACAGGTGGCCGTTTCTTAAATCCTACTAAAGGCAGCCCAAATCAGGTAAAACAAAATATTTTGATTGATTATTTAAAAATTTTAACCCCTCCCCCCTTTTCTAGGAGGAAAAAAGCTGAGTAGCTGTCCTTCACAGGAAAAAAATACGAGAATTGCATGAGGAAATGAGTACACGACACAAAAATGTAGTAAAAAAAAAAAATCTATACTCGGGGAAAGGATAACTTGACAGTGTGTATTAGCCTGTAGAAATTACACATCCGCGAAAGAAAATAGTTCTTTACTATATTTAAGTGTAATAAACTTTTTCTCGATTTTTTTTTATTCTGGTAAACTGAAAAAGGATTAACTATTTAAACTAAACATATTTATGTTAACACATGGAATTCTTTGTAATAGATAAGCATAAAATTTATATCAATGTATTGTTTCGCGAAGAAAGTCTGTTGGCGAAATATTGGCGGAAGAGGGAATACCGGAAGCAACCTTTTAACCCCTATTGTGAGTGCGAAACAGTTTGGTGGGGCTAATAGATTACTTTATTTTCGAAAATTTGAAGATAATTAATGCACAGTCCGCTTCTTTAATTTCACAACTGTTAAAAATAGAGTAAAAATTTTGACGGATTTGAACTTTTGGGAAATTTTCACACCAGATTCACACCAAATATGCCAATGAAATATTCAAGCTAACAGGAATAAGGAAAAAATATTTTTCGACAAATACTTTTTCTTTTTCGTTATTATTATTACATTGATAATATAATTTCAATTCGTTTACGCATTGTTATATAAAATATTTTTATTTCCAATACAAACAACTAATAGTGTTTACATTAATTTATACTATGCACTATATACTAAAGATTTTACATTTTTTTTTTTTTTTTTTTTTTTTTTTCTGGAACAGAACAATAAAAGAAAAACATAATTATCTTTAATAATAATAATAATAATAATAATTATCATATATATATATATATATATATCAGACTTATATATGTAAAATTTATATATAAATGGGAGACAGATCATTTATTTAAAGCCGAAATTACATAATTAGCAAGCATTACATTGTAAAACAAATTTTATTTTAATGGATATTTACTTAAAGAAAATTAATTGGGAAATAAATACTGTTTGAGACTTTATAACAAATTGATCGATACCTTGGAGAGGAATTACAAAATTTTAAAGATATGTAGAGCAATTATGTAGGATTTTCTATATTGCAGTTTAAAATATTTACTTTTAAAGATATCATTATAAAAAATTTTGATTAGAAAAAGCTTACATTGAATAGAATTATTACTTATAATTCTGTGGATTTAGTTCTTAAAATAATTTCATCAAGTGAATAAAAACTATATTATTTAACAAAAATAATAAATTAAATTAAATTAAATTAAATTAAAAATAAATAAATAAATAAATAAAGGCTGATAGTGGTCAAGTGAATTGAAATGAAATTTAAATTCTGTCCTACACATAGTATAATTTTGTGAAAGTGGCATATTTATTTATTGTGTATGCATGAAAATGTATTCCTGACACTGCCTGCTTTAATCAAGGTAGTCTACCGCAAAATTTTAACGACACAATTATTATTATTATTATTGGCTCTTTGAAAGAAATAGTTCTCTCGTCCTTATAAATCTATCTTTTGAGATTTGAATTTAGAGCCAAGAGCCTCCTAAATTCATAAAAATGCCTCGAAGTTCTTCCAAAAGCTACACAAAAGTCAAAAACTTATTTTCAGATACCTAAAATAATTCCAAATATGACTACAAAATTGGTATTCATTCAATTGCTAAGTTTTTCAGTATCAAGTATGACGGAATTTTGACTCATTTTCTGCAATTGCTCTACATAATTTGCTACAATAGTTATTTTTCGATTTAAATATACAAATATCTTTAAAAAAATGGGAGGGGGTTCTTATCTTTGTTTATAAATTGTAGCCCTTTGAAACGGTTACTATATAAATTTCTGAAAATTTCTGTCGAACATTATCTCTCAATTTTACCTTTAATATTTTTTTAACTGTGCCAAAGGGAAAACAAAATCACAAAATAAAAAGATAAATCGTTTTATTTAGTCTATGCAGTCGGAAAGAAATAGTCCTCAATAAAAAAGTGGAAACATTGTTTCTGAAAATTTTAAGATTGCTTTTAAATTTAATATCACACATTAATATCAAAGCATGCTTATCCATTCAATATATCAAAATAATTTGAAAAATGCGTGAAATGACATGCTTTCATTCCTATTCCAAAGAATCGAATAACGTAACATTTCCCTCTTTCTCATCTATAAAAATCTCATTCCAACCTCCTAAAAATGCTATGAAAATAAATGTTTCAACTCAGTTTTTAAAAATAGCAGTCGCAAAGGTGTGTGTTTATCAGTATTAAATAAATACATCAAGACAAATCATATTTACAAGTAAATTAAAATTCGCTTCCCTTTCATATGAATTGTAAGTTTCTTAATTTTATTCAGAAATAAATATATAAAAATTCTCATATTCACATTTAGCATAAAAAATCGGGATACAGACAAAATGAATGTATAAACAAATTGTAAACAGAGATTCCCTCTGCATATGAAAATTCACTATATTTATTTATTTATTTTAAATTAATATTTTTTAAATATTTTCATAAAAGCTTTAAACTATTTCCACTTTCTCATTTTTTTTACTGCTTTTAACATTTACTGATTAACCGGTAAATAATAATGCTAATTGAAAATCTATTACGTTTTGTTCATTTCGAACTTTTTGTTCATTTTCTCCACAGAAGATACTGCCATTTAAAAATCACAGTTTAAATCTTATGATAAAATAATTTTTCTGCCAAAATATATTCGAAATATTTTAAAAGTATATTTTTAAATTATATATATATATATATATATAATCAGTTTCTCTTTAAAGAAAACAAAGACAAAAAATGTACATTCAGATAATATTTTATTTAATTTTTTCCTTTTTCAAAATATTTAAGTATTAACCTTTTTGTTTTGTTTTTCTCTCAAGGTAAAATGTAGTATATTACATAATTTGCAGTAATATGGATTTACAATAAATTGTAAGTAATGAATTTAGTGTAAATTCATTTCTAAAGAAACTAAAAAATATACTCTGAAAAAATATTTTTACCTTAATCGAAAAAAAGAAAAAGAAAAATCTTCCCGAAATCATCGTTAAATCGCCCGATATCGCAACCCAATTAACGCCAAGTGCGTAAACAGGTCTCTATAGCCTTTGCAATACTGACAAGTTATGCGTTCCCCGAGTATAAAAACCTATACTTCCACATCAGTTGAGTTATTATAATTATGAAAATTTCGAATAACTTACGAAGTTTTTGTACGAATCATGTTGAAAATCAATAGAATTCTTGTCAGTGTCATAAGTGATGTTTTAAAACTGGTCTGACCTCTTTGTGATCGTTTGTTCTTGAGATATGGTACACACACACAGAGACACACACTAACCTACTAACAAACTGACATCCTACAAACAGACATACCAATTTTGCCAATTTCGGATTCATCATATCGGAAAACGCGTAAAAAAGTAAAAAAGAACCACAGATCGAAAATTTTCACGATCACTTAAGTTATCCATACCTATACTATGATGGGGAACTAAAAAAACGAATTTAATGAAAACTTATATAATATATTTAAGTGATATGCACTTTAACAATAATAACAAACATCAACATATAATGTGATTTTTTTTTCAAAAAATTATTCACGAAATAAAGGAATGTTTTATTCAATTATATTTGTCAAATTATATTTATAGTTTATTCCGAAAATTAAATCAAAACACTAAAAAGACAATTTATTCAATTACATCTGTCACTTTATTCCCTACACACGCAGTTATTAAAATGACATATAGAAAGACAAGGTGTAATTCCATTATGTTATTAAATTTAATTGCGATATTTCTTTTTATTTAAAGTTAAATACATCAGATACGGGAAAATGTCTGTAGGACTTTCTCTGCGAATTATTTGAACTTTTCAATTTATGAGTTTAAAAGTTGCTCTAAAAGAAGAACATAAATAAATAAATAAAATAATCTAGAAGAAACACAGTATTGTCAAATTTAGGGACTTTTTTTATTCAATAATCACCAATAATTTTGAGGAGTGATGTTTGATATGAATATGATAGACCAGCCCTATCCAACTCAAAGCACTCGGTGGACTGCATTGGAAATCTATTTTATTCAGGTGGGCCGCACCGTATGCATACGTGTATATATGTTTGTGAATATATGAATCATGTGTGTATATACTTTTTTCGGGGATGGCCAGGGTAAAGATTCATTGCAGAAAATACATTAATTTAAATTATTATCATTGATAAATTAACAATAGAATCGTAAAAAAAAAAAAAAAAAAAAAAAAAAAATACTTATGACTATACATTAATATCTTTAATACAATTAATAACTAACGGATCTAGTAATATTTCATTGCAATATCCTTAGCTACCATAATTGTTGAAAGGTATTTTCACTTCGAAAACTAAGAATGGTTTTATTAATTTTTAATGTGTTAACCAAAGTTATTAAACATTAAATATCGTTAGTTTCCTCGCGAGCCGCAAAAAAAATACACGGCCAACCGCATGCGACCAGGGGGTCGCGGGTTGGCCACCCCTGTGTTAGACGATTAATCTTTGATGTGATTAGGCAAACTCTGTTATTATGCCAATCGGCTGGCGCGTTAGGAATGTGTCGGTCCTGTAGATGTTGTTATAACCGAGTTCGATTGTAATAAGTACAAAGCTTTGAATGAATACCATAAAATGTAAAAAACTCGCAACAATGGTTTGGGTCGAAAGAAGACACGACCCTTCGTCAAGCGAACAAAGTAGGCACGAGTGCTGCAAACAAAGCGGCAACACACCATTTTGAATACACACCATAAAATGCAAGAACTCGCAACAATTGTTTCGGGTCGAAAGAAGACACGACCCTTCGTCAGGCGAACAACGAGTGCTGCGAAAGTTTCCAGCACTCGTGCCTATTTTGTTCTCCAGACGAAGGGTTTAAATATGTAAAAGCAATTATGTTATAGCATTTTATATTTAAAAATTCAATTTTGGAAACTTATAATTACAAAAACTGACTTTTTATACAGTTCCCTTATCCCTTTAATAAAATTCAGTAAACGTTGATGCTCATTCTAAAAAACACAACACAAAACGTTTTCCTTGTATACGACCAAAAAATTACAAAAATGTTTTGTTTCAAAGTTTGAATTATTTCACATTTTTTCGGGTTTCATTATGGATTCGCTTAATAATGATGTCCTCTAACAAATTTTTGTTTATATTTAATTTGTTTTTCAAAATAAAATAATACAAGGAAAAAAAAATATTTAGGATGAATGAAATATGGCAAATCAAATGAAACCACATGAAAATAGGAAATTTGCATTAAGAAATCTGAAGTAAGTGCAAAAGTAAATATTTTGATAATCCCTCCTGAAAGCACACGTTTATTGAGAAATGTATGAAATATAATGAAATATAATAAACAAAAAAAGAAGGCATAGCATTTATGACTTAAAAAGAACATGATTAGTAGCTGATACTATTAATATTATTATTCAAAGATTAAAAGACGGAAGGAGATCGCTCACCACTATGCAGCAGTTTTGAGCGATTTTAACCTCCAAAGAGGGGCTGTGACAGCAGTTGTCACGCTTCACTAAATACTTTTAAAAGAGCACACCCCTAAGGTTAGACCTCCTCCATTATTTATTGCATTAATATATATATATATATATCAGCCGGATGAAAAAAGATATGACATGCGACAGAGGGCAGCAATTTCCCTTAAACTACTAAGAAGATTTCGGGTTCGACACTAGAGCTGTCCGCAAACCATCGCGTGTACATTAATGGTCGGTGCACGTAAAATTCGTTGTGGTCGCAATTTATGTGCTCCATGTTTCGAATTTAATACCTCTAGAGATTACCGAAACCAACAGAGCAAGTCTTTCTTCAAAGTTTGAAAATTGTGATGGCATGACTCCGCATCATTCCTATGGAGGAAACCAGAACTGTCGAAAATTGTTCATTGCATATTTATAGTGCGACATTAAACCCACTAAACTCAACTCAACTATAAAATAATAGTATCATAATAGTAATAGTAATAATACTCAATATGTTTAACAAATGATATGCATTTTTTCTCCATTAAACTATACTGATAACGCTGTTCTTGTTAAAAACATGATCAAATTAATTATTAAATGTAAACAGAAAAGAAATGTTAATTAATTAAATTTAATCAAATGTGCGGGACAAAACTTTTAACAAACTTTCTTCCCAAGTTAAAAGATTCTAATTTCGCCAGACTTTGAATTTCTATAGATTGCTGCTCCGTTCTAAATGGAAATCCTTCACAAACTATTAACAGAGTTGGTTTACATTGACATCAGCAGAAATTAAGATTTCTTAATCTATAATTCAGTACTAATATGCCAAGGAAAAGTGTTCCCAATTAAGCACTAATTTTACTCCTTCAAAACTGTCATAAAATGAATTTGGAAAATAACGATTTCTGACACTTAACTTTAAAAGTTTCTTAAAATTAGCAACTCGATTTTAAAAGAGAATTTCACAGCATGGATTTGTTCGTCGAACAATTTCAATTAGCGATGTCAAACTCAATGGTTACAAAGCAAGACTTTACACCGAAACAATGCACTTTGATGGCTGAAAGCGAAATACAGAATGCTTTCTGATAATTAGTCACCGTAACTATAAAAAATTAGAAAAAAAAAAAAAAAAAAAGAAAGAAAGAAAGAAATTTAAGATTTTTTTTTTTTTTAAATTATAGTAAACATCTTTTATAAAAAACAAGGAATTAAAGGATATATATATATATATATAAAGTCATAAATTGTATGTCGCAAAAAATGTAAATAAAAAAATTAACAATGTCAAAATATGTTTATTGTTCAGATTAATTCCCAAATTACAAAAGACAGTGTTCTTATATAATTAATCAAAAAGTTGAGAACGTCTTTTTTCTTTTTTTCCCCCAGGTGCTTTTATTTAAAAAAAAACCTTAAACAGAGTAAAATTTTAATATTTTTTCACATGCAATGCTTCAGAATTTTAAAGACTGAAGTTCCGAAATATTATTGTAAAACATTTTATATTTCGTTTTAGAAAAATATATTTTGAACATGTTTACAGCCCTTACTTGAACTTCAACGTCGTGAGTTTCTTTCTTTCTTTCCTTTTTTTATTTCTTTTTTTTTTTTTTTAACTTTTTAAAGTTCACTACATATTTCTATTAAAAAAAAAAAAAAAAAAAATGCTAAGCTAATTTCAAAAATGACTATGAGAAACATTTCTGATTGGAAATTCGGAAAAAAAAAAGTAAAAAAAAATAGCATTTTAATTTTCGAGAAATTTTTAGTTTGAAATACCTGTAACTGAATTTAACAAAAAAGCAACACAAAACTGGCGTTGTAAAAATTATTACTTATAAACACCATAAAATGCAATAAACTCGCAACAATTGTTTCGGGTCGAAAAAACACACGACCCTTCATCAGGCGAATAAAGTAAGCACGAGTGCTGCAGTCAAAGCGGCAACGCACAAAATCGATTTTGTGCGTTGCCGCTTTGAATTGTTGCAAGTTTATTGCATTTTATGGTGTTTATTCAAAGTTTGTAAGCAATAATAACCTATAACTGAAACTGATTAAATTCAAATCATAATTTATTAAATTAATAAATAATTTTGTAAGTAAACAATCTAAAAAAAAAAAAAAAAAAAAAAAATGGCAACAGTTGTTGTAGATCATAGCAATAGCACGGTTCTTTATCAGGTGAAAAAATTAGGCACGAGTGCATCATCAAAGTAGCAAAGTACACCTACTGATACATTTAAAGTGACTTCTGCATATGGTTTCCTCTGAAACATCATTTCTTAAATTTCAGAGTAGTGCTGCTATATACCGAACATAGACGGAACAAAGGTTAAAAAATCGATTAAAACAAAGGGGGGGGGGGGATATTGAAAGATTATTGCATTAAAAATGTTAAATATTTGATTTTATTGCAAAAAAGATTCACGCAAAAGAGTAAAACAGATTATTTTAAAACTAAATATATATATATATATATATATATATATATATATATATATATATAAATGTAAATGAAGCGAAACAGAGCCTAAAGTTCTTAAGCTTGAAAACAATTTGACAGAATAAATAATTGGGGTCTACAGTTTCTTACCGTTGCGTAAATATATAGCAAAATTTAACCATTTTATTCTTCTAATTTCACACATACTGAAGTCAAAATTAACTAATAGATTAAATACCGTCTGAAAAGGAATTCAAAGAAGAGAAAAATAATTTAAGTGGAAAGCATGTACGAGAATAATCCTTCGCTACCTTTACCTCCAGGTTGATAAAATGAATTTTTCACGATTAAATCCAAATCATACCGTAAAAAATAACACACACACAGTTATTAATGTTATTATTCTAACGAATTAATAATATTCTACCGTGTTAAAGTATTAGTTCCATCCAACGAGATACTAATTTAAACTTAATGCAATATTTTATTCTCTATTCTAAGAATAACATATTCTAAAGTTAACTCACATGTATTTATATTTACTAGGGGAAATATCTTCGCATTTATATACAGATTTCATTTCTAAATGAATAATTCCTAAACTTATAATGAATATTAAGGATTAAAGTGCAACTCCATTTGTGTTAGTTTTTCTAAATAAAGAAACAACGATTGAGAAGTTATTCGTGTATAAATATGAATTTACATATTAAATCTTTGAAAGCATTTTTAACTAGAAAGTTTCAAGTGCTGAATGTGCTTCATTCGGTATGTTTAATTAAATGAAGGCAGCAGAGTTCTACATTAGATTGTTCAAGATTCCTGACATTTTAAAATTAAAAACTGTCAAACTCTCATCTTACAAACAGTAAACAAACTTTACTTTAAACACGACGTTCAGCATTCTGTAAACTGAAATGTTTGTGCAGTTTTCTAAATTGATACACATCAGATAGCTACGCTCACAATATTCTATTTACAAAAGAGATATTTCGGAATCATATAATGTCAAAATCAACATGAAATTAGTGGTGAAACTGGTGACAGTGTAAATTATTTTCTATGAGACTTTGTTCGTAAATAATCAAAGATGTTCAGTGTATTCGATAAACCTTGACATTCTCGTTTCAATTTCTTAAATATTGTTGTAAACATAAATTTAACGAGAAGGTTTGAAAAGATACATAATTTTGTAAAATAGGTTAATAATTTCCGGGGATTCATTTAAATCTTTGTATGGTCCCCCTGAAAAAAAATTTCTAATGCGGTAAAATGTGCCTCATAGACTAATAAAGATATGAACAAAATTTCAGGAGTGTATGACACAAGGTCGGGGAGATATGACAAAACATATATGACAATAAAGCTGACTTAATCAAGTTGAATAATAATATATATTATAATACTTTACGTTCGAGACCTTTGTCAACATATAATATGAAATTAATCTGTTATCTCGAAGTTTTTCTGTCTCGAAATTTTCTCGCTAGAACACTAAACATCATTAAATGAGGATAGACTTTAAATTTAAAACTATCAGAAGAATTGTTTAAGTTAATATATTTTACTGTCAGTTGTCTATATTAATTTAGAAGTGAAATAATCAGCTAATAATATTTTGCAAAATTAATTCCGGCGTTAAAGGGTTAATGCCGACGTCAAGGCTTTTAAAACACTCTATGTACAATAAAGCATTAAATAAGAATATACTAAATAAAAAAAGTAAAATATATCGAATATATATATATATGGGATTCTTTGTTCTTTAATTCACGTCTTCCTTCCTAGTGTTTGATCATTGTGATGATGAATCTAAAAAAGAATGGGTGATAATGATGAAGTTAAAATATATATGATCTTGATGTAGATCATATGTAATTAAAATCTCATTAAAATCATAAATTAAGCAATTAAAAATTCTGCAAAAATCTATAAATAATGAAATATCACAAATCTGTATACTAAGTTTCAAGAATGAAAATTTATCAAAGAAACATTATCAAGCATTTCTGTGTTGTCTTTTTAGAAATATATGTATATATATCAGTACAAAAACCCTTAACGGGTTAAAAGTTTGTGACGCAGCTACTTTATCGCTATAAAATTTTGAAATATGGGTCTTAAAAATAATGATATAAATTTTAAGTGACGCTTTACTATTAGTTAAAATATACGTAGATCTTCTTATTTGATCATTTGCTTTTTTCTTTTATTTATATTTACAATGCAAACATAATATTTTTAACTTCAAGATAAGACAAATATATTAAATATACTCACTGATACTTTTTCATTTGCACTTCAATTTCAAAATAACAGTTTTAAAAGGAATGATATAAAAATTCCAGTGACTCCTCGGTGTCATTTTAAAAGATTTGTTTTTAGATTCCATTAAAATTACCTTTGTTTTGTCTATTAAAGTATATTTACACATTGAAACAGTGCTTTTAATTTTCAAATATACTGTCAAATAATCACACTTTCACTGAGTTTGCATTATAAATTGAAATTATTTATTTCAATAAATTGATTTGTCTTTTGCGTCACGCTATCCAAAACTGCAAACAAAATTTGTGCAAATGTATTCTTTGCATCACACTATCTCTTTGCACAAATTTTCACTTAGTTGGATACTATGATACAAAGTAACATTTACATAAATTTTACTCACAGTTTTGGATAGCGTGACGCAAAAGACAAATCAATTTATTGAAATAAATAATTTCAATTTATAATGCAAACTCAGTGAAAGTGTGATTATTTGACAGTATATTTGAAAATTAAAAGCACTGTTTCAATGTGTAAACATACTTTAATAGACAAAACAAAGGTAATTTTAATGGAATCTAAAAACAAATCTTTTAAAATGACACCGAGGAGTCACTGGAATTTTTATATCATTCCTTTTAAAACTGTTATTTTGAAATTGAAGTGCAAATGAAAAAGTATCAGTGAGTATATTTAATATATTTGTCTTATCTTGAAGTTAAAAATATTATGTTTGCATTGTAAATATAAATAAAAGAAAAAAGCAAATGATCAAATAAGAAGATCTACGTATATTTTAACTAATAGTAAAGCGTCACTTAAAATTTATATCATTATTTTTAAGACCCATATTTCAAAATTTTATAGCGATAAAGTAGCTGCGTCACAAACTTTTAACCCGTTAAGGGTTTTTGTACTGATATCATTACTTTTTAGAGGTTATTGATCAAAAAATTAAAACAAGTCCTTCCGGCTCATAGGAAGGTTAGGTTGATTTATCTTTTCTTAAGAAGTTGCCACCATTTTTTCAAAATGGCAGCTACATTTTATTAATGAATTTGATGGATTTATTAATGAGGGCTATGTATATATGGAGTTTTAAGCAAATCGGTTCAAGGATAATTGTGATAATTTTCAAGTGGCCACCATTTTGAAACAAAAGGACAGAGTGACTGAGATGCCCAGTGAACTTATCAAAGGTACTTGAATGATATGTCAACTGTGCAAACGTGATTCGAACTGATTCAGTATTACAAAAGTTATTGTAAGAAAAAAAATTTAAGTGGCCGCCACTTGGAAACAAAATGGTGGAGCAAGTTGCCTAGCAAACTTATCCAAGATATTTGAATTGTAAGTTCACTTCCCAACTTTGATTTGAACCAGTTTAGTATTCTAAAAGTTACTATGGTGGCGTATTTTCAAGTAGCAGCCTGATTTCAAGCGGCTGCAACTTGGAAACTAAATATTGGTACAAAATTCATTCAAGATATTGGTGTGATAAGTTCAATGTCCAACTTGAACTGATTCAGTATTTCAAAAGGTATTCTGATGATAAATTTACAAGTGGTATCCTGATTTGAAATGGCCGTACTAAAGATATCGGTCATTTTGTTAAAAATGGCAGATAAAATTCATTAATAAATACTTGGTTGAGACCTTTATGTGGTCAATGTAAACATCAAAATTCAAAATGTGGATTTGAAATTTTCACGTAGCTGCCACTTGAAAACAAACTGCAGAGCAACTAAGTTAACGAACTCATCTAAGATATTTGTACGATAAGTTTGCTGTATAACTTTGGTTCAATTCAATTTTGAGTATTATGTCAAGTTATCGTAATCACAAAATTTCCATTACAAAAAAACCCAATTTATACATCTTTTACATTTATACGACCTTTTAGTGAAGTCCTGATTCATTCCTATTCATTTGAATGAAAAATTTCTTTGTTTATAAGTCACACAATATTAGTTATGTCTTTTCCACTTTTCTAAAATTCACAAAATTTCTTGACTGGTCATTATTTTACCATTCTAAATATAAATTTTGATGAGTATGTGAACTTTGATATTATATCATGACTTTGGAGTTATTCACAATCTATTAACTAATTAAAAACAAATTGTCTGATGCTAATTTAAGTGATAATGATGTAGAATGTGAAGAAGTTATTCTTAAGAGAGGACAATACCTAATCTTGGCAACAGCTATGGCCTATCTTATGGGAAGATCTATTTTCATAACTAGGGGGCTCTGCCCCCTGCTCGCTCCGCTCACCAACCCCTGAGGGAGGCTTCGCCTTTCCCCGACTCACTTTACTTGTTAACACATGCAGAGCTCTGCCCGCCTATCCGCTGCTTTCCTTTCACTGAATAGGAATGTTAATAGTGCATAACACAAGACAAAAGCAGAAAATTATTATATAAATCCCCATATTCAATGTCTAATTGAAATATGTAATATTTAATAGCACATTATTTTATTTTTATAAAAATCATGCTTAAAATCAGTTTTTTTTTTTTTTTTTTAATAGAAAGAAATCCGTAATATCCAGACTATTTTCTATTATAGCTTTAGTATATCACCTTTGTTTTTTAACTATAGATCAGGACCGCGGCACCCCCAGTCGATAGCACGCCGACCTCGTAATTGGAAGATTGCGGGTTCGGTACTCGAGCTGGCCAAAGACCATTGTGTACACTAATGGTGGCTGGTGCACGTAAAATCTGTTGTGGCGACAATATCCTCCATAGTCCCATCAAAACTATACCTTTTTGGGTCACTGAAGCGGGGGAGCCATCTCTTCCGTGTAGGATAAAAAATGTGATGGCATGTCTCCGAAACATACCTAGGGGTGTGCTCCAGATCGTCGCCAATTATCCATAGTGCAGTAATGGCCAATGTCATATCCAACCTATCTAACTACCTACCTACCTACAACCATGGATATTTTAATTTTCCCATGTAAGAAAATTTACTTTCTAAAAGTAGAGAAAAAAAGTTATTAATAGCAACACTGACATTTATTTTTTACAACCATGGTTCCGAGCAGCGGTATAGCCAGTCCATAAAGCACCGAGCTCATAATTGGAAGATTGCTGATTCGATACTTGAGCCGGTCAAAGACCGTCGTGTGCACTAATGGTGTCTGGTGCACATAAAATCTGTCGTGGCCACAAAGTCCTCCATGTTCCCATCAAAAATATACGTCTGGGGAATCTCCTCCATGGAGGATCAAAATTGTGATGTCTCTGGTGTATGTCTCGGGAACATCCCTAGAAGTGCTTCCCAGACAGTCACCAATTACCCATAGCGCAGTACTTGGGCGATGTTAAATCCAACCTACCTACCTACAACCATGGATCGTATTTTATTTTTCCCGTGTAAAATGACTTCATGACAGAAGACCAACGTCACTGGGATAAACTTTTTTCAAGGTGGCAAATAGAGTACTTTCATAAATTTGTCGTTTATAGCTAATAACTTCTTTAATTAAAATGATAGAAATTTCTAAGCAGCTGAAATGTCTTCCTTGAAGTATTCGGAACACATTGATACCTCTCATGATGCGAAGGACCCTGCCCTCCGCGAGAAGATGCTGTCGCAGACAAAAAAAATTTGACGCTAGCGACAGTAATTTTTTTTTTTTATATATATATAGAGAGAGATTACTCATTACCAAATGTAGTTTTTAAATTCCGTTTTCACTTTCAGAAAATTCACAACCATTAAATTGGTACTCATTTTCGAAGAAATTGATTTTTAAAAAATTTTATATATTTTTTTCGTTTAAAAATGCAAATTTTCACACAAATTGCTTTTTTTAACCACAAAATGAAATACTAAAAATTTAAAAAATCAATTTTTGGAAAATGGGTACTAATTTAATGACTTTGAATTTTCTGAATATATTTCTTATTTTAATTTTGTAAAAAAAAATTATTACTTGGTAATAGAAATTCCAGATGACAAAAATACAAAATTAAATTTTACTTCCACATAGAAAAGTTATTTATTTATTTTTCACAAAAGTAATGTCTTTAATAATATAAATGTGACATGTGTATGACTGTATATATATATATATATATAATCAATTTGATAAATATGCAGAAACTTAAAGAGAAATAATAAAAATGTTGAGTGACTCCAGTCGACTTTCTGAACATGAAAGTAATTCACTGTTGTTTAAATAAAATAACGTAAGAGAAGTCATTAAATAAACAATCGAGAAAATTATTTGATTATTTGCTCACAAATAATATATTGTTTAATGGAATGGAATGCATCCAAATTATTTTGTGTATATCTGTAAAAGAACTAATAGTGTTAGATTCACCAAAATGTATAGATAGTTTGTGTGACATATACTTAAAATTTGTATATGAATTCAAAGCTCAATCAAATAAGGCTTCAGACGCCATCACATTTTAAATAAATTCAGACTATAGGCCATAATGTTACAGAATTTTTCGTTATTTCCCTGTAATAAAAACTATAAATGCTAGATTCAGCAAAATATATCTATACGATTCATTCAACAGTGACTGATAACATGTATATAAAAGTTTCAGCTGAATTGAATAAGGAATTCAGATGCTATCACACTTTAAATTATTTGAGCCCATAGACTATAATGATAAAGAATTTATCTTTGTGTCCTGGTTAAAATAAATAAATAAAATTGTGCTAGATTCTCCAAGATGTATACAGTTTGTACTACGATAACCTATAACATATGCACCAACTTTTAGCTCATTTGAATAAAGCATTTAGACAATATTGTGTTCACTCTACTCAGATATGTACATACATTATCATAAAATAGCAAAAATGAACTCATGGAACTTCAAACATGTAGATACACCAACTTCACGTCAAATTTTTGTTATAATTACAATACTTTCCTTACCTATGTATTTTCAGAAAGTAAAAAATTCCATGAAATATATGTGAATCATTCATTTCATCATGCTTAATAACAAATTTTTTAAAGGTGTTTACGACTATGAGGGAGGAGATGATAATGTAGTTGAAAGCAGTGGAGGGGGGGGGGGAAAGGAGGGGAATTAAAATTGAAACTATAAACTATACTTTTGCACCCAATTCACCCTTAGAAATAGATATATTTATTTATTAAATATTGTTAACTTTGCATGCCTATTTCAATCATTTATGTCTATTTTGAAATATTTAAATTGATTTTAATTACATACACAGGTTTAACCTGGCAAAAAAATTACTTTAGCATTTTAGCGAAAATAGGCAAGCACTATTTTAGCTTTTTCGAAAGTTAATTAATTCTTTGGATACCATTGATTTCTTTTACTTACAAGGAACATCACCCAAGCGTCCGGCTTGGATTTCAATGAGAGAGAGGCGTTTCTTTCATATTTGATATGCTATCAAATTTTACTCAAAAATATGCGAAAAATTTGTATTTATACAGCAAATGAATACTCAAATGAATAATTCAGTTGAAATAATTTTCAGTACTACTATAAATTTTCATTTGTAACTTAAACATGAAAGCGCAAAATCATTTAGTATTTTTAAGTCACACCCAAAGTCGGAGCTTACTGTTGATATGTGGCTGATGTGGTTTTTAACATTTTAAAAATTCAATAAATAGAGAAAACATGGATGATAGCAAAAATTTCTGTGATAAAAAATACTTGGTACATGCTCTCTATCAGAAATTAAAGTTTCATTAAAATCACAGCCAGACACGGTGTTCCTTGTTAGCTTTGTTATCCTCAATTTTGTTTTCTATTCCTTTTGTTCATTGATGATTTTAACCAAGCATCCATATTTGTGACTTTAAAAATATGAATCAGGAAAACCATGTTTTGATTTCAACAATAGAAAAAGAGGTACTCATATCATACATGTAAAATGAAAAAGCAATTTAAAAATTAAATAAAGTGTAGTGGTAGATAATCGTGAAATACTAGTGCTAAGAATGCTTCTATGAAGCAAATTCTGACATAGTTTTAAATATTTTTGCATTTAAATTCAATCATTAAAAATAAATCCAAATTACTATACAAATAATGATTCCCAAAAATTTTAGTTCTTTCGTAGTTTTTGCCTGCAAATATTACAAAAAAAAATCTGAGTTATTATATAGAGATATTTTATATAGTTATCCAGTTTTAGCTTTTTAGTGAAATTCTGACCAACATGTTTTAGCAAAATGCTAAAAAAACTTATGGCAGTTTAAACCCTGCACAGGGTTCAGGAATTTATTAAAAAATATGGTCGCCAACAAAAAATTATGGTAGCCCATAAAAAAATATTCTCCAACATTTTCTTTCTTTCTTCTTTTTATTCCGTTTCAAAATTTACTTGAATATAGCAGGGGTGCAGAATATGTCCGAACGTGCGAACGATGTTCGGGGGGAAATTCTGGCTGTCTGGGGAAATTTTGAATAATTATTATCTTAGAATAAAATAAAAATGAAAACGGAAGTAAGAAAAAATTACTGAAAAAACAAATTTTCGAATATTAAACTACAAATTAACAGCTGTATTCTTCTTTTACAAGTGTATTCCCTTTAAATACCCGTTACCCCCTCCCCCCCCCCCCCCAAAAAAAAAACAAACAAACTTTCAGATAATAGGTTGATGCCTTATTTTTGGGGAAATTTCAGAGGTCTGAACATTTTCTGCACCCCTGGAATATAGAAATTAAGATTCTATATACCAATTATTATACCAACTAAAAATCAATTATTTATTAGGCTGGAATGATTTATTTTTTACATCAGGAAACACTTGTTTAAATTTAACATCATGAAACTGGTTTTATTATTTTCACTAAATTAATACACCATCGGCAATGGTACATCATTACACAGGTACAAAAATTCAGCACCAGATCGATAGCATGCACAGACAGGAGCAGTGTAAACCAATTCCCTAAAACGGTGCAATAATTTAACACAGAGTTGTGAAACATGCACGCAGATGTGTAAATTCCCTAATTCAACACAGTGTCTCAAAAAGTGGTGAGGGCAAAACAGCGAAAGTAGAATTGGAGCCCGATTTCGGGACCAATTCTTTCACCAAAATATATATATTAAAAAAAAAAAAAATCCTTAAAGTTGAAAACATTATTACTAGTTTTAAAAAATATTGGTCGCCAATGGCGACTGTATTTCACAAGCTCTCACATACACATAATGATAAAGAATTGTTTTATATATATGGAAAGAATAAAGGTAATTTTTAATTTAGGACTCGCAAATAATTAATAGTGGACAAAACGGTATTTTGTCCGGGGCGATTTTAACCAGGTTTTTTCCACTGGAAAAAACCGAACAACCCTGACCCAAAGTACCCCATGTTTTAAAATCATTAATTACATTAAAACTATTAAAACATAAACGAGGAGCAAACATTCAAACCATGTTTTCACCTTTAGATACAATTTTTTAGACCAAAAAAAAAAAACTAATAAATTTAAAAAATAACTCTTTTTTTTTTTTTTTTTTTCTTTTTTAAGAAAAAACTTGATTTGAACATTTGCTCCCCAAATGTTTCAATTCGATAAAATGTTAAAGTAAACATATATAATGTGCAGTATATACCTAAATTTGGAAAATATATAGCAGCATGTTAATTAGCAGCACTGTTTGAAAGTACTTGTTTTGATTGAATTGCCATCTTCAAAAACTAAAATATTTTTTGTGTCAATTTCAATGTTGCTAATATATTTTCAGTATATAATTATAGGTAATGATGATGTATATAAATGTGAATTCTTGTAGGCATATGAAATTATTAGTTTTCATTTTATTTCATGAAATATAATTCATACCCAAATCCAAAATTATCCCTATTCTATTAGCAATTCATGAAATGCATAAGATTTGCAGCTACAAGGAAAATAAATTACAAATATACGCTTCCATTACTATGATTTAGAGGCAAGTGTTTTATAGTTTTATTTTCTAAAATGTAGTTATTCATATTTCCGAAAAGTAAATAAATGTCTGTTGATCTGTTGGCTAAAACAAAAATATCTTCAAGTATAAACAAATCACTTGTAACCTCTATTTTTCGAATATGCCTGTTTTAAAGATCCACACTTCAATATTCAAACATTTACTTGAGAAATTAATCTTCTAAAATACCAAATATTAATTTAAACTAAATGTAATTTAATTCACTTTAATTAATAGTAAATTCTGTTTCTAAACAAAAAAGAAAATGCAACTTATTCATGCACTATGTTCCAGTGGCGGATCTAAAACTTTTTTTTTTTTTTTGGGGGGGGGGGGGGGGGGGGGGGGTAAGATTTTTCAAGATGTTATTCCATATCAATGAAAAATTTCCAATTGTAATATTCAATTATCAGGGGTCGATCCAGGTTTTAATTTTTGGGTCCCTTTTTTGTGAAAAACAAAATATTTTTGTGAAATTTTTATTTATTTTTGTGAAATATAAAATATTTTTGTGAAAAAGTAAAATACTGTGCAAAATTTTTCGTTTTTACAATCATTTTATGCAATGTTTAATATCAGGTTAATAGTTTCGTTGAGCCAAATTAAGGCATTAATTAAAAATAATACTGAAAACATGAAAACATCTAATAAAAGTATCATTTTTATTAAAAAAAATCTTGTGAAGGGACTCATTTTATGAATTTGAATTTTGTGAAGGGTCCCTTTTCATGGATTTGAATTTTGTGAAGGGTCCCTTTTTATGAATTTAAATTTTGTGAAGGGTCCCTTTTTATGACTTTGAATTTTGTGAAGGGTCCCTTTTTACTATGGGGAATTTTGTGAAGGGGCCGCAAAAGGGACCCAAATTTTGCCTGGATCGACCCCTGATTATGAATGTCAGTACTTTTAGCCTAGCCCCCCCCCCCCCCTAGATCCGGCGCTGCTATGTTCTTGCATGCATGAGCATACCACAGTTAAAAAGAAAAAAGTGGCAGAATGGCTCTTTTTGCAATGTTTACCGCAAGAGAGTTTTCTGTTTTCAGTGGTGTACAGAATGAAATTCAAGAGGAAAAGAAAAAGTAAAGATATTAACAGACATGTTACTTTTCAGCCTTTTTAAGCTTGAAAATTATTATTCTTGGGATCAATGCAAATCTGCATTAAAACTTTTTGGACATGTGTAGGGGGGGGGGGGGTCAGCCTGAATTTGTGCAATATATTATTAGCAATTTCTATGTGATTGGCTTTCAAGAAATGTCAAATTCAAACTTTGAGAAAATGAAAAAGAAATAGCTCTTCAACTGCATTTTCCTAATAAACTAGAACTACATTATTCTGCTAATCAATTGCCCCAGCAAACAATGCTTCTACAGAATAAACTTATTTTCAAGTATACGTAATAAGTTTGTCTGTTTTTTAAGCACTTACAACTATTTTAATTATAATTAATATGATATTCAATATGAGATTTATTGTTCTGATTTTGTTTATTGTGTGTGCATGTATGCAATCAAATTTAACATTATTTTTATTATTGAAAAATTTATATTGTGTCAGTTGCCTGATACCACTTTTGAGGGGGGGGGGGATCGGGAAAAGTTCAGCCTTTTTTTCTGTAAGATTGTACCATGTCTGTATTAATTAAAACTTTAGCTCTACGAAAATAATCAGTTTTAGACACTTTTCATGGTTAATCTGTTTATTTAATGATTTTGGCCGAATGCCGAATACTTGGCCAGCTAATTACTGACAATCAGCTGTCAACTTCCTAATTTTTTTCGAACTATTTAAATAGTACCATCTACATTTAGTAATATTTTACTTTTTTAATTATGAGAAATTAACATAAAAAATTCCTTTTCAGAAATGGTGATTGATTTAAATGTAGAAAATTACTAGAAAATATTACAATACACAGTGGCATGATGCTGAGCTCACAGCAAAGAAAGTTATTAACTGTTAGATTTCTCAATAAATACTTAAACTTTCTTAGATGACAACATCATGTTGCACCCCAGCAATAAGAAATAATCTTTGAGAAAAATCAACTTAAAGATAACAATAAAGCATTGACTAGCTTACAATAAAACTAACAAAAATGCCTCTCACTCAGGTGGATAAACTGCATGATATAGCTTAGGTGGGACACTTTTCATCCCAGTGACATAAAATTTTGTAGCTGTCTGCAACAGGTTTTTAAAATTTCGTAATCTGTACTCAAAAAGCCTGAAAGCTGAAAGCGGCAATCTGGGAGGAGGGGGGGGGGGTGTTAACAACAGTGGTGATCTCGTGCAACAATACACAATACAATTTTACTACAAAATAATATAGTATAAACAATTATAAAATAATAAGTTTAACTCATTCAATTAAATATTTCATAGCAATGTTTGACACAACACAATATAAATAATTATAAATAATAAAAGTATTAATTTTAGTTTTGATACAGAAATTTTTATAAGTGAATTTTGAAGTGGAGGAGAAGTTTTGGAGCAGTTTTAAATGAAATTAGCACTTTCCTACATTCCCGTAGAATCTCAGTAACAGGTAACAGGAGAAAAAGAATACATGCATAACACTGCCTATCAAGGGAGATCTAGGCTCCTAGGTCGCCCTTGTTAAGCACTGTTTTGTGTGTTCCTACCAAGACACCTATAGGGAGCTCTAGAGTTCCTACCACAGAGCGTCTAAGACGTCATACATCAGTAGCACATTGTCGTGGGCAAAAATATCTAAATTGCAGACAATTTTTTATGACTGCAGACAAAAACTGTCTTAAAGTTGTGGGAAATTTTTTTTTTAGTAGTACAGACAAAGAGTGTCTGAAAGTTAGGGTCAATTTTTTTTATTAGTGCAGACAAAAACTGTCTGCAAGCCGTTCTTCTGTGTACGCGACTATGTCGCCGTGTTGCGGCGTTTCTGCCACTGGGCTTTTCATATGACATAAACTCAAATTCACTATTTTTTTACTTGTATCATGTATCACCTTTTTTAACAGGGGTGGACATAATATTTGTTTGATCTCCTAAAATGTCCTAGATGGCAACATTATCTAAAATACGTGCACTCCTTGTTAACTCGATTTTAAAGATATAATCTTTATTTAAGTACTGTTGTTAACAAAAACAACTTTTGTTAGATATTAGTGCTACACCAAATAGCACTTTGACCGAGTAGTTGCTGAGTGCTTGGACGAGCACCGGATACCGAGTAGTTGCAAGAAAGAATAATTGAAGCATACATGAAAATTTGCACATCTTAAAATTACAAAAAAAAAAAAAAAAAAAAGGCTTTTGAACATAAAATTTAGTTAAATGGTAAACAGCACGCTTTCAAACAGAACTTTTGTAGTGTATTTACATAATTAGGTTCATTGCTACATTTTGATACTTTCAGCATAGTGAATTACTAAAACCAAAACTGATAACTTTATTCTTAACATCTTTTTTAGATGTGAAATTATCATCCTCAGATAATTCTTAGAGATTATAAAAGTTATTATGTTGTAAGACTTAATTAAAAAAAAAAAAAAATAATAATAATTGTGTATTACGGCGATCGTAAGCAAAAAATATTTCAGGAATAGCTTGAAAAAGAAAAAAAAAGTGCAAATTTTATTGATAAGCAGCGAAATAACAGCAAGTATATATCATTATTTTCTAGGTTACCGAGCAATACATAAACATGGAACTAAAAAACAGGCATATTATGATTACAGGCGATTATGAGTAATAATTTGTTTAGGCTTGGCAGTGCAAACAGATCAAAGATAAGATATAAACACATTTACTGACTATTCGAAAAAAAATATGTAACCATAATAAAACACGTACCTCCGAATTCTAATGTTGGTTTAAATATTATTTTCTTTGTAGATGCAAACATAGTATTAGGTTTCGCTTTTCTCAAATCATTTACTAAAACCTTCCAGTATCATATAATTTAGGGTTATAAACTAGAATATCTTATTTCTTTATTAAATAATACACTTCGAAGTAATCTATAAAAGTAATATATAAAATAGAAAAACCTAATGAAAATGAAAGCTTAATTGGCGGAGGAATACAGTGCAAAACCTCGATGGTAAACAATTAGCGCCTGTCTACAGCGAGTCAGCGAGCGCCAAAAATTTTGGATGTACGCATGCGCTCCAAAGATCATGAACCATGGTATAAATTTGTGTGCATGAGTGATAAACTTTTTCGCTTTAAAAAGAAATTAATTCATTATAAATAACGATGAAATAGAATATCTATGATTACAAAATACTTCTTTTACTTTAAATATTATCTAAATAATTTTTTGAGGAAATGGGAAATTTTAAAATTAAAAATATTTTCTTCATAACAAAAAGTTATTGACTGCATTCACGTTGGTCAGCCAACCAACAAAGCCTTGCAAGCAAGAAGTAAGAACCGATTTACGGCCATTTTCGCCGAAGAAAAGCATGCAATTGGCGGAGTAATATAGTTCTATTTTTAAAACAATTTTTATAAAAAACAAGAGTTTTCCTGAAAAAAACGAAGACGTTACTAGATTAAGAAAGATCCTATTAACAGCATATATTAATTATATGAAAATCCTTCGAGCCGTTTTAGAGATATTTTTCAGAATTTAGTCCATTACACCAATCGTTTTCCCTTTTTGGCTTTAAATTGAGATTCAGATCTCAAAACATACTGCATGTAGAAATGTAAAATTTTAAGGATAGATTAAGACCGTAGATAAAAGACTATTTTGAAAAGATCAGAACAAAATATGGCATATTTGCTGAGATATTAAGTGTCGGCTTTTACAAATCTCTCTGATGTCAAACTAGCCGTATATATGAGTTCGCAGCGTTCAGTTTGGGCTTCCGCTTGCGTCACTCGAAAAACTGCCGTTTTTCATGATATACATATAAAGAATAGAAAAATCACGTTTTTATAAGAATTTCGCAGCCTTAATTAGTGTTTTCCCCTTGCAAAATATGTATGAATAAATAAGGATTAAATTTCTTTAAATAAGGAAAATTGTTATAAGAGATAATCCAGAAAAACTACAGAAAATAATTAAAAGCAGTTTTATTTCTAATAATAATAATAATAATATGCTTTTAAATTTAACTGCTTTAAGTAAAAAAAAAAAAAAGAATTTCAAGAATACGAGAAGTAGTATTTGCATTAATTCAGTTTTATAAAGAATATTATTCAATTCTTTCTGCGTTATTTAATGCATTTCTCTAAAGGTGAAGTAAAACAAAAAATAAATAGAGAAGAGAAATTTAAAACGCCAAGCTTAATTATTTCAATTTTCACGCAATTAAAAGGACTGAAAAACTGAGCTTTCCATTCTCTTTTCAGCAGTAAAAATTTAAAAAGTTTCAAAATGCAAGGTTTTTTTTTTTCTTTTTAAGGAAAAGAAATGCGTTTTCAATTAATTCTTATTTCGTTGGATGTAGTTATAGAGTTGAAAGGAAGTAACGACTCGATATTTTTAGAACAAGTAAATAGCAACATCAAGTATTTGAAAATGTTTTTCAATGAAAATTATCTTAAAAGTAAATATTTGGCATCATAGTTAAGGAAAGCTTTAGCATGAATAAATAATAGCCTTTAAATAAATGGTATTTTTACATTTGAGAACCACCCCATTATTTGGCGACACATACACATCTAAGATGTCTGAGGAACAAACTATTTTTTATTTTATTCTATATCGCAATTGAAGAACCATTTGTCGATTTTATTATTATCGTATATTATTTGTTTTTAATATTATGAAATCGTCCATTATCTAAATTCATTACAATAGCTTTAATTTTACGATTGCTTCTAATTTATCTAAATGTTATGAACATAACTTGGCGGATTTTCGTGGTGGAAGTGAAAGAAATTCGTCACATAGCCAAAAGGCAGCACTCTAACTTACAGTTGGCAGCAAAAATATTGAAGCACATAGCCACACTTTTCATGTATATATATATATTAGTTTGATCGCTAATTGTTATCATCAAATTGCTTTGTTATGAAAAGTGTAAAACTCAGATCATGACTCTGACTCGACAAATATTTATTTAACCAAACAGTATTAGGTACCCTTCTGTGGAGGATCAAAATTGTGATGGCATGTCTCCGGACCACCTATAGGGGTGTGTCCCAGACCGTCGCCAATTGCCCATCTGCGCAGCACTAGTGAGACGTTAAACCCAACCAACCATCCATCCAGTATTAGGTGCCCATCTTTAAATTAGGAATTATTGCTAGTGCTTCAATAATTTTGCTGCCGACTGTAACAATACCAAATGAATAATGTCCTGTGTAATTAAAAATTAGAAATAATAAATTATAAGATCTACAAAGACTTCTAGCATTTCTGATTACTGTATATTCGATGTAAGTAGATATCTTAAAACATTTAACCACTATATAACTATTAGAGACATTCAACTATGAAAGTTAAAAAAAATATATATTTAGTAAAAGAGAAATGGACGATTGTCAAATGCGAATTAAATAAAAACGATCAATATATATATACATTTTATAAAACGGGCTAATTCAGTAATTGTTAGTGATATTATCCGAAAAGAAATAAATTGAACTACTTCATATTTTCAGTTTAATCACGACAGTAATACTACTTGAAAGAATTTGAGATTGCAGGAGCATTTAATTTTATACGAAAGCAGTAGAAATTAAAAGTTCTAGAATTCAGTTTTCTCTCCATGGTCGAGAGAAGTTCTTCCAATTAATCGGTAACTTAACCGTTTCTCAATTCACCCATGGAGGAAGTCACTGAAAGTAACGATTTTAGACGCATGACTTTATGGATATAGTGGTGGCAACATCTAACTTTGGTAAGAGATTCTCAGGGAAAATTATTCTCCGAATAATTTCAAATTGCAGGTGTTAGGGTGAGTGGTTACTAGGCAGACGCTACAGGATAATAATATGCATGCATGATTGAAAATGAATACTTAAGAAAATTAGAAAAGTTATAAAGACTTCCAAGATGTCTGATTATTGTACATACGACGGAAGTAGAAAGCTTAGAAACACTTAAACGCTGTATAAGCTATAGGAGACTTAACTGTGTAAGATAAATAATACATTTAATGTAAAGGGGAAGGGATTGCAGCAGAAATAAACGATTGAAAACTACAAATTAAATAAAACAACGAATGTTTTAATATTATTATTGAATTATCATTTTATTAACAGAAAAACACATAAAGCGAAATTTCAAACATTTTTTTTTTTTTTTTCATTATAAATATTTTTGTACTAGAGAACTGACAAGGGAAAAATATTTTATTTTTATTTACAGACAGATTTTTTCATATTTAATTTCAAATCTTTATTGCAAATTGTATACATATAAGTCAAATAAGCTATGTACAATAAGCGTTCGTAGGTTAACAGAGATCAAGGGGGGAAATGTTAAAAAGATGTCTCTTTATGAGAGAGGAAATTTATTAAATGAAGATTATAATGAATAATAACAGTCTGTAAACGATATTTTCAGAAAAGAAAGAAAGAAGATGGGGAAAAAAAGTTAAACATACTGTCAAAAATCTATTTAAAATTTCATTTCTATAAATCCTTATGAATTTCATAGATATAACCCACTTAAAAATTAATGCATTTAGGCGTTTGTATACTACAAACTATCTGATCATTGGCATGTTCATAGAACAAAATAAATAAATAATGCATTTCCTTTTCTTTTTTTTAAAAATAAGAATACGTATTTAATTGATAACTTTGCTAATGATAATTTAAAAAACAAAATTGTCAGGGAAAGAAGAAAAAAAATTCGGTCACGAGTCTTTCAAAAATATTTGTATTTTATTTATTTATTTATTTTTTTGAGAAAGAGTTTAATCTAACTTTTGATTATATATATATATATATATATAAATAATATATTTTATATTTCCTTAAAGAAAATGCTAAAATGCTAATAATAATAATAAATTACACACTTAAAAAAGAAAATAATAATAACAACAACATAGTAACCATGGTAAGGAACGTAACTTTATATTAAGATAAAATATAACTATTTTATTAAAAAAAAAAAAAAAAAAAAAAAAAATTCATTCCTAAAAAAGTTTAATTTATTTCCTGAGTTTTATTTTAAAAATTTTTTTACGTATTTATAAATTTTTAGATTTTGTAATGGATTATTCCTCATTATACAAAACTCAAAGTGATTTACGGCAAATGATCAAAGGTTTTTTTTTTTTTTTTTTTACCTGTCTTTAAACAATAGGACTCTCTCTTAAAAAAAAAAAAAAAAGAAAAGAAAAGTAAAACTTTATAAAATTTGTGACATTGGAACTTTTTTGCTTTGAAACATATACATCTCGTTGAAAACTAAAATTTTCGCTTCGGCTATCAGTCTTAAGATTATTATTTTTTCTTTTGAAACGAAAAATTGACTTAGTTTAGTTTAAAAAGATAATATTGAAGCGCTCGACTACTCCAAAATAATTACTTCCAACATACAATCAATCCTCCAAATAAGAATCACGACCAGAAAAAGAAAAGTTTTCTTTTTGACTTTCTTTATTTCGCTTTCAATCGAGAGACGCTTGTGTTCGTACCGATCTCTCATAGGTTTCAGAATCTATCATGGGAAAAAAAAAAGTTTTAAATGAGTTTTCATGACTTTTTCAAAATTTCATTAAATAATTCACCAAGTACCTGCGCTATGGTCTAAGAGAACTGAGGTTGCCATTTGGAGAAACATATCCTGATGGGCTATCGAACAATTTTTTATTTATTTATTTTGTTTTAAGTCAAAAGTTAAATAGGAAAAATCTTATAACTCTTATAACGACATAAAAGCAAGATGAAGGAATTTAAAATGAGAGTCATCTACCGGCGAAGCTTGAATTTAAAAAAGTCTCGTAAAATATCACGCCTGTTTTATTATCTTAAAATTAAATACGTGTTTTCCTTTCTTTCTTTCTTTCATTCTTTTTTTTTTTTTTTTTTTTTTAAATAACAAAATACTCTCCTAATAAAATTAGGATTTTAATTATTATTTGTAAGATCATTTTATGATATTTAGAGTAATTAACATTAAATAAATAAATAAATAAATAAAATTCTTTTCTTAAATGTACACCGTTTTTTATCGCTAAGATCTTGTATATGAAGACTTACCTGAAACATTCCAGTAATTAAATTCAACAATTAGTGAGAAAGGATACTACCATAGACTCCTAAACTAGATGCCTGTCATGTGGCTCAGAAACTTGGCAATAGTTTAAGCAGTAGACTGCGCCACCTGGTACAGATTACGCGACTTTTTTATTCAACTGCCACCAATAATTTTAAGAAGTGATATATGATATATGACGTTTCTTCCATTCTATTCGCCTTTTATGTATATCAAATCCCATTTTTAAAAATTTTTGGTGGCTGTTGAATAAAAAAAATTGCGCAATCTGTGCCAGGTGGAGTCTACCACTTGAACTGTTGCTAAGTTTCCGAGCCACGCGACAGGCATCTAGTTTAGGAGGCTATGAAACTACTTCAACGAGAACGACGCATTTAAATTATTTAACCTAAAATATTGCTCACACAAATAATAAAAAAAATTAATATATTCTTTATTACAGATTGGGTTTGGGACGTACATAATCACATTACTCAACATCAAATAAAATATTAATCTGTAGGACTGAGTTAGGTGAAACAGTTTTTTACACTAAACAGTTAACAGTGGACTCGAATAACAAAGAAGCAAGAGAAATCAGTCCAGAAACTGAAATGGTAAATTGATACTGTAGATATTAGTTGTTTCAGAAAATGCACTTTCAATTTGAATAATACAGTGCAGTCTCCTACGTATATGTAGTAAATTTATTTATTGTTATATACACACCTTGGAAGTTCAAAATACAGTTATTGAGTTAATGTTTTGGAATATTCGTAACTAATATCAAAGTGCATTCATTTAAGAACACCATGAGCAATTACTTATAAATTAGTTAATTAATAATAATAATAATGATAAATAAATAAATAAAAATGTTCTTGAAATGGAACAAACATAAACATAAACAAAAACTAAAACATATAAATACAAAGAATACAAGAATAAATAAAATAAATAATAATAAAATGAAATTCTCCTACTTATTTATTTATAATACCGTTTCAGCTGACAGTTTCTTAAAAATAAAACAAACAGTTTTTATTTATTATTCTTTACAGATTGATAGACTAGTCAAATTAATAGATGCAATAAAAAATGTAATTAGTTTGAACTATACATGTGTACTTAAACACATAAAATAAAATCCGATCACATACATTGAGTCTAATTTTCACCTGTCACTAATTTACAGCTATACCTCAAACCTTATAAAATCCAAGAGATTCAAAAACGGAATCTTCAATAAATAATACATAAGGAACGAATAACATTCTGTTTCAATTAAAGTCCCAATAGACACTTCAAAGAGAGAGAGAGAGAGAACTTAAACATGGAATGAAGAAGGTTTAAAATTAAAGGTTATTGTTTTCAAATTAAGGAATTCCGACGTGACGCGGTGCGGAAGCATTTGGAAAATGGACTTTTGCAATTATTTGGGGAATAAGCAATCCGAAATCTTTCTCGAAGGAGAGCAACTATCGTGACATGTTCTTCGTAATTTTTCGAATAATAGATATCGAAGCCATTTGAGAGGAATTAAGAGCATGACATGTGTTTAGGCTAACGCTAAGGTATAGAACAAATGGCTTTTGACATATTTAAAATCGAATAAATTTTGAATAGAATTCAGTTTTATCCTTAGAGTTTTTTGTGGACTTTCTAAAATCGAAAATGGATGATGAAGTAACCATAATACATATTTCATCTTTATAATTCGTATTTCATGGGGAATCTAATATATTTCACATTAGAGTATGTTTAGAATTATAATATGATGTATAAGGGTCAAGCGTTTTCACAGTTTTTATTTATGAATAAAATAAAGTAGCTCTTTCAGAGAGTTTAGGTTTGGTATTCGGGGGTCACTCTGTGTTTTGTTTTTGAGTATTTTATTATCAGGATTTAATCCAGCTTTTTAAAAATGTCCCCCCCCCGGCCCATTTGTGAATTTATAAAATTATTCGTGAAAAAATCAAATTTGTAAAAAATAATAATGCTTCACAAAAAGTAAATTAACCAAAATGCGCAGAGTTTTTTTTTTTTTTTTTAAATACATAAAAAAAAAAAAAAAAATGGAACAGTTGTAAAATAAATATATATGTAGGCGAGTTATTTCTTATGCGTAAGATAAGAAGGTGCTTACTTGGATATTTACTATTGTCTTCAGAAAATATTCAAACTGAGGCCACTGAGGGTATTTTTATGTGTTCGATGTAGCGAAGCTTATAAAAATTTTTAGTATGCCACTATATTGCTGAGAATTGACTTTGTGAAGGTATCGCTTTGCTGAACTGAAAGTTGATGTTGTGAAGATACCTCATTGCCAAAAGTTGATTTTGTGAAAGTACTTCAGTGTGGTACTAAATTTGTTCTGGATTAATCTCTGATTATATTTCATTAGATCGGGAACTACTGCTTAATTTCAAACCACTAATGCCTGAAAAGGGATTCGAAACTGAAGCTACTTGAGAGGAATTAAGACCACGACCTGTATCTAAAAGCTACGGTTAAGATATAGAACGTTAGGATACAGGCTATTGTTAAGGCATACAACTTGGTTAAGGTATATAATTGTTTTGACATAGTGAATAAGATTTTAAATTAGGTATTTATTATCGTAGGATTTTTTTTAGGGTTTTCTAAAATAAAAAACAGGTGATAAGGTAAACATAATATCTAATAAACATTTTAAATTTAAAGAATATTTAAAATTATAATATGTATAAAAATAAATAAAGAAATCTTTATATTTTATATTAGAGCATGTTTCGAGCTATAATATGTATAAAAAAAAGCAATTTTTTCTTAACTTTTAAGCATTTATCAGTGCTCTAATTGTGTTCTAACTTTATTTTAAAGCTATAGATTAAACAGATTGTTACCACTGTCACATTGTTACATTAATCAATTGTTGAAAAATAAATTACTTCCAGAGAATCAAGTTTTTTTACTATTTACGAATAAATAAACCTTGTACCACATTAATAACATGCAAAGACTCCAGTGGCAAATTTAGATTAATTAAGCAAACTATAACTTTACGAAACTTGGATAATATGATATACTTAAAGCGAAAATTCCTAAAAATCGGATTGGGGGGGGGGGAGTCTTACACATGATCACCCTCGTCACATGTTTATATACCAGGTTCAGACATTTCTAGTCATATAATGAGAGAAAAAAAAAAGAAAAGGAAAGGAAAGATCCTTTTTAAAAAAGTAAAAGAAAAACTATATTGATTGCTAAAATTTTCTCAATAACACTCTAAAAGTTATTTAACACCTCCTTCCAAAATAATTAATGACTTGGAAATTCCTATTGAAAACATATCAAATAATACTATTTCAATAAATTAGTAACTCTAGCTTAGATAAATCCAACTTGCATTAAAATGTTGAAAATTACAAAGCTCGTGAGCTCTTTTTTCACACAACGATAAAAATAATCTATATCTAGTCCTGGATCTAATCTAATCTAATGCAGAGCCTATAGAATTCAGCTATTTTCCCTTCTTTGTGAAGGTGCAGAATTTTTCAGATTCTAACTTTATGCAAATAAAAATATCTGTTTCATGTAGCAGCATCTTTTAGTAATTTATCAAAAAGGTAGTGTCAGTAGAAAAGATAAGAACTCTAGATTTAAAAAGAGTTACTGAACGTCTTAAAATATTAGAATATTCCGTCAATCTTTTCTTCTTTGCTTGACGTGAAGGCTTTCAGACTTATTCTTTAGATTTTATTTGTCGTACAAAGTTTGACAGAGTAGGTTTGAATACAAGACTTCATTTTACACTAAAAATGAAGCAATTTCTACACCTGCTAATTATCATGAACATACATATTTTAAATATTTGTTAAGGCTTTATAAATAGGTGAATTTAACGTACAAAATTCTGAAGTAATAATATTAATAACACAGTTTTTAGTCCTACTAACAGAAAATGTTGTGCCTCCTGCCTTTAGAAAAGGTTATTATTGAAATTCAAAAGAAAATTACTTTAATATCCATTTTGTTATTATGTTGTTCACTTTTTCATGGTTAATTTCGAAAGGTTTGCATATGCACTTTCACCACACAGTGTTATCATATGTACACTGACTTTTTTTTTTATCCATCAAAGCAAATACATTTCATATTAATATTATTTTATAGTTTATTGCAATTTATAGATAAAAATAATGTTACATAAAATGCAGCTTTTAAATGAATTACACATCTAAAACTAAAATAACTAAATATTTGTGTTTGTTTTCTACTTTAACTAGGACTTAGCATAAAAATTAGATATAAAAAGCTATAATAAATGTGGTAAAATAAGAAAATAAACAAGATGTCGGTTATAAAAAACGCAAAATATCAACCATGGCGATATACATATTTTCCACAGTTTTTTCGATTAATAATATAAAATACTACCAATATTTAACTTAGCAGTCTTTAAAGTACCACGCAGACTAAAACAAGATAAAAACGCACTTTTATAAGAACAAGTAGCAAAAAAATAATTTAATTCTACAAAGCACTAATAAAATATTTCATTTCTTTTTTTTTAATTAAATCAAAAGTTAATCCTGTTTGTTTCTGAATCATCCACAATTCAATCAAGTTAAAAAGATATTTCAAAATAAAATTATTATATAAAAAAAGTCAGGAAATATTTTGCAAATTGTCTCTGACAAGTTTCTGTCAAACCTTAGCAGACTTTATTACACTAGTGGGCAAAGAAGGGGACTAACAAGACGTAGGTGGTGAAGGAAACTCAGCAATTAATGAAAACGAAATTAGTATTAGACATGTTATTTAACATTTTTTTTTTTTTTTTTTTTTTTTAAATCGTGCAACTTAAACGCCAATTATTTATGTACGCATGTATTGTATTGCAATTTTAATTAACTACATTTAAATATGTAACAGAAATATTCTTATACTTCATTGTCTCAGTTTTGGTTTACGACATAGTTCGTTTTGTCGGAGTTTTCGATTATCCGAGGTAGCATCGGTCCTAGCGAGGTTCTACTGTATTGACAGCAAATGGGTTAAAATACAATATATTTCTCAAATGGTGGTTAATCAAAAAATATCTACAATTAAGACTGATAACAGAGTCGTCCTACGGGACATGAAACGGTTTTTATGATGTTTTTGATGTCCCCAGATGTTTTTATTTAAAAAAACCTTAAACAGAGTAAAATTTTAATATTTTTTCACATGCAATGCTTCAGAATTTTAAAGACTGAAGTTCCGAAATATTATTGTAAAACATTTTATATTTCGTTTTAGAAAAATATATTTTAAGAACATGTTTACAGCCCTTACTTGAACTTCAAAGTCGTGAGTTTTTTTTTTTTTTTTTTTAAACCTTTTAAAGTTCACTACATATTTCTATTAAAAAAAAAAAAAAAAAAAAAAAATGCTAAACTAATTTCAAAAATGACTATGAGAAACATTTCTGAGTGGAAATTCGGAAAAAAAGAAAGAAAGAAAAAAAAAAAAAAAAAATATAGCATTTTAATTTTCGAGAAATTTTTAGTTTGAAACACCTATAACTGCAACTGATTAAATTCAAATCATAATTAATTAAAATAATAAATAATTTTGTAAGTAAACAATCTAAAAAAAAAATGGCAATAGTTGTTGTAGATCATAGCAATAGCACGGTTCTTTATCAGGTGAAAAAATTAGGCACGAGTGCATCATCAAAGTAGCAAAGTACACCTATTGATAAATTTAAAGTGACTTCTGCATATGGTTTCCTCTGAAACATCATTTCTTAAATTTCAGAGTAGTGCTGCTATATACCGAACATAGACGGAACAAAAGTTAAAAAATCGATTAAAACAAAGGGGGGGGGGGAAATATTGAAAGATTATTGCATAAAATATGTTAAATATTTGATTTTATTGCAAAAAAGATTCACGTAAAAGAGTAAAACAGATTATTTTAAAACTACATATATATATATATATATATATATATATATATATGTGTGTGTGTATCAGGGGTGATTGTGACTCAAAGGTAAAAACCCTGAAAATTAGAGCCTCAAATTAGAAAAACCCAAAATATCAAATAATACTCAAACTATTTAGGCCAGAAGCCCTCAATCCTTTTACATTTCCTTCACATATCAGCTGGATAACAAATGAACAACCAATGAAAGCAAAAAATAATTTTATAGGAAATATGAAAATACTAGAGTAAAAACCCTGAAATCAGGGGAAAACCCTGAACACAAATACCCCTGTATATATATATATATAAATGTAAATGAAGCGAAACAGAGCCTAAAGTTCTTAAGCTTGAACACAATTTGACAGAATAAATAATTGGGGTCTCTACAGTTTCTTACCGTTGCGTAAATATATAGCAAAATTTAACCATTTAATTCTTCTAATTTCACACATACTGAAGTCAAAATTAACTAATAGATTAAATACCGTCTGAAAATGAATTCAAAGAAGAGAAAAATAATTTAAGTGGAAAGCATGTACGGGAATAATCCTTCGCTACCTTTATCTCCAGGTTGATAAAATGAATTTTTCACGATTAAATCCAAATCATACCGTAAAAAATAACACACACAATTATTAATGTTATTATTCTAACGAATTAATAATATTCTACCGTGTTAAAGTATTAATTTCATCCAACGAGATACTAATTTAAACATAATGCGATATTTTATTCTCTATTCTAAGAATAACATATCCTAAAGTTAACTCACATGTATTTATATTTACTAGGGGAAATATCTTCGCATTTATATACAGATTTCATTTGTAAATGAATAATTCCTAAACTAATAATGAATATTAAGGATTAAAGTGCGACTCCATTTGCGTTAGTTTTTCTAAATAAAGAAACAACGATTGAGAAGTTATTCGTGTATAAATATGAATTTACATATTAAAACTTTGAAAGCATTTTTAACTAGAAAGTTTCAAGTGCTGAATGTGCTTCATTCGGTATGTTTGTTTAAATGAAGGCAGCGGAGTTCTACATTAGATTGTTCAAGATTCCTGACATTTTAAAATTAAAAACTGTCAAACTATCATCTTACAAACAGTAAACAAACTTTACTTTAAACACGACGTTCAGCATTCTGTAAACTGAAATGTTTGTGCAGTTTTCTAAATTGATGCACATCAGAGAGCTACGCTCACAATATTCTATCTCATAAAAAACAATACTATTGTAAAAGTCACCCCGCCCAGCAAAAACTCTTACCTTTCTTAAGCAGCCAAAAAAAGAATTGATATCAAATTTCGCCGCCGCTATTGAATCCCGGGTACTCAATGCCTAGCTTAATGAAGATCTGCCAATAACACTGCATGTATCTTTCTAATATATCCTAATCTCTTTTCAACATTCTTTGTTATCTGTGTTAGTTTTTTCGCTGCATTATAAAGTTATAATGTAAAGTATTTTTACGGCGGGGTGCGTCCTCTATGTAGAAGTTTTAATTAATAAAAAATTTAGTTAGTAAAGATTAAAATATTACGCACCCCGCCGTAAAAATACTTTACATTATAACTTTATAATGCAGCGAAAAAACTAACACAGATAACAAAGAATGTTGAAAAGAGATTAGGATATATTAGAAAGATACATGCAGTGTTATTGGCAGATCTTCATTAAGCTAGGCATTGAGTACCCGGGATTCAATAGCGGCGGCGAAATTTGATATCAATTCTTTTTTTGGCTGCTTAAGAAAGGTAAGAGTTTTTGCTGGGCGGGGTGACTTTTACAATAGTATTGTTTTTTATGAGATATCACTTCTTTTTGCAGGTTATGTATGTGCTTTTATAAATATAATACGTATGCATAAGAAAGGTAAGAGCTTTTGCTGGGCGGGGTGACTTTTACAATAGTATTGTTTTTTTTATGAGATATCACTTCTTTTTGCAGGTTATGTATGTTCTTTTATAATTTAATACGTATGCATAATGAATGTATTTGTGTAATAAATCGATAAAAATCGTGCGTGTTATGCATGGATGTAAATATAGTGTTACAGATTTCTACATAGTATTAGTTCTTTTTATGCGATTTCTTTCTAAAAGGTTTAGTCACATTATAAAATGTCAATTTTTCGCCTTTCTAGCTTGTTTCCGCGTTAAAAAAGATCCTTCTCCGTTAAAAACACACTTTATCAGGGCACGTAATAGACTTGGCGATGAATTTGGTGACTTTATCGCACCTTGACAACTATTTTGACGATATTGGTGAAAAAAACCTTTATTATCGATAGACCCATCGTCCAAGCTGTAACTCGATTATTAAGTGCAGTTTCCACTGAGGTTGGTTGGAAGTCGTTACGAGCGGCGGTATTCAGAATCCTTTGATGTGGTCAAGCTGTTGGAATGCTTTGACGTTTTGGTTCGACCGGTTGGAAGTCCCTGGCTCTAAACCCGAGCTGAGATAATGGAGGGGCCAGAGGCAGAGATATCTTTGTCAATTTTGCACGCTTTCCTTTCAAGTAACTGCGAAATCTGATTAAAAAAAAGGGTACAACTCATGAAAAGACATTTGGCTCTTTGTGTCGGGAGCGTGATTAATGGTTTTTTTAACCTTGAAGTTCCAACTGCAATGGAAACCGGACTTTACGGAAGTTACTGTAAAATTCAGGATTAATGGCGGGCTATAAAAGGAGTCCCGTTCCGACCACTGAGGTGAGTTTCTCGCTAAGATTTACGAAATAGAAAGTTTTGCTTGACTAAGTCTCTACCATTGAATTGTAGTTCATTTCTGTATGTTATGACTATGGTATCGTTTGTGCTGTGATTTATATATTGTCAGCTGTTATTTAAGCTGAGTTTTCTGGTGAAACTCAAGTTGATACTGGGTTTCACTAAAGTGACCAAATTTTTTAAACCCAATTTGAGGACAAATCATCGCAGCGTCCTCAAATTGAAAGGACATTTGAGGACAGAGTTAAATTATGCTTTAATTTGCGGACATTTGAGGACAAATTTGTAAATTCGAGAACATTTGCCCTCAAATGATTTTCAAATTGGTAAAAATGTATTGTCACCGTGTTCTGAGCTATCCTAAAAGTTTCAAATGCCTAGCTATTCGGGAAGTTAGTTAAAAATCGATTGCGAGATTTGTGCTGGTAACGCTGCCGATGGCAGCAGGAACCCGAAATAGTTGGCTAAAAGTATTATAAAATTGCATTTTCACCGTGTTCTGAAGTATTATGAAAGTTTCAAATGTCTAGCTAGTCGGGAAATTAGTTAAATAAATTTTCTGTCGAATCATATAAACGCTGCCGAATGCAGTAGGGACCTGTGAAAGTTGACTAAAAGTGTTAAAAAATGTATTGTGACCGTGTTCTGAGCTATCATGAATGTTTCAAATGTCTAGCTTGTCTTGAAGTTAGTTAAAAAGCGATTGTAAAATGTGTAAAAATGTGTACTGGTAAAGCTGCCGAAGGCAGCAGTAACCCGAAACAGTTGGCTAAAAGTATTATAAAAATGCATTTTCACCGTGTTCTGAACTATTCTGAAAGTTTCAAATGTCTAGCTAGTCGGGAAATTAGATAAATAAATTTTCTGTCGAATCATATAAACGCTGCCGAAGGCAGTAGGGACCTGAAACAGTTGACTAAAAGTGTTAAAAAATGTATTGTCACCGTGTTTTGAGCTATCCTGAAAGTTTCAAATGCCTAGCTAGTCGGGAAGTTAGTTAAAAATCGATTGCAAGCGTTGGGCTGGTAACGCTGCCGATGGCAGCAGGAACCCGAAGCAGTTGGCTAAACGTAATAAAAAAATGCATTTTCTCCGCGTTCTGAACTAGTCTGAAAATTTCAAATGTCTAGCTAGTGGGGGAAATTAGTTAAATAAATTTTCTGTCGAATCATATAAACGCTGCCGAAGGCAGTAGGTACCGAAGACAGTTGACTAAGAGTGTTAAAAAATGTATTGTCACCGTGTTATGAGCTATCCTGAAAGTTTCAGATGTCTAGCTAGTCGGGAAGTTAGTTAAAATGCGATTGCAAGATGAGTACTGGTAACGCTGCCGTAGGCAGCAGTAACTCGACCAAAAAAAATTTTGATTGAAAAAGGCACTGGTGCAGGTCAGAAGGAATGTCCATGCAAATTTTCAGCTCATTAGCTGCAGAACTCTAGGCTCAATCGCCGTCAAAAGTTTTTGTCTTAACAATTACAAGAAGAAGAAGAAGAAGAATGTAACAGGGAAATTTCGGGTTTTCAAAGTTATATAACTCAGGCCCCTTAATTCGGAGCGACATGCAAGTTTGTATGTTTTGTCTTAAGGGTATGCTTAAGATCTGTGGAAAAAATCATATGTCTTGGGGATCAGGGAGCTGAGATACAGGTAGTCGAAAAGTACGAGATGCTATGTCGACATAATATACACTTGTAGCGTTCACCATTGACTTCCTACTTTGTAAATTTCATTGGCGAGTGTTTGTTTTAGCTTGGCGGGGCGGAACGCTACCGCGTTCCTTGATTTACAAAAGAGATATTTCGGAATCATATAATGTCAAAATCAACATGAAATTAGTGGTGAAACTGGTGACAGTGTAAATTATTTTCTATGAGACTTTGTTCGTAAATAATCAAAAATGTTCAGTGTATTCGATAAACCTTGACATTCTCGTTTCAATTTCTTAAATATTGTTGTAAACATAAATTTAACGAGAAGGTTTGAAAAGATACATAATTTTGTAAAATAGGTTAATAATTTCCGGGGATTCATTTAAATCTTTGTATGGTCCCCCTGAAAAAAAATTTCTAATGCGGTAAAATGTGCCTCATAGACTAATAAAGATATGAACAAAATTTCAGGAGTGTATGATACAAGGTCGGGGAGATATGACAAAACATATATGACAATAAAGCTGACTTAATCAAGTTGAATGATAATATATATTATAATACTTTACGTTCGAGATCTTTGTCAACATATAATATGAAATTAATCTGTTATCTCGAAGTTTTTCTGTCTCGAAATTTTCTCGCTAGAACACTAAACGTCATTAAATGAGGATAGACTTTAAATTTAAAACTATCAGAAGAATTGTTTAAGTTAATATATTTTACTGTCAGTTGTCTATATTAATTTAGAAGTGAAATAATCAGCTAATAATATTTTGCAAAATTAATTCCGGCGTTAAAGGGTTAATGCCGACGTCAAGGCTTTTAAAACACTCTATGTACAATAAAGCATTAAATAAGAATATACTAAATAAAAAAAGTAAAATATATCGAATATATATATATGGGATTCTTTGTTCTTTAATTCACGTCTTCCTTCCTAGTGTTTGATCATTGTGATGATGAATCTAAAAAAGAATGGGTGATAATGATGAAGTTAAAATATATATGATCTTGATGTAGATCATATGTAATTAAAATCTCATTAAAATCATAAATTAAGCAATTAAAAATTCTGCAAAAATCTATAAATAATGAAATATCACAAATCTGTATACTAAGTTTCAAGAATGAAAATTTATCAAAGAAACATTATCAAGCATTTCTGTGTTGTCTTTTTAGAAATATATGTATATATATATATACATATAAAGAATAGAAAAATCACGTTTTTATAAGAATTTCGCAGCCTTAATTAGTGTTTTCCCCTTGCAAAATATGTATGAATAAATAAGGATTAAATTTCTTTAAATAAGGAAAATTGTTATAAGAGATAATCCAGAAAAACTACAGAAAATAATTAAAAGCAGTTTTATTTCTAATAATAATAATAATAATATGCTTTTAAATTTAACTGCTTTAAGTAAAAAAAAAAAAAAGAATTTCAAGAATACGAGAAGTAGTATTTGCATTAATTCAGTTTTATAAAGAATATTATTCAATTCTTTCTGTGTTATTTAATGCATTTCTCTAAAGGTGAAGTAAAACAAAAAATAAATAGAGAAGAGAAATTTAAAACGCCAAGCTTAATTATTTCAATTTTCACGCAATTAAAAGGACTGAAAAACTGAGCTTTCCATTCTCTTTTCAGCAGTAAAAATTTAAAAAGTTTCAAAATGCAAGTTTTTTTTTTTTTCTTTTTAAGGAAAAGAAATGCGTTTTCAATTAATTCTTATTTCGTTGGATGTAGTTATAGAGTTGAAAGGAAGTAACGACTCGATATTTTTAGAACAAGTAAATAGCAACATCAAGTTATTTGAAAATGTTTTTCAATGAAAATTATCTTAAAAGTAAATATTTGGCATCATAGTTAAGGAAAGCTTTAGCATGAATAAATAATAGCCTATAAATAAATGGTATTTTTACATTTGAGAACCACCCCATTATTTGGCGACACATACACACCTAAGATGTCTGAGGAACAAACTATTTTTTATTTTCTTCTCTATCGCAATTGAAGAACCATTTGTCGATTTTATTATTATCGTATATTATTTGTTTTTAATATTATGAAATCGTCCATTATCTAAATTCATTACAATAGCTTTAATTTTACGATTGCTTCTAATTTATCTAAATGTTATGAACATAACTTGGCGGATTTTCGTGGTGGAAGTGAAAGAAATTCGTCACATAGCCAAAAAGCAGCACTCTAACTTACAGTTGGCAGCAAAATTATTGAAGCACATAGCCACACTTTTCATGTATATATATATATATATATATTAGTTTGATCGCTAATTTTTATCATCAAATTACTTTGTTAGAAAAAGTGTAAGACTAAGATCATGACTCTGACTCGACAAATATTTATTTAACCAAACAGCATTAGGTACCCTTCTGTGGAGGATCAAAATTGTGATGGCATGTCTCCGGACCACCTATAGGGGTGTGTCCCGCCAATTGCCCATCTGCGCAGCACTAGTGAGACGTTAAACCCAACCAACCATCCATCCAGTATTAGGTGCCCATCTTTAAAGTAGGAATTATTGCTAGTGCTTCAATAATTTTGCTGCCGACTGTAACAATACCAAATGAATTATGTCCTGTGTAATTGAAAATTAGAAATAATAAATTATAAGATCTACAAAGACTTCTAGCATTTCTGATTACTGTATATTCGATGTAAGTAGATATCTTAAAACATTTAACCACTATATAACTATTAGAGACATTCAACTATGAAAGTTAAAAAAAATATATATTTAGTAAAAGAGAAATGGACGATTGTCAAATGCGAATTAAATAAAAACGATCAATATATATATACATTTTATAAAACGGACTAATTCAGTAATTGTTAGTGATATTATCCGAAAAGAAATAAATTGAACTACTTCATATTTTCAGTTTAATCACGACAGTAATACTACTTGAAAGAATTTGAGATTACAGGAGCATTTAATTTTATACGAAAGCAGTAGGAATTAAAAGTTCTAAAATTCAGTTTTCTCTCCATGGTCGAGAGAAGTTCTTCCAATTAATCGGTAACTTAACCGTTTCTCAATTCACCCATGGAGGAAGTCACTGAAAGTAACGATTTTAGACGCATGACTTTATGGATATAGTGGTGGCAACATCTAACTTTGGTAAGAGATTCTCAGGGAAAATTATTCTCCGAATAATTTCAAATTGCAGGTGTTAGGGTGAGTGGTTACTAGGCAGATGCTACAGGATAATAATATGCATGCATGATTGAAAATGAATACTTAAGAAAATTAGAAAAGTTATAAAGACTTCCAAGATGTCTGATTATTGTACATACGACGGAAGTAGAAAGCTTAGAAACACTTAAACGCTGTATAAGCTATAGGAGACTTAACTGTGTAAGATAAATAATACATTTAATGTAAAGGGGAAGGGATTGCAGCAGAAATAAACGATTGAAAACTACAAATGAAATAAAACAACGAATGTTTTAATATTATTATTGAATTATCATTTTATTAACAGAAAAACACATAAAGCGAAATTTCAAACATTTTTTTTTTTTTTTTTTTTTTACATTATAAATATTTTTGTACTAGAGAACTGACAAGGGAAAAATATTTTATTTTTATTTACAGACAGATTTTTCATATTTAATTTCAAATCTTTATTGCAAATTGTATACATATAAGTCAAATAAGCTATGTACAATAAGCGTTCGTAGGTTAACAGAGATCAAGGGGGGAAATGTTAAAAAGATGTCTCTTTATGAGAGAGGAAATTTATTAAATGAAGATTATAATGAATAATAACAGTCTATAAACGATATTTTCAGAAAAGAAAGAAAGAAGATGGGGAAAAAAGGTTAAACATACTGTCAAAAATCTATTTAAAATTTCATTTCTATAAATCCTTATGAATTTCATAGATATAACCCACTTAAAAATTAATGCATTTAGGCGTTTGTATACTACAAACTATCTGATCATTGGCATGTTCATAGAACAAAATAAATAAATAATGCATTTCCTTTTCTTTTTTTTTTTTAAATAAGAATACGTATTTAATTGATAACTTTGCTAATGATAATTTAAAAAATAAAATTGTCAGGGAAAGAAGAAAAAAAATTCGGTCACGAGTCTTTCAAAAATATTTGTATTTTATTTATTTATTTATTTTTTTGAGAAAGAGTTTAATCTAACTTTTGATTATATATATATATATAAATAATATATTTTATATTTCCTTAAAGAAAATGCTAAAATGCTAATAATAATAATAAATTATACACTTAAAAAAGAAAATAATAATAACAACAACATAGTAACCATGGTAAGGAACGTAACTTTATATTAAGATAAAAAATAACTATTTTATATAAAAAAAAAAAAATCATTCCTAAAAAAGTTTAATTTATTTCCTGAGTTTTATTTTTAATTTTTTTTTACGTATTTATAAATTTTTTGATTTTGTAATGGATTATTCCTCATTATACAAAACTCAAAGTGATTTACGGCAAATGATCAAGGCTTTTTTTTTTTTTTTTTTTTTTTTTTTTTTACCTGTCTTTAAACAATAGGACTCTCTCTTAAAAAAAAAAAAAAAAAAAAAAAAAAAAGTAAAACTTTATAAAATTTGTGACATTGGAACTATTTTGCTTTGAAACCTATACATCTCATTGAAAACTAAAATTTTCGCTTCGGCTATCAGTCTTAAGATTATTATTATTTTTTCTTTTGAAACGAAAAATTTATTTAGTTTAGTTTAAAAAGATAATATTGAAGCGCTCGACTACTCCAAAATAATTACTTCCAACATACAATCAATCCTCCAAATAAGAATCACGACCAGAAAAAGAAAAGTTTTCTTTTTGACTTTCTTTATTTCGCTTTCAATCGAGAGACGCTTGTGTTCGTACCGATCTCTCATAGGTTTCAGAATCTATCATGGGAAAAAAAAGTTTTAAATGAGTTTTCATGACTTTTTCAAAATTTCATTAAATAATTCACCAAGTACCTGCGCTATGGTCTAAGAGAACTGAGGTTGCCATTTGGAGAAACATATCCTGATGGGCTATCGAACAATTTTTTATTTATTTATTTTGTTTTAAGTCAAAAGTTAAATAGGAAAAATCTTATAACTCTTATAACGACATAAAAGCAAGATGAAGGAATTTAAAATGAGAGTCATCTACCGGCGAAGCTTGAATTTAAAAAAGTCTCGTAAAATATCACGCTTGTTTTATTATCTTAATTTTTTTTAATAACAAAATACTCTCCTAATAAAATTAGGATTTTAATTATTATTTGTAAGATCGTTTTATGATATTTAGAGTAATTAACATTAAATAAATAAATAAATAAAATTCTTTTCTTAAATGTACACCGTTTTTTATGGCTAAGATCTTGTATGTGAAGACTTACCTGAAATATTCCAGTAATTAAATTCAACAATTAGTGAGAAAGGATACTACCATAGACTCCTAAACTAGATGCCTGTCGTGTGGCTCAAAAACTTGGCAACAGTTTAAGCAGTAGACTGCGACACCTGGTACAGATTACGCGACTTTTTTATTCAACTGCCACCAATAATTTCAAGAAGTGATATATGGTATATATGCAATCGGCGTTTCTTCCATTCTATTCGCCTTTTATGTATATCAAATCCCATTTTTAAAAAATTTTGGTGGCTGTTGAATAAAAAAAATTGCGCAATCTGTGCCAAGTCCAGGCCAGCCGATTGGCTGTTTAATATCCTCAATAGAAAAAGCCTGCTTTCTAAACTAAATAATATATTTGAATTCCTTATGAATATGACTAATCTCACAGATTAATCTCACATCTGCTTGCTCTTGCTTTAAGCCACTTGCTCTGCTTGCTCTGTTTTGCTCTACTTGTTTGTCACTTTTACAAGCCTTAAGACACTTGTCACTTTTCCACCAGCATAGAACATGCCGCTCCTTGTCGTGTGGGAGACCTGTCTCTAGCGGCTTTTGTAATTTTTTTTTTTTTGAGTTTAAATAAACTCCGGAAGAGGGGCCTAGCATAGCTGGAATCGCTCGACACTGCTCCTAGAGCGGTGAGCGGCACCTCTTCCCTGTTAATATTAATCTGTGCCAAGTGGAGCTGTCTACCACTTGAACTGTTGCTAAGTTTCCGAGCCACGCGACAGGCATCTAGTTTAGGAGGCTATCATACTACTTTAACGAGAACGACGCATTTAAATTATTTAACCAAAAATATTACACACACAAATAATAATAATAATTAATATATTCTTTATTGCAGATTGGGACGTACATAATACCATTACTCAACATCAAATAAAATATTAATCTGTAGGACTGAGTTAGATGAAACAGTTTTTTACTCTAAACAATTAACAGTGGACACGAATAACAAAGAAGCAAGTGAAATCAGTCAAGAAATTGAAATGGTAAATTGCTACTATAGCTATTAGTTGTTTCAGAAAATGCGTTTTCACGTCTGAAATATACTGTACAGTCTCCTAAGTACTATATGTAGTAAATTTATTTATTGTTATATGCATATATCTTGGGAGTTCAAAATACAGTTATTGAGTTAATGTTTTGGAATATTCGTACTAATAGCAAAGTGCATTCATTTAACCCTTTGAGTGCTGAATACTCGCGGCCTATGCGGTCCATGCGGACGGCGCGCGGTTGGCGCTGACGAGTTGTCTCATTCTTATCCCGGACGCGCTTTATGCATAGTACACTGATCATTTTTGCCGGGCGCGTATTTGCGTCCATAGTCCATACTGATAACATCTGCTAAGCGCGTATTTGCGTCCATAGTCTATATTAATGACTTTCGCTGGACGCATATGTGCGTCCATAGTCTATATTAATGACTTCGCTGGACGCATATGTGCGTCCATAGCACTCAAAGGGTTAAGAACATCATGAGCAATTACTTATAAATTAGTTATTACATAAAATAATAATAATAATAAATAAATAAAAATACTCTTGAAATGGAACAAACATAAACAAAAACTTAAATATATAAATAATAAGAATACAAGAATAAAAATAAAATAAATAAATAAATAATGATAAAATAAAATCCTCGATTTTATTTATTTATAATACCGTTTCAGCTGACAGTTTCTTAAAAATAAAACAAACAGTTTTTATTTATTATTCTTTACAGATTGATAGACTAGTCAAATTAATAGATGCAATAAAAAATGTAATTAGTTTGAACTATACATGTGTACTTAAACACTTAAAATAAAATCCGATCACATACATTGAGTCTAATTTTCACCTGTCACTAATTTACAGCTATACCTCAAACCTTATAAAATCCAAGAGATTCAAAAACGGAATCTTCAATAATAATACATAAGGAACGAATAACATTCTGTTTCAATTAAAGTCCCAATAGACACTTCAAAGAGAGAGAGAGAGACAACTTAAACATGGAATGAAGAAGGTTTAAAATTAAAGGTTATTGTTTTCAAATTAAGGAATTCCGACGTGACGCGGTGCGGAAGAATTTGGAAAATGGACTTTTGCAATTATTTGGGGAATAAGCAATCCGAAATCTTTCTCGAAGGAGATCAACTATCGTGACATGTTCTTCGTAATTTTTCGAATAATAGATATTGAAGCCATTTGAGAGGAATTAAGACCATGACATGTGTTTAGGCTAACGCTAAGGTATAGAACAAATGGCTTTTGACATATTTAAAATCGAATAAATTTTGAATAGAATTCAGTTTTATCCTTAGAGTTTTTTGTGGACTTTCTAAAATCGAAAATGGATGATGAAGTAACCATAATACATATTTCATCTTTATAATTCGTATTTCATGGGGAATCTAATATATTTCACATTAGAGTATGTTTAGAATTATAATATGATGTATAAGGGTCAAACGTTTTCACAGTTTTTATTTATGAATAAAGTAGCTCTTTCAGAGGGTTTGGGTTTGGTATTCGGGGGTCACTCTGTGTTTTGTTTTTGAGTATTTTATTATCAGGATTTAATCCAGCTTTTTAAAAATGCCCCCCCCCCCTCCCGGCCCATTTGTGAATTTATAAAATTATTTGTGAAAAAAATCAAATTTGTAAAAAATAATAATGCTTCACAAAAATTAACCAAAATGCGCAGATTTTTTTTTTTTTTTAAATACATTTAAAAAAAAAAAAAATGGAACAGTTGTAAAATAAATATATATGTAGGCGAGTTGTGTTATGTTGCGTTATGTTGCGATATGTTATGCGTAAGATAAGAAGGTGCTTACTTGGATATTTACTATTGTCTTCAGTAAATATTCAAACTGAGGCCACTGAGGGTATTTTTATGTGTTCGATGTAGCGAAGCTTATAAAAATTTTTAGTATGCCACTATATTGCTGAGAATTGACTTTGTGAAGGTATCGCTTTGCTGAACTGAAAGTTGATGTTGTGAAGATACCTCATTGCCAAAAGTTGATTTTGTGAAGATACCTCATTGCCAAAAGTTGATTTTGTGAAAGTTCTTCAGTGTGGTACTAAAATTGTTCTGGATTAATCTCTGATTATATTTCATTAGATCGGGAACTACTGCTTAATTTCAAACCACTAATGCTTGAAAAGGGATTCGAAACTGAAGCTACTTGAGAGGAATTAAGACCACGACCTGTATCTAAAAGCTACGGTTAAGATATAGAACGTTACGATACAGGCTATTGTTAAGGCATACAACTTGGTTAAGGTATATAATTGTTTTGACATAGTGAATAAGATTTTAAATTAGGTATTTATTATCGTAGGATTTTTTTTTAGGGTTTTCTAAAATAAAAAACATGTGATAAGGTAAACATAATATCTAATAAACATTTTAAATTTAAAGAATATTTAAAATTATAATATGTATAAAAATAAATAAAGAAATCTTTATATTTTATATTAGAGCATGTTTCGAGCTATAATATGTATAAAAAAAAGCAATTTTTTCTTAACTTTTAAGCATTTATCAGTGCTCTAATTGTGTTCTAACTTTATTTTAAAGCTATAGATTAAACAGATTGTTACCACTGTCACATTGTTACATTAATCAATTGTTGAAAAATAAATTACTTCCAGAGAATCAAGTTTTTTTACTATTTACGAATAAATAAACCTTGTACCACATTAATAACATGCAAAGACTCCAGTGGCAAATTTAGATTAATTAAGCAAACTATAACTTTACGAAACTTGGATAATATGATATACTTAAAGCGAAAATTCCTAAAAATCGGATTGGGGGGGGGGGGGGGGAGTCTTACACATGATCACCCTCGTCACATGTTTATATACCAGGTTCAGACATTTCTAGTCATATAATGAGAGAAAAAAAAAAGAAAAGGAAAGGAAAGATCCTTTTTAAAAAAGTAAAAGAAAAACTATATTGATTGCTAAAATTTTCTCAATAACACTCTAAAAGTTATTTAACACCTCCTTCCAAAATGATTAATGACTTGGAAATTCCTATTGAAAACATATCAAATAATACTATTTCAATAAATTAGTAACTCTAGCTTAGATAAATCCAACTTGCATTAAAATGTTGAAAATTACAAAGCTCGTGAGCTCTTTTTTCACACAACGATAAAAATAATCTATATCTAGTCCTGGATCTAATCTAATCTAATGCAGAGCCTATAGAATTCAGCTATTTTCCCTTCTTTGTGAAGGTGCAGAATTTTTCAGATTCTAACTTTATGCAAATAAAAATATCTGTTTCATGTAGCAGCATCTTTTAGTAATTTATCAAAAAGGTAGTGTCAGTAGAAAAGATAAGAACTCTAGATTTAAAAAGAGTTACTGAACGTCTTAAAATATTAGAATATTCCGTCAATCTTTTCTTCTTTGCTTGACGTGAACGCTTTCAGACTTATTCTTTAGATTTTATTTGTCGTACAAAGTTTGACAGAGTAGGTTTGAATACAAGACTTCATTTTACACTAAAAATGAAGCAATTTCTACACCTGCTAATTATCATGAACATACATATTTTAAATATTTGTTAAGGCTTTATAAATAGGTGAATTTAACGTACAAAATTCTGAAGTAATAATATTAATAACACAGTTTTTAGTCCTACTAACAGAAAATGTTGTGCCTCCTGCCTTTAGAAAAGGTTATTATTGAAATTCAAAAGAAAATTACTTTAATATCCATTTTGTTATTATGTTGTTCACTTTTTCATGGTTAATTTCGAAAGGTTTGCATATGCACTTTCACCACACAGTGTTATCATATGTACACTGACTTTTTTTTTTATCCATCAAAGCAAATACATTTCATATTAATATTATTTTATAGTTTATTGCAATTTATAGATAAAAATAATGTTACATAAAATGCAGCTTTTAAATGAATTACACATCTAAAACTAAAATAACTAAATATTTGTGTTTGTTTTCTACTTTAACTAGGACTTAGCATAAAAATTAGATATAAAAAGCTATAATAAATGTGGTAAAATAAGAAAATAAACAAGATGTCGGTTATAAAAAACGCAAAATATCAACCATGGCGATATACATATTTTCCACAGTTTTTTCGATTAATAATATAAAATACTACCAATATTTAACTTAGCAGTCTTTAAAGTACCACGCAGACTAAAACAAGATAAAAACGCACTTTTATAAGAACAAGTAGCAAAAAAATAATTTAATTCTACAAAGCACTAATAAAATATTTCATTTCTTTTTTTTTAATTAAATCAAAAGTTAATCCTGTTTGTTTCTGAATCATCCACAATTCAATCAAGTTAAAAAGATATTTCAAAATAAAGTTATTATATAAAAAAAGTCAGGAAATATTTTGCAAATTGTCTCTGACAAGTTTCTGTCAAACCTTAGCAGACTTTATTACACTAGTGGGCAAAGAAGGGGACTAACAAGACGTAGGTGGTGAAGGAAACTCAGCAATTAATGAAAACGAAATTAGTATTAGACATGTTATTTAACATTTTTTTTTTTTTTTTTTTTTTAAATCGTGCAACTTAAACGCCAATTATTTATGTACGCATGTATTGTATTGCAATTTTAATTAACTACATTTAAATATGTAACAGAAATATTCTTATACTTCATTGTCTCAGTTTTGGTTTACGACATAGTTCGTTTTGTCGGAGTTTTCGATTATCCGAGGTAGCATCGGTCCTAGCGAGGTTCTACTGTATTGACAGCAAATGGGTTAAAATACAATATATTTCTCAAATGGTGGTTAATCAAAAAATATCTACAATTAAGACTGATAACAGAGTCGTCCTACGGGACATGAAACGGTTTTTATGTGCCAGATAATCCTGCAACGTCACACTAAAGTGAAAAGGGTATTGATATCCAAAGTGATTGATGTGAGATTAATGTGAAGAAAATTTTGAATTTTTTTGATGAAGTTCTTAACGGTATAGATATCGACAGAAAGTAGAGGGGGAAAAAATGTGATGAGATATTTAGCTAAGTGGTAGAAAGCAGTGATATTAAAAGAGAAGCAGAGATTATTATAGACATTGCGAAGCAAAAAAACATGTTTTGGTACTAAAAAAAAAAAAAAAAAAAAACTTTACTTAGAAACTTTTTTTCTGGGGACGATTAGAATCTAAACGTCCCAATTTTATATTTATAGGTCCTCTGGATTCATGGCGCGAGCCTCGACTAAAGACACTAAGTTGGACCAAGAATAACCAACCGATTTTAGATCTAAATCGCCAATTTTAACTGAAAGTAATAAAAAATAAAAGCAACCAATTAAAGAAACATTACTATGTATCAAGTCTTTACCATGCATTTTGTTTGGCACAAATTTATTTATTGAAAACAAATTTGAGTAAATATAAAACGAACAATTATTAAATTACAACAATTAATTCTCCAAAGTATTTTGTTTACAACAAGTAATTAGTTAAAATTAAATAAGCTTTTATTATAAACGGATAACGTTTTACTTTCCCATACAAATAATGTTACTAATAAGAAAAACAAAAACAAAATCTAAATAAAAAAAGATAATAAAGATGCACAACTTTCTTCTTTTTTTTTTTCTTCACTCGTGACAGGTTATTAAATAAGTATACAAGTGTTACTATTATTACTTTTTTTCCAATCAGGGTTTCCTTTTCTCTTTTTTGAAAAGATATGACAAGGCAATATGTCGCTCTATGATTAAAAATAATTTATAATGAAAATAATTAATTGAATAACAGCAATGAAATAAATGACTACACTTAAAAATGGAAGTATGTTTATGTCACGTATCTAATGAAAAATAAATAGTTATATAAAAAGCTTCATTCAATCTATTTTTACGAAAGAAAACTAATTAAGACGCTTTTTATATCTAAGATTATTTCTAAAAATAATTTTTACTGGAGAACATATGGCGCAATCAAACCTTATTTTTGCGTTTACTGGATTTTTATTATGTACTGGTACACCCCCCCCCCCCCAGAAAATGCAGTAAAAAGAAGTTTTAAAATCTTTACAAAGATGGTAAGTTTTTTAAGATGAAATTAAATTAAATATTTGAATGGTTAAGTATGATAATTTATTAGTAGAAATATGTTTTATAAAATAATAACTACACTGTTAAAATAATGCAACTTTGCTGCAAGAAATTCACTGTAATTACAGAAAAATACGTTTTGTCAACGTAATTTTTCCGTAATTTACGACTATCTTCTCAAGTTACAGAGAAATTCTGGCAGCAAAGTTGCATTTTTTTTTTTTTTTTTTTTTTTTTTTTAAACAATGTAGATTAATAAAAAAAAGACTCAAATTTTAATTTTACGATGGAATTATTTGTCTCTAGTTTTTTCGTCTGTGATAGATTCATGTTTAGTTATTTCGAAATGAAACAACTGTTCAATGCTTGTGTATCTTATACAGATCGTCTAAAATATTCTTATAATTGAAAACCAGTATTTCTTGGCGTTTTATTGCAGCAAGGAAAGTGTGTTTTAAACACACAAAATAAGGATAACAACTACCTGGGTAAGTGTGTGTGTGGGGGGGGGGGGGGAGGAGTTAAATTCAACCATTATATTAAGAGATGTCCGAAGGAGAATCCGAACTAATTTTTACAAAAGCGAAAACTGACCAGACAAGGATTTATTTTATTTGAACGTGGCCTCTTCAACTTAAAGTGTCAACATGTTACCAATAGGGGGCACTGCTATACTATTTATGACGAATATTAGAACTGATTTATAGATTCTGTTACATAGAAAGGAAGGGGGCTGCGAATAAAATTTCTAATATACACATTTCTGTGACTAACAGACTGTGTATTGATATGAATTAGATTTTTTATGATACAGAAGAAAGTTTTATGGTAACTACAGCATGATAATAAAATAAAATAATTAGAATCATAAAAATAGGTTATGGAAAAACAGTATTTTGTGCGAAAGCCTATTCTTAACAGCAGAAAAAAAAAAAAAAAAAAAAATGGGGAATACGTATTGAAAATTTTATACGATTATTTTAAATTACATATAGTTAATTTTTAACAACAAAACACAAAGTAAATCTAGGGCAGGATTGTATCAATATTTTTAATCAGCATTAATATATACATAAATATATATTGCAAAAGTGTATTGTTACATTCACAGTAAGGTAAAGAAGTGGGGAAACTGTAATCTCGTAATAATGTTTACCCTTAGGAAATCGAATAAAATATAAATTAGTAATAGATTTAGAAACTTGAAAATTTGTTTACATTTCCACCTTCCGACAAAGTGCTGATATCAAAATTCAAAGTTTTGCCATTGCAATACCGGAGAAGAAAACTTCACAGCTTTTGGTGAGGAAGGTAGGTTTTATACGTATATTTTGAATATAACTTTAGATTTGTTCTATTTCTTAATCTTTTTAGGTTTGTCACTTGTGGTTATATTTACCCCAAAAATTTCAAATGCCAGGGAGTGTAACCGGAGTATTTACGCCAGTCCCAAGCAGGTCAACTGCATCACCTATATTTTTTTTTAATTTGCTTTTTCAATTCTGTCTTTTAATTTTGAATGAAACCTAATATCATAGCCTTTTTATTTTATTTATTTATTTTTTAAAGGTTTTGCTAGGATATTATAAAGTTTAGGATGTGAGGAGGCGTACGAAGTTTGTAACTCTGTAACGGATTGAGATATTTAAAAAAATTCAAAAAGTCCCAGATTCATGAAAGTTTTCACTGTCTGGACACTTGCCTTATAAGGGTATAATAGGCCTAAGTCCTACTTAGTAACTGGAACTACGAAAGACAAAATATACATCGTTTTTCTCTTTACATTATTCATAGTTATATTATGAAAAGCTCATATTTTTTAAAAGGCTTAGGTGCAAAGGCTTTTTGGCTAAAAAATTTCAGTAGTTTAAATGTGGCAACCGACCAAAATGAGATCAAATTTAAATTATGCCAAAACGCTGTTATATTTACTATATAAAAACTTATATAACTTAACTATATAACTTAACTATATAAAAATAAATTTAGACAGGAACAAAAATATATTTTATGACCAAAAAAAAAAAAAAAAAAAAAAGTTATACTTTGCGAAATAACATGTTGTATAATCAATGCTAATTACATTTATTCATTTTTTTTCTCTAACACAAACATTACATCTTTTGATTAAAAATTACATGTTAATCCTCCAATTTATAAGGATTTACGTCAAATAATTTAAAAAGAAAAAATAAGCCACATGTTTTAAGAAAATATTTCCTTTTCTAATGTTAAAAAAGAATACAATTTTTATGCGTAACACACGAGAGAATAAAAATAAACCTTTGGAGATTTCTAGAAAAGGCAGAATGTTTTAAACCAACTTTTAATACTTTTTATTTCAGTAGAAAGATTATATATCTCCCTGTCACATATCCTGCGATGAAAATAACTCTCGAAATCTTTAAATTATCCAATTTCGGCTTTGCTGTGATATTTATCACAATGGTGGGCTATATAAAAAGTTATATCAATTGCACAGGAAGTGTGGCATGCATATTTATAACGGACAGTGACATATTATAGCGTAATTTTTAAGACAGTTTGTGAATTAATTTTATTTATATAAAAAGAAAATTTTACACATTTCAGTAACTCGATTTCAGCTGTTTTCATATTATTCCCGAAAGCTCAGTAATATCTTTCTGTAAACAATGAGAAAGTTTTTGCTGTCAGCACATTTTTCTATACCTCGGCAGGGATAATAAAATTCATCTGGCTGATTTGAAATTTAATACAAATATATTAAATTTCAATGAATTAGCTGTATAATTTTCGGTGATCATACATTATACGTATTGTGCACTCAGTGTTGACTCTAGGCTAATTTGGCAGGGTGCTCCACCCAGCGGCCCTTCTAAACCTATTGTAGCCTCCTGCAGCCCTTGTTCAACCTATTTTAGCACCCAGTAGCCCTTTTAAAAACATTTTAGTACTAAGTGCCTTTTCCTAACATTTAAATACTCAGAGGCCTTTAGATAATTTTCTTCCTGACATGTAACTATCTAGCAATAGTTTTACAGCACTCCTCGAAGAACAAATGCATATAGTTTATATATATATATTCACGTAAAATTAGTAATTTACTTTTGTTACGTACAAAAATCATTACATAGAAGACCACAAAATATGCAAATAATGCTCTTTTGGAAAACAGGTTCCTTTTTTATTGAATTTCCCCCGGTGGCCCTTCTATTCTAGAGTCAGCACTAGCACTAGAACGTATAAAATAATTTCGATACATTTCGTTCTATAGGAGACATTCCTTTTAAGTGCATTTTAATTACGTTAACCCGTTAACACCCGAATTAATTTTGCAAAATATTATTTATTATTAGCTGATTATTTCACTTCGAAATTAATAGACAACTGACAGTAAAATATATTAACTTAAACAATTCTTCTGATAGTTTTAAGTTTACAGCCTATCCTTATTTATTGACGTTTAGTGTTCTAGCGAGAAAACTTCGAGATAGAAAAACTTTGAGATAACACATTAATTTCCTATTATATGTTGACAAAGATCTCGAAAGTAAAGTATTATAATATATATTATTATTACTCAACTTGATTTAAGTTAGTATACCTGCGCAAAAAGCAAAGATATGTGCGACGAATGAAAAATCATAAAATGACTATACAAATTATGAAATAATAATTAATAGTAGGCACATAAACTTTCAGGGATCATTTAGAGTGACGCTATAAACTGTCACTAAAAAGCAGAAATCATTCCAAGAAACCATAAAAAATATACGTGTCATCTTATTAGCTGTCCTCAAATGAGGACACTGGGCGCTAACGGGTTAAACTAAATTCACCGTAATGAAATTAACATACATTATTACGATACTTTAAAAAAAATAATCTGTAGAAAACGTTAGGTATAGAACAAGGACACACACACACACAAAAAAAAAGCCTATATTTTATGAATTATGTAAGGTGAATAGTGGATTTGTATTTTCGGTAGCGTTATTCTCTCATTGAGTAAATAAAGCTGATATCAAATATATATATATATATGTGTGTGTGTGTGTGTGTCTTCTATATAAAGTACGCCCTCTATATTCCGGCACTTCCCTTCGCCGGGGCTGCCAGTAATCTAGTATTTTTATACAGGCAGCTACCAAGCGAATAGACTATTGATTCAAAACAATACAATAGTACATAATAAGTTTAATTGTTTCTTTATTGTGGTTTCAGTTTATATTAATACTTTAGTTGGGCGTATGTACTAATATAGTGTATAATACAGTATTTTATAATAAATGTATAAAATAAAACATAATGCGCCATTATTAGTGAATGCGCCAATTAGTTAAAATGCGCCATTATTAGTGAATTACAGTAATCCGGCAGTGATTTGGTCCGATATTCTGACGGATCACCGGGAAACCAATGTATATGATATTCATGTTCGGATATATACAGAAATATCTTATCATTATTAAAAAAGTTAATCATGTAGTATAAATATATATTAAATATAGAATTTTAAAAATCGCTCAATAATGAGTACTTCAAATGGGGCGTTGAGGCTTCTGAACTGTAGATACACGTTATTTATAAGAAATTGCATTTTTCTTAGTTCTTTTTCTTGACTTTATGCACTAAGCAGAAAATTAGCGTGCGAACAAGTAATTTAAAGTTAACGATGGTTGTCTGATTTGATTTTTATCGACAAAAAGAATCTCTCCTAAAATAGAAACCTTAACTGGTCTTTGTTTTCGATTTCTAAAGCAAAATACGTATAAATAAATGGCGTGTAAAAAATTCGATTAGTAGAGTTTGATTCAAATTTTTTATGGGAGACAAACACGAAACTCGGAAGAAAGAGATCGATAAACAGGGATGAAAAAACTATAAAAATTATTTTGGAACTGCTGTGATCATTGATAAATAATAAATATAATCTGCTGCATGTTTATTCTTATAATTGATTTTTGTAACAACATGACATTTTAAATATTGCTGGATAAAATATATACATAAATGGCAATTTAAATTTATGTTCCAGAACAATAAGATGACAGAAAAACAAACGTGGCATTGGTATTAAAAAATATAAAAATATTAGAATTTAATAATATAAATAAATAAATATATATATATAAGAAAATGTCATAAACTGTAAAAACCCGCAACGATTCTTTTGAATAGAAATAACTGAAAACACTTCGTCATCAGGCAAAAAAGGTAGACATGAGTGAAGCAAAAGTAAAATATAGTATTCAATTATTTTAATCCGAAACAACTGTTGCGTTTATTTATTTATTTATTATTATTATTAATTTATGGTATTTGTTTACAGAATGTTTATCCGTCATGGACGTGGCTGTAGTTAGGCATAGTCTAAACCTACAGTAGTTAACTCATGTGATTTTAATAGATTTAAATTCTCAAGTCCAAGAGTCAAAAAGCAGTAAACGGGTAGTGTGCACTTAGACTACGACACGTCATTCTACACTGTTAAAAATTTCAGTTCAAGGTTGAACCAAATGTTGGTACTACAGTAGCTTCAGTTTGCTAGGTTGAACCAAAACATGGTACATTTTTGCTGCCACCATGCGATGGTGAAACCTTCTACTATGATTTGGCGTTTCTTGTTTAAAAAAAGCACCAAATTATGGTAAAAAATTTCTCCGTCTTATGGATGTAGCTATTGAAGTACCAAGCCTTGGTTTAGTAAAGCACCAAATAATGGTAAAAGGTTTCACCATCGCATGGTGGCAGCAAAAATGTACCATGTTTTGGGTCAACCTAGGAGAAAATTTTTAACAGTGTATTTCTATAGATTATGGAACATAATATTATTCAACATTCATGATTGTCAACAGCATAAATCAAAAACTGAAGGGAAATAGTGGTATTCATTGAAATTTTTTGCACTCAAATTTTTATACTATATTTTTATTTTCTAGTTATAAAATCTAATCTGGGAAAAAATAAAATAAAAAAAGGTTTTATTGGAAAGACGTGCAAATTAAACACGCTGTTTACATTCGTATTTCCATTTTTATTATTATTGTTGTTGTTGTTGTAACTGAAACGAAATACTTAGACAGAAAGTTTTTCAATGGCAAAAACATAAATCTACAATAATCACATATATTCTAATTTTTGGTCTTAATCTATTGCAAAATTTCTGTAAGTTGACCAAACTGGAAGAAATATATCTACTTATTGTTCTGATATGATAACTATAGAATTGGACATTTTCCCGAGACCAATTACTTAAATTGATAGATTTCAACAATTCTTTCTAATGTCTTTTTTCTTCCGGTTTTTTAATTCCTTTATTACAATTTCAAAATAAATTTATAATGTCCCTGGCATCATTCAAACGCGTTGAATGAAGTTGAATGAATGGCGTTAAAATACAGAAGAGAGGTGAATAGCGTTTAAGAAAGTTAAATGACTCTATGAAATAATTACTTGAAGCGATGGACTTTCAACAATTACGACGAATTTCCTACGAGAAGTGCTTTTGAGATTGGTAGCTTTATGCCGGCTGTGTAATAAATTTACCATCGCATCTTGCATCAGACAAAAACTTTACTTTTCTGATGAAATAACTACAAAAGAAATGTCAATGAAACTATTCTGAGAGTTAAATGACTCTTGACAATAATTACTGCGAGTGATAAAGTCTTCAATTACGGTTCATTTGACACGGAACCATAAGAGATTAATTACTGACTCTTGTTAAATTATTGCAACTTGAAGACATAAAAAAAAAAAAAAAAAAAAAAAGAAAAAAAAAAGAACCTTGGTGGTTAACAGTATTTTGTAAGGCAGTCAATACTTTTCAATCAAATATGCCCCCACAGATAAATGAGAGGTGGGTATCCCAGAAGTCTCTTTGATATTATCTGTATGCATCATTATTCACCTACCATGTTTTATTTGATCAAAAATTGTTTGGTTAAGAGGCCTCTCTACCTATCGTCCCCAGAAACCAGAGCCAATGTTATTCTATGGAGAATTTCGCCCCGTTATAACTTATTAACTAACACATATTTTTAAATTCCGTTTTCACATTCAGAAACTTCACAACTATTAAACAATTTATCACTTTTTAAAAATAATTTGTTTAATTTTTAATGTTTCATTTTGAGGTTGTAAAATACGAATTTTCACAATGTGAAATTTTTCATTTTTGAGCTTAAAAATGAAATCTCAAAAATTAAAAAAATGAATTTTTAGAAAGCGATAAATTGTTTAATAGTTGTTAAATTTCGGAAAGTGAAAACGGAATTTCAAAATATGTATTAGTTAATGAATTATAACGGGGCAAAATTTCCCATAGAATAACATTGGCTTCGGCTTTCGGAGACGATAGGCAGAAAGGCCCCTTAAGTACTTTTATACTCTACTTACACATAAAGTAAATAACATCGATATATTTTACTTATGAATATGGAAATGTAGTTGTTCTTATTGGTAAAAATAATATTACATAATCAAAAAGGGGGAGGAGTGTTCGCGGTGTCGTTCTACGGTTATTTTTTGCTCATTAATGTTCATTAGACTGAAAATTGCGACTTGAAGTTGATTCCGAAACATTATGAACGTCCATGCCCTAACGGACATTCGAACCCGGCACCTGCGAACTAAAGGACAGAGCGCTAGCCATTAGGCTACCAGACGGGTCTGTATCAGAAAGGAAAGTATCAGGCTTTATACGGAATAGAATCTAACAAAATGAAGAAAGAAAGACCGAAATAATTCTTTGCGAAAATAAAATAGATTTTATTTGGTGCAGGTACATAAAACTATCTTTATTGAATATGGGCAACTATAATCTCGTACCATTGAAGAAATAAATTTTACAATCCAATGCATAAAACAAGCAATTTTATTGAAATAATAATTTCCATGCATAATACTTTTGGTATCTTTAGAAAATTAACAGTAATAATTTGTAAATATCTGAAAAATAAACTTTTCACTTAATTGAAAAATAAATAAATAAATAAATTATAAAAATATATATATATATATATATATATATATATATATATATATATATATATATATACATTTTTAAAATAAATCTATATATATTTCTCAGTTAATCCTCAATTCAAATTCATTTATAACAAAGTCTTAATTGGGTAGATAAAAAAAAAAAAAAAAAAAAAAAAAAAAAGAGTATATACTTCATTAAAAATATAAACAGACGAAGGGAATGCAAGTAGATTTCAAGAAGACAAATAAAAGTAATTAAGTTTAATTATTTTGTTTAAACGATTGTCCCACTATCACAAAATAAGCTCATTACTATTATTGCAAACAAATATTCAAAGTAGGAATATTTTTTCTACTTTAAACAAATTCTGAACGAAACAATTAATTATTTCTAATAAAATTTAAAAATGGAATAAAGCAGAAATAACGCAATTATTTTTTGAAATGGTGAATTTCTTTCTTAATTCATTTGCATACTTTAAATGGGGGGGGAAAAATGAAAATAAAACATAGGTAGAAAAATATTATTGTTGTTGTTATTATTATTAGAATTAATCTGCTATATTCATCTAATTATGTGCAAGCTGAAATTTATATCATACATAAAACGTCAATGATGAATAGTAAGAATGTAGAAAAACATGCAACAATTATTTCACTTCGAAATTATAAAAAGAACCCTTCCTTACGGGGGGGGGGGGGGGGGGGGGGGGAGAATAAAATTAGAAATTCTAATTTCTAAACTTTCAATAAATTATTTATTTTAATTTATAATTGTTGCCAAGAAAATTAAACTTTAAATTTTGCATCTACTTTTTAAGATAGGACGCGATCTTGTTTTATAGAAAAATTAAAAAATTAAATCCATTTTTTTACTTATTTTTATTTCATATTGCTCGCGCACTTCTTATTTCCTAATTCAAAATTATTAAAAAAAAAAAAACTTTTTCGATATCGCTTGTAACGATACTGATTATTACTAATTTTCTTTTCTTTTTCTTTCAATAATAATAATAATAATTAAAAAAAAAAAAAAAAAAAGATTTTGATGAAATTCTGGCAAAAGCAGAATTTAGTTTAGGACGGAGGACTATTAGTTTTTTTTTTTTTTAATTATAACATCGCTTTCAAATTATTCAATTATATTTTCGATAAATTTTAGATTTCGACAAATGTCCATATCGAAAACGACAACGCAAAAATCCCAGATTGAGACTAATAGGCCCTCAGTCCTAAAAAAAACAAACAAAAAAAAAAAAAAACACGAGTCCAGCCTAAACGGGTTAAAAACACCAAGCAATATACAAAAAGAAAAGAGAGAGAGGAAAATAAAAAAAAATAGATTCTTAAAAAATTCTTGTGTGAACACTGCTTAAAATAAAAGTTAAAAGATCAATGAATTGAAAGTATATCGAAAGAAAATGTTAAAAAAGAAAAAGAAAGGAAGGGGGAGAGAGTAAGAGGTTTAAATGCGCAATTTCGTGTTATCAGATATGAAAGGCGTTGAAAAAAGAACCTCAACAATATTTTTTGAGATATTTTTTAAGATGCAAAAAGCTTTATAAAATCAAGGTGACAGAAAGATTAGCATGTAAGAGGGAGAGTAAAAACAATGGCCACAACACAAGCAACGGGAAGCAATACAAATACAGCAATTATTTGCATAAAATTTTGTAAATAAATAGAAAAAATATAACTGCTTTCTCAAACTTCCTACTGACAGTTAAAAAAAAAAAAAGCACTTTCTTTATTTTAATTAATTAATTAATTAATTTTATTATGTATTTTATTTTATAAACTATTTTTCGTGCAGATCGACACCTGGTTATACACGCTAAATTTCAAACCGTGCACAAAAACTCTCTTGGGGAAAAAAAACAAAAACAAAAAAAAAAAAAAAAAACAATATTTTTGAAATCATAATCGAAAAGAAAATAAGATAATTATAAATGGAGAAAAATGAAAAGTGGTCAACAAATTAAAGAGAAACCACGGTATTATACAATATTTATGCAATAATGTATAAAAGCATTTTAAATAATTTATTATTTTAATGCACAAATATTTCGCTCTCTGAAAATAATATTACTTATTATCAAAAACAGATATTTCTTTACCAATTTTTATAGATAATAAATCTATAAAAATTTAATGTGAAAAGACTATTAAAAAAAAGACAAAAAAAAAAAAAAAAAAAAAAAAAAAAAAGAAAGAAAAGAAAAGAAAAGAAAAGAAAGGAAGAAAAAGAAAATCATGCAAGAAATCAGTACCAACTTTTTTGTTTTCGATTTAAATCTTCAATGGAAATAATTTAAAATTAATTTGAATTTAATCTAATGGAGAAAGGAAAGTAAAATAATAATATAATAATAATAATAATAATAATAATGAAAAGCTAAAGCCTTTTTAAGATGACAAGTACAAGTAATTAACTTTAATTACTTTATTTAAATGATTGCTGTAATATCATAAATAAGCTCGTTATTGTCACAAAGAAAATATCCACTGGAACAAAAGATTTACAAATTTTAAAACGGAACAAGTAATTATCCAGCATGAGGCTAGGCGAAGAAATAAATTGGAAATAACACAATTATTATTCTTTTTTGTATTGTTACATGTGAGAAAATTTTTATTGCATTCCTTTGCAAATAAATAGAAACTAGAAATGGAATTTTAAAAAAAGAGAAAGAATTAATGAATATTTCTGAATTTAAAATTACTTTTCGGATATAATTGCATTTTTTTTTCTCTTTTTTCTTCTTTTTACACTTGTATTGACAAAAATCTCATCAATATTGCATTGCCAGTCTGAAAGTTTTGGAATCATAGTTTATAACTCAAGCTGATGTTTATTTATTGAGCTAGTAATATCCCAATGTCAATGGTTTGTTATTTTTAAATCATCCTATTACATTATTTTGGTATTTTAGTTTTAAGAAATAGCTTGATTGGCGTTTAAATTGTTGCAATAAGGAAATTGCTATTGTAATGGCCGAGGCTTCACAATATTTAGGGCTACTTATTGGACCGGACGGGACCTCCAAAGTCTGTAACGATTCATGATGAACCTACGCAAAATTTCTATTCGCTAACAAACAGCATTTAAATCTTCCGAATTCAATTATCTTAATTATTAGGCTTGTGATATTCTCAAGCCAATAATTTATGCTTTTCAAATCATCATAGACATTATTTTGATATTTAATTTTTAAAAGCTAATATCATTTTTAATATTCATTCAGTTAAGTCAAGAATTAGCGGTTGAGTCTGCGGTATCCGACTAATTAAATCATTAGTAAAACGAGATATTTTCATGATAATAACACTGCTCGGCATGAAAATTGCCTCTGACACCATTTCAGCACATTCTTATGTAAAATGACCTTCTGAATCCGAATGTATATGACGCCCACGTTGCTCTATCACTCACCGTTTTTTTAGGAATGTCCCCCCCCCCCCTCCCATTTTGTCCATTTTCCCGTGATTTTACGGCTATAAATTTGAATTTTAGGATGGGGGAGGATTATTTTAACCGTTAAATATCTTCTGATGGGATACAGAGTTGGAAAATTCTAAAACATAGACATATACGACAAGGGATTTTTTTTTTTTTTTTTTTTTTTTGGGAGGGGGGGGGGATTTGCCACCGAAATTATGCATTACATATCTTATATTTTTTTTTATCAGTTATTTATGTTACTTTTTAAAACTTTGTACTTTTTGGTTTTTAGGTGATAAATTAATTATTTTTCATTCTTCAAATCAAATTCATGGTCATAAAATTATCGAAGAGGGAAAGAAATTGTGGGAGGGGTTGGTGTATCTAGAAAACGGTGAGTGAGTGGGCAAAATGGGAATCATATTCGGATTCAGAAGGTCATTTTACATACGATTCAGCAAAAATGGTATCAGATCTCGATTTTTTTTTTCAGAGTAATGCAATTTATTCTCTTCAAATCATCTCACACATTATTTTGTTATTTAGTTAGGACTAATAATAATGATTTTAATGCTCATTTAATTATGCTATTAACAGGCTTTGAATTTGACATAATTAAAAAACTATATATGCTAATTATCGTCAATTATTATTACATAAAATACGGATCCTAAAGCAATAACAACGACAAAAATTTAGCATCGATATCATGACATTCCTCATATGCAACATACATAATCAGTCATCAACTTACAATTCACACTTTTTTTTTTTTTTTTTTTTTTTTTTTTTAAATTCTAGCACTCCTGCAATTCCATGTAATGCTTTTCATCTTTATATATACGTCAATCTTTTCTCCCTACATAGTGTAAGGAATGCTGAAGTTCTAATTCAGATATTCTATAGTCAAATCTAGACAATTATAAATCTAAAAAATTATAAAGTTTTAAAAAAAGTGATGCAAATTTGTTCTTTCGGGAAATCTTATTTTTATTTCAGTTGATAGTTGTGAAAAGCATATTATGTGGTTAAAAAAAAAAAAAAAAAAAAAAAAAGAAAGAAAAAAACACACATATATATATATAGGAGAAATCCATGTAATATGGACCCCCTAAGCAAGAATGCTCATAATATTAAAATTATTAAAATAAATATATTTAATTTGTTGGCTGCTCATTACAATTGTATAGTTGCATGGTTCAAGCTTAGTAAAGCACTCTGGGAAGTATTAATAATTGAAGGAAATAATTATTTTATTTATGTGTCGGTGGTCCATATTACACATACGTTAGTGTAATATGGACCAATTGGTGCACAGCGGTCCTTCACGAAGTAGTCCTTCCCGAACAGTTGACACACTTGGAATTGTGAAACAAAGTGTCCAGCATGTTCCCTCATACACTTGTTCATCTCTTGGGAATAGTAGAAATGGACGAAAAAAAGAGAGGTCCAAAGGTTATATTCAATGGGTAATATGCGAAGCAAGTGATAGCTTGATTATCTCTGCTTCTCTGGCCTGTTCTACAGCCTCCGACATATGTACGCCGATCATTAACAAAACCTCTCTGTTTTTATCAAGGACCAATAGTCCATATTACACAACAGAGCATGGTTCATATTACACGCATTAACAGAGCAATTTTGTTTCCAATCATATATGCAAATCATCAATATCATCTATGCAAATTGGCGGCCATGAAACAAATGTCTAGATTGTTCAGAAAATAAGTACATTTGCTATTATTAACGCGAATTCATTTTAACATACTTGTTACTTCAATGATCATATAAACTGAATACTAAATTTCATAATCGTCCAAATACAGGTACGCATGTACAAGTCACTTCTTGCTTTGTATAATAATAATATTCACTAAAGGCAATGAGATGGTTTGACCATCTAGTGTTGAACACATAAACTTCCTCATGGTCCGTATTACACGATGGTCCATCATATTACACGGTTCTCCCCTATATTGTCAAGAAATAGTTTTATCATATATCTAAACTTGTATTTAAAAAAAATATAATAATAATCATACCAGGAGAAAAAAAAAAAAAAAAAAAAAAAAAAAAGGCAAGTTCGTTTTAATCGTAGTGTGCTCAATACTTTTATTATGGTACATATTTTCTTCCCACCTTTTTTTAAACCTTCAATTCAGTAAAATCTTTCTTAAATTAAAGTTTCTATTCTGCAATATAAATTAATATTTTAGACATAGCAAATATTCTGGCTACGAAAACAAAATTAATCATTTAGCATTGGAAATCAACGTGAAGAAAATATTTTTTATGATGAGTCAATAACCTTTCATTCGATCAAAATCTTTAATTGAAATCAGTTTGCAATTAATACTGCATAAATCTAAAAGCGGAAAAAAAAAAAAAAAAGGAAAAGGAAAACAAATAAAATACTAAATGGAAAACGTAAACAAATCGATATACACTCACGTATTTTCAAGAAGACAAATGCGGGTAATTAAGTTTAATTACTTTGCTTAAATGACTGTCTCACTGTCATAAATAAGCTCTTAACTGTAACAAACAAAATCTTCAAAGAGGCAAGAACTTGCTAATTTTCAAACGAGGCAAGTAATTATCGAGCACGAATTTCTGAAATGAAATAATTTAGAAGTAAAAAAAAAATTGTTTTTCGGATTGCTCTGTAAGAAATTTTCTCCAAATGAAATTTTAGTTAATAAATAGAAGTATGCACAAAAGTGAGTGAAACCAGGATAACAATATATTCTAAAATAAAAATTTGTTTTTGGGGATTTTTTCGAATTTATATAAATTTGCGTAGTAAAACTATTAAGAAATGTAATAAATATTATTTTGGTTCAAATATAGTAGCTGGCATTGCAAATAATACATTACAAATACATATGCTGGTATCGTACTGGTATCAGTTTTTTTTTTTTAAGGACACTTTTTGAGATAATAATTTACGTTATTTTTGCTATCACTATTTTCATACGGAAATATTTATCTTATTTTTGTGGTATTGTATCGTGATTAAATAGGACAGGGATTATTGCATAAAAAATAGTGGTAGCAAAAAGGTGAAATTTTCCCATCCCTGACAGTGTCCTGAAAGAAGAACGGGGAGTACACCCCCTAGCATTATAAATAAATGTTTTTTTTTTTTTTTTGGTCGATTGTAGTTAATAATTAAATAACAGACAACAATTACAAAATAGATATAATAGTTAAATAAAATAAATACCTAAAATAAATTTAGAAAACTAGACAACATAATGAGTAACAAAAATTAAACGCAAGTATGGTATATTGTAGTTTGGGTAGCGTTGAGCGTACCTTTTCCAATGAAGCTCGCAGAATAAACATTTTATAATTCTTCGAAATGTAAATTTTTAAATAAATACCCCTCAAATGCTATGCAAAGTAAGTATTAAATATACTTAAATAAATAAATATATATATGACAATAATAAAACAAATATAAAGAAAGAATAATATAACATTACAATCCTGGAATTCGTACACTATTTCTTCACTTTTAAACACACACACACACACATATATATATTAAATTCAAAATTACATTGTATATGGAATTATATTCTTTCAACGTTATGTGGCATTGTCACATTATACTTGCCAACCATTTCATTCATAACCGTACAATTGTTAACACCCCTTATCTCACCTCACACCACTTTATTTTTAGAGTAATTCTCTCCAAATATTGTTACCATTAAATAAGAATAAAATTTCTCTAAAAAATGACTGGTGTGAAAAAAAGGCGGATACTAAAAATTGTACGGTTCATAATGAGATAGTTGGCAAGGATGCCACATTCATAGTAGCAGAGTAATTTTAGGTAGGTTGGTTGGTTGACTACATTTAACGTCGCTTTAGTTCTGCGCAATGGATAATTGAGTAATTTTAGGAATGCAGGTCACATGTGTACTTCATTTTATTATTTAAAAAAGTCTTAATTTATTTTTCTGTGTCATTTGTTTGGAAAGTGTTTTCTTTCTTCATTACATATCTCGGAATTTTGCAGTATCTTAATAACATGTTCAGGGAAGTTTTCTTCAAACTGCAATCCATGTCAAATTATTCCAAAAGCTTTTTATATAGCAGCATGCGAAGTTTATATATTTCAGCACCATTATTGTTTTAATTCCTATCTTCATCGCATTCTTTTATAGAATTTTATTATTATTATTATTATTATTATTATTATTATTATTATTATTTTAATTTTAACTCTAATTCGATTCAGTTAATATTTCCGAAGTCTCAATTTCAAAATAGTTTTTGAAAAATCCACTTCCAGTTTATCGGGATGTAGAAAAAAAAAAGTTGAATAGAGAATGCACTTCGCTATTTAAAATAATTTTACAGGGAAATTATTAAATAATCTTACTTCATAGCAAGGAGAAATTCGCAAAGTAAAGGTACCTTAAATAGAGGCCGGACTGAAGTAAAAAATAAATAAATAAATAAATAAATAATAATAATAATTCCACTATCATATTTTACATTGAGGACTAAACAACAATAATTTCATATTGAGGAATAATTTAAAAACAGATACAATGTTTGGTGCAAAAGAGACTAAGAAAAATAATCAACGTTATAATCACTGAAATCTTATAAGCGAGTATTATATTACATTTTACAGTTTCAGTATTGTTCACCTTACAAAAAACAGCAAAACAGTCAAAATAAATCTCAGAGTAAACTTCATTGTACTATTTCGTACTCAAGACCTGGTGCGCTCAACGTCAGCAAAGTTTAGTATGCAATGCAATCACATATATTTTGCTGTTCATAATGTTACGTTGTGAGCTTTAGTTAACTATTACACAGTTGCCAACAGTTCTAATTTTTTAATCAGATTTATCACTGTTATTTTTTTTAAAGGAATGTGTCGCATATATTTTCGATGATTATATAAGATGAAAACAATTATCTAAAAAAAAAAAACACCTATCCAATTGCAACTGAATACGTACTTTTATGAATTACAGCAAATAAAAATATTTCTGTTCAAATCACAAAAGCACGTTATAAATAGTATTTCGAGTTAATTGTTAATATATTAATCATTAAAAGCAAACTTTTAAAATTTTTTGATAGTCACAGTTTACTCCCTTAATACTGAATATCGTATAACTGTGTCTTAATTAATTACAAACTTGGCTTCGACCATCTGTCCGGGTGTCCCCTTTTAATACATCGATTACAGAAGTTAACTCCGTTGCTTTCAACGGTAAGCTTTTTTTTTTTTTTTGTGTGTGTGTGTGTGTTTCCTTAAATAGAATAGTTCGTTCGTATAGTTCATTTGTGTAATGACCGGGTTTGAGTATGGCGATCTAAGTGACCATTTCGAAGTAGTAGTTCAAAGAATTTAGCGCATATGCTCCTCCAGGTTTACCTTTTCAAATAGCCTTTTGTTTATATAATAAATAGGCATCCTCTAAACATTTTTTGTATTATTTGATTTAAAAAAAATCAACTTAACCAAATCCATACAATGGAAAAAGTGTGTAATGTTAATAGGAGAGTGCCATTTTCTTTGTGTCACAAATCTTATCTCAGAGCACAAAAAGGCACTAATTTAACAAAATCAAATTTGCTAAACAATGAAGATTTTGGTGGCTTTTTAAAAATAATTTTTATCATTTTACGGTCTTTAAAATCTATACAAAGCCACGTTTAACGAACTCCAAACTTTAGAGATAATCCTTCTTATAAATTTTTTTAATCCTTAATTAATGCTTCATAAAGCTCTAGAACTTTTCTTTAATTAAATTCATCTGCGACAGGCATATTTTATACTTCATATTTTGATCCTGCGCCATTTCAGAAACCAATTAAATATTTAATTATTAAAAGTTAATTAACCAAACTTGAGCAAAAGGCTTTCACACCTTTTATTCATTATAACACCTGAAGATATTTAGGTATTGATTAAAATCGTAATTTAGGAAAATAATTACTCAACCTGAGCAGTTATCAAACTCATTTAAAAGGCGGGATCAAATAGAGGAATTAAACTTTGAATAAAAATCATAAAATCGAGATCGAAGTGTGAGGGCTGAGGATTATTCCTAAAATAAATGACGGCCATTATATTCACATGGCTTTATTCAGATTATGGGCACTAATTTCTCTCAGCAGTTGATGAGGTTTACTCGAGAATCACCAGGCTGCTCACGAAATAAGCAATCAAGTTTCATTCTACAATTTACAATTAAAGCAAATGACTTAAGCTAATAAAAGTAAATTGAATATTAACAGCATATGTACTAGTATGTGTGCTTTATAAACTTGTAAACGGAAGGAAAACTTTGAAGGAAAATGCAACTTTTAAGTATAAATTAATGAAATATCAGGAAGGAAGCCATGTAATATTATATATATATATAAATGATACTTTAATCTAAAAAATTTCTAAAATTATTCTCAAAATTATATAACATTATTTTTAGCAATTTTTTTCTCTTTTTTAAAATGTTAATTACAGAAAGGTACATTTTCAGATGTGTAAATTCAATCAAGACTATTAGCATATTGGCGAAAATTGCACATATATGTTCTTTTTGTAACCTATTAAAATTTATATTTTATTTATATCTTTGTATTTTTTACCTATCTTTAAATTGTTAGTATTAATGGATACGGCGATAGAGCTTAAATCAACCGACGTGGTTGATTGTCTTTTTGATACTATGATAAATTTTTGTTACGCAATGGCCAAATATATCGATCTTTTACTTTAACCCGTTAGCGCCCAGTGTCTTCATTTGAGGACAGCTAATAAAGTGGCACGTATACTTTTTGTGGTTTCTTGGAATGATTTCCGCTTTTTAGTGACAGTTTATAGCGTCACTCTAAATGATCCCTGAAAGTTTATGTGCCTACTATTAATTATTATTTCATAATTTGGATTGTTATTTTATGATTTTTCATTCGTCGTGCATATCTTTGCTTTTTGCGCAGGTATACTGACTTAAATCAAGTTGAATAATAATATCTATTATAATACTTTACTTTCCAGATCTTTGTCAACATATAATAGAAAATTAATGGGTTATCTGAAAGATTTTCTATCTCGAAGTTTTCTCGCTAGAACACTAAACGTCATTAAATGAGGATAGGCTTTAAATTTAAAACTATCAGAAGAATTGTTTAATGTTATAATATTTTACTGTCAGTTGTCTATATTAATTTAGAAGTGAAATAATCAGCTAATACTATTTTGAAAAATTAATTGGGGCATTAACGGGTTAAGGTGAGTCAACACACAGCATACGAACATCGAATATATTCAAACTACATTGTGGTTCGAAATATATTCGAATCCCATTCCAAATCATTAATTAAAAGCGTCTCTTAACCGGCATTATTGAATCATTATGAATTTACATGATGCCTTAAAGGTAAGTTTTTAATTTAATGATACATTTTTATTTAGAAAACTGCTTGTTTACCACTATATTCATAATCTTAATTACAAGATAACTAATGAAACACAAAACGAATGGATAACTTAAGAAATTATGTGATAAAGTTAAAAGCGTCGAGCATAGTCATTTTTTACAAAATAAATGATAACTAAAGAAGTAACAATTCAAATAATTTAACAAAATAAATGGATAACTAAAGAAATTATTAGTAAAAGTCAAAAGTGTCGAGCATACCCATATTTCACAAAATAGATCAATTAAATAAAGGTCACAAGCATGCGCCAATTAAGGACTACAAAATTTGAAATATATCTAATGACACTGAAATCCAGAAAACTCGTTATTTATTTATATAACACTTGCTCAACAAGAATAACAACTAAGAAAATGCATTTTTAGCAGTGTTTCTCATTTTATTCATTATTATTTTTATACACGCGTTCAAATCATAATTGATGGCGAAAATATGCTCTGCTAAATATATTAAAGGCACAGCAAAACTTAATAAACACAAAATGATAGCAAAACTGAATAAACGTAAAATGAACATGTAGCATAATATACGTCTCTTCAAAGCAATTAAGAAATGCAGAAAGAGTCAAGGACAGCAGTTTTCCAGAAAATAAATCAGTTAACAGTATATCATTACCCAAGTTGATTATAATAATTAGAAAATATCAACTTATTAACAAAATTCTAACTTAGATGATAAATATAACATGAACTAAATAGTTCTCGGGAGAATACTAAATATACAAATGATGAGAAACTGATTTCCTAATTAAAAAATCTTACTCATAAATTAATTAGTCCAATTTTTTTTTTTCTTCCAAGAAACGAAACACTGATCGCAGTCAAAAGAAGACTAATGCTTGTACTTTGTATTAATTTTTACATAATTAGGGATAAGTGAAAGGCTTAGTAAAGCTAAATAAGTATGAAGCTTTACAACGAATTGTTTTATGTGCAGTTTAACGTAACATATGTAGAAATGAAATTATGTTAGTCATATAATTCATTCATTAGTTATGTCAAGTGGGTTTTAAATGAAGGTGTATTTTCGTTATTAATATATAAAGACAAAAGTTTGTACAAATGAAATAAACGTATTATTCTTAATGAAAATTGGGAAAGTAATAAATTCCTTGTCTATACATATATTTAAATCTAAGTGTACTGTTGTAGCTTTTCGTACACTGTTAAAAAACTGGTATGTTGTGGCCATCACAAAACCTTCTTCTATATTTTCAATACAAGTTCACGCAGTACAAATTATTTGTTATTTTTTTATCCATTATAAATGTAGACGATTTTCATATGCCCAACGGAAGAGCACTTTTACCGTGCAGACGATATCCTTTCCGTTCTCAGGAAAAAATGCAGTATAGCAGCGCCATCTTTCGGCAGATATGCACACAATTTAATTAGCATAATGTCTCATAATCGCCTTTTTATATATTAAGTTTTGTTCGATTATACGTTACAGAAGTGAGATATAGGCTTCCCTTAAATTTCGGAAATTGCTGTATAGCAGCGCCACCTGTTGTGCGACTGGCACTAAAAGTGGACATAAGCTAATTTATGTCAAGGTGCATCCACATATAAATTTATATGTAATTCTATGCAGTAGTTCTTGAGATATAATCTTCCCTGAAATTGCGGAAATCGATGCGTACAAGCGCCATTTGTTCGGCGAATGGCCCCAAAAGTTGATAGGAACTAACTTACGTCAAGGTTCATCTGCATATAAAATTATATACAATTTCGTGCAGTATTTCCTGAGATACAGTCCACAAAATTTTTGTCACACACAGACAGACAGAGAAGCAGATATTTTCTAAAAATGGTCGACTCGTAATCTGGAATACTCAAAACGTGTAAATCTATCGAAAACCCACAGTCGAAAAATTTTGAAAATCCAATACTTTCTTCTATTGAACATATAAGAAAGTAATAATAGCGCAGGTCGACATGTAAAATTTTGATTTTTATAATTTTGGCTGATCTTTATGTTTTTTGGTGTGGTGAAACCGAAAATGAAGCCAGTTTTTCTTAATCACGTATAGATTTTGCCAATACAGGGTGCCTGCCTCTACAATTTCTTCCATTACTCTTCCACCAATATAATTATATGGTAAGTTTTATAGTATGTTTCCATGATTAATTACTCATATATACCTATTGTTGTAATTGTGAAGCACTAGTGCGACTTAAAACAATATCAACGAACCAACCAACCTATTGTTATGATGGTATATGTAAGAAATTGTGTCGGTAAACACCCTGTATTGAAAAAAATCTACACGTGGTAGAGAAAAATGGGCTGAATTTTCGGTTTTAGCACATCAAAAAACATAAAGATCAGCTGCTGAAATCATCAAATGAAGTTTGTCAACTTCATTTTTGTAGGCCTGTGTAGTTTAACGCTTCAAAAAAAAAAAAAAAAAAAAAAAGTACCAATTAGATAAATTTAGCTGCAGCCAATATTTTAGTGCGAAATTTCATCACTTTCAACTAAAGCTGGTGGTGCTTTCAACTAAAATAACACTACTAAAATGGTGACACATTAAATTCCTAAAAATATTGGCTCCAGCTATATTGAAATGTTGGATTATATTTTTAACTGAGTAATATGCATATACTCTTCATATCTTGTTTACTTACACTGTTATAAATAAAATGGCAAGTTTCACCAGAAAAATTATTTGAGTTAACTGCAACCAATATTACAGTGATAAATTTCACCATTTAAATTGAGCTTATTATTAAAATGGGAAAAATTAGCATCAAAATATTGGTTGTATATAAATTAGAACCCCCCCCCCCCTCCTTTTTTTTTTTTTTTTATGAAACGTACCACTTTATTTTGTATTTAACAGTGTGGGGAAAATGCTATCTGAATAACTGTATCTCCCGTTAAAACGCAGTCGTTATCCATCTTCGAGAATACAAAGCAATGTATTACTGCCTAATTAATATTATTTATATTTGTGAGAAGAAAACTTGGAAAATTCAGCAAATCCACCAAAAAATAGCTTATAAAATTAAAAGGAAAAAAAAAAAAGTTTACTTTTGGAAAAATATGCTTGTTGTTTGCATTGAAAACATTTCCATAGTTTTTACTTAACAAACAGAAAAAAAAAAAAAAAAAAGATTTCATCAAAAACGAATAAGTAGTCATTTTCTGAATCCCTAAACTAGAAATATAGATTCCCGAGTTATGCGCATAAAATAAACAAATAACCTAGATAGACGAAATGATCCAGAATTTCTAGTCTATGCTTTTCTAGATGGTGAAACAATATTAAGAATATTACGAATCCTTTGTGCGAGAAATTCTCGCTTGGTTTTGTAGAATTGAGTCATAAACCAAAATCACAGTTACTAAAACTCGTCTCTTGTGTTCACATTTATCTGCAGAGATTTTTAAATAAGTTTGACCACAATAATATAGGAAAAATGCTGTAGAATTAATAAGGGTTTTCAGAACACACTAAGCAAAAGCAACTGGAATTTATAAGGATGACATGGAATTATTTTTACTAGAGCCCCGATTTAGTTTCTAGATGTCAGTGAGTCAGTCATATAATTTTTTTTTTTTTTTTTTCAATGTGGATTACTTTTTTTAATAGTGGTTTTCTAAAACAATTGGGGGGGGGGGGGGGAGTGTAGAATACTACGAGTGCTTTACTTGAGTTAACGGCCCTCTTCACTTACCGTCGCCGGAAGCCCGAGCCAATGTTATGCCATAGGGAAATTTTCTTTACAAATAACTTATTAACTAATACATATTTTTAAATTCTGTTTTCACATTCAGAAAATTCCCAACTGTTAAATTGACGGACCTTTTTTTAAAAATGTATTTGTTTAAGTTTTTAATATTTTATTTTTAAATTGCAAAATGAAAAAAAAATCACATATTGAAAATTCGCATTTTACAGCTTCAAAATAAAATATAAAAAAATTAAAAAAAAAAAAAAAAAAAAAAATACTTTTTTGAAAAAGGTCCGTCAATTTAACAGCTGAGAATTTTCAGAATGGGAAAACAGAATTTAAAAATATGTATTAGTTAATAAGTTATTTGTAAAGAAAATTTTCCGATAGAATAACATTAGCTTCGGCTTCCGGCGGCAGTGAGTGAAGCGGGCCCTAAGTCTAAGTAATACAGACAGCATAATTTGAAAGGAATCATTTCGCTATATTATTGTTGTCAATATCAGCTAAAACATAATTATCCCATCTTTGAATTCCAGTGTGATAGTCCTGTAAACAGTTTTTGATTTTCTAAACAATATACAAAACACGGGACATTTCAAATACAATCATTAGTTTTCGAATAAAAATCTATTGGACCATTTTTGATTTTAATGAAATTTGTTATATAATAAGCACAAGTCTTGTGAACTCAAAAACCATTTTGGAAATTGTCTGCGAAAATTTTTTACATTAGATAGAGCCTGTTCCTTGCATTCCACGCAGAAAAAAAGATAATTCATTTACAGAAAGCAGTAAAATTAATGTTTGAATTAACATACTAAAAATAGAGGAAATATCTAACTTCATAATAAACATCCATTCATATAGACTCAGTTTTGTCTATGCTAAGACTAAAGCGAATTTTTTTCATTTAAGCAGATTATATAATTCGTAAAAAATGATTTCAGGTACACAAAAAGAAAAATAATGACAAAACTTTACAAAATGACTTACTTCAAACAACGCTCTATTTAAATAAGCAATCACAAACGTAATGAAATCAAAGTATGAAATTAACTTGAACCAAAAACAGCTCAGGTTACTTACCTAAAAGAAAATGAAATTTATTTTAATACATATTCATAAAAAAGCAAAGGCAATCTCAAGAATACCTTTGAAATTTTTATATGAAAGCAATTTACACAAATTACTTTAAAATAATATTGTGATCATTTTGTCTTTAGTATTTAAATAAAGGTTCGTACATAAGCAAAACATTTTGAAAAATGGAAAATACATTTATAAAAATATTCATAACTTTTAAAAAGGTAATAGAGACTATTTGTTTTATTTTACCCCCCCCCCCTTAAAAAAAAAAAAAAAAAAGAAAGAAAGCACTTACAGGAAAATATTTTTTTACGGCGGGGAAAAAATCTTACAGTAAAAGAATTTTTACGGGAAAAAAAAAGTCTATGAAAAAGCTTGATTTCGCTACAATCTACTTTATAATTCATTAGTGTTTAAAAAGTTGATTGAATAAAAATTTTATTTAAAAAGAATAAATCTATTCTTTAAATTAATCGCAATTTAAATAAAGATTAGTCCATAAAATATAAAAACAAATACGAACACCTGATACTAAAGAAAATATAAAAACTTTTATCTGTATATAGATAGAATAAAAGATAAAGAAACGTTTCTTTCTTATTTTTTTTTTTTTTTTTTTTTTTTTTAGCATTCTGAAGCAAGGAAAAAACTTTACTTTTAATAATCAAAACTTTAAAATAAGATTAAGAGTAATTAAATTTTTCTCAAAAAAAAAAAAAAAAAGTTGTTTAAATCTAAGTACAACTTCATTAAAATTTAACAGTACTTTAAAAAAAAAAAGAAAGAAAAAGATTTTGGATAGTTTATAAAAAAAAAAAAAAAAAAGAATGTATTATTTAAATTAATATTAATGTAAATTAAAAATTAAAACAATAATATATCAAAAATAAATAATTACGACTCATATTTAAATCAATATAAAAACTTTCGCCTGTATATTTACATACAAGTGTGTGTGCATGTATATTTACATAACATAAAATTGTGAATTTTATTTATTTATTTATTTTTATTACAAGCATTTTGAAGCACAGTTTTTTTTTCTCCCTTATATATAATCATATCTTTAAAAAAAAGTTGAGAGTAATTATTATCATTATAGATATTACTTAACGAGAAAATTTCTTAATTTTTTTTTCCTTCCCTAAAAAAAAAAAAAAAAAAAAAAAAAAAAAAGACGATTCAATAAATAAATACTTATTTAAAACGAATGGAATTACACTATAGATTAATATTAATTTAAATTAAAAAATGGACAACAAAAATATAATCAAACTATAAGTAAGTACAACTTATATTAAAAACTGTATATTTTTAATTAAAAAAATCACTTCTACAATCTTTGATAAAAACTTATTATCATGGTTTTGTTTTATGTTTTTTGTACAATATATGTATAAATATATTGAAATACGCATATATGAAAAAAAACAAAATTTATTAATTAACGACATACAAAACAAACAAAACAATGAACTAGCTCAAAAAAAAAAAAAAAAAACTTAACGGAAAAACATGAACAGAAACAAAATTTATGAAAAAATAATAAACTTGAAAAAGGAACTTAAAAAAGGAAGGAAGGTGGCAGGCGGCAAGACATGTGTATATATATAAATATATATACACATATACACACACACAAATAGATAAATAACAGCAGTAGGAATGTTTTCAAAACGTTAAAGCACAGCGTAAAGCACGTTAGAGCATTTTGAAGCGCTGAAAAAGTTTCTAAAATTATTTATCTTATCTTTTAAAAAAGGTTGAAACAATTTTGCTTAATTCTGAGTACTTCTTAAAAATTCAATATCATTTATAAATACGATTGAATAAACGTTTTATTCAAAATTATTGAATTTATTCTACAAATTAAGATCAATTTAAATAAAAAAAAATTTAATGAGATGAAATCAAAATAAATAAATACGTCTGATATTAAAAAAAATGATATAGAGAACTTTAAACGGTATATATATATATATATATATTTTACAATTTTAAGGAGTCCCCCCCACCTTGTATCTTTTAATAATAATAAAAAAAAGAAATCAAACTGTGTTATATTGGTGATACCCCCCCCCCCCCCCCCCAATGTCAATGACAACCCAATGTCAAATTGTAATTTTTTTTTTTTTAATTGAAAATATTTTTGTTTAATTAAAAAAAAAAAAAAAAAAAAAAAAAAAATCTTAATAAAAGATTAAAATTAGTTACTTAAATCCAAACTAAGCCTTTCTTAATCTATTTACATTTAAAAAATCTTTAAAGCGTTTTTTTTTTCCCCCTTTGGTATGCTTCTATTATTTAAAAGATTACACATTTTAAATCTTAGAAATAAATAATAAAGATGAGTTTTTATTTATAGAACAAAGTTTTGTGAAGAGTTCTTCTTCATTAAGAAGAGTTTTCTGAAGGAGCCACTTTCTTAAAGTAGAATTTTGTAAAGAGCTTGGTGAGTGGGATTTTGTGAAGCGGCCTCTTGTGAACTGTGAAATAATAATAAAAATAACTCGAATATTGTGAATGGCCTCGATAGAGGATTCAATTTATGCCTTGATCAACCCCAGTCATATTATCCGAGTGTCTTCATACGAAGTAAAACAAAGCAACTGACTTTGATTTGATACTAACAAAACTTCGACAGTTTAGAATATATACCTATACACTAAGGTTTACAATATATAATGAATATATAAGCTAATTATTGAGTTAAAAGTCCAAGAATAAGATTTTCCCTATTCCAGTGCAATTTGTTTGCTGCATAAGCTTTGGAAGGGAAAACAAGTAAAAATAAAAATAAAATAAAATAAATATGTTATGACCATTATAAAACTTTCTTCTATATAGCTGTACTCTTACCGGTTAATATGCACAAAAATAAATATTTTATCTATGCAACTTGGTGCAATTTTAATCAATAGATGTTGAGACATAGCCATCTGAAAAATCGTATAAAGGGAATAACAGTAGTGCCATCTTTCGTTCGATATATAACCAAAACTGAATCAATCATAATAAAAACATTATTCCTCATACGTGAGACTATCTCCCGTTTGAGGCATTTATGTATCATAGAAGTTGAGATATAGATCTACAAGGACAGGGTTAAATTGTAGCATAGCATCGCGACCTGTCTGCCGGAAAGCACCCAAAATGAATCAATATAATCTTTCATTATGGCTTCCCCATACATAAGTTTTGCTCATTTACACACTACATAAGTTCAAATAAATCCTTTCCTTAATGAAGGAGATTTCTGCATAACAGCGCCATCTATAAAGCGATATGTCCTAAAATTTAATAAGCACCAATATAAGTCAAGGTCTAAACACATATAAAATTTACTAAATTCCATTTATTTGTTCGTGAGTTATAGCGTTCACAAAATTTTGAAAAGACAGACATACGGGACACGCACATTTTCTAAAAATAGTCAAATCGTCTTCAGGACATCTTAGAACGAATAAATCCATAAAAAACAGAAAAATAAAAAATTTCATGAATTCTTTTTTATTTTTAAATGTATATAGAAGAAAGGAAAGAAAGACGACAAGAGAGAGACATCATGCATATTAAATTGTTTTATATTCTGCTAACGTTATGCTAAAGTGAACAATATATTGTCCTTAATTAAACAATAGCATTTTAATACATCATAATATAAATTAAAATATTGTACAAACATATAAAATAGATAAAATTAGCTATTTTTAAAAAAAAAAATTTCGTCGTTTTAAACAGTAAGAAAATACTTTGTGTCCAGATATTCATAAATTATCTATAAACACTGGAAAAATAAATTTAAAAGTGATTTTAATGCATTTTATAAAAGCACTATTTGATATTTTAAAACAAAAATATTATTACCACGTTTTTATTGATTCGCTATCTTGTTTGTTTGTCCAGTGCAAATCTTGCAATTGATTTTTAACTAACTTCCCGACTAGCTAGACATTTGAAACTTTTAGAACAGCTCAGAACACGATGACAATGTATTCTTTTAATACTTTTATTCAATTAATAAATATTTGAAAATTTCTTATAATTGCTCTTTTTATTACGTTCATTATGATCATTTTCTTTCAAGTTGATGGGATAATTCATCAAAATTTTTTTTTTTTTAAAGTGTTTATTAATACATAGAACTGTCAAGTTTATATGATTCAACAGAAAATGTAAAAACGTGGTATATAAAATGTTCTTTTTATCTTATAATTATTTTTATAATCAACAATCTTTTAAAATCAAAGAGTTTTTTTCAATTTTCCAATTTTACACCAGACATATAAGTATAATGCAATTTTAATAAAAATGCCATAAATAACCAAATGGTAATTGAAGAATTAATAATAATAATAATAATAAAGATCAAGAAGTTTATGTTATTGATATCTTAACAGAATTCATGAATCAATTCCTTCTCCATTTCATAGAAGAGAAACATATGAATATTTCAGATTAATTATTCTCAATTACTTTCTCACTTTCACAATGACGGTCTTTAAAAATTCAAGTAAGAATTAATGCATGCTGTCACAAAAGAAAGAAAAAAAAAAAATTACTTTCACAAAGCTTGCATTTGAACTTTTGTTAATCATTTAGGATTGATTACACTAACCATTTAGGATTTATTTCACATTACTAATTCATTTTCGAACACGGTCTTAAAAAGCATATCACCACACAAAGTGTCCCCTTTTTCTGTCTATCTATTCAGAACTCTCTCTCTCTGTCTTGTATAATTGAAAATCTAACAGCCATAGCATAAGGGAGCGAATTTTTTTAAAAATCTAATATCAGCTATTTTTATTTATTTATTTATTTATTTAATAATTAATCACTTTTAAAATAAGGAAAGGGCATGTTTACAAACAAACGCTCTTTTAATCAATTTTTCCCACTCACGAGTGGTAAAAGGACAATCTGTATTGGTGGAAATACCAATGTTTTGCCCTAAGTAGAGTGTTTTGCCCTGAGCGTGACGTCACCTGCGCTTTCCTTATAGATATTCTGTTTTTCAAAACAAATTCTCTTATCTCAAGCTGAATTTCTCAATTTTGTTGAAAAAAAGCACCAAATTATTATTATCTTAATGGTTGCGTTGCATCTACTGTTGTAACAATTTTTCATTCAACATACGTGCGGTAAGTAGAAATACTACTTCTACTTACTGTGAACTTATGCACTGAAATTTTAACATTACATTGTCAATCTGACACATTTAAAATTTAGAAAGTTAGTTTTAAAAAATCACTATGGTTTGTAAAAGGAAAAAAAGAAGCTGTTATTTCCAGTAGTAAACTAATCTCCTCAACCCCTAACCATAATACTAGATGTATATACGAAAATAATTAACCTGAGAACGTACAGGATAGTAGAACCATAGCCTCCTAAACTAGATGCCTGTTGCGTGGCCCGGAAACTTCGCAACAGTTGAAGAGGTAAAAAGCGCCACCTGGTACAGATTGCGTGATTTTTTTTATTCGTCACCAATAATTTGAAGAAGTGATATATGATTTATATAATCGATGTTTCTCTGATTCTATTCGTCTTTTATGTATATCATATCCCACTTTTAAAAATTTTTGGTGATAGTTGAATAAAAAAATCGCGCAATCTGTACCAGGTGGCGCTGTCTACCGTTTCAACTGCTGCCAAGTTTCCGAGCGACGCGACAGGCATCTAGTTTAAGAGGCTATGGTATAACAAACAAATATTTTGCCAGATACAAATTATTAAAATTTAAAATAAGGAACGACAAGTAATGTACAGTACATCGTTAATTTTACTGTTCTTACAAAACCATAAGAAACAACTTGAAAAATAATAGAGGAGTACAATCTGGAGCAAAAATTAAAAAGTTCTATTTTCTCAAATAATTAATATAGTTAAGAGATTTTTCAGCCGCTCAACTTAACGAAAGATTGTTTAAAAATTTACAAAATGTTTCTTTTACTTAAACTTATTAAAATCAATTTCATTAATCACAGACAGTGACACATTTTGGAAAACAAAATATTAAAGAGATATTTATTATATTCTTGGGGACAATATTATGCCTCCACATTACAAAAGAAAAGAAATTCAAAAGCTTCTAATTAATATTCAAAAGAATTTATAAGAGAAAAAGTTTTGTTTTGGAAAATGATTTTCATACTTCACAAAGAACCGAAAATACTTAAATTTAACAGTTAATTTGATGGTTAATTGAAAAAGAACGCAGGTGATTTGCAATTCGAAGGGTATTTTCCTCGACGTTATAATTAACGATTCCCAATTTTACCCAAGATTAAAACTCCAAGTACATGGTGTAATGCCCCAAACATAATTACTCTAATCTAAAGAAACATTTTAGATGCGAAATGAGATTTTTCTAATCTCGATTAAACGATTTACAGTTTAAATAAATAGAATAAAATAATATAACCCCCCCCCCCCCTCCTTTTATAAGTGAGGGTCACATTAGAATGGGGTAAGGACATTTAAAGTTTAAAGATATTTTTCTTTTTCTTTTCTTTTTTTTTTTTTTTTTTTTAATACCGTAGACACATTGTTAAATTTTAATTTAGCTTAAAAATATATAAAACTAAATGAAATTCAAACATTAATGTAAAATTTGATATTTTATCTAAATGAAATCAATGTCCAGTAACATACGAAATATAATACTGAATTATTACGGACAATAATGTACGGAATTTCAGAAAATAAATAAAAAGAGTCCAGGTTTCTTTAGGTATCAGACTTCATTAAAATCAAACAAATATTTCAATTTAGTTGTAAGTTAATATTTTCCGTTTGTCTGTTTAAGACATTAACAAATAATAAACTTACAACTTGCAATTTAAGTTTTTTTCCTCTTTATCTTTTTTCCCCTTTTAATTTAAAAAGTTAGAAAGTGCTTTAATAACATATAAATAAGATAAACTTATCTTTGAAGTACTAATAATTAAATCGAATTTTTGTTAGCATTCAACACATGACATCTAGTGTTAAATTTATAAAAGAAATAAAAACTTTCTTATGATATTGAAATTTATTTTTCCAACTGAGTGAAAATAATGCATGGATCGGGAATCGAACCCCAGATTTTTACTTACAAGATCAAGGCTCTACCAATTGAGCTATCCAGGCCGACAACCGGTGGGCATTACTCACTCAGACAACCTTTAGGCAGAAACATCTGGTCTATCATGTAGATAGCTCGACAGGAATAATAATTCGACTCCCGGTCCAGGCATTATTTTCACTCAGTCGGAAAAATAAATTTCAATAAACGATTTTCGTCCCAATCAGTTGATTGTGTGATTTTAATATATTGTATTTCTTATGATAGTTGAAGACTAATTACTTTTATAGGATATAAATACAGTACTTAAGGAGTAAAATAAAAAAGAATGAATTGAAGTAAAAAAAAGATAAAGAAGCAATGAACATAGACATTTTTATTTGTTTTAACACACTGCACTTAAATTTTCGCTTAATCACGAACGTTGTGAAATAAATAAATAAAAATAACCTTTTTGTTTTTCTGACTCATAATAATCGAAATAAGGTTAAAGTTAAATAATGTTTTAACATAAAATAAGAGAGAGATTATTATCCCATACAATGAAGAAATTCTAAATATTTGTTTAATCCTTGATATTATTCTAAAAACAAAACACACTTTTTTTTTTTTTTTTTTTTTTTTTTTTGGGGGGGGGGGGGGGGGGGGGGGGTTATGAATTTGATTCACTAATAATAATAATAATATTAATAATACTATTATTATTATTTTTCCCTTCTTCCAGTCTGATGGTTATTTCCAAACTATCATATTGCATTTGGGCGAAGATGAGCTTTTAGATTGATTTTATCTAATATTTACTTTTAAAATATTCTGATACAGTATTTATTTCAAAAATTTCCGAATATGATAGTTTCAAGGGAAACATATATGATACATGATACTATTGATACTGGCTTTTAATAAAAGCATTTAAGTTTGTTTGGATTTTTGATTATTTTCCGAATGTCATTTAATAAAACTAATTACAAACTAAACTGGTACGTTACGTGTGATTTTACAATATAAACAATACTGAAACATCTGATTTCGATATAGAAAAAACAATTTGCATGTTTAAAGAACTAAACTTTTTATGTAATACAGAGTGAAACGTCATCAAGTTTTACTTCAACAGTATTCTCCTTAGTTTACACACTGCGTGCATTTAAGTCAATTTTACCACTCTCCTCTACCAAAGGAGTATGTATTTGATTAACAGTGATTTTAAACTAATGCATCATGATAATACTTAAGTAGCAATTTTTGATGAGATCTTTAATTCAAATTATACAAGCATTTTCCATTATGTAATTTTCAGTTGTTTTGGTTATGTTTAAAATTTTTATCATGATGTGTTTCCTGGTTTCTTCGCATTGTGATGATGATATACATATATGCCTGTTTGTATGTGTGTACGTACAAAATTTCTAATTTCTTCGAAACTCACAAAATTTTTAATTTCTTTTACTTTCAAATTAATTTACGCCATCATCTGTCTTAATATACTTTCAAGTAGTCTGAACATACATTCTGAATATAAGTACGTGCTTTTGACGGAAAAATAAAAAGCTTCATTACAATTAAAAATCTTAAAAAAAAAAAAAAAAAAAAAAAAAAGTGCTTAAGATTTTAAAATTTAACAGCAAAATATTTATTTCATTTTTGAATTAGCGTAAAAGCAATCTGACTATAGTAGCATGTTTGCTGCATTAATAGAATTTGATTTTTTAAACGTATTTTTATTTTTATTATTATTTTTTAACGGAAATTTTGATGTACAGTAGAGCTGCGATTATCTGAGCCCCGAATAACAAGGAGTTCCGTGTTAACCGAGGCAGTCTCGAAAAGAAAGGCGGCTTGACTTTTTACAAATGCCGTAGACAACTTTCACAATTTTTACTATACATCACTGTATTTTATAATTTATATATTATTGTATTGCATTGTTAACTGACTACATTTAAATATGCTATACACGTATTATTTTACTTCATCGATTATGTTTTCATCCATTTTAAATTTTGCCGTATATTTCCTCTCCGATTTACGACAGAGTCCGTGTTATGCGAGTTTTCGATAATCCGAGGTACCCTCGGTCCACATTAACTGGGATAAGCGAGGCATTACTGGAATTATCCGCTTAAATAGAACACCGAATGTAAAAAGAAATATACGTTAATGTTAGAGTTTAAGATTAAATTATAATCTTACATCAATACTTCTATAACAATGTTAGAATTTAAGATTAAATCATAACATATCGTAACCATTATATTACATCGAAAATTACTCCTTTCTAATCATTTATTAACAATATTTCTTTAAACTGCGTGACACGGAAAAATACAAGATTTGTTTACGCTATTCAACTAACAAAAGTTTTAGATCTTTCCCTCTAATTTCATTAAGTTGTATTTCCCCGAAAATTATAATTTATACGCTAATTAGGTGTTTCTATTAAGCCATACAAGCTTCTTCTTGTTTTTATTTAATTACCTCGTCTTTGAAAATATAATTACACTGTTCATTAAACAAGTTTCGTTTACGTTCTAAGAATTACAATTTTAGTACTTAAATTCACTTATTTCAAAAAATAATAATCCAAAACTGCGTGTTCGTGTACCGCTCTAATTACTCTTGTAATCTTGAGCTGTCATAATTTATCCCCAAATGACTGTATTCTGTGGTTTTGACTTTTATGAGGCATGCAAATTTTGTATTTGTTTCCTTAATTCCTTGTCGTTGTTACAATATACTGACATTTTTAACGTATGCTATTAGTATTTTATACAAGTTTAAACTTTGCGAATGTTTAGTTTCTTGTTCATATAAGTTAAAAAGTTTGATAAATATTTTTGTTCATTTTATTCTTTCTAATTTTGGAATGGGCTAACGGTAATACATAATAGCTAATGTTATAAATATGTACATGAGTACATTAAGGAAAAAAGAAACTGTCATCAAAAATACATGTTGTTGGTTTCATTTTGTTTGGTGCGCCAATCCTGACGGAAAAATATGTTTATTATTTGCTATGCTTGTAAACAAATAAAAATTCTTCAGAGTTTATTACAAGTTGAAGAAAATAGTATATGAAATAAGGGGAAGGGGTGGATTCTGATATATGAGTTTAATAGAAGTAACATAACGCTGATTACACAGGTCGACGATGGAATTTTTTTCTCAAAGGTGACGTGTTTTTCTGGTGTATTTTGGGAAGCTGATTAAGGAAAAAAAGTATTCAAAAATTTTCATCACGTTTAGTTTTGACAAAAAATAGGATGTTTGAAGCTTAAAATTCCTCTTTTGAAATTCCCATCTAACAAGGAAACATTCAAAAGGTGTCATCTTCAAAAAGTATTGAAAAAAATATATGTGATTCTACTCTTCATAAAACACCAGAAAGTGAAAATTTTATCGGCTGAAATGAATTACAGCAACCACAAAAAATTATAAAAATTAAGCATATTTGGCGATTTCACACTGTTAGGCGATTGATTTTGAGTACTTGGCGGAAAAGCAAAACACGGTTCTGTTCGTACACGGCAATCTCGGTGCAAGCAAAGGTATCGCTTAACAGCGCTAAATCGCCAAATATGCTTAACTTTGATAATTTTTTGTGATCGCTGTAATTCATTTCAGCCGATAATTTTTTCACTTTCTGAGGTTTTATGAAGAGTAGAATCACATATATTTTCTTCAATACTTTTTGAAGATGACACCTTTTGAATGTTTCCTTGTAAGTTATTTCCCGTAAAATCTGGATGATGTGAGTGAAGAACAAGGATCGCTATTTCATCAAGGCATTAAAAAAAAAAAAAAAAATGGAAAGCAGGTATCAATATTAGAAGATTATTGTTGGATGCTGCATAGAGAATTCCCCACCACCACAAGGCCCTCAAACCGCACACAAGGCAAAATGCTCTAAAGGAAGCTTCGATGTAAAGAAACACATTTAAAAGATATTGTGTAAATAATAGCCGATTTTATTGTATTATCTATATAAATTGTTTCGAATTTGTTATAGCCTCTGGGTAAACTCGTTCGATCTTCATCCTTACTTTGTGAAAATTCATTACTCTATAGAAATAAAATACAATCATTTCTGAATTAAGCATACAAAACACATTAGAGACACCAAACGCAGTGCAAAAAAATAAATAAATAAATATAATAAATAAATAATAATAATAATTAAAAATTACCATTTTGCAGACCTGTGTTATAATCATTATTTAAGACAATAAAGAATTAGTTACAACATAACCATCAATAAATGGTTATATTGTAACCAATTCTTTAGTTATGAATTATTAAATGGTATTATTATTGTTATATTGTAAATGGTTATGTAATTAGTAGTGGTTTTGTTGTTCCAATATTACAGTTTATTTTTATTTTTTTAAGCGTTTGGTGTTCAGTAAAACATCGGATTTGATAAAAATTTTACTGAATTCTACTAATGATAATTCACATCAAACAAAACTAACTGAAATTACCATATATGATCATTATATACGACAGTAAAGAATTAATTACAACATAATCATCAATAAATGGTTATGTTGTAACCAATTCTTTAGTTATGAATTATTAAATGGTATTATTATGGATTTATTGTAAATGGTTAATGTAATAAATAGTTATGTAATTAGTAGTGGTTTTATTGTTCCAATATTCAGCATTTTTTTTTTTTTTTTTTTTTTTAAGAGTTTGTGTTCAGTAAAATATCGGATTTGATAAAAATTCTACTAATGATAATTCACATCAAACAAAACTAACTGAAATTACAATTAAAGAAAAATGTATTTTCTGCATTAGCATCTACACACACACAGAAACAGTAAACAATTTCTATTAAACTAATGCATTGTTGTTGCGAAAGTGAAAAGGAATGTCATATCTACTACTATAGCGATTAAAATTTTTTGAAAACAGTGGAAAATTTAAAGGTATAACGAAATTTTTCCGAAATAATTATATATTTTAAATATATGCTTAAAAATTGAAAAACATTTTCTTAGGGTTATTGGCTGCTTAGAAGAAATAAATTAAACGTTCTTTTACACCTTCACTCGTATCATTTAAGATTACTCTTAAAACAAATAATACGCAGACTTTTTAAGTAGTTTTTAATTCTACTTCGAAAGAAAGTCGGTAACAAAGATTGGCTTATGCAAGATTGCGAATAAATGAACTGCTTGATTATTTTAAATATTATGGAATAATTTTATGAAAATAACTTAATAAAATTTAATCTTAAAATTTAGCAATTAATAGAACTAAAACAATAACAAAACACAAAAATATAGAACTGAATTTAACTTAGAGGAAAGACTGACACAAAAAGTTGCGATTTAGATTAAGAATCAATAAGGTACAATAATAACTTAAAATACTTACGCCGACATGAATGATAATAGAAAAGGACCATTAAACTAATGACAGAGAAAACAAATAATTAACCACTGAAATAATTGGATAAAAATGCTTAAAATTAGAAGTATATTCAATATATGGTAGAGGACATCATAAGGATTCAAAATTGTATAGAAACCCATGTCTCCAAATGTCATTTTAACCCATGAAGAACTGGATGCTTTGGACTACTGTGTACTACTAACTCCGGGGACTGTGTAAATTTTAAAATATTGCATACTTTATTATTTCGTAAAATCATACACACTCTTCGTGTTATTGCAATCCCTGCGATAAAATACACAAATAAAAACAGAATTTATTTATTTATGTAAACATCAACATGTAAATGTCTTTTGTAAAAAATGCAACACTGGACAGTCACGTCCATATCCACGCAAAATCACCCGGTTCATAAAGGTTTAAAATGACGTTTGGAGAAATGGGTTCCCTTCCCATACAATTCTGACGCCTTGGGATGTTCTCTTTCTCCCCTCCAAGTTTGTCCCATGACCTCGGAATCACCCTGTACATTACAAATGATACAAATATTAAAAATTATAGAAAATTGTCAAAATAAATAATATAGATTGTGGCCAAAGAGAAAAATATCCATGTTATAACATGTTAGATAATAATAATAAAATTATAATAAAACATAATATGCGCAAATTTGCAGCTATAAAATGTAGTAGTATTATAAATTTTGATTGAAATATAAATTTGTACTCAATAAATAGCATTTGTAAGAAGAAATATTTGTTGTAGCATGTAAGAACAACTTAAAATTAAGTGTTAAGAAACATTACTATCATTTCCATTATAAGTGCATTGAGCAGCATTTCATAAAATATATATATATATATGATACAAATATTTAAATTTATAGAAAATTGACAAAATAATCGATATAGAATGGTCAATAAAGTAGGCAATTTTACTACAAAAGATTACAACTATATGTTATTATTTATTTAAAAAGTTAAAATAAAAAGGATTAAATAACGACATTTCTCTTTTTAAATATATTTAAAACCTATATTTTGCTTCACTCGATTCTAAATTAATTTTTCCTACGGAAAAATAAAACTGAGTATCGATATGAATATTTCATAAATATTTCATTTAAAAAATCTTTATCCATTCATTTATTATAACGAGTTTAATTATTCACCAATATGGTTAAGCAGACATTCATAAATCACAAAAAAAAAAAAAAGACAATTATCTCGAATTTAAACAAAACAATTTAAATATGTCTGACAGAAAATATTGAATAACCTCTCAGCTTTTCACAAAACAATTCTTATCTGCGCGGAATAAGATTGAGAAAAAGCATTTAACTACTATTAGAGAATGACAAATTTCAAATATGTTAAGAACTTCAACCGGTGAAATATTGGAAGAGTATTAGTAAAAACAAGTCTCAATTATTTCATGAAACATACAAGACAAAACTTTATAAGAAAATATATTTGCGATTATTGCATAAGAAGATGCAAAAGCATAGAAAATAAATTCGTTTCAAATTATACAGTTACCATAAATTCTAACGTTTTTAAATTTTTATGAAATCGTTATGCTTTTAAACAGCACTTAAGATAACCACAGAAGTAAGCAGTAAAGGAGAAAAATGTTATAATTCCTAGAACCGTGCGAAATAAATTATTTTTAAGTACATGAAAAACTGAAGTATTAAAGAAATAGCCTTAGAATAGTGCAATATCAGATTTTAAAAGTGCAGCGAGAAATCTGTAATTGCAGATTTAATTTATGAGCACTTTAGAGTAAAGAATAAAAATAAATAAAATATGGTGTAATAGTGGAGTCAAATGGTGTTAAGCCGAGAAAGCTGTCTCTTTTACATCAAATTATAGTAAAATGTTCATATTTTAATTTAAAAAAGATATGTCACCGACCAAAATAATGCTAACTTTCTTAACTTTTTTTTTCTTTATTATTATTATTATTATTATTTTAATCTACTAGTACAATTTGTCTAGAATATTTTCCAAAGTTTCACGTCAATTGGAGTAAAATTCTAGAAGTAACAGTCTTTGGAAATTTTCTACATATACGTTATTTTTTTAACTTTAATCTCTTTTCTAAAAACGCTATTTTTTAATTTAATGGGCACGGCTTCTCAAAGCTAATGCACCGATTTTATAGAAATTTTGCAGACTTCTTTAAAATAGAATTGGCTTGTGCTTGCACAAAGGTTTTCCCTTTTTCGATTATAACTTATTTTACAAAGCTATATACACGGTGTATATGTATGGGGTATATACATGTACCAAAAATTGTACCTTTTTTCTATACAACACTAGAAAAATTTAATTTAATTCAATTTAATTTATTTTTTTAATCCGTAGTTCAGTTGTGAGCTATACTTATCTACTAACAGAAAAACATTGTTTTTAAATTTCAGATTAAGCTATCATGAGCTACCCTGACCATCACGGGCACTTTTTTCTGAAGGGTCTCCGAAAAATATGTCCCATCGGCTGAATTTTCCAAAATTTGCAATGAAAAGTTCGTAAAATATTGTTTAAATGTCGTTCACTTACAGGCTCAAAATTTTGAATAAAATTTGTTTTTATTATTATATAAAAAATAAAGCTAAAATATGCTTTTTTTAACCTTCAAAACTCTTGTAATTCTCTCAAACAAATAAATATTACAATTTTAAAAGTTCATTAGCTGGTTCATACTTCGCACAACTAGACTCTAAAATAATTTTTAATAGTCATTAGTAAGAATATATACATACAACGTGCACATTATATTAACACAAACGAAATTACGATGAAATAAAACTTCATTAGCACATAAACCCTCAAATGATACTTGTACGCAGACATTGATATAGCTCAAAAGTATGAAAATCAAGTTACACATTAAATTCAAACAAAACAACTTTAATATTAATTGCGGAAAATATTAAAAACTTCTAAATTTTACAACAGTGCAATTTTATCTGCATTTAAAATATATCCAGACAAAACATTTAACCACACTTAATCATAGAAAAAGTTCAAGTACTTTAAAAGCACTTCAAGGCATTAAATGTATCGCTAAATAAAGAGTGTGAATAAAAAATCTTTATCTAAGCATACATACAGGCCAAAATTTAAATAAAATATACCCTCCCCCACAGTATTACACAATAAGACGCAAGTGTATGGAGCATAAAACTCCTTTTAAAACAGGCACTATAAATTCTAATGTTTTTAGATTTTCATGAAATCACTGTGCATTTAAACAGCACTTAATGTAACTATCGAAATATTCACTGAAGTAAGCATTAAAAGAGAAAAACGTCATATTTCCGAGAAGTATGAAAATAAACTGCTTTTAAGCACATAAAAACCTAAAGTATTAGTGAAGTATTTTTAAAGAATGGAGCAATGTCCGACTTCAAAAGAGTAGAGTGAGAAATCTGTAATTGCAGTTAAATTACGGGCATTTGACAGTAAAGAATAAAAATAAATAAAATGGGATGTAACAACGAGGTTAAAACGTGTTGTGCCGAGAATCTCTTCCTTTCGCCTTTTCTATAAATTACAATAAAATATCGTTTAAATTTTGATTTATAAAAAGCAATAGCATTGATCATAATAATGCTTATTTTTTAGTTTCTTAGTATTTTCTTTTTTAATTATAAATAAACTTAGTGTCGATTTAAAAATTATAATTAACGAAAAAAAAAAAAAAAAAATCACTAGCACATAAACGACATGGTTACGCGCAAGCATTCATAAAATTGAAAATAGAAAAATTAGACATACATATTAAATTGAAATCAAACAACTAACGTACAATTTACGGAGGGAAAAAAAACTTTTTTTTTTTTTTTTTACACAGTTAAAAATTTTAGTTGAAGATTGAACCAACACTTGGTGCTGCAGTAGCTGCAACCATGCGACGGTGGATTCTACTAATCAAGCTTCTATCATGGCATTCTTGGAAAATCGAGCTTCTACCGTGATTTGGTACTTCTTGTTGAAAAAAAACACCAAATTATGGTAAAAGATCACTCTCCCATCTATTCTATTCTCGTCTAGTCGTTACGCGGAAACCGGTTGTTGTGAAGCGAGAAAACGACGATTTGCTATCCTCGTCCAGTTGCGTCGAAATCTTGACAGTCGTTCGAGCTTGTTTACAGTCGTTAAGTTACCGGCAGCTAGGAGGCAGTTGTTCAGCTGAAAGATCGTCGTTTATCACTAGAACTACATAGACAGGCTGACGCATCCGCCATTTTCTATCCCACAAGACCGGCTGACTATTTATTATTCGTGGTTTTTCTGCAATAATTTGCACGAATAACTCCAGAAAAGGGCACCGCCTGTTTATATTTTCTTCTAATCCAGAAAGAAGGAAAAAGTGGATTATAAATTGCAGATGTAACTCGTGAATACCCGGAGCAAGAGCACAACCTTGTAGCGTAAGATTTCCCTTATTTTCAAATTATTTCATTTTATTTTCAAAGTTGTTTGACAAATTTAATATGAATGTACTGTTTTTTTAAGTTATTGTTTTAAATTCTTTTAAAATTAACTTTAATATTACATTTCTTTTAACGTGAAGGGTTGCAGTTTTGAGAATGTTGGCGATGTTCTTAAAATTGCCAACTTGTTTGTTTCGTGATAAGAAGTTCTAGCTCACTTGATCTGTATAGAAGTTTAAAAGCGATAACAACGCTAATCAGGTAACCTAGCTTTTTCTACCGCCAACACTTTCCCAGACGGGATAGAAAATGGCGGACACTGCGCCAGCTCTTATCATATAGGAGTCTTATTTATCACAGTCAAAATGGGCGCGTCTGTATAATGTTTTAGTTTGCTCAGTTAAAGGGATATTTCACATTTTCCACCATTGAAAACCGGTTGTCAACATCGCTATTCACAACTTTCCCCTCCCAAAACGGATTACGAATGATCCCTTGCAATTGATTGGTTTAAAATGTCACCCTCGAACGCAGAGAGTTTCTTCTTCCCCTCAAGATAACAACGGGAGACCAGAATAGCACTTAGCCGGAAGATGGTTATTGTTATTACGGTGGGTAGAACAGTAGTTACAGACTGTCGTTAACGATTACAAGTGGTGGTTAATAAGCAACTAGACGAGAATAGAGCCCCTGTAGTGACAAGCTTTGGTAGAACCTAGTTCCAAATCACGATAAAAAGTTTCAACATCTCGTGGTTGCAGTTACTATAGTACCATGTTTTGGTTCAACCTAGGACAAAATTTTTAACAGTGTACACGTTTTCTAACCCCCCTTTTTTTTAATTATCAAAAGAAATAATAAAATAATACATTTAGAGAAATGAACATGTCAAAAAGTTCGAATTTTTTAAGTTATATTAAATAATGAACAAGCAACAATGTAAACAAAAATTTATTACCAGCAATCATATAAGTCGAAACTTTTCTATGAATATTTGTGTTACATAATAAGAAGTAAATGCGTGGAAAATAAATGCTCTCCAAATAACGCAGTCACCATAGCTTCTAACGTATATAGATTTTTATAAAATTACTGTGCTTTTAAACAGCACTTAAAATAACTATTGTAATATTCAGAGAAGTAAGCATTAATAGGGAAAAATGTTATACAATGTTAAAAATTTCAATTCAAACTTGTACCACTATATGGAATAAAGTTATAAGCAATACCATAACATATGGTTCAACCTCACTTGAGTTTTTTAATTCTTGCAATTGAATTTAATTTGCACCAAACCTTGGAGTTACCATACATCCACTCACAAGGGAAGTATGACTCAGTAAAATTCCTAATGAAACTAACCCAAGCTTAAATTAAAGAGCGTGGTCGAAAACAAAGGGTAAAGTGCAAATTTTGTGCAACAACTCACCCATGGGTCAAAATAAGACACTGGAAAATTTAGCCCCTTTTATCAAAATCAATGGAATACACAGAACTAGCTGGCAAGAGAGAGTGGTACAGTGATACAGTGTTTGGATTTAAGACACAGAGGTCTTCAGTTCGATCCCTGACTCGGACTAATTTTGAATATATACAGTGGTGGCCAAAAGTGTGGACATTTTTTGAAAGTTTCCTGTTTTTCAACTTTGTGTGCTTGTAGAATATATTAATTTTCACTTAAATACAAATGTTTATATATCAAATTGAAGGTAATTTAATGTAGAATTTAATAACAAAAACAGTATTACAATATCTGTATTCCAAAAAATGTTACGCAACTAATAGTAAGATCTGTCTTAGATTTGCATTCTTTTAAAGTGATACTTACACAATCAATACTTAGTAGGATAACCCTTATTTTTTAAGACAGCTTCACAACGTCTTTCCATCGAGTAAACGAGTGTTTGTAGTTCATCTTTCGTAATCACATGGTGCCAAGAATCAATTATAAATTCAATAAGTTGTCTTTTATTGGATGGACGTTTTTTTTCGTACAAGAATTTTCAAACGTCGCCACAAATTTTCAATTGGATTGAGATCAGGGCTGTTTCCTGGCCATGGTAATATATCTATGCCTTTATTTTGAAACCATGCTTTGCATACTTTTGCTGTGTGGCATGGAGCTTAATCCTGCTGAAAAATAAATGGTTCTTTGTTGGGGAAGAGATCCCTGATGGAAGGTATCAATTTTGGTTCCAGGACAGTTTCGATGTATTTTTTGGCATTCTGGATGCCACCAATCACTTGAATTCGGCCCACACCATCTGCAGACATACATGCCCAAATCATGACATTTGTTGGCTTTTTTGTAGTTGCTTCAATGCAATCAGGATGAAGTGCTTCACCTACTCTACGTCTCACGTATTTTCTACCATCACTACCAAAGAGCAATATTTTACTCTCATCGCTCCAGATTACTTGCTTCCATTGATTTTCTGACAATTTAATGCATTCTTTTGCCCACTTAACTCGTTTTTCGCATTGCTTTTGATTTAAATATGGTTTTTTCCTTGGAATTCTAGCTTGTAGTCCAAATCCTGATAACCTTCTTCTTATTGTTCTTGAACTTACTGCAATACCCGTTGCATTCATTTCACATCTAATGGCATCTGATGAAAGTTTTCTATCTTGAAGGCATAGCCGTTTAATTTTTCTATCGGCAGTAGCACTTGTGCATTTTTTTCGGCCTGATTTGGCCTTATTTTCCACTGATTTCGTTTTTTCATAACGTAAACAGAACTTTCGTACACCAGAACAAGTCACTGAACCACCAGCTTGTCTTGCAATTTCAGCATAAGAGAGGCCATTTTCTCTCAATATGACAATTCGGCTTCTTTTTGTAGATGTCCAATCAGCTCTTCTTGTCGATGACATTATTTAGAATTAGTTTAATTCAGAAAAAAGGACTTAAAATATTCAAAAACAGCAATACTGTATTTAATTGTACTAGTATGCATCATTCCGCAAAATATTTCCACAACAATAACTCTTTTACCATCCAGATAACCTAAACTATAGTTACAGACATTTGATTGGTCCTCAGAACAGTGTTTGTGATTGGCCAGTACGCTTTTATTACAAAACACGTCATTATTCGAAACGATTTGTGTTTGTTTGTTCTACTAAAATGAGCATAACTTTCTTTGTAATTCAGATATTTTAATTCTGTTTTTGTTATTCAATTTGACATTAAATTACCTTCAATTTGATATATAAACATTTGTATTTAAGTGAAAATTAATATATTCTACAAGCACACAAAGTTGAAAAACATGAAACTTTCAAAAAATGTCCACACTTTTGGCCACAACTGTATATATTTAAACATAATACCAATATTTAGTTCAATATAAAATTACTAAATTATGGTAAACGGTTAAATCATCGGGTGGTTGCAGCTACTAAACTAATACCAAATTTTTAACAGTGTACTTACCAGAGAAGCGAAAAATACACTACTTTTAAGTACATAGAAAAAAAAAACTGAAATATTAATAAAATATTGTCACAGAATAGCAGAATTATCTGACAGAGTAAAGCGAGAAGTCTGTAATTACAGATTAATTATAGGCATTATCTAGGTAAAGGATAAAAATAAATAAAATAAATAAATAAAATACAGCGTTTTGAAATCGTAATTTTAATTATAATCAGCTTGTATTTTGTGCCTCATTTTATTTTATGTCTGGTAACAGATTTGACAAGTAACAGATTTGATTTCAAAAATAAATAATAATAAAAAAAAAAAAAAAAAGAGCATAATTTGAAACATAATTAACAATACAAATTTGTTCTACATTTATTTAGTAAATAATAATTAAATATAAAATTGCAGAATTTATCCTTTTACTACTAAAAATTATTATAGTAGCAGACTATCAGATAAAGTGAGCGACAAATATTGTCAGCAAAATTTAAAAATGGCCCACAAGTCAAAAATTCTATAAAATAAATTATTCAATATTTCACAATCAGACTCAAATGCGTGGAAAATAAAACCTCTCCAAATAATACAGTCGCCATATAATGTAATGTTTTAGATTTCCATAAAATCAATGTACTTTTAAAGAGTACTTAAAATAACTATCATCGAAATATTCACTGAAGTAAGCATTAAAAGAGAAAAATGTCATACTACTTCCCAAAAAGTGAAAAATAAACTGCTTTTAAGTACAGAAAAAACTGAAGCATTAATGAAATGTTCGCAAAGAATAGTGCAATGGCAGATTTTAAAAAAGCGAGAAGTCTGTAATTGCAGTTAAATTACAGTCATTATCTAGGTAAGTAAAAGGTGAAAATAAATAAAATGCGATGTAATGATGGGGTTAAAACGCGATGAGCCGAGAGGTCTTTTTTTTTTTTTTTTTTCTCCTTTTCACGAAATTACAGTAAAAAGTCGTTCAACTGACCAAGACACTAATTATTTATAGTTTGTCGCATTTTGTTTTACAGCAAAAATAAATATAATATGAGTTCAAAAGTACATTATTTGGTTAATTTTGATAAAAAAAAATGAACATGAAAATCTGTATATTACATAAGAATTATTAAATAAAATAAATTAATTAAAATAAAAAATAACAATTTTCTTTACACACACATATATATAGGGTTCCTGGAATTTGTAAAAAAAAAAAAAAAAAAAATTGGCCGCCAGGAAAAATTTTTGGTAGGTAGTTAAAGAAACTGTATCTGGAGTTTTTCATTTACATTTAGTAGATAAAATATTCATAAAATTTATTTAATAAATTATTCGTGTGTATTCCCAAGTGTACCATCTTTCCCACTCGGGGAAAGATGGCCATTAATAGGTAAAATAGCCGCCTTTCCCAAAGTGAAAAGGAATCACATTTTCCCACTCAATGATCAATCTGTATATTGTTATTATATATATATATATATATATATATATATGGTTTGGGTGTAGGGGATTAAAGGAGTAAAATTATTTTTAAGTCGACTAAACTTCACTTCAATTATCATGATTTAAAAAGACACAAACCCCCTGGAAAAAAAAATAATAATAATAAAGTTTTAAAAATAAAAAATAAAAGGTTTTTTTTTTTTTTGTTATCTAAGGATCAAATTTTCTTCTGTCGTGCAATTTATAAATTTAAATTCTATCTTAAACAAAATTTAATTTCAGACAATTCCTTCCTACTACCCCGCCCCGATATTACACTTATGTGGCAACTATGGTGTCATATATTCAGTCATCCACCACCTCACAATATTCACTTTTCCAATAATTTTCAGTTTTTTTAAATTATCGATATTTTATTTAAACAGCGGTAATTAAAAAAATAAAAATGAAAGTTAAATTACACATAAAAAAAAAAAAAAAAAAAAAATCATAATTAAAATTTTGTTTTAAAAAGAGTTAAATTTTGAATAAAAAATTATTGCGTAAGTTTATTTTATTTTATTTTTTTCTTTCTAATCGGTCATAAATTATTCAACTGATAAAAAAAAAAAAAATATCACTTGGTCTATTTTATCTTAAATAAATAGGCCCTATAGTGAAAAAAGACTAGAAGAAAAATCTGTATTTATCAAATTTTAACTTAATGACTGCATATTTTCATATAACGGGTCAAAATTGTTTCCTTCTGTAATATTTTTCTAAATAATAATAATAATAATAAAACGTTAATAAATTTTCAAAAAGGAAAACGGTACGTTACAATGCAGTTCATACTTTGTGTGAATATTTTTTATATATCACAAACTGAGAATTTACAGACTGTGATATTTACGTTTGAGTCATTGCATTAACATATTTGAACAGACATTACAGTATGAAATATAAGCAATAAAAAAAAATATATTCAAGCAAATAAAATTAATTTTATAGTGTTATTAACAAATTAAAACTTTGAATATTTTTAAAGCTAAATATTAGGTTCAAGTAAATTGACAGCAGACATGACATTTACACATTTTAGACATGACATTTCTCATAAAAAAGTTGTTTTAAATTTTAACTATAAAAACGTCCCAACACTTATCATCAACACCGTTTAATGGTAAATGTTACTACCAATTAATGGGTATTGTTATCTCTAATCCAATAAAAACCTTTTTTTTTTTTTTTTTTTTTTTTTTTCTTTTTATGTTTATACAAAACAAAGTTTTGTCAAAAAACACTATTTTCATCTATTTTTAAGATTTGATTGAAAACAGCTCATGCTCCTACTATGTATGTGTGAGCATGCAATTATTTTAACAATGACTCTCCCCCCCCCCCCCCCCCCAAAAAAAAAAAAAAAAAAAAAATTGCTATCATTATTACTAAGTAATTGATACATTAATTCTTTTTAATTTCTTCTTCTATTTTTATTGATGTGGTAAAAGATATGGAAAAAATCATTTAAAGAAAATTTATTTACAACAATTTTATACAAAAACGAAATTATTTAAATTAAAAAATGATTGAAGTGGGAGAAAATCGCTATCTGAATTATATGGCATTTTTACAAGAAAGGGTGGAAAAAAAATCTTAAACACATATTTATGCATAGAATAAAATTTCGAAGACAAAATGGAGCCATTTACATAAATAATTCATACAACCATCATCTTAAATCTCATTGATAAATATCTGAATAATATGAGGCATATAATAAATAAAGCAAACAAAAAAAAGTAAATTTTTTTTTCGTGCTTTTTTCTTTAATGTTAACAGAGAAATAATTGTGACAGCTTCGGGCAAAAAAGAACATCGAATGCTTTTCGTAAAGAAAGTTTTTTTAGTCGTTCTTTCTCAATAAAGATTTAAAAAAAAAAAAAAAAAAGCCATTCTTAGAAATATCACACAGACAAACCCTTGCAATAAATTTTCTCTCACAAAAAAAAAAAAAAAAAAAAAGAAAAAAAAAGAAAAAGAAAATGTTAATGTTAATGTCAAAGCAATCTGTTAAAATTATACTTCACTTAAGCTTAATACGATTAGTAGAAAATAAAAACACTTTTTATTAAATAAAAAAGAACAAGATACTAAGCATTTGATGATAAAGTTAATTTTTTTATTTTTTTTATTTTAATGAAGAATAAGTTTACGGGTGGAAAAGAAAACTTTAAATACCTGGAGATCTGAAAATTAACTTGATTAATAAATGTCACAATTAAGGACAAAAATCACCTATTTTATAAAGAAAAAAAAGAAAAGAAAAACATTGTCAGAATCTAAAAAAAATTTCACTGTTCAGAAAAAAAAATTCTGTGTTCCATATGAGTATTCGAAATATAGTTCGAACCACATTGGCGCCAGTATCAAAGAAATAAACAAATCAAAATACGAAAATCCGGCAGCCAAAATGAGGACAACACTGACATTATTCGAAAAAGGGAGGGGAAAAAAATTCTCCTCTCAGCATCCCGTATCCATAGCAACATTATCCGGCACCTCTAAGTCCGGCGCCGTAGGTCTGGCATTTCTGGCGCCCAAAAGTATCCATTGCATAGAGTACTGAAGAACTGCTTCATAGATTGGGAAATCTCTTTAGGGTGGAATTTAATTCGCAGGAGGTTATAAGTGAATGATTTCCGTTGAAAACGGAGAGTGGGGAGTTTATTTAAGCATGTCTAGTACAATCTCCTACGATGGTTGATGAAATAAATTTCCAGTATGGGTTTCATCTGGAAAAATTCTTGGAAAAACGTGGGGAAAATAGATGACTGAATAGCGAAACTGAAAAACAATAAGACGCTAACATTAAAAAGGTAAAAATACAGTGTAAGTTATTCTCAGATATACTGAACCCATATTACATATAATATTTCTCACCATATATTTTTCTAGAAACAGAATGCAATTTTACATTTACTTAAAAGATAGAGCACACCGATTTAATACAAAGTGATTTAATACAAACTGTGTTTTTATTTAAAATAATTTTTACATTCATAAAATATTTAACTATTTTTTGTGAACATACCATTTTATAAAATTCCTTACAACCTTAGAGACTGTTTTCTTTAAAGTATTAAATTTACCAAACATATAAGTTTGGTAATCCCCAACAATATTCTTTTTCCCCTTCAAATTTCATTTGAGAAACTGATAACGCGATTTTAGAAATATCGCCTAAGAGAAAATACGAGTGTAAAGTTAGTATTATATATATATATATATATATATATATATATATATATATATAAGACAGTAAGCTTAAAAAATCATCATTTTTCTATAAAATATGTAATTTTCAGTTGGAAAAAAACTTAATCACAAATTATAAAACGTCAGGGTTAGTCTTAAATTTAAATGTAATTTTTCTTTAAAATATTTGATTTTCAACTAAATTTAGTGATTTTTTTTTTACTGTGAATTCATAATCGCTATTTTTAGCAAATTTTTACTTACCAACAAACTTAGTGAAAATTTTGCAACTTCCTTTATACGCTAGTTAAAAAATAAATAAATAAATAAATAAATAAAAAGGGGGGGGGAGGGGGAAGACTTATCGTATAACATAAGTTGGAAAAGATTTACAGCACGCAAATTTTAAAGCAAAGTGGCCTGGTATATATATATATATATATATATATATATATATATATATATATATATATATCACATATTTTAAGTTAATAATAAATAAATAAATAAATAAAAATAAATGAAAAATCTGTATATCTCTAATTTTCAACTGAATTTAGATATTTTTGGACCGTCAACTCATGCTATTTTTAATTTTTAATTTTAATCAAGATGCGTTTAAAGTTAGCGTTTTTTAAAATGGGTGTTTTTATGCACGAATAGAAGAAAAAAAATAATGTAGTTTATCACTCGGCATGGTTATAAATTACGCTTTTTTTTGGCATAGTTATAAATTGCGTTACGCATGTGGAATGTTACCAGCTCGTAAGTTTTATAAAAATGAATTGGAAATTAGAAGATTGCCAGCTTTCAAATTGTTAAAATATCAATGCAAAGTGGCATCAAAAATTAAACTATGATTAATATTAAAAAATATATCAAACAATTTTTCATCAAGCATAGCTAAGAAGAACCATCCTGATTACATCTGCGTTATAATAATAATAACGCATTGATATTGGTCTATTCGTTTAGGAGCTATAGTGCCACAAACATAGAGACAAAAGCTTCAAACTCATAACACCTTTCATTATCTATTGGCTGTTGTTAACAAGACACATTGAAAATGATCATCAGCAATAGTGGTAACGAATCGTCTAATTATCAGTTACTTACTTAGGAAATAAATTTATATAAATTCTTAACAACTATAATACACGACAGATTCAATGTTTACTTGTCACTATCTCCAAATTATTCATTATTTTAAAACAAATGTAAAAACAACAGCTGTCTGCAATAAAATTCTGCGTTATTTGTTCAAAATACTAAAAAATAAAAAAAATGTCCAAAATGTTTTAGCTGTTAAAATTCAGATTATAACTCAATACAAATGTACAATATATATATATATATATATATAGTCATTAATGTGTAAATTTAAACAGTGGTTAAGGGCAAGTGTAAATGAACTGCAATTTATTTCAATGCCTTATGACAATTTTCTCCAAAGGAATTTAAAGAAAATAATATGCATCATTACCTCAGAATTTGCTTCACGTTTATCTTTTTGATCATGAATGCAAATAACAAGGAAACATTTGAATTTTAAGAAGCAATTTCGAATTTTATGAAGATAAGGCATTTTAAAGCGCAATACAATTGTAGACAAACAAAAAAAGAATTGCTTCGTTCTCAATTTCATTCTCAATTGTATCTTCACATTTAGAACTTAAAGGGAAAAAAAAAAAAAAAAAAAAAAAAAACCTAGAAGTCTAATATTAATGCAGTGCACAAAACTGCATAAAGTAAATATATATTACTTTTGTATATATTATAGAACGATATTTTGAATTGCTTGGATTATATAAGTAAATTAAGTAAAAGGAAAGCAGATTAGGAAACAAGTACTGTCAGTATAAAAATATTATTTTAAAATTTTCTCTATTTCTATACTTTTCAAATTGTATCAACATTTAAACTGATTTAACTAATATTAATATAAAAATTAATGTATTTTACAAAATGTCCAAAAATAAATAAATAAAAGGAACTTTTTTTTTTTTTTAATTTAATCTTATCGAACAATTTCGCATTTGATAATTACGTACAAAATAGTAAAAATAATAGTATAATCAATATAATAGTGATAATAATAGCAAACTGTAATAAACCCGTTAACTGCCCCGGGCGTATATATACGGTTTTCCGAATTACGATCCTTTGTACTGTTCTGCTACCAGTGAAACTACCCACACGGTTTAACTGAGCAATAAAATAACTTGAAAGTGATCTTAACAGTGTTTTTGAAAGATTTACTCATTACGGAGTTGAAAGAGAAGAGTGGTTCTTTGAAGCGAATCTCGGAATTTTCCTCGGAAGGTAAGGGACTAAAAAAATCAATTGTAAACTTTTTTTTTTTTTCTTTTAATACAAAAATAAATAAATAAAGATTTAAAATAAAATTTCATTGTTATATTACCAACTATCACACATAAAAAAAGACATGTGTAATGATAGAAAATAAGATAAAAGGTAATAAATAAACATGAGTAATTTAAAACTTAAAACGAAAACAAAACATCTACAGCAATAATCAAAGTTAATGAGTCGAAAATTTTCGTAATTTTACTTACATTTTCTCAAAAATAAATAAAACAAATAACAATAATAAAAAAAAAAAAAAAAATGGGGCTGTGTAGAAGACAGGAAAGAAATTAATTGTTATAAAAATTTACCTAATAAAAAAATTTTTAAAGAAAAATAACAACTTTTATTAAAAGTTTAATTCTGTGAAAATAATTGTACACAGTTAAATAATAATAATAAGTCCATTTATACATATAATTTTAAAAATAGTTTTTATTTTAAAACAAAGAAGTATGAAATAAATAACAAAAATAATAACCCATCAATGCAAAATACTGAATTAGCTTCTTTCTTTTTCTTTTCCTAGTTCAGCACAAAATTAATACTTTTAAAAGAAGTTAACACCAAAATAATGAGACCATTATTTTGCATGTTGTGGGTGTTTTAAAAGTATGAAATATTCAAATAATTTATAATGTTAGAAACTGACTTATTAAATAGACAATAAATACATTTTATTAAAACTTTGAATAAATAATTCTAAAAAAAAATGTAGGTTAAACTCGAAAATAATCCCAAAATCCCAGACTGCATCAAAAAAATATCCCTAAAGAATTTGAAAAATAATTAGTTTCACGTACAATAATTCGAAAATACAAATAAGATAGTGAAAAATAATAATTTCATTTTCAACATAAGTTTTTAGTTTATTTTATAGCAAATAAAAGGCAACAATTTTGTAAACAATGTATTTATATTTGTCTGTAGTTAAGATAAGAAAAGAAAAGAAAAGAAAAAAATGTATTTGTGGCAACGTATCCTGTTTCACCTGGGAAAAAATTAATTCTATATGTTTCAAAAAACTAATATAATATTAAAGAAAAGAAAAAAAAGAGTAAATATAAAATTAAATTTATAAATTGATACTGGTGACAAAATTTGCATTTAACAATAAGAATTATGTAACAAACTAAAAAAAGTGTATATTCTCATACAACGAACACAAAATCCTACAACAGTTACATTATATTTGATAACAGCAATCACACATATTTACAATGGATGCTGCATTTACCTTTATACACATATACATTTAATGTCAAACGAGTTTATCGAGCGCCCAACTTCCCCAAATTCTCTGCAAGACCATATTATAACAAAGAATTGTTAAAATGAAAAGTTTTATATTTTTAGGTAAAATGTATCTATATATATATAAATGTGTGTGTGTGTGTGTGTCTACAGTCGGGCCTCCTTAACGTGAATTACTTTCAAAATGAACTGTTTCCACAATCCCCGTGAAAATGAATACCAGTTTCTGAGTTACTAATACAGTGTGGACTACTGATAACCTGAACAAACATTTTATTCTTCTTGAGATTCTCGTTAACGAGGTTCGACTGCATTTATATATATAGTTTTATAATTAATGAGATTTATAAACCAAATTTAAATAAATTAAATCAATCATATATATCATATTTTTAAAATATTATCCACTCTGTATAGCCATACGTAATGATGACTAAATCATAATCATAAAATACATTTATACTAAAAAAATATTAGAAAAATGTATCATTCGTAACCAAGCAGTATGATAACAACAATAAAAAAAGAAAGACAGAAAAATAAAACTAATTATACATACAGCAAATGCATCTTCCTTTTTTTTTTTTTCTTTTCTTTTTAATAGAGTTTCAGCAATTTACCCAACCAACCAAGCCAAAAAACGACACCCATATATACAAGTATTGGCGATTTGGCTAATATCTGAAAGTTATCATATCTTTCTGTAATAATAAGCTATTTATTGCTTAGATAGTTTAAGTTCTAAAACACTTCACGAAAACATGCTGTTTTGCCATTTAATTAAATTTAATGTTCAAAAGACTTTTTTTATTTTATGAGAAAATTCTTCATATGTGCATTAATTATTCTTTCTTACAACAACTCAGTATTCGGTATTCGGCCAAAATGCTACTCTGTTTAGCAATAGTAGTACAGTTGAACCTCGTTAACGTGAACACTCTGTTAACGTGAATTACTTTTAACATGAACTGTTTCCACAATCACCGTCAAGTTGAAGATTAGTTTAGTTATATGAAGATTTGTTACTGATAGCATGAACAATTTTTTTTTTTTTTTATCCCCCTTGAGATTCATGTTAACGCGGTTCGACTGTATTAACATATTGCTAACGGTTCACGTTTTTTAAACGAGACCGGCTTTAGGCGTTCCTCTAAAACAGTACTTCACTTAAAAAATAGGTTTTGCGTATTCGTGTTAATTACTTTATGTGCAGCCTGAGGATACACAGGGGCTAAACTACTACAAACTAAAAAAAAAAAAAAAAAAAAAAAAAACTTCACTTTAAAAATAGTAATCTTTGTCTTATTTAATCGCAGATACTTACTAAAGAATACTGTTAAAAAAATTCCGGGCTGCAGGTTACGGACAATCCCATAATAACATGACACCATAATAATAATATATGCCAATGGTGTTTACCACATCCATTGCTGAGGACAAAATTTTAATGATGTAATCACAAATACGCAAAATGCTTTTCTTAAATAATGTGAAGTTTTAGAAAAACGTCAAAAAGTGGAGTTTACTGTTCCAAATAAGATAAACCCCGACGACAATGCGTTAAAAAAACCGTAATACCTACAGCAAATAACTTTTAATTCTCTTAAAAAGTCACTTTTGCTTAAAACAGATTTTTGATTCGTCTATCAATAATTATATAAAAAAAAGAAAAAGTTTATTTTTTACTTAAAAGTGCGGACTAAATAGCTTATACTAGGAAAAAAAAAAAAAAAAAAAAAAAAACACCTTATTTATTTGTCTCATGCAGTTAAAAAAAAAAAAAAAGGCGCGATAACAAGGGGGAAAAATATAAAAGAAAAGGTATTTTCCGAAGATAATGATGCTCCATTTCTTTTTTATCATTTGCAAAGCTTCTTTTCAAGAATGTTTTCGAGTGTAATAAGACGTCTAAAGCAATAATCCAAAGATTGGAAATACTTTAACGTGTTAGGGCGAATTTTCGGTTAATGTAGAATGAGAAATGACAAAGTAACCGTAAAGCATTTTTGAATTCTGATTAAGTTCTTATTTTATTTATTTATTTACGCTCCCTTTATCATCAACGAAAAACAGTACTCAAAATATGAAAATCAAACTTGGAATATATCCAGGAAATGATTTTAAATGAGTAAAAAGGAAAGAATTCTTTTTTTTTTCCCTCTTTCTTCTCTCCAAATGTTTTTTTCCCCTTTTCAAGTGAAAATTTTTTTTAGAGATTATAAAAAAAATCAATGATTATCGAAGACTTTTTTTTTTTTTTTTTTACATATAGCGAATGCACTTAATTTAAAAACAGATTTTTATTTATTTAATGGGTTTTTTTTTTTTTTTTTTTTTTTGTTAAGCTTTAAAGCGATTAAAAGAATTAAATATCTGTAATGACAATGTACTTAAATAGTAAATGGAAAACGAGGTAGTTTAAACCCTAAAGGTAATGATTGTCATTTTAAAGTAAAAGGCTTTTAAATAATTTAATCGAATTAATTTTTATACTAATTTTATTTGAATGATTTTATTCAGGTTGTAAAATTCAAGCAGTAACATTTAAAAAGAAATAAACTGTTTATTACACAAAAATATTCAAGATTACAATATATATATATTTAAACAATCTAAATTTACATGAACAGAAATAAAATCGTAACAAAACGACCAATTTCTAAAACAATAAAGTCGTTGTTAGAGAAAATGTCCCACAAATAAAATGATTGTTTAATGTGTAAAACGATTATTTTCGATTTATGTAAAAGAAATAAAAATATGCTTCTTTGATCACATTAGTTCGATAAAAAGCAGTGAAAAATTAAGACATTAAAATAAAATTACCCTAAATTAATGTACATGTGTATGTGAGTGTAACATTTGAAGGTCTATTACCAAACAAAAAATTCAAAATAATGCAAGTTTATAATAATACTGTACGTTTTATACATAAAGAGTAAAGAGCGGGCGGAAAGTAAATTCCCATTTTACCATGTTTTTATTAACTTCGATTCTTGTTTGTTTGTTTGTGTGTTTGTTTGTCAGGGACAAATCTTGCAATCGATTTTTAACTAACTTCCCGACTAGCTAGAACTAGCTAGCTTCCCGACTAGCTAGCTTCCCGACTAACTTCCCGACTTTAGCCAACTGTTTCGGGTTCCTGCTGCCTTCGGCAGCGTTATCAGTACAAAGCTTGCAATCGATTTTTCACTAACTTTCCGACTAGCTAGACATTTGAAACTTTCAGGACAGCTCACAACACGGTGACAATACATTTTTCTAATAATTTTAGTCAACTGTTTCAGGTCCCTACTGCCTTCGGCAGCGTTCATATAATTCAACAGAAAATTCATTTAACTAACTTCCCGAGTAGCTAGACATTTGAAACTTTCGGAATAGTTCAGAACACGGTGAAAATGCATTTTCTTAATACCTTTAGCCAACTGTTTCGGGTTCCTGCTGCCTTCGGCAGCGTTATCAGTACAAAGCTTGCAATCGATTTTTCACTAACTTTCCGACTAGCTAGACATTTGAAACTTTCAGGACAGCTCACAACACGGTGACAATACATTTTTCTAATAATTTTAGTCAACTATTTCAGGTCCCGCTGCCTTTGGCAGCGCTTATATAATTTCGACAGAACATTTATTTAACTAACTTCCCGACTAGCTAGACATTTGAAATTTTCAGAATAGTTCAGAACACGGTGAAAATGCATTTTTTAAATACCTTTAGCCAACTGTTTCGGGTTCCTGTTGCCTTCGGCAGCGTTATCAGTACTAAGCTTGCAATCGATTTTTCACTAACTTCCCGACTAGCTAGATATTTGAAACTTTCAGGATAGCTCAGAACACGGTGGCAATACATTTTTTTTAATACTTTTAGTCAACTGTTTCAGGTCCCTACTGCCTTCGGCAGCGTTCATATAATTCAACAGAAAATTCATTTAACTAACTTCCCGAGTAGCTAGACATTTGAAACTTTCGGAATAGTTCAGAATACAGTGAAAATGCTTTTTAAAAATATTTTTATCCAATTGCTTCAGGACCCTGCTGCCTTCGGCAGCGTTTCCAATACAAAGCTTGCAATCAACTTTTAACTAACTTCCCGGCTAGATAGCCATTTGAAACTTTTATAATAGCTCAAAAGACGATAGCAAGGAATTTTTTTAATACTTTTATCCAATTGCTGGGGTTCCGGCTGCCTTCAGTAGCGTTTATACGATTCAACAGAAAATTTAAAAACATGGTTTATAATTTTTTTTTTTATTTTTTTTTATAATTATTTAATATTTTCCCCTCCTAAAATATTGTAGATATAATTTTTTTTTTTTTTTTTTTTTTTTTTTTTTTTAAGGACTGAGGACTATTAGTCTCAATCTGGGATTTTCGCGGTGTCATTATTAAAGCGATGTTATAATTTGAAAAAAAAAAAAAAAAACTAATAGTCCTCCGTCCTAAACTAAATTCTGCTTTTGCCAGAATTTCATCAATATATATATATATATATATATATATATATATATATATATATATATATATATATATATATATATATATATATATATATATATATATATATTTTATGAAAAAGAAAAGAAAATTAATAATAATCAGTATCGTTACAAACGATATCGAAAAAGTTTTTTTAAAATAACTTTGAATTAATAAATAAAAAGTGCGCGAGCAATATGAAATAAAAATGAGTAAAAGATGAATTTAATGATTTAATTTTTATATAAAACATGATTGCGTGCTATCTTAAAAAAGTAGATGTAAAATTTAAAGTTTAATTTTTTTGGCAACAATTATAAATTAAAATAAATAATTTAATGAAAGTTTAGAAGTTAGAATTTCTAATTTTATTTATTTATTTTTTTTCACACATGTAGTTTATTATATACTATTGTTGTTCCAAAAGTTACAACTCAATCTGCGCTTCTTTATTTTCCAGACACTGTCTTAAGTGAATAGGTACATTTGCTATGACATTCGTCAAAAACTCAGCCGGAAAACACCAATTTCCCCAAGAGTTTGTGGTGTAGTAAACCACAAGCTGCACGGTGTTTCTGCCGACTTCTTCATTTGAGAACGTCATGGCAAACGTACCTGTTCGTTTAAGACAGTGTTTAGAAAATAATGGAGCACATAATGAGTTTAACTTTTGGAAAGATAATGGTACATAATAAACTATACACATGTGCAAAAATTGAATTTATACCTACAATATTTAAAGAGGGAAAAATATTAAAATAGGCAGTTACTTTCCTCCAACCCATATACAATAAAGCCTCGGTTATCCGAGCCCCAATTAATCCAGTTCCGAGTTAACCAAGGTAGACACGAAAAGGCCACGTCCCGGAGAAACGTGGTTTTTGACAAATGGCGTCGATAACTTTGAAAATTTTTAATGTGCACCACTGTATTTTATAATTTATATATGTATGTATTGTATTGCATTATTAACTGACTACATTTAAATATGTAATATATGTATTATTTTGCATCACTGACTACGTTTTCATCCATTTCAAACTTTGCCATGTGTTTTGCCCTCGATTTACGAGAGTCCGCGTTATCAGAGTTTTCGATTATCCGAGGTACCCTCCGTCCACATGACCACAGATCTACAACAAAACTTTTTTATTATTATTATAAATTTATGTATTTAAATACAAATAAAAGAGCTGATATATATGTATATATTGAACTTTAAAACAGAACAACTTTAGAAGAATAAAAAATGCAATTTTAAATATATAAAACTTTGCCCTTATTCAGCATTCGAATGGGGACAAGAAAATCCCTAACCTCTTAAATATTATCAAGGGATACTTTAAGTTTTGTATAATATTTTTATCGCTCTTCATTTTTCAGAAGCATTTTGACACATTTTTCAACACCGAAGCAAAATATTCTGAAGTTACAAAGTGCTATATTTTGAAACAAATTTTATACCACTTACACACAAAAAGCAAAATAATATCTAAAAACTTTTTAAAATATGAGAACGTGTTTTGGTTTTATTTTAAAAAATTCTATACTAAACAAAGAAAACTATTTAAATGAAATGAAAGAAAAAACAAAAAAATCTTGGAAAATAGCCAGGTTATAGCTGTAAACTAAGGGAGCAGACAAAATTACAAGTTGATTTTCTGAATATATATTTCTGTTTTAAAATCTCGTAATTAGATTTTTCAGAAGTTATTTTTTAATTACGTTTAGAAATACGGGAATAAGTAAATTAACGGCGGAAGTAATTAAGAAAATAGAAAGGGAGTATTAATAAAAACCTTAATTTAAAAACAGACAAAGAATCCTACAAAAGAATTTTAAGTAATATTCAATTAAAATGAAAGGATGAACTAAAATTTTAAATGTAACTTTTCTTTATAAACATTATTTGATTTTAATTTCGCAAGAAAAGGGCATGATTATAATTAAAATATGAATTTATGATAATTTTATTGACATAATATTTAAAGTGAGTTCAATAAATGATAAAAGTGTATACATTGGTAAAGTGCTTATAGGATTTTTCAATTAATTACGGGGGGGGGGGGGGGGACCTTACGCTTTTGTACCAGGTTTCTGTGATTAAACGATATTTAATTTTAAGAAATACCGGTATTCAAAATAAGTAACGCTTAACAGTTATGTAATATATTTTTACTTTCCGAACATACATATGTAAGGAAAATATTGTAATCATGTAAAAAATCCGAATTTGAGATTTTGATGTTTCTATACGTTTTGAGGTCCCCCGAGTCTGTTTTCACTATTTTTATGATGATGGTGTATGTGTGTGTATGTGCGTGAATACGTTAGCGTCTAAACGCGTTGCTCGAATGAGTTGAAAGTTGGTACGTATGTTGTAAGTCACCGTAGCACGAACCCTATTGATTTTGGTGAATCTAGCACTTATTTTTTTTACAGGGACACCAAGAAATTTTTTTTATCATTATGGCGTACCGGGTCAAATTTTTAAAAGTGTGATAGCGTCTAAATGCCTTATTAAACTGTGCAAAAAATATATACACATGTTATAGGTTATAGTTCCACGAACTGTATATATTTTAGTGAATCTAGCACTTACAGTTTTTGTACAGGGGCACAAAGAAAAATTCTTTATCATTATGGCCTATGGGACCAAATTTTTAAAAGTGCGATAGTGCCTTATTCAATTGAGCAAAAAAAAAAAAAAAAAAAAAAAAAAAAAAATACACATATTACTATAGGTCACAGTTTCACGATTTGTACAGGTTTTGGTGAATCTAGCACTCATAGTTTTTTTTACAGGGACACAACAAATGATTCTGTATCATTATGGCCTAGAGTGTGAAATTATTTAAAGTGCGATAGCATCTAAAAGTCTTATCAAAATGAGCTGATAAATTATATACATGTTTTAGGTCACCATCACACAAACTGTATAGATTTTGGTGACTTTAGCACTTACAGAATTCTACAGAGACACAAATAAAAGCTGCTTATCATTATGGCCTATAGGCTCAAATTATTTAAAGTGCGACAGCGACTAAACGTCTTATTCAAATGAACTGAAAATTTATATACATGTTATAGATCACCATCACACGAACTTAAGGAGCTTTAGAGAAACTAGCACATATGGTTCTTTTTACAGGGACACGATGCATATTTCTTTATTATTGTGGCATATGGGCTAAAACTTTAAAGTGCGATAGCGTCTAAATGCCTTATCCGATGGAGCTGAAAAATTTTATAAATATTATAAGTCACTGTTGCACTAACTATAAGCATTTTGGTGAATCTAGAATTTACAGGTTTTTACAGGGATATAACGAAAAATTCTTTATCGTTACGATCTGTGGGCACAAAGTACAATAGCGTTAAATTAATCATCGTGTATTATATGGCAAAAAATACTCAAACACCCTATTATAACTTTCTCGCTTTTGTTTATTTAACGGCTCCCCTTACTTTACTTTATCTACAAAACCGTTGATTATTCAATGTTCGGAAAGTCGAGTGGAGTCACTCCAAATTTTTTAAAAATTAAATTAAATCTTAAAAATAAAACTTTCGTGAAAATATAGTCATGAGAATTGTGAAATTGTTAAATTTAATAGATACTTGAAAACTTATTTAAACACAAAATAAATAATTCTGGATTTAAAACATGTTTAGATGCATACTAAAAAAAATTAAAGCAATTTAAAACCAAAATTTAAACTTTTTATCTCATAAAGTTATGGATATAGTTACACATATAGTTAAGGATATAGTTACGGATACAATCACTAGTGAGAGTTAATTTTAGTAGTTTTGACTTACTACTAACTTAACTCTGTATGTAAATAGCAGCCAGTAATAGTCAATGTAGCTTGTAGCCAGCAATAGTCAATGTCTCTTTAACATTATAATGTTAAAGAGCTCTTTATATTGTAATGTAAACGAAACATAGTTACGAAAAGTAATGTTACTCTACGAACTACAGTCACCAAAAGTAATGTTACTATACGAACTATAGTCACTAAAAAGTAATGTTACTATACGAACTATAGTCACTAAAAGTAATGTTAGCGTTACCCTTTTATAGGGTAATCTCAAGCATTCAGTTATTATTACTTTTCTCTTTTAATTTTTTTACTGATCCCTTTTTTGATTTCGGGGTAAAAATATGAGGCAACAAATGTTCTTTACACTTTTGAAGTTCAAGACAATCCGTGAAATACATTTATTAGCTTGACAAAACGTCGATTTGACAAAACGTCTGAAATCGAAAGTTTATGGTCATTTAAGGAAACTTAATGTACTACAGGAACTCACACAAAAAGTTGATCAATATTTTTAACACTTCTATTTTGTCCTAAAATTTTCATGCTAGTATCTAAAATATTCTCGATCTTTTAGCGCGGTAGTTTAAGGAAAGTAGTGTACATATGTATCCATATATCAAGAATTACTTATTTTCATATATATATATATATATATATATATATATATATATATATTATTTACAAAAAAAATACAAAATGGAAATGTCAATAGTTTAGTCAAACTACTTTAGCATTCCAATTTTTAACCTAGCTTTAGTAATAAGATTTAAAAAAAAAAATATATATATATATATATATATATATATATATATATATATATATTAATAAAATCAGACTTTTGTCTGTAAATTTGTCGGAATCGAAAAATTTTGCGATATCTTCACGTTTCACACCCCATGAAAGCAGAAAATGACTTCAGAAAATTTTGCCTGTGTGTGTGAGTGTCATCGTGTCCGTATGTCGATTTTTTTGTCCGGGCATCACTTGAGAACGGCAGGACAGAATTCAACGGCGCTTGGCAGGGATTTAGGTCTTCACCCAACTTAAAATTATATCTATCAACTTTTCAGAAATTCCCCCCCGTTCCCCCCTGGGGGATAAAAGACAAAAACACGTTTGTCCGGGCATCACTCAAGAACGGCTGGACGGAATTCAACGGCGCTTGGCAGAAACTTAGGTCTTCACCCAACTTAAAATTATATCTATAGAAAATTTAAAAATTCTGATTAGTGTTTAAATTGTGGGTAAAAAACGCCTGCGCATGCGCCATAAATATTTTTTCACTAAAACGCTGTGAATGGAAAGATAAAATGCAAAAATAAATTTTTAAGATAAAGACTTTTTTTATTCGCGTGATTCGCACTACAAATTATGAAAAGATTCAAATGAAGTTTTGCCATCTGAGTTTCATACTTTAGTTAATTTTAAAACATCTAATTGTTGTATCGAAAAACTGTTTACACCCCAGGATTCAGAAAAATCACCTCTTTCATTTGGTACTGAATTTGTAACGATAGGACTGATACTTCTAATTTATTTTCCCCTTTTTCCGTTGCCACTTAAATTTCATACTTTAGTTATTTTTTAAAAATCTAATTGTCGCATCGAAAAACTGTTTGCACCCCTGGATTCTGAAAAATCACCCCTTTCATTTGGTATCAAATTTATAAATATAGGTCTGATATTTCTAATTTATTTTACCCTTTTTCCGTTTTCAACGTGGATTCGGTAAAAGGTTTTATATTTATAAACATGCATTTATATATTTTTTTATTTTCGAGAAAAAAAATGAAATATTTTTAATTTCACGTGAATAATTATGGAACAACTATAGTATTTCCCCTCAGCTAGATTTGGCAATTTTTCGTTGGCGATTATGGCTAAATCATAAATCTAAAAATCATAAGTCATGTAGCATATAGCATAAATGATAAAATCGTAAGCTAAATTATAAATCATAAATCATAAAATCATAAATCCAAAATAAATAGCATGCAGGCTGCCATATTATATTGCAAATAATCCAGAACGACATCGTTATCGTTCAAATCGGCGCCAAAGAAAAATCGCCAAATCTAGCTGAGGGGAAATACTATAGTTGTACCATAATAATAAAAATTAGACAGAAAAATACCTACAAAAGTTGATGATTTTTTTTTTTTTTTTTTAATGAGGAATTTGCACGTAGATAAATATTTTCATACAGATATTTGGCATTAGTTTAATATTTTTATTTAATTAAGCAGTACTTTTCTTTCCAGTAGTAAAAAATTTTTTTGTTGTTATTATCTTATGAGGGTTTTTTTTTTTATGTTCTCCCCTTAATTGTAAATGATTATAATTTGGATTTTATTAAGAAATTTTATTTTTATTTTGTAAATATCAGAAAAGAGTTTTTATTTTATTTTATTTTATTTTATTTATTTATTTAGTGTATGGAACAGCTTTAGTATTGGATCCCTTTGGCAAAATTTGAAATTCGGAACCGAAGTAGCTCGGACGTTTCTCGCCAAGATCTTTAATTGCACAATTGAGATAGCCAATTCAATTCATCGCAAAAATGGCTTAAAATATTTAAAGTCACCAAAGGGTTCCCATACTAAATTTGTGCGTTTTTTATTTATTTATTTATAATATTTTCTATTAAAGACTTCTGTGGTCACGAAATTTGGTGCGTAAATTGTTTGTTTGCATCCGGCACTTATTGTAACTGGATTTCACGAAATTCGAAATCCTCCCCCCCCCCCTTCTCGGAGTCGGAGGGCAATAAACGGTATAACTTCAGTATAACCCCATAGCTGAATTTGGCGATTTTTCTTTGGCGTCGTTTTGAAGGATAACGATGTCGTTCTGGACTGTTTGCGATATAATATGGCGGCCTAATATGTTGTTTATTTTGGATTTATGATTTTATGTTTTATGATTTATGATTTAGATTATGATTTTATCATTTATCATATATGATTTAGGATTTTTAGATTTATGATTTAGCCATAATCGCAAACAAAAAAATCGCCAAATATCGTTGTGGGGTTATACTGAAGTCGTTCCCAATAAACATGTGTAAAAACATGTTTTTTCATTTGAATTCGCTTTGAATTATCTTAGAATGGCGAATTTTGGTGTGCGGATATTGATTAAGTGTAAGCATTATGTACATTAGTGGAATTTTACAAAACATCGAACTCACCCGCTGAGGAAGGGGAAGTAAGAAGTGGGTAAGTTGTGCCGAAGGCAGTGGGGACCCAGACTAGATATTGATTAAGTGTACGCATTATGTACATTAGTGTGATTTTGCAAAGCTTCGAGCTCACCCGCTGAGGAAGTGGAAGTAAGAAGTGGGTAAGTTGTGCCGAAGACAGTGGAGACCTAGACTCCTCACTTTGCGAGCGAGAAAACCTCTTCAATCACAGCGAGAACTTAGGTTATTAATAAAGATATGGGATTTTGACAACTCATTTAAGTTTAATGTCCAGCGAAGCGGGCAAAGCCTGCTAGTATATATATATATATATATTTATTTATTTATTTATAATAATTTAAGATACAAACCGCTGATAAAAATGGGCAAGTATTCAGTAACTTCAAGTATTATTTAAATTTAAATAACACACTATATAAATTCCGGTGCAAACTTTTCACTCTGAAAAATATTCTTTATCTTTAAGTATGTAGAAAATAGATAAAAACTTGCCCACACACACACCAAAAAAAAAAAAAAAAAAAAACTATGACAGCACCAAAAATTACGATCACTCGAATAGGGCTAGGGCGCAAAAGAAATTTTCGGTTTGATAAAATCTGTATTAAGACTGTAAACTACATCACAGTTTGAAAACGTACTCCCCCCCCCCCCCCTTTTTTTTTTTTTCTTTTCCTTTTCCGAATTTTTTCATTTCTATTCAAATGTAGCCCCTATCTGCAAACATTCCAATAAAAATATTCTCCAGCAGCGACATTCAGTCTGGAGACATTTTTACTTCACAGAACCATATTAGAAGTTGATAAAACAGTGACGTAAGATTCTTCTGAGTCATTCAATATCATAAAGAATGCTTTACGAGTTATAAAATTAGGGAGATCTGTCTTTTCTAAGGGTTCCCTACCCCCACCAGAATAAAAGTAAGGGGATACGTTCAGTTGAAATGTTTTAGTAGAATAAATTAGAAATAAAACTGCACTAAAATAAGAGAGTAGGATACTTCTTAAATTATGTGTTTCTCTGAAACAGAAAATTTAATGTTGCTGTTCACTTATGAATCCTTTTTTCTTTTAAGATTAATAGTGTTTATCTTATATGAAATGAAAAGAATGATGCCTAAAATTATGAAGGAAGAATTTGAGAGAAATATTTCAATGTAATTTTAAAATTCTTTTTGTTTGTCTACTTTTGTGGATTGATAAAAAAAAAAAAAAAATGTATACATATATATATATATATATATATATATATATTATTTTATGTTAGAATGAGTATTTTTTTTTTCAATAAATTTTAAATTTAGATTTTTTTAATAAAAATAATCTGGTGTGTCACTCACACGACTTTCTCTTACCTTGAAATTTAACACTAAAAGTACAGATTGGACATTAAGGGTTAAGATAACAAGTACTGTTATGTAAACCTATGTTAAAACAATTCAAATTAGGCTTCGCTTTATTCGACAAATAATTCTATGTGAGGAGGGCTACCACCCCTCAACCTCCTGTTTCATTATTGTATCTACATTTATATAGAATTCAAATCTGTTATGAAGTTCAAAAGTTTATTTAAAAATTTTCAGACAACTTTCACACGCATCATTCCTTGAAACTTATTAATCATGAACAAATTTTCTAGTAACAAACGCATTAACTGCAAAATACATCATTTGGATCGCCTGAAATCATTTGTTTTTAATTTACTCTAACAGACGCAGTCAAAGATTAAACTATAAAAATTGATTTCGCTATTCAGGAAGCCTCAAAACGTACAAATATACAAAAAAAAAAAAAAAAAAAAAAAAAAAAAAAAAAAACCCAATGATGAATATTTATCTTAAAAAAAAAAAAAAACAAAAAAAAAAACAATATATTATTTATTATATGGCTATGAGGACTTAATTTCAATTCCTGAGCAACTTTCCTGGACATGGGAAAATATTATAGTAAAGCATTTCCACTTACAAATAAAAAGAATATTATGGCTTAAATATTGGCAGCCTTGTATATATTCTGAAAGTTATGTACACATCACATGGCGCAAATAAATATAATCCTATATTAATAACACATAGCACAACTTAAAGTATACTTCCATCAATTTTCAAGTATTGTCGCATTATAATCTAGTTCTTTTGTGTACACCTGTAAACGAACACTGGATGATTTCTATACCATATTCCACATGAAATATGTTTTTACTAAAAAAAAATACATTCGTTTCATCTGGTTTAGTGCAGTCTATAGATGTTAAACTCGACTTACCTGCAATTTTCCCCATAGACGAAATGTATTTGAATTATCTTGGGTGTCCCTGTACACGAACCATTTGCTTCATCTCTACGAAAAGTTTAGTGTAGCATCCCTATACGATACACATTTAGAATACCAAGTTTGAACTTTCTGCTATAATTCGTTTTTGAGATATGCTGATAACACACAGACACACAGGCACACACACAGACCAACGGCTAAAAACATGATTTTTGGATTCAGGGGACCTCAAAAAGCGTAAATATAACGAAAACTCAATTTCGAAACTTTGACCCAAAAACAATACTTTCTTTACCTTATGGATAAGAGAAAGTAAAAGTCTGGGAATTTTCAGTATACTTAACTGATACATTTCAATGCACATGAATGCAAAAATTCATTTCTAAGAGAGTTAAAAGAAAGAAATAAAGAAAGAAAGAAAATGAAAAAGATTTATAGCGTCTACCTAAGGACGTTATCTACGTACACGTTAGATAAAAGAAAAAGACACGCGTTTTTCCCATGCCTTTTTTAAAACAATTAAAAAAATTATGTGAACAAGTTTAGCAAATTATAGAAGATGCTGTGTAACGCAAAATGAACAAAAGTTAATATCATTTGTTATGTATGATGTTTAAGTGCTTAGTCTCAAAGACTTATTATTGACTGATTCATTCATACTTTTTAATATAATTAATATTTTTTAGCACTGATACATTTAAAAAAAAATTCATCTTGAAATACATTTTTTTCTTTGCACGACTTCGTTCATATTTTCAATTCAGCTTGGATGAATTTTACATACTACAAATCGATTCATACTTAAAAATCGATGGAACGGTGGAAAGCGTATTTGGCAAATAAATTTGATATTTTGGAAATATCTTTAACAATAATTTCAATATCACTTTATTTAATGTAATATATCTTCAATTTATTTCATTTGTAATCTGCATGCGTGTATGTCTAAGTGTCTACCTCTAACCAATATTGATTTCCATAAAGTTAAATGTAGTCGGACCAAATAAACCTGCAGCGCGGTTTGTTATATGACATGTTTCTATATAATAAATAACTTTCGATTAAATTCAGGAAGCTTCATTCTAAACACAAGGAGTTTAGTCAATATTTATGATAAATATTGTGAATCAATATTATTTTTAGAGTAACCTGACCTAACAAAGCCCGTGCCTCTGAGAATATATAATATCAATAAAATAAACCTGCTTTAAAAAATTCTCTTGATTTCATTTGTAATGTTTATCTTTTTTCCTAATTAAACTACCATTCTTGAACGTTTTAAAGATTTAAGAATTAGTACAATAAAAATACATTAAAAATAGTGAATTCAACTTTTAATGAAATTGCTCATTCGTAGAACCTTTATCGATTGATTGGGATTGGTCTCGAAATTGATTTTTCTAATTTGAAAAGTTCTATTGGCAACTTGTTATGTGTTACTCTCTGAATTTGGTGTCCGAATGACATGTGGATAAATGTTATTTTTCTATTTTAGAAAATTTGGAGTGGAAGGATGATTTTTATACCAACTATATGAAAAATACCAGAGCCGGGAATCGAAACCGGGCCTTCCGCTTAACGCGCGGATGCTCTACCATTTAGCTACCCTGGGTGATAACCAGCTAGGCATTTCCCACATAATATTCATTGGCAAGGTCACCGAGTCTGCAAACGCAGCTATATCAAGTGACATAATTAATCGTGGCACAACTCCAATAGACCACGAAATATTTTTTTAATTTTTAGAAAGTCTTTATTTATCAACCTTAATTAATTTTAGAAAATTTGGAGTGGAAGGATGATTTTTATACCAACTATGAGAAAAATACCAGAGCCGGGAATCGAACCCGGGCCTTCCGCTTAACGCGCGGATGCTCTACCATTGAGCTACCCTGGGTGATAACCAGCTAGGCATTTCCCACATAATATTTCTAATATTCGTTATTTTTCTATTTTGATTCATAATTGGGTTGGGTCAATGATTAGTTGAAATATAATAGATTCCTTTTTACATTTGGGTTTTGTTGAAAAATAGGAACATGCACTGTATTTTTGGCTTGGAATAGCTGTACAGTTTTCCGAAATCTTGCGAAATCTCTGTTCTAAGAAAGACATGTTTCCTAACGGTGGAATCATTCTATTTTTGAACCTTTCCAATTGCAATTCTCATTTCCAGTTATCATTTTTACACATTTTTATAAAATTCTTGGTTTCCGTTTGATAACCTTGAGTATCGCATGATAAAAATCACACCTTGTAGGCCTTAGTGTTATGGTCCTAATTGCAAGCATTAGCGTAAGTAATTTAAAATGAATTTAACTATTAACTAATATAATGTAAATGGAAAATCATAGAAAATGAGTGCTAACATTTAAATTGAATTAAAATAACTTTTATTTGAATGCTGTTGGTATTAATCATGTATCTATTAATTGCTAAATTTTATATTGGTCTAAAATTCTTCACTATATATATATATATATATATATATATATATATATATTAAACATATGAAGTAGCATTTACCTGTGAACTAAAATGAAATGAAATCGCAATTATATGCAAGCAAATTTTCGCTAACAATTAATAAAGCATCATTTAAAAAATAGTTTTTCTTATCAGTGGGTAATTTTTTTAAATATTGATATTTATGTTTTATTGAATAGTAAAAGGTGTGGTTACACACAGCTTTTTTTGTCTTTTGTGTGTGTGAAAATGACATCATGATAAAATTTGTACTCACATTAGAGTCCTGCATCGGGTCGGGTTGACTGATCTTTTTTTCGTGCGGGTCGGGTTCGGGTCGGGTTAACTGAATTTTTTTCTTGCGGGTCGGGTTCGGGTTCGGGTCGGGTTTGGTTTTCAACAAATCGGGTCGACTTGAGAACACATTTCAAAATATTTTTTACAATTATAAACATAAATTTATAGGCATGTTTACAACTATGTAACTAATTTAAACATTCTGCACATACTAGACATGTATCGGTTGGTTGGTTGGTTGGAGGATTTAAGGCCGATCGACTCCAGATGTGTCCTAGGCTTATAGGGAGATTGCCCTCCGTTTGAATCTTTCTAAGGGGTCCTAGCCCCTATTTACGCGTGTTTCGGAAGAAACCACGGAAAACTCCGAACGGCTAGGTCGATGAGCGCGACCTGTGATCGAACCCGACACCTCCCATCTACTAACTTCAAGCGCAGAACCGCTCGGCCGCTGGTTCCCTGGATATCCAAGGGGCATTCGACAATATCGAATGGCCCCACATCCTTAACTCCCTATCAAAAATTGAATGTCCGAGAAACTTGGCGGGAGTCATCCGATCGTACTTATCTGAGCGTTCCATCTTAAGAGGGGACAATACCTAATCTCGCCGGCAGCCTTCGCCCATGTTATTCTATGGGAAAATTTGTTGCGACAATTACACATTACCTAATGAATATTTTTAAATTCTGTTTTCACAGTCAGAAAATTCATAACCGTTAAATGAGTACTCATTTTTGAAAAATTCATTTTTTTAAATTTTTACATTTTAATTTTGAGTACAAAAATGCGATTCTTCACAAAATGCATTTTTCTCATTTTCTAATCGCAAAATGAAATACTAAAATTTTAAAAAATCAATTTTTGGAAAACAAGTACTAATTTAACGCTTATGAATTTTCTAAATGTGAAAACAGAATTGAAAAATATTCATTAGGTAATGAGTAATTATGTAAAAATTTTTTCCCATAGAATAACATGGGCGAAGGCTGCCGGCGAGATTAGGTATTGTCCGCTCTTAATCGACTGGGGTTCAGGCTCTAGTGTGCACAGTCAACAGAAAGGTTGTCCACAGGGCTCGCGTCTCGGCCCGGTCCTGTGGACACTCATTGCTAATAACATACTGAATTCTATGAGCTCACAAGGCTTTGAATTATTTGCATTTGCGGATGACTTCACGTTAATTCTCTCGGGCAAACGCAGAAAAGATCTGGAGACCTTAGCTCAGGATGCCTTCACTGCTTTTTCCCAGCTGCTCAAAGACCTAAACCTTGAACTTTCACCCAATAAAACTCAATCTTTAACCTTCTCCAAACCACGTATACTGAAGAGAAAGCCGACGATGAGGTATGAGGGCAAAAGTGTAAAACATGTCGATCACTTGAAAATTTTAGGACTAACAATAGACAAAAACCTTAACTGGATTGAACATTTAAACTCACTTAAAATTAAACTTCTTATACATTATCATAACTCGTGCAAATTAATGGGTAAACAATGGGGTATAAGCACCAAAATGTTAAAAACATGGTATCTAACAATAGTGGAAAAAATCGTTACTTATGGGGCGGGAATCTGGGGAGGTAATCTTTCAAAAACAGCTATAGGAAAATTAAATTCATTGCTAAGGATGTTCCTCTTGCAACTGTCACGGGGTTATAAAACCATCTCCACTGATGCCCTCCGCGTTATCACCGGTGTTCCTCCTTTACACCTCACTCTGAATTACGAATACAACAGAATAAACGTACTACAACTAAGAAACAAAGACCTACAGAAAATTCTATTTCCAAATGAAGAAATTCAATTCAAAATGGGCAGCTGGTTCATACACCAGGGCTTTCTTAATCACCGGGCTAAGACAGCTGGGGAAACAAGGAGGTGTCACGTGATCAAAGGAGGGAAGGTTTGAAATTCACCCAAAGCTGTTCGACCAGATTTTACTTGCACTCTTGCACACCTGCTCCGACAATGTACATGTTTACTTCTATCATTCTATTCTGTTATATTTCTGGATTGGATTTGTGATTACTATAAAAGTATTTATTTCTTCGATCTAATGGATACACGATCCTTGCAATAAATAGCTAAAAATGGGAAGATATTGTTGCGTTCCTAACTGCAAATCAAATAAACCTGGAGAGAAATATGTAACATCTTTCAGATTTCCGAAGGATGAGGATTTAAAAAAGAAATGGCTGCAATCAATTCCACGGGATTTTACACCAAATAAAGACAGCGTCGTCTGTCAGAAACACTTTGCTGACGATTGTATTATTTTAGAAGATACTATTACATCTAAAGATGGAACTGTAAAAAAATATCCGAGAAAATATCCCAAACTGTCCGATACTGCCTTCCCTACAATATTTCCAGGCTGTCCAAGTTATCTAAACAAAAATGTTTCAGTAAGAGAGGTGACTATAGAAAGGAAAAAGAAGATGGAAAAACTCGACAACAACATTTTAGATGAGTTTTTGGAACAAGATAAAATACTTTCACTTTCTGACATAAAAGAAGAAATGCAAAGTGAAAATAACCGTATTGGCGAATTTCTGAAGAATAACAATATAAGTACTCATAGTTGTGAAAAATGCATTCACTTTTTATATTTAAAATGTGAGACGAGTATACAGATTACGAAATCCATTCAAATTAATGAAGAACTGAAAGTCAGTGTATATGAAGGTAAGAAACTGATTACTACTAAGTGTAATGATATTCTGTATAATGACACTTTAACATGTTGGGGGGAGTTAGAAAATATATTAACTTATGTTAAAAATTATGATAGTGATGAATTAAAAGAAGAAAAAATAGATCATCATTCTAAAGCTGTTGAGCATTGGGAATTATTATTAGCTGAAAATTCTGACAGTGAAAATTTTGATATGTTATCTTTTATATTAGAACAAATGATATTATCAAACAAATCTGTACATGGCAGAAATTATAGTAGTAATTTAATTATATTTTCATATTGTATTTATATGAAATCAACTTCTTGCTATTTGTATTTATATCAATCTAAATTAATGTGTTTGCCTTCTTTAAGACACTTAAAAAGAATATCTACTAATTTAAAAGTTGTTCCTGGGATCGAAACAATAGAAAATAAAGCATTTTTAAAAACAAAATGTGAAAATTTGAAAAGTAATGAAAAAATTGTTAACTTATTAATTGACGAAATTTATGTCAAACAAAGTGTCTCATATAAATCTAATAAACTTATTGGGTTTGCAGATAACTCGTTAAATGAAGCAACGACAATACAGGCATTTATGTACACTTCTCTATTTTCCAAAAACAAAGAAATTGTAGCATTAGTGCCAGTTAACAGATTAAATGCAGAAAATCTTTATAACATGACAAAAGAAGTTCTTTTATTAATGGAAAATATAGGCTTTAGAGTTATTTCTATAATTTCGGACAACAATAGAATTAATAGAAACATGTTTGTAAAATTATGTGGAAACGATGAAATAAAATGTTGTATCCCTCACCCTTTTAATGAATCTGAAAAACTATTCTTATTATTCGACACGGTTCATTTAATTAAAAGTATTAGAAACAATTGGATTTCACAAATTAATAAAATATTATATTTCCCTAATCCAAACAATTCAACAGAAATTTTGGAAGCTTCTTTCACGGCATTAGAAAATATATATGAAAAAGAAAAAAATTGTATTATAAAAACCGCCCCTAAACTAAGTAATAAAGCATTGCACCCAACAAGTATTGAAAAACAAAACGTAGGTTTAGCTCTAAAAATTTTTGATAACACTAATTCAGTTTCTTTAAAATTATTTTCAAACGAACTAAATAATTCTCAGTATTTATCAACTGCAAATTTTATAGATTTAATAAATATGTGGTGGGAAATAGTAAATATTAAGCATCCAGAAAAAGGTTTTAATCTGCGTTTGAAAGAAGCTGTTCCCTTTAAATCAATTGACGATGACAGATTTAGTTTCCTAAATATGTTTAAAGAATGGATTACTGCATGGAAAAATTTAAAGCAAAAGCCCAGGCACGGTGGATTATCCTCGGAAACATTTTTTGCCCTTTCTCATACTACTAATGCATTAATAGAATTAATAAAATACATTTTGATTGATCTAAAAGCTAAATATGTATTGACAGGAAAATTTCAAACCGACAATTTAGAAGGCAGATTTGGTCAATATAGGCAAATGTCAGGTTCAAACTATTATATATCAGTCCAGCAGATTCTTGAGGCAGAAAAAAAATTAAGAATTAAAAGCATTTTAAAATTTCATTCTGATTCACATGGAGAAATTAGCATTAAAGATTTTATATCTGCTCATACACCTGATGTAATTATAGAGGATGTTGATATATCAGCTTATGAGTCAATTTTGGAAAATACAGATATTGAATGCCTTTCAGAAAATGATATTAAAGTCCTTGTATTCATTGGTGGCTACTGTGTAAGAAAATTAAATTTAGATTGTGAAATTTGCAAGGAAATATTTATGTTGAATGATTTTATAAGCATTGAAATTGACAGTGAAGAATATAGTTATATTAAAGAATTAGATCGTGGTGGTTTATATTTTCCAACTGCTTTTGTTGTAGATGTATTAAGTATGTGTTTTGCTTTTTTCAGAATGATTATATCAAAAGATATGTTGAATGATTTTATAAGCATTGAAATTGACAGTGAAGAATATAGTTATATTAAAGAATTAGATCGTGGTGGTTTATATTTTCCAACTGCTTTTGTTGTAGATGTATTAAGTATGTGTTTTGCTTTTTTCAGAATGATTATATCGAAAGATTATGAATCTGTATTTAAAAAGTGTCATAATCAGTTTTCAGTAATCGTTAAAATTTCAATGCTAGGTATAGAGATGTCTAATATTATTCCAACAGCAAACTGTTCTAAATGTCAAACAAACATTTATCCTCTAGTGCATAAAATAGTAGAAATATTTTCTAACGTTTGTTTAAATAATTATGTTAAACAGTGTAATGATAATATCCTGTGTGAAAAAGATCAGAGAAAACTTAAAAAATTGAAAACATAACTCATTTAATATATTAAATTATATATTTGATAGTATTAGATAAATATTATATTTTGTGTATTATGAATATTTTTATAGAGTATTATAATGATTAATAATTAACAAAGATTTTATAAATTTATTTTTTATGCTATTCAATGATACTTTCAGCATTAAAATATTATGAATTAGAAACTTTTGTTGATCAGAAAGACTCTCATATTACAGATGAAAGATATTCTGATCTTTCATATCAGTATCAGATCTTTACTTATATCAGTTTATTTATGATTTTTTTAATTAAATGTTTTATTTTGTTTTAAATAATAATACCAGCTCTCTAAGCATGTGTAACTCTTTTAGATATTGCTTACTTCTTTACTTGGTTATAGAAATAAATAAATCTTTTATTATTATTATTATTTTTTTTTATTATTCTGATGTATTTTCCCGAATATACATATATATATATTCTTAAGCCGTGGTGGCCTCTGCTCCTTATTACTGCTATCTGAATTATATTTGTTTGGATTTTGTCCTTGTTTTACATAATGTTTAGTTCATATTAGACACACGCACATATCTATACATATTATATATGTATACAGTGTGAACAGTTGAAAAATATGAAATATTTCCACTATTTTTAATGCAGTATGAAATTAAAGGTATATTTGTAAATGATATTACTAATGCCAAATGTTATTTTAAAATTGTTTCTTTTCTTTCTTTCTTTCTTTTCTTTTTTTTTTTTTTTTTTAGATTTTCGATTACTTTGAACAAATGTAAATTAACGTATGTAAATTTATATAACTAATAAGTGAATCCAATAAAATATCATTAATATGATATTTTATTGGAAAGTGAATCAAAAATAAATCATCAAAGTTTTTTAAAAATTTCTTATTGAGAATGTGAATAAAAAATTCGAAATTAAACATATATTTTTACTTTCACTTTTGTAATTATATTACTTATGTGAATTTTATTAGTAATTTATAAATAGTATTTAAGAGGGGGAAAAAATGGTTTTCTTTATTTCCTTATATGAATCATTTTCTATTATTGTGGCAGCTTTTTCACATAGTTTATGATATTTTCGATATTTAATTCTTGTGTATATTACGTAATTTTCATCTCGAATATTCAAACGAGTAATATTATATACAAATTGAAATATATATATTTGCAATGAACATTTTTCTAATTTAAATGCTATGTTATGGATTAATAAATCTTTTTTGAAATATTATTTTTGTTTTAATTTCTTTCTTTCTTTGTTTCTTTATAGCATTAATAATATGAAGGTTTTACTTTAAAAATAAATAAATAATCATTCAATTATTGTTATATAAAATATATTTTTGTTTCGAAACTTTAAAAATGTTCATAAAAATCCTCAGTTTGATTGTGATAATCAATTTAAGGTTGTATTCCAATTAAATTTCTTCTAAAAGAATACTAAATGCTTTTTAAAAGTTTTTTTTTTTTTTTTTTTTTTTTTTAGCAGTATAATTAAGCATTAAAAAAAAAAAAACTTTTAAAAAAGAAATAATTTTAAATTAATAAGTTTTGAAAATTTTATTTATTTTCTTAATTTAAAAAGACTTTAAATGTGTGAAGTTCACTTTTTATCTATAAGCTATTACTAATATGAAAATTTTTATTTATTTATTTATTTATTTTTTTTTTTTCAAAGTTTAAATTTTAATATAATAAAATAATACGTTTGTTTCAAAAATTCAATAAAATTATAAAAAAAAAAGTAAATAAAATAAAATAAGAAGTACAGTTTGATTGTGATAAAAAAAATTAAGGTGATACTTTATTTAAATATTTATTTTTTTTATAAAAAAATATAGAAAGCGTTCATTTTTTTTTTTTTTTTTTTTTTTTTAATCTCAAATGTGTAAAGTTTTCTTTTTATTTGTGAATATGAATTGAAATAAACCATATTATTCATTACTTCAAAGTCACATTGCTCAAATGAATGCTTTTCTGGTATTTAAAAAATATCATTTTGATCACTGCTATTAAAAAAAAAAAGGTAAGTTTCATATTTAAGAACATACAAAATATTTTTATATTCATAGATCATGAGTAATTAATTAAATATAAAAATTATTCATTCGAAATCAAAAAACGAATGAAAATGTGGATGCATTAATATATTATCTTTGTACAGTAAAAGCAAACAAGCTTCCCTCCTTTCCCCTAGCGAGGAAAATGCTGTCCAGGCCTGAAGAGTCTCTAGAAGGCCTTGTCATACACCCAGCAGAGGACTTTACGCATGCATTAATTAATACTAATATTAACTCCTTCTCTCCCACAGCCCCTGTGGCGATATACAGATGGATCTAAGACAGACCATGGTGTGGGTGCCGCATTTTGCGCCTTTTTTGACGGGGTCTTGGTTCATCAGTGGTCCTGTAGGCTTGGGGACTGTAACACTGTTTTCCAGGCTGAGATTTTCTCTATCAGCCAAGCAATTTCTTGGTCAGTTTCTTATTTTACCAATTCGAAAATTTTTATCTACAGTGACAGTCTCTCAGGTCTTCAGGCTCTGGCTCGCCACAGGAGTAACCATCCTATTATTCAGAAAATCAAATTAGATCTCCTGTCTAAGCCCGAGACTTTCTCTTTAGCTCATGTCTCCGCTCACAGGGGTGTCGCGGGCAATGAAATGGCAGATCTCTTAGCAAAAACTGCCACTAAAAAGGAAGCAGTGGATTTCGTTCTGCCCCCCCCCCCCCTCTTACATCAAAAGATGTCTTAAAGCACGACTAAAGAAAGAATGGCAGCTATACTGGGATACATCTCCTAAAGATAGATTTACGTTTAACCTCCTCCCAAAAGTGTCAAATTATAACTTTGACCTTTCCCCAGCCATAACAGCCTTCTTAACGGGCCATGGCCCGTTCAAATCACATCTCTTCAAGTTTCATTGCTCGCGCACTCCACAATGTGAGTGCGGCGCTGAGGGTAATGCAAATCATTACTTTTTCTCATGCCCACTAACTCTTGATTGGCGTATCCTTAACTCACCTAATAAACCTAACGACTGGCTTTTTAATATCGTTACCCGGCTTCCCCTACGTCAGAAACTAACCAGAATCTATAACTTCTTAATGCATCTTTCCAATTTGACCAACTAATTTTTCAATCTTCCAAGGCAGTTACCAACTTTTCTCTTGGAGGACCATACAATTTTTCTTCACAAGCTTTTCCATGCGAGGGATCAAGGCTCCGTTCTTCTTTTCATATTCTTGTTCCTTGTCGCCCTCTGTCGTGTGAAAGCTCCGCTTTGGCGACCTCTGTAACCTTTTTTTTTTTTTTTCCTGTTTATGCAATAAACAACGGAGGAGGTTTAACCTTTAGACACGGGCTCTTTTGAATCACCACAGTGCCATCGGAGCCCCTCTCTAAAGGTTGAAATCGCTCAAAACCGCTGCATAGTGGTGAGCGGCCACCTTCCGTCTTAGAGTCTTAGAGACATGTACCGGAGCTCCCTATTCGTATCCGCGGATATCCGCCAGAAAAATAGATCCGTATTTGTATCTGGATCTGCTTTGTTTTCTTCAATGGAACTAATATGTATCTTTTGTAGAAATTGTATGAAAATCAGAAAAGTATTATAAATCTTTCTCGACTGTTGTTAATATATAAATTAAAGAAATACAAATACAGTATAACCTCGCATTTGCATTGAAAAGATTTCGCAGTTTACAAGTTTTTTTTTTGTTTTTTTTTAAACTTTCTTCTATATTTAGTAGAAGAAAGTATTACATTCTATCAACTTTTGGTGTCAACCGCTCGACGGGTGGCACTGCTATACAGCGATTTCTGCAATTTCAGGGGCGGCTATATCTCAGGTTCTGTTGCGTATAATCCAAGAAAACTTAATATGTAAGAAGGAGAGATTATGAGACATTATGCTGACTCAGTTTGAATGCTTGTCGGCCAATAGGTGGCGTTGTTATACTGCAAATTTCATCGATAACAGGATGGCTATATCTCAACTTCTATGCCATATAACTGTACGAACCATGATATGTGAGATAACCATTATAAAAACGCATTGTTTAAGAAGTTATTTATAGACGATAAAACTGTCTCTCTTTGGAAATTTAGTGTTAGATTTCCCTAAGATGAAAATTATTTGCATTCACCACGTTAAACTTTTTAATAATAGTTTTAATAAATTATTCGCACTTAGTGAATTTGGCAGAAAAATGTAGAAGAATGTCTTGTGGTGACCACACCATACTAGTTCGGGTTCGGGTTAGATAAGTCGGGTTCGGGTCGCAAAAAGTTCTCTGTTGCGGGTTCGGGTCGGTTTTCGGGTTGATGAAAATTTTTTTGTCGGGTTCGAGTCGGGTTTCGGGTTGATGAAAATTTTTTTGTCGGGTTCGGGTCGGGTTTCGGGTTGATTTAAAATTCATCTGTCGGGTTCGGGTCGGGTAAAACCCGACCCGCGCAGACTCTAACTCACATCATAATCAAGCCAGATAAAAACGTTATTATTCGTGGGTTTTAAATGCGGAATAGTCGAAATAATAATAATATCTGTATAAGTAATATGTTTCTCAAAAAGAAAACGTGCATTTCTACGTTTAAAAGGGAAATAATTTACTATTATTGCGCCAAAATGACATAATATTCGCTAATGTTTCAAATATAGCTTCACAAATGAAGTATGTTACAACGATACGATAGAACGGACCTGAATTAAATGTTTTACTACTAACCACAACATATTTTTTTCCCAAATTTACCTTTTTTTTTTTTTTTTTTTTTTAAACTTTTCTTGTCAATTTAATTGAATTTAATGCAGAAATATTTGGAATAAATGTATAAAATCACTGTTTTATTTCTCAACAAATCACATAGGTGGTGGAATTTAAAATTGACAGGTAATTACGTAATACAGTCGAACCTCGTTAATGTGAATCTTAAGGGGAAAAAAATTGTTCATTTTATCAGTAGTTCATGCTATCAGTAACTCAGAAATTAATCTTCCTTTTCACGGGGATTGTGGAAACAGTTCATGTTAAAAGTAATTCACGTTAAGCGTGTTCACGCAAACGAGGTTCGACTGTATATAAAATTAAAAATAAGTTTGTAACAATCCTTCAATTTATCAGCGTGAAAAGGTTACACAAAAACTGTCAGTCCATACATAAAAGACACATTTCGATCCTTAAATTGCACAACGGTACAATTTCAATTAAAATAATGATTATTATATTGTAGACAGAAATTTTCCGCAACCAAAAAATATAGAAAGTATTCGTACAAACAGATATTTTCTGCAGTACAGTCGGAGAAAAAAAAAAAAAAAAAAAAAAAACGCAACACTCAACACTTAACTTCGTTGCTGATCGATGTAGAAAAATGTAATAGGTATCATTCGACGGGGAATTGTGAGTAGTTTCAGAAAATGAACTGGAATTTTGAATTGGGAGTCGTCTACATATTGAAACGTGGACCAACTCTGATTTTTTCAATAGTAATGCCCAATTTTTATTTTATATTTGAATTCCTGGGATCGCGACAACGCGAAAAAGTATATTGGTTGTATATTTTACTCATTTTTTCACAGAGTTATAAGCGTTCAAAGTTTGAAGGTGCTAATGTTAAATTCATATTTCAAACTTTTATTAATATCTTCACAAAAAATAACACGAACGATATATATATATATATATATATATATATATATATATATTTTTTTTTTTTTTTTTACAAGATACAGTGAAGAAACCCAAACATAATCCACCATTACTTTTGATTCTGAAAAATATTAATAAATTCATATTCATAAAAATTATGAATTATGACCTATATAAATTTTTACATAAAATGAATCCTACTGATGAAAAATATGGGTATGCAAATTTGCAGCTCATTCCAGTTATTAGTTTTCGAGATATAAATAAATCTTTCTTTTGGAGTGGTTTAGGGGGCCGTCTCTTATAAAGTTTTGCATGAGATAACGAATCAAATCTTTAAAAAAAATAACAAAGTTAATTTATTAACTTTGTTAAGTCAGTTAAGTTAACTTTGTTAGTTAAGTCCTTAATTTTATAATTCATTCTTACCTGAAAGATTTCCGGTGCGAAACATTAAAATTTTATCTGTTTTTTATAGGATCTTAATTTTATTTTTCTACATTTACTGATAACCCCCTAACACATTTTTGATTATAACTCTATAAATACTAAAGATAAAGTATACAAACAGTATACTTTTCCGCACTGCCAGACTCTCAGAAATTCGAATATGAAGTCAAAATTGGGTGTTGCTATTGAAAAAAAAATCAAAGTTGGCGCTCATTTTAATATGTAGATGAACCCTAATTCAAAATTTGATAACATTTTCAGAAAGTGCATTTAATTTCCTGTTGAATTATGTCTGTTAGATGTTCCTGCGTCAATTAATAACGAAATTACAGCGGGTGTTGCGTTTTTTTCCCCCCGACTGTACATATTGTAAAAAACAACTCACATTATTAAAGTTTCCCGTTCGACCAGACAGGATCAAACCAGAGTCCTCCGCATAGTAGGCAAAGACTACTTCAAAGCCATGGAATGACGGTATGACACTGATTCTTAGCATTTCCCAATCCTTCTTTGATACCAAGTTTTCCGTATACAAGACAGACAAAAGTATGTAACCAATAGTGCTGCACCCAGTAGCACTTTGGCCGAGTACTGAGTAATTGGCCTTTTACTACTCGGTCGAGTACCGAATAACGAGTAGTTGTAAGAAAGAATAATTGATGTATATATGAAAATTTTTTTCATATTAAAAAAAAAAAAAAGAAAGAAAGAAAGACTTGAACACAAAATTTAATTAAATATCCAACAGCATGTTTTCATGCAGAACTTTTGTTGTGTATATACATAATTAGGTTCATTGTTATATTTGATACTTTCAGCGTAGTGGATTAATTACTAAAGCGATAACTGATATCTTTCTTCTTAAATTCTTTCTCAGATGCGAAATTATCATCCTCAGATAATTCTTAGAGAATATAAAAGTTCCCATGCACTGATACTTAATTTAAGATGTATGAAATTTACATATGAAATGAGGACATTAAAATAAATATTTTATAATTTCAAACATAATAGGCTTCATTAATCTTCAGATCGTAGAAATGTGAAAGCACAGGTGGTTTTGGGCCATAATTGGCAAAACAACTGATTTGACTATTAAAATATATTTAAAATAACGTTTTAATATATTCACTTTTTTTTTAATACTGTAAAATACAGTAAAAGCGCCTTTACTTGGTTAAATGCCCCTCCTCCTCCCAACTTTTCACATTAATTTAGTTTGTTCTTAAAATACCAAATAAATGCCTCTTACGCTCAGCGGTACACTGTATCCGAACAGGTGATAGTTTTTTATGTTATTTATTTTATAACATTCGCCTTCGTATATATAAACATGATTTGTATTATATTAAATCGGACACTGATTATGTGAAAATGGAAATTATAAACTTCCTAAAATAGCAGTAAATATTTTAAAAAAGTTAGAGATTTCTGAATTTTTAGTTTTATTGAATACCGGTTAAACAAGAGTTTACTGTATTTAATTATCATTAGAACTTTCTATATTGTTAAAATTGCATAAAGCTTTTTTTTTTTTTTTTTTCTAAAATATTTTTTTTTTCTCTAAATTATAGATACAATTTTATGTACTAAGTTTTTATAAAATATTGCACGTTACATACATACAAGATAGTTATAATTAAATTCTTATAGCTAAAATGGACAAGCTCATACCAAGAACAGCCTATATATCAAGTTTGGTGGCAATCTACTTGCATGTTTTAACTCCAGAAAGCTGTTATAGTAAGAAATTTAATTATAATGGCTCTGTATTTATATTTTCATATTTTTTTACTTTAGTTATAAAATAAACATCTCTTATTAACATATTTCTTACAATAATGCATAAAAATAATTAAATTTTCACAATAACTACTCGGCAAATTGGCCGAGTACCGAGTATATATCGAGTACTCGGTACAGCTCTAGTAACCATCAAATAAAATCTCTAACAATGGTTACAGATAGAATATGTCTTGTGACAGATTGAGATGCAATTTTACAATAAGATCTTTTAATTTTATAGAACAGAAATTTTCTGTAAAAAAATTACAAAAGTTTTCTTTTACTTTCTTCAATAGAGTTTGAAAATTTTATTGATTAAAACATTTTACTAGACATATATTATAATTTAAAACATTTTTATATAAACACTAAAGCTAATACAGAAATCGCGTAATAATATGAATAAAACCAGCATTGTCTACCTTATATATTCTTGCATTAAAATACGGAATTTATTTTCAATATAAATTCTGAAAAACCTGGAGAATATGCTAAAATATTTTCTGAATATATATTTTATTTATCGATGTAGAATAATTTCAACTTAGAATTCATGAACTAAAATCCACGCGAAAATTCAATTTTTCGATAAAACTCGATCTTTATTGAACTAAATATCGTACGAGAAAGCGAACATACTCCCGGAATGAGTCAAACTGAAGTAAAGGAAAAGCGCATTATCAAATATTCAGTAAAAGATATAGGGCATAGAAATTTTTATCTAAAGGTTGATCATGAAATAGAGGTTACGCTATTTCCTATATACTGGTTTTACCGCACTAATACATTCCCATTTACGATATTATGAATGTACAGAAGAAACTTCCTTTTTTTTTATTTAAAAAAATAAAGGCGTCATTTTTATGTTTAATGTATGTCCTAGGTAAAATTTAATAATATATATTTAATAAAATATATTTTCTTTTCTTAAATAATGATTAACATAAACATTGCTAGTTCTATAGTTTAAAAAAAAGTGAAAAATATATCACAGCGGATTTAACAGGTTTAGAGTTAAAAATAGTCTCTTATTATGCAGATATTTTATTTCATTTAATGAGCTTTATTTATATCAAGAGAAAGAAAAATCGCGCTTTTGAAATTTTGGACTTATTTTAAACATTTTTATTTTTTACAATTCTTTGTACATGACTAAAGATAACAGCATGTTTTTGATTCAAATAATCTACATTGTAAAAAAAAAAAAAAAAAAAAAAAAAAATCTATATATTCTTTTAACATAAAATTTATGTTTACTAAAACAACAAAAACTTACTATATAATTACATCTCCATCAGTCAAAAGTAATATTTTTTCTGTAAATGGATAAAATATGTAATAATTATTACAGATTTTGTCTGAAGGGTATGCATTTTTTTTTTTTTTTTTTTTTTTTTTTTTTTTTATGCAAAACTTGGTACCAAAGCAGGATTGGGAAGTGCTAAGTAATAACACGAAGCGTGATTCCTTGTCCTTGAAATAAAGTCTTTAACTGCTATGTGGAGGGCTCTGGTTCGATCCTGTCTAGTCGAAAATTATATTAATGTGAGTTATTTGTTTTACAATGTGTACAAAATCTGTTTGTAGGAATACTTTCTGCAATATTCGGTTACGGATTTTTTTTTTCTTTTTTTAACATTTTTTCCCAGTAGCATACAGGTATTTTCTGGCAACTTTCGCTGCGAAAACTTTCTATAATATAACAGAATTTTTTTTTCAGTGTAACTTTAAAACAAAAGCTGATTTCAAAGTAGAGAAAAAGAGAGGAAAAAAAAAAAAAAAAAAAAGAAAGAAAAATCATGCAGTACGCATTGATTAGTAACACTTTCCAACTGTACGTAATTGTTGTATCGAATAACTTTCAATATTCTTTGCCTACGTTATCACAGAACAGACAGAAGGACTGAAAAATATACAGATAGACTAATTGATTTTAAAATTACTCTTAGGCATTTTGGAAAGTGTTAAAAAGGCTTAACGCAAAAGAAAATGCAGCCATTAGATTATAATTACAGCTTTTGATCTCTCTGAATATTTTAGTGTAGCCCTGTAAATCAGAAAGTTAATCATATCATATTCTATACAAAAGATTATTTTAGTATATTAACAATAAATTTTAATATTTTTATGATTTTTACAGTAGAAAGACTTTTAAACATAATTTTCAAAAAATTCTGTCCTAAAACGTAATGCATTGGCATATTTTTTTTTTTTTTTTTTTTTTTTTTTTTCCCTCTAAACAAACTAGTTGTACAGGACCTATTAATGTCATTTTAAATGGGGAAAATTCTATATGGATAATGTTTATAAAAACAACACTCATAGAACAAAATGCTTTCGAATGCTTTTGGGTGTCCCTGTACACAAACCAGAAGAGATAGTCACTCCATTTTCAATATGGAACATCCGATAGTGAACTTCAATAAAATATATCAGTTTCGAGAAATTCCATAAATAATTACAGGAGTTGAAGCGCGGGCTTACAGACAGACAGACAGATGGACAGATACACAAACTGAAATCATATTCACACTTAAAAATGTTAGAAAGTGTTAAAAACACTCAATGTAAACGAAAGTAATATTTCAGCAATTTTTTATTAATAGCTCTTAATATAAACGGATATTTTTCTGTCACCCTGTAAATCTAATGCTAATCATGCTACATTCTATGCAAAGCATTTTTTTGTGCATATAAATAACATATTTCAATTTCCTAAAACTTCGTGGAAAGTAAAGTTATTAAAATTTGATTTATAGCAATATCTCTCATAGAACGCAATGCTTTAGAATACTTTTGAGTGTCCGTGTATATAAATCCATGGTGGTATTTCCTCCATTTTATACAGGAAACATCCAGTAGGGAATTTGAATAACATATTTCAATTTCATTAAGATATGTCTACAGTAAAGGTATGAAAATATGGTTTATAAAAATAGCTCTCATAGAACACAATGCTTTGAAATACTTTCGGGTGTCCCTGTACACAAACCAGTAGAGGTATAAACTCCATTTTCAATAGGGAACATCCGATAGTGAACTTGAATAACATATATCAGTTTTAAGAAATTCCATAAATACTTACGGTAGTTAGAGATCCGACAGACAGACAGGCAGGCAGGCAGACAGACAGACGGACGGACAGGCAGATACACAAAACTGAACTCATATTCACACTTAAAAAATGCTAGAAAGTGTTAAAAACGCTTAACGTAAACGAAAGTACAATTCTAGCAATTTTTTATTAATACCTCTTAATAACTGGATATTTTTGTGCCACCCTGTAAATTTAATGCTAATCATGCCACATTCTATGCAAAGCATTTTTTTGTGCATGTAAATAACATATTTCAATTTCCTAAAACTTCGTGGATAGTAAAAGTTATTAAAATTTGATTTATAGAAATATCTCTCATAGAACGCAATGCTTTAGAATACTTTTGAGTGTCCGTGTATATAAATCCGTGGTGGTATTTCCTCCATTTTATACAGAAAACATCCAGTAGGGAATTTGAATAACATATTTCAATTTCATTAAGATATGTCTACAGTAAAGGTATGAAAATATGGTTTATAAAAATAGCTCTCATAGAACACAATGCTTTGAAATACTTTCGGGTGTCCCTGTACACAAACCAGTAGAGGTATAAACTCCATTTTCAATAGGGAACATCCGATAGTGAACTTGAATAACATATATCAGTTTTAAGAAATTCCATAAATACTTACGGTAGTTAGAGATCGGACAGACAGACAGGCAGACAGACAGACGGACGGACAGGCAGATACACAAAACTGAAATCATATTCACACTTAAAAAATGCTAGAAAGTGTTAAAAACGCTTAACGTAAACGAAAGTACAATTCTAGCAATTTTTTATTAATACATCTTAATATAACTGGATATTTTTGTGCCACCCTGTAAATTTAATGCTAATCATGCCACATTCTATGCAAAGCATTTTTTCTGTGCATGTAAATAACATATTTCAATTTCCTAAAACTTCGTGGAAAGTAAAAGTTATTAAAATTTGATTTATAGAAATATCTCTCATAGAACGCAATGCTTTAGAATACTTTTGAGTGTCCGTGTATATAAATCCGTGATGGTATTTCCTCCATTTTATACAGGAAACATCCAGTAGGAAATTTGAATAACATATTTCAATTTCATTAAGATATGTCTACAGAAAAGGTATGAAAATATGGTTTATAGAAATAGCTCTCATAGAACACAATGCTTTGAAATACTTTCGGGTGTCCTGTACACAAACCAGTAGAGGTATAAACTCCATTTTCAATAGGGAACATCCGATAGTGAACTTGAATAACATATATCAATTTTAAGAAATTCCATAAATATTTACGGGAGTTAGAGATCGGACAGACAGACAGACTGACGGACGGACAGGCAGATACACAAAGCTGAAATCATATTCACACTTAAAAAATGCTAGAAAGTGTTAAAAACGCTTAACGTAAACGAAAGTACAATTCTAGCAATTTTTTATTAATACCTCTTAATATAACTGGATATTTTTGTGCCACCCTGTAAATATAATGCTAATCATGCTACAGTCTATGCAAAGAATTCTTTTGTGCATGTAAATAACATATTTCAATTTCCTAAAACTTCGTGGATAATAAAGTTATTAAAGTTTGATTTATAGAAATATCTCTCCTAGAACGCAATGCTTTGGAATACTTTTGAGTGTCCCTGTACATGAACCGATGGTGGTATTTCCTCCATTTGATAGAGGAAACATCCAATAGTGAACTTGAATAACATATTTCAATTTCATTAAGATATGTCTACAGTAAAGGTATGAAAATATGGTTTATAGAAATACCTCTCATAGAACACAATGCTTTCAAATACTTTCGGGTGTCCCTGTACACAAACCAGTAGAGGTATAAACTCCATTTTCTATAGGGAACGTCCGATAGTGAACTTGATTAACATATTTCAATTTTATTAAGATATGTCTACAGTAAAGGTATGAAAATATGGTTTATAGAAATACCTCTCATAGAACACAATGCTTTGGAATACTTTCGGGTGTCCCTGTACACAAACAAGTAGAGGTACAGACTCTGTTTTCAATAGGGAACGCCCGATAGTGAGCTTGAATAGCATATTTCAATTTCATTAAGATATGTCTAGAGTAAAGGTATGAAAATATGGTTTATAGAAATACCTCTCATAGAACACAATGCTTTGAAATACTTTCGGGTGTCCCTGTACACAAACCAGTAGAGGTATAATCTCCATTTTCAATAGGGAACGTCCGATAGTGAGCTTGAATAACATATTTTAATTTCATTAAGGTATGTCTACAGTAAAGGTATGAAATTATGGTTTCTAGAAATACCTCTCATAGAACACAATGCTTTGAAATATTTTCGGGTGTCCCTGTAGACAAACCAGTAGAGGTATAAACTCCATTTTCAATAGGGACCGTCCGATAGTGAACTTGAGTAACATATATCAGTTTCAAGAAATTCCATAAATATTTACGGGAGTTAGAGCGCGGACAGACAGACAGACAGACAAACCGAAGTCATAAACACTTTTCAACCTTGTTGGAAAGTGTTAAAAACTTTGTGGACAGCATAATATTATGAACAAGATGCTTTGAAAATGGCCTTTTTTAGAAGAATAAGAAGAAAACACCGCTTCTGCCTTACGCATCTGAAATTCTGCAGGACTGAATGAACGAAATTCGCAATAGAACTGATCATATTTATAGAAAACTACCTGAAGTACCTGTTAAGTCCAGGAATTAAAAAAAAAAAAAAAAAAAGAAAAAAAAAGGCGATAATTTATTTTAAGAATATAAAAGACAATTTTAATAATTAGATTAATAATTAGATAGGCTCAAGAAGTTTCCATCCTTTATTTACTTCTATTTCACCCACATATAAGGGGGTTGAGTAACTTTTTCAATAGCGCAGTGAATATGGACGTGAATGGAAAGTTTTCATACCAAATATCAGGCTTTCAGCTGAAGCGGTTTCGAAATTATTTAACAGATTCCTTATTTTTTCAGCATTTCACACACCCTTTAAGGGGTTCAGCAACTTCTTAAAAACGCATTGAATATGTACTTGAATGAAGAATTTCCATACAAAATATCATGTTTCGAACTCAAGTGGTCTCCAAATTGCACAACACACCCCGCCCTTTCTTTTTTAAAATCATTTTAACTTCTTTTAAACAGACTGAAAACTTTTTAACAAAACAGTCAATATGAACTTGAATGAAGAATATTCATACCAAATTTCAAGTGTCTAGTTGCAGCGGTTTTCAATCTAATACCATTTCAATCTAGCATCTAATACATTACTCCTATTTCACTCTCTTTAAGAGTTGAGCAACTTTTTAAGTGCATAATGAATGAGGACTTGAACGAAAAATTTTCATACTCAATATCAAGTTTCTAGTTCAAGCGGTTCATAGATTTTCCAACTTATCATTCTTTCCCCTTTGCATTGAAAAAACATTTTAATAGCGTAGTGACTTCTTCAGGTATGTTAAGGAACACATGTGCCAAATTTCAGTCACGTCCGTCAAAGGGTTCGGATTTCTATAGCGAACAGACAGATCTCCACTTATACACAGATAATATAATTATATTTATTGAAATTTTATTTTTCCGACTGAGTGAAAATAATGCCTGGACCGGGAATCGAACCCCGGATCTTTGACTTACAAGGTCAATGCTCTACCACTGAGCTATCCAGGCCGACATCCCGGTCTGCATTACTCACCCAGACAACCTTTTTGGCAGAAACATCTCTGGTCTATCATTTAGATAGCTCAACAGAAAATAAGCCGCAGGTAAAGGAAAACACCATTAAACAATGGGAGAGAAATACAATTTTTTATTAAAATCACACAATTAACTGTGGAAGAAAATCATATTTATTGAAATTTTATTTTTCCGACTGAGTGAAAATAATGCCTGGACCGGGAGTCGAACCGCGGATCTTTGACTTACAAGGTCAAGGCAACACCAATTGAGCTATCCAGGCCGACAACCGGTCAGCATTACTCACTCAGACAACCTTTAGGCAGAAACATCTCTGGTCTATCATGTAGATAGCTCAACAGAAATAAGCCGCAGGAAATGGAAAACACCATTAAACAATGGGAGAAAGAAATACAATTTTTATTAAAATCACACAATCAACTGTGGAAGAAAATCATATTTATTGAAATTTTATTTTTCCGACTGAGTGAAAATAATGCCTGGACCGGGAGTCGAACCGCGGATCTTTGACTTACAAGGTCAAGGCAACACCAATTGAGCTATCCAGGCCGATTTATATAATAAATATGATTTTCTTCCACAGTTGATTGTGTGATTTTAATTTTAAAAAATGACAATATATTTAGAAGCTGACAACTTTTCAAAAAATTCGAAAATTTTTTACACGACCATATAAGGAAAAAAAGGATTAAAAGTATTAAAGGCCGACAAAAGTTTGTTAATTTTATTGCAAAACTAATTCCATCGAAATTAATTAATTCCATCGAAAAAACCAATAATTTATTTAACAAATCTTTTCACTGACGCATACTGTTTTTCAACTGCAAATATAATTTAAAAAAAGTAATTTAATTAAACTTTTGGGAAAGAAAATGTAAAATATAATTCACTATGCTGAGATGACTTTTAATCATAGGCGATTGCAGATAATTAAACGAATAACTTAAACGTAGATAATTAAACGAATAATACGCAGATAATTAAACGAATAATCATATTTATTATATAAATCGGCCTGGATAGCTCAATTGGTGTTGCCTTGACCTTGTAAGTCAAAGATCCGCGGTTCGACTCCCGGTCCAGGCATTATTTTCACTCAGTCGGAAAAATAAAATTTCAATAAATATGATTTTCTTCCACAGTTAATTGTGTGATTTTAATAAAAAATTGTATTTCTCTCCCATTGTTTAATGGTGTTTTCCTTTACCTGCGGCTTATTTTCTGTTGAGCTATCTAAATGATAGACCAGAGATGTTTCTGCCAAAAAGGTTGTCTGGGTGAGTAATGCAGACCGGGATGTCGGCCTGGATAGCTCAGTGGTAGAGCATTGACCTTGTAAGTCAAAGATCCGGGGTTCGATTCCCGGTCCAGGCATTATTTTCACTCAGTCGGAAAAATAAAATTTCAATAAATATGATTTTCTTCCACAGTTAATTGTGTGATTTTAATAAAAAATAATATAATTAGTTTCGCCTTAAAACAATCACATTCGTTAGGAAGCAAACAAATTAAATATTACATTAGAAAATAAGAAGAAATTGTTCTGAAGAATCTTCTAATGAATAAATAACGGACCTATTCATTATAAAAGAAAAGACCAATTCTAAAATTAAAAACACACAAGCTTTTCCTAAAGTAGAATATTTATCAAATGCTGAAATATTTATTAAATACTTGAATTTAAATTAATAGCCAATTTCGATTTTCAAAAACTCTTATCTTCGAGATAACAAAATTCTAAATAATTCACAGCGATTTGTTTACGATTAATTTTCCTGAAAACTAAACAACGATAAAATTTCAAAACTTTTCTACACTCTTGTAAAATATTTCCGAGTTTCAAATTCATAAACAGATTATGAAAAATTCAATTCCTTCGGAAAAATCTAATCATTATTAAAGTGGAAAATCTAGTAAGAATAAAAGCTTACGAGTTAAAGACGTAAAGCTTCACATGAAAGGAGAACATCTAATCAAATTTTCAGTAAAAGAATATAATCAAGTGTAGAATTCCCTAAACAAAGATTAAATATAAAATACGAAGAGGCGTTATTTTCTTACGGTTCTTAAGGCCCATCAGCTTTTCCATGCAGTAATTTACGCTTCATTATTAAGATATTGTACAAAGAGCATTTTTGAACGAAAATGTATAACTGCTTTTGAAAACAACTGAAAATTTATATTTTCAGTTATTCCGTTAAGAATGATCATTATTGTTATTTCAATTAAAAATAGAATATTTGATGAAACTTTTTCTATTCGATTATTTTTAGTTTAAGAAATTCTATCGAAGCGCTCGTTCATAAAACTGCATCAAAGAGCAATACATTTATTAAAGAGAATAATTAATTCTAAGAAAACAGTGCACTTATAAAAATTGGAGTAATTTTTGACTGTATTAAAATTTTATGTCAGTGTAATTTTGTTCAAAAATCAATTACCAAAATTACTTTAAAATTTGAAGTCTGAAGAACTTTATTTAAAAGTATTTTATTAAAAAGTAAAGCAGTGAAATTATTTTAAAGAAATAAAATAATCAGTCATAAATTTATTTGGCACCCACGTATGTGACAAATTAATGATGCAAATGCTACTAAAGTATTTATATAGGATATATTTGTTTCCAGAAGTTACAGTACATTAAAATATAAAGTTTATAATTTTAATTAAAATTTTCTTCAGTTTTCGTGATTGTGTTTAATTAAAATTATATTAAACTAGCAGATCGACCCGGCGCTACCCAGGTTGAAGTAGTGCTTATAGAATTTTGAAATCAATGAAGGAACTGAACAAAGGTTTACACCTTTGTTCAGTTCGTTCAACAAAGGTTTACACTGTTTGTTCCTTGAACAAAGGTTTACACCTTTCTTCAGACAAATTGAAAAAAGAAATACATGAAACATTTCCCGAAGTCCTCAATAGAAAATATTACAAATAAATAAATGAATACAAAAGGCACAGCTTTAGTATGGGACCCCCCTTGGCGAATTTAAATATTTTTGGGCATTTTTGCGATAAACTGAAATGGGAATTGCGCAGCTAAAGACCTTGGCGAGAATGTCTGAGCTATTTCGGTGCCAAATTTCAAATTTCGCCAACGGGGTCAGATACTAAAGCTATTCCATATAGGGGAAAAAAAAGGTTTTATGATATTTACAAAATAAAAATTTAAAAGAAATCTTAATAAAATCCAAATTATAACTATTTAAAATTAATTGAGAACATAAAAGAACCTCATAAGTTACACATAAAGTATCAGTAAAAACGAAAAATTATGTTTTACTGTAGAAGAGAAAAGTACTATTTAATTAAATAAAAATGTAAAGCTAATATCAAATATCTATATGAAAAAAAATATTTAAGGTAACGACACCTTACTTTCCTGTTCGTCACCCCTAAAATTTGCACCAGTAGCCGTCAATCTCGTAAAAGAAGTGTTAAAATAAGCGTTTAATAATATCTATGAATTTGAATCCGTCCGCACAAGATATTCAGCAAAGCCTTCTGCTTCTTATCACACAAACAGTTCGTTTTCAAGAGTTCGGGGAAGAGTGGAGGAAGCTATATATATGTATATGTATATATATATATATATTAAGCAGGATACGTTACACTCTAACCAAGCTAATAGTTTTGAATGCACAGAGCAGGATTACCATATCTATTAACACTTTAATTTCGCCAAACTTTAGTTATGAGAAAAGAGAAACCACAACGACAGATACTTAAAATATAGCTATAATTCTGTTCAATGATAATTTTGACTAACTGAATAAAATTACGTTAGCGATTAGTCTATGATTTTGGAGGAACATAAAAGATGAAATAAGCCATGTGTTATTCTAAATGATACCATGAGATTTTTCACATTTATTTTATTTTTTTAATTGATGGAGAAACAATTCGGCGGTTACTAAAGATTAATATTGAATACACGAGTAAATTATTATAGAATACGTTAAAACAGATTTGAATTAAATAGAAAATTAAAAAATATGTGTGATTTCTACATCACAGCGCAAGGGACTGTACTTTGCCTGTCTAGCATATATATTGTTATATTAGTTGATCTACACCTTTCAAAAAAAGAAAGAGCTAAGAAATTTTAACGAGTGTGATCACACCAAATACTTGGAGAGAGTATCACAAAAATAAGGCAAAAAAAGAAAAAAAAAAAAAAAAAAAAAGAGGGAGGGAAGATAATCAAAGAATTAAAGAAGAAAAAAGCAAAATATTACAGAATTTTTCTGTTTAAAAATGTAGTATTCAATTAAGGGACCGCTAAATGCCCTGTGTTTTAAAGCCTAAGGATAAATTTAGCTATTAATTACGTGCTAATGACATTTTGTTTCACAAAATCCTGTGAAAACACATATAAAACCGGATTATTTAACAGATTTTTACGTTTTGTTGACATGGCGATTACTAGTGCAAACAACTGACGACTACTGGTGAAATCCATTTTTCAAATGGAGAACAATGGTGCATTTCTATAGGTTCAATTTATATGTATATATATATATATATATATATATATATATATTATAAAATTGGCTTAAGATATATTGAAAGATTGAAAGCGTCTATCAACAGCTAGAAGGATCAGTGTATAAAATACACAGAATTACTTTGTGTTGGAAAGGGCAACACATCCTACAAGATGTAGTTATGTAGGATGTGTTGGAAAAGATGCACCCGAATAACACGTGGGATGTGATGAGGAAATCAAGGATAATTGTATGTGCTAGGCACCTATGGGTAAAATACGTAGGAAATTATTTGTACAGAATAAATTTATATCTTATAAGCATTTACCTATATCTCCCCATGTCACAAAAAATACTAAAATACATTATGATCTATAAGAAATATTTTTTGAAGTATATTTTAACATCGTCATCTTCAAAGATAAACTAAGAAAAAAAAAAAAGAAAGAAAAGAAAAAGAAAAAAGAAATTATATTTCGTGAATAGTACAGAAATTTGCAAATAAAAAACATAAAATGAAATACCATTGCGAGTTTTTATATTTTATAGTGATAGTTGCGAAGTTTTTTATATTTCACGTAAATTTAAGTGCCCATATTTTATCGTAGCGGTAAAAATCAACATATCCTATAAAAATGTAGGAAAATTTTGACAGTGTTCGAGCAGCTTTACCTACCTAAAAACGAGGTTTTACATACCCATTTAATTTTAATGACTAAACCAAAATATTTAAGGGGTTAGGGGTAGTCAGGATTTTCAAAAAATCAATTTTTTTTTTTTTTTTGCATTTTCTTAAAGTGTAATATCTTATAAATATTCTCTGAAAATTTGAAGTTGATCCGATAATTACTTTTCGAGTGGGTCTAATTCCCATCAGTATGCAAAAAAAAAGGATGCTGCACGTGTGAAAGTGGCAGATCAGCGCGCCAACGACAACACTCGGGAAGGCAGAATGCTTCGTAGGCAACGGCAAATTGATGTTTTGGAAACTTCCACAATGGCTGAAGAACTATTATATGGCCCAGGAATAGATGACTCAGTGTAAGTGATTAAATAATTCGTATTTCTGTACGTAAATCTAGTGCGAAACTTTAAATGCGTTTTTCTCAAAACTATGTTTTTTGAACTGGTGACAACTGTAACTTGAAAACCGCTCAGTAGATTTTAATGAAATTTATACAGCTTTTAGAATACATAATAAACTCGGGCCTGATCGAAGGATTTTTTTTTTTTTTTTCAAAAATTTCGATTTTTTAAGACCAATTAACTGTTGACTTTTTCCCAAAAATTTAGAAAAAAATTTCCTGAGTCCGCCATTTTTTTAATTTTTGAAAAAAAAAAAAAAAGCTTCGATCAGGCCCAGGATTATCTATTTATAAAACTAATTTTTCTTATCCGATTGATTTTAGATGAATCTCCAAGGACTTATCATTGTCACCGCAAGGACCTTTTTTTTGGACTGGGTCAACAGAAACAGCTATAACTTTGGAAATTATAATTTTTTTTTTTTTCAAATTTTCGTGACTTCAAGTCAAAACATTGTATAATAATGCCATATTATTACTTTTGTAAAATAAAATGATTTAATAGCGAAAAAAAATTACTGAAAATTATCATTTTTTCGTGTCTCTGACTACCCCTAACCCCTTAAGCTCTTTTCCAGAAACACATGCAATGTATCAGGAATGTCTTTCTAACGCTTAAAAATGAATTCGCAGAAAAGTTTATTTTCCAGCAAACAAATCACCACAGAACTATAAATGAATTGCGAAAGATGAATGAATTAATTTGAACTATGGTGCACTTAGCTTAGAGATATGGCAAATATTTAATCGAGAGAGCATGGAGTAGAATTTGTTTACGGTAATCTATCAGAAATTAAATGGTATGCCATTTTCTATGCTTGTCATAGCATATTTAAGATTTCCAAGCACAAATTTCGGCTAACTTTAGTCTAATTTCTAACGCAAAAGGGAATTTTTTCCATGGCAAAGACAAATAGCACAGTACGCCATTGCTTAACGAATATTAAGAATATTCTTACACTAGTAAATGATCTTTCATTCAATTTCGTAATCTTTTATAATAAGTATCCCACGTTTTGTAAATAAAGAAAACTGAAAATTTTTTAAATAAGAATGATTTCGAAATGATAAAACATTCTGTTTTGCGTTATACTTTACATTATGTATACAAAAAATTTAACTTTTTCTTTCTAATAAAGTTAAATAGACATTATAGAAGTACCTAGGAAATTTAAGATTTTATAAGCGTCACTCAGGGAATATTAAGAGCTAGTTCACGCATTCACCTCCCCTATTTAATTATTGTTACTATTAATATTTATTTTTTACAATATAGAAAGAATATTTTAAAATTAATCGGTCTTCGCCTTCCCAGCGAAGACCGATATTTTAAAAATTTTCAAATGAACCTATTTTCAAATTTATATATTCTCAAATCAAAAACAGTGGGCAAAAATAATAATAAATATTATTTAAAATTTACTTTTTTTTTTTTTTCTAATCATCGCTAATTTATTTGTCGGAAGGATAATACGTAAATACACCAATTTTATTTTCACTCTACCTGAATTCGATCCTGATAACAACCCCCCCGTCCCTTTTTTTTATTTTTGTTTTACCGGTCTTCAATTTATTATCTTTTATACTATGTTTAATATTTAGTTATATAGTTATATGGTCAGAGCATGATTAACCTTACAATTGAGGGGAAGCACAAATCCATTTGGGGGCCCCCACTGACTTCTTGGTCTAAAGACTCATACAAACATCTTGAAAATTTTATAAATTTTCCATTAAATTTTGTAGTTACCTGGAATTCAGGACAAGTAAATTCGCTTAAAATATAGATAAGCAAATTAACTTGATATTTGTACCAAGATATAAACTGGTGAAAGCTTATATTCACCACAATATATGAAATTATTCCATTATAAATAAATGTGTAAAAGCTTCATTAGCATATATCTTATATAATCTAGAAATGATAGTTGTGCAGTCAGGTAGGACTGTGACGTTTTATAATCAGACAATGTTTTTAGACCACAAGCTTACAATCCGGGAAACATTTTTTTGCTTAATTTGGGGCCTTTTCAAAATTTTCCAGGGGAAGCACATGCTTCCCGTGCCTATTGGGTAATCAGGGCCTGTATATGCTAAATATTTATTTTTAATATTCCTTTTTCTTTTTTTCTTTTGCTGCTAAATATAATAATTTTAACTTAAAAAAAAAAAAAAAAACCTTTTTCTCTAAAACCAAATGCTTTGACCATGAGTTAGTGGTTTATAGAGGTGGCAAAATATAATTGAGACGTGGTCTTGCAGATAACAGGACAAGCTCGCTTATAAAATTCAGAGATGGGGACGGGGCACTGATCGGCCAGTGGATTAGCAAAAAAATCTTGTAATTACACTAGGCGGAATTTTTGTCGTAAAAAAAAAAAAAAATGTTATTTTTATGTGCATGTACACACAAAGTAACAAAAAAAAAAAAAAAAAAAAAAAAAAAAAAAATCGATATGTGTGTGCAGGAGAAAAGGGAACTTATTTCTGAGTACTGCAATCAATGTGCTAAAACTTCTTTACATTCGACAGCATTAGTCCACTTTAATTACTTAATTTATTCGTTTCAAGGCGTAGAGTTTTACGATTTACCATAAATGCATTAAAGACATGACAAGTGTAATGATCACATGGTATTTAATTTATGTACATTTTCATAGATTTTAGCAGAAAGTAATTTTAAGAGTTTGTAGCATATGCAAATATATAGGACCAAATAAAGATAAAAGGGGGAAAAATAAAATTTTTAAAGTTACTTTTTAGGCTAAAGAGTTAAAAAAGATCAATTTTTCTTTCATTTATAAAAATGAATTTTTTTAAGTATTATAATAAAATAATAGAAATATCATGATGTAATATCAATCAAAACAAAAAACACTTCAATTAGTAACATGCAACGAAAGCAATTTATTAAAAAAAAAAAAAAGATTTATGGAGAAACAACTTTTGTAAGAATTATGCAGATATAAGAAATGATTTTAGAATGAGACTAAAAAAAAAAAAAAAACTAATTACACTTCTCACGCTTTCTTGCATCGATAAACAAATTCGCTTCAAGATAAATGAAATAGGAAAAATAGTCTATGACTGAAATGGAAATTAGTAAATGAAACCGCCCTAATTTGAGAAAGTTTTGCAGCTTTAATGATCTGTAGCTGAGGCGGGAATTTAAATTATCCAATCACGGAGAAGTTCATTAATGAACTTTTCAGAATCTCACAAAAGTCACAACTGAATGGCAGGCGTTAATTAGAGCCGTTACTACTAAATTTGAAGACAGAATTCTATTCAACGTTTTGTAATGAATAGCTAAAGTTGATTTATGAGAGAAGTCTGATACCAGGTGTGGAAATGCATTTAGTTTTTCGGCGTCACATGCAAGTAGAATAACTTAATCTAAATTAGAATATGCGAAAATAAATAATCCAGAAAATTATATCATTTTGAATACAGTTAGAATTTTAGTTTAAAATTGCAATATAATAATAATAAATATGTAAGACAATAATGTTAGAATATTCGTTTCAATAATTCTTCTTGAAATATTTAGTAATATACACAAATTTTTCTATCTTTCTCTCATTCTTTTTTTCCCCCTTTTTGAAAATAAATAAATAAGCAAAAGAAATATTTTATTATATTAAAAAGAGATATATTATTTTTTAAACAAACATTTTAAAGAGAACGAATTAATATTTGAATTAATCTAATGTGAAATTGACCAAATCTTACATTTATTTTAAATTCCATTTTTTATACCATATAAATATAACGATCTTCATTAAAAACAACACAATTAAAATATAATAGGCATTTTTTACTAAACAATGAAATACATATATTTGTAAATAAAGTATTTTACAAATTGTAAGAAACATTTTATGAATTATTAAGCTATTTGGGGCGCTAAGTGCAATTGTTTAGCTTCGATAATTAAAGAAATGAATGAAAAATTTTATTGCATTAAAAAAAAAAAAAAAAAAAAAAAAAAATCTGGTGTGAAACAACGACTTTCATTACCCACTATTACACATATTATATGCATTTTTTGGAGATAATGTGATCAGAAGACATAAAATTGACATAACAAAGTAGACACCTAAAATTTTTCCGGTAAGAGAAAGTTCATACACGTTCAAATAGAGTTTACATTGCGAGTTAAAAAATAAGGGGGAAAAATTAAAATGGTAGATTTATTTTTTAAAACACCTATTTCCAAAATCTAAAACTGACATACCTAATCAGGATGACTGCTAATTTTCCTGTAAAAACCATGTAATACATGAGAAAGGATATCTAAAATGGGTTTATGTAAAAATTTTCAATAAAATCATTAGAACCGTTTATGAGATACCAACTTTTACCAAAACTTCACATACTCAATTATTGACCGGAAAACAATAATTACATACAAAAGGATATTTAAAAGGTAGTTAATACGCTGAGTTTGAAAAAAAATCCGTACAGCCGTTAAAGGAACGCATTTGTGAGACCTGAAATTGAGCTATTTATACAGGACGCCTATCAATTTTATTTTCCAGAGATAACCAACTATGTCATTCGAAAGGACATCTGATAGAGTGTTTTTATAGCAACTTTGAAGAAAAGCGTAAGAGCTGTTTTTGAGATATGAACATACGGTCTTATTTCCAGTTTCCGATGTTCCACTTCCGGTTTTCCAATTTTGACCAAAATTTGGAAAATTCGTCTGTACACTAGACCTGTTTTAATTCTAAAGTTTCGTAGTTCTATCTTTATTAGTTTCGGAGATATGATAATCAGAATACATCCCCCCCCCCCCACACACACACACGCCAATTGCCAAAAACTACTTTTTTGGACTCAGCAGACCTTAAAAGGTGTAAATCAGATGAAAACTCGATATCGAATTTTTGGACCGAATACAATACTTCCATCATCTACGGTAGTCGGGTAATGGAAGTAATATAACTTTAATGGGAAAGAGAACTGACAAATTTCTAATAGCTTCCTTTTAGGCTCGTAAAGATGACGAGGAGAAAAGAAAAAAAAAAAAAAAAAAAAATGAATGCTAGGACTTTATGCAAATGCAAGTATCAAAGTCGTTGGAACAAAATTGCAGCAATAATGATTTTTTTCGAATTAAAAAGAAATGTTAAAAAAAAAAAAAAAAAGTTTTATGTAAAGTTTTTATTAATCAAACTCTGCTAAGAATAATACATATTTCTCATCTGTTTTTTCTGCAAACACATCACAAAAAAATATACTTTTGAATTAAATAAAATAAATTACAGAAATTAAAACAACAATAACTTGGATTTAAGTCTTTCCCTATCACCCCAAAAGAATTTAGTAAGATAATATAAAGAATGAAGTAAAATAATAATAATAAATTGAAAAGAATGAAGTAAAATAATAATAATAATAACATTAGAAATGGCGGTAACTCCCTTTAATATTTATAGCCATAAACAAACGTTCATTTTTATTTCACGAAATCGTGTCATTGTAATGTGTAATTGTCAACAAAATGCTTAAATTAAATATGGCATAAGGTGTTTCGGTGTTTTCTAAATTTCAGTAACAGTTTAAAATATCTAAAAGTGCTAAAATGGCACAAAGAAAAAGAATGAAACCCTACTAAAATGGAAAAGTTCTAACGCACTAATGACTTAAAGCAAGAACTTAAATTAAGCCGTGAAAAAGACAGTTATTAATGGACTTTCTGTTGTTGTTTAAGTAAAGTTAGTGACATGCCGAACAAGCTAATTAGGGTTACACGAAATTAGGATATTACTCTTTTTAACCTTCTGTCAACTTATTTTGATTTGTATAAAATTAGAAATGCAGCAAATAACGAAAAGCAGTATACGTATTATTTCTATTGAGATGTTTTACTGGTATTATATGTAAAAGAAAGAGAATTCATAACATTGGTCAAGTACAGGAAAGTTCAAAATCATATATTATGCTCCAGTCGAAAGTTATTACAAGACAAAAAGTAATTACCATAATGTCTTCCTTTGTAATTGGCAAAAGTGTATTATATATTCACTGAAAAATATCTTCAAGATTAATTGACAGATTTTTTTTATATCACTATTAATTAGTAAATATAAATGGAAATTTATGGCAGCTATTTTGTTAAGGGAAAATGTATAAATGCGTAATAAAATAAAATTTTCCGAGAAATGACGTATATATGAGTTCATTTTGGAGTTATCACACGCGAAAAAAAACAAGAAAGGCAATGTCATTCATTATATCTGTATATAAATTTTTTGAAAGGGTAATGCCTTAAAGACATGCCTTTAACCTTGAAGTAGTTTCTAATTAGAAAACGCTAATATAAATTTATGATACGTATATTCGTAGAAGACAAGAATTATATAAAGGAATCCTCTAATATTTTTTACTCATATACAATAAAATTCGTATACATTAAAATAAATAAATAAATGATACAGAAAAATAAAATAAGAATCATACTAAAAAAAACCTCTAATCTTTTTAGTCATTGTACAATAAACTCCCTACTCACAAAAAAAAAAAAAAAGAAAGAAAGAAAGAAAGAAAGAAAAGGAAAGAAAAAAGATACTCACTAATAATTGCTTTCAATAAAATAAGGGAGGAGAAAGTATTTAAAAACATTAACATAAAGATATTCCTGATTAACCACTTTTTTTTTAAATTAAATTTAAAATTAATTGAATCTGCAGTTTCGAAAAAATGTTGCTACCATAATTTTAGATGCAAAAGTCGAATAAACATTTTTTTTTTTTTTTTTTTTTAAGTTAAATTTAAGTCTGATTTTTCTGTTAGAAATATTTTAAATTAACTTCTATCAGTTCGTCACATTAAATTGCTAATTCAGTTATTGATTAACTGAATCACGGTAAAATTAAACAGCGGGGAAAATATGTTTAGACTATTTTGTGATAAATATTATTGAACATTGTTTTAATTTTTTGACTGACACAAGGACAAGATCATTAAATGCAAAGTTGTGTTACAGAATTTAAGAGCGATGGATTTTATTTAAGGATTCTTCTACACAAAACTCTGAAATGCTAGGTCGACCTGTGTCATTAAATACAAAGCATGCTTAATATTTTATAATCTGCTGTTTCTGAAGTAGACTCATTTTCAGTAATGTGAAATATTATTTAAAGTAGGGGGGAAAAAAAAAAAAAAAAAAAAGGAAGTAAATTCCCAAAGTAACAAATATAAGAACATTTGCTTGTGTTTTACATGTAAAAGAAGAAATTTCATTTATATAAACATCGAACAATACTTTAAAATGAACTTTTGCATAGTTTCCCCATTCCACGAACTAACTGATTGCGTTAATTATGTAAATAATGAAATATATTAAAAGGAGAGAATTATCAAGTATCTCTAAATAAAAATAATAAATAAAAACCCACTATAGAAAAACTCATATATAGTAGTTATTATATGCTAAATTGCACTTTAGAATGTATATAGTAGTTATTATATGCTACATTGTACTTTAGAATGTAGAAAACGTGGGGGAAAAGTAAAAAATCCATAGAAAAAAGCATGGGATGAAAAAAAAGGGGGGGGGGGTGTGAGGGAGTTCCTCACATATCCTTTAGTTCATCAAATTTATTCAATTATAATTAAAGATCTATTTATTCACAATTAAAAAGTATAACTTTTATAATCCTTTGTATTTAGGTCAAGCTTATTCCAATTTTAGTAAATTATGTATTCAAAATTAAAATACTTATCATTTTCTAATTTTAAGAACAAATTCAGTATTAAATACATTGATCTCTTTTTAGCTTAATGCAATATATATATGTAGGGATCTAAACACAATTTAATTTTATTATCCCTTAAAGTAATTATATTTTTATTTCCATTTCACTATGTTTCCCAATAAATCTAATTTATATTTATAGCTGTAAATGTACGTTGGAAACTTTCCGTTATATCTTTTTATTATTTTGTTTTATTTTATATACAGATAATCTATTTAACTGCAGCTATTAATGATCCATTATGTAGACATTATGTCGCAAGAATTTTCGCAATATTTCTTAATTACTTGCACCTGTCTTTTCCAACGGTATTCGTTGGCGAATGTATTTTATGCCAAAAAGGGTTGCCATAATTTCAACCGTCATTTATTTTTAAAATTTCTCATTGGAATAACATTAACACAAAAGAAGATGTGTTGGCGCCCTTGGCTTCAAAATATAAAGATATTATCTCTATCTGGCAGTTAACAACTTGGCTGCGGAATTTGATTCCGGGACAGTTTGATAATAATCGCCGTCTCTTAAAGATGTAATTTTTCTCAATTAAAATTCTCTCTCTCCTCCACCATCGTTTTATAACGAATTATTTTATGGATGTGAACCTGGATGTGTCCTCTTATGTCATTTTATATTTTTGAATAAATCCTCACGGCTAATTACAAATTGACTGGAATTGACATTTATTTTAAAATGACTATTTTTATTGACTTAGTTTTTAGAGGACAGTGGCTTTTATGCTACATAAATATGGTGCTCATTGACCATAGAATTCGTTACGGTGGAGGAGAGGAATGTATAGATTTTTTTTTCTCAACAAGCGAAATCTTATTTTCGACGATATATAAAATACCTTTTTCTGCGGCAAGTACGTGTGAAAACCTTTTTCTACTAAAGTGATATAACAAGAGTGTTGTTTTAAAAGAACTTTTCTATTTTTCGACTTTGGAGCAATCAGCCGTATTCGACAGATATATCTAAAGAACAGTGCTGCCATGACTCCTAAGATGATGTGAATTAACCTAATTTTTCCATGCCGCCGTCCTGACACCCTATATAAAGAACTGGAATAAATAATCGATAGTGTTTTGGATATAATTCAAGAGTCTTGCGTTTTCAGCTATAGTATGCGAAGAGAGAACGTCTGCTTTCCTGATAATAACATGTGGCCTTGACTAACTTATTGCTATTTCTATCTCGATATTTGGATGGATGAAACTTTGCTTTTTTCTCGACAGTCTGGAGTTCGTTGACCTTCTCGCCTCCGGAATGAAAATTTAACTCCCTCCTTCCTTCATGAGTAAATTCAAGAACATGAAGAGGCTTCTATTGACCGTGTGGCAAGCCTGATTTTCGAGTTTTTACCTCTTCCCCACCATTCTTTGTACAATTTAAAGCAGAATATTACTTCAAAGATTTTAATTCCTTTCGAGAGTTATAAAGTTGATTTATTCCGCTTGTCGCTTGTGTATTGGTTCCTTCCTGCTTCATGAAAGAAATAAATATCGTTGCTCCTGAATATGCGATCTCACCTCCTGATTGTGAACAAGTTCAACTTTATCTAAATTAGGGATTTTTATAAATATTTTATGGACCATAATTCCTAATGTTGTATACACACAATCAAGTTGAAGAGCAACTTTCATTGGAACGGGATAAAGATGAGATAAGACTTTTTTTTTTCTTTTCTTCTTTACTTTTAATTATATTAGATTCATTTTATAGATTATTTTGCATTCATTTTATAATTTTAAATATTTTTTTTTCTCTAATTAAGGGAATGCACATATAGTTGCAAGTATTTAAAAGTGAAATATTTTCTTATAATAATTTTTAATTTTTGGGGGATATAATTTTTCAAAATAAATATATATATATAAGCAATATCTGTGCATTCCTCCTTTGAAACTGTATATATAAAAGTGTTTATGGTCATATTTTACTATATATATTTTTCTTTTTGGATATTTTTTATTTCAATTTTAAAAAAATTATCCTTTACAATTTTTAATTTGTCTAGGGATATGCATGTATTTAATTTTAAAATTTTTGATTATATAGTATTTGGTATTTTTCATATACTCACATTTTTCTCACCTATCATTTTTCTTTTCAATATGTAAAAAAAAAAAAAAAAAAGAAGAATTTCGAATTTGAAAATATTTAATTTTTAATCTTTGATTATCTACTATTTCATATTTGTCAGTCCGAATTTTTATAAAATAAATTTCATGTGTTTAAAGACTCATTATAATAGAGTCATAATTACTAAGTTTTTTGCCAGTGTTTACATATGGTAATTTTTGAATTTTAAAGATAACAATTATATTTAAAAAAAAAAAAAAAAAGAGAAATTTTTATTGTCTTTATGTATAATATATATACAAATTTACATATTATAATGATTTATTACATTTCAGTGTATTATTTTTATTTTCATATTCAAATATTTTGGGTTCAGATTCTTTTCTTATTTTGTGCTGAATTGGTACATTAGTTCATAAATTAGTACATAATATTGGTAAAAAAAAAGAAAAAAGAAAAAAAGAAAAGAAAAGAGTTATTTAAATTCCATTGGCAAAGGTAAACATTTGTAAATTTATCATGGACATGTTTTATATTTTTTAATTAATCTGCTAAAAATATTCTTGTTATCATTGATTAAGGTATTCATTCTCCTTATAAATTCTTAATTTTTAATACATACACTTCGTTTTTTGTTTGTCAAAATTTAATATACAAATTTTTTTTGTTATTGTCAAGTTATGTAATGTTTCCGAAGGAAAGCTTGTGCACTGTCTCCGAGTGCTCTTCAGTGTATCAGTTTTTTTAGTGTTTTGCTGTTCATTTTATAAACAATATTTCGGCAGGACCGATTTTTTTTTTTTTTTTTTTTTTTTATTATTTAAGGATGATGGATAGCGAAGCATTATTTTTGTGGAACATTATATATTTTTTTTTTGACAAATGTTTACAATCATTTAGTTCAGAATTTCCTTTTGATACATAAATTCGTTTTGATGAAAATTCTTTAAATGTAATAATAACAGTAAATTAATTAAGATGGCATTGAGACAGGGGTCAATAAATAATATTGAGAACCTTGTCACATTTTTCTATTGAAATTATGCAGAAAGTTGATAAAAAAAAATTTTTTTTGAGTTTTGATTTTTATATAATTTTTTTGATTTCCCAATGCATAAAAAAAAAAAAAAAAAAAAAAGATTTAAAACTCATTTTTACATCATTGTTGACAAAAACTCTTTTTTCTTGAAATTATATAATTATAATACATTTACAACAAATGCATAAATTTGTGTTTTCACATTCCTATTTATACACAACTTCGTAAAGATATACACACATATTCATTAAATGGTTTTGTTACATACAGTGCCAGTTTGAAAATTTATTGATGTTTGTTAAACAAAAAAAAATGATTTAACACAATTTTTAATACACTTTTTTTTTTTGAAGGTGATGGCATGTAAATCTGACAATCTCAGCCTTGCCATATGGTCACTTTCAGTTATGCACGTAGGTGTACTTCACACACACATTTTCAACAAATAATTTTTTAATTCAAATGCAGTATTATTTTAAAACTTGCAACATTGATAACCAATTGCGAAGAGATATTATTGCATGACACTTAATTTTTCTTGATTATGTAATTGTATGGAGTATATAATTCCATGGTGACATAATTTTCTCACACATACATTTTTCTTATTACACAATTTTTACGCTTACATACTATTGTTTTACATTTTATTTTATTGCCAATTCTCACTTCTACATGTTATACAATATTTATTTTTCTAGTTTTTTTTTATTTTCAAAATATATGAGATGTACACAAACATAAAATAGGAATTTTATATTCTCTATTATAACCATATCATGGAATTGATTCATCTTTTCACAAAATACAATGTTTTCAATTATTTTTTTTCTATAAGTATCTACACATATTTACAATTTTATTTATTTATTTATATATATATATATATTTTAAATATTGCATGTAAAACTAGCTTATATGCTAGCCATGCATTTTGAAATATTTCTCAATTCCTAAAATAACACACACACACACACACAATATTTTGGTCAAACATATTATTTTTTTTTTTTTGGAAATATGTGCATGTAAATCTAGCTTATGTGCTAGCCGTGCGTTTGGAAATATTTCTTCTATTTACAAGAATTACACACACATATATTTTTCTTATACACATATACTGGTGTTTATTAGTTTGTATATAATAAACCTTAACTTTTGAATTAAAGGGAAGTATATATATATATATACACAATTTTTTTAATACAAATTCATACCTTTTAAACTTACGTAATTTGTGTACATGATGATTTCAAATATTGGAATTATATTATTAAATATAAAACATTAAGTTTTTTTTTTTTTTTCCTCTCATTGTGAGTTTCATTACACATACATACCTTTTTAAATATATAGAGTTATACACATGGTTATTTCAAATATTGGAATTATTTTATTGAATATGAAAACATTGAATTACTCATTGTGAATTTCATTACACATGCATACCTTTCAAATATTTCAAATATTCGAATTTTTGTTACATATAAGGCATTAACATTTCATTTTTCTCACTTGCTCATTATAATTTGCCTACACATACAATTTTTAAACAGATATGAATGGACACATGGGCCATATTATGTTTTTCAAATTTTTCTCGCTATTGTGCATATGTATATAGATATTTTTTTTGTATTACAATACATTGTATATATTTTCTTATCACATAATTTTACTGATACATATATATAAGCAATATATATGTGTATAACACATGCTGTGTTATTTTTTTATTTTTGATTGCTATAGCTTGCATTTAAAAAATATATATAAAGTTTTTTTCTGATCAGAATATCTATGGCACTAGCTCATGGCTTTATAATTGCCCATTTTTATAATTGAGCTGAATTTTTGAAAGATCTTGTTTGAGCATTATGCATGTGATTGCATTTATATATATATGAAAAAAAAATATGTTTTTTAACTATTGCTCAATTATATATGAAGAAAAAGGCCTGTCTACACACTGATGTAGAAATTTATTATTATGTCGACATTCATTTTTATTTTTCATTAATAAGTGCACTTTAAGAAAATATAAAAAAATTTAAGACACAAAAAAACCTAGGTACCTTACAAAAATTAATGTTAAAATAAAATGACAAAGGGCAAAGAAATTTCATTATGGTTCAATTTTATATGGTTAAGTTTGTGATGCTGGTTTGCATATATTGCGTGGAGTGTATATATCCTTCACTAATATACCTTTATTTTCAGATTAATTACATGAAATGAAACAAAATAAAAGGATAGTGAATAAAATTTTTGGAACAAAATGGCTGGAAGACTAAGTATAATTTTAATTTATTGTTTATCTACTAAGCAGATAATAAAATTTTACAATTATCATAATTCATATTTAAAGAAAAATATTTTTATAACCTATTATAACACCCTTTGTATTCGATGTTAACTAAGAATTCTCAGGTGTTGTTTTTGTTTTTTTTTCTTGTGAAATGATGGATTCTTATTTTCCAATGGCTGGCCACCAACGGGGTGAATGGATTTATCATTTCATAAACATTATAAGTTTTGATTTTTTTTTAATGTATGTATTATTCTTAAATTTTGTTTTGACAAGATATAGATAGCTAAAATTTTCTATTGATCTAATAAAAACCTTTTTTTAATTTTTTTTTTTTTTTTTTTTTTTTTTTTTTAAAAGAAGGATATAATTTAATGAAATAAAAAGTATTAGTCACAATGCTAATATTATGGATATTTTTCCTTTCCAATTATATATTTCAGACAATTAAATTTTGATCAATCTTATGTTATTAATATTAACTAATAATAATGGATTTTTAGGTTTTGTTAATCCAGGATAACATTTTATTTTTTTTAGATAATAATGATAATAATTTTACACACTTTAACTATTTTCATGTTGTATATTGGGAACACTCAGTCAGTTTTTTTTTTCTTTCATCAAGTTAGGAAATTTATTGCAGGAGTGTGATGTCACGGTCATACTCCTTGCAAATTTTTCAATAGTCACCCTTTTTCTTCTTTTACACGAACACATATTTTTCTCAGAATGCTTGTGTGGCATAGTCATGCACACATAAAATCAAGCCTCTTTTGAGTCACACATTTTGCTCGGTATGCTATATGTGGCAGTGGCCTCACAAACCACTTGCTATTTTGGCTGTTTGCTGGGTTCACATTTTTCTTCCCCTATCTTGGTGAAATGGCATGAGTGGTGCTCAATGTTAAGTACATTTTTTTTTCTAAGTACATTTTTTTTTCTACCTGATGGTTTAATTACATAAGATTTTATTGTAGACAATTTTTTTTCCTTTTCAAGAAGAAAATTTTTTTTTAATTTTTTTCTATATCACAAATTTTTTTTAATACTTCAAATTATTTCAATGGGTATATTTAATATATTGTTTGACGAGAAAATAGAAATTGTTTGATTTAAACATGATTGACAATAAAAGATTATTTCATTGAAATGCATTTTATGAAACTAATTAATTTACTTTTCAGAAGAATTGTATTACAATATATCAGCTGTAACAAGATCAAGAAATTATTTGTCAAGACATTCATTTTAAAATTTTGTTTGAAGAATATATATATACACGCATGTATGTGATGACTGTATCTGGCATGTGATTGACAGTATTTGTATGCTTTACACACATGATAATGGTTGTTTTGTATGTTTTTGGATTATTGTTTTGTATTGTGGTGGAGAGAGCTATTTTTTTTTCATGGCAACCGGGAGAGATATGTGAGGGAGTTCCTCACATATCCTTTAGTTCATCAAATTTATTCAATTATAATTAAAGATCTATTTATTCACAATTAAAAAGTATAACTTTTATAATCCTTTGTATTTAGGTCAAGCTTATTCCAATTTTAGTAAATTATGTATTCAAAATTAAAATACTTATCATTTTCTAATTTTAAGAACAAATTCAGTATTAAATACATTGATCTCTTTTTAGCTTAATGCAATATATATATGTAGGGATCTAAACACAATTTAATTTTATTATCCCTTAAAGTAATTATATTTTTATTTCCATTTCACTATGTTTCCCAATAAATCTAATTTATATTTATAGCTGTAAATGTACGTTGGAAACTTTCCGTTATATCTTTTTATTATTTTGTTTTATTTTATATACAGATAATCTATTTAACTGCAGCTATTAATGATGCATTATGTAGACATTATGTCGCAAGAATTTTCGCAATATTTCTTAATTACTTGCACCTGTCTTTTCCAACGGTATTCGTTGGCGAATGTATTTTATGCCAAAAAGGGTTGCCATAATTTCAACCGTCATTTATTTTTAAAATTTCTCATTGGAATAACATTAACACAAAAGAAGATGTGTTGGCGCCCTTGGCTTCAAAATATAAAGATATTATCTCTATCTGGCAGTTAACAACTTGGCTGCGGAATTTGATTCCGGGACAGTTTGATAATAATCGCCGTCTCTTAAAGATGTAATTTTTCTCAATTAAAATTCTCTCTCTCCTCCACCATCGTTTTATAACGAATTATTTTATGGATGTGAACCTGGATGTGTCCTCTTATGTCATTTTATATTTTTGAATAAATCCTCACGGCTAATTACAAATTGACTGGAATTGACATTTATTTTAAAATGACTATTTTTATTGACTTAGTTTTTAGAAGACAGTGGCTTTTATGCTACAGGGGGTTAACAAAAGAAGTGATATAAAATGAAAATTGACTAGAAAAAGTTATCGAAGCTCGGGAAGGAAACAGCTCGGGGTTCTGAAGCTATCGTTGAGGGTTTGTTATGTCTCGCCTAACATGCGATGAAACTCTTTATAAAATTACTTTATATCGATCAATAAATATCTAAATATCGAATACTAATTTAAAGTAAACTTTTATACTTTTTTTTTTTTTTTTTTTTTTTTGGCATGAGAACTTTTTCTTTTTGCATTAACAGCTAAATAACGTTAAATATGTAAGTGATATAATAAGAATAAAAGAGAGAATTATCAATTACCTGGAAAAGAGTAAAAACTTAAAAAAAAAAAAAAAAAAAAAAGACTTTACTACAAAAAATGTGCATTATCAAGCCTATTGAGAAATAAACAAATAAATAAAACTGCTATACACTAAATTGTAGCTGCTATACACTAAATTTATAAATTATTTACATAATTCACTTTTAATTTATCGGGAGTAGTGGGGGGGGGGATGCACAGTTTTTCTTTCTTTCTCCCTTTTTCTTCTGCCTTTTTAAAGAAAGCCATTTATAAATTTTATCTCCCTACTTCATGATTTATGATATTAATTAAAAGAATCGGTGTTTTCACAAAATTTTAAATTATGTTGAGACAAGTTTATTTAAGAAGAAGAAATCCTGAAGATAAAGAAAGAAACAAAAAAATGGATTCCTATAGCAAAAGAGTTGAAACAATATTATTTTTAAAGATACCCTACCCACAGATGAATGCACAAAGTTCTTGTTCTCAAAGGAAAAAATATCCAAGAAAAATGGTTCTATCTCTGCCTTGTGTCAACTGAATCAAACAAACGATAGTCGCCGTGGTTAAAAAATGTGGCTTTCAGAGTAGAATTACACGCACGCACACAGGAAGACAGAAAAAGGTATCAATCAAACAGATGGTTTCAGGACGCCCTCGTAATTTAGAAAATGATGAATGAGAAAGTTTGAACCTTTGGGGGGTGGGGGGTGGGGTGGGGGGGGGTGCTTTTTATTTAAGGCAAATGTTTATGAGGTGGTATTAGTTATTTCTGAATTAATGTCACAATATCATTGTCTGTAAAATTTTTATATATAATTAAAAAAAATATATAAAACGAAACATAAATTTAGATCTAAGATTTGATTGGAACTAATGTGAATTATTTAGAACACACTGTGAATTATGCCTAATTCATTTATGTCTTTATACATTCGAGGTGTCAAAAATTATTTTTGAATACCAGTATTTTGGCAAAAGTCCAAGAAAAGGTTAGGGGAAAAAAAAAAAAAAGAAAAAGAAAGAAAAATAGAAAAGAAACGTAAATCTACTAATATATAAAACATTTCTCACTTTGAAATACAGAAAAAACATCTAAAAGTTATGATATATTTAAAAGTAATAATTGCGAAAAGATTTTCAATAATTTAAACCATCGACCATTATACAATGTGCACGTAACTTGTGCTTATAGTATAATGCAGAGTCTGCACTAGATATTTTTAAATGAAATGATGAAAAATGAGTAAGTTTAGGATAAAACAATAGTTCGGGAGAAAAAAGAGAAAGAATTAAATAGACATCAATAAAAATAGAAATATTACACCATTATTAAATATATACTTCCGTTTATTGCACAAGCATATAACAAAAATTAAATATTTATTTTAGGCAATTATTATAAACAACTAAAGAATAAACAATTATTTTATTGGCTATATCTTTAAATATTTACAATGATCAGTCGAAAGTGCCTCCAAGCATACGAACTAGTAAGTTTCCGTATGCCATATCAAAACATCAAAAATTCTACAATTTTGAGCTATCTCATAATTATGGGTCTGGAGATTCAAGTAATAACTAGAATTTATATAAACCCGAATATTTTCAGATAATCAAACGCAGAAGCATCATCTTAAGTTACAATAAGAAAAAATAAAAAGTTATTTTAGATATATTTGTAAAAACAGGATTTCAGTTATTCAAATTCTTCTAAATTAAAATACAAATTATTCTTTAGGTTGTTCTATCCAGTTTTAAGGCTGCTGTTCTTCTCAGGTCATATTTCAGATCATTTTTTCAAAACATGCTCCCCCCCCCCCCCCCCCCAAAATCCTTTATATGTAATCTTTCAAACATATATGTTCTAAAGTAATAAATATAAAATTCCGAAAAGAACACTAAATGCCACATTTCGCAAATAGAAATACAGAAGAATAAAATTTAATACACCCCCCCCCCCTCCAAAAAAAAAAAAAAAAAAAGAGAGAGAGAGAGAGAGAGAGAAAAAAAGAAAGAAAAAGTTAAAAACCACTCTAGAACAATCATTTAGGAAACCTATTTTGGCTTAACGGTTTTTTATCCATAGAACTCATTCATCCATTTATTTTCGAGGGGTTATTCGATTTTAGCCTCATAGATCTTTTTAAATTGAGTCATACACATTTGCAAAGTAATTACTACGATAATTACATATATTCCCAGAAGAGAAATTTAAAAAATTAATAATGAGAAAATTTGAACAAAAAAGTCCTATGAATAGAGAAACTGCTTAAAAATAATTATACAGAAATAATTTACTACCGTATTTCAAAAAAATGCTTCATTTCCGAACGTTTAAAAAACTTTTAATGTTTTTTTTTTTTCTCTCTCTTTCTCTCTTCCTTTTAAGGGGGAAAAAAGAAAGGAAAAAATCAATAATGTTACATAGAAAAAGAAAGAATTTTGCATCAAATAAGAAAAAAAAAAAAAAAAAAAAAAAATCTGATTTATTACAAAAAACAGTAAATTTAAGCGAAATAATCGAGATAATCGAGAATAATAATCTAGACGAAATAATCGAGAACTTCTTGTCTATACTTTTCTAGATGGTGAAATAATATTATGAAAAATATGAATCTTTTGTACTGCGAGAAATTCTTGCTTGATTTTCTAGAATTGGGTCATAAACCTAGATTATAGTTACAGTTACTAAAACCCGTCTCTTATGTCTGCATTTATTTTCATAGATTTTTAAAGAAGATTGAACACACGATAATATAGAAAATGTTCAAGAATTCCAATAGGAGTTTTTAGAATTCGCCAGCAGAGGGAGCTAGAATTTATAAGGATGACATGGAACTGTTTTTACTAGAGCCACAATTTAGTTTCTAGATGTCAGTCACCTATTTTTTTTTTTTTTTTTCCCAGTGTTGCTTTGGGTTGAAATAATTAAGCACAGCCCTAAAGAGACCAAAATCTTTAACAGAAGCGTATATGAAATTTATTATGTGAGCCGAAATATCATCATAAGAGCTGACATAACTTATTATGCCAATCGCAACGGTATAGATCTAAAACTTACATTAATGACATTACAGTTTCTTGTAAACTAACAATAAATAGTTTCTAAATTTAGCTCGAAAAAAATTATATCGGAAAAACTTTACCGGAAAGTGAAATTTTCGATTAAATTGGCTGTTTAGAAACTCTTCCCTGACTGAAACTCAATAATGTGAATCAGATATCCGTCTGTTAAAGTCACTCTTCCAATATTATAGTTTCGTTACATACTGAAAAACGAGTAAATCCAATGATAACAGAAATTCTAAATCTAAATTTCAAAGAAATATACAAGTTTCTCATATTATCTAAGAGCAATACATTAACTAAATACATCGTTTCTTTTTAAAACTTTGTATCATTTCGAGTTCCACGTCGATAACGAAACTCTTCGACATATATAAATGTTTGCTGTTAATTAGTAGCTATACTTCAAGAGGGTAAAAGTTGAAAATATTATATCGAAAAACTATACTAGGAAATAAAGTTTTTGATTATATTGGTTTTCAACAGAGAAATCTTCTTCTCATACTTTTAGCTCAATGATTTAAGTCTTAACATCTGTTCTAGTCACTCTCCCGATAAAAGGAAAGGAAAAGAAAAGGTGTAAGAAAAATAAATAGATGTCGCAGCCAGGGAAAAAGAAAAATGAAAACAAGGCGAAAAATGAAGAGTTTATATTGAATTAAGGTTGAAAATTTTTTCTCGACTTGACCAGATTTTATTTAATGTTTAATTTCTGTCATTTTTCAGTGTTTCTATATAAATATCCTTTTGGCTATGCTTGAGAAGTGATGATCTAGTGGTTATTTCCTCTTTAAAAGTAGAAAACAAAATCCGTACTAAGTGAAAGTAAGACAGATATGATAGTTAAAAATAAATAAATAAATAAATAAATAAAAAATTAAATGCGAAAATTTTCATCATATTACATATTATATATGTCTTCTAAAATACTTCTTTCGAAAATAGAAAAAATTTTCTGTAATTAATACTTGAAACTTGAAATCTTTTTTTTTTTTTTTTTTTTTTTTTTTTAATAAACGTTAAAATTTTCAGTTCGAAGACAAGCATTAAAGACGCAAGAATGTCCTTTAAAGTGACTGTGGTTGCATATAATATTACAAATAATAATAATAATTATTATAATTATAATTAACATAAATAATATTAATAAGTAACACCAAAGATAGCAGTAAAAATAGCAATGTGCCAACTATATAGGTTTTGTGCGTTGCTGTTTTCATACTGCATTAACGCATTCTTATTTCTTTCGCCTGATGAAGGGTCGTGTTTATTATTTCCACTCGAAACTATTTTTGCGTGTTTATGCAATTGATTGCGCTTGTTTACATAGTACTTATAATTCAAAAAACATAGCTTGCAGAACAGAACGTTATTGAATGATTAAAATGGTTGAAATAATGGTATTTTAATTTCAAGCTATCACGAACTCCTTGTTTACCAGAAAATGAAAATTGAGTTTCAATGTAATAAAATCTTTTTGTAAAAAAATAGAACCGACTCCAAAAAGGAACTACTATTCAAACAACTAAAAATGAAAGAAAATTGGCAGAAAATGGAACTGTAAATTGCGCCTAAAAGTATAAAATAATTTTCTTCGCCAAACAACCTATAACACTACAATTAATCATAACTTTTGAAGTCGGCGCAAAATTAAATAAAAATTAATTAGTTTTTAAAGGTTTGTTTTTAGATCGGTAGCAACAAATGCTGTTTTGAATGATCCATTTTCATGTTTCCTTTATTATTTTATCACTGTATACAATTGGTCTATTAGTAGCATCTACATAGAACAGTGAACATTCTTCACAATGCGGTATTTATGTTTCTACGAAGTTAGAGTTTCCTTTGCAAATCTGGTATAACTTTGATAACTATCATCCTTGATGGCTTTTGGATTTTGCGATCAGAACGTAAGGCAAAAATATACACGCAAGATGTATATTTTCATAATATATATTGTACGATGTGTTGTTTCATATTCTTGATTACTCTCTTGATATATCTTATCAAAATAATCATGATATCCCAAAGAAATTAAATATGTTTGCCAGATAATTTTGCGATTTTTCTTTCACCAAGGACGTCAGATACCAGCATCTTCGCCAACTTTTTCTGCTTACGAAATCTTATTTGTTTTCTTGAATCAAAGTAGTTTTCGTCTGCGTTTTGCAGGTCACAATGTGAAATGTGTATTTTGAATAGGATTTGATTTTTGTATTGAATAAAGGTATCAATTTTTATTTAATTTTGCGCCGACTTCAAAAGTTATGATTAATTGTAGTGTTATAGGTTGTTTGGCGAAGAAAATTATTTTATACTTTTAGGCGCAATTTACAGTTCCATTTTCTGCCAATTTTCTTTCATTTTTAGTTGTTTGAATAGTAGTTCCTTTTTGGAGTCGGTTCTATTTTTTTACAAAAAGATTTTATTTTTCTCTTTTCAGTGAAAACTTATTTATATAGCAGAGCATCAGAAGACGTTCGACGGAAGTTTCACAAATCACAACTTCCAAGAAAAGTGACATTACTCAAAAAATGTTTTATGTCACTGAAAATTACATGAAATTCACCCAATGTGAACAACCTCCTCCTTTTTGAAGTCGGTTAATTAGAACATCTCTTACGAAGTTATAAGGTACAAACACCAACAACAACACATAGCTCGAATTAAGAACACCCTTCTTTCTGAAGTTGGTTGAAACGACTTTGCGCTAATCGATGTGACCGCTTACAGTAATAGTACTTTGAACCACAGAATATACGTGTCATCCGCTACGCTGCAAAGTGTGCAACGTAGTTCAAGTGTGCACAGTGTAGGAAATCGCGAACAAACAACTGCACGTTTTAAGCGCTCGATTTTTAGCAATAATGTCTAAAAACTGTCTTTTCGTAGTAAATCGATGATGCTCTACAACTTCATGATTAACTTTTCTCCTATCTAGAACCGTTTTTGAGATAGGAGCGCTAATTCCGCTGTTTTTCACCAGATGGCGCTTTATTTTCTTTAGATTGTAAAGATATTACAATGGGACCTACTTCAGACTAAGATCTCTACAACAAAACAAAAGTATCAAGTAACCGTATTTTGAACTATATAGTGTATGTCTCACCAGCTACGCTACAACGTGAGCAATGTAGCTCAAGTGTGTATAGCGTAAGAAATTGCGAACAAAAAAATGCACGTTTTTAGCCTTGTATTTTTAGAATCAATGTCAAAACTATCTTTTCGTACTAAATCGAAGATGCTCTGCAATTTTATAATCCACTTTTCCCCCCTGTCTTGAACCGTTTCCGAGATAGGAGTGTTAGCATGAATGTCTAAACTATCTTTTTGTACTAAATCGGTGATACTCTTCAGCTTTGTAATTCACTTTTTCTTTAGAACCGTTTTCGAGATAGGAACACTAACTCCGCTATTTTCCACCAGGTGGCGCTGTAAGCGGTTTAACCTTGTACTGCATGGCCACTTTGCTATACTCACATACCATTTTTATCACTATAGCTGCAGCCGTTTAGCAGTTAAAAGGGTCGGGACTGATTTTTTTGGGCACCCTGAATTTTCTTTAGATCGTAAAGATATCACAATGGGACCTATTGTAGACCAAGACCTTTTCAACAAAGCAAAAAGTATCAAAATTGGAGCATCCGTTCAGAAGTTATGAGCTAACAAACATAAAAAAAACATACGGTTTGAATTGAGAACCTTCCTTCTTTTTTGAAGTCGGTTAAAAAGCATTTATATGCATAGGATAGAAAAAGAAAAACATTCTAGACCCCACAAATTAATTACATTTCTGATTTTGTTTTCCCTCCTTTCATCATCATCATTAATACAATTATTATTATTTAAAAGAAAATATTAGCAATAAAAATCGGATAAGTCTAAAAATAGTCCAGATTTTTCTGTTAACTAATAAACTTAACTGTTATGAAATAGAGAATATATTTTCTAGCCTCTAAACAAACTATTATTTTGCTGTCCTCTTTAAAATAAAGCAATCAATTTGCGGTATTATATTTCAGTTTAAAGTTTTTGAGTTCTTTTTGTCTTTTAAAAATGAAAATTTAGTAACAGCATAAAGTGAGGTCACGTGTCAGAAAAAAAAAAAAAGAATCTTTTCATTAATGTCTTCTCGACCCCTAAGATCCTTATTCCGCCTTGTGCACTTTCTCAGTTAAAATGTACTTCAAATGTAACAGTAACTCCTTTTGTTCTATGTTATATCCCAGTACAATATTTCTCTTTGTCTTCCTTTTCCGTGTCTAAGAGAAACAATAAGGCAGCTGCTATAGAGATGTGTTTCTTTTCGCTTATTTTATTCTCCTCTTAAGAAATAGATTTTTTAAAGCATATGGAGGAGGTCTGTATTTGGAAAGTGGAGATTTAGGTAAAGGTATGAAAGTGAGTTTTTGTTTTACTGCAGTATTTTTTAGCTATCTCGCATAAAAATTTTAAGGACAAAATTTTAAGTTAAACACAGTCAATAGATTTTTAGGCTCAAAAATCATGAAATATAAACATTTGGTTCTGGGTTTTTATGCTTTTTTTTTTTTTTTTTTTTTTTTAATGAAATGTATATATTGATAGAAGTCAAAACGTTAAGGTAACTGCTATAGAAATGTGTCCCTTTCAAATTTTTACTCTCCTCTTAAGAAATGGATTTTTTAAGCATACGGAGGAGGTCTTTTTTTTGGAAAGTTCAGATTTAGGTAAAGGAATGAAATGAAATTTTATTTTACTGCAATATTTTTTAGTTATCTAGTACAAATTCTAAGGACTTTTATTTATTTATTTTTAATTAAAATTTTAAGTTAAACAAAACCAATAGATTTATAGATTGTAAAATTATGAAATATAAATATTTCGTTGTCGGTTTTTATGTTTTTTATGTCATTTTATTTCATTTTATGAAATACATGTATTAATGGAAGTCGAAACAGTAAGGCAGTTGTTATAGAGGTATGTTACTTTTCGTGTTTTATGCACCTCTTAAGAAATGGATTTTGTAAGCGTATGGAAGAAGTCTGTATTTGGAAAATTTAGATTTAGGTAAAGGCGTGAAATGAAACTTTTGTTTTACTGCAATATTCTTTAGATATATCTCGTACAGATTTAAAGGAATTTTATGAATTAAAATTCTAAGTTAAAAAAAAAAAAAAAAAGTTTTTTAGGTTTTAAAATCGGTAAATATAAATATTTGGCAGTGGGCTTTTATTTGGGTGTTTTATATATTTTTTAAAAGTTAAATATATGTATTAAGCTTCCAGCAGGAGCGCGTATGTGAGATATACACTAGGAAAAACTTTCGTATTCTATTAAGTTAAAATTAGTAAATAAAACAGTAATCACATATTAACATTTAACTAACTACAACATAATTTTAATACTTGATTTCTTGAAATTATATATTTTACATTAGTGTATACGGGAAATAAATACGCGTGACCATTGCCGTTGGTATAGGCATGCCCGCTGGAACGTTAATGGAAGTCGAAACAGCTTCTATAAAAATATGCGTTTCTTTTCGCTTTTATTCTCTTTTTAAAATAGCATGTTGTGGCCACTACGAAACTTTCTTCTATATTTTCCTATATACAGTTTCACGTTATATATACAAACATATCTTGAAAACCTTTTCAAACTTTGCATTACATTATCACATGAAGAACTATCAAAAATGAATGAAGTTGACGAAAGGAAAAATAAGTAACGATATCTTATTAGATTAAATTACCAAAGCCTAGAGCACTAGGAACTGTGCGAACCAAAGGACTTTTGCCTTTTGATGTTAATTTGAGTCAATACATCAGTTTATGTTAATTTCAGTAAATTCACGGTGTGTAATAAAATCACATAAACCAATTTAACTACTGAGTGTACTTATGAGCAATGTTACAAAATTCTGAATTACATATGGTGAAAGTTATCAATAAAAACATGAAAAATTATCCCATTCATCCCCACTCTCCCCTAAGTTTATGCGAAATTGTGCACTATTCTCCCATGTTAAAATAATCGTAAATTTCGAATAACTTACGAAGTTTACAAATTAAAATGTTGAAAATAATTGAGTTTCTTGCCAGTATCATAAAGAATATTTTAAAACTGTTCTGACCCATGTGCGATCATTTGTTCTTGAGATATCGTGTGCACAAACTAGCACACTAACCCACTAACACTATCGATTAAAATTTTCAAATACTACCTTACATTTAAACGTGAAAATAAATAAATAAACCACGATCAAAATTTTTTACGAATACCTTAGCTCCTAATACTTATAGTATGATGAAGAATCAATATTATTTACTTCATTATTATTGTCACTGATGTGACATTTTCTTTTTTCCAAGCATCAAAAAAGAAAAGCAAAATAATAAAAAACCTTACATTACACGATTATTATGCATATTGTAAGATTTACTATGACAAAAGATCAAAGAAATAATCGATGTAAAGAAATACAGAAAATACGTGGAAAAGAAAAAAAAGAAAACACCTCCAAATGAAAAATTCTTTTTTGAATAGACAAAAAAAAAAAAAAGTTATGCCATATTAATTTTAATAACCCTCTTTTGTGAAATTCCTGCGCTAAAAACTTTTCTCGGAGCTTCAATTTTATTGAAGAAATAATTTCCATTTCAAAACGTGAAATTAAAGATCGCATTTGAACATGGAGGATGAAATAAAAGAATTTTAAAGAAAAAAAGAAAAGAAAATTCAATAAATTTCAAAAGTATGGATGATTTTTTCTGCTTTAACTGCATAATGTAATCGAAATTATTCATTCTATAACTAACGAATTCATAACATTTTATTTATTTTTTATACTTTATTTTAATATGTAACCTGTAAATAGTTAACCCCCTAACTTTACCAAAAACTTAAAGAATATTTTTTTCCCCTCTAAAATAATAATCGTGTAATATTATATAATTTTTGAATAATTTTAAAGATTGACTTTTTTTAAATATATTAATAAATTTGGAAGTTAATCGTAGAATAATAACCATTTCTAATAATAATTAGGCGCAGAAAAAGAAAGCAATACTTTCAAATTTAAATGTTTAATTTTAAAATCGTGATTAAAATTAAAATTAAATATTCTGGTGACTTCCCATTACCCTGCATTTCAATACTGTAAAGACATATTGCAGATTCTGGCATAAAATCAATGAGGTACGATAATAAAGTTCAATCTATTTTAAAAATAATTTAAAATAGATCTAGGAACAGTTTTATTTGACATATAAATCTGTGTGAGGGGGGCTATTGCCACCCTCAACCCCCCTTGAATTTATAAGAAATAAATTCAAGGCTGTCATTAAATTTATTGCAAATTATTCAGATAATTTTCAGTAACAATACGCCTTCAAACTTACCAATCTTGAGCAAACTTTTAAAGTAGCAACTTCATACGAACTTCAAAAACCAAATTTGAATTTCCTGTAGTTTTTTTTTTTTTTTTTGTTTTGCTTATAACATACATACATATCAACTGCTAAAAATTTTACTTTCATATTCACGGTACCACAAAACATGATATTATACAAAAACCAAAGCTGAAAATCAAAATTCAGACAATATTTTGTCTATAGTATGGGCATGAGAAAATAATTTTCCTTCCTGAGCAGTATTCGTTTGGTAGCAGTATTCCATCAATCATATTCAATAGAATAGAACGTTTAGCTTAATTTTAGGAGCCCAATATATTGTCTATAAACTGTATAGACACCATATTGTGTACTTAAATATAGTCTTACATTAAAAATACACAGTACAGCATGAAATGCACTTCCAGCAATTTCCGTGTATAATACCACTATATTTCAGTTCTTTCGGGTAGCCCTATAAATAAATGGTGAATAATTTCCACACCATATTCTACACGAAACATGCTTTTATGATACATGGTTATAAAAAATATACGTTCATTTTTGTTTTGTTTAGCTTATAAATATTACGCTGTACTTTCTAGAAATTTCGCACGCACAAATAACGTATTTGAGTTCTCTTGGATGGCCGTGTACAGGAACCATTTGCTTGATCTCAATGAAAAGTTTAGAGTAGCATCCCTATATGATACACATTCAGAATACAGAGTTTGGATTTCCTGCTACTATATGTTCTTGAGATATGCTGATAACACACACACACAGGCCAACCGCTAAAAACATGTTTTCTTTGGATTCGGGGAACCTCAAAAAAAAAAAAAAAAAAAGGTAAATATAACAAAAACTCAAATTCGAAAATTTGACCCCAAAACAATACTTTGTACAGCATAGAAATGGGTAATAGAAAGTAACAGATAATGAAAAAGCTTACATAACTAAAAATGAAAACTAATTTTATGCTTCCGAATGAAAAAGTAGGGTGGTAAATTTGAAGCCTTTCTTTTTCTTTGTATGTGTGTGTTGTGTGTCTGTGTGGCATTGTAGCTCCTAAACGAATGAACCGATTCAATGCTTTTTTATTATATTTATATATTATTGTTATTATTAGAACGCTGATTTAATCGAGACTGTTCTTAGGTATGCTTGATGAAAATCTGTTTAATAGATTTTTTAAAAAATAATTAAAAGTACATTTTCCAAGAGCTATTTACTTTGACATTTTATAACTTTTTAGTAGGTGATTTTCAAACTGCTCTTTCTCTCTCTCTGAGACGATTGCAGCTACTTTCAACTAATGTTAAACAATAAATCACATGGTTTCTGGATAAGAGTATTATTATTATTATTACTTTCAATAATTAATTTTCCATCAATTTTAACAAAATTTAAAAATAAACAGTGATCGTTATACACTTGAAAATTATAAATTTTATAGAAAAATAATACTTAATTAAATTCAAAGTCGATTTTGACTGTTTTAATGCAGATAGTTCTGAACTACCTTTGATGTTATATATAAATAAATAAATACAAAAAATCACCAGAAGAAATCCAATATGCGATTAAACAAATATTATTAACGAAATAGTAACTCATAATTGATGTTCAATTACCGAAAATGAAAATATTTTCTCACATCAAATGAATGACTCTTTTAGCTTCCATCAAGATAAATATAGATATATCCAATCACGAACTATAATTGATCTGCTAAACTTTTCAATATAATGTGCCGGAGAATTTTCCAATAAAAACACAATTTTCTGGGTCACTCGCGAACGAATTAAATTCCTCTCCGAAGCGTCAAAAAGGGCGACTCTTAGGATATCGATAAAGAATGCGCATTGTTCGACCAATCTAGCTATTATTCTCAAGATCTCCTTTGTTCTCGAAAAGTCAGTTCAGTTAAGGACAAACACAAAGCAAGCATTTGGTACAGACACTCAATAATTCTGGAACGACTTTTATCATGTTAAACAAAATGAAAAACTTGGAGAAAATTTTGAAAAGACATTTTGTTGAAGATTGTAGTGAGTGACGCTGAAACGAAGCCAATTATGTGCGAATATTTCAGTTGATACAGTCCTTGTTTATGTATCTGATCTTTGATATAAATACACGCAAAAACATATTTTTTATCTGTAATGTGACCAAAATTCCAAATTTAAAGAAGAGAATAATTTGAGAACTATGATAATGAATAAAAAGATATTATATACACTTATGTGAGGGGGAAGAGGGAATGTTACCAAGAAATGAAATTACAATAAGCTAAAAATTACATATCTTACCGTGGCTAATGGCTTTCTGAATTTATCTCCACTCAAAAGACCGGTGTAAGTTAATTTTTTTTTTTTTTTTTCTTTCATGCTTCTAATTATAAGATTTCCCCCCCATGATTTCTCTGCATTTTTCCTTTGTTTTTTACCAAGCATGTATGCATACACGCATATAAGTATAATTTTATCACTGATAACTTTTCTTTGGATTTATAAAACGAATATTAATTGCTTTGCAGGCTTGGTTAAAAGTTAAATATGAATATAGATCGTGATAAATCAAAAAGTTATTTACATTTATAAAAGTAAAAAAAAAAAAAAAAAAAACGATGGCACTCGATATATTTCAAGTACATCATTTATGAAACTTATGACAAATCAACATTTATTTCATCAGAAACTTTTTAAATAACCCTTGACACATTTCTTCGGGAAACAAAAAATAAAACACTTTGAGACAATCCATACGAATTTATTTTGCGACATAATAATTATAAAAAAAAAAAAAAATGTCAGTATTACAGTGTTAATATATACATATATATATATATATATATATATATATATATATATATTGTCTAAAAGTGTCGTAAATCGCAATGGCATTTCAGTTACTACAGCATTATGTCTATTCAGAATTCTTCACTTGGACATTTAGAGGCTTTGAATCGAAAACTAAAGAAAAAGAAAGGAAAATGTAAAAAACTTCTATGGAAAAAAAAAAAAAAAAATACTTTGAAAGTTTTCAAGAAAGTAACATGATTTAAAGTGTCAAAGACGAAAGAAAAGAGAGCATTTATGTTATGCACTTAAATGTAGCTTACAAAACAAAGAATTTTTTAGCCAAACAATTTTTCAGCAAACTGAAGCCTAGATCAGAAAAATTTTATCGATAGAAACAAACATTTTTGTGAAAGAGAAAAAGGAAAGATAAATTGGAAAAGCATCCGGATTCAACAATAGTGCTATAGATCGGAAATGTCCATCCTGTAAGATTTTATACGCCGCTTTGGAAATGAATTTTATCATAGCGCACCACATCGTTTCTATATATATTTATATATTCACTTAATTAATTAATTAATTAATTTTTGAGGAGAAGTTATGAAACAAAATACATTAAAGTTTTTATTTTTATTCATAAATTATCAAAATAACCGCTAAATATTTATGACTATATGCATAAATAATTATAGCAACAATAATGGTAAATAAAACAATTGAATAACATTTTATTTACCAGAGCGTTTTTATTTCTCTCTTCTTTCATTTATTTATTTTTAAAGCTACCATATCTGTTCATGGTTTAATTTCGAAGAGTCAGAACGAAATTACAGTAAAATTTTCAGTGTCATCTACCATGTCACAGAAAATTTGTACTTTAGAGAGGTAGTCTTTTAATAGAAATTGTTCAGAAAATCTTAACTCAGACGATAAATTCTATAAATTAAGGGGACATACGACCCTTAGAACTAAAAAAAAAAAAAAAAAAAAAAAAAACCATCCATTTAATTATAGATTTTTTTAAAGTAAATTATTGTTAACCAAGCTTCATTGGTCATGTTGTTACCCATAAGTTTATTATGTATTTTGGAATATAATTTAAATTCTGTGGTGAATTATTTAATAATTTATGTGTTAATAATAAATGTGTTTTTTTCCCCTTACGCGCAGGATATCTCTGAAACTATTTAATATTTTTTCTTGAATTTTTTACAGATTGTGTAACATATCAGATCCTTCAATCTAAACCTAAATTTGTTCAAATTTAAGTTAAAAATATACTTAAAAAAAAAAAAAAAAAGTTTAAAGATCATTTATGTTTTAATAAAATCTGAAGTATCACCTGTATGAAAAATAGGGGGGGGGGGGAGATACAAATTTAGGTTCAGTATGAAGGATCTCATATGTTACATAATCTGAATATTTCAAGAAAAAATATTAAGTAGTTTCAGAGATATCCTGCGCGCAAGGTGAAAAAACACATTTATTATTAACACATAAATTATTAAATAATTCACCACAGAATTTAAATTGTATTCCAAAATACATAATAAACTTATAGGTAACAAATAGTCATGCTCAATGAAGCTTAGTTAACAATAATTTACTTAAAAAAAGACTATAATTCAATCGATGTTTTTGAAGTTCTAAGGGTCATATGTCCCCTTAAGTGGATTTAATTCAAATTTATATTTAGAGATTTTTGTGACAAATTTATTTTCCAAGAATGTACATAGAAATTGTTCAACTTAGCATAATTTTTGAGTGCAAAAGAGATCATCACTACCAATCTATAAATTTCTACTAAATTAGAGACATTCAGAAATATGAAGTCTTATCACTAAAGATAAAGCTAGGAGACATGGCGAGGTCGGAGAGATTGCGCACATAAAAGATTGGAAGGAAGGAAGGAATAGATTGCGCACTGAGTAATACTTCCAGGTGGTTGTGCAACATAAATAGTGGGGTGCCTACTTGAATGCGCACGTTGATTGTTTCTAGTACATAAAACATTTCTAATTTGTTTAGTTTTCCAAAATAAATGCTTGAATTTTCGTAACTTTTTCTTTGAATTTCTATCGAATGACAAGGTACAAAATAGTTTTAAAATAAATGACTTCTCATAAGCTGCTAATCTAAGCTAATGGTGCAAAAATTAACAGTTCTTTCTAAAATAGGTCATTTTCCCTATTAGTTTCCAATGCTTGGACATACTGCATAGCTTATTGGTAATGACAAGACAATGAAGATGAGTGCACTAAATGATTGAAAGCCTATAACTGCACCAGAAGACAACTGCGCACAGTAACTAAATTAAAGTGTTATTTGTGGCAAGTGATATTGTCTTCATAACAATAAGTACATCGACTGTGGACAACTACTGTCAGCAAAGAAGCAAACATTGAAACGGTGGAAATTTAAACAGACTAATTTTAAGTTAAATGTGTTACCCAGTGTGTTTTTCTTTTTAAACTTATCTGGGTTTATTTTTTCTGATTCTAATTTTTTTCCCCTTTAATTAAAATTGATGAGTCCCAGATCATCGCTAATTGTCCATAGTGTATCACTAATGCGACATAAAATCGTTTGCACCTGAACCTGAACCTTTAATTAAAATTCTTTAATCCTTCTTAAAAATCCTTCATTTTTCCGATTCTTTAACCCTACAAGGCACCCAGTTCCATATGTGGAACACCGACTTTAATCGTTCCTATAGCTATAAAACTATTAGTAGCGACATCTCTTGACATCTTGATAGAAGCTACTGACATTTAGCAATGTAGTAACACAAATCTTTACCTAAAGATGTCGTTCGTGTTTTTGTTATAGTGCACTCAGTGTGAAATTTGAATGAAAGTGATACGTTAGTCGTTTGTCTGAATTCAAAAATAAAAAAAGAATAGTTATTGAACAGTTTTGACTCGAAAAAAAAAATACTGTGTGTTATAACGAAGTGTATATTTTGCAGAGATAAGTTGTTTTTTTTATATTACAATAGTAAACGTATGAGGAAATCATATTTTTATGTATGTTCCACATACGGTACGTTGAGCTAAAAAGTTGATTTTTCCGTAAAATATAGTTTTATTTTTATAAGTTTTCCCTATCTTCTGATCACTAATTACAACCTATATATTTTTGGCGCGCACTAAAAAAAATTGAGCCTTGTCGGGTTAATCATTATGTTGAAATATTCAATCCTAATACATTAACATTTTCTTTCCAAAACCTTACAACAATTTCATTAAATGTAACTGTTTTTGTTAACAATTTAATTGTTATTGTTATTGATAAAAATCTCTTCTACCCTTGTATACGCAATCACAATAACCCTGTATGTATAAGGAGGATTGTGCAAAGAAATTGTTTTGGTTTTATTACAGCAACTTTTATTAAACTATAACGTAACAACAATATAGCATTGAAAATGCATTAAAAAAAAAAAAAAAAAGTAAAAATTATGCATTAATTAATAAATACTTGCCAACCTAACCCGAAGATTGTTAGTCCCGCCCCTTTTCGCCTATTTTTTCACACCAGTCTTTTTTTAGAGTACTTTTCTTCTCGTAAATATATTTGAATAGAATTACTCTAAAAATAAAGTGGTGTGCAAAAAGGGGCGCGGGAATTAACAATATTCCGGGTTAGGTTGGCAAGTATGTCAATATATATAATTCTTATTGCTCTAATGAATTCTGCGCAGACTCTCCTAGCTTTACTATGTCATGGCTTTACCTTACTTCTTTTCTCTACATACATATTATTAACGGGTAAAAACTGGCCGTAAAGGGAGATGATATTCAACAGAGATGGACTTTTAGAGAGGTTTCAATGTATTAAATTTTGCTCTGTTAAAAAAAAAAAAAAAAAAAAAAAAAAGAATGTAAAATTATAAGTTTCGTGAAAATTTTTGAATTTTAGGCTGCAAAATTTTACATGGCAGGCCGTATGTGGCTCACGGGCAATAGATTGGCCATCATCGCTATAGATGATACGAGTAGATTTAAAGGCAGTTATTGTATGAAAAACTAAGAGCAATAAAAAAAAGTCATATTATTTAGATTCCCGGGAATAAACTTCTAAATTATGTCATTGAAACATCTTTTAGTTTTATAAAAATATATTATTCATTAATCATTATACAATGAACATGAAATCTATTTCTTTTTTTTTCATTCTTTAAACTAATTAAGTTGATGTAATTAATCTCAGTTAGATTTAGTTAAATTTTAATTATCCCCGCCCTATTTTTTTTCTTTTTTTAAGAAAATGTATGAATAGAGACAACTAAATAATATTAATAATAAATACTTAAATAGCAAATAAACCATAACCAAATGTAAAAATTAAAGTATAATAAAATAGTTATTTTTATTTATTTTAATTTCACTAGTTCAAAACAACAATAAATAAAAATAAATAAAATAAATAAAATAAAACTTCTTCAATATTTACTTAAGGTTAATTAAAAATAAAATAAAACATTTAAAAGAAAGGGTGGAAAGTGGGGATATAAAACATGAAAAGAAACATTGACATAAAGAATAAATATGTCAAAAAGTTTCAATTGCTAAAGATAAAATTATCTTGAGCTTTGATCTTGATAAAAAGATACAAACGTGCTTCCGATTCCGTAGTGTCATCAGTTTTCCACTGACTGCATTCAATTTTAAAATGAAAGGAAACATTTGACAAAAAAAAAATCTTTAGAAAAAGGGTTCAGACAAAGTAGCTGACTACAGCACTGTCGAGAAATTTCAATTTCACAAAAGAGCTAAAACCATTCAGAAATAATACAGATAATGATCCACACAGTAGAAATAAATAGAAAATTTCATTGGTGATACATGAGGGGAAAAAAAAAAAAAAAAAAAAAAAAAACTAATAATAAGTCTTAATAATACAAATAATAATAAAGCATACAGAACAAAATAATACTATGGATAATAATCCACACAGAAATAAATAAATACAAAAAATTATTATCGACATAAGCTAAAAAATACTAAAATACAGAAATAGTACGCCTAAGTAATAATGTAAAATCACAATTTAGTACATAAGACGTTTCATTACCAATAAATTCCTTTAACGTTATAACTGTTACTGCTTCAGTTAAAATTACCAATTACCTTTTAATCGAATTAAAGATGGGATTTTTCATTTATATTTAGTTCATTTTAAAATTTTAAAAGAATTTTCTACTAGTTCCAAGCCGGTACGGTACGTCAATTTTGAAAGACAAGAAGTACTCGACTATAATTTCTTACATTCATTTTACTTGTTTATTAAATTAGTCACTTAATTTCATTCATTAAAAACTAGGAAGTTACCAGTAACTATGAGTATTTTGATTAGTAATTTAAGGTGCTTGCCTACTATCGGAGGTGATTTTTTTTTAATAATTGAAAAATTGCCTATTTCTGTGCATTATAGGATAGAATATAGTAAAAAACAGTGAATAACCTTAAAAAAGAAAAAAAAAAAAAAAAAATGCAAATTTTAAAATATTTTGATATTTAGGCTCAAAATATGCATAAAATTTGCGAAAAAAAAAAAAAAAAAAAAAAAAAAAAGCACTTTTACAAAACATCATAAGTCAAATTTAAATAGAGATATTTTTATTCTGTAAATTTTATTTAGATTATTAAAAGGTCCTTAAGGGAGTGAACTACTCTCAAAACTATAACCATATTATTTAATATTTTAGAGAAGATAACATTTTTACATGCTGAAAAATCATGAATATACATGACAGTTCATAACTTATATCGACAAAAAAAATAAAATAAAAATAAAAATAAATAAAAAAATAAAATAATAAAATAATAATAATAATAATAAAATAAATAAATAAAAATAATTTGGCTAGATTCATTGTCGTAGTTCAATCCCTAAAACAACTCCTCTAGAGTATTTTGTCAAAGTTTCATAACGTTCCAATAATAACTTTTGGAGTTATGATGTTTAGGGATAAAACAAAATGTTAAAAATCTCATTTTGAGAAAAAGCAAAAAACATATTTAAAAACCAGATTTTACCTATTAATTAAAAAATAATTTTAATAAGTTCCTGATTTATTTCAAAGTTTTTTATTTTCTTTTTTAAATTCATTTTATATTCAGCAACACATTTTGATGCTTATATTGAGTAAAACATTTATGTAAACAAAGATTTCCGGGTCATTTCCGGTCACTTCCGGTTTCAAAAACTGGCGAGTGACGTGACTAATATTAAAATGCCAGTAACTCAAGTTCTAAGCAAGATAGAAACAAAATTCAAACTGATTTTAGAAAGCTAAAATGCCAGGTTTTAATATTAACCCAAAAATAGAAAATCAGAGTTTTCACCGAAAATTGCATTTTAAAGGTAGACAGACACCTTAAATTGGATGACATTGATTGTAACATTACGATAATTTTAATTAATTTTAGTTTCAAATACCTCTGTTATAATTCATAATTTGTAAACAATGAAAAAGAACCACATTGAATAGATACATTTTTAAGTAAATAAATAAAATAGAATGAAATAATATTTTTCTTATTTTTAATTAAAAGAAATGGAGAATAAATACATCAAACTAATTACATTATAAAAAATAAGCAAGAACAGAAGATAGGGAAGAAATGAGCATTTAAAGAATGGAGAGGCAAAGCCATTTGAGATAAGGCGACCAAGAGAATCATGATGAAAAGATACAAGGTGCTTGCGAATTACTGATGTCATCATTTTTCTTTGATAACACTCAATTTTAAAATGGAAGGGGACATTTGAAAACCGAAGAATGTGTTATGGAAAATTTGCGGACTCGGCAAATATAAAAAAAATTTCAACGACAAGAAAGTTCACGGCAAGTTCCTAATAATTGTCTGACAATGAACCACTTAGAAATGACAAGATGGAAGAGATACTTGACAGCTGTTTTATTAGAAAGAAAAAAAAAGAGAGAGAGAGATGTGTTTTTATAATAATAAGCATGAAGCATTTTACCTTAAGAAAAAAGAAAAAGATGGCATTTTTCTTAATATCCGTAAAAATGTGTATTTATTTACAAAGGCAACGTTCGAGTTGCATAAAAACTCTTAAAATGTCGTTGACAAGGGAATTTTTTGAATGAAAATAAAAAGTTTTTTATTTAAGAAAATAAATGATGGTAAAGAACAATAATAATAATAATAATAATAATAATAAAAGTGTGGAATTTTTATTTGTAATTTCACTACTCTTCATTAAAAACGAATGTCTATTTGTTATAGGTTACATAAGATTTTATTTTCATTTAACACAAGAAAGATAAAATAATTTTGAAAATTTTAATTTTCCAAGTAGAAAGATTCTGTATATATTTATCAGAGACAGATAATACTATACATGTCTGTTTATTATTATTATTATTTACTTGCAGAAATCTGATTTTATAAACAATTTCCTATTTCTAGAAAAGTTTAACATGTTTATGAAATTATGGAAAAGGGAATTTTTATATCTTTTAAACAAAGTTTCATATAAATAGGTAGGTAACATGGAGATATAAAAACAACCATTTATTAGAACCCCTCCCCTCCCCCCAGATATGTGTAACACTGTAATTTTTCTCAAACAGTAAGTGGTACTTACAGAAATATTTATTTAAATCGATAATAGAGCGGTTTTTAAAAAATATTTTATTTCCATCTGCATCCTGTATTGCCCCCCTTCTCCAGTTATATATAACACTCATTGTGATTTTTACAAAGAGTAAGTGATAGTTATAGAATACATCATTAAAATCGGTAACAAAGTGATATTAAAATAATAATAATAATAATTTTACTTTCCTACCCCCCCCCCTTCCCCCCAGTATGTGTGACACTGTAATTTTTTCACACATAGTAAATGATTGTCACAGAACGTTTCATTAAAATCAATAAGAAGGTGATATAAAAGCAATTATTTTCTTTCAATTTACTCCTCGCCCCCCTCTTTTCCCACGCATATAGCAAGTGAAATGTACCAATTTAATTGAATTTGTTAAAAATGTTATATAAAAACAATTTTTTAAGTTCTTTATTTGATATTTATTGTTTCTGCGATTTGCAAATTGAAAAAGTGCCGTTTTTTCTTGGTTCTACTTTTTTTTGGGATCCACAAATCAACAAACGCAGCTGTAATTTACAACATTATATGAATAAGGATGAATTAATACGTAGAATAAATTTTATCCAGATATTTGCATTATTTCTGAGTAACAATTTAAACTTTGCGAAACTGGCACGTATTTGCTAAATAAAACCTATGTTATAAAAGTTGAAATATTTTTATTGAATTGGTTTCACAGACTATTACCAGAAAAATAAAATAAAATCCAGGAACAGTTACACAAAAAAAAGTAAAAGTTTCGATGAATAGCATTCTAAGGCAACTATTCCAACTTCCATCACCTAACCACCAAAAACCTGAAAAGAAAATTCAAAATTACATCCGAGTTGTGTGAGCGTTAAGAAAGCGGAAAAGTTACTTGCAAGAAATGACAGAACGTTTGGCTATCGAAAACTTTTGCATCTGGGTTCTGGCAAAAGAGGGGGGAAGGGGGGAAATCGATTTTTTTCTTACCCTCTTATGGAACACTTTTCTTCTATGGATACTGGGAATGATGCCAAATGTCATTCTAATAATATTCTACAGTAGTGTCTTACATTTTAAATTAAAAAAAGAGAGAAAGAGAGAGAGAAGAAAAAAAAAATTAAGCACATTATAGGAGGAAATCGAGGCGTAAGGAAATTATAGTATAAAATATAAAGCGTAGGGTCATCAAAGATTATAAAAACTAGGAAAAGAATTTTTTCTTTTATTCAGTTTTTCTTAGTGTGGTTTTTCGGAATAACATTAGTTTAAAAAAGACATGAAACATTTATATTTGAAACTAAATTTTAAAATAATAATAATAAAATCGTATTCTATTAGATGAATATACAATTTTTATTTAAACTACATGGTGAGCATATAATAAAAGATTTAACATAAATTTTACCAAAATGCCGGCTCGAAAATTTGTATTTGTATAAAATTTATCAAAGAGACTTTACTAATCGAACTTTTAAAAGAGTTTAAAATCTTTTTAGTAGACCTTTCTATTCGAAAACAATTTACACATCATTTATGCAAGCATGCGTTATTTTTATAACGGAGTCGTTCGAGATTTTTTATTTATAAGAGTGAAATATTTTACCAATGCATGGCTGAAAAGTTTACATTTTCTAAAACTGTTTTGAAAAAAAAAAAGACAATTTTCTAGTTTTGCATACTTTTTGTACTTATTATAACGAAATTCGAATTTTACTAGTCACGTTGTGAATTAATATATGCAATCTTACATTTGCTTTCGATGTCGTTTTCTCCAGAAGATGACAAACAGGGTTAATCTGATCTTATTTTATAAAAACGTAATTATCTTTATTTTTTTATTTCTTGAAATAGGTTTATTCCAAAAAACTTTCATGGGTTCAAACTAGTCTTATTACAAACCAGAATTCTCTACTACTAAAATTTTCTAAATATTTCATGCGTATTGTAGAATGAGTGCGTTTTTGTTCAATGAAATCTATCAAATTATAAAGAAGGCAGAGATTTTTGATCAAGATATAAATCAAGATTTATCCAGCTATCTACTTATCTATGTACATGTACATAGATATATGAAAAGCTTTTCAAATATATCACAAAAAGAAAACTCCAATATTATATTGCCATGCAAGAAGTATAAGTCCCGTTAATAAAGAAAAGAAAACGATAAACAAAATCCAGGGGGAAAAAATAAAAGCATAACAATAATCAACACCTCACCACGGTCATAAATTGAATTGTTGTATTTAAATATGGGTAAATTTCTGCGTATCTGTAAGCTTAAAGCTAAGAAATAACAAATATTAATGCCTATTTACCTATATGGAAGCGAAATCAATTAAACAGGTTAAAAAAAAAAAAAATCAAATCCAAACATTTTATATATATATATATATATATAATCATGTATATTCATATAACATATGTTATATTTATATAACATATATAAGACAGAACGTATAGGATTACAGTAAGATTTTTGATGATGCTAACATTTAGTCAAAGAACAAACAATTGGGTTGTCAACAAATTTAAGTGCAAAAATATAACAAGAATTTGAAGCTGAAGAGCAAAAATCAAAATCAATAGTAAAAAAGACATTTTAAAATATTTCTTGCTTTTCCTATTTAAATTTAAAGAAACTTATTGTAGAATAGAAAGAAGATATCATGAAGCTTTTAATATTTTAAGTCAAGAGAGGATTGCTGTACTTTTCCTAGGGATAATCAAATTCCTATTGCTACAAATGAATATTTCCACGAAATCTTTTATTTCAATAAACAATCCTGCATAACTACTTGAAAATGATGATGGTATCCAAATATCAGTGTTTATATTTGTTAAGAAACACCCTAAGCGGAACAACAAACCGTGTTTCATTTTCGAAGTAGTTAATTCAATGGAATAACTCTAAATAAGGAGACGTTAATGAGGACGGAGATAAATTCGATTCTAAAATGCTTCAATAATCGTCAACAAGGAATACTTGAATATAAATAAAATTTACATTATTACGTTAGAATGAAAAGAGTACGAAATAGTTAAAGTATAGAGAATTATGATAAGAAATTGAAGATTTTTTGAATGGTTTTTAACTCAAACTAAGTATTCTAGACGAAATTAAAATTATATATATATATATATATGTGTAATATAAACAGTAATTTACACACGATATATGCTACAGTTTATTGTTTTAGATTGAAATAATTCAACATGATCTTTCAACCAAAAAAATAATCTGACGCAACACTCACATTACTTTTTTTTTTTTTTACTCCACATTACTACACTGCAAATAAAGGTGTCTTAATTTAAGACATAAAAACAACTGAAAAATCATTTAAGATACGTAAATGCCTTAATATACACCTAAGACATTATAGATATCTTAATTTAAGACAGAAATGTGTTTAAAATACCAATTCAGACACAAAAAGTATCTAAAAGGCATAACTATGAGAAATTTCAGACAGCTAATGCGTCTAAATTTTCGTCCATTTTGGAAATTCAGACACATGCATTTCTTGGCATTTTTTCTTATATGAAATCTACTTTAAGCAACATACTTAGCCTATTTAAATTTCTTTCCTCATTCAATAAATATAATACATTTTACAAATTAAGTTGTAAAGCGTAAGCAATTTAAACAATATTAATTTATGATATTAAAATTTTAATGAATATTACTCTAGATATGTGTATATTTGCATGAAATTATGTTTATTATAACTCATAAAGTAATATATTATAACGCAAAAATTATTCGGTGAAAAAAAAAAAAAATAATAATAATAATAATAAATAACTATGCATTTAAAGCTAATATTTGATATTTAAAGAAAAAGTATTAATATGAAAGCAAGTAACTTACAGCTAAGAAAGCGAATCTTGGATAATTTGTGCATCACTGTTTTTTATTTATTATTCTTAATTTCGATTTAAAATCTGTTTTCATCCACATATTTACTTATTCTTAAGCGTAAAACAACGAATTTTCAAATATTCGTGTTCATAATTTGTTTTCTTTTAAAAAAAACAGTTTAAAAGAGAATATCGTTATCCAAAAATATTGAGGGCGAAATAAGTATAGTTTTTCACATATTTTATATGCATTTTTTAAAAATTCTAAACCTCTAGATACAAAATTTAATATAATAATGCATATTAACTGTTAGATAGTATATTATTAACAGTTTTATAACAATAAATACGAATTATAACATATAATTATCTGCGTTTTGCTGATACTGACTTACATATAATTATAAAAAGGACCTCTCGTATGTGAAATGGTGGCTTGGTTGGCAAGGTACATGGCAATAACTGCGACTTCCGATGCTTGGTTTCGTATTCCGCGACTATGTGAGTTCGATTCCAGTGCTGGGTTTAAAGGCATTTTTAAAAAAATATTTTTTTTTTCTTTTTTTTTTTTTTAATTCTCTAGAGAGTTCTAAAATCTATTTTTAACAGAAAAAAAGAATCGCAGGCCACCTTTATTTATTTATTTATTTATTAAAAAGCCTTAAAAATAGCGGTGTTTTTAAGCCTAACATGGCGGTATTTCTAAGCCTAAAAAACATGGCGGTGTTTTAAAACATTTTAGTGTCTTAATTTCAGTTGCAAAAAAGTGTCTTAAAAAGTAAGACATTTTTTTTTCGCTTAAAAAATGACCATACGTTTAAGACACTTTTTTAACTGAATTTAAGACGTTTACGTTTACAGTGTATAAACACACAAAAACAGTTTTAAAGTACAGCGTGAAGTACTGTATTTGAATATTATCTAGTGGACCTAGAAAACATGAAACTTTTACGGCTACTTTTTTTTTTTTTTAAGAAGACAATCCAGTTAGTCACATCATCATTGCTCTCATTTTTTAAAAGAACAATGATAAAACAAAACATAATATTATAATTATTAACTGGCCTTCGCCAATTTAGCAGTCGATGTTTACAAATAAAAGTATTTGCAAATTTATAATTCCATGCCTGTTTACTTCTCATAGCAGTTTTATATCAATTAACTAGACATTTTTAAATAATAACATCATCTTTTACATCAAAATATTTTAAAATTCGAAAAGTTTCCAAAACATTAAAAAACACCATAATCATTTTATTCAATTATATATTATAATTCATAATCAGTTAAATACGTTTTGAGACCGCTGTCTCTGTTTGTTTACCGAATTGTACCCACTAAATACAAAAGAAGTAAATTAATTAATTAATTAAAAAAAAAAAAAGAATAAAGATAAATATTTTCTAGTTTCAAATGATATTTTTTAAGCCCTAAATATCAAATATGCTTAGATTAGGTAGAATAAGTTTTTTCTTTTGAATTATTGTTCCTTTGTATTTTATTCGCTTTAAGCAATGTGTAAAACTACATTTTTCCCCTTCTTAATGCTATGTTATAGCTATATTGTGTATTTTTTTTTTTTTTTTTTTTCTGTTAAATTAAAAAAAAAATTATTGTTATTAATATTGTTATTTATTTATTTCAAACCGTGGACAAGATTTTATTTTCTGTATCTCAATACAATGTTGTAGCAATGATAATGATGTCAAAGTAAAAAAAAAAAAAAAAAAAAAAAAAGTGATGGAGACAGAAATTTTAACGAATAAATAAAAACAAATAAATAAATTTCATTTATTACTAAAATAATTTATTCATTTCACCCCATTATATTTTTGTAACATCTCATATTTATTCACATCATGCAATGCACAAAACATTTATTTAAATAAATCTTAATAATATTTGTTTGTTTGTGAATAAAGCTTAAACAAAACACGATTTTCCATGGGATTTAATTTTTAAGTTAACTCGGTGAGTAATAACAATGATCACATTCCTTCTGACACGACTCTCTGTTCAAAACATGTTTTTATATTTCGTCATTTACATTTGGTATTGCAATTAATTAGCCCTCCAAGATATAACGATCATTACCAGTAACCAATTAAGACGTTGAGCGACCTTTCATTGAGTTGATTTTATCACAACAAAATTTATTCCTAACGAAAACTATGTATTTTAAGAGAAAACATATCTCATATAGAAATGTTTTTAAAACACGGGTATCATTCTAAATTTATGAAAAAGACACTTTTAAAAACACGTAAAAGTTTTAAAAATACATTTAATTAAAAGAGACAATTATAATAAAATGCATTTCAAAGCTTTTCACCCTAATCAACAGGGCATCATCAGGAAATTAACATGATTTAGTTTCACATCTTGAGATGTATGAAAGGTATTTAAACACGTTATTAAATGACATCTGTACAAAGGTAAGTCAGTGAATTTGTCAAACTTTTAACGTTCACTACATATTTTATATTGAAAATTGCTAAACTAATTTCAAAAAGAGCCATTAGACACATGACTAATCCCAAAAACATAAAAGAAAAAAAAAAAATAATTTTCAAGAAATTTTTCGTTTGAAATATCTATTTGTTAACCTCATTAAATTCAAGTAATATTTAATTTAATAAAATGAATATATTTGTAAATAAGCATTATAACTTGCAAAAACTCGCAACAGTTGTTTCAGATCAAAATAATAGCAATGCCCTTCATTGGGTTAAAAAAAAAAAAAAAAAAAAAGTAGACACGAGTGCAACTTTAAAACAGCAGTGTGATTTCGCGCCTATTGAGAAATGTTAAGTGACTTCTTCCTTAAAAAATAAAAAAATAAAAAAAATAATTTTTAAATTTCGGTATAATGTTGATATTTAAAAAGAAAATGTTAGAATCATGAAAATTTTTAACCTCTAGTTTTCGATGGATTTACCCATATTGAGGTGTTTTGAACACGATTGGAGCTTTTTTATAAAATGTCTGTCTCCCTGTGTGTGTATCAAAAATTTTGTAAATGCTGTATTAAAATAGGGGATTATTTTGGCCTTGGTTTAAATTAGTGCTGATTACATTTGGGAAAAGGTCGCTCAACAGGGCCCACTGTTATACCATTTTTTCACAATTTTTCTTGTGGCATCGTTTATTATTACTTTCTCATATATATATATATATATATATATATATATATATATACACAGTCGAATCTCGTTAACATAAATCTCAAGGGCGACAAAAAAAATTGTTCATGTTATCAATAATTCATGCTATCAGTAACTAATCTTCATATAACTAAACTAATCTGCATTTTGACGGGGATTATGGAAACAGTTCATGTTAAAAGTAATTCATGTTAACAGTGTTCAAGTTAACGAGGTTTGACTGTATATATATATATATATATATATATATATATACAGCCACACGTTAAATAATTAACTGAATGCAGTCAGTGAACCAAGTGGTGGTTTTATTAACTCGAGACGTTACAGCATTCGCGCGAAGGTGAGCCATCCTTGTAGACTTGCATCTTAAAAAACCTAACTTCAGACGAACAACCTCAACTAGCAATTAGCCACTGGCCTGAGACATATATATATATATATATATATATATATATATATATATATATATATATATATATATATATATGATATAAGAAATGATACATATTTCAAATATAAGAAGTGAAAACTATGTGAAACAAAGGCAATATTTAAGTAATTCACGTTAAGTGTTTTCACGTTAACGAGGTTCGACTGTATATACACACGCACACATATGAGAAGACAATATTGGATTCATGAAAAATTTTTACCTTGATTTTCATGGATTTGCATGTTTTCAGATGTCTTGAACAAGATTTGACCATTTTTAGGAAATGTCTGTCTATGTGTGTTTTTATCAAAAACTATGTGAACTCTCTACCTACCCACAAATCAATGGGTGAAATTTAACCAAACTTGATATTTAGTTGTACCTTGTCTTAAATTGGTGCTGATTAAATGAGCGTAATGAGAATATTTTTAATTTTTAAATAAAAAATTAAAAAACAATATTTATAATAGTAATAGTCAACTAGAAAAATATTTTGTATGTGTTGGTCATTGCCCCCCCCCCCCCCCTTTCCTGGGGTTGTAACACACTTTTCTTTCCAAACATGTCTATGTCTCTGTGTAACACTGAAATAATTTTTTCTTATGCTTTTCCTTATTTTAGATCTGGTGTTATTATGAGTGTTGTTTATTTTTAATTAATTTTATTTCAATTATTTAAATGACTTCAAATATCTTTTATTTTATTTTTCTCTCTATTACTTAGAAATTATTTTTATTGTGTAGAAATTTTATCAAAAAGTATTTAGTTTCAAAAAGTTATTAATCTGTTTTTAACAAGCACAAAACATTTAATCGTTTGATGCAAATGAAGGACAATCATTATTCAAATTTCCATTTTCATTTATTAAAAAACACTTTTCTGTTGAAAAATCACTCTGATGATTTATTCATTTAAAATTATTAAATTTCATTTTAATCAAAATAATTGTAATGAATGCAAAAGAAAACGATTTGTTTTAAAGTGAGATGAACATTCACTTACGGGAGCATTATCAAAAAAAGATAATGTTTCTTTTATTGTTTTTACTAATGATTTTTTTTACAGTTATTTATGAATGTTAGTTTTAAAATGAGAAATCATTTTAGAATGCTTTAGGAAAAAGTTCTTGGGAGATTATGAAATGTTTTCTTTACAATTTGAAGATGAAGTTTCATTATAAATGAATTTAGAAATTTAATGTATTCCGTTCGAATAAATTTTCACACTTTTTCTTGTGTAAATTAAGTAAAATACTTATCAAATATTTTCACTTTTCTCTCCCAGGACGGTGTGTGTGTGTCAAAACAGGTTTTCAAGCGTAACTCTGCTTCAAATTATTTCAGGAACGAGATTTTTTTTTTTATGTGTCGCTTGGTTATGTGTATTCAAGATGCATTATAAAGTAATTTTAACCCCCCCCCCCTTCCTCCTTGAAGCTGGCGGGGCAAAAAGCGCGTTTTGAATCTTAACTGTGAAACAAATTATCTTAGGAGGTTAAGTGTAGGCAATATGCACTTTGATGCGATTTCGCAAAATTTCTAACTTTACTCTCAAGGAACGAGGGGGGGGGGGGGGGATAACAAGTGGGAAAGGCGCTCTTGAAGACAGTGTATACCTGAACTAATCAATTTGCATGCGGGAAAATCACTACAGAAAGCAGCGGGAACTTTACCTGAAATTTGGTCCGATTTCAATATGTATCTATATATTTTAATAATGATGATGTGGAAATTTGATAATTCATTTACATATAGTGAGCAGCGAAGCACGCAGAGTCTGTTAATTTTTTATTTATAAAATAAATTATGTTTATTCAAGTACACAACAGCTTCTGAAAAAAGAAAATATATATATATATATATATATATATATATATGTGTGTGTGTGTGTGTGTGCGTGTATTATAAATTGAATTAAAAGTTTTGATATTCTACATTCTTATTACATATAGAATTAATTTAAAGGCATGAATTTCGAAATATCATTGATGGATTGCCATGCAATAGAATTCTAAAATTTTATTCCACGATTTCGGTATTTTGCCTTTTTATCATCAATTTTTCCATCTGTGGCAACATCTATTTTCTTCCTTTTTCCTATTTTCTCCCAAGCTATCATATCCTTAAACATGTTACTAATACCCCATTTATTTACCCTTAATTTCGTATTTTTTCGGACCGACCTTATCTCTATTTCATTATGTGATGGTGTCTGTACATTAATTATGATGGTGCTTCTACTTAAGTGGTTATTTCAGAACATTTAATCTTTTATCTATGTAAACTTTAAATTTTCGTATAAAACTAAATGTTGCTTGTGAGTTACGGTTATTTACTTTAGTTTTGATTATTTTATTTTATCAATATTGATGGTGTGTTTTATGTTCCGTTTTTACCCAGATTTATATGTATTTAAATTACGTTTGATTAAACATGGACATTATAAAAATATTTTTAAGAAATTTTTGAAACGTTGTGTTCTCTAATTATATATATATATATATATATATATATATATATATATATATATTAATCTGAATATTTCATGTCGAAAATTGTATTTTTGTTATTTTAAGCTTTATTAATTGAATAATTTTATTAATTGAATTTCATGAAACTAATCTATTTAAATATAGCTTTTGTAAATCATTTTTCATACATAATTTATTTACATTCACAAGTATTTTACGATCAAGCGAAAATATTTATTTATTTATTTTTAATTCCTTCAGCCTCAGTGACGCTAATTGCAGTTATAAAGTTTTTATTTATTCATTTTTCTCCTCACTAAAACTCACTAAACCATTGATTCCAAATAAACAGTGTGAACATGTAGGAATGATGAGAATTTAATTTTTCTTTATTTCTATGTATACTGTATTTTGTGTACTTTTCAAATAAAATATTTTTATTTATCATGTCTGATTTCATTTAAGAAGCTTTATATGTTGTTTATTCAGTTGTTACTTTGAGTTTATTTAATTAAATTTTAAAAAGTTATTTCTCTTTAACATTTCCGAATTCTTTTGTGCATCCAAGATAAAGAAACAAGAAAGAATTTCTTATTGTTATATAAGCCAATTTAAATGAAGCATATAATTTTTAAAAACAATGTTTATTTTATGTACAAGCTAAAGTTCAGATTGCAGATAACAAATTCAAAAAGTAGGTTTTCTTTCTTTCTTTCTTTTTCTTTCTTTTTTTTTTAATTACATAAGTGTAGGAAAAGTTAACACTAAGTAAACAATAAAGAGTAGAGCAACTTTTTTAATTGAGAATTTTAGAAAAAATGTAAAAATAGGAACTCCGATCAACTATAAAAATAGTTTACCTAACAGAAAATATCGTTTAACTGGAAATAAATCGTTAGCGCAATTACTGAGCGTGCTTGAAGTACACAGATCTAAAAAAAATAACGTTGGCAAAATTTGATTTGATTATTTTGACTGGTCTTTGTGTTTTTTGGTGCGCTGAAACCGAAAATAGAGCCAGTTTTCTCTATCACGTAAAAATTTCTATCAGAATGCCTACCGACATAATTTTTTCTGTGACTTTTCTTCCATTATAATTACATAGTAAATTTTATAGTATGTTTACATGATTAATTATAATTAATAGTGGAAACATGCTATATATATATATCAGCCAAAACTATGAATTATGAGACAAAGTTATCAAATCAAAATTTTAGATGTGAACGTGTGTTATCTATAAATCTGAAATATGGGTGAAATTGTATGCTAAATGGCAATTAAAAATAAAGGAAAATAATTTTTCAAGTTAATTCTATAAAACTTATAAATAAGAAATAAAAACTCATTAAACAAATACCGTAAAATGCACAAACAAAATGGTAATAATCAAGAATAAGAACGCTTTAATACAAACCATAAAATACGAAAATATGTTTGTGTATATTGTGTGTTTGTACAGTTTACTGTGTTTATTTACAAGGTTCATTTCCATAATCGTAAAACACTACTTCTTCGATCTTTTTTTTTTTTTTTTTTTTATTGCTATTAATATTTAGTTCAATTTTGTTCATTCACTCTTAATTTGAGCTTTCGTAAGGAGACTCGAATTTCAAAAACAGGAAATAAGGGAACCTGGGGAACCTTGGCCATAAGGGAGGCTTGGCCCACCCTTCAATTTTAGTATTTAAGAATATTTTAGTATTTTCTCATTTTATAGTAGTCAAAGCTACTCTTCTCATTGGACATCAACCTTAGTTTCATTGAGCTACTTCTGAGCAGTGCGGAGAAAATCAAAAAGAAAGTTTTTCAACCCAAAAAGTAAGTTTTTTAAACATAATTTGTAAGACTTTTAGAGATAAACCAAATAAATTAAGTTTAAGTAAGACGCCCCAACCACCGGCCAACCCAAAGATTTGTAGCCGGCCGAAACCCGAAGGGTGGCGGAAAAAATTAAGTTTAATTAAGTGGAATTTTCTAAATACTGCTATATTAAGATTTTATTTAAGTTATAAAGTTTTTGCAATGAAGTAGGCTTAAAATCACCATGGGCCATACTTTACAAAATGGCTTGTTGGGGAGGGTTGGCCCACTCTCTGTAAGGGAAGGTTGGCCACTGGGCCAAGTCTCCCTTAGTTAAATAATTTTGAAAATCTATTCAGAAATCTGTACATCGCGCAGAAGTTATGAAGGCAGCAGTGTAGAAGGTTACTAATGAAGATTTTAGTGTTCTTAACACAGCTGTTGATTATGGTATTGCACAAATAACTCATAAGAGGTATATAAAAAAAAAAATACGAGCTGAGTGAAAACAGAGAAAACATGGATATGCACCCTAATTACAAAACTAGGTAAATAAATGTTTACTAATGAAGAAGAATAGCTTTTGACTGAATACCTGATATTGTGATCCAAATTACATTGTGGATTATCTCCAAAGAATACAAGGCAGTTTGTACACTGACTACCAATAAGTATTTGGACACCTATGCAAATGACGATATCTGCGGTCCTGAGGTACGTCACGGCCTCCGCCGGTATATATCATGTAGGAAACAGCATCGGCATTAGTCGCATGCAAGATGCCGCGCAGTTCGGAGCTCTCTGATTTCGAGAAAGGTATAATTATCGGGTATCACAAATGTGGCCGATCCTTAAGGGACATATCTAGCGATCTGAAGTACCCAAAATCGACAGTGGCCTATGTGATTAAGAAGTGGAAGGTGAGCGGTGATTGTCGGAATGTGCCACAAGTCGGAAGACCAACGAAACTGGGAGATAGAGACCGACGATTGCTGTCCAGAGAAATTCGGAAGAACCGCACCCAACCGATGGCCCTCATCCGCGACGAGTTTTAACAGGCATCCGGGAGTATTGTTTCAATGAATACCATCCGTAAGGAAGCACATCTGCTTGGTTTTCATGGTCGTGCTGCTGCCCATAAGCCTTTTATCACAAAGTCCATCCGCGCTGCTCGGTTAATGTGGTGCAAAGCACATCGAAATTGGACCGTAGATCAGTGGAAACGGGTTCTTTGGAGTGACGAATCAAGATTCACCCTTTACCGTTCGGATGGCAGGGTCTGGGTCTGGCGTCTACCTGGAGAACGTCTCCTGCCAGAATGCATTATGCCAACAGTAAAGTTCGGCCTGAGGGGAAAATATGGTCTGGGGGTGTTTCTCCTGGTATGGACTGGGACCCTTGGTCCCCATTCATGGCAAGCTCAACTCCGATGCCTACTGCACTATTTTGGATGACAATGTGCTTCCTACGTTGCGGCAGTTTTACGGGTTGGACCCCTGTTACTTTCAGGACGAAAATGCCAGTTGTCATGTTTCGACGTTAACCAAGGCTTGGTATGGTGCCAATGGAGTTCATCGAATGGACTGGCCTGCCCAGAGCCCAGACCTGAACCCAATCGAGAACCTCTGGGACGAGTTGCATCACCGAATTCAGGGGTGCACTACCCGTCCAAAATCGGTGAAGGAACTTCTATGCCTTCTCCAAGCCGAGTGGAAGAAAATACCACTAGCTGTCATACAAAGACTTGTGGAAAGTATGCCCCGGAGGGTTCACGCTGTAATTGCTTCTCGTGGAGGCTCTACCAACTATTGATTCTGAATAAAGTTAGTTTTTCTTTTCTATCACAGGTGTCCAAATACTTATTGGTAGTCAGTGTATATATCAGTGCAGTTGCAAACAATAAACAAATTCCACACAAATGGATTCGAGGTATAATAGCTTCTCATAATTGACTATGTGGACTTATGTATAGACATCAGGAGTTATCGCTGAGAAAAACCTGAAAGTGCAAGTTTAAGTAGATCAACTACATTCAACAAATTCATGATTAGTGAATTTCGAGATCATTTGAAAAAAGTTCTTCAAGAGTTTAAATTTAGTCGAGAATCTATTTTTAATGTGAGTGAAACAGGTATTAGCCCTGCTTTATAAATATACCGAAAGGATTTTCATGAATTGATATTCATCCTTTGATACATATATATTTAGTGATGAAGATTACCTTGGTGCAGAAGTTACAGATAGGCCAGGAATTGAGATAAATTTAGTTTCTGAGAATTATTCTGCAAGGAATTATTCAAGTGATGTAAATATTGCTTGGACCTTCATGTGCTGTCACTCTACACAGAAATTATGTATTACCCTCGATCGAACAGCTGCGTCCCTCCCAGAAAATTGGACCTAGGAAGACTCAAGATGGAAGAAGACCTCCAAAGTCATTTGAAATGAAATACGAAGAAAAAACAATCGCGGATAGAAGATAAAATTCAGAACAGCAAATATCTAAGAATCCAAAAAGTTAAAAAAAAAAAATAATAATAAGTAATATCGAAGAATTTGATATTAATATGTCTTCTAGTTTCGCTGATGAAAACACGGAAGAATTGTAAAAAGGAGAGTAAATAATTTAATAATTGTGACTTTATAGTAAAATTTACAACAAACATTTGTGTTATTTTCTTGGCTGTATGACACATGAATATGATGAGAATGTAGTCACCTTCTTATGACTATGCAAATAAACACATGTAATTTTATATATCCTGAAAAGGAAGACTGGTCTGTTGGGCAATTAACAGGATATGACTAAATTGTCATGGCTTATGTCTTGAGTAGCTATGAAAGTGCAATTTAATTTTGTTTTTTTCCAGTTCATGCCGTTATGATAAATTTATAAATTCAAACTAAGACAGATACATTTAGTGTATTTAATGTGTGTACAAACTTAATAAAATATATTTAACATAAATGAAAAGGCCTATTTATTTGATTTGTATGGACAAATTTATAATTAAATTATTTATTTTCTAATTTTTATCACAGCTAAAATATAAGAAAAGGTATTACTCAAATATAATAATGGTTTACATAATCTTCAAATGATTTCAGAGTGTACAATTATAATATTAAAAAATTTTGCACTAATGGTTTCAAAATTATATTATTATGCACCTTAAAATTATATGTTATTGTGTGGAGGGCCAACCCTCCCATACCCTGGGCAACTCTCCTTTATAAAGGGAGGCTTGACCCACTTGACTAAGTTTTTAAAATTAATTAATTTAGAGAAGAAAAAATGCATTATTCATATTATCACAATTATATTCTTGTTGCCAATAAAATTTCCTTTAGTATGTACTACCACATGCATTTTTTAGTGTTAAAATAAAATTTATAAAATGTTTTTTCTGAAAACGTGGCCAAGGCTTTTCAGTTTCCCCTACTTATCATGAATATTCTTAACGAATAAAAATTGAGAACGTTTTAAGAAAAACTAAGAAAATTTATGGCCTGTTGTGCCTTTTTCCCAAATTTTAAAATTGAAGTGTTTCGATAACTAAGATAGATAGTTTTCATTACAAATAAATAAACAGTTTTAAATAAAATAATGTTTGAACGATAAATGCTTAAATATACATTTTGAAAACAAACTATCGTATCAAATATCTCTCTCTCTGTACTTGAAATTCTCTAAATTGCCGCAAAAGTAGATTTCCTTTGATTGCCTTATTCCGCTTAATAAAATCTCTAGGAATAGCTGTTCAATGAAAGATCTTCCAGAGTCTTAATTGGCAACTGGTAATGATGGTTATATCCTGGAGCTCTAATTAATGGTACTACCAAATGTAAATGACGAAGCGTAATGACATGTTTGGAACAGAGACTTGTGTCAAGAGGAACGAGTTCATTGTTATTACTTACCGAGTTAACTTCAAAATTAAATCCCAAGGAAAAATGAGTCTTGTTTTAGCTGTGCCGCAAACTAATATAATTTAGATTTAATTAAATAAATATTTTCTATGTTATATGGATTGTATGTGTGAATAAATAGGAAATCTTATTAAGAAGTAATGTAACGAAATGAATTAATTATTTAGCATCTCGAGCGTACAATATTTAGCGGCTATTAACAATTTTTATCATTAACAACTCGAAAATATAAGTATTCTGTATGTTTCTTCAAGTTTATAGTATCTTATATTTAAGCTCTGTATTTCCCCGCAAGATTATCTCTTCATTTACCTCTGCATTTTCTCCAAGATTTTTTTTCTTTCTTTGAATACATTTTTGGGTAAGGTTAAAAACTATTCAAAGTTCCAATATTCATTTAACTTTTCGTATTCAATAATTTTTTTATTAAGATTTCTATTCGATTCTAAATTTTAATGAAAACTTTTCACGGGGTCAAAAAATTCATAACATTTTCATCTGTAACTAAATATAATTATATATTTCTCTCTACTATACATGATTCTGTACTAAATCGGTTTTAAAAGAAGCAAGAAAAATATAATATGGCTTCTAATACATTCCCAGTTTTTAAAAGTGAGGTGTTTTAAGTAAAATACAGAACTTTTAAGAAAAAGACACCTTTAAAAACACCTAAAAGTTAAAAAAAATATATTTAATTAAAAAAGGCATTTATAATAAAATACATTTTAAAGCTTTTCGTCCTCATCAACAGGGCATCATCAGGAAATTAACATGATTTAGTTTCACATAATGTGCAGCTATGATTTCAAGTATATATATTACAATATCAGGCGAGAAATACAGTTAAGCTTGATGAAACATATATTGTAATATATATATAAAACTAATATCGTAATATATATACTTGAAATCATAGCTGCACATTCAAGATAGAGCCCACTAGCGGCTGAGCGGTTCTGCGCTCAAAAGCTGGTAGATTCGAAGTGTAGGGTTCGATCCCAGGTCGCGTTCATCGACCTTGCCATTCGGAGTTTTCCGTGGTTTTCTCGAAAACTCGCGTAAATACGGGCTAAGACCCCCTTAAAAAGACCTACACAGAGGGCATTCCACCTATAGTCCTAAAACTCTAAAGTAGTCAAAGGGCCTTAAACCCTACAAACCAACCAATTAAGATACACATAATAACGAACTTTATCCGAATTATATATTGAATGTTATTTTATTATAATATCGAAAATAATTTTAATATTCATAATAAAGAAATATAGTCGTATGCTCAATAACAAAAAATTACTTTTTATTGTTACCGCCAAATTTGCAAAATTTTTCTATTTCTTAATCCATACTTGTGTTAATCCAAATTCACAAACACATGAATAAATACGAAAGAGCATTTCTTTTGAAAGCTTTAAAGTGCGAATTCATGCAATTTATGAAGTGGTGTTTAATATCCTTGCATTTTGAAAGCAACCTTCCCAGCCTGCATCGTTCAACCACAGCTTACTTCATATAAAGCATGAAAAATAACTTGTATGATCTTTTTACAAATTCTCAATTTAAATAATCCTTTCAAAGCAAAGGTAAAAAATTACATTTTATTAAATAAAAGCAACAAATGCAGTAATGTGAGTAGAGTAGCAAAAAATTTAAAGAAATATAACTAAATTAATTTTGTTTTCATTTCACACATAATTTTTTTTTTCCCACGTAAATTGTAAACTGACTACGCGAAAACGAAATTTCCATTTACAAATATACAAAGATTCCCCCTCCCCCTTAATATGAGGCAAATTTGAACCTGAAGAAATAAAAAAAATACAAACACTAATTTTAAAAATGCATGGTAATCGGAATTAGATGATTTAGTTCTTAAGTAAATCAATTTTGATGTTACATATTATCTTATATGTTTTATACTAACAATAATGGTAATTAGTTGAAACTTTCATTAGAAGTATATCTTTGGCAATTTTTGTCTATTTTCTGCGGATTCAGTTAATAAGCTTCTAATTTAAACCCAAAATCAGACAGTTTCTGCAAATTACAAAGATGCGTCTCATATCGAGGCCTTGAACTCAGAATCACAAATTTTTGTGAATCAGTTTAATATCGATATTAAAGAAAAAAAAAAAAAAAAAAAAAAAAAAAAAAGCTTTCTAAACCTTGAATATTGAAGAAAAAGAAATGCTAAATAAGCAAAATTTTAACTAAAGCAATTGGCTTTCGTTAGCTAAAAACACGTTTAGAATTTGGTATAAGAAGAGTTATCAAGCGAAGAAAAAGACAATTCAGTGATGTCAAATATTTTGAAAAATTAATGCTTTTTCAATACCTTTCAATATAGTAAAGCATTTATAAAAAATAAAAATAAAATGAAATAAAATACTATATATTTATATATATCATACTTGGATTACAAGTTATTTGTAAAGCAACGGGTTAGAAAAATGATTAAATAAAGTATGTCGTATGATGTACGTTATGAAAATTATTCTTAAATAAATAAATAAATAAATATACATAATATTTCGATTGCAATTTTCTATAGTTTCTACTCATATTAAATGACTATATAAAGTACCATGATCAACATGCAATATATTCTTTTTTTTCCCCCTTTAATAACATTTTATTCTTTAACAAAATCTGGTGTGAAACACAACCACATGACTTCATTACACGTATTATATGTACTTTTCGGGAATTAGGTGATCAGAAGACATTATATATATATATATATATATATATATAACAAATTAGACAACTAAAAATTTTCCGGTAAGTAAAAGCTGATACATGTGTAAAGACATATAAAACAGATTTACATAGCGAATTTTAAAATAATAAGAAGAAAAATGTCACTTGAGCCATTTTTTGAAACATTAATTTCCGAGATCTAAAGCTGATCTACTTAATCAGGATGACTGTTAATTTCTTTTTAATAACCACGTAAAACATTAGAAAGGATATTTAGAATGGGTTTATGTAACAATAAAAAAAAAAAAAAAAAAAAAAAAATCGTTAAGAGCCGTTTTGGAGATACCGACTTTTACAAAACTTAGCATACTCAGTTATTGACCGGAAAACAATAATTACATGCAAAAGTATATGTAAAAGGTGGTTAATTTGGCAAGTTTGAAAAAAATCTGTACAGCAGTTTTCAGGGGAAACGCACTAGGGAAACCTGAAATTGATCAATTAATACAAGACGCCTATCAATCTTCCTGAACTAACCAACTATATCATTCGAAAGGACATCTAATAGAGAGTTTAAACAGCAGATTTGAAGAAAATCGTTTGAGCCGTTTTTAAGATACGGACTTACGGTCCTACAGCCGGTTCCGGATGTTCTACTTCCAGTCTTCTATTTTTCACCAAAAATTGAGAAAATCATCTGTACACCAGATCTGTCTCAATTCAGAAATTTCATAGTTTTACATTTAATAGTTTCGGAGATAAGATAGTCAGAAGATTCCCCACATACATACACACACACTGACCAATTGCCAAAAACTACTTTTTTGGACTCAGAAGACCTTAAAACATATAAATCACGTGAAGATATCGAATTTTCGGACCGAATACAATACTTTCTTTACCTACGGTAGTCGGGCAATGGAAGAAAAAATTTTCTAGCATTAGTTTAAATTTCATTTATATTAATGCACATTATAACGATTCTATTGAAAATTCTCGATTTATCTACAAATGACATTTTCTGAAGTGCAATACTATAAAAATAAATTCTCCAAGTAAATAAATAAAACTCATAATGAGAGAGAAGTAAATAACAATAAGGAGAATAAAAGGAATACTGTACAAGGAAATAAAAGGAGTAATATGCTAGAAACATGCCAAGACATTCAATCTCCAGATAAAATGTACACAAGGAAAAAGGGTACAAGATGGGCTACGTGTCAATAAAAAGGCTTTAATATTTTACTTTCATCTGAGTATGGCTGAAATGCTTAACAGGAGCTGAGTCATTTCAAAAGAAATAATATTATATCCAAAAAGGATGGCAAAAGATAATTTCTTCCTTGGCAGAAATCCAAATAGTTTCTCTTTTATAAGGAAGCTAGAAAGCAGGACACCGATGCTTTTGGAAGAGATAAATTAGACACTGTTTTACAAAATTCTCCATTGTGTATTTATTCAATTCCTCATTACACAAATAGGGGTCATTTTTGTATTAAATGACAGTTTCAGTTTTGTGAAAGTTTGTGGTTTTGATAATACTCTGGATATGTAAGATATATACTATCAAAATGGTGCCAAACTGTCATACTATATATGGGTTAAAATATTCCAAGAAAAATTATGGCCACATTATATTTCAAAGTTAACATTATATTCTACAGCTAGCTATTATCAATTATTATTGTCGTTGTAGTTATTTGTCAGTTTTGTAATCTAGATAACTGAAGAATATTGAGGGAAATGCCAGTATGAAGAAAGAGGATAAGTATGCGATGAATTAGAAATGGAGAAAAAGGTGCCTTTAAAATGTATAGCAAATTAAAAAAGTATAAAAATTTAACTGCAACGATTCAAGGTTTTTTTTTTTTTTTTTTTTTTTTTTACTTTCTCCCATATTTAATAGAAAAAAAAGTATTGAATTGGTACAAATTTTTCGACTTCCGGTTTTGATACATTTATAGGTTTTAAGTTTTTGATAGATTTGCAGATTTTAAGAGCTCCAGAACATGATTCGACCATTTTAAGAAAATGACAGATTGTGCGTGTGACACAAACTTTCTGCCGCCTCTAACTCGGAAAGTAATAAACGGAATTTCGTAAGATTATGTAGTTGCACCTTCACATAAATTAGTGCCTTAATGATTTAACTTACTTAGCAATTGTTTGTGTAAAGTACGATAAAATACGTTACATAGTTTAATGCAGTGAAATGTTATTTTCAATGGAGAAAGAAGCACGAATAATTTTACATGTGAAAAAAATTCTCAAGTTTTTATTTTAAGAACGAGAAACAGAGAAATTCTAAACTAGTCTGAAACTTGTCTGGAATTTCTATCAGGGAATAAGTTTATATGATATAACATAATTATAGCATTTATAAATAAAGGAAAAATTCATTTTAATTTTTTTGAGTACCCCGATATATAAAACTCTTAACATGATAAAAATTAATAAATTAGAGAAATAAAATAATAAAAGGAAAAAGGAAAGTCACTTAAAGAACACAAGACGACTGCGATTTTTAAAAAGAAAGGGTTATTTTATTTATTTATTTTTTTAACTTAAATTTTTTCTAACATAAAAAAAGTAATTATTATTATTATTTTTTTAATCATCTTACAAAAGTATTAAACTACAAAAAAAAAAAAAAAAAAAAGTATTCGTAAAAGAAATATGAAAGTAATAATTAAAAGATATGACAGAAATAAAAATTTCAATATATTTAGCAGTTGTTTTTTCATAGACACAACGAATTATACTTAACTATAAAATGTCATTTATTAATTAAACCACCTTTAAAAAAAAAAAAAAAAAAGATGGTAAGAGTTAAAAAAAAAAAAAAAAAAAAAAAAAAAAATGCATTTTTAAAAAACCAATAACTTTTTACTTCAGAACTGGGAACCAGGAAATTTCGATAATCACGGAAAAGAAAATTTTAAATGATATAACATAATTATAATAACACTGCGCTGAAAAGAAAAAAAAAAAAAAAAAATCGAGCCCTGATACCAATTTTGCTGATTCTTATGTAAAATGACTTCCTAAATCCGAATATGATCTCCTTTTTACCCAATCACCCACCGTTTTCACGGGACGCCACCACCTCCCCAAATTTTTACCACTTTTCGGTCATTTCGTGGCCATGAATTTGCTTTGGATAGTGGAAAAGAATTATTTTAACGCTTAATATATATATATATATATATATATATATATGTGGTAGATCGGCATCCTGTTTCTCTCCCCTTACTTGGCTTTCCCATGACTCAGAACCCTAGCTATTTGATTTCTCTTTGCCGTTCCTGAAATCCAAGGCAGTTTAGTTTCTGTTTGCTGATCATGTGACGGAGCGCCAGCGCTTGAGAGGAAATACGTGCTCATGACGTGAATGACGTCTTTCCGGAACGCGCGCCTGCTAACAGCATCGGAAGAGAGAAAGTTCAGAGAGTACAGTTGACGGCCGATTGAGAAGGCACATTTTGACGAATGCTTGTTTAGACGATGTTTACGAGTACCGGAGCTTGGTACTCTTTACGAACTTTGTGTTTCGACGTAACTGAAAAGCGAACTAATAAGTGACATGTCTGTACCGCAAGTTGTTTTAATTGAACTATGCAATGAACATTCGATAGTTAATTCTAAATGCTTATTAGCATTCCTGTATATATGTAAATTACAATTTAATCTTTTATTAAATTTATAATTAGTAAATAAGTATTAGTTTTTGTTTAACGCCTACAAAAGTGTGCCATCCCACATATATATATATATATATATATATATATATATATATATGATAGATATCGTAATAAAATTTAACCTTAAAATTTAGCAATTAATAGATACAAAACAATACCAACACAACGAAATAGAACTGATTGTAACACATAGGTAAGACTGACACAAAAATGTTGCGATACAGATTAAGAACCAGTAAGAGACAAAAACAATTTAAATTACTTACGCCGACTTGGATAAGATTAATAAATAAAGGACCATTAAACTTAATGACGGATAAAGTAAATAAAGGACCACAAAGATAATAATTGGATAAAAAGGCTTAAAATTTGAAATATAAACACTTCAGGGGGCATGTACTTCACAAAGCTGTGAAAGCTGCATCGATTTCGTAAAACAATATAGCTAATCATAGCAATTTATATTGTTTCAGCCCCGATCGAGGCAGCAAAACCATTTTCAATGAGAAGTTAAATAAATTATTAAATCAAATCATCAAGGAATCCAGAGTGATAACTAGAAAAAAGCAGAGTAGCCACATGTGAAATTTTTACACATATATAATAAATAATGATGATAATTTGATTAATAAAATATAATAAATGTAATTTATAATAACTGTGGCAAATTCCCGGACCCCCATAAATTTCCCCCTTGCTACAAATGTTCATGTTTTAGAATTTTTCACCTCTAGAGCCCCTCAGAACAAATTTAACAGTTAAAATAATCCTTTCTCACCATTTAAATCAAATTCATAGCCATAAAATTACCAAACAATGAGAAAAATGGGAAGGGCGCCCCCCCTCCCCCAAAAAAGTAGGTGACGGGGCAAAATGGGTGTCATATTCGGATTCAGAAGATCATTTTACACAAGAATTTACAGAAATGGGGTTGGAGCCGATTTTCATGCGGAGCAGTGCAATTATAGAGTAAAAATTTATTTATTTATTGAATGCCTTATAAAATACAACTCATAAAATAATATACTAGATTAATAAATTACCTAAACAAACTATTAAAGGAAAAAAAAAAAAAAAAAAAAAGAGAACAAGATTTACAGAGAAAACTCAACTATGGTATTTTTGGGGGGAGAAAATATGTTTTTTTTTTTTTTTTTTTTTTTAAATAGCTCTTCGTAACTCGAGTACTTTCCAACATTTAAGAGAAAGAAAAAAAAAAAAAAAAAAGTTAACCCTCTTACAAAAATCCTAAATTTAAAAAGAAAAGAAAAAGAAAAAAGAAATCACAAAAATATCCGCAAAAAATGTGAAAAAAAAAAAAAAAAAAAATTGTCAGAAGTAAAAATTTCACGGTACTATAATGACAAATGCAATAAAAGATATTAACGACCCGAAAAAGTGTAAATTGTGAAAGTCCCCTTGTACATAAAAATAGAATAGAATTCCAGGACAGCTATTTTCCAAAAAGACGACATTTAAAAAAGAAAAAAAAGAAAATATTTTCAAGAATAAGTGAAGCCCTAATTAACGCTGCGGGACTTTAAGATAGCATCGAAAAAATGACATGTACGTTGAAAGGGATGTCTCACGGAAGGGAAAAAAATGTAAAGAGATAAAGAAGAAACGGATAATTTGAGATGGTTTTGTTTCTAAATTTAAAGTCATATTTCATCATACCAGGAGTCAAGGACTACTTTAAAAGTGTGACCTTTATGAAATGAATTTAAAGATTTGGTAGAAGTATGAAAATAATTGTGGGTGATAAGATTAAGGCAATTTCAAGTGTGACAAAACAGCGAAAATTTTTTTATTTAAAATTATTTAAAAGATAAGTAAAAAAAAAAAAATCTTAAAAGAGATATTACTATAATCGAAATGCAATTTAGGATTAAATTTTTGATTCCAGTGTCACGCCGATTTTTAAATAGGGTATATAAACGTTTTATTTGAAAATAAAAAGATAAATAAATAAGACAAGAATATGTACGTTATAAACATTAATATATACAGTTATTATTGAGAACTTTCATCAATTTCGCAAAAAATAGAATAAAGAAATAAATAAAAAATTTCTTTCTCCGTCATAGTTTTATGGTCCTTTTTACTCATGTTGGCGTAAGTAATTTAAATTGGTTTTATCTTTTAATTGGTACAAAAAATGAATCATAAAATTTCTGTGCTAACTTTTAAATTGTAATGCAATAAATTTTATTTTTGTGTTGTTGGTATTATCATGTATCTATTAATTGTTAAATTTCATCACGATAGTGAAATCTTAAATGTATATATATTCAAATTTCTATCAATACTGAATACAGTTATAATTAACAAATTAAACCCCTTTTTTTTTTTTTCTTTTAAGTGCAATTTGGATTGGGTTGAGTTGGGTTGTGGGGCTGGGGTTTAAAGCCAATTGACTGCACTAGGGTCCTAGGCTTATGGGTGGAGTGCCCTGGGGTCTTTCTAAGTAACTGCAATTTAGAACAGGGAGGAAACAAAATTTTTAATATTTTAATTTATTTGTTTCTTAAAAGTGCATACATGAACGTCACAAAAATGTATATTAAAGAATAAAATGTGTAAAGTTAATTGAAATATGCAAAGCATTTATGACATATTTCAATATTTCCCAATTGCAATTAATATATATATCATAAAAATTACTTTTCTGGTGGGTGGGGAGAGCATTAAATATAGAATTTTGTTTCGTAAAAAGACCTCACAAAATTTTCTATCTCTAGAGGGGGGGGGGAGAGAGAGAGAATGAATATTTAATTTAAACTGATAATATAGTTATTAAAACAACTGAATATGAAGTAAAACAGATTCCTTTATATCATTTCTTTGCGTTAATGTGCAAATTAAAATTATTTTTTTTACTTACCCGATTTCTTGTGATATTAGATACATAAACGTTTTATTGGGAGAGAGAGAAAAAAAAAAAGCATACGGAGATAGAAGTTTATACGGATATATATGCGGTGAATTTATAAACACATTTATTTATTTTCAAATTACTATCAATATTGTGCACAATTATTATTAGACTTGCCGAACTGAATTTATGTTGTTAGCAAGAGTAAAATAATTGTAAGTGATGGCTTAAATAATTTCAGCCGTAATCATAAGGAGTATAGAAAATTAATTTCAAATAATAAATGATTAGTAAAACAGTAAAATATGAAATAAAAGAAATTCCCTTTTAAAATGACGTTTTTATTTGCAAAAGAGAAATTTAGAATTGGGGAAACCCACAATGTTAAATGTTTCGAGTGTTTTATGAAATAAGATACATGAACGTCAGAAAAATATAAATCAATTGAAAAAATCCATGTAGTTAATAAGAATATGCGAAGCATTTGTGACTTTTTTTTTTTTTGTTGTTGTTTTCAAGTTACAATCAATATTATGAATAAATGGCATTTTATACACTGAACTTAAAGAGTTGGTAAAAATACAAAAACAATTGCAATAAGAATAAACAGATATTAAATGTGATTAAATAGAAAAAAATAATAATAATAATAATTCAAAATTATAAATGATTAGTAAAAAATTGAATATAGAAATAAAAGAAAAAATGACGTTTTTATTTGCAACAGTGTAGTTTATAATTATACCCTGTATTCTATGAATTGAATTTAAAGAGTAAGTAAAAATATGAAAAGGATTGGGTAATAAGCTTAAACTAATGTCATGTGGGATCAAATAGTGATTTTTTTTTTTTTTTTTTTTTAATGTGAAAGTGCAATTTGGAATTGGGAGAAATCTTCCAAATTTTCAGCATCTCAATTTGTACATTTCGTGGTATTGGAAGCACAAACATATGCAAAGAATTTGATTGGGGGGGGGGGGGGTTGTTTGTATTACTTGAGCTTTCAGAAGCTCAATTCAATTCACGAAAATTATTACCATAAGTGAAATAATAGCTCCTCTCGGGAACAATGAAGATAATATTATCATTATGCATTGTTATTATGAATATTATCTTTACTCGAATATTTAGCTAAAATAAAAAACATATTTATGCTGTGCTTGCTATATAATAAATCACACGTTTTAACACAAACTAATAATCTGTTAAAATGGAATTAAATATAAGTAAGTAAACTATATTTATAAAATAGCTTCAGATTAAGAGAGGGGGGGGGGTATCTGCTACAGCTGGACATTTTCTTTTAATTGCATTCATTAATAACACACAATCAGCAGATTGGGAAGAAAATCATGTATATTGAAAATTTATTTTCCCAACTGAGTGAAAATAATGCCCGGACCGGGAGTCGATCCCTGAATCTTTGACTTACAAGGTCAAAGGTTGTCTGAGTGAGTAATGCCCACCGGTTGTCAGCCTGGATAGCTCACTTGGTAGAACGTTGGCCTTGTAAGTCAAAGATCCGGGGTTCGACTCCCGGTTCGGGCATTATTTTCACTCAGTTGGAAAAATAAATTTTCCATATACATGATTTTCTTTTAATTTAAATTTTTTTACTAATCAGCCACTGTTTAAAATTAAAATTAACTTAACTTCGACTTGGAAATCTTTCTTTTTTCATTTTTCCGAATCATAAGTTAAATAAATATGAATGCATAAAACTTCCATAATGGAAAATTGTGATAATTTACTTCTAAATAAAAAAAATAAAAAAAAAAGTTTAAACTTTTAATTTATTTAATATTTTTCTGTATGGTATATTTTCTAAAATCAATTTAATTTTTTAATTTTAAAATTCAGTTTTATACTTTTGTGTGTATAGGAATATAATTCAATTAGTTTATCTGAACAAAGCAAATATTAAGAATAATTATAATAATAAATAAAAGCTTACCTTGTTCATCTATTGTGAAAAACCCCATTCCATCACCATCGAGTATAGAATAAGTGAACTTGCTATTCATTCCAGGCGGATCAGCATCATGCGTAGTAACTTTTATCACCGTGGTACCTTTCGGTTGGTTTTCAGAAACTTGGCCAACAACCACAACATCATCAAACATGGGCGGATACATATTTTCATTAACATCCTCAACTTCAACAACCAGAGCAGCTTGAGATTCGAGAGGGGGATCACCACCATCTCTTGCTATTATAGTGACGTTATAAAGTTGAATGGTTTCAAAATCTAGACGTTTAGCTAATCTTACAACTCCCATCAAAGGATCGATTGAAAAAGAATCATCTCCAGAGAGAGCGTAAGTGATTTTACCGCCTTCGTCAAGATCGGGATCACTTGCTACCATTACTATGACAACAACCCCCACTGGTAAATCTTCCCGCACCTTTACCCAGTATTGTTTGAGACTGAAGAATGGTGCATTATCATTGACATCAAGAACTCTTATGTTAACAACTGTAGTAGACGAAAGGGGATTGTCTGGTGATCCATCCACAACACGAGCTTTCAACTGATATGTATCAGTTCTTTCCCTATCAAGATTACCACAAACAGTAAGCAAACCTGTAGATGCTTCGATATGGAATTCTTCACTATCTGTTTCTAAATGAAAAGTTAGTTCTGAATTAACACCTTCATCTCGATCGTTTGCCCGCAATCGAACAATACTTGTACCATTTTTAGCGTTTTCTGTTATCACAAAATTGTAAGAGTTCTTTTCAAACACTGGCTGATTATCATTCACGTCTTCAACGTGTACGACAAGTGATCTCGATGTAGAACGCTGTGGATTACCCAAATCATAAGCAGATATGTTTAAATTATATTCAGATATGAATTCTCGATCCAGTTCCGATTCAATATATAACTTGCCTGTATGCATATCTATCCGAAATGAGCTATATTCATCTCCAGAAGTAATAACATACACTAAAAGGCCACTATACCCTTTATCCTTATCTCTAGCTTTTATGGTAGCCACTTCTGAACCAACAGGTAAGCTTTCATTAATCCACACTTCAGTAGGTAAGCCTAAAGGAAATTCCGGGGCATATTTATTACCAGAAAAACTTGTTGGAGTTGGTTCAGTTATATCATTATTTCGGTTATTTGCTTTAGCGAGATTTAATTGTTTCTTATATCTCTCTGTAACACCGACATCCCGACACTGCATTAAAGCTCCTCTGTCAGCTAATCTTTGATTATTGTTACTACTGGTAACTTTCAATTTGATAGACATGACATCAGCAAAATGCGTGCCATCCGTCGCTGATACATTAATGATTTTCTCACGTATATTCAATTTACCCAAATCACAAGTTATTCTCAATATACCAGATATTGATTCTAATTTGAAACAAGGATCATCATTTGAAGGTACCATCCTGTATCGTACCGTACTACCGCTATCAAAATCAATAGCTGACAATGTAATTATTTCTGTATTTATTGGAGCAAATTGGGACACATATCCTTCGCATCCCACTTTTTCAAAAAGTGGGCGGTGATCATTGACATCTCTTAACCTTACTTTTAAAGTCATTTCTGCTTGACGTCGATAAGGGGTACCCCAATCTGAAGCTCGTACTTTTAAGATATATTCTCTTCTCATTGTTTCGTAATCTAATACTTCAGTCGCTCGTATTTCTCCTGTAAAAGGATCCATTGTAAAAGGAACATGATTCAAGTTGGCTAAACTGTACGTAAGATATCCATTGTCACCTTCGTCTTTATCAATAGCGTAAGCAGTATAAACAATACTACCAGCTGGCTTGTTCTCATCGAAAACAACAGAATCTTGCGTACTGTTAAAAACAGGATCATTGTCATTATTATCTAATACTCTAATATTAACTATTGCAGTCGTCTTCTTTTTTTGCCCGCGAACTGAAGGATCAGATGCACTTACAGTCAACGAATAATATGGCTTTGTCTCTTTGTCTAATGGCATTGCAAGGGTCAAAAGGCCAGATTTGGGATGTACAGTGAACGTTCCATTGGTATTTCCACTCTCAATTTTGTAAGCAATTGGTCTTCCTTCTTGGGCGGATGTTTTTAGAAGGAGAACTCGAAAACCAGGAGGTGAAATTTCTTGAAGCTCTACGTCATAATCAGCTTGTGAAAAAGTTGGTGTATTATCTGATGTATCAGCTAAACGTACAGTTACCCTTTGAGTGGCTGATCGTGGAGGTATTCCTTTATCTTTGGCTCTTAAAGTGATTGTAAACTCTTGTGATATGGAATTATCTCTGGAAAGTGGATGTACAAGCTCTATGTTGTATTCATTTACTTTATTTCCCGGTGTAACTTGAAACATATTTGCTGAATCACCGTCAATGATATCTAAGGAATCTAATTCACCATGAATGCCAAGATCTTTATCGATGACAGTCACAACTGCATAAATATTAGGGTCGGAAGGTGATAACAGAGTTGAAAATTGATTAACAAAAATTTCTGGGGGGTATAAATTAACAGGAGTGACATTAACCTGTACAGTAGCAGACAAAGAAGCTAGTTCAACAGCTCGAAATTTAATGCCCCTGTCTTCAGCATAAATCGTAAGACTGTGAGTTGGTTGCTTTTGAAAATCCAAACGTCGAGTAAGTGTCAAAACACCTCTAGTAGGATGCACTGCAAATTGTAAGCTCGGTTCTTTTAAGCTGTAATAAATTTCCCCATTTATTCCTAAGTCAGGATCATGGGCACTTATTTTAAGAATACTGCTATGTAAGGGTTTGTCTTCCGGGACATTCACAGTGTAAGATGATGGATAAAAAGTTGGATTGATGTCATTTGTATCAGTTACATGAACATTAACTTGAGTCTGAGCTTTAAATTTTACTGCTCGTCTCAGATCCGATGTAATTGTCGCCCTAACAATGAGACGATATGTGTCCTGGTATTCCCTATTCAACACTGCCCGGTTTCCAGTTCGAACACGAATTATGAGGAACCAAAAATCTCCCACCAGACGTGTTTCAGCTTTAAAAAATCGATCCGGATCACCAGAAACTATTTTGTAGCGGATGACAAGAGTAGGATCCGACACAAAAATTCCCATTTTCTCAGTTGAGATCGCTTGCGTTTTGGCGACCGAGTTTTCAGGAATTGTAACATTGTACTGAGCTCTGGTGAATTCCAATTCTTCCACAGTCGCATGTGTTGGCCGCAAAAAGTAAAATACGACAACCAGGGCTAATGAAAGGCCCTGGTACAGTCGATACTTAGCCATTCGAAAAGCTCAGGGTCAGGATAACATATCTGAAAGAAAAGAAAAAAAGACTGTTACTTGTTTTGTTGCCATTTTCATTTAAGTAACACATAATGAAAGTAAATAATTGTGAGTTTTTATAAAATGACAATACAAAAAATTCATAAATACAATCAAAATTATTAACTATTTGATAGACTCTAAAAACATTTTTTTTTTAATGCAAAATGTTGACTTTAATATCAAAATTTTCGGCATAAATTATTATTATAAATACGATGTCCCCCAAATATTAATTGCCTGATTAAACTAGTAAAGTTCTTTTTATTTATTTATTTATTTATTTTTTTTTTTCCCTTTGACTAAATTTGTAACACTTTGAATAACATTTTCGGAAATAAAGTACAAAGTGAATTAAAAATAAATAAATAAAAATGGAGCAAAACATTTAACATTGCATAATAACTTTTTATGCAGTATTCTTAAATAATAATAAATAAATAAATGTTAAACGAATGAATGAAATTCAGAAATAAAATTATAAAAGTGGTGTAATCAAATTTCCAATTATTTTCTATACGAGAGAAATTCCAGAAAATAAGCTCCGTTTTCAATTTTTGCCGCGAAAAAGCTACGTTTGTTATTTCACGCATGCGACTCATTCGAAAAAAATCGAAGTTATTTATAGAACGGTTATTTATTGTATCGGCTGCATGTTGAACGTTTAAATTGTGTAAAATATTTGAACATGCTGCCACCGTCTGCAAATTATGGTTTGTCACATGCTTTCTAAATGCTAGGAACATTAAGTCAATTGAAATGCACAGAAAAAAATTATGAAGATTAAGGACATCATGTAACGAGTGATTTGATGGCAAGGAGGTGGGTGCGAAGTTTCAATGAAAGATGAGGAAACGTTCACGATTAAGAAAGAAGTGACCAGCCGTCTCTTATCTGATGGTTTGCTCACAGAAGTTGAAGACAAGATTGAGGAGAATCAAAGATTTACTATTATAACACTGTCAATGCATTTTCTTCAAATTTCCCGATCAATTCAACATCAAAATGTGTTTCACTTCTTTATGAATTACGAAATTGAATCCGACATATTTCTACAACGAAAGCATACAAAATCTCGCACTCCGCCATGATAAATACTTCAACAATGATGGCACCTATGTTGAAAAATAACTTCAGCATTGTTTTTCATTATGCAATAAAAGTGTTTTTCTAGTAATGGTTTCCTTTGGTTTAATTGCTTAATTCAATTTACTTTCTGGATTGCCCTCGTACAATGGAAATGGACACCATCTTGTTTCTTTCTCTCTGTCTCTCTTCTTCTTCTTTTTTTTTTTCAAGACGTTTATACTCGAATGCGTCCCTCGACAGTTTACATTTATTCATAAAATAATACTAAATTATAACGAAAATGACGTTAATCTGCACTAAAAAACTATAATCTAAAGGATTATAATTTAAAGTAAACTATTGAATATATTTATACATATACATGTGTGTGTGTGTGTGCAAAGGTAAATTCTTTCGAAAACATTTTTAGTATCAAAAAATGAAAAGAAAAGGGATAAAAAAAGAGTTATGTATTATTCAAATGAGAAATCAGTTTTAGGAATTATATATAACAACAGATAGATCATAAATTAGATATAAGAATCATTAGCATAAAAAGATATATTCTTGTGCATCTTTAATGAATCTCTTGAATGAATTCTGAGAATTCAGAAGTGAGAAAATTCATGATATTATACAGTATCTGTCACAGCAGCTGGTAATTGAGTTTTTAAAATGATTGATGCCAAGAAAATGGCGATCCCAAGCGATCTTAAGTTAGAAATCAGCATGGGGCCTAACATAGTCAGAGTTCTGCCAAGTATATTTCCTCCAGAAAATCAAACTTTTCTAGGAAACGAATGAATTATGACTCAGAAATCAATAGAAAGGATTTAGGTCATAGAAGCAAGGGAAAAAGAGTCAACATTAACGGATTCGAAATAAGAAAGCAGCAACTCAATCTAGTAATTATCTTATTTAAAGTTTTTTTTTTTTTTTTGCAAAAGTTTATTTTACATGATATACCAAAAAAATTATATGTATATTTTTCATCAAGTATATAATAATTTTAGTAATCTGCCGAATCATTTCATTTATTTATTTAGTTAAGTTTGACATTTTATATCTTTAAAGGGGACACACTACTTAAAAAAAATGAATGCATGTACAATTTTTTTTTTTTTTTTTTTTTGTGTGTGTGTGTGTGTGTGTGTTAACTAGTATGGCATTACTCTATTGATTAAAAATATTATTTTGGTTTACTTTAAAATAGAAAATTACTTTATTGCAGATAATTTTTTAAAAAATTCAAGAGTGCTTTCTCACTGCGTGCATGATATTAAAAAAAGTATTTGAGTCATGAAATTAAAATTTTTCTCAACCATATATTTTGATATATGAATAAAATAAACTAAAATATAAAAAATTGAATGGTAATTTCATATTTCATATTTAACTATTAATTAAACTCCATATTATTAAAATAGTTAAAACCTTTTAGTTCAGATTCTTAATTAGAATGTTTTGTTTCATTCAATATAAAAATTTATAAGGATAAAGGAAATTATAATTGAGATATCCTGCGCGCGATGAGAAAGTACCCTTGAATTTAAAAAAAGATAATCTGCAAAAAAAGAAAAAAAAATTCTATTTTAAAGTAAACCAAAATAATATTTTTAATCAATAGAGTAATGTCATACTAGTTAACACAAGAAATATTTTGTTTGTACATGTATTTATTCTTTTTTAAAAATTCTGAAAGTTAAAAAAAAAAAAAAATGATCAAGTAGTCTGTCCTCTTAATGAGAACTAACATAATAAAGGAACATTAATCAGAAGTTTCACAATGATTTAAATCCCATCCTTAGCAAAAATAATTTTACTGTTAACCCATTAAAGCCCAGCGCCTTCATTTGAGGACAACTAATAAAATAGCATTTATATTTTTTGTGGTTCCTTGGAATGATTTCTGCTTTTTAATGACATCACTATAAATGATCCCTGAAAGTTTTATGTGCCTGCTATTAATTAAAATTACATAATCGAATAGTTATTTTATGATTTTTCATTCACCGCATATAAATTTGTTTTTTGCGCAGACATATCAACTTAAATCAAACTGAATAATAATGTATGTTATAGTACTTTACTTTCGAGGTCTTTCTCAGCATATAATAGGAAATTAATCTGTTATTTCGAAGTTTTCTAACTAGAAGATTTTTTGCTAGAACATTGAACGTCCTCAAATGAGGATAGACATTAAATTTAAAACTATCAGAAGAATTGTTTAAATTTAATATATTTTACTGTCAGTTGTCTATATTAACTTAGAATTGAAATATTCATCAAAATAGGTTTTGCAAAATTAATTTGAGCGTTAACGGGTTACTTTATAATTCGTTAATATTTTTGGTATCAAGTTTTTTTTTTTTTTTTTTTTTTTTGTATCATTGAGTTTTAAATTTTGCATTTTTAATGAACACAAACGCAATGAAGGAAATTCCTCTCTTCATATAATAATTTATAATTCCTTAATTTTAAATTGATGTAAGTTGCCATTAGTATTTTTTTACGTGTACATTTAAAATATTACAGCTAAAATCTTTAAATACAATTTGCTCTATATTTAAAAAAAAAAAAAAAAAAAAAAAAAAAGTACACAAAACATATTTGGATTTAATTATTTATCCATACACTCATACAGGGTAGCTAGTAGCATTTAAACTTTTCTAAATTCCCTGACTATTTTTCGAGATTTTCTCTTACTTTTCCCTGATACTTATTGTTTATTTCTCGAAAAAATTTCACGATATTAGCGAAAAATTTAGTGATTAAAAATAGCATTAATAATTTAATGATTAATATAACTTATTTCCACAAAATTTATCAAAATTCCCTGACTTTTCCCTGATTCTTTGATTTTCCCTGACTGCTAGCTATCCTGTCATAGTATACATGCACATACAGAAATTAGAAATCGCCTTTCAGATCCGATTTGAACACAAAAACACATTACTTCAACAAATTTGATATAAATTAATGTTTCTTCCCACTTTTTTGTACATTAAGTAAATTTTTAATTCTCTTTCTACAAATCAAAATAAATTCTAAAACTCCAGAAATTTAAATATAAACTTTATTTATAGATTTATTTGCAAGCATGGTTGCGAATTTAAATCATCCAAAAATATTTTAAATTCATTTCTACTCATAACAAAGATTTGGGGAAACTGGATAGAAATTCATTTTCGCTAAATATATATAAGTTTATGAATTGCTCACTTCAACGATTCATTTCCAATATCGACCTCGCAATAAGCACTCTAGAAATCTCCTAAATGATAAAACAGTTTATAAATGATAAAAACTTTCTTTCAAAATGAAGGCCTTAACTTTTAGAAATTGATCCGTTTTATATTCGATAAAAGTTTTTTTTTTTTTTCCCTTTCCTTCTTTTGCTAGAGCTACATTACCGCCCTTATATTACCTTTTCTAGCAAGTTTAAAAGTTTATCAATAAAAGAAGTCGTTCGTATATATAGAGAAAACGATTGCAAAAAAAATATCAAAGATACAGATATTGTCTTTTTAGCGAATATTTTGAAATATGTACTGAAAGGACAATAAAAATGGTGTCGCTCGACAAAGAATATTTTCTTTTTGTGCTCTGACGAAAAGGAAATCGTGATCTTGGATATATACGGAAGAATGGAATTCAAAAAGATTCATGATATACACAGTGAATGGCTATACAAAGATTGATCTTGAAAAAAAGAAATCAGGAAAAGTTTCTTCATATACAAACATCGCATTTTATTTCAGATGATAACTTTTTTAGCTTTATATTACACAAATATAATATAAGAATGAAAATATTTTTTTTTAAATGTATATAAGAGATCTGCATCAATACAATATGCATTATTATCTGAAAAAGGCAATACGCATTATTATCTGATATCAACATCCATTGGAGTTTCAAATTACACATGCCTCTATTCCCCCTTCCCCCCTCAAAACAAAACAAAACAATAAATAAAATAAATAAATAAATAAAATAAGAAGAAGAAGAAGAAGAAAGAAAGAAAGAAAGAAAGAAAGAAAGAAAAAATATTCATAATAATAAAAAATAAAATATATAATAAAATTAAAATTATGTCAAATTAGTTCAATTTTGGATATATATATATAAATATATATATATATTTTTTTCCCTTAGTATGTCGAGATATTTTCTGCTTTATTCAAGGTATTAACGGTGACCACGCTCTTTCGCTGTCTGTAATAAACAATATTCTAGTTCTCAATAAGTCCGACTTTTACAGATTTTAATTTAATGCCAAAAGCTTTCTATATTTATAAAAATGTTTTGAAGTTGTTCCAAGCGTAAGGCAAAAAACTTAAAATCTAATGTTGGCAAACATCTAAATTAGTTCCATATGGTTACAAAATTGGTATCCATACAAAGATTAAATTATACACTGATTCAAATAACGTAATTTTCATTCATTTGGCATAATTATTCTGTATATGTTAAATTCTTCACTTTACACACACATATATATATAAACAGGTGAAAACTGATTTTAATGACAAAAGAGAGAAAAAAAAAAGTTTTTTTTTCCGTCTGAAAGAAATGAGGTTCTTGCCCTAAAAAAATTAAATAAAAGTAAAAGTAAATTATTATATTAATAAGTCAAGGTTGTTTTTGACTCGGTGCATTAACTAATGAAAGTAAAAACATGAGCAAAATCTGTCAAACGTAGAAAATTCATCTAACCAATCTCTAGTCATTTAAAAATCCTCATAATGATCTCTAATCTTAACAATACATATATTGGTTTCCATTTCCAGTCATTCAAAATGTTTCATATTAATTAATAGTTAATACAAAATTACCATATAGTAAAAGTTTATTGGTTCTGATACAATTATTTACCCTCTGCACAAAAACTAAAACTGTGCACATTTGTTAAGGAAATAAAGAGCCTTCGAACTTTCAAAAATTCAATTTTTGAAAATATTTTTAATTCGTATTTCAGAATGCTTTTTTTATTTTTACACTTTCCCACAACATAAAGAAGAAAATTATGAATGAAAGCAATAATAATATATGTTGTATAAATTTTTATCCTTTGAATGGATTTCTGTTCTTTGAACTTCCAAATTTGATGATGTGACCCAAAAATTTCATTTAATAGTATGATCGATAAAAAAATGTTAAGTATTTTCAAAATTACGGGAAATTACCTTCTTTTAATAATAATAAAAAATAAATAAATAAATAAATTTTCTAAATTAGTTAAAGTTACATTTTATTATGATGCTGCTATTTTATTTATTTGCTTTTTTGTTTCAGAAATTGTTTTGAAAAGAATTTACAACACCGCTACAAAACTATGTGTTACTGGATACAAGTTTTTGCCACAAATGATTAATAAAAACAGTTATCTGAAATAAAAAGAAAACATAGCAAAAGTAAGAGAATAAACTCTTCCCCAGGTGCATGAACCGACAAATCGATTAAAATAGATGATCGATTTGTATTCACTACAAAAATCAACACATACTGAACAGAGCAGCACTTTTCCATAAGAACCCAAGTCACGTTCAATGAACCAATTTAAACTTCTGATGTAATGTTTTATTTCCCTCATTTTAAACGGAAAGGGCATTTTTCTCAGCGTTATAGGATCTTTCTTCCTTCCTTCCATGCAATACACTTTACTGCACTTTTTCTTTAACAGAATGATACAATAAAAAGTCTGATGTACTTTTTTGCAGCTAAAAGTATTACTTTATTAAAAAGACCATTTAATCTCATGAAAGTCGGCGCGGTTCTTAGAATCATCGTAATGTTAATAATAAAAGAAAGAAAGCAAATAAAACTAGTGCATTTACATATTTGAATGTTCTGTTTGCATTATTACAGAGTCTTTAATTTTTAATATTCTATACATATTATTAAATAAATGAATAAATAAATCGAATTTAGATTTTTTTGTCGAACATCTAAAGATCTAGATTCTAAAAGATAGAAAGTAAAAATAATAAAAATAAAAATACATTCCATACATTATTTTTTTTTTTTCTTTAATTTGTTACTGGTCCAGTTTTCGCCTTCGGGACAAAATTTGTGTAACGCGTTTTTTTTTTCTTACACATCTGAAGTTTCAAGTAAATCCCATGAGTATTTCTTCTTCTTGATATTTAACAAAGTATATAAACTCGAAATGGTTCAAAAACTTTTGTCCCTTCATTTAATAAGGTATATTGCGGTATACAGGGAGTACAATCCTTCAGGGAGTACACACGTTGAATATTTGTGTTGTTCACCTAATGCGTATATATATACTGAAAAAACACAACCAATAGTTATTAAAACATCGAGCACCACGCGAATTCTTAAAATCCATTAAAATTCCATAATGATTCCGCCTGTAATAAATAAAAATTAAGCAAATTTTAAATAATTTTTCAATATTTAAAACAATGCAATATTTTCAGTTTTATATCCTATTTTACACTGTCAACCACCGATGGTTGACGCGGCTTTATATCATATTTGACACTGTCAGCCACCGATGGCTGACATGGTGCTCAACGTGTTAATTTTTTATTGGTACTGCTTTTACTTTCGGGGTAAAACTTTCACTGAAATGTTTGAAGTATAACATGTTCTGCACACTCCTAAAGTTTCAAGATGATTCCTTCAGTACTTTTAGAGACATATGACAAAATGTCTAGAGTCTAGAATGGCTGACATGGCGCTCAACGTGTTAAATACAATGCACAATGTTTCGTAATTCTTTTGTATAGCCCTGAACACTAATTATTAATTGTATGAACATCATTTTCTAGGGAAACCATGATTTTCAGCATCTTCATAATGCATCTTCATTTCATTATGCTGCATGCACTTTAACGAAGTTAAATTGCACTTAAAAGAAATGCCTTCCATACACTATAATATACAGAAATTTTCTTGCGTGTTCCTGTACACAAAATTACAAAAACTTTATGTACTGAAAATTATACGGCTAATTCCATGTAACTCAGACACATTTGTTTCAAATTTGAAGTCAATCGGGTGTTTTTTGTGACTGCTGTGACTTTTAGATACTGACACTAAGGTAGATCGAAATAAAAAGAAGTTGTCTTATCCAAAACGGGTACCTACCAACGGTTGTGATCTTGTAGGCCTCACGACTGAGCGTCATGAATATTTTTTGTGAAACATTATCATTATTTTATTTATTTATTTAGAATATGATCTTCAGCCTGCGCATGAGGCCAAAATTTCGAAATATCTGCAATTTCTCCGTCGTCTCCTTTTTTGGTGATTTTTCTGTTTTTTTTTTTTTTTTTTCATGATTTAAATTAATGAAATAAATTTTGTGTAATGTTAATACTTTGAAAATTCATTTAAAAAATTTGTAAATGTTTTTTCTCAAATAGTCTTAAAATTTCCTCATGCGCAAGCTGAAAATATTAAAAGCCAAGAAGTTTAAAAAAAAAAAAAAGAAAAGAAAAGTATAAAAGTATATCATTTTTCAAATCTATTTAAATTAACACTACCCCAAATTTATTTTATCACTATAAATTGCTTAAAAAAAGTAAAGAGAAACCGCAAAATTTGCAGATATTTTCAAATTTGGGCCTCGTCCAGACTAAAAATGATATGCTAAAAAAAAATAATATTTCACAAAAATAAGACCCAAGCTACAATCACTGATAAATGTCCGTTTTTGATAAAACGAGTTTGTATGTTTTTCCTTTTTTAACCCAGTTTGTGTGTATGCATCGCGGTGAAAGATAATATCCCCCCCCCCCCAAAAAAAAAAAAAAAAAAAAAAAAAAACTTATGTGCAAAAATGTTTATAGGACCAAGCCACGATTATCGATAAACATCCGTTTTCGTAAGGACGTGTCTTTATTTTTTTTTAATTCACCCTAATACACACATAAATGGCTCATTTTCTAAACGACGACTTATTTATCCTTCTGAAAAATGACGCAGAGAAACTGTTATGAAAATAAAGAAATTTTTATTCGTAAGTCTTTTTGTTGAAATATACTTTTTATATAAATATAGGTTACTTAGATTTCGTTTTTTGCCTCAAAAATGTTATTTACCTGCGTGTCTCTTTCTTGCTCTATCTTAACGCATTTTTTTTTTCTTTTGCTACATTATAACAATAGTAAAAAAGCACCACAGAACTGGCGTTTTTAAGTAATAAGTAAAGTACTTTGAATAAATACCATAAAATGCAAAAACTCACAACAATGTTTCAGGTTGAAAGAAAACACAACCTTTCGTAAGACGAACAACGTAGGTATGAGTGCTGCAAACACAGCGGGAATCATGGAAATATACTTTAAAAGTTACCATATAATTATATTACTGGAAGAGTCATCATCGGTACACACCCTGTATTGAGAAAAATTTATACGTGATAGAGGAAAACTAGCTTCAATTTCGGATTCAGCATACCAATAAACATAAAGATCAGCCAAAATTATCAAATCAAAATTTTAGATGTACACTTGCGAAATAAAAACCACTACTTTGGATATATATACATATTAAAGATTATAACAAAAATAAAATAAAATGAGAAAATAAATAAAATATAAATAAAATAACTTTTTTATTAATTTTTTTTTGTAGCTTAAATATTCATAAATGAGTTTTTCAACAAAATAACGATCTAAAATTAATAATTGAATATATATATATATATATATATATATATATATATATATATATATATATGCATGTGTGAGTGTGTTAATATTTACATTTAATAAATATTATAATACAGAAAACAAATAGCACAATAAATATGAAGATACCGGAAATAAAATAAAGCATATTTCAATTCTTATTATAGTTGACGTCAAAAGAAATTTCTAATACTTCTAACACCAAGCTAGGCTGTAAAAATATTTAGTAACATAACCGTTTTCCAAACGATAAAATTTTTGTAGATATATATTTCGAAGTAATAACTTCTTTTTCACAGCCTATTTTTATGATTTAAACGCAAAAGAATTGCAACATACAAAATAGGCATTGCACAGCAATAAAATGCAGATATATCGCTGACACTTCTGAAACGCTGAAACATGCATTCAGTTATAATAATCGTATATAATAGTGGCGTTTAAGCAAATATTTCACATAAACAATAACGATGCGTCACCATATCTCGAGAATAATTTAGATTAACGGAGATACGGATATGAGAGGTATACTCACATTCTAAAATTTGGATATCGAATTATTTGTAAATACTAAATGGCTTCGCCTATTATTCTTGGTAAAGAATCAATCATAAAATGCACAATCACATAACAATTGCTTGGAACCGAAACAACTGCTGTAAATAAATGTATTTTGTGTCTAATCTCGGATATTAAGAGGAAATAAAGGATGTAAAGATTTAATGAAAATTTGTAACGGGTTTAAAAAGAAATATACATGTAAGCATGTAAAATAACTCATAAATTGAGCCAGCTTTCGAAAATACAAAAAGGAAAAAAAAAATCTGGAGTGACTCCACTCGACTTTCCGAACATTAAGTAATTAACTGTTGTATAATTAACCTAAAGTAAGACGAGTCGTTAAATATACAAAAGGGAAAATTATAATAGTGTGTTTGAGTATTTTTCTCCATTGTTTATTTTTACGATATTGCACTTCAAATAATTTGAGCCCATATATCATAATAATAAAGAATTTTTCGTTGTATCCCTGTAAAATTCTATACAATTTAGATTCACCAAAATCTATACATTTTGTGTGATTGTGACTTATATTATGTGTATAAATTTTCAGCTCAATCAGATGAGGCGTAATATATATATATATATATATATATTTTTTTTTCAACACGACTTACCTTAACTTATCACATTAGAAAAGTGCATGCAAGTAGAAAGCAATTTTAAATAGTTTAAATGTATTCAGAATATCATCTATGCTGTGTATGAAATGGCACTGAAGCTGAATATTATATATATATAAATATATATATATATATATATATATATATATATATATATATATATATATACATACCAGAGAGAATGTCTGACTGTTTCACCCTAAAAAGAGACCCCATAAAATATTAATTTAAAGAATAACTGCAAAAAAAAAAAAAAAAAAAAACTAAGATTCGAGCTGTCCTTATAATTGTGAACACCTGAAAAATAATTTTTTTGACCGTATTTAAAGTTTTTTAAGATAGAAAAACGATAAAACTTTTTAAATATCGTCTATTAAGGAAATTCAAATTAATAAAAAATATATTTGTTTAAATAATAGTGTTCAGTGTTTAGTTAATATAGAAAAACGGGTGTCCTTATAATTATGAGAACCAGTGTATAGGACCCCTTTGGTGAAATTTGAAATTTGGTACTGAAGTATCTGCGAAGCTTCTCATCAAAGTCTTTACTTATGCAACTGCGACATCCACTTTAATTGATCGACAAAAGGTTGACAAACATTTAAACCCTTTACCGGTCCTTACACTCTAAAGCTCTATAAACAGTGTTGCCAAATTCAGGGACTTTTTTTATTCAACTACCATCAATGATTTTGAGAAGTGATATTTATATACATAATGCACGAATAACCTTCAAAGTGATTAGGCAACCATTACAGTTAAAATTTAGTCGTGGATAATGAATAGAAAATTTCCTAAATTTGGCAACACAGACCAGAGGAGTAAAATGAAACAGGACCGGCCAAGGGCTAAAGTCGTCAAGGGGGTCCTATACTATAGCTGTACCAAATGATCATTATGACAAGAAAAACAAAAACAAAATATATTCATTTATTTATTTTTTGCAAGAAAAATCATACTAATTCTTTATCTGTTAACTTTCGAGATTTATGCGATATATATATATATATAGTTTTTTTTTTATATAATTTAAACACCGTATATCACAAACATATTATTTTAAACTTCCTTTTTATAAATTAGATTTGTGTTAATGTAGATGCAGGAACATACAAGGGATTTTTTTTTTTTTTTTTTTTTTTACAAAAAAAAAAAAAAAAAAAAATTCCAAGAATACTATATTTATAATAATTACAAGATAAAAAGAACTTTTTATACACGACGTTTTTAAATTTCCTATTGAATCATATAAACTTGACAATGTATTAATAAATACTTTTTAAAAAGTTTTCGATGAATCATCCCGTCAACTTGAAAGAAAATGATCAAATGCGTAATAAAGAGAGCAATTATAAGAAATTTTCAAAAATTTATTAATTGAATAAAAGTATTAAAAGAATGTATTGCCATCGTGTTCGGAGCTATCCTAAAAGTTTCAAATGTCTACCTAGCCGGGAAGTTAGTTAAAAATCGATTGCAAGATTTGTACTGAACAAACAAACAAGAGAGCGAGTTAATAAAAGCGTGGTAAAAAGTATCTGTTAATATGGGCAAAAGGGCACGTGACTGAAATCTTCCTCAATCTGTTTCATTTTCATATAGTTTATGAGCGATATTTTTGAAGAGGACAAGAACGTCGTCGCTTAGAAAAAATAACCCATTTAATGTAAGATATTCTACATTAAATACATAAACTTTTTAAGGAAAATACATGAGTATTTTGCCAAGAAATTCTGTCAAAGCTAAAAGACGGGGTGTGATCCCATGTGGGGCTGATCGAACTAGCAGCTCGGAATATTCCATCGTTTTCTTCAAATCTCGTGTAAATAGAGGATAGGAACCCCCTAGAAAGACCCCAATGAACGACATTCCACCCAGGCCTAGCAATCAAGTGTAGAAAATCAGCCTTAACTAACACTATAACCATGAGAGTAATTAAGATATTTCACAGGAATAATTCAGATAAATAAAATAAGGGATTTATTTATTTATTTACCTGTTTATATATTTATTTTTGTCCTTTATCCTTCAAATCAAAGTACCGATACCACATTATGTACTGATAAACATAACGCTATCATGTTACCAAGTTATTTTATGAAATATCAAAGCAGACATTTGGGAGATCAAATTTACATATTTACATTAACAGAAACATTTGAACTTTCCATATTTTACAAATAACTTGATAATGCAACACATCTCAAATAACCCATTTTAAAAATGAGATAAAGAATATGAGAAGTTTGCACAGACTGAAAAATTATTTATGAAACTAGAAGATGAATTTTTTCGCAAATAAATTATTTTTCCCATTACTGCTTAAATTAAATTTATAACATCATATCATTCAATAATAATAATAATAATAAAATAACAATATAGTTCTACTTTCAAATAATTTGTTATGCGTGAAATGAACAACGGCACAGAAAAATATTGTTAGATTTGCATAGATTCGTGCTTGTCCCCATCCTCCAACAATAGTATATATGCTATCTTATTATTATTATTACTATTTTCTGTTTCCTTTTTCTTTTTTTTGTTTTAGGTATTTATTATTAAGATTTATTTATTTCACCATTCTTCTCAAATATTTTTGTCTCTATCAAAAAAAAAAAAAAAACAGCAAGTAACTGTATTACAGTAAATGCCAGAACTCAGCATTTTAACATTTTGCAAAAATTTTACAAGAAAAAATATTTTTATTATAACAGAAAAACTAAAACTTAAAGAGTTAAAAATATTTTAAACAGGTATTATAAAATTAAGTACGATCCTTCATCAAGATACAAAAAGCCTAGATTTACTCTTTCTCGATTCCCATGCAATACTATAGCATTTTTACTTTCTTCTATATGTAATATAGAGAAAGTATTGGATTCGCGAAAATTTTCGACCTCCGTTTTTTGACGGATCTACACGTTTTGGGATGTCCTGAACACGAATTGATAGTTTTTAGAAAATGTCTGTCTGTCTGTGTGTCTGTCTGTATCATTTTTTTGTGGACGCTGTATCTCACGAACATATGAATGAAATTTAACCAAACTTGGTATTTAGTTGCACCCTGACATGAACTGGTGCCCATTAGATTTGGGGATCAATAGCTCAACAGGTGGCGCTGTAATCGCATTTTATGCAAATTTTTAACATGGCAGCATAGGACAAAATTCCGTATAAATGGGCATAATGAGAGTTATTTTAAACTTGTGATTGTAAAATTAATTTGAATTATTGATGATAGTAGTAGTTAACTAGGAAAAAAAAATTGTGCATGGGGGGGCATCGGTCCCCCCTAGGGGGGAAGTACCCCCCCCGGGGGGGGGGTTAAATTTTGAAGATGGGTATCATTCGAAAGATCTCGTCAATACCTTTAAAACGAATGGTTGAACCATAAATCTGTGATGATTTAAAACAAAGTTATCGATTTTTTTTTACTTTTAACAAAAAAAAAAAAAAAATAATCGTATTTTTATTTTTTTTTTTTTTAAACGAAATTTTACCAAACTTGGTATTTAGTTGGTCCCCGACATAAACTGTTGCTGATTATATTTGGGGATCAATAGCTCAACAGGTGGCGCTGTGATAGCATTTTATCTAAATTTTTAACATGGCAGAATAGGACAAAAATTCGTATAAATGTGCATAATAAGAGTTATTTTACACTTGTGTTTGTAAAATTAATATGAATTATTGATAATAGTAGTACGTAACTAGGAAAAAAAATTTGTGCATGGGGGACATCGCTTCCCCCCCTGGGGGGGGGGGGGTAAATTTTGAAGATGGGTATCATTCGAAAGGTCTCGTCAATACCTTTAAAACGAATGGTTGAACTATAAATCTGTGATAATTTAAAACAAAGTTATCGATTTTTTTTTACTTTTAACCAAAAAAAAAAAAAAAAATTAGAAAAAAATTCTATTTTTTTTTTTTAAATATTGTCAGTGATTGAATATGTATTAATTTTCACAAAAAAAAAAAAAAAAAAAAAAGGAAAAAAAAAATCATTTTTTTTTTTTTTAAATATTGTTACTGATTGAATATGTATAGGAAAATATAGAAGAAAGTCTTGTGGTGGCCACAACATACTAGTTTTTTTCTTGGTATTAATTTGTTGTTTTGTTCCTAATAATTCCGTATTATAGAGTTTCATTCAAAAATAAAATTATTCAGTTTCTGTTTTTTCTATAATTTCCCTGTTTGAATATGTCGCCTTTTTTCTCAGTCAGCAATTTAAAAGGGGGAAAAAAAAAAAAAAATTCAATGTTTTATTTCAACAAGTAAATTCAGTGCTCTAATTTTCAATCTTGAAAAGATTTTTTTTTTTTTTTTTTTTTTTTTTTTTTTAATTGAAACTCTTTTGTATGTAATATCTATTTTAACGCAACAACAAAAAATCCATAGGATTACATGGAAAGGGGATAAAGAGTGAATATGACAGATGTACAGGTTGAAAAAAAAAGAAAAATAAGACGACAAAGTACGCTGCAAATATGCTAAGGTTGCACTCGTGCTTATTTTTTGTTGCAATATGAAAGGCAGTGCTAAATTATTCGGACAGAAAATAATTATTGCGTGTTAGTATTTTTTATGTTGTTTGTTTACAAAGATCTTTCTCTCCATTATTCAACACCAAATTAAATAATACTTAATAATAATAATAATTAAATATACTTGACTTTTTAAAGTTTTTTACACAAACTACCATTTTTAAGTTATGAAGGACATTTGTGGTGAATAATATATAATTTATTAATAAATAATAAACCTCAACCTAAGTAAGTCTCATCTTTAAATCATAAACATTATTTTTCGCATATAAATACATACTAAGTATTGCAGTAAATTAAACGTTACTTCTTAATTACCATACCTGTATTCTTCGTCGAGAGAAATTTTATTACATTTTGAAAAGAACGAGTGAATTGAACTACAAAATATTCTCCAAACAACGACTAGGTTGACAAAAGTCTTTCGGCCCCACACAAACATAATAACTTTGAAGCCTTTGAGAAAAACCAGAATATATCGACCCCTCTTCAAACACTGTTAGATTTCATAAAATATAATAATCTGAAATTCAGAGCACATGCATGAGAAGCACCTTGAATAAAAATGGATGCTTCCATATTTAGGTCACGTGTGTGAGCCTCTTTAAATATCTGATCGAGTTTTCAATGCTTCAGAAGTTTTATTAAAGTTCCTTAAAACTGCTAGCAAAATTAATTCCACTAGTATCTGTAAAAGCATTTTTTCAAGCAAAATTGATTCTATGTAGGCAAATTAAACTGTGATAAATAAGAAACAAATAAAAACAAAACGGATTCTTTGTTAAATCAACCAATATATATATTTTTTAAAGTTACAATTTTTTTTATCCCCTTCTCAGTTTGCAATTCAACTTGATTTATTTATTTATTTATTTATTCATATTTTTATTTTTCGAGGAATTAATACAGTAAGAGTTTAAAAAAAAAATCTGAAGTTGTTTCTTTCATGTAAAAATTTTAAAGGCATACATTTTTCTTATTTTCAATAAGCAAAGTCATTAAAAAAAAAAAAAAGACAGAGTATACAATAAAATTTTAACTCAATTTTATTTATAATAGTTCTGTTTCGCAGAAAAATCATGACGACCTCCCCCCCCCTCCTCCGCAAATAATAATAATAAATGAATAAATAAAATAAAAAAATAAAAAAAAATTCCGAGATAATACAGCGTTAAAACAAAAATTCATAGAATCACTTTTCTTTATTCCTTTTTCAAATTATGACGGATATATTAATAAACCATATTCCTAATAAATGCTGTTTTTCTACACAAAACTTTATTATCTTTTTATAATAGCTCTCTACACTCCATGTTGGCGATTTATATTTTTTTAAAGCAAATAAATTTCCCCTGCTTTAACTACAGAATACAGAAACACTTGTTGTCATAAAAGCTGGAATATAAAACAAAATAAAATAGAAATTGCCTGAGTTTAATTAAAAGACAAACTTTTTCCTGGACAGAATTTAACTTAGAATCTGTATCCTATTTTTGACATTGATTATTCCTCTTTGAGTATTTCCAAACTCTTAGATTCTGTAATACGCTATTTCATATTACTTAAAATTAAGTTCATAGATGGGCAACCTGACGATCTTTTATCATCATTAATTCAATACAAATATATTTTTGCTTTATTTAGTAACTAAACACCTGAAAATAAATTAAAAGAAAATAGCTAAAAAAGTGGTGTTGGAAAATCGGAGCAGCTGTGAGGCAAAAACAAATGATGAGGATGTTTTTTCCTGTCTGAAAGAAATAGAACTCCGGTTTAAACGGACACTAATTAGAGCAAACAGCTTTTGAAAGGTGTGTTGACTCGATTGCTCACAATAATTCTATTTTGCAGATAAATTATGAAATGTCCCCAAATATATAGTTGAACAAAACCCAACAACGATACGACGTGTAAGCACCTGTTCGTGGAAGTACTCTATTTTATATTTTTTCAGATTTATTAAGGGTATTATAAATTATACTTTAATAAATCATATTTTCATAGGATGTGTTTCACATAAATGAAGGTTAGAAATCAATTTTAGATCTTTATTAACAATTAAAAATGAAGTTTTGAAATATTCAGTTGTCGCGTACCATAGTATCTTTCTGTATAACTATTACTTGCTCGCCAGATCGGTTATTAATCGAATTCATTAGCACAAATGAATTTCCTATTTTAATATTTATTGAAATGGCGGTAGACATAAAAAGCGAGACAAGACACGTGCCCAAATATGTTAATTAATACAATCAGATTTTCAAAAGTATATTTACTGGATTGCTCATACTATTATTTCTCCGATTCGAGTCGTAAAAAAACGAAGAAAATTCTACTCCGAGAATAGAATCGTCTTTGTTTACGACTCTAATCCGAGAAACAAAAGTAGCTGTTGCAGAAAAATAATGAAAAATTTCCCAAAAAATAAAACAAAACTCCTGAGACGAACTTAGCGTCTAAACCAGGCCCGTCCAACCCAAAACACTTGGTGGGCCGCATTAGAAATCTATTTTATTCATTCGGGCCGCACCGTATGTAATGTACAGTCGTACCTCCCCCCCCCCTCCTCCTTTCTCGACTAATTTTGCCATAAATTAGTGTAGAAATCTGCGGATGGTGCCGATCGAACCTAGTTTAGAACGGTTTAGTAAGATTTTGCAAAAAAAACTGGCATCAACTTCGTTTTTTTTTTTTAAGGCAACCACCATATTCAACCAGCTTTTTGGATTATTTCAGCAAATGAGCCCAGAAAATGATACAGTTTATATATTTCTCTCAATTTTTTACAGAGTTACAATTTGTTAAACTATGGGGGTGTTAATGTTAAATGGTGTAACAAACATTAACTCATATCGTCCCAAAAATTAATATATTGAAATTTCACTTTTTTATACGTTAAAGGAAGTAACCCAAACATATTCCACGCATACTTTGAAAAACTTTTTTGAATTATGAAAATTATTAATAAAATCATAATTTAAAAAAAATATCAGATTATGACCTACATTATTTTTTACACGAATAGAACGGCCATCCTCAAATACATGGGTTACCAAATTTACGGTTCTTTCCTATCATTATATTTCGAATTATAGTCAGTGGCATTTGAATTTTTATTGCTCTTAGGGGGCTGTCACTTGTTATCATTTGTGTCATACATTACTTTGCATACGCATAATTAATATAGTTATTCAAGTAAATTTAGACGTACGCATCGTTTTATAATTAGCATTACTGTATTTTATATTTAAAATTGCTTTACTTTTTTCCCGGTTATTATCCGAATGGATATAATACTTTTTTGTGTGATATCATAATTTAATTTTTTTTAAATATAGAGATTTACCGTTAACACATTTTTGTTTGTAACTCTATGAAGACTTGATAAAAACATATAAACTATACATTTTTTCGAACCGCCATGACCTCAGAAATTTGAATATGGAGTGAAAAATGGGTACTACTATGCGAAAAAAAAAGAAGAAGTTTGTGCAATTTTTAATATGTAAATGACACCCTAAAAAAATTTAACTATTGCATTAAAAACTAGATGTTATTACGAATCGATAGGCATCAACTGCATGTTTCTACGATAATTTATGGAAAAATTAGTCGGGGAAGGATATTTTTATTATTATTGTTTTATGACTGTACATACGTATATGTGCATATCAAGGTTGGGTTTCTTCCGGAAGAAACTAGTTTCTTCCAGGACAGTGGAAGAAACTGGAAAGAAATTGAAGAAACCGGAAGAAATGGAAGAAACCAACCAAAAGACAAAACAGATGTTCAAAATTAAAATTTATGAACTATATAAACTCAAAGTATAAATATAATGCCAAATCTAAACTATAAATCAATTAAATCTTAAAAATATCTTTAGAAAAATAAGTTATTTGATAACAAACACTAAATATATACAGTTGATGCGTTTTTACTTTTCAATGCTAATATTTTTAGAACTTTTTGCACAGATACTATCTCATAATATTATTATATGTTCAAACAGTACAAGTGATAATAATTATGGAATTTTTAGCCATAATATTTGCACTTTTTTTTTTTTTTTAATATAGGATACAATTTTTTTTTTTTTTTTTATTTTTTTTTTTTGTATAAACTTGAAGCTGGTACCCAATGAACTGTATCAATAAGTAAGATACCTACTTTTAAACTGTCCTGCAAGCTCTCTTGGATAAAAAAAAATTCCATAGTTTGTATTTATCTATTTTAAGTTGAAAATGAAGTGCAGTATTGAACTACGAAAAAACTTTTCATTTGTTTTACAATCAACTCCCTCTAACTCTCAAAAATTTTGTCCAGAGGTTGTGCAGATAATAGGAATTTGCAAATTACAGGTCATTGCTTTTGTTTACAGTTTTTTTTTTTTTTTTTTTTTTTTTTTTTGCAGATACAAAGTCAGTTATTATTAATTAAACTAGCTGGCTTCGCCCGCTAGCGGGTCAGTATTTTCAAATGAATCACTAAAATTAATGAATCACTAACAGTAATTTTTAGTGTTAAGAAAAGAAATTAAAAAAAAAAATCATTTCTGATTGGGTAAAAAGTCGGCCCGGGTCCCCACTGCCTTCGGCAGTGCAGTCCCGTGCGCGCTGCGCGCGCACAACATAAGGGATACACGCGCTGCGCGCGCGTATACCTTCCCTGACCTTTCGTGCCCCCTAAAAAAATCATTTCTGATCGGGTAAAAACTCGCACCGGGTCCCCACTGCCTTCGGCAGCGCAGACCCATGCGCGCGCACGTGTGAAGGTATACGCGCGCTGCGCGCACATATTCCTTCTGAAGTCATGTTTTTATTCTTAACAAAAGAAAACTAACAGTAACAGAAACAAAAAGTAACTTTTAGTGTTAAGAAAAGAAATTAAAAAAAATCATTTCTGATTGGGTAAAATGTCGGCCCGAGTCCCCACTGCCTTCGGCAGCGCAGTCCTGTGCGCGCTGTGCGCGTACAACTTAAGGGATATACGCGCTGCGCGCGCGTATACCTTCCCTGACCTTTCGTGCCCCCTAAAAAATTATTTCTGATCGGGTAAAAACTCGCACCGGGTCCGCACTGCCTTCGGCAGCGCAGACCCATGCGCGCGCACGTGTGAAGGTATACGTGCGCTGCGCGCACATATTCCTCCTGAAGTCATATTTTTATTCTTAAGAAAAGAAAATTTAAAAAATCATTTCTCATCGGGTACAAAGTCGGACCGGGTCCCCACTGCCTTCGGCAGCGCAGTCACGTGCGCGCTGCGCACGCACAAGATCACGGATACACGCGCTGCGCTCGCGTATTCCTTCCCTGACCCTTCGTGCCCCCAAAAAAAAAATCATTTCTGATCGGTTAAAAACTCACACCGGGTCCCCACTGCCTTCGGCAGCGCAAACCCATGCGCGCTGCGCGCGCACGTGTGAAGGTATACGCGCGCTGCGCGCATATACTCCTTCTCAAATCAAATTTTTATTCTTAAGAAAAGAAAATGAAAAAAATCATTTCTCATCGGTTAAAAAGTCGCACCTGGTCCCCACTGCCTTCGGCCGCGCAGTCCCGTGCGCACTGCGCGCAGGGGGTACGCGCGCGGTGCACGCCTATCTCTTCCCCACCCTTTCAGCCCCTCCTGATTAACCTACGTATACCAATTTTGAACGGTCTAACTCAATTAGCTGAGATGCAAAGGAAAACGTAATCAGGACACCTCAAAACGTGTAAATCTGGTGAAAACTTTCGATAATTTAAAAGAACTTTAAAATATCTTTCGAATGATGTATTAAAAATAATTTAATCATAATTAGAAATTGAAATATTGAAATTTGAAAATATTACAGCGCCATCTGTCGGTAGAAATTTCTGTATTCCACTGTTCCATTCCAATTCAAAAACGCTTTCTAATGATGTATTACTTATGAAATTATTTTAATTAGTAGCTGAGATACAAAGAAAACTAATTCAGGACACCTCAAAACCGGTAAATCTGGTGAAAACTTTCGATAATATAAAAGAACTTTAAAATATCTTTCGAATGATGTATTAAAAAAAATTTAATCATAATTAGAAATTGAAATATTGAAATTTGAAAATAATACAGCACCATAAGAGAAAACTGATTCAGGAGACCTCAAAACGTGTAAATCTCGTGAAAACTTTCGATAATTTAAAAGAACTTTAAAATATCTTTCGAGTGATGCATTAAAAATAATTTAATTATAATTAGAAATCGAAATATTGAAATTTGAAAAAATTACAGCGCCATCAGGCGGTAGAAATTTCTGTATTCCACTGTTCGATTCCAAATCAAAAAAGCTCTCTAATGATGTATTACTTATGAAATTATTATAATTAGTATCTGAGATACAAAAGAAAACTCATTCGGGACACCTCAAAACGTGTAAATCTGGTGAAAACTTTCGATAATATAAAAGAACTTTAAAATATCTTTCGAATTAAGTATTAAAAATAATTTAATCATAATTAGAAATTGTAATATTGAAAATTGAAAATATTACAACGCCATAAAAGAAAACTGATTCAGGACACCTCAAAACGTGTAATTCTGGTGAAAACTTTCGATAATTTAAAAGAACTTTAAAATATCTTTCGAATGATGTATTAAAAATAATTTAATCATAATTAGAAATTGAAATATTGAAATTTGAAAATATTACAGCGCCACGAAAGAACACTGATTCAGGAGACCTCAAAACGTGTAAATCTGTTGAAAACTTTGAATTATGCAAAAGAACTTTAAAATATCTTTCGTATGATGTATAAAAAATAAATCAATCGTAATTAGAAATTGAAATATGCGTATTAGAATATTGCAAAAATGTCCGGCGTGTAAAGATAAAATTTAATTTGCAATTAAAATGTAAATCTTTTGTTTATTGACGAAAATCGATGAAATTTGAAATGCAAGTTTGTTTTGTGGTGTAAATATTATATACTAAATAAAATGTGTAAAATTTGAAAAATTGAAGAAAATAGAAAATTGTAATTTTTAATCGCACTACGAAACACGTGATTTCATTAAATACAAGATGTGTTTCCGTTGAAGACTGCTGTAGACTCGATGTCTGCAAAGATAACATTCTTGTGATTCGTTGCCAACATTTTTTTATAGTTTAGTTAATTTTAAAAAATCTAATTGTCCGATCGATAAGCCGTTTAAACCATCGGATTGAGAAAAAAAAGCCCTTTCCAATGGTATCTTGTTTGTAACGATACGACTGATATTTCTAATTTATTTTCCACTTTTTCCGTAAAAATGTCGCTTTTTAAGCATTTAATCATGAATTCTGGGTCATTTTTCGGTAGACAATGGTCAACGTTTTAATTAATATCTCCGCTAATTAGGGTCGCATCGTTTAGCAAATTAGATAACCCTGATCTGCGATAAATTCTCTGTCCGACGGTACCTGTTCGAAGTCCGTGCGACCTTTAGCGGCGGAGCCTTAGCTGCGTCAAGCCGTTTCTCACAGACAGACACACACACACACACACACACACACGCGTACAGATTTTAATAATATAGGAGATAGACATCAGAACGGAAAGAGAATTTTTAATAAATTTTAGAATAAATATTTCTTCAATATTAATAAAACTAATCCATCCCATTCATATATGATGGTAAATAATTTAAGCATATTGAAATAATAGGTACCTATAAAATGTAAATAAACATATTTAAAAAATACTAAACAAAATATTTTTGAGTCTGGAAATAATATTAATCGCTGATTAATACTGTGAAACATTCATGTAATAGTGGTTTATTTTCAGCGCTAGTCTGTATGAATTGCAGGATAATAAATATAAGAATGTTACCCCCCCCCCTTTCCCCATTTGTGTTTCAAAGTAAGGATTATGCTAAAAGTTTGATTAAAAAAAAAAAAAAAAAAAAACTTTTTATATACCATGTTTTTAAATTTTCTGATGAGTCATTAATAAAATACGCAAGGCTAAAAAATAATATTTAAGCACGCGGAACCAGTTCAGTGAAATAGTTCAGTGGATAGTAAAAAAAAAAAAAAAAAAGTTGGTTTTAAAAAATAAAATATTCCTTTTAGAACAACGTATATTAGCATCGTACATTAGCACTTATCAATGTGTATAAAATTTTAAAATTGATAATGACGTCAATTTTTGTGAAATGCATAATATAACTTTTTATAATTTTTTCACATTCACGTTGAATGTATTTATTTTTATGTCGAAAGAAAATGAACTCGTACATTTTTTTAGCAACAATTAAATTATACTAGCTAATAATTTTATGACTATTTTATTGCTATTAAGAACTTATTTTTATATTTTAATTAATTAAAAGAAAACTGTTCGAAAATCTGACTTTGAAGTATTGTGTTGTCACCGGGTTCTGAGTTACTGTGAAAGTTTCAAATGTCTAGCTAGTAGGGAAATTAGTTAAAAATAGATTGCAAGATTTGTACCAGACAAACAAACAAACAAGAATCGAAGTTAATAAAAAGTAAAAATGTGAATTTTTTTTTAAATATGAGCTGTAAATTTCTTTTAGATTAAAAAATCAATTACGAATTAGAAGGATTTGCAGATTATAAATCTGCAGATTAGAGGGAGTTGACTGTACTGTATGTGACTATAAGAAAAATAAAGTTTTTGATGACATTTTGTAATACAGTAATCAGTAATTATTGCATACTGGTTCTTTTAATTAACTGGATTATATTAAGAGCTGTTTTATCAGAAAGTATAAGCAATCGATCCAAATTATTATTTATTACCAGTTAAAGAAATAAAATTATCTAAATTATAAAACTTTATACTGTTTAAATTGAAATTGATTTTTTTACTGGATTTTGAGTATTTTGGAACGTGATCATCAGATACCGAGGCTCATTAGCTCATTTTGATTAAAAAAAAAAAAAAAAAAAAAAAAAAAAAAAAACTCATAATTATTAACTAAATATGTTATTAAATTTGTATAGGTATATTTAAAGTTACTTAAAGATGCTTATAAGATCAATGCATCCATTGTATCTTACAAATCTGCAATTTATAGGATAAATTTTTAAGTAAAACAGTTCTTCCATTTCTTCCACTTGGAAGAAACCTATTTCTTCCGGCCAGTTTTTTCCATGGTTTTTTCCGCCTTGGAAGAAACTTGCCAACCCTGGTGCATATATGTTTATCACTGTATGAATCATGTTTGTATAACTTTTTTCAGGGAAGGGTAGGGTAAAAATTCGGAGCAGAGCACATTAAATTACATTATTTTCATTCATAAATTAACAATAAAATCGTGAAAAATTAATAATTATACGTTAAAAACTATAATAAAAAGAATGAATAATGGATCTAATAATATTTCATTACAACAGTGCTTTAGCTACCATAATCGTTGAAAGGTATTTTCACTTCGAAAACTCAGAATGTATTTAATACTTTAAATATCGTTAGTCTCCTCGCGGGCCGCAAGAAACTACGCAGTGGGCAAATTATAATAAAACATAAGACATATTGTCAATATATCATTTTCTCACATTTTATATTTAAAGGAACTAAAGATTAGATCAAAATTTTAGATTATTATATATAATGAAAAGTACTTCTTCAGTTTTCCGTATTCCTTTCATGGTATCTTCCCACGCCTTTTCATTCTTAAGTCAATCACTGACCAAATTCTTTAAAAACAAATCAATTTTCCGCTGTAACTTTTAGAGAATTGAAAGGCCAGTAGTCATAAAAAGTGAAAATGCACGTGCTCAAAATGACAATTAACGCAATCCGATGTAGAAATTATTTTTACCGGATTACATATAACTGCTCTATTTTACAGAAAAATTATACCCCCCCCCTTCCAAAAAAAAAAAAAAAAAAAATCCGTGATATGAATCTGCGTCTAAAAACATATTCGTGGAAGACCCTTTTGAATCCTTTTTTAAGATTAGTAAAGGTTATATCAGTAAATTATTTAATTAATGAGTCAGATTATGAATAAATCATTTTTTTCTATACTCTACATTTAACAAAAATGAAGTAAATTTTAGATTCTTAGAAATAATGTAAAGAAAACTTTTTCGCATTCCTTTCATACTATTTTTCCTACAATTCTCCACTCTTCAAGTCGATGATTGATCAAAATACTTTAAAACAAATAAATTTCCTTCTTTAACTTTTTAAGTGTTGAAATGGCGGTAGCAATAAAAAGTGAAACAAAACACGTGGCCAAACACACCAATTAATGGAATCAGATTTTGAAAAGTATATTGAGTAGATTGCTTATAGCTGCAGAAAAATTATGAAGATTCCCCCCCCCCCCCATAAAATAAAATAAAAAACAAAACAAAACAAAAACCCCCGAGACGATATGGCGTCTAAGCATATATTCCTGGAAGCACTCTTCTTCATCCTTTTTCAGATTGGAAGACAAACGATGTGGTTAGGAGGTTCTGCAGACCAACGATCCAATAAAATATGATTGAAGGGCATTTCTCTTTGCCCAGAAAAGCAAGGAGGAAATTTTATGGGAGATGGGTTGAAAGAAATAAAGAAAAGCAATACATATATAAACAAAACCGTCTTGATAGCCAAGAAAGAAGAACATCCTTAAAACGTTCTTGATAAAACTTCTCTTTAAAAAGTTGATTTAAGTGATTTCCAGATTTATTAGAACTAAAGGAAAGGAAAACGGCCATAAATTTGATTTAATTCAAATAATTTTACAAAAAAAACGGTCTACTAAAATTCTGTTCGCTAATTAAAATAATTAATTCTTCTCTTGAAACTTGAAAGAGGCAAAAATTAACCTTTTTTTTATTTATTTATTTTTAAGTTTGAATTTATTATGCAGCAAAAATGCTTGTAATTTTTTTTTTCGCTCAAAACTTTAGATTACATGAGATAAAGAGATTTTTAAGCTTTGTAAATTAGAATTAAAGTCAATTTTGCACAACTAACCGCAAGCTTTTTAACTTTTAATCCAAAATGATAAAAAAAAAAAAAAAAAAAAAAAAAGAAGAAGAAGAAGGACCTTATTATTATTATTATTTTTAAATATGAAATTAATTTTAATTTCATTTAAAAGTTTACTTTTCATTTCATTATACGAGATGGTACAAACGTATACTAAAACCTGCTAATGCAAAAAGTTTATATAATGAAATCATACTTTAACAGTAAAAAGCTTTGTGGTTGTCAAGGTCAGTCATGGCAAACCTACGACACGTAGGTCAGATACTGACCTACAAATACTTTTTATATGACCCACACATTGATTTTTATAAACTTTTTATTTATTAAGATATTATTTATTTATTAAGATATTATTTATTTATTAAGATATCTTTTTATTTATTAATTATTTAAAGAAGAACACACTCAATCAAAGATGTTTTAAAAATTTGAAGAAAAAATATCTATCGTAAAACTTATGAAATATAAATTCAAAGTAAGTCTCTGATGTCAGCTATATACTGGTGTTTAGTAGAACGAAGAGCACGTTTATTTATTTATTTTAAATCATTTAGCCACTTATACTGTAGCTCGCAATTTAATTGGCTGTTTGACTTAACGCCAGCAAAACTTTATATACACTTCTGGGTAAGACGACATTCCACTACTGATATAAAATTTTTGGCATCGGTTTTTATTTTTTGTTCTTCACTCGCAAAAGAAAAAAGTTATAAAATAAAAAGGGAATAAAACTTTTCAGAGAAATTTGAAAGTGAGAATTAAAAATAAGATCGTTTATCTGTTAGTACATTTTTCGGTACTTCTAAGTTATTAAATACTCTTTTTATCTTCCCCCACTCCTTTTTTTTTTTTTTTTTTTTTTTTTGTGAGTCATTAACAACTTAGTGAAATATAGCCTGATTCTAAAGATAAAAATGGTTAAAATTTGACCCACTTCTGAAAAAAGTTCGCCATCACTGGTTTCTTGTCACTATAGAAAAAAAAAAAAAAAAAAAAAAAAAAAAAAGAGAATACGACTAATTATAATTATAAATGCATTTAAAACGGAACCTGTTTAATGAATAAAAGGATTTCAAATCAAAAACACATTTATTTTATTAATCATTTTAAAACCGGGGCAACAAACAAATCATCATGCGTTGAGATGAAATCAACTAAATTTCTATCGAAGAAATAACTACAACAAATTTGAAATTAATTAGATAATGTTCTGATATAAGTAAAATAACCAACTTTTATCTTCCTTTGTAATTAAAAAAAAAAAAAAAAAAAAAAAAAAAAGGTTAAATTCAATACTTTTTTAATTAAATTTTATCCTTTCAAAAATTGTCAGCAATACAATGAATAAAACAAGTTACATCTTAATCAAAGTAAGATGAAACCATTCTATTCTATGATAAATCTTCCTTTAATCCCAGTATCACTTTTACATTTGCCAGTAACGATCTATTTGCTTTCCACAGCTTCTATTTCAATCAATTCCCACGAAAAAATAAGCATCATTATACTTCATTCAGTTCCGAATTTTACTACAGAAAAGCATAAAAAAAAAAAAAAAAATTCCTAAGTCGGTTTATCATCAAAACTGAAGATACCTAGAGGCGTTCATTAAATAGTAATGTTTTCCTTGTTTTCTCCTTTTGCAAGGATTGTTTCGATTGCCCCGTCTTTTGTTTTTTCTTGTTTACTTAATCTGTTCCGCTGGAGGATACACACTATATAATCTTAAGAAGTGCCGGATAAATAATGGCAAATGATAAAATGTCTTTAGAAAGAATGAACGAAAGACAGTTCTTTGTATGACTTTTCATTATGCGGGATATATCAGGGAAAGCCTTATTCATACAGGATAAAAATTATTTATTTTAAAAGTTTTTTTCGTTACAAATTTTATTATTCTGGGAACTTAAGCGCAAAAATCTATTAAAATTCACATTGCATTTCTTAAAACAAAACTATTGATGATTATATAGTACTTCTTCAATAGAATATGCACTTATTTTTCAACAGAATTTTTATAAATAATAAAAGAGTTTATGTTACGGAATTCAAATTCTTAACAATGAGTATAATTATAAATGTTTCTTAAACTCTAAGATTAATTAATAATTAAGTAAAAAATTTGCACTTTTTCTCTTTCTCTTTTTTTTTTTTTTTTTTTTTTTTTAATTACGAATACTTTTGAAAAGGAGAATTTTCTATTTTCTTATTCTTTTACTATTTAAATTACCATTTATTACTATTTACAATAATTGTTTGAAATGTAAAACAAATATCACTTCTATATAAACGTTAAAAAACATTTTAAAATTCCAATAAATTATAGAATAGCACTAGAAGCTAGCAAAGATTACTACAACTATGATGATAAAAATATTAATAATTATTTATTTAAATTTTTAAATAGACGATAAATTATATTTTTCTTTATTTGTTTATTTTAAAATTTACTAAGTATTTTCATTGCATTATGATATAAGCTACAACATGAGTTTTGATATGAGTAATTTAAACAATTCAAAAAATTTTTTTTATTAAAGATATTAAAAAGAATCTAAACAAGCACATAATAAATAAAAAGATCTCAATTAAAGAAAGATGAAACAACTCTATTCTAAGATAAATCTTCTTTTAATCCTAGTATTTATTTTACATCTCGTAGGAACGATCAACTTACTTCTGCAAGTCGATCCTAATAATTGCCCACAGAAAAATAAGTATCATTACACTTCATTCAGTTTCGAATTTTACTACAGAAGACAAAAAAAAAAAAAAGAAAGAAAGAAAGAAAGAAAGAAAAAGAAAAAGAACAAAAAAAAAAAAAAAAGAAATGCCTAAGTCGGTTTATCATCACAACTGAAGATAGCTAGAGGCGTTCATTAACTAGTAATGTTTCCCTTGTTTTCTCCTTTCGCAAGGATTGTTTCGATTGCCTTGTATTTTGTTTTTTCTCGTTTACTTAATCCATTCCGCCGGAGGATACACTACAATCTTAAGAAGTGCTGGGAAAGTAATGGCAAATGATAAAATGTCTTTCAGAAGAGTGAAAGGAAATTTGATTTATTTTTGGAGGACTTTTCATTATACAGCACACATTATGGAAAGACTTATTCTTAAAATATAAAATGAATACATTTAAACAGTTTCTTCTTAATTAAGCTTTGTCATCTAGGAGATGTTAATGAAAAAAATCTATTAAACTTTTTATTTTATACTCTAAAACTATAGATGATAAATCTACTGTTTTTCATCACAATATTTATCAATATTTACACACACACACACACACAAATTTTTTTTTTAAGAGGGGGGGGGTCTAAATTCTTATTATTTTACCATATTTACACTTACAAGAAATCTTTGTAACTAAAAACAATTATAACTTATATATATATATATATATATATAGTCGAACCTCGTTAACGTGAATTACTTTTAACATGAACTGTTTCCACATTCTCCGTCAAAACGAAAATTAGTTTCTGAGTTACTGATAGCATGAACTACTGATAACATGAACAAATATTTTATTCCCCTTGACGTTCACGTTAACGAGGTTCCAGTGTATTAAGGAAGAATAATACAAACTAGAAGAACTAGCACAGAAATTGTCATGGCGATGAATGTGTGAATAATTATAATTATTGGATTACATTTTAAACAAGAGGATAAATGATATTATTCTATATTTACTTATTCTGAAAATTACCATATATTTCCTTTTAATTATTCTATAAATTATAAAATAAAAGTATTAAAAAAAAAAGTGATGAAAAAGGGCTTATACATTGTTAAAGTTATTTCTTTCTCTAAAAATTGTCAATAACGGCATAATGAACAAAAGAAAGTTACATCTGTATTACAGTAAGATGTGATAAATATTTTAATCCTAGTATTTCTTTTACGTCTCCTAATAACGATCTATTTACTTTCTACAAGTCTATTCCAATCATTTCTCGCAGAAAATTAAGCATCATTACACTTTATTCAGTTTCGAATTTTACTATAGAAAAGCATAAGAAGAACATACATACATGCACACAAAATAAATAAATAAATAAAAACCTCTTAAGTCGGTTTATTATTACAACTGAAGATATATAGAGCCGTTAATTAAATAGTAATGTTTTCCTTGTTTTCTCCTTTTGCAAGGATTGTTTCGATTGCCCTGTTTTTTTTTTTTTTTTTTCTTCCCCTCGATTACTTAATCCATTCCGCTGGAGGATACACACTACAACAATCTTAAGATGTGCCAGGTAAATAATGGCAAATGATAAAATGTCTTTCGGAAGAGTGAAAGTAAGTTTATTTATACTTTTGGAGGACTTGTCATCATACAGGAAATATTACGGAAATACTTGTTCCTGAAAGATAAAACGAATATATTTGAAAAGTTTCATCATTTTAAATCTGGTTACCTACGGGGACATGAGTGGAAAAATTTTATTATACTCGTCAGTACTGCATTTGATATCATAAAATTATTTATGAATAATCTTTTTTTTTTTTTTTTCTTGCGAAGTATTGCTTTTATCAGTAAAACAAGATTAAGAGATTTTAGTTTGAAAAAAAAAAAAAAAAAAAAAAAAAAAATATATATATATATATATATATATATTAATTGCTCAATTGCTCATTTTAAGGAACCTACGAAAACAAGATATAAATATTCATGTATATATAAGCCGTGGTGGCCTCTGCTCCTTCTTATTGTTATTTCAGTTTTATTTGTTTGGATATTGCCCTTGTTTCACCTGTTCTCGAACCTATCCCTAAATGTAAATGTTGAGTTTTATTGATACTTTGTCTATTCGAAATTTATTGCTGTTGGTTGCTCTCGACCGCTGGAGCTGCTATAGATGTAGGTGATTTTTTTTTTTTTTTTTTTTTTTTTCATTGATTAAGTCGGGCCGCTTCGTGACGTATAACTATCGCTTAGTTAAGGGATCTGCAAATTATGTTATGCAGTCCTCAGTTGAGAGCACAACATGGTATTCCCAAGAAATTGTTCAGAAAAAGTATCGAAAAACTGGCATTAAATTGTGAAACATAAAAATTTCCTAAGCAAATATCAGAAATCTCAAAATTATGTACTAATTGATTTAGGTCAAATAATAGTTAAGCACAACCCTTCACCAAGGTAATATATAAGGAAGCTCGAATGATTGTATCCTAATAAATACACAGTTCATTCCACTTATGGTTCCCAATTATATTCATGCCCAACTTCAAGCGGTAATATTATTGTTGAAAAAAAATAATCATTGTTAAATAAAAATAATCAATTAAATTTTTGAAATTTAATTTTAGAATATAATCTAGTAGAATCGCATTGGTTTAGAATATAACACATGAAGCTAAGGATTTAGACTAAAGCAGTAGTTCCGAAACATTTTGAAAACGAGGCACATTTAAAAATCAACATATAAGTATAGGAGCCCTATATACAAATTCCTGATAAATGTTATAAGAATTAATTTGAAAGATACATTAGCTTTTCATTGTTAATATGTCAACATATGAGAAAATTCTTCTCTATACTCATTTAATTATAGTGATGGTAGAATGTCCTGATTCGCAGAAACATGACGTTAAAAATAATGTTCATTATAGTTCCGAGTAAGTGGTAATTTTGCTTTCCTACTTGTACATAACTTTTCCTCCCTTCCAGAATAGAATTGTTCAATATACTGTTTTATTTGAGAAATCTATGTTTCTTCGATGCATTTATTCGAAAATATATAATATGCGCATAATAACCACTTATGAAACTTTCAAAATAAGTTATATACACAAACAAGGACGCAGCCAAAATTTTGCAAATTTGTTCAGGCTAATTTTTAAAAAATGCAGATATTCTAAAGGTATTTGGAACACAAGAATCTGCAGAAAAACTAAAGTTTAGAATACGAAGTTTTTTTTTTTTTTTAACTGCAGATTTTATTGCCCGAAATTTTTCTTTGTTCCAAATACCCTTCGAATTATTTACAGTTATTTGCAGTTTTCTTTTCTTTTCTTTTTTTTAGGCGAGTGTGGAAAATTTTACAGATATACATCACTTTTAACACTTAACATTATGTATTAAAGCTTGAACCGCAATTTTTTTCCTGGCTACGGCCTTGCACTCAAGCAGTGTTGCCAGATGGTCGCCAGCCGATTTCCCCAAGCAGGCTTTCAAATTTCCCCAAATCAGGGATTCTTTCCAAAAAAAAAAAAAAAAAAAAAGAAAAGAAAAGAAAAGAAAAGAAATCCCCAACTCAATTTTTGTTGAAAAAGTAAGTTAAAAAAAAATTATAATAATAATAAATGATTTAAGCCCAAATTTTTCCCCAAATGACTCTCATTTTTAAAAAAAATCCCCATATACAAAAGTAACCTTTAAATTTTTCCGATAATTAGTGTGTATATAAATCTGTGCAAAGTACTTTAGTGCTGAAGATGTACGCAAGATGTACTTTCATCCTCAGGATATCCTGAGAAAGTCCTGTCAATAAAGGGTGTCATCAAAAGCCCCTACATACTGTCAAAAATCCCTACAAGTAGGGACAAATTCCTACAGTTGGCAATACTATAAACTTAAAAGGAAGACTAAAATAAGTTAAGAAAAAAAAATTAAAAAATTCCCCAGATTTCTTCCCAAAAATTTCAAAAATGCCGTCGAAATTCCCCACAAACATTCTTTCTCCAAAATTGTCCCCAGAAGCCTAAAAAATCCACAATTTGGCAACATTGCACTAAAGCAAGCTGCTTTTTCAAAGAAAATTCACTGACTATGACATATTATATAATGACGTGTTAACAAAAAGATCGAAATATCCACAATGAAGCAGAATAGAGTGACTATATTTATAAATATATGTGGACACATACTTCTCTGGAATACTGCAGCGCGACAGCACATCCGGCTGTATTCTTGGGCACACTTTTTACGAACCATTTTCTAAAGCAATAGCAAAACAATTGAATTTAGTTTTCCAAAATTAATTCTTAAAGTTTTATGCGAGTATTGCATGGAAAGATCCAAGTTGTTTTTACAAAAGAGTAACAGTATGAAATATATTGCAATATATATAAACGGCCGATTGATTAATTAATAAGATACTTGATTGATAAAAGTCATTGTGTGTATGTATGTGGATATTTTGAACTTCCATCTCCTACCAAACAGCACAACTAATTTCGACCAAACTTGAAATACATACTGCTTATTACCAGGTTTGAAGTACTGTGGGAATTTGACATGGCTAGGGCATGCACAGTGGGAAAGAGGAGAAATCCTTTTCAAAAACGCATTTTTAGTAGTGAAAAATAGTAATTTTAAATCAAAATTATAACATATCAGAAGGCTTTTACATGTTACAGATAAATATTTTATTCTTCTGCATAGCGAAAATAAACCCTTTTCTCAGAAAAAAACAATATTTCTTTTTTAAGCGTATTGGCATTCTAGGGTTATGCTTTACAAATGAATTATTAAAAAAAATAATAATAATTCATTTGTAGCGAACGACTACTGTTCATATATCCAAGGTTTATTGATAAATATGGGAATTAAATAGAAATTATTATAAAAATGAATAAAATATTGTGACTAGCGAAGCTGGCAAAGCCAGGTAGTATTGAATAAATATAGAATGTATCACATATATTGACTAATTATATAAAAAAAGATGGACTAGTTTTTACCCCCCCCCCCCCCATCCTAACGAAAATTATTAACAATTTAAAATTTATTACGTGTGGCTATTGCAGTCTCACGAAAATGTTAAATGAGTAAAACTTAGTTTATTACTGTTATTTAAAACATTTCCATTTCATAATCGAAACTTATACAGGATATGATAAAAAAAAATAACGATAATAAAAATAAAATAAAGATAATTGAAAATAAATGCATTTCACTGTTTCAGATTAATTTCAATCGATATATATAGTTCATTTTGATAAACCTAACACTATTTTTTAAGTTATTACCACGAAGATTACAATTATAAGAGGAAGAAAAAAGTCCTCTCTGGAAATTTAATATGCATCATACAAAATGAAGTCTTTTATTTAAGGCTAAAATTCCTTTCGTTAATTAATATCCCATCATTTTGTTCCTGTAGCGCAAATAATGCGTAGAACAGGAAAAAAGGAAAATATCTTTTACATATTTTTAAAAGATAATAATTCTTTAAAAAAAAAAAAAGAGCAAAGAAATATGATCTAGTAAAATTTTAGAAGATAAAAGATAATCAATACATATGATGTTCAAGAATGTTTTTAATGAAAACTCAAAATGAATTTTATAAAAAGGCAAGAATTTACAAAGAATTTTTGATGTAAAATGAAAGATTTCATTACGTTCTGACAACAGATACATATGTAGAGGAAAAATGATATAGATTATAAATAAATTATACTCTATTTTTCGTTCTATAAAACAAAATAAAAAATTTTCAGGGTTCGTAAAAGATACAATTAGAAAAACAAGAAAAACAAGGAAAAAAAAAAAAAAAAAACGTTCATTATTCAGAAAAGAAGAAAACTTTCTATTTTTAATTTGTCATTTGATCAGCAACTCTATAAAAGTATAAACTGGATTTTTAAACCAATAAAATTTTTTATCATAAATTTATGTAATCATATTCGAAAAGATAGGAAATTAAGCTTTTTTGAAATTAGATAGCATTTAAATTACAACGTTGGAAAAGCTAAAACATTAATAATACTGCCGTAATAGTTGTATTAAAAAAATACTCAAAAATCGAAAGTAAATTATCGTCTTAAGAAATATGCTATCATTTTTTTTATTTTCATTTATTTATTTATACATATTTTTATTTTTTATTTTTTTAAATTATCACAAAAGGGAAAAATAAATTTACACGAATGAAATATATAAATATATATATTTTTATATAAAACTTCATATTGAAGTAACATAAATAGCATTATATATATATATATATTTCTTTTTTCAACATTTTATGAGTTCAGAATAACACAATATTATCCAACAATAAATTTTATTTCTTATAAAAGATAATGAATGGAAATTTTCCTGTAAGTGTAAGCCGGAGAGATATATTTTCGAAAGGTTTAAACGTTATATATGGAGATTACATTTTTCTTTCATATTTTTAATGCGTAAATTAATGACCAACATTAGTTTTGTAAAATTTTGTTTCAAAACATAAATTTTAAAGCTTATATAAAGTACACTGGGGAATTACTTCGAGTAAATTTCTTAAAGTAGTAATCATAGGTTTATCAAGCGAGATAGTTTATGCTAATATTCTCAGAAAAATTTTATCTAACATCTCTGGACCAAAACATTTATAAACTTTCATATCAGAAAAATTAAATTAATTTCGAAAAATGTATACCGTTGTTAAGTGTAAAATACAAGCGTATTTTTTAGAAACATAGTTTTAAGCTTTTAAAATAAATGCAAAGCAAGATAAAAGAAAAATTTACTTTACTACATTTCACTAAATTAACAGGTATTTACAGGTAATTTTTTTCTTCTTCTCCTACGTCTTCTAATTTGGAGATTAAGTCGAAATAAAGTATATTTTGTGTCAACATCTGTTTTTTTTTTTTTTTTTTTTTTTTTTTTTAAAGAAAAGAAAACTGGTAAATGTGTTTTAAATTATCGCAGATCTATGCTTCAACCATTCATTTTAAAGGTATTGACGAGTTCTTTCAAAAGATACGCAGATCGAAAATTTACTTTCTCCACCAGGGGTGGGGGGATGCTTCCCCCGAAGGAGGAAAACTATGCATTCTATATATGCAAAAGTTTTCTATTGACTGACTATAGCTATTACACTTTCTTGTCTTTTTTTTTTATTTTTTTATTTCACACTGAAAAGTTAAAAATAATTCTTATTAGGTACATATATATGACATTTTGAACTATACTGCCATATTAAAAAATAGGGGAGGGGGGGATTAGGATGACAGCGTCACCTGCTGAGTGGTTGATCCCCAAATGTAATCAGCACTAAAATAAATGAAGGCCACACTAAATATCAAGTTTGGTTAAATTTCGTTCATTGATTCGAGAGATAGAAGGTCCACAAAATGCATAATACAGATAGACAGAGAGAGAGACAGACATTTTCTAAAAATGGTCCAATCGCGTTCAGGACATCTCAATACGAGTAAATCCGTCGAAAACCAGAGGTCGAAATATATCACGAACCCCATACTTTCTGCTTATATATATACATATACATAAAGAGAGAGAGAATAAGGTAATAAATAACCCTTTGTCACAAGAGCTACTTTCTCTTAGCCAATATTCCAATATTATTATAGACTTTTTACTCTAATGTAAGGTACGATGTACCGTATTTAAACAATTTTAGTAGAATTTACAAGTCGTGCAAGATTTTAGAAACATTTTATTACGTATACATTAGAGTGTGAGGATGAACCCCTTTTTAGTATTGTAGCAACATTCATAAGATACTAGTTAACGTTCTTATTGTATTTAAAAATTTATCTCGAATTATTCCGAGAATTGCAGCTCAAGGTCCATCAAGTGCCGTTTTTGTAGTAGACGTACCTATGTACAATTAAACAATTTGTTTACAGATAAATGCAACAGAGGCTTGGTTATAGAAAACACAAATAATTTTTGGGGTCATTTCCTCTTGTGGGCATCAGTTGATGTGTCCCCAATAACAGACCAACAATATTCATCTAATATATTTCCCTTTCATCGTCCACTGAAACGCTTTTCAAACACAGATGTCCTGGTGAAACATTTCCCCATGTTCATCACTAATTGCGAGGAATCACAGCAATTAATTATAATTATTAATTATAAAAATTACAATTATTAATTAATATTAACAATAATTATTCAAAATGTGAATTTTTGGGAAAATGGTACACGGCAGACAAAAAATAATTACAGATTCGTTATTTTCAGCCAAAAATATATAAGAAACGCATTTTTATCTAAAAGACATTTTTGCATGTTATAAAGAAGTGTTCTTGCTGCCTTTTTGCTATTTTGTGCATGGTTGCTTTATGCTGCAATCGTATCCTATTTTTTCGAAGGACCCTCCTTTATTATTTTGACAAGAAACAACTGTTGAAAATAATTTATAAATTTTATGGTGCTTGTTTATAAAGTTGTTCTTCTTTTTTCAATTACTCGATAGTTTACTATTCATTTTAAAAATAAAAATCTCGATTGAGGAACTTATCCTACATCTTACATATGTTCAATACCAACAAATGAATTGAAGTACTATATCTGAACTAGTATTTGCTAAATGTAGTAGCAAACAATTATTTCAAATTCTGAATTGATTAAACATTTTGTGTCTCATAAGATTGTATCATATAAATTATACTGAAACAGCAATTAAACTTACTGCTTGCTTAAAGCAAAAGTATAAAATTAAATTACTAAACTATAGGATAATCGGGGGGGGGGGGGGGGGGGAGAAAGAAAGAAAGAAAGAATCATAGATCATGGAGAAATATCGAAATAGAAATAGTAATAAATAACGACAACTACAATAATAATAATAAAAGGTAGATTCTACTTATTAAATATTATAAGTTAATTAACTTATGTAGAACTGTTTTCTTATTTATTCGAACTATGAAGACGATAAATTAATACAGAATTTTAAAAAATGAGAGAGCGAGAGTAACAGAAATATTATTGCAAAGGTTGATAGAAAAGTCAGGAAAATATCTTATCAAAGCTAAGCATTTGAGTTAAGCCTTAAACACATCTTAGAAAAATTGTATACTTATTTATTAATTTTCAATAATAATAATAATAATAATGAATAAATAAAATAATAATCTATTAAACATGTACTAATTAAACAACAAGCTAATTTTGCTGAAATTTTTGCTAATATATATTTTTAAACGCATTTATACTAATATATATATATATATATATACATATATATGTACATACGCTTACACATACACATATACAAATCATATGAAAGATATGCATATACACGAGTGATTATGCAAGTATCGCCAAAGGGAAATTCAACTAAAAATACAAAGAAAGTTTTGATACATCAAAATGCTTAATGCTATTTATAGGTTTCCTGTAATAGATTCTATCCAAACCTTGCATATTAAATATACATAGAAATATTAGCAACCAGGCTGGAATGATTCAATTCGCCTAGAGAATATCAGAACTGCAATCGAATGAAAACCTGTAACTTAGTTAAGAACGATATTTACAAAATACCTCGCCCATTGATTTCATCATAAGTTAGAGTGGCAGCACTGATTACCAGAGATTGGTTGCTGCAAAATTTGCACTTTGATGTGCCAAAGGCTACGGCTCCATGCTTTGTCAATCGCATTTAGCATCAACTGTTGCTCTCTTAGTAGCTGAGAGCAGGTCTTATTATGCGAATATTACAATTTTGAAAGTTTTGCTTCGTTAGTTTCAATAAGTAACAGTTTGTCTCGAAGTTACAGTTTTCTCTGACGTTGTATAAAATAATTATAGTCCAAAATGAAAAATACAAGTTCATACAATGCAATATCGATGCTACTTTTTCGATTAATAAAAGGAATTCAACTTATCAGTATTTTTCTAAATTGCATACAGTTAAAAATAAATTAAAATATATTCTCTTTAACCCGTTAGTAGTCGCTGTAGACAGCGCCACCTATTACAGATTGCGCACTTTTTATTTAACTCTCATCAATAATTTTAAGAAATGATGTGATCGACGTTCCATCGATTTTATTCGCTTTTTATGTATATCAAATGCTACTTCTAAAAATTTTTGGTGGCTATTGATTAAAAAAATCTGGCAACACTGAAGTATGGGCGGCAAATCTACCAACTAGCGACTACTAACGGGTTAAATAGTAAGGTATCACAATTACATAAATTTTATACAGTATAAAGATAATAATAAATACAGTAAAATAGATTTTCTTTGCTTGAAATTGGTACGAGATGAACGAAAAACGTTCATTGGCTTATGATAAACCAAAAGTCAAATGCGGAATGTCTTAAAAAGGGGAATGATGTCCCGCGAGGAAGATTTATTAAGTATTAAAATGTTATCACGATTACATAAGGAATTTCTTGAAAGATTTTCTTGACATGTAAAATAAAAGAATGCCTTTAGCGAAGGACTTCTACGAGGAAGGGGAGGAGGGGATTTCGATTATACTGCTAAAGTATAAAACGTATAACATGTAAAATACATATTAAAATTAACATTTATTATACTTACATAAACTAGATGTAAGTGAAGATAAAACTAAAGGATTGTTTGGTATGTAAAGAAGGAAGCATTTCATGATGAATATTGGGTCAGTGATTCTGCTTACAAATTCCTTTACCTTATCGTGTTTCTACAGATTTAAAATAATAAATTTGTTTTGTTTGTATTTGCAATCATTTTATTTTTTTGCTTCGATTTTTAAACGAATAGTTTAACCCTTTGTATCCCACCGGGACTTACAAGTCCCATCAAAAACATTCCTCAGCATAGCCTAAATTTACTACAGGATTTCGTTGGAACTTCAAAGTCCATATAGTTTAAGCTTTCCCTATAGTTAAGCTATAGTTTAAGCTAAATTTAATATGAGATGTTTCTCATGTAGCAAAGAAATATAATAAAAAAGTTTCAAACTATTTTTCCCAAATTAAGGTAATTTGGGACATAAAGGATATATAAATAAAGGATGTATAAATTAACGGTTTGAAATATTTTTTTATTTTATCTTTTAGTGTTTATAATTTGTATTTTAATTAATTACAATATGTACTTCTTCCAAAATTTTGATATCTTTATTGAAAAGTTATGATTTTTAATGGCATCAGTGGTTATATTAAACATAAATAAACGCCTCTCAGTTGCTTTGTTAGCTATAATAATTCGTACTCCGCTATTACTCCTATTTTTTAAAAAAATATTTATATATAGTACCTTTTGAAATAAATTTATGACTAAATATACGATTTGTTGTTTTATGGAGGGAAAAAATTGGGAATGAAAGGGTTGATGCGTGTTGCAATGCAACAATTGATCCATGCTTTAATTTCATTTAACAATATGACAACAGCAGCATAATTTGCTACCATTTACGAAATTTATCAGTTTTAACATTCAGATTTACGTTGCTCAATTTATTTCTCAAAACTGATTATACGGTTTTCAAAATCTGAATAACACTGATACTGACTAAAAATAAAAACTTTTCAAGCATTACACAGAGGACGCAAAATCTATAAACACGTCATTCTGAAAATGTACATTCTGCACATTGATGCATTATGCGTAATACTAACAATGATCAACAATCCAATCATTCAAAATAAAATAAGTCATTCTCAAAATTATTTACTATTAAATAGAATCCACAAAACACCATAAACATTTACAATGTATCCAATACACAAACCAAGCAACTTTAATTACATTACATTATTCAAAAGTTACAGCCACAAAATATCTAATCGATATCCCAACCAAACAACCTCGTATAGTTAGGAAATAATATATTCATACAGAAAATCAATGCATTTTATGAGATATGGGAAATATTTCCAATAAAACGAAAATTCTAATAAATTTGGCGAATTTCTCTTAAGAAAAACATGCCGAGAGAAAAGAATCTTTGTTACAGGAAGCTTCATGAAGATTATTGATTCTCATAAGTTTGTAAGGGCAAAAGTTGATAGCTATTGACTCCGTTGCACTTGCGTTTTCACTTACAGCTGCCAGGGCTAGGGTGTCGATTATCTTTTGTTTCAGCCGCTTCTTAGTATTTATCACAAAGAACATCGAAATATGTAGCAAGTGTCCCCACTTTTATCGCACTTTAACATGCAGCAATATTATTATGAATAAAGTTAATTCGTTGATGAAAATAGTAGAAGCAATAAATAGCAGCTTTCGTGTTATAATGAAAGATTTGATAGAAATTGATGAATTTCTTGTAAAATTGAGAATGTTTTAATTTAATTAAAAAAAAATTAAATAGAATAATGAGAATTAAAAATACAGCTAATGCATGGATACCATTTTACCATTTACATTTTAATTTGAGGGGAAAAGGACTAATAAAAATTGCTTCATAAAAGCTGAATTTCCTGAGAATAATAATTTAATATAATTAATAATAATCAATATCTTTAACATTAGTTTGTAAATTTTAATGCACTTTATGTTTACCATAGTTAAATGTTTTAACTTTTCGGCAGTTTGATATATTACCAACATTCGTATCAATAATTCCAATTACTTTTAAACGCCAGCTCTAGTAGTGCTTTCTTATAACATTCGTATAAATTTAAGACATTTTTCACAAAATTGCTTTATAAAAGAATATTACTTAACGAAATGCTATTATAAATATTATTTAACTATATACCATATATATATATATATATATATATATATACTATTTAACCTGCCAATATTTTTCAAGCCAAACTGAAGGAAGCAAAGCTATATTTCAGTGAAAAATGGAACTCTGTAATGAAGTCATTTTCAAGATTAACCCCAGTTATTGATTCTCGTAAGTTTAGAGGGGGACAATGTTGATTACTGTCGACTTTATAACGCTACATGTTTCCTTATTCGGTTCTGCCAGAGGCACCTGCGCTGTTGCTTTGTTGATAATCTAGTGTTCCAGATGCTTTTAAGTAGTTTTGAGCTGGTCTCCTAATGCCAAACATCGAGAGACTTTATTACTAAGCATGTCGCAATGTTGTTCGGGAGAAAGTTATAAGTTTGAAAAGTTTAAATCTCAGGAATATATGGTTTCTGTGTCCGAGAAATTGAGCAATTAAGGTTGGTATATAGGTGATATTGGAAGTTTTGATAAGTTGAGCTGATAAATTAGTTTTCTATAGTATTAAGAGATCGAATGGGATAAGAAGTTTTCTTTAATGCAAATACAGTGAGTTAGAACAAAAGGATTTAGTTTTAATTTTATACATACTGATTTTAATTCGAAGATGCCTGAAAGAGTGACAGAAGAGAAAGTAATTTTACGTGAAAGTTAGTGGTAATGTTAGATAATATAGAGAGGGTTCTTTAAATATTAGATTAATAGAGAGAACGATAAGATTTTAATGGGTTTATAAGTTCTTTATGAAAGGTGGGCTAATAGCTATTTAAAAAAAGTAATAAAAACCTAAGAAATGATATTGACTAAAATTTATATAAAATTTCGTTTTTACTAAAATAATTTGATTACACAACTTAATTATTATTATCGTTATTTTTGTTTTACAAAATAAGTAGATACAAATACAAATTGATAAAAAAATTATGTTACATTAATTACGTTATTTATGTTTATGTTATTTTTATATTCAGTGAACTTTATAGCACAAATCATCTAACATTTGCAATAATCATATTACATTAAAATTATTAATTCATAAAGTAAAAAAATATTAATAGTAAGATGCTTAAAATAAAATTGAATTGTTCAGATTTCAGGATTTGTGCAATTTCAAAAATCAGTTAAAAACATCCCTCAGAATATTATATTATTTATCTCATGAAAATTTGAAAAGAGTAAAAATTTAGAAGAAAGAGTAGCTAGTAAACATTTGTTATATATACAAATCTCAAAATAGTACAACAGAAAATACAGGAATACATATTTTAAAACAAATCCTAAAATACCTCAGACGGACAGTTCCACGGACACAATGACACATTGGATTTTTAAAATGAACTAGTATGTTACAAGATAATTTAGATGGCATATTCATTATAAAAACTTTATTTTAATTCAATATTGTTTAAATATCGTGAATAATAATTGTAAACTGATATTAAATCAAATTTTCTTTAAAACAACTTTTAAAGAAAAGAAAAATATTTAGAAAACAACATTGAATAATAAATGATTTTAAGGGTGAACTACAGATAGGTAAAAGATGCAAATAGTTTTAAAAATTAATTTGAAACAGTTTTACTTTTACTTTTGCGTTCTTTTTCTTTTCTTTTCTTTCTTTCTTTCTTTCTTTCTTTTTTTAATATTCTTTTACATTTCTTATCACAAGTACTCATCTGCATTAGAGTTTTGAATTTTAAACACATGTTAAAAACTAATAGTAGCAAAAAGACATATGAAAGTTTTAATTAATTAAATATAAGAATTAATAGATGATAATAGCAAACGTTAAATATTATTATTAATTATTATAATTATTATTACTATAAGTTAGAACACTTTTTTTTTTTTTTGTCATTATTGTCATTTTGCTTTGTTTTAGAACAGAAAACAATAAAAATAATCCCCATTGTTTTGTTCTTCAAATTTGAATTAGGAAAGGTTAAAATCTAGAAGTGAAAATTTTTGTTCAATAATTTTACGCACATGATATACCAATAATAATAATAAATAAATGAAATGAAATGAAATGAAATAAATATGAAATAAGCAAAAATGAAATTAAAAAAAAGATAAAAAAAATTGTAAATAAATCAATAAAGGAAATTAAATATAATTTAAACAACAATTCTTATGCATCATTATAGAATTTTCATGACATAATAAAACTGCTATAAACCACATTTTTGCAATTTCACATCAGTCGTTCATATCCTTTAGATGTTTTAAGCGAATAATTCATATAAATGAAATTTTACACACGACAAATAATAGAATATTCATGGAGATTCAAGAAAATAATTCAAAAGAAGAACCAGAGAAAAATAAATTCAAGCAGATATTTTAACCTTTCTTTCAAATCAGTTCAAGCATATGATTACAGAAAGCACCACGTCAGTGCATCATAGAAAAAAAAAATCGCTTTGATGCCATAGAAGTTTTTGAAATCTTTTGCATAAATAAATAAAGCTTGAAAAATCGGCACATGCTTCAAAGATTTAAAACATTCATCACTTTCGAATTTTTAAATATACGTGAAGATGATGCCACGTGAATATGATGAAATATTCATTATATTAAAGAGAGGACAAGCATTTACACGGATGAAGTTTCAAGTTTATTATCGAACGTTTAGAATTTTAATTTTTAAATATTTTTTTCTTGATAGAATGGAGAGAACGCGATCTAAATAACAAATACACAAAGATATAAGAAAATATATTAATTTTTTCGTAGAAAGTAAAAATATACTGTTATGAAAATCAGACAATAATAGAGAGGAAAAGTTTTTGAAATTAAAAATTTTCCAAAAGATGAGCCGAGAAAATGAAATTACATGTTTAAAGTAAGTATTAAAGTATTTTCCCATTTAAATTTAATATTTTTATATTTCGTTTCAGAGAAGATTATTGCAATAAAGTGTGTGTGATAAGTTCGTATTATACATTCCACGTTATTTAAAAAAAGAACTCTATACAATGAATGAAAAGAAAAATTGAATAATGGATATTTTTATTTTAATTGCGAAAATCACGGATTAAAACAGATCATACTTCTTAAAATAAATGGAATAAAGCAAAAATAAAATAAATTGTGCACTGGTATAACAATAACCCGACCTTTCAATTACGGTGGCGTGCCGATTCCGACGTGCCAATTCCGGACATAGTCAAAGTCTCTCTTTGTAAGGGATTAAAGTGTTGAAGGAGTTTGTCTTAAAAGGATTATTTTATACTTGGCCCACTTCCTAATGTCTATTGACCGGAAATGTAGCCAAAGTGAATTTTAGCGATAAATTTACTCGTTTTATGTAATTTCTTTCTTATCAGGAACAGAAGCAATCAAACCAGGAAAAATGCTTGTCTCCCATAATGTACTTCCATAATCAACATGGATTGTGTAAATTTGCATAAATTGCTTTGGACAAACTTTAAATGTTCCATCAAAAAAGAAAATGCGTTACGTGCGTTTTCAGTTTCATGCACAGCGAGGTAGGAGTGTCCACTGTCCAGTAATGTTTTATTTTATTTTAACATGCGTGGTAGTGATTGCCACGGAACCGAGATACGTGCGTTTTCCGATACATGCACAGCGAGGTAGGGGTACCCAGTGATGTTTTTTCGGTTTTAACATGCGTGGAGTGATTACCGCGGAACCGAGTTACGTGCGTTTTCAGATTCATGCAAAGCGAGGTAGGGGTGTCCAATGATGTTTTTTTTTTTTTTTTTTTTTTTTTTTTTAACATGCGTATTAGTGATTGCTGCGGAACCGAGTTACGAGCATTTTCAGATTCATGCACAACGAGGTAGGGGTGCCCAGTGATGTTTTTTTGGTTTTAACATGTGCGGCAGTGATTGCCGCAGAACCGAGTTACGTGCGTTTTCAGATTCATGCACAGCGCGGTAGAGGTGTCCAGTGATTTTTTTTTTTTTTTTTTCTTACGTGCTTGGTAGTGATTGCTGCGGAACAGAGTTACGTGCGTTCTCAGATTCATGCACAGCGCGTTAGAGGTGTTTAGCGATGTTTTTTTTGGTTTTTACGTGCGTGGTAAGGTTTGCTGCGGAACCGAGTTACGGTCGTTCTCTGATTATCTATCAAGAAGGAAGAAATGACCTGCAATTTGTGGTCGCGCAAGTGGGAATAATTCTTTCCATAGGCTCCATAATATAACGATTAAAACATTCAACATTAATTTTAGGTAATGTTAGAAAGTACGAAAACTTACTTTAGTCACATTGACCATGTGTGAAAAACTAGTAAATTTATCGCCAAAATTTACCTTGGCTATATTTTCTGTCAATAGACTTCAGGGAGTGGGCCGTATAAAATAATCCTTTTAAGACAAATTTCTTCAACACTTTAATCCCTTACAAAGAGGGACTTTGACTATGTCCGAAATTGGCACGTCGGAATCGGTACGTAACCTCAATTACACCCGATCTTTTAAATTTGAAATTTCAACTTCAACATATGAGTTTCGCAAAGTATGAAAGAAAACTTAAGAATATTTAAATAAAGTTATTTAAACATATTATATTACTGTTTCTTGCATAACTTTTCCGTAAACATAAATTATTGATTTTAAACTAATATTTGAACTTTTAAAACAAAACTTTATTATTATTATTAACATTATTATTTAATAAAAATGTAATGTATAAATTGATTATATGCATAATACTTTTATTAATGAACAGCTTCGACTTTAATTTAATGTTTAAAACTTTTTTTTTACATGCACCACATGTTTTGAAAAAACGTACTTTTTCTTCATCAGGGGGCAAAAAACACGTACTACCACATAAAGGCAAAAGCAAGGCTACTCATTATTATTATTATCTTAAATCTTATTTTAAGAATACTCGCATGTCAAATGTAATGAAATAATCACTATATTAAAAGAACAGCAATCATTTACACAGAAGAAATTTCAGTTTATCATCTTAGGAGAGAAATTTACTATCGAACGTTTAGAATATATAAAAATTTATATCTTTGTGTATTTGATGTAACAAATAAATACACAAAGATATAAGGAAATTCTTCATGGTTAATATAAGGTTAATTCTTCATGGAATGTAAAATTAAATTGTAACTAAATTGAGGCAATAGATATTTTACGAATGAAGAAATTTCTTTCACAAGCCGTAGAAAACGATATTACACGCGGTTTAACTCAGTAATTAAATAACATTGCACATTTAAATTTGACATTTTTATATTTCATTTCAGAGTAAATTATTCCAATATAGTGATGATTTTTTCTCCTCCATTCTACGTAATTAAAAAAAAAGAAAAGAAAAAACTCTATACAAGCTGAGAAATGAAAAACTGAATAATGGATATTTTAATTTTAATTGCAAAGGTTAGGGATTAAAATAGATTGTACTGCGTAAAAATAATAAAATAAATGTAAATTAAATTTATGCACTCGTATAAAAAAGGATCTTTGCTTTATCTTGAAATTTCAACATGTGAATTCTACAAATCGTTTTTTTTTTTTTTTTTTTTTTTTTTTTGGAAAAATATTAAATAAGACCTAAGAATGTTTAAGTAACATTATAGAAACATATTATTAAATTTTACCCGACAGTTTAGATAATATAAATAACTGAGTTTAAATTAATATTTGAACTTTTACAACAAAAGTTTTAAGAAATTGTTAAAAAAAAAAAAAAAAAAAAACTATAATGTATAAGTTAATTATATGCATACATTTCCATTAATTAAGAATTTTGACGTTGATTTCAAGTTTAGGAAATATTTTTACATGTACTGCACATTTCGAAACAACGTAGTTTTTCTTCATCAGATGCAAAAAGCATGTGCTACCACCATGGAGGCAGAAGCAAGATTACTTATTTCTTCTTAACTGCTTATAGTATTTTCTTCTATCTACTTGCGTTTGAAATGCTATCGTGTAAAACAGAAGAAACTTTCACTACGGATTACATAGACACGGAATTTTTCTTCATTGACACAGAAGTTTAAAGTTTTGTTTATTAAAAAAATTTAGAATCTTTATTCTTAAACGTTTTTTCTTGATAAAATAGAGAGGAAAGTTAGTTATATAACAAATACATAACAATGTAATATATTCGCAGAAAGTAAAATTAAACTATAATGCAATTGAGAAAGTAGAATGTATGAAAATTGTTTCGAACCAAGAAAAATGTTCCAAAAGAAGAGTTGAGGAAAATGAAATTAAACGCTTAAAGTAAGTAATTAAAAGTTATTTCACATCTGAATATCAAATTTTTATATTTCGTTTGCGAAAAGGGTATTCCAATAAAGAGAAATGTTTGTTTTATATTCCACGTTATTTAAACAGAATTCTATATAATCTAAGGGGAAAAAAATGTATAATAAATATTTTTATTTTATTTACGATAGTTATAGACTAAAGCAGATCAAATTTCTTAGAAATAATGAAATGAAATAAATGTAAAGTAAATTGAGTGCTGGTGCGACACAAACCCGATCTTGTAATTGTGGGAGATTTTTGATAAATTTTGAAACTTCAACATATGGATTTCACAAGGTATTTTTTTTTTCTTTTTCTTTCTTTAAGTAAAAAAATGAAAGAAGAACTAAGAATATTTTTTTTTAACAACGTTAACATATTGTTCCTTACGTGACTTTTTTTTTTTTTTTTTTAAATAGTAGGAACAATTGTGTTTGAATTAATATTTTGACTTTTTACAATATTAATAATAATAATATAATAAGTAATTTTTAATATAAACTGTATTGTATAATAATTTAGTTACTTGCATTTACCTCTATTAATTAATTATTTTAACATTGATTTAAAGTTTAAAAATTGCTTAGTAAACAACGTAAACATTACATGTAGAACACGTTGTAAAAGAACACATTGTAGTTTTTCTTCAACAGGTGCAAAAAGCTCGTGCTACCACTTTGGAGTCAAAAGCAGGAATACTGATTTTTTTTTTTTTTTTTTTTACTTTATAAAAAAATGACTTAAAAATGATGAAATATATTAAAAGTAGAGCAATCATTTACACTGAAAGAGTTTGAAGTTTATTTATGGACGTTTCTCATTTTCATTCTTAAGTGTTTGTTCTCAATAAAATGGAAACAACACGTTAAAAAACAGATACACAAAGATATAAATATATATCTATATACAAATTTCTTGGTGGAAAGTAAAATTAAATTGAAATGAAATTGATCCTTTCACTACCAGCTTTTCCTTTCCAAAAATAAGATAAATTAGGGCTTTAATAGGTTAAATAGAATAGAAATTCTGCCAAAATAAAAACAAAAGTTAACTGTAGGGGCAACTGTGGGAGTGGGATATACACGTTCCACTGGTCTTACTGGATGGCATACATGTGTCCCAGTGGAGTTGAGGTGACGATATAAAACACAGTTAAAAGTTCAGTTCCCTAGTTCTAAATTAATTTTACAATACTTTTTAAAATATACACATGAAAATACATAAAATTACATTAATATATGAATAAAATCACAAAAACCTAATGGGATATGCACTCCAATAAATTTCACGCTTGTTTATCCCATTGGGTGAATTAAAAATACCTCCAGGACACATATGTCTCAGTGGGGTTGAAAGCGTTAATATAACAGAAAGGATGAAAAGTTTTCAACTTAACAAAATTCTCTAAAAAATAAGCCGAGAAAAATAACATTTTACACTAAGAGGGAATAATTAAAAACCTTTTCACATTTAAATTAAAAATGCTTATATTTCGTTTCAAAGAATAAAATGGTTGATTCGTTTTACAATCCATGTTATTATTTAAAAAAAAAAAAAAAAAAAAAAAAAAAAAACCTCTGAACGGCCTGGGAGACAAAAAATTCAGGAATGGATATTTTTATTTTAATTATAGAAGTTTCATAGTAATATAGATGAAACTCCTTAAATAATACCAATAATAATAATAATAATAATAAAATGTTCCCTGGTCTAACAAAAATCCATTCTTTAATTATGAAGGATTTTTGATTAGCTTTGAAAATTCAACAATTTGAAAAAGTTTTAAAAGTCTTTTTCGGTGGAAAAAATGAAAGGAAATTTAAGAATGTTTAAAGAACTAGAAATGTCTCTTATAGTTGTTTCTTAAAATTTCAACTGCTACAACAAAGTCTGTAAGTAATTTTTAATACTATGAGTAATGTAAAAATTTATTATATGCATATACTTTCATTATTTAAGTATTTTGTCGTTGATTCTAAGTTCAAAAATCTTCTTAACGCGCACTAGAAATATCTCCCGTATTATGTGCTTTGGTAGAACATTGCACTTCTTCATCAGGTGTAAAAAAGACGAGTTTAAAATAAGAAATAGTTCAAGCAATTGATTACAGAAATCACTAGAGTAATGCTTCAGAGAAGGGGGGAGGGGGGGGGGGTAAGTCTTCATTCGATAGAATTTTTTGAAATATTTTGCTTAAATAAATACAGCATATTGTTACATGCTTCAAATATTTAGAATAATTATAACTTTTGAATTTTTAACTAGATTTCAAGACACTGAGATAATGAATATCTTGTTGACTTCAGGATGAATATCATGAAATATTCATCATATTAAAGAGAGAGCAAACAATTTACACGGATGAAGTTTCATGTTTATTTCGCCTTTTACCCTTGCATCTTTATTCTTAATTATTATTTTATTGGAGATAACACGAAATAAGTAACAAATACACAGAGAAATGTATCAAATGTATCAAAAGTAAAATTATGTTATAATGAAATTTACACGATAGATGAGAGAAAATGTTCTTAGAATTAAATTTCCTAAAGAATAAGCTGAATAAAATGAAATTACACGCTTAAAATGAGTAATTAAATATCCTCTCAAATTAAAGTTTGAACATATATTTAATAAATTTATTTTTGAAAAATTAATTCAATAAAGCAATATATTCGTTTTACATTCCAAGTTATTAAAAAACAACTGCGCACATTCTGTAAAAATAAATAAATTAATAAATTAAATTAAATTAAAATAAATGGGTATTTTTATTTTAGCTCAGCAAAAGATGGTGATTAAAGCAAAGTAATTTTTTTTTTTTAAATAACAACATAATAAGAACGTGCATTGTCCTAACAATGAACAGAACTTTAATTATTCAAGGTTTTCGCTCGAGTTTAGAATCTACCCATCCCCCCCCTTTTTTTGGGGGGGGGGAGGAAAGAAAATCAGACAATATAGACAATTTTAACTGTAGTACGTATACTAAACAATGTATCATTTTAATATAACTAGGTGTTAATAGAGTTAAAATATGTAATCCAATTGTATTATTGTAATTATTTTAATATGTATTGAATTTGCACATATGGTTTATATGAATTTATTCAAGTATATTGCAGAAATATCGTTGATATTGTCACTACAGAAAAATGTTAAATTATAGATGTGGATATTTAAAAAATAAAAGACTTTGCATGTGGATTTTATTCTTTTATAGTAATTTGACCCTTATGGATTTTACATTAATGGTCTTATTTTTGAATATATATCTTTGAACTTTTATATTTTAATGAAATTTTATTATAACATAACTCTGATGAAGACTCAACGAGAAGAGTTGAAAGCTAAGAATGAATATATAACTAATTGGAATGTTTTACTATATATATAAGAGAATTTTTTTGTGATTTTTTTTTTCCTTTATAAAGACTTTTTTACAGTTATAGTGTGTGAAATATTTGAATTGGTTGTATTAAAAAATTATACATTATTTAGTATACGGATTACAATTAAAATTAATTTATACAATGTAATCGAATTATAACACAGACAATATTTAAACACTTTATAGTAGGTTTCTTAAGCGACATTTTAGATTATATAAATATTTAAGTTTAAATTAACAAAATTCTTAAAAGAACTATAATGTATAAATTAATTATATATACAAATGCTTTCATTAATTTTGCATTTAGAATAAATTCAAAAACATTTTTAACATTATACAAATAGAATAAAATATACATATTTCCCACGAGTTAAAATAAGTTATAAAATAGTGCTGAAAAATCGGCTAATGCATCAAGGGTTTAAAATATTCGTTACTTCTAAATTTATAAATATAAGTCAAGATGTTGCTGTATGAAATATTCATTACATTAAATAGAATAAGCATTTACAGGGGATAAAGTTTCAAGTTTTATTATTGAACGTTTAGACTTTCATTCTTATTTATTCGTATTATTATTATTATTATTATTATTTTAACTGTCAGAGAGTGAATTAAAAAACAAAAACACAAAGATATATGATGATTTATAAACTGTTTGAGAAAAATAAAATTAAACAGTAATGAACTAGAGACAACAGGACAGAGGTAAAAATTTTCTAGTTAAAAAATATATTTTCCCAGAAGCTGAGTTCAAATTTTATTTATTTTATTTACAGAAGATTATTAACTAAAATGATAAATTTGTTTTACCTTCCATGTTATTAGAAAAAATAAATAAACAAAATAAAAGACAATTTACAAAATTTAAAATTATGGATGATAAATATTTCATTTCAAATGCAGAAGATCATAGTCTTTAAATAAATAAGAAAAAAGTATGAGAACTAACTGTTCCAACAAGAGTTCTTTTAATTTAGAGGGATTTTTGCTCAACTTTAAAATTTCAACACATGATTTTTCATGCTGAATTTTAAATTTCTTTAATTTTTAATTTAATACTGTAGCAACATGAATACTAATACATATGCTTACGTTAAATAGTAAAAAAAGGAAATGAACCAATCAGAACCAAATGATTGCTCTCTCGTCTACTCTGATTGGCAGATGACTTTTGTTTTTGTTTTATTCATTGTAGTCAACGTTTGGTTCCAGAAGAGGGCAGGGGTGCTGGTTTGATCTGTATACTACGTTCTACAGTGTAACCCAGAGCAAGAAGCAACTTAAATGTTATTTTTTTTAGTGATCGTCATTGGAAAAATGTCCAGTGTAGTCTTCAAGTGCTGTCCAATTAAACTATATTTGTCATACAAGCTTCGATGTTCATTTTATCTCAGACTTACTTTAAGTTAGAATGAGAGTTTCTCAGTTTAAGGGGGTATTCTGGTCTAGAAATTTAAAAAAAAAAAAAAGAACTTCTCAAGAGCTGAATTATGAGAAGGAGGAAGGCCCAATGTATGGATCTGGGATCGCCGATTGATGCAAAGTGAGTATAACATATTATTTTCAGAGTTATTCCATTAGAATTGTTTCCTAAACTTTAAACGCGTTTTTCTCGAAACTACTTTTTTTGAGGTGATTGACATGATATTTCAAGTTCTACTGAACCGATTGCTTTGAAATTTGGTATATATCTTGTTTATACAACTCTCTATCGCGTCTGCCTTGGATTTTAAAAAAATTTGATTTTCAATATTTTTAAAAAATTCGAAAAGGTCGAAAAAAGTCGGGTAAAAAATTTTTTTTTTTTTCCAAGTCGACGCCATTTTGTCATTTTTTTTTTTTTTTTTTTTTTTTGAAAATGGTCAACCCGATAGCGACATCTTTATTAATGTAGAATTTGTTTGATTTTTTTTTGTTTTAGATCACTACAAGGGTTGAAATCATGTCAACCAGGACGCACCGTTTTTTTTGAAGCCCCCACTCCATCGGCCTGTATCTCGGCGAACTTTGGTTTTTTTTTTTTTTGTGATTTTTTTTTTTTTTTACATTCTCAAAATGTCAATAAAAAACATATAAAAAAATGGATAATAAAAATGTTTTTCATTTTTTTTTTATCTTACTTTAAAAAATGCCTAAAATTCAGGCTTCTAGACCAGAATACCCCCTTAAACATCTCGTGCTCAGCCGATTGGCCAAGTCGTAGCTATGGATTACAATACAAATTTAAAAAGAAATAAAAATAAATAATATTTCTTAACACAAGATATACATTTATATATATATATATATATATATATATATATATCACGTGCACTATGCATTTCGGAAGAATGCATCCTTTTTGTAAAAAGACAGGTTAAAACGTTAAATGTACAATCACGACATTTTTCAACAGCACTTTAAAATGCTATCACGTGGATATTATAAAATTCTCATTATATTAAAAGGAGAGCAATCATGTACTCGGATAAAGTTTTAAATTTATTATCGAACGTTTAGAATTTTCTTTCTTAAATATTTTTTTCGTAATGAAATGGCGAGAACGTGAGTTAAATAACAAATACACAGAGATAAAAGAAAATTTATTAATTTCTTCGTGGAAAGTAAAATTCTACTCTAATGAAATTAAGACAATAGAAGAGAATCGAATTCCGAAATTTCTTCCGAAAGATGAGTTGATAAAAGTGAAATTACATGTTCAAAATGACTAATTAAAAATCTCTTCGCATTTAAATTTCAAATTTTTAGACTCCGCTGTTTCAAAGAATTCAAATAAAATGATAGATTTCTTTCACATTTCACGTTATTTAAAGAGATCTCTGAGTAAACTGAGAAAAAGAAAAATTGAAAAAAGGATATTTTCATTTTGATTGTGGAAGCTAAAGATTAAAATAGATACTCCTGAAATAAAAATAAATAAATGAGCGCTAATCTAACAATAACCATATCTCTTAATTATTACATGGAATCTTTGTTCAACTTTGAAATTTTACTATGATAGATTGAAAATTTTTGTTAGCGGGAAGAGAAATAAATGAAAGAAAAAGCTAAAAATTATTTAAAGAATGTTATTTAAACCATATAATTGTTCCGCACATGATTTTTAGTTTATAAAATAAATGGATCGAATTACTATTTGAATTTCTAGAATATTTTTAAGTAATTTTTAACATTTAGATTTTTACTCTTAAATATTTTTTGTTCATGATATAGAAACGAACAAAGGCACAAGAAAATGTTTTAATTTCTTCGGGAAAGGTAAAATTATTATGAAATTGAAAACGATAGAGGAGATTCTCTCCCCCCCCCCCCCCCATTTCAGAAAAGACTTTCCAAAAGATGAACCCAGGAAAATGAAATTGAACGCTTAATATGATAAATATATATATATAAAAAAAAAAAAAAAAAAAAAAAAAAAACCTTTAATTTCAAATATTTATAATTCATTTATAGAAATTTTTTCCAATAAAATGATACATTCATTTCACGTTCTATGTTATTTAAAAAGAATTCTGAACAATAAAATAAAAATGAGTAATGGATATTTTTATTGTAATCGAGGAAGCTGGAGGTTAAAATAGTTCATTCATCACACACAATTGGATTTTAAAAGAGTTTCTTGAGGCAAAAAAAAAAAAAAATTGTTCGAAAAAATCTTATGAATATTTAAAGATAGTTTAGTACAGTTGTTTTTTACGCAAGTTTAACTAACTGTTTCAATAAAATTTGTAAGTAATTTTTAAGAAAAGTGTAAAGCATAAGTCAAACATATGCATATTTGCAGTAATTAATTATTTTAAAGTTGGTACAATAGACAACAACAATAATAATACACCATGTAATAGGTCCTCTTTTCAAAGAAAGTGGTGGGAAAATTAAAAAGAAAAAAAAAAAAAAAAAAAAGACAGAGAGAACCGACATCTAGAATTTAAATTGTGGCTCTAGTGAAAATAGTTCCAAGTCAACCTTATAAATTCTAGTCCCCTTTGATAGCGAGTTCTAAAAACCCCTATTAGAATTCTAGACCGTTTTCCTATATTATGGTGGACAACCTCATTTAAAAATCTCTGTAAATAAATGGGAACTAAATAGGCGAGTTTCAGTAACTTATAATTTTGTTTTATAATCCAATTCTAGGAAATCCACGAGTATTTATCGCAATACAAAGGATCCAGAGCATTCGCAATATTCATAATATTGTTTCACCATCTAGAAAAGTGTAAACCAAAAATTCTCGATCATTTCGTCTATCCATATTTCTAGTTTAGGGATTTAGAAAATGGCTACTTATTCGTTTTAGATGAAAGTGGTATATATTTTTTTCCTCAGTGCAGTTTTAATTTAATTTTACTTTTAATCATTATGCATTTTTTCTAAGGGAATGCCTAAATATTCACTTCAGCCGCAGTAAAAGTAAAACTTTCAATATTGTCATTCATAATTTAGTTAATTAATTCCTAATTATTAGCCTTGTGTTGGTTGCTCAAAATTTTATTATAGAGTATTTTAACAGTTTGGATTAAATACGATAGGAAATAACAATATTTTACAGTTGCGCAAGATAGTAGTGAACTGTAAATACGGGTAAAAGCGAAATAGAACTTGATAAATTATCAAGAAAATCAATTGTATTCTAGATTGATAAGTTTCTCCTAATCGTAGACAAATGTTGGCATCAGAGTTAACAGAAAAAGAAGTTGATAAATTAACATGAAAATCAATTGTGCTTAAGATTAATAAGATTCTTGTAGTCATAGGCAGAAAGAAATAAAGATTAGCGTAAGCAAAAGAGAACTCTATAAATTAAAAAGAAAATCGACTGTACACTAGATTGATAAGTCAACTGTAACTGTTTGTGGAATCATACGTTTTAATTTGATAAGATTTTGGGCGCAATTGGTTGAATTAAACCTTAATGAAAGCAAAAAGCAGAACTTGAAAAAAAGAAAATCATCACAGAGTCATTCTGTGATTCGTTAATGAAATTTTGGTAATCATAAATTAGAAGTTGTTTTCTATTTCTACTATGAAGTCTACTTTACATGCAATAAATGTCCAAAAAAAAAAAAAAAAAAAAAAAAAAAAATCAAATGTTTGCTCTAATACTTCTAATCTTTATAAGGGAAATTAATTATTTCAGATCGCTTGCTTTTCTCAGGGAAATAATCACCCAGTCATTGGTACAATTCTAAATAAATATATTGATATTAAATTATAATTAAATATCCTGTATTGCACTACAATGAAACTTTACGAAATTTATAAATATTTTATTAGTAGTCACTGCCGGCCTTATGTTCAATGTTTTCCATATTTCTAAGACTCATATTATTTTTTCTCTTTCTATTTCCTTGAAGCTTTTTACATCTGGAGAAAACTCCAAACATCTTGTAAAAATTTTTATTCAATACCATTCATAACTGATATGTAATCACCTAGCCTTTACTGTGTTTGGTTATTTATTTCATTTTTAGGACTAAAACGCCTTTTCTTTCAGACAGGAAAAAATCGTCGCCTTCATTTGCGACAGATCACATCGAATTTTGCTTCATAAGAAATATGAGTTTACAAATACGTTAAAAGGAAAAGACTTAGTCAAAAATAAGACTCAAACTCGGGTACTAAATTAAATTCTGTGTAGAAAAAAATATTTAAATTCTTTTTAATTATCTTTCCTTTAAAAAATTAAATACTGGTGTTTTTTTTTTTTTTTTTTGTTTTTTTTATATTTATAGTAAATAATATTCTATTGGAGTTGTGCCATGAATATTAATGTCACATGATATAGCTGTGTTTACAGACTCGGTGACTTTGCCAACGAATCTTATGTGAGAAAGTCAGGGTAGCTCAATGATTTGAGCATCCGCACGTAAAGCGGAAGATTCCCGGTTCTGGTATTTTTCACATAGTTGGTATAAAAAATCAGCCTTCCACTCCAAAATTTTCTGAAATGAATTTCATTGAGTTTTTTTTTTTCTTTGTCTAATTTCTGAATGTTTTGCAATTTTTTAATTTTTTCTCTGAAATAGAAGAATTTTGTTATGGTAGCAAAATTCACCTTCTGCGAAAATTTGAACGAAATTCAACAAATAATTTTTAAGTTATCCTGAAAGAAGGAGTTTAATATTCGTCGTAGCTATGGAGGATAAAGCACCATAGACCCAGGTAAAAACGTTGTGTCTTCGATGTCGCTCATACAACCATTATTATTTTTTTTTATTATCTACTTCTATTGCTTTCTTTCACGTTTATTTTACACTTTTCATCCGATAAAGCACATTATTTATTGATTTTGACCAGTTTTTTTTTTTTTTTTTTTTTTTTAAAATATATATATAATAAATCTTCAAAAAGTTTTGTTCATTATTTAACTCTAATTTGTTTATACTTTTTATTTTAATAAAATACTTATTTTAAACCTTATGTTGCGTAAATAAAATCTGCCATATCAACACAGTCTTATCTAATTATTTTCTAATTTGTCGTAAGGCAGAACTTTTAAAAAATTACAATATTTTCTTGATGAATATGTAAAATATTTTCGCGAAGTTTAATGTAATAAACAGTGCAACAAGCGAGAATAGGCAAAGAAAAGCTGAATTAACATAGACGAAAAAAATTTTATGCACTAATGAAAGGTTTTCAACAAACTCATGGAAGAAAGTCTGCCCTTAAAATCTTTAATTAAGAAAGTATATGCATTAAAATATCTTTTCAGCGAAAAGAATTTTCAGTAAACGATAATTTAAAATAAAAATTCAAGAAATTCGTGAATGTATTCATTTTGGAAGTATCAGATATCCATTCGTTTCATAATAAAGAATCTAAAAGGTATAGAAAAAAATATATACATAATGGCGTAATTTTGCTGAAAATACAAGATTTGGGAAATAAGAATACTGCCTCCCCTGAAAAATATAATTTAATCTGAATTCTGAGCGAATAAAAGACAGATAGATATGCAATGTGAATTCTGAATTCGAAAAATGAAACAGCATTAAATTTTGTTTGTGATATTTTAAGGAAATTTATTGTGATTGGAATATGGTTGATTGCTTGAATTTAAATAAACATAATTTTAAGTGAAATGAAAAATATAAAAGAAATTTATTAACAGAGATATTTCAGCCAAACATTAGTGGATCATACACAGCTGCTAATCTTTTGAGAATTATTTTGTTGATTTTTTAAAAATTATTTTGTAATCATCTGTCAGAGCACTTACAGTATTTATTTCTTTTTTTTTTCTTTTTCATTTCATTCTCTCTCTCTCTTTAATTCATCTTGCAGCAAATATGAAGATTCATTGCTTGTATGATTCCATTTACGTGATGTATGATCTTAATGTGGTAAATCCCATTACATTTCATAACTACTAGAGTTTATTATTAGTTTTGTAAATCATTATTTAAAAAAAAAAAAAAAAAAAAAAAAAAGCCAAGTGTTAATGGAAAATACATAACTTCTAACCTTTTGACACTGCATTTAAAGTACTTTTCATAATTTTACTAAAAAATTCTTCTTGCAAACATGGAAAGATTTATATATCACTGTTTTTGTTATTCCATTTACATAATGTATGACCATAACATGATTAACGTGCAATGTATCACTGCGGTACGTAATTTAGCTAGGCGTTACATGATAATACATAACTGGTAAACTCTTTTGGCAATTAAGTATTTTGTAATTACACTGAGAAAGGAAATATACCACCTTCATCTAGGACAAAAAAGTAGTCATTTTTTAAGTACCTAAACCAGAAATATAGATATCCGAGCTATGCGTTTAAGGTTCGCCAATAAACTGAATAGACGAAATGATTCAGAATTTCTAGTCTACACATTTCTAGACGATGAAACTATATTATGAATCCCTTTAATAAAAAGAGATTCTAGCATGACTTCCTAGAATTAATAATAACAGGAGACTTGGCGTTGGAATATTAAAACCTTTATTCGGGTTTCCCAGAATTAAGTCACAAACTAAGATTATAGTTGCTAAAACGTGCCTCTTGTGTTAGCATTTATTTGGAGAGATTTTTAAATACGTTTGACCCCTCGATAATATAGAAAAAACGCTTTAGAATTCTAAAAGGGGTTTCTAGAACTCGCTTTCAAAGGGGACTAGAATTTATAAGGCTGACATAGAACTACTTTTACTACAGCCATAATTTGGATTCTCGATGTCGGTTACAGAATTTTTTTTCAGTGTACCTATTATAGCATTTAAAATATATTTCATATTTTAACTGAAAAATTCTTTATGCAGGAGATTTATTTTATTTGCGCATGAGTTTAATAAGATCAAAGCTTAACTAATTACTACTTTTTATACCATTACCTTTTTGTTCATTATATCCGTCGCTCTTAGAACTAACCTAATTTCACCACTTAAGCAGTACGCATAATTTAAGCTATAATGTAAATGTAATATTTTCACGATAGCTTATTTTTAAATATTTTCACTCGTATTTTTATTAATGATTCGAATATTTTTTATAAACACAGATTACATACTACATCCTGTAAACGCAGGATAATGCAGGCTAAATATACAATTTCCATAATTTATATTTTACATCTTTAATTTTCTTGTTATATTGAAACTTGCCTACAGTTTGGAAAATTGTATTTTGAGAATTTTTCAGTTTAAATAGAAATTTCACACACACACACACACAAAAAAAAAAAAAAAAAAAAAAAAAAATGCTGAAATACTGTAAAGAAAGGTGAGGTGTATAAATTTTCGAATGAGACACACGCTGGTAGAATGGTGTATATGGCGGCAGGCGGCATTATGTATTATTATTTAGTTTCTGAACAGCATTTACACAAAGTTATTGTCAAAATAATATTACACAACATTAAGATAGCGTTTAACACACTAACTTTATATTCTAAATACTTAATTGCAATATTAATGATATGATAGTCAATACTAACAAACAGTATTTCACTAATAAAAATTTTTTAGCTGAATTATTTCCGCTGAAACCGAAACATCCCCTTTTCCTCCCACTTTACAAACAGTATTGACTAGCTATACTTATTTAATGAGACTTCTTAAGCTGAAATATTATCCAATAAGACATCTTAAGCTGAAATCTTACCACTGAAGGCGAAATACTCTTTTTTTCCTCTCATAATATAATATAGTTAATATTGACAATCAATATCCAATAAGTCTCCTTAAGCTGAAATATTTTCATTGAAAACGAAATATTAATTTTACTTCCAATACATAGTCGAAATTGACAAACAATACTTATCCAATATGTCTAATGCTTAAATATTTTTCACTAAAGGTGAAATATTACTCTTTTCTTCCATTATATAGTCATTATTGACAAATAAAATTTATCAGATAGGACTTCTTAAGCTGAAATTAAGGCGAAATATTCCCTTTTATTTTGATGTTTTACTGCACAATCAATACTGAATAAATATTAATTGAAAATTTATTTCCAAGATGTAGCAATCAAATTGTGAGACTAATAAGATATTTTATCAATAATGACTTGGTAGCCTACATCCGTAAAATCACTCTTATCTTTACTTTTAGTAAATGAATTTTATTAATGATCCACTTTATAAAGCATAACATAACAGATTACTAAAATAAAATTTAGTGACTGAAACCATAAAACAACGATGAAAAAAATATAATATACTCTTTATAAAATATAAAACTGCTTGTTTCTTCTAGTCAAGTAAAAAGCAATTTATTTTAATTTACATTAGAATATTTTAAGCTATCTATACACTCCAGAAACACATCTCTCTCTCTCTCTCTAAACATTTATTATTATTATTATTATTATTATTATTATTATTTATTATTTTATTTTATTTTTTTAATGTTTGATTTCAAAATAAACAACCTAAATTTTATGTAATTATCACAATTTTTGTGTAAATGAAAAAAGTAAAAAAAAAATGCTAATGAAGTTTTTCTCATATCATACATTCAAATAATTAAACAATTTTTCCAAAAGATAGCGAAAGCATAGAATTTAATTACAGCAGTAATTTCACTGTTTAAGTAAAAAAGATTTAAAAAAAAAAAAATTAATTTCCTGAAAAATATAATTGAGCTTTAATTAAATGCGTATTTTTCAACACATAAAAAAGTGTACAATCACTTGTATAATTTAAAAGTTTCATTAATGAATCTATCCAATTAAAACGGAGCAACAGCATTTTTGTTTTATATTTTGTTCATAATTTTTTTAAGGTTTGAAAAACAAAATAAAATAATGGAAAAATAACCACATTAATAAAAGAAAAAAGTGTTTCATTTTCAAATCAGCCATAAATTAAAAAACATAACGACTGTTTAAAAAAAATTCCTAAGACTGAATAATTTTGATGGTGATTATACACCTTAAATATACTTTCAGCTTACATTTTCTTATTTTAAGTTATAAAAAAGAAAGAGAATAGCTGCTCTTTTTATTTCATATATATTCTAGTTAGCGTCGAATATTCTTTAGTGAAAACATTAGTGGAAATAAATAATAAACAAGGATTGGGAGGAAAACAAAAGTATTTCCAAAGTATCAAAAAATAGGGTAAGTGTATATTGTATATATATAACATAAGCTAGATTTTTAACCTTTCTAATACAATCCATTTCTTTTTTACTAGAATACATTGTAAGATCCTTCTTTTATATATTTTCAGTATGTTTTGTAATCTTAAAAATATTAACTTTAGGTACGTAATATTATTTTTCAAATAAATTAAAATTATTAAAACTATTTAACTTAACTTGTTATCAAATTGGCCTTTGTGGTGAATTATTCATCTGTTTATTTTTTGTTCTGATTCTTTTCATTACGCTCATAAAATATTATATATATATATATATATATATATATAATGGATTAAGAATCTTATTTTTCGTCAATTTGTGATTTATAACTCTATTTTTTAAATCAGTTCCTAATTTGTTAGATTGTATTTTGAGGATAATAACACAGAGGAGAAATAATTATCTAACTGTTAATACTATTTCTCTTCTATGGATAAATAAACAGTATTGTGATATATATTTTTTTTCATATACCTTTAATACAACTGTTACTAATTATATCTATATCGACACAAACAGGATGGCTAGCTTTTGATTTTTTCCGACTTTTCCAGGACAAGTAAATTTTCCGGACTTTTCCAGGTTATTCGATTTTCTCCCTTTGGCACGACATTTTATAAATTGAAATCTTTTGCTACGAATTACCTCGGTGTAAAGAAAGATTTGTGATTTATTTATTTTATTATTATTATTTTTATTTATTTATTTTCAAAGCATAATAAAAGTTCCCTGAATTTTGCAAATTTTAAACAAATTCCCTTCCATTTGCCTAACTCTTCCAACATTGCAAAATCTCTTGAATTCCAGGTTTTCCATGTTGCAAGCCATTCTGATCACTATACGTATAATCGCCCCCCTACAAAAATAAAGATACAAAAGGAGGTTTGAAGGCCGACAGGACTTTGATCCAGTATCTTTAAACTTCGGTGCCCGAAACTTCGTTTTCAGTTCTTAACAATTTATAATTACTCCTGAAAACAGCACTTTTACGAAAATTTTACTCAAATATGCATTTTTGGGTAAAATAATGTTTAAAGCTTTTATTTCTTTATTTTCGAAGAATGGTAAAATGCACAGGGAAGCGGTTTTTACAAGTGCTAAAATATGTTACTATGAATACTGGCTTACACACTCGTAAGCTCATATAATGTATTTTAAAGCGCCAGAAATATTTATTTATTTTATTTTATTTCATATATTTATATATTGTCAGTACATAAAACATGAACCGCAGACTCGAATGCACAACGATCCCTGAGCGCACATATGGCTTAAACATGTTCTGGTTGTAATTGTACGTTCATTAATGTATTAGACATAGCACTATCGTAATAGAAACTCTAGAACAACTTAGTCCCCGTGGAAAACCAATGATTCACAAAAAAAAAATACGAATATTTTATAAATATTAGATCTAATTTTTCGAGATCACGTTTTCCTTTAAGAACAGGCTCATAATATATATATATATGATAATTCGAGCACAACAGAAAAAGTACAATAAATATTATATCTATATTTTCTCCAAAAATATTTCAGATGTTCCGAGCAAAAAGCTTTTACGTATATATAAACGAGGCAATGTTCATAAAGATAAACTAAATTAAACTAAATTAGAAATAAAGAAAAAGGCATGGTTAATGAAAATTTGAATTATGATTTAGCAATATCAGATGCAAAATATTTGAACAACGTTTCTTAAATTTTCCTACAAATAGGATTTCTTTCATGACAATTTTGCATGATATACATTACATAACTTACCAATAATAATACATTGAGAAATTACATTTACATGACAACATTGCTAACCATATAAATAAATCAATACAAATATTAACATACAAAACAAACTATACTTGGATGTAATAATAATGACTAAGGTGGTGCATATCATTCAGGGATGAATGAATCACAGAAAAGCTGAAACTATATATTAAAGGAATTGAAATGTAATATACGATTAGGAATTGTGATAACAATACCTTTATATAAGAGTAATAAATATATATTTTAATTTTCAATCTACAAAAAGAAAGAACAAATGATTATGCTTTAGAATTGAATTATTGATATGGACAGGTAAAAAAATTATTTGATTAGCTGATGTAATAAAAACACACAAAAAAAAAAAAAAAAAAAAAAACTGAAAAGTTAAATCTACAAAAAGATAAATTCAACTAAAAAGTTATAAAATCTCATCTATAATTATTAAAAAGTTGATATTTAGGTACTAATAATTATAATAGAAGGTGTTAATAAATATAAAAGCTAAATAATGTATCTAGAGATAATAAAATTAAAAGAAAATATTACATACTTTTCAAGCAGAAAATTCCCTGTACAGTTGTGGATATAATGTGCCCGCATAGCAGGCGATTGCACAAATAATGAATTTGAGAATGGTTCAAGGGGTAAAAGAGAAATAAAATGGTAGTGTGTGATCATATGTATAAATAACCGATCAGACTGAATGATATAAAAACATATCAAGATAGCGAAGAAAAAGCGAAAGAGATAATATAGAAGGGGGGAAAAAAGTCAAAAAGTACACTGACATAGACATAAGTAAGTAGAAAAATTAAATACTATAAATAGAAATGAAGCTATACATTGAACTTAGTTGTAAATAATGATAATAATAATTATAATAAAAGACGTGGGAGCTCTTTTATCCAAAAAAGAATGGGGTGGAGCTACCAAATGGACGCCGTAGAAGTAAAGAAAACAAAAAAGAAAAGAAATTTCAAAATGAAATTTTATCTCCAAATTGATGCAAAAGCTTAAATGTGACTTTCAAAATTTTATTCAAATGTTCGCGAATACGTGCACTTACTCACGCACATTTTTTATCGTGCAATTCATCTACAAAATCATTTCTTGACGAGAAATATGCACAAGATTACAGGGATGAAAGGATACGGCCTTTATAAGACGTTGACCCATAATTTGAAAAGATATGAAATTTTCGCTTTAGATGAAGATAATTCTTAAGTGTCGGTTAATGATTTAAGATTGAAAGGGTTATCAGAGATATTAGCTTTTAACATGTAACGAGTATTTTTAACATGTCACATCCTTTTGACATGTAATCGAGTTTGTCGTTGTCATCACTGATAATACAGGACTTTAATGAAGCTTTTGAAACTGATACCAAAATCTAAGAAATTACACGACGACATCATACTTAATTTTCGGTAATAAAATAAACAACAACAAGTACCAACTTATGATGATGAACTTTAAACACTCTCAATTTCGAGTTTGTTATATCCAAAAGGTGTCTGTATATAACGTATATGAAATTAGGAAGGACAAAAGTATACATATAAACAAAAACACAATCTATAGCCTTCACAAAAACTTTCTGTATCATAACATACTACAAATGTAAATCGTGCTATTCTTCTCTATTGCGGCCATTAAATATAAATTTGAACCAATTTTACACAATACAATCTAAATTTTTTTCTTAATGATCCCAACTAAAAGCATATGCATAGCAGCACTATTTGGAATTCAACAGCTTTAAAAAAGCCAAAACGAATAAAGCTGTCAGACATCTAGCAGTACAATAAAGCAGCGCTACTTTTTCGATAATGTAATAGCTAAAATTGAAACAATATAACATCTAATAATACTTATCTTATATGTAATAACTTTTTGAGTGATTACAATGAATCGATACCGAATGATGTATACCATAAATATTAAATTACCACAGCAGCAATATATATATTATTATATCAATATACGTCAGCACCAGAGCCTAATCAACATTAACGTGTGGGAAAATCTAATTAAATAAAGTTTTATGAAATTTTGCGTTCAATACAAATGTGAGCATGAGATCTAACAAAAGTTTTGATAATGCATATAAAGATATTTTCAAAGAAAATTATCTGGAGGGTCACTCACACGACTTTCTGTTATCCTGCAATTCAATACTATAAAGACAGATTGCAGATTAAATCGTAAGACCAATAAAGTACGATAATAAAGTTCAATCTACTTTAAAATTAATATAAAATGAGTTTAGGAATAGTTTTATTTTACGTATAATACTATGTGTGTGTGGGGGGGAGGGGGGGGGGGGCTACCGCCTCCCTCAAACCACTGTTCAATTATAGTACCAACATTTATTTATTCATTTTTTAATCAAGGCTGTTATTAATTTACTTTTCAAACTTGCCAATCTTAATCAAATTATTTAAATGGTACCGTAATACAAACTTCAAAATACGGAATTTAAATTTCTTACAGTTATTCGTTTATAAGTTATGCTGATAACAGGTATACATACAGATCAACAAATAATAACAGGAGACTTGGCGTTGGAATATTAAAACAGGAATAAACTACTACGTCAGAAACGCCAAAGAAAAATTATTTAGGTGCATACAGCTGTTTCGGTAGCCTCTTCAGTGCAAGAAGAAAGTAGCAAAAGAAAAGCAAAAGAAAAAAAAAAAGAAGTGCTAAAAAGAAGCAAAAAAGAAGTAGTGCAAAAAGAAAGAAGTGCTTCTTTTTGCACTGAGGCTACTTTAGGCTACCGAAACAGCTGTATGCACCTAAATAATTTTTCTTTGGCGTTTCTGACGTAGTAGTTTATTCCTGTTTTAATAAAACATCAACAGCTAAAAATTTGACTTTCATATTCAGGGGACCTCAAAACGTGATACTATACAAAAACCAGAGTAGAAAATAAAACTTTAAAAATACTTTGTTTAGAGTATGGGTATGAGAAATTAATTTTCCTTCCTAAGCAGCGTTCATTGACATAGTAATATGTAGCAAAGTACTTCCAACTTCCATCAATTACATTCAATAGAAAAGAACGTTTAGCTTAATTCTGGGTAGACCTGTATATTGTCTATAAATTATACACACATCACATTGTGTGCTTAAATTTAGCGTTATATGAAAAACACATAATACAAAATGAAATACATTTCCAGCAATTTCCAAGTATATCCCCAATATACTCAAATACTTTGAGTAGCCCGTAAATGAATGATGAATGATTTCCATATACAATCCACATAAAACATGCATATACGAAAAATATGTTAATTCCATTTTGGTTAGGGCAGTTTATAAATGTTACACTGCACTTAAGAGAAATTTCTCCCACAGACGTAATGCATTTGAATTCTCTTGGATAGCCCTGTACACGAACCCATTGCTTGATCTCAACGAAAAGTTTTGTGTAACATCACTCACTACATGATACAGCTGTAGAATGTCGAGTTTGGAGTTCCTGCTCTTATTTGTTCTTGTGATATAGTGATAAAAAACACACACATACAGACAGACACACAAACCAACGCTAAAAACATGATTTTCGGATTCAGGGGACCTCAAAACGTGTAGATATAACAAAAACTGAATTTCGAAAATTTATCCCAAAAAAATTACCTTCTATATATATGGGTAAGAGAGAGTAAAAAAAAGAGAGAGAGAGAGAGAGAGAGAGTCAAATCTAATTGAGATTATCCCAAATAAACAGTAAATCCATTAAGACGAAACATCGAAAATTTTTATGAATCTCAAGCCTTCCTCTGACGCATTTAACAGAAAGTATAAGTAAAAGAATCGAAATAAAGCAAAAGAATTTTCCTACTTAAAAACATCTTTTATAACCTAATAAACGAAGAAAAAAAAAAGAGGGCATTGGAGGGGGTAATAATAAACTTTACCGAAGTCATATTTTTAAAGCTTGCTCCCTTTTCTTAAATGAAAAGAACTCTTTTGATGTTCAGAAAACTTAGAAACTATAACTCCCAGTTTTTTTTTTTTTTTTTTTTTTTTTTTTGTGTGTGTGTGTGTGTGTGTTTGAACAGGAAGTTTAAGTGCACATATCTCTTTTGTCTCCTGAAAAAGTTTGAAGAAAATTTTAGTTGTAATTAACCCCAGTATCATTATAATAATGGCTAAGTCGGAAAAAGAACCTTAGAATAGATGAATTAAAAAATTGTAAATAAATAGCTTTTTTTTCTTTTCTTTTTTTCAAAATATAAATAAAATATTACTTATTATAGTTATATATAATAAAGCTGATTTAATATTTTTACAATGTGTGCAAAAAGGGTTTCAGTCTCCTTCTCAGCATGTTTGATAGTGCATAGATTAATGTATATAAAAATGATTTTAGTATAACAGTTAATTACAGTTTGCATATGAGTAAATTTTTTGTTGACAGCAGAAAGATCATTAATCCAAGATCTTAATTCTTTCGCGCATAAAAACAAATTCTAGCATTGTTTAGAATTGATTCTTGTTCGATAAAATGCATTATATTAGAAAAACCAAATCTCTATAACAATGAAAGGACAATATTATGTATATCCTAAAAGTTTCCTTTTCCAGCAAGAGAATGTTTGTAGTCAGCGAACAGGCTGTAAATGTCTGCTACGAGGGTTATATTCCGTGCAGAAGTTTGCCACGGTCAGGATTTTCAAGGACTAACAGGTGAAACAGCCTGTTGGTGTTTTACAGCAGTCAGAACTCATTAAAGGAACAGGTATAATCGAATTTACTACAGTCAGAATTTTTAGGAGCTTTGAGAAAAAAAGAAAATTTGTAAAAAAAAAATCATGTACCTTAGTAACCCGATTAAATTTGAACGGCAATTATGTATTAATGTTATTATATTTAAATGCGTGTTGCAACTAAAAGGCACTCTCTAGCTATGTAGTGTAGATTTTCTTACTTCAATGGCCCATTCTCATAATAATAATAATAATAACCTGTATTTGTTTTAAATATAAGGTGACGATGCTTTTTGCGTTCAGATAGAATTAATCTTCTCGTCTTGATAAATCTGTCTTTTACATATTTTAATTTAGTGCCAAAAGCTTCCTATATTATTCATTACTCATTATTATGATTAAGTTTCTCTAAGATGTATCTAATAACATAATTTTCACTCATTTGATGTAATTGTTTTACATAATTTAATATAATAGCTATCTTTTGATTTAAATATACAAAAAAATGTAAAATTCTTCACTTGAAACTATGAAAATGTTTTCTTTAGCTATATAAATATTTCTTAAAATTTCTTTCGCACGATTTCTGTACATTTTTCAGACTCCCTTTCAGCCATTCATTAAGTCTCTGCACATAATATCGCGGAATCAAAAATTATAGAAACTTGCAGAAAAAATCTTTATCTACTAGCCTCAAAAGGGATAATGGTTGTCCTACAGTGGATCCCTTCTCATGTAGGAATAACTGGAAACGAATGGGATGAAATATTAGCTGAAAAGGGAACTGAAACTTTACAATTAAATAACAGTTAAGTACCATTTTTATCAATGATAAGAGTTATAAAAAATGCTCTGGAAAAAAATTACAGCGTTAAATTACTGGATGAAATTAGATATAAGAAGTGGAGAGATTCGATTTGTATACCTGATTATCCTAGACTGATTATACTAGAGCCACCGCAGTTGCTGCGTTACGTTTGGAATCCAAACATGATTGTCTCGCTAAACATCTACACAGAATTGGTATATATAATAGTCCCAGTCCCTTGTGCACTTTGTGCAACTAGAACTTTGAGATGGACAAATATTACTTTCTTAGGTGTTACTCATTGAATAAAGAAAGTCTATACAGTCATTATTGGCGGACCAGAGAGCTGATGCAGTTGACTTTCCAGCGACTAAGTTTTTTTAATATCTTTTTTTTAATGTCTACGTAGTCATATGTCATTTTATTATACAGTTTTTAAGTATTTCTTGTTATTCTTATAAGAGTTTTACGGTTTATTCCTTTTGTAATCTCACTCATATATATATATATATATATATATATATATATATATATATATATATATATATATCAGTGGTGGATTCTCTGGGTATGTTAGGCATGCGCCGCATACCTGCTAAAAAATATCTAAACTTCAAACATATTTTGATTAAAAAAAAAAAAAAAAAAAAAAAAATAATAATAATTTCAACAGCTAGTCTTGTTAATCACTCTCTTCCATTCATCCATTAGCCGTCATTTAATATTCGAAATTTATCCTGAAAGAAAATATCTTCTGTTCTGTTACATAAGGTAATTCTTGAAAAAAAAACGGCATTTCCTGACCGGTTACTCCGTAAGGCGTGCTACATTTCTAAAGCCTACCCTTGGATAGGGAATTTTTGTTGTGTGAGGAAATACTCATTGCGCTAGTTTTCCCACATAAGGGGATATCCAAGTCATGCTGTTCATGGGCAGCATTTTCTGGAGTTTTTCCGTACTGCTAAAGTAGTAGGGATTTTCTTATTTTTCGTAGAAATGTTCGCATACTGAGAACTAGTTTTTTTTTTTTTTTTTTTTTTCATTTTGTCCATCTACTTAAACACAAGAATGACTGAATTAATTGACAATGTTGTCAGTTCAAAGATATTATTGATAAAGTAAAAATTCAATGCTTTATTTTACAATGATGCAATTAAAAAAAAAAAAAAAAAACTTTCTACAAAAAAAAAAAAAACTTTCTACAAAAAAAAAAAAAAAAAAAAAAAAAAAAAGAAACTGAATTTATTTATAAATGATGACTCAACTGTAAAATAAAATTTGGATAAATTTCTGAAAAAATATCTCTATTTTATGCGACAGGTTAATTACTGCTGTTTTTTACATTTTTACCTAAATAACTCATAACAAGCGAAAACTTCCGAAAGAAATAAAATTAAGATAAAAATTTTATTTATCATGTTACCTCTCTATATGAATAAAGAGAATTGCCTGTCTTTCTCTGTATGTCTGCGTACATTCTGGACACAGTTTCACAAATAAAAATTTAGATACCAGAATTTTTATAAAGCATTTTTTTTTTTTTTTTTTTTTTGTAAACAGATTCAACGGTTCATCAAGTGAAAAATTTTAATATAAAAATAGTGGTATTCAGATTCCCTTTTGTGAGAACTTGGCTCTGAAACTCAGGCCATTGATTACAGAGCTACAAAACGTGGCAGAGGTGTGCACCTCATCAAGACTTTTTTTTTTTTTTTATGTGTATATATATATATATATATCAAAAAATTTAAATCCCCCCTCCCCGAATTTTTCCGTTTCATTTTCTTAAATTTTATTCAAATTGCCTGGTTTTTATTTTCAGTCGTCTCCATTCCCTATCAATGGTTACTAGCTTATTACGGTTACCACATGGCAACGCTTTCTCAATCTGGTGATTTCTTTTAAAAAGTGAAGCTATCGACAGATTTTTATTTTAATTGTAAGATATTTTATTTCAATAGTTGCCTTTTGAAAATTATTTTTTATTTGGAAACATAAAAATTTCTTTGAAAGGAAAATATTTATCATTTTTAATTTTTTGTTTCTATCGGAATCAAATGTCGATATTGTAAAAAATAACTAAACTTATTACGTTTTTAACTTTATTAAAATGTTCAACAATTAAGTTCATGTATAAGAACTATTTGTGGTCCGAGTTAAAGCGCTATCACAAGCAGTGAGGACCCGGATCCGACATAGTGTGGGTAAGGAAGTCACTGTCATATTTTGAGTGATTTTAATAATTTTATATATGTATATATATACACATACATATAAATTGGTGATTCAATTTCCTTGAGAATTCATTTATATACAGGAACCAGTCAAGCGTGCAAAGCCTACTAGTTCTTCAATAAGTTATAATAAGCGGCATTTAAATATATGCTGCTAAGATAAATGCGATAAATTCGCGTAGAAAATTATATTTATAGTTTGGAGAAATTGGAAATTTGCGTATTTAAATTATAAGAAGTGATAACGAATTTAGGAGTAGTGCTCTTTCCCCAGTTAGCTTCAGAGCGTGTCCAGATTCAAATATCATGCTATACCATTGATATATAGGGTGAGTGCGAAATTTACCCGTTTTTGGATATGCAAATTTGCAATGGAATTGACGTAAAAAATGACATTGTAATGACGCAAATCGTCGGGCAATCAAACGTGTGGATGCCTCACATATAAAATGCATCGTGTCTCACAAATTTAATCATCTCAAAAAAAAATCAGAGGGTGTAACATGGAAAGCGAGAAGGAGCATATGAGACATTGTTTGTTATACGAGTTCAATAAAAAGAGTACTGCAGCCGTAGCATATCGCAATGTTTGTCAAGTTTATGGGGAGGATGCAACAGACGAAAGCACATGTCGTCGATGGTTTCGTAAATTTAGAGAAGGACACAGAAGCTGCCAAGTTCAGGCTAGGAGTGAACGGCTATCACACGTTGGAGACGACGATATAGACCAAACCATAAGGAAAAACCCGAACCCAACAGTGCAAGAATTAGCGGAGACCTTCAACGTACACCGGACATCGGTCGAGAGACGGTTGGTTGAGTTGGGTTTTACGAGAAAGTTGGATCGTTGGGTTTCACATAACCTGACAGCTAATCAACGGGATGACCGAATCACCACCTGTGTTTCTTTGGTTTCCCGGTACAAAAATGACCCATTTTTCACACGAATTGTGAAAGGAGATGAGGTTATGTACCGTAACGCAAAGCGTCGTAGGACTGTGTGTCGCCCTTCTGATCCACCTGCATCGACTTCGAAAGCTGAACTTCATCCCAAGAAAGTGTTATTGAGTGTTATTGAGTGTGTGGTGGGATGTGCAAGGAATAATTCACTGGGAGGTCCTGCCACTCAACCAAACCATCAACGCTGCCTTCTACTGTCTACAGTTAGACAGGCTGTATTCAAATTTGGTAGCAAAGTGGTCTTATCAATCGTCGAGGTGTTATCCTTCATCACGATAACGCCAGGACACATGCTGGTGTCATCACTCGCCAAAAGTTACTGAGCTTTGGTTGGGAGGTTTTACCCCACCCTCCCTATTCTCCTGACTTGACACCAACTGACTATCACCTATTTCGTGCGTTGAACAATTCCTTCAGTCAGAAAATTTTTGATGCTCTTGATGCCGTGAAAACCGCCCTCCAAGCCTTTTTTGACTCGAAACCGCCGGAAGTTTACCACTGCTGCCAAAAAGATGCCAAAAAGATGGCAAGAAGTCATAGATAGCAATGAGGATTATGTACAATAATAGGTACTGTTCATTTTGCGTTTATTTGGTCTTCTTTATGGGTAATAAAAATGGGTAGAACTTTTGCACTCCCCCCCTCCCCCCCCCCAAAAAAAAAAAAATATATATATATATATATATGGTGTGTTAAATGCACAGGGCTAATGACGTAAAATCATCTGGCTTTCCAAAAAAAAAAAAAAAAAAAAAAAAAATATTTGACGCCTATGGTGGTGCTGGGAATAAAACCTGTTTCCATTCAGTCCATTTTGTCTGATAGAAATTGTTCTCACATCCTAACTAGAATTGCTATAATTTTTATCTATGAAATTTTAGCTATATACATATAGATATAAACATATATTATAGAACAATAAACTAAAAGAACATACATTTTTCTTACAATAAAAGCATACTGAAGATTGATGTACAAGAATGTAAGCATTCTAACAAACTTACTCCTTTATATTACATTAGTATAGTCCTACAGCTGTGACTTTCGTGACTGCGATGATAGCGTGCAAGTAACCAGTTTATTAAAGGTGAAATTACAAGTGAGTAAAAGCAACACGGAAATAAATGGAAATGAAGAGAAAACTTTTATCTAATGCCTTTTTGGTATAAAAAATCACTATTTTTTCTGTTACAATGATTGGTGACAGACCATTTTGGTATTTGAAAATGCAGTGGTTTTATGAAGAACTTAATTGATACTTATACTGAATTCAAAATTATATTGTTTCATTTTCGTCTATAAAGATGTTTATTATGTAAAGATTCCATAGAATCCCTTTAATAAGATTAATAGAAATCGCTCTTATATGTCTAGATAGACTAATGTAGAGTGACATAAAGAATTTTAGTATTAACAAATTACATTTAAGACTTGAAGGAATGGGAAATGCGGAGCCAATTTTCAGTGTGGCATAACAGCAATACGCATAGAAAAAACATTAAAAAAAGTATTACATTTTCACTTTCCTTATAGGATATGCACCTGATACACCGTACACTCCCACAAGGAGGGATATAAGACACTGCCGCTAATGAAAATTTATAGCGAAAAATAAAGTCATTTTAATGCGAAGTCAGCACTTTGTTGAAATATCTCATGTACACCAATATTAATTTAAAGTTCTTTTGCTTACATATGGATTTAACTAAATGTTATACTTCAAACAGAGGGCCCATTTTTTGTGAGAAGTCTTTAAAATCATTTAAACCACGTTATCGCCAGCTTTATTAAAGTTTGCTACCAATACTACACAGGGAAATCGATTACAAAAGATTAACTAAGATGTTAGTTTATAATAATGCCCGATCCGAAAAAACCCGGGTGGGTTTTTTCAATAAAACCCACTTGAAAACACCCAAGTGGGTTTTTTCAAAATTCTTATTTAAAATTCCACTTTTATCTAACTTACCATAAACATATAAAACAAATATCATCTTTATTATTAGAACATGAACAAAGAATTTTCAGAAATATTGGAGGTTCTCAATCTGCTGTGTAGAAAAAAAATCCTGAAAAATCCCCCATCGAAAAAAATTGCAATTATCTTTTTAAAACAGAATAAAAAATTAGATATATAAAAGCAAAATAAGAGTTATTTATTAATACAGAGAAAACTGTGGGACTCAAGGAAAGTAAAATATAAATAAAAATCAAATTAAAAAAAAAAAAAAAAAAAATCTGAAAACTTTAATAGTGCAACACTGTTAGGTAATGTAGAGGGACAATAATTAAAAATATTTTATGAGAGTCTGATGACTACGAAAAATTTAATAAAGCAACACTAAATAATTATTAAAATCTAGTTTTTTGTTGTAAAGGGCAGACAAACATAATTTTAGAATATTTAAAAAACAACTATTAATTATAAAAATATTTTAGAAATTTTAAAATTAAATTAAAAAAAAACTTTTAAAAAATTTAAATTAAATTTTTAAAATTTTGATTTTAATGAATAATTAATATTTGATTTTAAAACTATCTTATGAATGATATATTTAATGTAAAAAAAAAAAAAAAAAAAAAAAAAAAAAAAAGAAGAAGAAGAAGACGAAGGAAGAATATATTCCTGAAAACTCTGATAAAACCCGAAAATATTCTGAAAAAACCCTAATAAAACCGATTTAACCAGATGCGACTCAAAAAACCATGATAAACCCAGAAAAAACCCGGGAGTTTTCCAACCCTGGGGGGGGGGGGGGGGGGGACTTTAAAGTATACGCATTTAAATAAGCATATTTACATACTTGTCGTTCAATAGTGGAGGGGGGGGGGATTGTGTGTGTGTGACAGTGGAAGAGAAAAAACTAACAGGTTTGTAAAATATGAAACGAATTGAATAAAACACGAAAATGGCATGTAAACAAGCAACATTAAAGGGAGAGAAAAAAAGCTTTTTTTTTTTTTTTTTTTTTTTTTTTTAATATGTATTATCCACATTATAAGTTATTTAACATAATAAATTCATTTATATAACAATTCGCAAATTAAGAACACCATAAGACCACATTAAAGAAGGACTATATAAAGGATTTTTAAAAGTATAATTTCAAATGGTGAAGCTATTCAATTTAAAACATATTGTGATATTCATTACCGATTTCTGAGAAATGATCGCGTAAAAAATATTCACAGTTCATCGTTAATTTTAAATAAAATTATATTGCGTATATACTGATAAAAGGAGAAAAAAAAATCCTTGATAAAATTTGTTTAACATCATTTTGCACAATCAATTGTTTAAAACATACATAGCTAATATATGATAAAACAAATAATCTGGATTTCTGAAAATCAATAACCACACAGCAGTGTGAATTTAAGTGACCGAAGATAAATCAATTTCAGGGAAAAGAAAACAGGATTAACTTAAATGTATTTACAGAGTAAGTCCATATGGGTACATTTACAGAATTTTTTGACAGCTAAAGAAAACTCGATAATAAAAATATATATATAATCAAGAAATATTTTTTTCTTACACCATTTTTTTGCCAAATATAATAAGCGATAATCAAAATGTACCGGAGGACTTGTGTTGAAAATTAAAAAGTTCAAACTTTGCACAAACACGATTTATTTATTTATTAATTATTATTATTAAAAAAAAAAAAAAAAAAAAACTTGCTAAAAATGCACCAGAAAACTGGCGTTAAAAGTATAAGTTAAAAAACTTTGCATAAGCACTATAAAATGCACTGGAGGACTGGCGTCGAAAAGTAATAAGTTAAAACCATTGCATAAGCACCACAAAATGGGGGTGGGGGACCCCGCATTTATGGTGTTTTTAACTTATTATAATAAACGGTTTTTAAAAGAAAATTTTGTATATATACTGTTTGTATTTTTCTATATTTATGTAAACTTTCGTTTTATTCTTTTCATATATTTTTTATATTTATTAGATTGTACATATTTTGTATACGGAACTTCTGTTTGCTTTTACCCTTTCTTTAATAAGATGTAGAAGGTTATAGCACACTTCAGTATTTCACTAACAATATTTAAAACATTTTACTTTTTCTACCCTAGATTGAGGGACTGTCCTGTTGATTAGTTCAATGTATTTTGGGACTTTGTTTATTTGTTTTTAATTTTGACATACGGTTTATTACACATATGTGTAGAAATATACATACAAGATTAACTTGTTTAATAATGTGATACATTTCTGTATGAGGAAGACAATTTTCTTAATACTTCGTTCAATATTTGTTTTCTTTACCTAATAACACTATACAAAATACACATCTAACAGTTACAGTTACCAAGCATAAAAGACGATGTGTTGGATTTTATTATTACTATCATTATTATTAAAATTATTTTATTTTTATTTTATTTATTGTGTAGTTTTGTAAAATAATTATTAATTTTATGCACATCATTATCAAAAAAAAAAAAAAAAAAAAAAAAAAAAAAAAAGCTTTTATGTATTTAAATATGCATACAATTTCCATTATGATAATTTAATTTCCCACAATACTCTATGTTGACGATTCCAAAATTATGTTGGATTAAATCCTAATTTAAAATGCATTTTTTTTTCTTTTTTAAAACTGCGTAACTTTAAATCCATTTAAATATCCTCCCCTCCACCTTTTATTGTAATTTTATATTAATAAAATTATTTTTATAATTGTTATATAATAATTTTTTATTGCTACAGTCGTATATTTCTCTCATTTTTCTGTTATGTAATAGATTAAACAATAACGAAATAAGATAAATTAATTCGTACTGTATAGAAGATCATTAATTAAAGTTACTTGGAAATTTAAAATCATTTGATTAATTAAATTTTCGCAATACAAGCAGGGAGAAATTTTTAAAAAGTTCTTCTTTCAATTATCACACCTTAAATGAAAATTTTAATTAAACTATAGACATTTTTTCTTAACAACTACGCGACTTATTTCATTTGTCAGACTTCTAACCCTTTTAATTACAATGAGTAAATGAGTAAATTAGGAATTTCATTCTTGAAGGAAAACACGTTTTTCAGAAAATCCTCCCCCTCCCCCTCCCCCCTACACTTTTTTCTTTACATTTATTTTTAAATAGGAAAATGGAAAAGTTTATTTTAAAAGTTTGATTTTCTAGCATGTTTCATTTAATACTGACTAGAACGATTAATTTTAAATTCAAATCAATCTAAAGTCATTCAAATCATTTATCAATCAATCCACGTATGCTTAAATCGATCTCAATCACTTGATTATTCAATTTTTGATACAGTGTAATTATCCACATTCCCATCGTCCATATTATAGATTAATGCATACTAAAAACACTTACTATACATACATACAACACTATACAAAAGCTATTTCATTAACCCCTTAACTGCCCCGGGCGTATATATATGTTTTCCCGAAGCACAATCCTTTGTGTCTGTACTGCTACCCGTGAAATTACTGACACGGTTTGACAGTGCAAAAAAGGTTGAAAGTGATCTTGACAGTGTTTTTGAAAGATTTACTCATTTCAGAGTTGAAAGAAAACGGCGGCTCTTTGAATCTCGTAAATTTTCCTCGTCAGGTAAGGGGTTAAAATCTTTTTTTTTTTTTTTTTTTTTTTTTTTTTTAGTTTGAATTTGTAATCTTTTCTGTTTTTTCTTTCTCCCCCCCCCCTTACCATCCCACACACACAACGACTGAAATTAATTCCTACGTCATTAATATTTTTTATGATATTATGAAAAAATTCACCTTCTTTCGTTTTTATTAATTTAATATTTTATCATATTTATTATATCATAGATTAGTATAATATCATATTTAGTATTCACGTATTTCTTTTTTTTTTTTTTTTTTTTTTTAATGCATAAATAGCAAAACTCTTAACGATTTTTCTTTTTTTCTTTTCCCCCTTCAAAGACATATATTCTTTTAGAATCATATTGAATTTCTCAACATTAGTGTCATGCTAAAAATTAATTACATTACTAATCATAAGTTTTACACATTTAAATCCCAAACATCATTTCAAAATATTAATTTCATTTTCTAATTGCTTCGTTACATAACAGCAACTTGATCGTAATTAAATATTTAGCAAGCAGAAAATGGATATTTATACTCAATAATAAAAAAGAAAGATTATTGCAATTTTGTTTCTAAAATGGAGACAAGCTTTAGATAAAATTATAAGAGCTACTTCCGACTTCGCAGTTTTAAAGGAAGTTTTAATTAAACTAATGATATTTTTTCCTCTTATAATCCAACTATTCGTTCGCATTTGTCAACCTCCTAATCCTTTGAATTACAATGGATGGTTCTTTTGAAGTTGTTTCAAACCTCTCCAATCTTAATGTTGAAACATTCTCAACTTTTAATGGAACTAGTAATTTAGGAATTAACTTTCTGCAGTGGAACTGGTTTCGCAAAGCTATTTTTTCTTTAAATAAAGAAAAGTTGGTGTGGCAACATCGGTATTTTTTCTTTTACGGAAATTACTATCAAGGTTATTTCAGTATGAAAAATGATTAATATATATATGTTTTTTAAAACTTTTGTTTGCATAATTACGCGATGTACACAATCTTGCATTAATTTTATATCGTTATTAGAACAATAAAAATAAAATCGATAAGTACATTTTTAAAATATACATTAAAGCATTACATAAAATATTTTTCATTAAATAATATTAATTGTCACATAGCGGGAAAATGAAACATTTTAATTAGATGTTAGTGGATTTGATACGATATAAATTCTAACTTTAAATAAATCTAAATTAAAAATTTTACAAAAATAAATATATTTTAACAAGTATATTCTGGTCAGCTCAAAACTATATTCGATCATATTCTCTTGTAAAAATTCAAGCAAGGCAAATTATTTATAAAAATTTTTTGTTATAGTGAATGCACACGAATTTCATCTGAGAGAACTGTAATTGATGAAATATATAAATGAAGAAAGAGAGTCAATTTTATGGCAATAAAGACATCCAATGCTCTGTTTTATTGAATGTAAAATAATAATAATAATAATAATAATAAAGCAAAAGTTATTTTATTTAATATAAAAGATTTCATTTAAATGAAATCTGTTTAAAAGACGAGTAAAATTCTCTGAGTAGAAATTGATGCGCTTAATGTAATATCATCTCAAAACGAATCTAAAGTTCCGTTACATCAATCTGTTATCGGTATGAAAATATGAAAAGATAAAGTATATTATTCCCAGAAGAAAATACATAAATATATCAAGCACTTCTCATGAAGTTTATCTCTGGAAAGAAAGGAATGAAGCTGATGAAAAATTGTTTACAGGTCAAAGGGTCAAGAACACCATAAAAACAAACAAAGGTAACTAAAAGAAAGAAAAAATACCCGCAGTAATTAATATGACAAATTCCTTTCATGGTACATTAGGACAGAGAAATAAATTCAGATAACACTCAGGATTTTTTTCGGGGGGAAAAAATAAATAATAAAAAATTCACAATTTGCCAGCGAATATGGAAGTGAGGAATAATATTACTTTGTAACTACAATTTATAGATTATTGTCAGAATCGACAAACACAGACATATGTAAGGATCAAATCGTGAACTGAAATGCATTGAAATTCAAGATTAAATATCATCCGAAGCTTATTTCTAAAAATACTTTCTTTATTTTCAACCCTCTCCCACTTTTTCTTGCGAAGGGGGGGGGATAATAAATAAAACAATTATTAATTAATCACAATTTTATCAAAAGTTATGAAAGGGAAAATATATAGAGTAATTTACTAAGAAAGAAATTATAACTATAATATTAAATAAATAAATACTCATTCTCTTTAATTTTTATTTATTTACTAATTTATTTTTATATATGTATGGATTAAAGCTTTATCCTAACGGAATTTAATATAGAGAAGATTATATAAAAGGTAACAAACCACTTTAAAACACGTAGATACAATATTTTTTTTTAAAAACTACACAAAGCTTTTCACCATTATAATAATAGCATCATCAGGTGTAATTGCGTTACATAGAACCAGCAATATATAAATAAGAAGTTTAAATGGTTTAAAGTTATGGTTATAATAAAAAAAAAATAAAATTAAGTTACAGTTACAATAAAAAAATTTCATTTCAATATCATTTTCAGTATTTTTTTTTTTCTCTCTCTCTCTTTATGTTTCTCTATGTATGTTTATTATTTTTTCATAAAAATATTGTATCTACGTGTTTTAAAGTGGTTTGTTACCTTTTATATATTATTTATACACATGAAATGTTTTATAATTTTAAACTTTTAATAGTTTTTAATCTTAATAGAGAAGATTGTTTGAGTAAAATGGGGAAATCTCTTCTTTGAAAACAGGTGTTAAAAATACTTCTCGATAGAGATCCAGGGTAAATTTTGAAAATTCCTTTCCACTTTTCTTATTTTAAGTGTTCCTTTATAAAGAAGTAATTAGCGTGTACCTTATGGGTCACGTAAAAGTACGATTTCTAAAAAAAAACGAGTCCCACCTTTAGGACTTTCCATGAAATTTGTTGCATCGATTGCTGAGAATAAAATTTATTTATTATTTAATCTCGAATACGTTTCGTTTTGTTAAATAATGTAACGTTTTAGAGGAACGCCAAAAAAATGGAATTTACTGTCCAAAGCAGAAAAATAATCCGACAAGTTAATCGGCTCTTTCTATTGCAAAACAGATTGACTGTCATTGACTTAACCTAAATTATTGTCCAAACATAATCAACTGTAATTGCATATTTCTATTTTTCACCAGCCACATAATTTTCCTGCAACAATCTGCTTATAGTATTAAGTTAAGAACCATGTGGAGCGGAGAACACAACATTCTTTAGTTTGATTAAATCCCAATGAGATTTTAATTTTTATTAATTTATTAATTTATTTAATTTTTCAACAGCAACAGACTTACGAAAGGGCCAACTCCAGTTAAAAATTTGTTTCGGAATTTTAACCTACTTGCCATCAATTGATTGAGCTGAAATTTTGCATACATGTATAATTCCGATGGAAATGCATGCTCAAATAGTAACGTATTTAGCGGGAGGCAGACAACTGCGTCGAAAAGTTTTAATGCACTTTTGCTGAATGAACTTTACTTAAATTTTAGACATTATCGATGTCCCATTGTCGATGACAATACAACATGGAAGTATTTAGAAATCCTTTCTGATCCGAGACAGGTTTCAGATGAAAAATCTGTCTGCTAGTGTCAAACCTTCCATTATTTTTTAATCTGATGAATCGGATTTTTTAAAATACAGATCACTATTTTCTTTCTTTCTTTCTTTTTTTTTTTTTTTTTTTTTTTTTCTACTGACTTATTTTTCGTTAATTTCATTCATAAAGAAGGTCAAAACAGTTACAAAAATGTGAGAACATCCTCTTTATATCAAACAATTTTTCAGAAGTTTATCGACGGAAAGACAAGAAGAAATCAGAAGAGAAATTGTTTTACAGGTCAAATGTCAAAAACACCATAAAATTAGAAATAAGTAATAATACTGGTAATAATAATTACTTGTAAAAGATTAAGATGTAAAATTATACTTACTAATTTTTTTTTTTTTCTATGACTTATTTATCGTTAATTTCATTCGTATAAAGAATGTCAAAAAAGTTACAAAAATGTGAGAACACCCTCTTTAAATCAAACAATTTTTCAGAAGTTTATTGCCGGAAAGACAAGAACAAATCAGAAGAGAAATTGGTTTACAGGTTAAATGTCAAAAATATCATAAAATTAGAAATAGGAAAAAAAATAAAAAATAAGAAAATAAGAAAATTACTTTTAGTAATTAAAAATAGTGATACACTAGAACAAATAATATATTCAGAGAAAAATAATAGTCACGAATTCATAATTAATTTTATCACGTTAGGAAAGAAAAAAAAAAAAAATCACGAACGCATATTCTCAGAGAACATTATGGAGAGAGAAAGAAAAAAAAAAAAAAAAAAGTCATACTGTATTAATTGAGGATGATGAATTAGGGTCGTTGCTTGATTCACGTAACGGCGTGGTAGTTGCACGTGGGTTGTTGTCCAATATCTGACATTGTGCCCGCCCAAAATTGAAGTTAACACTAGATGAAACAGGGCTACCAATTAAAAGTTTTTTCTTTGCAACTTGACATTAAATGGGAAGAAGTTTGTACTCGCACATTATGTAGGTGTAATCGTGAGGGGAAAAAACAATTATAAAGGCATTATAAATTCAAGATAATGCTAAAAAGAAAAATGGTATGAAAGCACTGTTAAAGAGACAATAACTACAAATATCAAATGAGATGCTATTCTAAAGAGAACATTCTATACGTTAGGACTAATTAAGAGAGGATAAATTGTTTTTATTAAATTAAAAAATAAGCTATTCAAACTAAATGGAATATTCTGTTCTGTGTACGAATAATATATAATTATGTTTGTTATTTAAAAAAATGAAATAAACAATATTGTTCGTATGCTATTTTAGGACTTCCTTAAAATATTTTTTATATTGACCCCTCCCCCCACAAATGCCGCGAACTAGAATTTACACTTAAACCCCACAAGCGGTTGAGAAGTTCTGCTCTCAAAGCTGGTAGACGTGAGGTGCTGGGTTCGATCCCAGGATTTGATCATTGGCTTAGCCGTTATGAGTTTTTAGTGGTTTCCCCCGAGACTTGCGTAAATGCTGGCTAGCACCCCTTAAAAAAACCCCAATGGAGGGTACTCCCCCTCAAGCCGAAGACCCTAGCGCAGTCCAAAACACCAAACACATTATTACACTGAATTTTCTTTTACAAAAACCCGAGTACGGTTTTGTCAATGTTATAAAAGCGAAATAATTCTATTAGTCTTAACTGAATATTTCACATCTACTTCTCCGAGAATGTGATGGATCTGAGCAAGGGGGCAAAAATTGGGACCGTGTTGCTGCCCCTTCACAAAATTCAAATCCCTAAAATGGGCCCCTTCACAAAATGTAAATCCCTAAAATGGGTCTCTTCACAAAATTCAAATTTTTAAAATGGGCCTCTTCACAAAATTCATATTTATAAAAACAGCCCTTTCACAAAATTTTGTTTTATAAAAGTAACACTTTTGTAAAATTTTTCCATGTTCACAGTATTATTTTTTATAAGTGTCTATACTTGTTTAATAAAATGCTATTAACTTGATATTAAACATTAGACAGAGTAACTGCTAAAATGAAAGGTTTCTAGTGACAATTCTTTTTTTCACAAAAATATTTTGATTTTTCACTAAAATGGATCCGAGGATGTCATAATTGTTTTCGGGATTTTGAAATCTTAATTTCAAATTTTAGCTGAAATCTTGTCAGCGATAGTAATTGATTTTTAGTTTTTAATGGAACTTTAGCAGAAAATTTTATGGCAAATGGATAATTTCACTGTTGTATAAAATAGGAAAAGAAGGGAAATATTATCCCTGACGTCCTGTTCTCTCTCTCTCTTTTTTTTTTTTTCCTACGAAACATTAGTACATCTTACCATTATATATATATATATATATTAAAACATATAGCATGTTACTGACTAATAAAGACAAAATTTGAAGAAAATATTTCTATACGGTCATTTTTATTGAAAATATGCTTAGGGTCAAACAGAAATGCTAAGAGAAGCGAAAACTCAAGATTGATTTAAATATATCTATTCAAATGCTGTAGGTAAGCGCCAAATTGAATTGTTCTTGAAAAAAAATTTAGAAACGAAGACAGGCCAAATACTAAAATACTAGTAGATACCAAATACTAGTAGATGGGCATTAGTGAATAAAGAATTTAAGGCAAGATTAAGCCGAATTGAGTTAACGGAATTCGAAATTCCATGGTACAGAAAATATAGCTGTAAAACTCTAAATAATAATAATAATACAGTTATTCCATAACAGTATTTTCAATCAATATGAGAGCTCAGAGCTGCAATATTTCCTATCAACTTAATAATTTTCATAGTATTTGAGATTTTAACACTTTAGGGGCAATGGCTAGAAGGTTTATCTATAGGAATTTTTTCGCTATATGTTGAATCCACATACATCAAGTAATACTTATACTGATTTGATAAGTATAAACTATCTTTTCATGTATATGGAATCAATATATATGCACCGCACGTGTAAAATTCTAAATTAAATGAATAGACCTTCTAGCTATCGTCCATGAAAACGTTAAATGGCAAGATAGCGTATAATTTTGTGCAACATTAAAATAATATAAATAATAAGTTCGGTAAAAATAAAATAGGTTATTTCGGGAAAAGTAAGACTAACGATTATTTTAAGATTATTTTTTTATTATTGTAAATCTCATATATATTTGTGAGTATCTTTTTCTTTTTCTTTTTTTTTCCCACGATACGGCTGTTACTATTATTTTGAACCAAAATTTAAAATAACACCGCTAGAGTTTAATCAAAGAAATCTACTAAAAGAGAAATTTTATTTCAAAGCTTTAAATGTCACCCAAGAAAAATTTCTAGCGAAGGTAAATCCGCGAGATCCGTAAAATATAAATTCAGTTCAGCTATTTTAATCCTTAACGTAAAATTCACACTACAGAGAAAAATGTTATGTGAAAACGTAATGTTGTTGGGCTTTTCGGAAAAAGCTATTTATGACACTAGCTGAACATTTAGATATTCAAGTTCCTGAATGCAGTAAAATATTTCGTTTATTTTTTCTTTCTTACATTTTACTTTTCATTTTAATAGTATTCTTTTCCAAACTGAACATATCGAAAATTCAAGAATTATTCAAAAGCGTAAAATTTAGATTACTTATTAATAAATATATAAAAGTAATAAATTATAAATGGCAAACATAATCAATGAAACATGTAATAAAAGAAAAAAAAAAAAAAAAGAGAGAGAGAGAGAGAGAGAGAGAGAGAGAGAGAGAGAGAGAATTCTTAATTATATTTTAACTTAAAAATTTTTTAGATCTGCTGAATTGGGTTTGTGAAATTGTATATGTATGAGGATGTAGTAAGTTAAAGCAAGTTAATTCACGTTACTATTGTGTTTTCGTTTATTATGTGTGTTTTATTAATTAATGCAATTAAAACCATCTGACCGCCGCTGACGTATACGACACTGAGCTGTTCTTTTTTCCACAATACACTAATAATTCAAAATTATATACTTATGGTATGGAATTTTAGTTTGTTTTTCCAGTTTGAAGATCGTAAATAGTAGTCATAAGGATTATAATCATGTACACAGTTATACTTTTATAATCTCCAAATGAAATAAATATTAGTTTAGTACAAAAAAAAAAAAAAAAAAAAAAAAAACTATGCAGTATGCAGAAAAAACAATACAATTTTGCCATTTTTAAAGGCCCTCAGACCCCTATGTATAAGATAAAAACAAACAAAACAACAACAACAAAAAAAACATAAATGTTATAAAAGCAGATAAACAAGAATATTATGAATGATTCATATAAAGATTATTTATTAACATTCACAAAATAAAAAGATCGATTGATCTTTCGAAATCGATGAAAAGGAAAATTTTTGTCTTTTGCTTAAACTTCTACTTTAGAGTTTTATTTACCTCCTGAATAATGCTAAATTACAACTATTTCCTGCACAGCTGAGCATGTTCTATTCTATCCCAATGCTGAATAAATACGGGAATTCGGAAACCCTTCAAATAGTCTGGTCTGAACAGTTTTTCCCATTTTTCGCACAAACATCCTAGTGGGAAACTTCCTTATTTTTATCATGAACAGGAAGCCTTGTGCCAAGACATTTTCTGTTTGACAGGTTTTGTGTGTACACCTAAGGATTCTTTCAGTCACGTTACCCATTCTCCAGTGCACAGAATTGCAGAAATAAGGATCCATGTACGGCTTCAGTATCTGATGTTTGAATCTTTTACTTTGGGATGCTACTTTTAACTTCGATTTCTTGCCAGATATTTTTTTCCCCCTTTTTAAAATCAATCTTTAGACTTGCCAGAATTGCTGTCCTATCGAATAAGTGTCATAATGTTACAGATTCTGATTTTTTCAAAAATGAAAGATGTTTTTTCCGTAGAAAAATGTCAGATTAAGTACTTAGATGAAATAGATCCTAAAAAGCCTCCCTTAAATACTGATTGCGGACCCTTTTATATAAGTAAGATTTTTCGCAATTAATAAAACGGCGCTAAAATTAAATAAACTTATAATACAAATAATGGAAAAACAACACATGGAAAAGTTTACAAAAATTTTAAAAAATATTTTTTTTTTTTTTTTTCTACAATTACACATTATCTAATGCATTTTTTAAAATTCCCTTTTCACATTCGGAAAATTCCCAACCATTAAATTTATACTAAATTCTTTTAAATTTTTATTTCCTTCTTTATTTTTATTTTTGGTATTTCATTTTACAGCTAAAAAATTGAAAGAAACACGCTAATAAACGTAAATTTCTGGTAAACGAGTACCAATTCAATGGTTGTGAGTTTTCTGAATGTGAAAATGTAATTTTTAAAAAATACATTAGGTAAAGAGTAATCTAATAAACAAATTTCACAAAGGCTTCGACTGTCGGCGTGGATAGTTACTGTACAAGTTTCCTTTTTACCAAGAAACTTCTTTTCATATGAAAGACAATATGCTAAAACTAAATAAAATTATGACTCAAATTAATAAAAAAAAATTAACATGTGAAAAAATGTCAGAGATTTAAATAAAGACACAAAAATTTTACTCTCAGTATCAAAAGTAAATAATAAACACGCGTCATTTTATTTTTGTTTCAAAAGATATCAATTTAAATGAATCTTTTGTACTTGTTAGTATTGGCGTCCTGTCGAATAAATGTCATAGATTCTGAATGATCCTTAACTTACGAACGTGTAAGGAGTTTTTTGATAGGAAAAAAAAAAAGTTTAAGTACTAATAGTTATAATAATGGATCCTTAAAAAAGCCTTTCTTAAACAACAGTTGTAAGCAGTTTTCCGTTTGAAAGATTTTGATAAATGAATAGTAAGACGCTGACTCTAAATAAATTATACAGTCGAACCTCTTTAACGTGAATATCAAGGGGGATAAAAAATGTGTTCCTGTTATCAGTAGTTCATGCTATCAGTAACTAATTTTCATATAACTAAACTAATCTTCATTTTGACGGGGATTATGGAAACAGTTCATGTTAAAAGTAATTCACTTTAACAGTGTTCAAGTATTTATTACAATAAATTTAAATATAATATATACTTATTAGACTGAAAATAAATTACACTTTTTTGTTCTCTTTTTTTCTTCTGTCCCGCCACGCCTTGAGATCTTTATTATATATATTTTGAGTTATAATGTAATTTTTCAAAGAAATGACCATTTTATTTTCAAAATTTTCGCACTAACGACAGACATTTTAGAATTTTCGTAACAGGTAGCCGAATTTTTCAGACATTTCCAAACAGAATCATCCTTAAAACACAGTGCACTTTTTTTGTATCAAATAATACCCATTTTTAATGATTCTTTATATATGTTCTATAGATTCTTTAAAATTATGATTTTTCCTAAAGTAGAAGATGATTTTTTGAAGAATATGTCTGATTAAATATTTAGATGGGATACTTAAAAGATTTTCCAAAACACTTATTGTGAACTGATTTATTTGTGCAAGTATGAAAGATTTCAATGAATTAATAAGACAAACGCTAAATTTAAATACACTTTCAGTTACGAACCAATGCGAAATCAACATCAGAAAAATTTAAACACACCTAAATAAAGACACAAATATTTCTATCATTAGAAAACAATGGGCAAGGAGTATTTTTTATTTTTTACCTCAAATAATCTTGCATTTTTCATGCATTTTTAGACTTCCTATAGAATTAATATCCTATCTTGGGGTATACTGCTGAATAACACTAGTCTACACGAAAATTAGCCCCAATACCATTCATGCAATTTCTTAGGGAAAATGACCTCCTGAATCCAAATATGACGTCCATTTTTTTCCATAACCCACCGTTTTGGGGGGACGCCATCCTATTTGTATTGCTGTTCGGAAATTTTATGGCTATAAATTTGATTTAAGAGCGTTAAAGGATTATTTTAACTATTAAATATCTTTTGAGGCTCTACGGAGGTGAAAAATTCTAAAGCATGAACGTTTGTAGCAAGGGGGAAATTCAGAAGGGGTATTCGCCCCTAAAATTCGAAATTACATTTGTTATATTTTTATTAATCTATTGTTAATATTATTTAGTATACCATACATTTTTTGTTGTTGTTGTTGTTGTTGTTTTTAACAGTTAAAATAACCTTTTTCTACCCTTTAAATAAAATTCATGGCTATAAAACTGCCCAACAATGAGTGATAAATATTGCGGGAGGGGGTGGTGTCCCGTAAAAACGGTCGGTGATTGGGCAAAATGGAGATCATATTCGGATTCAGGAGGCCATTTTATATAAGAATCAGCAAAAATGGTATCAAGGCTATATATATTTATTATTATTATTATTATTATTTATTTATTTATTTATTGTAGATCGGTGTAATTATCATGGAATTTTAACGATACTGATTTTTCAGTGTTAAAAGATGTTTTATGGCACATAATAGTCATATTAAGAGGAAATGTATCCTTACAAGAATTATTTTAAAAACTTATTGCGAAGCATTTTTTATAAGTAAGACCTTGGTGAATAAAACAACACTAAAACAAAGTAAAATTATATCATACACAATTACGAAATTAACACGAGAAACGTTTAAAGAAATTTAAATAAATATACAAACCTTCTTTTTTTTTCCCCCCCCAGTAAATAACAATAAACACAATGCCATTTTATTTTTTTGACAAAAAGAAATTATCTATGAAAAGCAGTCATCGTAAATTAATAAAAGAAAATTATATAAATTGAAATCTGATCCAAAGAATGTCGTTAAAAAAAAAAAAAAATAATAATAATAAATTTTAATGCAAAAGCTTTTTAAAATGGTATTCTAAAAATTTTTTTATTCAAAAGATAATCATAACATTTCATAGAGAACAAAATAAGTCATTTAAAGTACAAAATGATTTTTAAATCTGAATAAATTAATATTCGTATCAATGGAAATTCTAAATAATTGAATCGTAAAATATTATTGAAATTCGATAATGGTTTAAAACGCTCACAATGAAAGAAACAAGGGTATTTCATATCTAGAAATTAAAATACTAAATTAATCTCAGAACACAATGACTTGGCGATTTTTTTTTTTTTTTTTTATTATATATATATATATCTTTTGTAAAAAGACTTCATTGTTAAATATAAATATAGATCAGATTTTTTTTTTTTTTTTCATTGATTAATTCAAATTTATTCAAGAGTGTAAGACTGCAATACAAAGGAAAAGATTTATCTCAGGAAAAAAAAAAAAAAAAAAAAAAAAAAAAAGAGGTATTTAAAGAGATTTTTATAGATAGAAATTTGTCAGTAAACATGCTTGTTTATATTATAATAGCTTTAACTATTAAGGCGCCAGACAGACTTATGTTTTCTTTAGCTCTCTAAAATAGCGTAAATAGATTTAATAGTTTTAAATTTTCTTTAAAGAATAACTATTTTTCCGTACACTGGTATAAGAATAAACATTTGTTAATAGCAACAATAAAGAAAAAGTGACGTAAGTAAGAAAAGGATTTGATTAAATATGCATAATCAATGAAGAGATTAGTAGTGTTTGTTATCATAACTGGTTAAAGGGTTTCCATAAAAATAGCCTATGCTTTCGTAAAACCACAGTATTATTATAATATAACAAAACAATAATATAGTATATTCAAATATATAATTACTATCAATTTTTATAATGCCCGATGTATTTTTAACCACCATTTTTTTTTTCCAACTTTACTTATACTTTTATTATATATAATTTTCATTTCCTTATCCAATATGAAGTTCATATATAACTTGCTAGAAAATTCTTCATGCAACTTCAGATCTTAGATACTGCTTCACCATCATGTATATTACAATGAAAATATTTAATCATTTAATTTTTTTTCCCCATCAATACACAGATAAAATTAAAAACCTAACAAAGAGAGAGAGAGAGAGAAAAAAAAAAACACTAGTAAAAGATTGAAAGAAAGAAACATCTATAACCTACTGACATTAATTAGAAATTCGTGACCGATTTTCTAATTTTTCAACTGGTGAACTTGTATCATGTTTTTTCTTAAATCAATTTCCAAAGATTGTTAACATAAATTACTAGAATAAACGAATGTAATCATAAAAGCTCTAAATTTTTTTCTAGCTCCTCAGCAATAAACTTTAAATTTTTAATAGGATACATAAAGAAAAGATCATACATATTTTAATTAAACAAATCAGAGATAAAATTTATTGAATGATTGATGTGACGGTGGAATTAACGCGAGACCAATTTAAATTTGTCTAATGAAATCGGTAATATCTTTAGAATATTCTCAAACCATTCTTCAGTTTTTTTTTTTTTTTTTAATCATACTTCATGCTGTTTTTTAAGATGCAACAGTACTATTGCAATCAGTCATTTGTGACAAAACTCATTAAAAATGTTAAAACAATTTTTTTTTTTTAACAACTGTTGCGAGTTTCCACTTTAAGCAGTTTCATGTAAAGTTTTATTTTTAAAAATCTCGTTAACGAAAATAACATCCTTCTTTCTTTAATATATTCTAAATACCTCTTTTAGTTCAGGAAACTATATATTAGAAAATTATGTACATATTCAAAAATATATTTAAACTTACTGATTCGGTCATATACAGGTTGCATTTTACCACCGATAACGTTGCAACATAGCAGAAAAGAGAAAAGTAAAATCGTAAATTTTTCCTCCAAAACTTGTATTATATCAACAACAACGTATGGAAACAACGTTTTTTTTTTTTTTTTTTTTTTTTTTTTAATTATGAGATGGTAAAAATTAATATTTCGTTTTGCATTTTATCAAAATAATAATAACAATAATAATCACAAAAATAACCGAACATATATAGTTGAAAGGATTATTTCAAATAGTCAATTCTTCAAAATCTAGACATTTACAGCTAAGTAAATAGAAAGTTACGTATAATCAGAAATACAAGCAGAAAACCACTATATCATGACAAGAAGGTAAACATTCGGAGATAAACAGAGTAAACACATTTCAGGGATTTGAATCGAATCTTTTACGAAATCATCCAAGCTCATAACACATGAAAGATCAAAATAAATAAGCAAATAAACAAAGAGTTAGATAGAAAATACAGTTATTCCCACACCTTCAAATTTACTGTCTCTATAAGAAAAAATATTGCGAGTGAAAAAATATAATACAAAATTTCGAGGAAGCCAGGAGGCAATTGAAGCAATACTTTTTATTTGCTCAACTCTCGCGCAGGATGTAATCTTCTCAAATACAAGAAGATTAACGAAGAAGGGAGAAAGCAAAACCAAAGGTGAAAGATTGTTTCCACAAAAGGGAAGAAGAGATACAAGTTAAACATTATTTATTAAGGAACCCTGCAGATGTTCGCAGTGCAACAAACACGCATTACAACGCATACAAACTCTTATTTGTTTTTTTAAAAACTAAGGTTATGTAGACTTTTTATTTCTTTAATTTTATTACTGTTAGCAAATAAGGGAGTGAGGACCTAGAGAAATATCCTTGATGGAATAGAGCACGAATACCCTTGAAGGAGAGAGATATAGTATATATATATATATATATATATATATATATATATATATATATTAAGTGTTGTGCAGACTCTAAAACTTGGAGATTTAAAAATTAAAATTTGATTCTGATTTTCAAAATATACGTCGGCTTCTAATTAATAGAGTAGAGACAGTATTTAGAGGTTAAAGGATGACCGTAAGGAAGTTAGCCCCCCCCCCCCCCCTCGAAAGAAATTAAAAATTTCACTAATGCCATTCGTTTGATCGTCGTTTGATCGGATTTGATCGACTAATTGCACCGTTTGATCGCATCAGGAAAAAAGATATTAAACAATAATTTTAGGGGGGGGGGGGGGGGGCTAACTTCTCGATTTTTGGAAATTATTCAAAAATCAAAAACCAATGTGTCATTCGATAGAAAATCGTTAGATCGTTTCAGATTGACATATTTCCACGTTTGATCGATTCCGGAAGTGGCATAAAAAGTCGCCTAAAAAGTTTGAAACTTTACGACTTTACCCTATTAAAACATGGAACTTTCCTACAAGCTATATAATAGCCACCCCCCCCCCCCCTCGAAAGAAATTTAAAATTTCACTAATGTCATTCGTTTGATCATCGTTTGATCCGATTTGATCGCCTAATTGCACCGTTTGATCGCATCAAGAAAAAAAGATATTAAAGAAGGGCCAACTTAAATTATTCAAAAATCAAAACCAATATCTCATTCGATAGAAAATCGTTAGATCGTTTCAGATTGGCATATTTCCACGTTTGATCGATACCGGAAGTGGCATAAAAAGTCGCCTAAAAAGTTTGAAACTTTACGACTTTACCCTATTAAAACATGGAACTTTCCTACAAGCTATATAATACCCCCCCCCCTCCCCACTCGAAAGAATTTTCCGACAATCTATATACCATTCGATAGGAAATCATTAGATTGTCTTAAAATGACAGCTTTCGGGATTTGATCTACAGCGGAAGTTCTTAAGATTACCTATGAAAATTTTGAAAATATTCCTATAGGCCTCAAAATGTGGAGTTAACCCCCCCCCCCCCAAACATACACACACACTCACATACGCAGAAAAAAAAAAAAAAAAAAAAAAAAAAAAAAAATCCTTATGTCATTCGACGCAGAATAGTTTGATAGGATTTGATCGAGAAATTGCATCGTTTGATCGCTTCAGGAAAAAAAGTTATTAAGGGGGTCCGGGACACCAAAATTGCCCAAAAAAAGGAAATTTTTTTGTACTCATAAAAAAAAAAAAAAAGAAAGAAAAGAAAAGAAAGAAAAAAGAAACTTCGCACTTTTCTAAATGGAATACCGCAAACCGCATGTATCTCCGGCAAGTAGTTAAAAAGATATAACATTGTTTGTATTATTGTTATTATTATTATTATTATTATTATTGCTATTTTTCTAATTGTTGGAAACTGGATTTAACCTAACAAATAATCTCCTTTAGCATTTTAGTTAAAATGTGTAAAAAGTGTTTTGTTAAAATGTGTAAAAAGTGTTTTAGTGTTTTCTTTTCTTTCTGTTTTTTAGTTGGCGTGTGTTTAAGGAAGGGGGGGGGGGATTTATACATTTCATTACTTTGCAAAAACTAAAATCTAAAATTAAGCATTTTACAAAATGCAGTTTAAAACTTGGTTGTAAATATTAAACTTCAGTTTACTTCTATATCTATTACAATATCATTTGCCTGTGTAGATATGAATATTGGATAAAATTATTATGTTTTTAAAATTTAAAACTGCCATATCAACTTTGTACATATTAAAATACAGTAAAACCTCTCTAAGTTGGACACCTACGGTTCCAAGAAAAAGTGTCCAACTTAGAGAGGTTTCCAAATTATAGGGGTTAGACATAATGTTAATGGATACATTCCGTTCCGAGAAAAAGCGTCCAACTTATAGGGGTGTCCAACTTGAGAGGTTTCACTGTATATGATAAACATGCGTATACTGCATAAATATGTCTGTTTTGAAGCATATTTTTTAAAAAGTGAATTCCTAAAACTTATGTGCAAAATTTCAGCTATTTATCGAATGACATATAGATATTAGGAAAATTCCATGTTTTAATAGGGTAAAGTCTAAAATTTCAAACTTTTTAGGCGATTTTTAAGCCACTTCCGTTATCGATCAAACGTCGAAATTCGTCAATCTGAAACGGTCTAACAATTTTCTATCGAACGACCTATTGGTTTTGATTTTTGAATTTCTAAAAATCGAAAATTTAGCCCCCCCCCCAAGTATATATATATATATATATATATATACACTACCGCTCAAAAGTATTTGCCCACCATCCAAATAATGCTGTAAGACGATTTAATAATAATTTATTGTGACAATTCATAATAATTTATATTTTATTCAAAAACACAGATGTAAGTAAACTGAAAGATAAACAAAATAAATATTTAAATCATATTTTTGATTCATCAATATGGTTTCCTTTATTTCTTATTAATGCAGCACATATTCTTGGCATTCTCTTGATTAGTTTTTCCAAGCATTCCTTGCCGATTTTCTTCCATTCTGTTTGCAAAAGGCTCCACAAATGGGTAATTGATGTCGGGCATGATTTTCTGACTTTTCTGTCTAATTCATCCCACATCAATTCGATCGGATTTAGATCGGGAGAGTGTGGAGGCCACTGCATTACTTTTAAGACATTCTTTCGTTCTTGTGTTTCCAAATACGCTTTGCATAGCTTTGAAGAATGTTTTGGGTCATTGTCATGCATAAAAATGAATTCCTTTCCAATTAATTTTTTCCCTGATGGAATAGCATTCTTTTGAAGAATTCTCTTGTACCCCTCTTTCTTCAATATTCCATCTATTTTAACCAGATCTCCAACAGAACCACCTCCAAAACATCCCCATACCATTACGGAACCACCGCCGAACTTTACTGAAGGTACTACGCATTGATCTAATATTTTTTCTCCAGCTGATCTGCGAACAAATATTCTTCTCTTAGATCCGAAAATCTCGAATTTAGATTCATCACTCCATAATACTTTTTCCCATTCTTTGGTTGTCCAGTCTTTATGTATTTTGGCCCATTGGAGTCTCTTTTTCTTATTTACAGCTCGTAACAAAGGTTTCCTTACAGCAATACGACCATGAAGACCAGCAGCTTGAAGTCTTCGTTTAACTGTAGAAACGCTAATGGGTACATCTCTATTTAAATTTACGTGGGCAGTGATTTCAGGTGCCGTGAGTCTACGGTTACGTCTAGATGTTGTAACTAAATATCTATCATCAGTAGAAGTTGTATTGCGGGGCCTTCCACTGCGTTTTTTATTAGCAAAACTATTTGATACTTGAAATTTTTTTACATTATAATCTACAGTTCGGCGTGGAATTGGTAAATCTTTCGCAATTTGGCGATTAGATTTACCACTCTGATGTAGACCAATAATCATAGCTCGTTTCTGAGTAGAAAGTTCCTTTCTTTTTGGCATAATTTCAATTTCTACTTGTATTAATTGAACACTGTCAATTTACTCAATTATTAATGGATTAAAGCACAAATATGGCGATAACCTATAAAACAAAATATATATGTCAGACACATAGTATATTATTATCATTATTAAATAATAAAATAGTTAATTAAGATCTCCAAATTAAAAATATAAGCCAAAAACAACGTCTATGAAATTTTCATTTTCATTGGTGTTTTTAATAAAATCAATTTACTTCTTGAAAAATAATTATATCTTAATTAATTTATAATATTTAGTAATGATTAGATGTGTATTTTATTAATTAATAAAAATTATATGTCTAAAAAATAATATGGTAAAAATATTAAAAAAAAACAAGGTGGGCAAATACTTTTGAGCGGTAGTGTATATATATATATATATATATATATATATTGTTTATTACCTTTTTTTCCTGATGCGATCAAACGATGCAATTTGTCGATCAAATCCGATCTAACTATTCTACGTCCAATTACATAAGTTACAAAATAATAATAATAATAATAATAATAATAAGTGTGTGTGTGGGGGTGGGGGGGTGGGGGGGGACTCCACATTTTTGGACATATATGAATATTTTGAAATTCCAAAAAAATTCATTTTAAGAAGAACCAACGATTTCCTATCAAATGGCATATGAACGGTAAAAAAATTCCTTGTTAATAGAGTTAAGTCGTAAAATTTTAAACTATTTAGGCGACTTTTTAAACCACTTCCGGTATCGATCAAACGTGGAAATACGTCAATCTGAAACGATCTAACGATTTTCTATCGAATGACTTATTGGTTTATATATATATATCTAAGTATGTGTGTGTGTGGGGGGGGGGGGGGGGTTAACTCCACATTTTGAGGCATATATGAATATTTTGGAAATTTTAATAAGTAATCTTAAAGCACTTTCGCTGCAGATCAAACCCTGTAAACTGTCCTTTTAAGACGAATTAACCATTTCCTATCGAATGGCATATAGATTGTAGGAAAATTCCATATAGTTAGCCCTCCCTGAAATTATTGTTTAATATCTTTTTTTTTTTCCTGATGCGATCAAGTGGTGCAATTAGTCGATCAAATCTGATCAATTGACGATCAAATGAATGACATTAGTGAAATTTTGAATTTATTTCGACGGGTGGTTAAGATTAGATTGTAGAAAAATACCATGTTTAATATGGTAAAGTCGTAAAATTGCAAACTTTTTAAGCCACTTCTGGTATCGATCAAACGTGAAAATATGTCAATCTGAAACGATCTAACAATTTTCTATCGAATGACATATTGGTTTTGATTTTTGGATAATTTCTAAAAATCGAGAAGTTAGCCCCCCCCCCCCCCCCCCCTAAAATTATTGTTTAATATATTTTTTTCCTGATGCGATCAAACGGTGCAATTAGGCGATGAAATCGGATCATACGAATGACATTAGTGAAATTTTAAATTTCTTTCGAGTGGGGTGGGGGGGGGGGGCGGCGGCTATTATATAGCTTGTCGGAAAGTTCCATGTTTAAATAGGGTAAAGTCGTAAAATTTCAAATTTTTTACGCGACTTTTTAAGCCACTTCCGGTATCGATCAAACGTGGAAATATGTCAATCTGTAACGATCTAACGATTTTCTATCAAATGACATATTGGTTTTGATTTTTGAATAATTTCTAAAAATCGAGAAGTTAGCCCCCCTAAAATTATTGTTTAATATCTTTTTTCCCTGATGCGATCAAACGGTGCAATTAGTTGACAAATCCGATCAAACGAATGGCATTTGTGAAATTTTGAATTTCTTTCGAGGAGGGGGGGGGGGGCTAACTTCCTTACGGTTAAAGGATGAGGGGGAATAAAAAAGAGTATTGGGTGATTGATTATTCGTTATTTAATGTAACTATAAAACGTTCAATTTTCACATTATTATTATTATTTATTTTTTTTTTTTTAAGTATTTTATGAAATTAATTTTTTTTCTCCTTCTTCACATCATAGAAGACCCCCCCCCCCCCCCCTTAAACTCCTTTCAACCATACGACAATGACTACAAGTATGTAATGTGTTTATCGCACTTAAAAAAAAAAAAAAAAAAAATTCTGAAAGGAGGAAATCTGTGAGAGATTGTTTAGTTCCCCCCGTCTACGGTTGAAATCGTATTTAAACTGCTCAATCGTGATGTTACTGGAAATTTATTGCATTAGTGGAGAAAATATTTTAATTATTATTTACCTATTTAGCAGAAAACATATCTGATAAAACTGTATCAATTTTCTTGGCATGTTACAACACCTTTATGGTGACGTATCATGTATTTTTATACCAATAATGTTTTTTTTTTTTTTTTTTTTTTTGGTAGAGTCTATGAAATCTAGGTGCTTGGGTTTTACGTCGTACCTATAAAATATAGAGGAATTTAAAATTTAGGAGCAAGTAGTAGTTTTATGTAACTTTTTAAGAATTATGCACTAGAAATTCATATTGCGCAATGGAAAAACGCAAAGAAAAAATATTAGAGCAAGATATTTTTTTAAGGGTATTGAAAAAGTTTTAACGAAAAAAGTAATAATAATTCCTTGAAATGGAAATAAAATATTAATATATTAATAACGTACAAATAATTTCATGTTTGCATATATAGATGTCGAATAAAAAACTGCGCATATGAAACAATATATACAAATATAAGAAAAAACGTAATAAATAATAAATAAATTTCCAAGGGAAAGAATCAAATTTCGATTCTTTATATGTATTACGTAACTTTTCATGTAAAACACAGTAGTTGGAAATCAAAATACCTCTCAAATATTTCCATAGAAAATTAAATACAGTTTCAGTTAACTAAAAAATAAACATGAAATTTCTCTTTCTCTTTCACTTTTTTTATTTCTTTTCCCTTTTTAAGTATAGAATTTAAGTACTGTCTATTTACTGTTCAAAAAATACGTTAACAATCCTCAAGCAACGTAGAAACTAAAATAAACTAAATGTAACATCTTTAGAGAAAAGTAAATATAAACATGGAAACAAGCCTCTCTAGTTAGTAAATCTAAACAGCCTTATATTTTCAGCTCACAAACTGAATTTTCCAAGCGAAAAGATATTTACGTATTCTGTTACAAGTCTGTATGTTACTTAGGAAGTCAAAAAAAAAAAAAAAAGTTGAAATGTTGTCTCTTGACGTTTTTTTTTTCTTTTTTTTTTTCTTTTATTATTTTTTTTAAGGGAAAAAAAAAAAAAAAAAGAGGAAACGCCAATTGCGAATATTTTTTCCTAAAAATAAATGTCTTAAAAGTGAAGAGCAAAAAAAGTAAAATTAGGAATACATAGTAAAGAAAATTTTATTTCAAATACGAACATGAATTCGAAGATATATTTTTAGTCGGATTTTTTGTTCCACTTTTTTATTTATTTGCATAAACATTGACGTTAGCATTTTTTCTGAGCTGAGATAGAACTTTCGTACATGCATCGAAATGCTTTTTTGAATGAATATATTTTTAGGCCACGACTAAAAAGAAAAGTTGCTTTCAGACAGATTTTATTGATTTTAGATGAAAATTTTGAAACGACGGTTGCTGTAGAAGTCAAGACAGGAAACATGAGTTAGATGTAAGTGTAGATATATACTGGTTATTATTATTTCCAGCAATATGTTTTTACTACAACTAAAAACTACTTGTAAAAAATGGATTTTTAAAACATTTTTAAATCACGCAATTTGAAAAATTTGATTAAATATTTCATCCCAATATCAATATCAAATGTTCCGTTTATTTACCCAAATAGCTTTGAGGTATTATAGATAAGTTTAGATATTAAATAGAGAGAGAATAAAAGAGAGAGAGAGAGAGAGATTGCCTATACTTTTCAGCCAGTTTTATTTCTTTATAAAACATTTAAGACTAAAACGCACTAATTGGTCGAAACATTTTTATTACCCTTCTAATGTCGAGCATGGGCTCCCTAAGAATTTAATAAAGGGATGTAGAAAGATTAAACCAAATTTTTAATCACAAATCACACATTTTTCATTAAATATAGGAAAGATGAGCTACGAGTTCTAAACCTACACTCTAATTTACCATATGTGCTGAAAAAGGTGAAGTCTGGGGTAATGAAGAATAAGGTTGTAATATAAATTAAAAAAAGAATTCAACATCCTGATGCCCAGAGCCACTGTAGCGCAATCATCGCTTTGTGTTATACCCTTCAATAAGATTATTTTAGACCTTCGAAACCACACACAGATGTGCCTGATGAGCAACAATGCTGAAATAATCCACAGCATTTGTGGTGCTCTTTGCACAAAATACTGCTCTCGAAGCTGACAATGAAATTGCTCACCAAAGAATAATATCCAAAGTATACATCCAACAAAAGATGCATGAAATAACCTTGTTATTGGAAGACGCCATGATGCAATCGACGTAATGCAGAAGTAACCGCAACTCATCTGAATAACGTATCCGTTGCACTGATCTCGTCAACGTGAACGTAGTTGCTTCGGAGTACCTGTATATGGTCGCAACCAATGCTTACCTCCATCGAAAATGTAAAAGACATGAAAATAATTTTTCAGAAAAGAAAAAAATAAAAAGCCTAAGGCTTTTTAAAAATGATAAAATTTTGAATTTTAGAATTTCCATTTAGAATTCCCCCCCCCCCCCCCCCATTGAGCCTCAGAAATTTCTCCACGTTAGCAGAGAATTTTACTGAGTGAAGCAACAGGAGAGAGAGAAAAAAAAATAAATAAAATAAAATAAATAAATAAAAATAAAAATTTCCTTAAAAAAAAAAAAAAACCTAAGTACAACAGAAAGATCTGTTGCGTGCGTTGACGAAGACAGTCTGGACGGTCTCTGAAGTTTCTCAATCGAATTTTTCGGAGGAAAAAATTGCTTAATTTTTTTAAGTACTCGTTTAAAATAGCCGATTTTTGCAGGGTACTTTTTAAATCGTCGACTTTTATGAAGAGTCTATTTTTTGAAGACCCACATTTTTCTTAAATACAAACACTTAAATTTAATTAAATCAAAAACTAAATTTAATAATAGTTCATTACATGTAAATTTAACAAAAATAAGTACAATATTCACAACACTTAACTACCTCAATGTCTGCTAGATTGTATATATAAATATATTATTTACATATTAATTAAAGTATATTTGTATAAAAAAGGCGCCAAAGGCAGCACAAAAAATTATATTAGGGGGACCGGAAAATAATGTCGTTTTGAATTAATAAAATGAAACCGGAAATTTTTGTTTAACAGTGTTTACATGGTACTTTACAAATAACCATCTTATAAGTTACCTAAGAATATCTTAAATTTTATCCTGGATAAATTTCCGATGTCAGTATTTTAATTCAAAACGACATTATTTTCCGGTCTCCCTAATACAAAAATTACATAATTTCAAACAGAAAGTAATAAATATGTGTAAGAATTTAAGGTAACTGGGCGTGGTTAACAAAAAGAAAATAAAAAATATTAATAAATACTAAAACAACGAATTAAACTATCGAAAAAACATGATAGGTGGATAGTGGATAGGTGTTTTTCACATGAAGTGTTATTTTGCAAATGTTTTTTCGATACTTTAATTCGTTGTTTTTGTATTTATTAATATTTTTTATTTTCTTTTTGTTAACCACGCCCACTTATCTTAAATTACACTTGTATATATTTATTACTTTGTTTAAAACTATATGTATACATAAGATTGTATTAGATAAGATAGAACAATTTAAAATCTCAAAAAGTATTTTTTTTTTTTTTTTAATCTTATTATGTAATTGGAAATGGAAATTTGTATTTTATTTTATATCTATTAGGGGGACCGGAAAATAATGTCGTTTTGAATTAACATACTGACATCGGAAATTTATCCAGGATAAAATTTAAGATATTCTTAGGTAACTTATAAGATGGTTATTTGTAAAGTACCATGTAAGCACTGTTAAACAAAAATTTCCGGTTTCATTTTACTTTATTCAAAACGACATTATTTTCCGGTCCCCCTAATATTTTAAATTTATTTATATTTATTTTTCGCACGATTTAGGAATTATGAATTAAGCAACGAATAGACAGTTTAAATTTCGAAAATAATTTTGTAACGAAAAAAATATCTGCTTATATTATAGGCTTTAAAATTGCACAGAAATATTTGATATACACAGAAATTTAATTTATTTTGTCCATAAAAAATTATCTTCAACTTCACATCAGAAGTTCCTTATTTTCTAATCCATTAACTTTCTCCATTTTCTGCTTTTATGAACATTTTTTTAATTAAATGTAATCTTCACAAACATCCCTACATTATATAAACAATAAAGTAACGCTATCTTTTTTTTAGTCCAAGTGAATTTAATTTCTTTTAAGAATCCTTGTGAAAGAAAATTAATGCATATTTATAATTGCACTTTGTCCTCGCTAAAATTTTTAGAAAAGCCTTTTTATCTTTTTTTTTTTTTTTAAACAAAACACATAAATATAATTTTAAAATATCTGCTTATATTGAAACGAATCATTAAAAAAGAAAAAAATTTCTATTTTAATATTTTTTTTTAAATTTTAATAACAATATATATATATATATATATATATATATATATATATATATATATATATTGGGCGCAGGATGATTTTTTTTTCTTTTCTCACTGTTTTGGACTGGACTTAATTCCTTTCTTCAGGCTTTGATGTCATTTTTTCCTTGTTGTGCTGGACTGGGAAAATGTTTTCCAGATTGCTGATTTTGAGACTAGTTCATTTTGCCTTCACATCATGTTCTTAAATTGATGTCAGGTATTGGAATAATATTTTAGACATAAGCATAGGCATAGGGTAGATTGGAGAAAGACGCCTTATTTTTGGGTTAATATCACTATATAATCCCCTACTGTGTGTGTGCGTGTGTGTGGTTGCATTTGTTGTTTATTGCTCTTGTGAAAATTTATACTTTTAAGTACTGTACATATTAGAAACGTATTTAACTTGAAAAGTACTATAAAATCTTTTTAATAAAAGTTTTCCTTAGAGTTTTTGTTTCACCCCACCTTGTGATAGGATGGCTCATGGAATTTCAATGTAAAAAACACATCTTTATCAAACATTATATATTTATTTTTAAAACGCGCGATTGGCATAGACAAAACTAAAACAAAATATTATCTGCGATCTTATTTGGTATTTTGTTAAAATTAATGTTCAGGTGTAACCTAAAACAATAAAGAAAACAACCAGGTGATGTTTTTCCTCAATGTAAAACTTCTGGTATTTTACCCAAAAAGTTTTTTCGTCATCTTACCCAAAAACGTTCAACCACTTATTAACTTACAAAAGGGGGAACTTGCTCTTTTTGTAGGTTTGTCAGAAAGGTCCCGCATTGTACTTTTAAAAAATATCCCAATTATTGTTATTATTAATATTATTTTATTTTATTTATTTATTTTTTGTTTAAAGTACGGTTTATATAACTAACTAAACAAAGGATAAGACAATTCTTTTAACACTTACCAGACGAAGAGAAATGAATTATCGATCGAAACTAATCAAAGAATTTCCTAAAATTCCCAAAAGCATAGCACACGTCTCGTTGCTGATGTCTCTCTATGGTCCCTGAACATAAGAGAAACAACGTGACACGCCATCTTGTCCAAGGTATACATGTTTCATCCTAAATACAAGTTTCAACTGTCTAACTCATTTGATTTAACTCATTTTATGTTTGCCATGTTTCCTAATTATGTCTTCAGCATAAGTAAGGAAAAAAAAAAAAAATGAAAATTCCAATATTTTTGAAAAATCATAGCCAACATGTGCATTAAAAAATTATTTAGTTATCGTGTTTGAAATTTTATAAATTATGAAAGTTGTATCTAAGAGTTAATATTCTTCAATTGTCAATGAAACACGTGTAAGCACGGACTAGGACCCCACGGAGAACACTCAACCCTTGCTTAGATTCCTTGTGCGGACAGCTGGCCTTAACTCCCACACACCATCTTTAGTTGTCAATAGATAAATAAATAAATAATAACAAAAATAAATAAATAGAATAAAATAATTGATATGGTGTTGAAAATGTATTTTCATTTAGTTTTCTCAACAAATATATCTGTCAATTAAAAGAGATACGCCCAGCAGAAAGTTATCATCAAGTTTTTATCTTAAAAATTTCGCAAAAAAAAAAAAAAAAAGAAAGAAAAAAAAAATTAGTTTTAAAATACACTTATGGTTTGTTAGCTTAACATTTGATCTCTAGTTATCAACACCGAACAGTTTGAGTAACAAAATCATAATGATTTTTCCTCATATGCTGTCATAAATTTGTTACAATGTGATACAATGAAGAGAACGTTCTTCTTTTTTTTTTTTCTTCTTCCGTCTTGTTTTTTTTTTTTTTTTTTTTTTTTTTTGCTGCGTTCTTCTCCTACTAAGAGAGAGAGAGAGGAAAAAAAAAATACATATGCGAAGTTTGGTATATTTAAATAACACTGTAATGAGGGGGGGGGGGGGGTAATTCTTACTTGTAAAACATGCAAAGGTTTTACATTTCCTAATTACTATAATTACGAGTGAGTGCGTGAGTTTTACGTCGTACTAGTGCTACGCTACGGGCAATTGACTCACAAAACCCAGATTACAGGGTTCCCAGCATGAAAGATACTCGAAAGTAGTTGCTTTAGTAGCCTTTGGCGTAGAAAATAGTAGTCAAAATAGTAGCCTTTGCAGTAAAAAATAGTAGCCAAAATAGTATCCTTTACAGTACAAAATAGTAGCCTTTAGAGTACCCAGGGATCCCAGCATGAAAGACGATCAAAAATAGTTGCTTTATTTATATTGTTTAAAGTGTAGTTGCTTCAGTTGCATTTAATGTAAAAAAAAACAAGTCCTTCCGGCTTATTCGGAAGGGTAGGTTGATTTCTTTTTCTTTATCAAGTAGCCGTCATTTTGTTTCAAAATGTCAGCTACAAATTATTAATGCACTTGGTAGAAATATTGATGTAGGCTATGCACATATGGAGTTTTAAGCAAATCGGTTCATAAATACATTTTTATGTGAATTTAAAATTTTCAAGTGGCCGGCGCGTGAAAACAAAATGGTGAGTTAAGTTGACAAATATATGTAATGTATTTCTGAGATAAGTCTACTGTACACATATAGTTCGAATTAATTCAAAATCTCAAAAGTCATCGTGTTGAAAAATTAAGTGGCTGCCACTTCGATCAAAATGGCAGAGAAAGTTGCTCATCTAAGATATCGTTGCGAATTTGAAAATATATATATATATATATTTTTTTTTTTGTAGAAATTCTTTCAAAGAGGCTTAGTAAGCTGATAAAATGCTAGTTTTCTGCATTTCTAGTTTGTTTTAGCATTAAAATAGCATAATTTTTCCTTAAAAACGCATTAAAAAGATCCAGTAACGCAGGTAATGGATTTGGCGCCAAATTTGGCGACTTTTCCCCTATGGCGACTTTTTTGGCGACTCGTATTCAGGGGACCTCAGAACATGTAAATATAACAAAAACTCGCGTTCGAAAATTTGACCCAAAAACAATACTTTCTCTACCTTATGGGTAAGAGAAAGTAAAAATAATAAGGATAATAAGTAATAATGATTCAACATAGTAGTTGCTTTAGTATAATTTGTTATAAAGAAGATACGTTTAAATATTATTATTATTATTATTTGTTCGAACTGAACAGGATTTAAAAAAAAAAATCTGCTTTAGAAAAAATTCCTAATAGTTCAACGAAAACGTAATTTTCATCACTCCAAGTTTAAATATTCAACATATTATATACATATAAAGCCAAGATAATTTAATTTAAGAAAGAAACTTTCTTTCAGCGAAAAGATTAAAGTGGAAAAAAATATACAAAGTTATTTTCTTCGAATTCTTCATTCGTATAATTCAAAAATTATGAGATAAATACTTTATGGTTTCTATTGATTTTAAAGGGGAAGAAAGGAATTAATTTAAAATCCACAGGGAATTAAACAGAATCTCGGCAGAATATCGATCTTCTATTTGTATGACAGATGATGACATTTAGAGATTTTGTCAGCAAATTTCCTCGAGAGACTCTATGATCAACATTTATAATTCAATAAATATTCCGTTAAAAAATATTAATAAAATGAAACCTTAAATTTATCAAAAGGATAGTATGAAACTGACGCTTTGAAATATTCACATACAAGAAAAAAAAAAAAAAAAAAAAAAAAAAAAAAACATATTTCCAGAGACATTAGAAAAAATGGTTCCCTGGAATGAAAAGGGTTATAAATAAAATATATATTTTTAACAAAAGCCGAATTAAATTGAATAATTCTTTTTATTAAAAATTTAACAAGACGGATATTTTAAGAAATGAAACATTATTTATTTTAGTTTCACAGTTACAAATTTGAACACGAATAAATAGCAGTTGCTTGATAATGTATCTTAAACTATTGCTTTTAAATACTTTTATTATTGTCAAGTAAGTATCAACTGAGAAAACATAAATAAATTTTTAAATACATTTAAATAAATATATTTATCTTTAAATTGTTTTTAAATATATTTACATACAATATAATGATTCATACAATACAAATACAATATGATGATTTACATACAAACACAAATTTTCAAATGAGACTTAAGGATAATTTACTTTATTATGAACAGTTCCAGAATATGCAAACAAAATATAATCAAAATAATAATAATAATAAACCGCGAAAAATGTTTCATAATGAAATTTACTTTTTTGTAATTTCGCAGAGTATGCATAGTTGAGTTTAAAAGCTTAATGATAAAAGGAAACTTAATAATAACGTCAGTTGCATTGTATTGTCAATTAAAAAGAGAAGAAGAGGTAAGAAAGGCAGAGATTTGGGCTAAGAAAATATGCATATTCATTGATGTGAATGGACATGAAACTCAGAAAAAATGTTTAGAACACAGAAATTTCAGATTGATCAGTGAAGACATTTTATTATTATTATTTTTTTTAATGAAACAAACAAAATAAGTTATAATGAACGCTTAGTTTTATTAAGTAAAATCAACACATTTATCGTATAATAACTGTATTCGTATAAAACATACAGTTATTTCATGATTTTTCTCTTTTAACATGCTCTTTTGATGGAAGTTATTATAATTATTATTTTGTGAATGAGCAAGTTGTTTTCATAAATGTTTTAAACAGTCACAAGCTAAAATTATTTTATTTATTTGGAAATCCCCTCCCCTCCACCTTTTTTTAAAAATCCAGTCTTACATTTAAAATTCAATACTGACGACGTGCGATTGTAAGCGATATTTACTTTCGTATTAAATTCAAACGAAATTTAAATATTTCAAAATTGCTGTTTTTGTTGTTACTCATTTAACTATCTGCCTACGGTACTTTACCCCTAATTTAAAAAGCATATGAAATCGAATTTATGGAAGAAATGTCAATTGTATTTATAAGAATAGAAAGTATATACCTCTCTTTAACCTCACTACAAGGCACAAGACACTACCTATAGCCATTTTCATTCCAGAAAGGATTCCATAGAGTGCTTGCTATTGCTGGTTTTGCTAGGCATTTTTCACGATCTTCACGTGTGTTATAATAAATTCCTATATTACCTCAAGAATCTCCATCAATATTAGAAAAAATCACACACACACACACACAAATAAATAAATACGTTTTGACACTTTTTATGGTCCAAGTATCTTTTTCGAATTCTCTGTACAAGTGGTACATGAAAGAACTATCTCACAAAATCCCCATTAATTACTATAACGAGGTGATATGCATAATTTTTATTGCATATATCTTTAAAAAATACTCTTAAGTAACTAAAAGAATATTGAAAAATAGCCTACTTGGAAATTTGCAGCATAAATTTCTCCGTGCGGGCCCGCACTTTCCTTAATATAAAACTTTCAGGTATGGGCTGACTTGCTTGGCTCTGGCACTGAAGTCACGCTCTTTTTCCTCTTTCTAAACATCAGCACACACCTGAAAGTTTTGCACTAAGGAAGGTGCGGGCCCGCACCGAGAAATTTATGCTGCAAATTTCCAAGTACGCCATTTTTCAATGTATTTGCTTTGTAATTTAGGACATTTTAATTGAAATTTTTAAGCATAAAAGAATATGTTTCAAATACACTTTTTGACTGTTTCATAATGCAGTAGATATAAAGGGTTAAGCTGAGATCATGAAAACATATATCCTTTTATCAATCTGAAGAATTTAAATTTATTTAAGACCTCTCAACTAAATTATTTTCTCTCAGCCATAAGGTAGAGAAAGTATTGTTTCAGGGTCAAATTTTCGAAAGTGAGTTTTTGTTATATTTACATGTAACCTGAATACGAATATCATGTTTTTAACGAATGGTCTGTATGTGTGTATGTATGTAAAGGGCAAAATTAACGGTCGCCACCGGCCACGTGGCGACTAAATAAAAAAAGATGGCGATTAAAAATTATCCATCGATCGCCACTAAAGTCGTCACTTTTTGTGATCATTAAAAGATTTTAAAAATCGAGCGACGATAGGCAATCGAAGCCTTGTGATTTCCAATCTTTTTCCATCCATGGCATAAATGTCAATGTTCATCTTGCTTTATTATATTCTACAACCTATAAAGAAGTACAATTGTTCAATATATCTCACTTATATAATTTTTTGGACCCCCCCTTTCCCTCCCCCTTATGATCTGTGATCACACAGCTTATAAAAAGCTTTATAATTTCTAATCATTCTCCATTTGCCGCAAAAATATAAATATCTATTTTAAACTTACTTTATTAGATTCTAGAATCTGTAAAGAAGTAGAATTGTTTAATATCTCGTACTCATAATTCTTGTAATCCCCCCCCCCCCTCCAACGATTGGCAATCACATGCTCCACTGAAGCCTTGTGATTTACAATCTTTCTCCATCCATAATATAAATGTAAATATTTATTTTAAACTTTAATGTTTAGATTCTAGAACCTATAAAGAAGTCTATAGATGTATCCCCCCCCCCCACACACAGACACATGTGTGCTCCATTTCAACTAACAGTTAATGATCAAAATGTCCTGCAAAGCACAATCTTTTTCGATTATTATCTCCATAGTATTTAGTGTATATTTAACCCATTTAAGATATTTGACAAATGTGTGTATCAAAATTTGATTTGGCTTAAATGTGTATTTTTCAAAAAAATTTGTATTTGCTTTCTTTTGAGTAGAAATCTTCCTTTTTCCTTCCCATTTTAAAGTAGAAATCTCCCTATTTTTAAAGCTACAAATTTGGCAGCTAAGTAAATTATTTTTAATAAAGCAGCTAAGTTTCCATATCTATACTTTTTAAGAGGAAATATTTTAACTCTAGTGAAATAAAATCATTTAAAAAAGTGTGTCTTTAGAAATAAGAAAAAATAATAAAACTGCTAACTGTATTTACACATGACCATGTAAAAGGTTGTGATGATGATGAATCAGCTGATTCATTTACTAGAAAATATCCATGTGAACTGTGAATGATAACAGCTTATTTCACTTTTAAGTGAAAGCTTTTTTTTTTTTTTCAATTTGTTTAAAAATAAATTGAAAAAAAAAAAAAAAAAAGTACTACTGAATTATCTGAAAAATAAAAACTTTTGCTGTTATTGTTACAGCCATAAGCAGATTTTAATTTAGGATGTGCAATTTAGGATTTTTAAAATGAGCGTAATTACAAATTACAATTTCAGTGTCCCTGTGTTAATTGTATTATTATATGTATTTCTTATTTTCATATTTTTCTTGTGGTGATTATACCGCAAAATGGTGACAATGCTTTTTGCAGTCTGAAAGAAATAGTCTTATGTGAAATGTGGCCACTAACTTAAAAAAGTGGCTACTAATGAAACTGTCAGTACCGGCCACTGGCCACAAATAAATTTTCCCAGTTTTCCCCTTTATGTGTATGTCTGTCTGTTATCAGCAAATCTCAAGAACAAACAGTAGCAGAAATTCCAATCTTGGTATTTTAAATGTGTATCATATAGGGATGCTACACTAAGCTTTTCGTTGAGATGAAGCAAATGGTTCGTGTACAGGGATACTCAAAAGTATTCAAACACATTACGTCTATGGGGGAAATTGCAGGTAAGTAGAGTTTAACATCTATAGACTGCACTAAACCAAATGAAACAAATATATATTTTTTGTAATAGAGGTAGTCAACTGGGAAAATTTTTTTGTGTATATAGGAGCCTCGCCTCCCCCCTTGAGGAGAGTAATTTTTCATGATGGGTATCTTTCAAAAGAGCTCGCCAATACCTTTAAAACGAATAGTTGAACCATCAATCTGCGATAATTTAAAAACAAGTTATCGATTTTTTTTTCATTTTTAACAAAAAAAAAAAAAAAAAAAAAAAAAAAAATTATGTGATATTGAAAATAAATTCAACTTTTTTTGGATATTTAGTGTTATACTACCTCTCTAATATGGAAATCGTCTGCATTATCATGGAAGATAATTTTTTTTAAATAATAATTTTAATAAATTATTTTTACTGGGTGAATTTGTATAGGAAAATATAGAAGAAAGTCATGTGGTGGCCACAACACACTAGTTATTTGTTGTCAGTGGATGTGCTTTACCAATAATATTTTACCATTTCCAGGAAAGATGTTCGGGAATTGAAACAAATTCCTCATAGAGATATGGTGAATAATATATGTTTTAAGCTAAATATTCATCGCATGTTTTTGGAATATTTACACGTTTTGAGGCTTCCTGATTACCGTAGTCAAGCTTTTTAATGTTTGATCTTTGTCTGTGTCTCTTAGAATAACTTAAAAACGAATAATTTTAGGAGATCCAAATTTTGCATTTTGAAGTTAATATAAGTTTGTTGCTGAAAAAGTTTGATCAAGATTGATAAGTTTCAATGAATGTTGCGTGTGAAAATTGTCTGTATAATTTTAAGTAAACTTTTAATTTTAATAAAAGAACTGCAGGTGCATATGTATAAATGTAGGTACATAAATGAAACGGGGGGTTGAGGGGGACGGCAGCCCCCCCCCCTCACACAGAACTAATTATCATATAAAACACTTCCGAAGCCTAATTTGAATTGTTTAACACAGGTTTACATCACAGTACTCGTTATCTTACCTCTTAATCTCCAACCTGTATTTATAGTATTAAATTTCAGGCTAAGAGAAAGTCGTGTGAGAAACACACCAGATTATTTTTTATTATTATAAATGAAAATAATCTAGCATAAAATAATTAAAAGCCAATTTAAAAATAAATAGGTCAAGTATATTGAATATTAAGTGCTGTGGCACTCAAATATACATTCCTGTTTCTCAGCTTTGCCATTCGGTCCGCAATGAGTGAAATAGCTATTCATTAAGCTGACATTGAGCTTTTCATTAAGCACCGTTGCATCTGCTTTTACATCATATAGTAATTAAGTAAGACGTCTCTATAATTAACCCGAAGTAGTGGAATAATATCGTTATGGCACTGTTTTCTGTTCTACTCAAGTTCGAATTAGATAATCAATTATCATATATATTTCAGCTGAAATCAATAGATAAACGACCGAATATATAATTAATTATTATAATATAAGGAGAAAAATAGCATATCTGCCCCAAATAGCAGCTTTCATAATATACTTCAGAGAATATAACTAATGTTTATTTAAAATTAATCAAACAATCTGTCAAATACAGAGCTACCAACATTTTTAACATTTAAATCAGAATTGGCATCAGTATTTTTAAATGGAATATGTTATATATATTTTTTGACGATTAATATTACTGAAAACAGCTATAAAATTTTTCCGGTTTCAAGTCTCCCGCCAAAAACAGTAGACTTGGCATTTATGCAAATAATTACTTAATTTATTCATCCATAAATCAATCCACATTCTAAAACACAGACATATCCATCATCTTATGCGTGTTATATAGCTTACAATACATGTAATGTGCATGCAGATGCAGGATGAAGAAAATCTTTTAGTCAAGCATCATACTTAGCAAACGTATGCAACATTTCATTTCTGTCGAAACCACTTTATTTCATTAGCTGCATCATTTCACCTAATGAAGGATTGTTATTATTTATTTTAATCAGAAACATTTGTTGAGTGTCTCAGATTTATAGTGTTTGTTTATCATCTTTAACAATAATATTTTGAGGCATTTTACACTAACAAGGAGAGGTCACGACATGGAAAATTCAAATCGGGACGAAATTGCGCAGGATTATTTTGATTATTTTAAATAAAATATTCACTTAACATATGCGTGAGTAAGATTTTACCTCTTATTCAACTTTACCTTGAGATATTTATTTCAACAATATATCACTTGTCAAGTAGATATTAGGTAAGTAAAATTTCGCTTACCTGTAAATCTTCTTACTGGAAAATTTGTTTTTATGTTATCTTACTTGGTTTGTATTTGTCAGCATTCTCCAATTTTTTTTTTATTCTGGAATTCAGCACTCATTCTGTAAAGAAATCTGTAACATTTTTATATTATTCTCTGGTGAATTATATTCAAGTAAAATTAATCATTAATGTGATTTCTTGAATATTTATTATAATATCGTTTTTATGGAGCGAGCTCGAAGCTCGCTCTTTTAGAGAAGCACTTACATACGTAAACCAAAAAAGTTTCACAGAAGCGAAAAAGATACAGAAGGATACATCTACATTTAACCCGCAGGGTGTGGCGAGAACGCGGAAAACAATTGAGTTTAATACATCTACATATCACGTACGGAAAATGAGAGTTCTTTAAATGAAAAAGTTTCTAGGTTAATATTAAATATGAATTTCGGAGTCTATAATGTTCTAACATCCCCACTTAGACTCTGAAAGTCCTTTACTAGTTTAGTAGTTCGTTTCTATGTTTAACAAAGAGAGTTCTGGGTAGAGCCTTTGTGAGGATGTCTGCAACCATAGTTTCTGTAGATTTATAAACCATTTGAATTTTTTTCTCTTTAATGTTTTCACGAAGCAAATGGTATCGTATGTCAATATGCTTCGTTTTATGATGGTACTTGTCACTTTCTGCTAATTTGATGCAGGACATATTATCCTCATACAAAGTTATTGGTTCCTCTTGATTTAAATCTAGTTCGTGCAATAAATTCTTAATGTATATTATTTCTTGTGCAGCGTTCGCTGCGGACACATATTCAGCTTCAGCGGAGGACATAGCAATGCATTTTTGTTTCTTTGAGCTCCATTGAATGGGATTTCTTCCGACCATGAACAGGTTTCCTGCGATTGATCTTCTATCGGATGCATCATTTGCCCAATCTGAATCTGCATATGCCCTCAGGATAGGTTCTTCTTTATTGCTAAATGTTAATTTTAAGTTAATTGTTGTTTTTAGATAGCGTATGACTCTCTTAACCGCCTCCCAATCCTTTGATCTGGGACACTCATTCCTTCTGCTTAGAATCCCCACTGCAGCGCTAATGTCCGGTCGCGATACCGTGGCTATGTAGAGTAGCGCTCCGATAGCTTGTCGGTATTGGGTGTTGTGCGGTAGAAGGTTTTCGTTATCGACTAACTTTATGTAGCCTGGTTCCATGGGAGTATCTGTCGGTTTCGCATTTTCGAGCCCAAATTTGGTTATTAGTTCCATTATTTTGTTCGTTTGGTCGAGCGTTATCGTGCCTTTACTGGGTCTTTCTAAATTTATACCTAAATAATACTTAGCTTCGCCTAAGTCTGTCAACGGATATTCTTCTTTCAATTTGTCTATTAACATGTTTATATTTTTATTTTCACCCGCAATTAATAAATCGTCGACATAGACTAGAACATATGTTGTTGAATTATTTTGTTTTCTTTTATAAAGACATTTATCGTACTGGCTTTGATTGAAACCTAATTTGCATAATGTATCATTCAATTTCTGATTCCAAGCCCTCGCGGCCTGCTTTAACCCATAGATGGCCTTTTTCAACTTACAAACCTTATGCTCTTCGCCTGGTGCAGCATAACCCTCTGGTTGCTGCATATATACATCCTCCTGTAATTCCCCATGTAAGAAAGCCGTTTTAATGTCAACATGTCTTAAACTTAAATTTTTGTACAGGGACATTGCTAGAAAACTTCTTATGGTTGTGTGTGATGCAACAGGTGCAAAGGTTTCATCATAATCAATGCCATATTTTTGGGGAAATCCCTTGGCTACCAACCTTGCTTTATATTTTTCCACTAGTCCCTGATTATTGAATTTTGCCTTAAATGCCCATTTACTACCAATTACTTTAGTTCCTGGTGAGGCTTCTACTAATTCCCATGTTTCGTTTTCCTTAAGTGAGTTTATTTCCTCTAACGTGGCTTTAATCCAATTTTCTTTCTCTATGGGATTTTTCATTTTCATTATATCGTCCCAACATTTCGGTTCTTCAATTCTTTTATTATTTACTGTGAATGTAAATCTATCAGGTGGTACCCCCCTATTAGATCTTTGCGATCTTCGCGGTAAGTCTTGTGAATTATCTGACAAACTGCTATCATCTGTGTTTTCTGCTTCCGAGTCTATTATCTGCAGTTTTGGTGATAACTTTATGTTATCAGATCTTTCATCATTGTTTTTTAATGTTTCATTATTTATTATTTCTTTATTTTCATGTTCTATAAATTTTACAGTACGACTTATAATTAAGTTTTTACCATTCGTACAAATTCTATACCCTTTACTCCTATTATCATACCCTACAAATATACCTTGCTGGGCGGTATCATCTAATTTTCCCCTGTGTACTTTTTGTACATAAGCATAGGCACGACAACCGAAGGGTTTTAATTTTGACAGGTCAGGTTTTCGACCCGTCCATAATTCATAGGGTGTTGATTCACACGCGGAAGTCGGGAGTCTATTCTGTAAGTAAACAGCGGTATTAATTGCCTCACCCCAGAAAGAATTCGGTAAATTTCCATCCTTTAATAAGCAACGTGCCATCTCAACCAAAGTTCGATTTTTACGCTCAGAAACGCCATTCTGAGGAGCCGAATAGGGGACTGTGAATTGATGGTCTATTCCTAATTTTCCTAAATATTCATCGAATTCTTTTCCGGTGTATTCCCCTCCATTGTCTGAGCGGATTGCCTGCAAAGTTCTCCCGAATTTATTTGTAGTCATTGCTATGTATTGTTTTAATTTTGATAGAACTTCGTCCTTACTTCTTAATAAGTATATAACGGTAAATCGACTAAAGTCATCTATAAACGTCAAAAAATAATACTTTCCACCGACCGTGGGGGTTTTCATCGGCCCGCATAAATCGCTGTGAACCAACTCTAAAACTTTTGTTGCCCTAAATTGAGCCTTTTTGGGATAAGGATTGTCAGTTAACTTAGATAATATGCAAGTTTCGCATACACTATCATGTTTGCAATCATCTAGTTTAATCCCTGTTGCCATGTTTTTGTTTACTAACTGTTTTATATGATTAACATTTCTATGACCCAATTTAACATGCCATTTGTCTATGCAGTTTTTATTTTCACACGTTTTCACAAGGTTTATGGTGTGTGTTGTATCTGAATTTATTTTACATTCATATAAAGTATTATTGATATACCCTTCAATACATGTTTCGCCTTCATGCATTATTTTGCATGATCTATCTTTAAATACTGCTATACACCCATTTTCTGTTGCCCCTTTCACAGATATGAGATTTGTCTCAATATCCGGTACATACAAGACATTTTTTAACAGTATGGTGTTTTGTGTATTATTTGAATTTATGGTATGTAATTTTACAGATCCATGTCCAAACGATTTTATTTCCTGCCCATTCGCGATCGTTACGCAGGAGGAGCTAGGATAGAATTCATAAAATTTACTTTTATCGTTGCAGACGTGTGTCGAACAGCCTGAATCAATATACCAATTATCTGATTTCATACCCATATATAATGTAAATACCTTATTTGATTTATTTTTATCAGTTGCCGAAGTCTGTGTTTTGTCTGCGTTATCTCTATCATGAGAGCACATTGCAGATCTAAAGGGCTGTCGGTTGTTATTATATCTAGTGTTCTGTCTAGACCTGGCATTATTTTTCCTTTTAAGAATCCAACATTCATCAATATTGTGATTATTTCTTTTGCAAAACTTACAGAATTTCACGTTTTCATTTTTTGTTTTAGTTATTTTCAAAGCTGAAATATTGTTTTCGTGTTTATTTTCTTCTCTCTTTAAATATTCGTCTATTAGTTTGGATCGGATAAACTCGGGAGAAAGGTCTGCTTCATCTCTACTTTCCAAAGAAGTGATTAATACATCATAAGATTGCGGCAGAGAACAAAGCATTAATGCTGAGAGATGCTGATCGCTTATTTGTTCACCAATGGCTATCAGCTTGTCGTGCGTTTGGTATATTTTAGTGATATGCTCTGTCATATTACCTCCTTCACTTAATTTAATGGAATATAGTTTCCGAAGGAGAAATAGTTTACTTGAGAGTGATGACCTTTCATGTATTTTTTTAAGAGCTTCCCAGCATTCACGAGCTGTGGAGAGGTTCTTAACGTTTATTATTTGCGTGTCATCAACTAATAAATTTATAATTGCACGCGCTCTACGATCCTTAGACCTCCATGTATCGGTTATTGGCGTTGGAGGCTCATCACTTATAACTATGAATAAATCATCTTTTTGTAACAAATTTTCGATTCTAAATTTCCAAATGTCGTAATTATTTGCATTTAGTGCTTCAATATTGGTATCTTTAAATAAGTTCATTTTGTTTATTTAATTTATTTCTCCAAAATAGTCTGTTTGAAAATATAACAGTTAGTTTTAATTCGTTAATATATAGGTATATAAGTAGACAGTTATTATTATTTTTTTTTATTTTAAAGATAGTTATCAGTGTTCGTAATTTATTTTTCACCAAGAATAGTTTATTAGAAAAACAGTTTATCAAAATCAATTATTTCTTTCAGTCTCATAATCTTTTGATTATTTTAAATAAAATATTCACTTAACATATGCGTGAGTAAGATTTTACCTCTTATTCAACTTTACCTTGAGATATTTATTTCAACAATATATCACTTGTCAAGTAGATATTAGGTAAGTAAAATTTCGCTTACCTGTAAATCTTCTTACTGGAAAATTTGTTTTTATGTTATCTTACTTGGTTTGTATTTGTCAGCATTCTCCAATTTTTTTTTTTATTCTGGAATTCAGCACTCATTCTGTAAAGAAATCTGTAACATTTTTATATTATTCTCTGGTGAATTATATTCAAGTAAAATTAATCATTAATGTGATTTCTTGAATATTTATTATAATATCGTTTTTATGGAGCGAGCTCGAAGCTCGCTCTTTTAGAGAAGCACTTACATACGTAAACCAAAAAAGTTTCACAGAAGCGAAAAAGATACAGAAGGATACATCTACATTTAACCCGCAGGGTGTGGCGAGAACGCGGAAAACAATTGAGTTTAATACATCTACATATCACGTACGGAAAATGAGAGTTCTTTAAATGAAAAAGTTTCTAGGTTAATATTAAATATGAATTTCGGAGTCTATAATGTTCTAACAGATTATAGTATACTACTAGCGAGCTTCGCCCGCTAGCGGGTCAGTATTTTCAAATGAATCACTAAAATTAATGAATCACTAACAGTAACTTTTAGTGTCAAGAAATGAAATTAAAAAAAAAATCATTTCTGATTGGGTAAAAAGTCGGCCCGGGTCACCACTGCCTTCGGCAGCGCAGCCCCGTGCGCGCTGCGCGCGCGTATTCCTTCCCTGACCCTTCGTGCCCCTCTGCCCTCAAAAAAAAAAAAAAAAAAAAAAAAAAAAAAAACTCGGGTAAAAACTCACACCGGGTTTCCACTGCCTTCGGCAGCGCAGACCCATGCGCGCTGCGCGCGCACGTGTGAGGGTATACGTGCGCTGCGCGCACATATTCCTTCTCAAATCAAATTTTTATTCTTAAGAAAAGAAAATAAAAAAAATCATTTCTCATCGGGTACAAAGTCGGACCGGGTCCTCACTGCCTACGGCACCGCAGTCCCATGCGCGCTGCACGCGCTCAAGTTAAGGAATACACGCGCTGCGCGCTTATTTCTTCCCTGACCCTTCGTGCCCCCTAAAAAAAATCATTTCTGATTTGGTAAAGACTCACACCGTGTCCCCACTGCCTACGGCAGCGCAGACCCATGCGCGCTGCGCGCGCACGTGTGAAGGTATACGCGCGCTACGCGCACATATTCCTTCTCAAATCAAATTTTTTTCTTAAGAAAAGAAAATGAAAAAAAAAAATCATTTCTAATCGACTAAAAAGTCGGACCGGGTTTCCACTGCCTTCGGCAGCGCTGTCCCGTGTGCGCGGTGCACGCCTATATCTTCCCCACCCTTTCAGCCCTTCCTAATTAACCTACATATACCAATTTTGAACGGTCTAACTGAATTAGCTCAGATGCAAAAGAAAACCTAATCAGGAAAACTCAAAACGTGCAAATCTGGTTAAAACTTTCGATAATATAAAAGAACGTTAAAATATCTTTCGAATGATGTATTAAAAATAATTTAATCATGATTAGAAATTGAAATATTGAAATTTTAAAATATTACAGCGCCATCTGGCGGTAGAAATTTCTGTAATCTACTGTTCGATTTCAAACCAACAAAGCTATCTTATGATGTATTACTTATGGAATTATTTTAATTAGTAGCTCAGATACAAAAGAAAACCGATTCAGGAGACCTCAAAACATGTAAATGAAGCGAAATCTTGAATCCCGCTATCGATAATATAAAAGTACTTTAAAATATCTTTCGAATGATGTATTAAAAATAATTTAATCATAGTTAGAATTTGAAATACGCGTATGAGAATAAAATTTAATTTGCAATTAAATTGTACATTTTTTATTTATTTTGGAAACCCAATGAAAATTGAACTGCTACTTCGTCTTGTGATGTTAAAAGTTTGTAGCAAGTTTGAAATAATTTTAAATAAAATTGAAGCATTTTGAAATTTGCAATTTTTATTTCCAGTACAAAATCATTAAAGCAGGAAGTAAAATCTATTTATTCTTTCGCCCGGCGCCATGGTAACCGAAATACGTCTATTGCGAAATTAATAAAACTCTTGTGATTTGTTGCCACCTTTTTTTTCATACTTTAGTTAATTTTAAAAAATCTAATTGCCCTATCGATAAGCTATTTAAACCGTCGGATTCAGATAAATCGGACCTTTCATTTGATATCTTATTTGTAACGATACGACTGATATTTCTAATTTATTTTCCACTTTTCCCGCAAAAATGTCGCTTTTTAAGCATTTAATCATGAATTCTGGGTCATTTTTCGGTAGATATGGGTAGACATTTTAATTAATATCTCCGCTAATTAGGGTCGCATCGCTTAGCGAATTATCGCGATGTCGAGATGAAGAAATTCTGCGTCTGTCGACACCGGTTTCGAGGCGATGCGACCATTAGAGCCGGAGCTTTAGCGGTCACAAGGCATTTCTCACAGACAGACAGACAGACAGACAGACAGACAGAAAGACAGACAGACAGAAAGACAGACAGACAGACAGACAGAAAGACAGATGCGCACAGATTTTAATAATATAAGGAGATGAGGGTAACAACATATTAAAGCAGTAGGATCCACTATCCACAAAATTTCGAGAAAAAAGCATTTAAAGTTTCAGCAATCTTTAAATACAAGTTATTTCGCAAGCGAGCAAGCGCCACAGTGGTGTGATCCTAAAGCGCGAGTTTGCCAGCCAGACGACTTAGGTTCGAGGCTACCTCGAGACTACTTTTTTTTTCTTTTTCTTTAACTTTTTAGGTAATCTAAACTTTTTATTTATTTTTACTTTATTTTACAATTTAATTCAAAATCTGAAAATTTTAATAAATTATTTAATTTTCTTGAGTATAAAATAACTTTTTCTATTTTTAATATTTATAACTTAAAAATACAATAAATTTCTATAACTTAAAAAATAAAGTTTAGTTTTACAAAACCCTAAATAAGAAACATAAAGAAAAACAGACAAATATTTAAATAATTAAAAAATAAGCAAGCTGTAAACAAAGTGTAAAATAGTTAGCAGGTGTTACTTAAATCTTGGTTTGAGCTTCCTGATTTTGTTTGAATGTGTATAAATTACGTAAACGCTTCTAGCTTGTTAATAATAAAGGGCAGGTGGAATTTTATTTTGTGCAAGGAAGGATAAAAAAAAAAAGGAAGTCGTTATCGAAAAACAAATGATGTTCATTAACATTTAAAATCTACATTTAAAGATAACATTTCTTTACCTGTAATAATTTAACAGCATCGTAATCCTATACTATAATTTTTCAAGAAACTGTATTGATTGGAGAAGTAATTATTTAATTTGGATAGTAATTATATATGCAATTAAAATGATCATTTCTCTGTATTATTATTTTTTTTTAATTTAAAAAACAAAATTTAGTATTGTTTCAAGCATACATAAAATAAAGTAAAATATTTCGATAAATAATCAAAAACAGTTTCTTTAATTTTACCTCATTTTACAGTTAAAATAAAACTAAAATTTATTTTTTAAGTTATAGAAATTTATTGTATTAAAAATAGAAAAACTTATTTATTTTATATTTAAAAAAAATTAAATAATATTTTATTAAAATTTTCAAATTTTGAATTGAATTATAAAATAAAGTAAAAATAAATAAAAAGTTTAGATTGCATAAAAAGTTAAAAAAAAAAAAAAAGTAGTCTCGAGGTAGCCTCGAACCCAAGTCGTCTGGCTAGCAGACTCGCACTTTAAGATCACACTACTGGGGCGCTTGCTCGCTTGCGAAATAACTTGTATTTAAAGATTACTGAAACTTTAAATGCTTTTTTCTCGAAATTTTGTGGATAGTGGGTCCTACTGCTTTAATATGTTGTTACCCTCATAGTATACTACAATCCAGCGGAATTTCGTCCCGATCTGAATTTTCTATGTCGTGACCTCTCCTTGTAAGACGTGCAGACATACTTCCATACATAAAAATAAATACAGCCGAACCTCGTTAATGTGAATCGCAAGGGGGGAAGGGGGTAAAAAATTTGTTCATGCTATCAGTAATTAATCTTCATATAACTAAACTAATCTTCATTTTGACGGGGATTATGGAAACAATTGATGTTAAAAGTAATTCACGTTAACAGTGTTCACGTTAACGAGGTTCGACTGTACAACATAATACTATACGTAGAATACACCCACATTCAATATAAAAATATTTTTTTCCCACACAAATAAATATGCATGCATACAATTCACACAATCAATGCCTTGATTTTTTACTGAAAGAAGTAACACTTTGTTAATTTAAATGGAGGAATCTCTCATTATAAAAATTGGAGTATCCTATAACTTTTTATAACAAGGCTTTATCAACAAAGAATAATAAATAACTACTAACATTTGCCTAATGAAAATATACTTCCACATAAGAATGGGAAATATATGGAAATACCCATCATTAAATCAGAATGAACTGTTATTATATCTCATTATTCATGTCTAGAAGCCCTTCGGACAACCGCTTACATTAGTAACAAAGATTTCCCGTGGAAAAGAAAGACATAAGAAACAGTCATTTTACATACACCGACGAAAATGTTGCATCAAAATATTGATTGTGATAGAAGTCTAAGAAAATTTTATCATTAGAAAATTAGAAAAGTATTAAGAAATTTTCAAATCTTATTTATTCTCATCATAACTGAAAAAAAAATGCATCTGTATCATTGTCATAAAGAAAATCTTGGTCAGGAAAAAAAGTTATGAACAAGAAATAATTTGATATAATAGAAGTATTTTAATAATTCTTAATTGCACATAAACTTTTGTTAAGTTTTTTTTTTTTTTTAAGGAAATGTATAGCACTCTGAGATTCACATAATTCGCCTAATTATTTACTAGCAAATTTTTTTTTTTAATATGGCTGTTGGTATGTAAAATAACGTTTAATGCACTTCATATTATTATTATTATATATATAGATACAGGGATGGAACACGGGCGCAGAACTCATACCACTATCAATGAAACAAAATTTTCTACTTCCTAAATCAACGATATTATATGTACAGAAATTTCTTGAACAAATACCGGTATGAGTTCTGCGCCCGTGTTCCATCCCTGTAGATATTATTTTTTTTTTTTTTTCAGAGGGATTTTATTTATTATTATTTAATATGCCCTGTTTTATAAACGTATTTAATTTTTTTTTTTTTTTTTTATAATATGAGGATTTTCGAATGATTTGACGAATTGTACTCTATAATACACGTAATTATACCTACTTATACAAGCACATTCAGTTATATTTATTATGGTTGTTAAAATAAAAGAATAATAATAGTAATTATACTAATGTTTTATGATACTTTATATTATTAATTTTTATTTATCTATATATTTTTAAGAGCAAATTTATTTTATTTATTTATTTATTTATTTAATATTTCAAACATATATAATTTTCTGACAATATGAGAATTTTCAAATGTTTTGATAAATTTCAAAATAAAGATAAATAAAATAAAATAAATAAATAAATAAAATAAACGGGGAGAAAAAAAAAAAGAACAATAATAATAATGGAACTTTATTGCACTTGAACGATAACACTACTTTACATGAAAATTGACCCCACCCAACAACATTTTCGTAAATTCTTATGTAAAATGATCTCATGAATCCGAATGTGACGCCTATTTTGCCCTATCACTCACCTATTTTTAGGGATGGCTTCCTATTTTTATCACTTTTTGGTAATTTTATGGCTATAAATTTGGTTTTTAGGGGTGGGTGGGGAGGATTATTTTAACTGTTAAATATCTTCTGGGGAGCTACAGAGTTGGAAAATTCCAAAACATGAACATTTGCGGCAAGGGGAAAATTTAGGGGGGGGGGATATGCATCTGAAATTATGTATTACATTTCTTATATAAATATATTTTAATCTAATATTAATCTTTTTTTTTTTTTTTTTTAGGTGTTAAATCAATTCTTTTTCATTCTCCAAATCAAATTCATGGCCATAAAATTACCGAACAGTGATAAAAATTTGAGGGAGGGGGTGGTGTCCCAAGAAAACGGTGGGTGACTGGGCATATTCGAATTCAGGAGGTCATTTTACATAAAATTCAGCAACAATGGTATCAGGATTTTTTTTTTTTTTTTTTTTTTTTTTTTTTGTACCGCAGTGTAATTTTGGTTAAAGAAGGAAAACTTAAAATATAAATACAGTAACAATTTCGAACTTAAATTTTCTTCTTTAATTTTGTACGCATTTAACCTCAATATGTAAATAAAGAATGTGAAAATACCTTACACCTGCAGGGTGTTTCCCCAACTAAAATAAACGGTGAAAATAAGTCTTACAAATAAAGCACAAATGTCATAATTTCAAATGCAAAATCAAAATAACTAGCTCTGATGTTTCAAGTAATATAAATCCAAATAAAATATCATAAACTAAATACATATTTCGTAGGATGCTTTGTTTTTGTTTAAATCTAAAAGATATTTTTCTGTCTTGTTGATCATAGCCTAAAGTAAAATTTGCATTTAGTAACACGCTGACAGTTGACAGCATTTAAGAATAAAATAAAGCTATATTAAAGTCAGACTCGTAGTCGGTCAAATGCAGAAACTTTATTAAATTTCTTGATACTCCGAGAAGGGAAAAAACTAAATATTAAAATGAAAACAGTTTTAATATTAATACGAGGATATTTTTTCTGTTTGTTTACGTAAAGGTAGATTTCAGAATTAAAATAATAATAATAATAATAATAAATTGTAAGTCTTTATTACTCCAAATAAATTTTCAGAAGATTTTTGTTTAAAAAAAATAAATAAATTATGTGCTTTCAAATTTTTAAAGACTGCTTTTATAAAAGTATTTTTTAATGTTTATTTAAAAAAAAAAAAATCATTTTTGGTAAAATAGGTTTATAGCCGATAGAAAAATCTTTAAGCAAAGGCCGCTTTTCTTTCTTTCTTCTTCTTCTTCTCCTTTTTGATAAAAATACTATTTAAAGTGCAGTGCATGTAAAATTTGTTCACACACAAATGTAGAACTTCATTCCACTGCAAAAGCAGCAAAAGTATATTAGATAAGAATCAGACAATTTTACTGTTTGTGGCAACGTTTTGCTTTCATATTCACTATTAAAAACACTAAAAACTAACACAGCAATAATAAATAAAGAAAAACTATATGCTTATACTTAACCGGATTCATCGATCAAATAAAGAAGAGCGCTATATTGAAACTTATATATACTTCACATAAGTAGTTTAGCTATCCTTATGAGTACACGAGCTCAGTCATAAGGGACAGCAATAAAAATAGGCACCAAACTGAAAAACTGGGATTCTCTTATCTTTCTTTCTTTCTTTCTCTTTTTATTTTAATCTGATATGCTATTTAAAAAAATTACTGGAATCTAAATGCTTTTAAAAATAAGGACTGTGCATTGGGTATTTCAAACGTGAGATACTAGCTATTCGTGTGTTACTTTAAAAATGAAAAAAATAACACTGTAACAGAATAATAGAGAATGCGAATCTTTAATTAGCATAAGTACTTCACAGTGAATCATTATAATAATTTAATAAATAAATAAACAAATAAATAAAAAAAAAAAAAAAAAAAAAAAAAAAAAAAAAAAATCGGAGAAAAAGGTTAGGCCACATAATTAAGATTTTCAGAGAGAATTAATTGGAAAAAAATAAATAAAATTTTACATGATAGATATGAAAACTGAAAACAAATGTCCATTTTTAAACTTCCTAATGTATGATCGGTCAACCTAAAGCTAGAAATAGACCCCCCCCCCCAAAAAAAAAAAAAAAAAAAAAAAAAGTGTCATTAAAGGGAAAGGTCGAAACGGACTTCCCTGCAAAATTTCATAATTCTATTATGACCAGAGATGAAAAAACAGAACATACACACATTGTGACATTTTACTTTATCAATATTCATAAAATACACATTTCAATATTGCCTTTCAAAAATAATACTTTTGAACAATTCTTATTATTTTCATAACTATTTTAATACTATAGTAACAATCAAATTCACTGGATCTAAATTTTTAAAAAAGGCACAACCCCCACTTGACATTAACGCTACCAGACGCTCACAGAAGTTCAATATAATGTACACTTGAATGAGTTTATTTTAACTTTATGCTGAAGTGCTTTATCCCGCAACTGTTGTAACCTGTCAACAATCTGCTCTTTTTACCACTTTTGCTGTACTCCAGCTGATATGTAGCTTATTTCTCAAGTTCTTGTGGAGAGGAGAGTGAGTGGTCTTTCAGGCCGGACTAGTTCCTCATATGCAGACAGTGAACCCTTTGCACTTCAGCTTTTGACCTTATAAAACGTGACACAGTTTTTTTCGACGTGAGATGGCCAAATAGGGTATAAAGTTGAGTATACAGATTCTAGTCGACTTTTACATTGAGGTTACAAATACATAATTTTAGATGAATCGTGATAGCACAATTATCGATACATGATAAACGTAAATTTCGCATAGAAAGTTCTATACTTTTTCAGTGTTTAAAAGAAAGAACAATTAAAATATCGAACTTATTGTTATTGCAAACAAAATCTTTTATAGGTATATTAATTGAAAATTACGCAAAAGAAAGAAAAGAATGACAACAATTTTAGAGAAAATATTATCGTTTGTTATTTGGAATAACATAAGAAAAAAAAAAAAAAAAAAAAAAAAAAAAAGAACTAATATTGAAATAAAAACATGTAAATATATATATATTTTAAATAAAAAATAACAAATGAGACTTTTTTTTTTCTTTTTACAACATTTAACTTTTAATTTTTGTAAAAATTTATAATATATATACATATATATATACATATGTAGTTATTTAAAAAACGTATATTTGAATGGAATTTGAATTTTATGTTTAGCTATAGCATACAAGGAAAGAACTTATTGTCTATATTACAAATAATATTGATAGAAATTTTATACTTCCTCGGTGGTATAATATACACAAAAATATTAACCGATTTTTTAATCTTTATCAACACGAGTTGTTCTAATTATTTTTTATTCTATTATAGTTATATAAGCTAGAGCTTCAGGCCAGTTTTCCAGGTTTTGAAATTTTTCACAATCCTTCTAGATGTTCTCAATTTGTATAAAGAGAAAAATTACATTCTCATTGAAACAACTACAATTTCAGAATCATGGCCAGGGTTGAATATCTGTTTCTATTTATCAATGTTTTATACGTAACAATACCTAGTAGACTAACACCACGTAACAAAAAGTAAATAAATAAATAGATAGATACATAAAAAAAAGTTAAATATAACGTTTTTGTAAATATTGAAATACTAATATGGTACATTATTTACAGATTAAGTAGAAAAAAAAAAAGAGAAAAAGAAAGAAAAAAAATATAATCAGTTATTCATTTTAATGTAGGAGAAAACATTAAATTTTTAGGAAGAAAAAATTGTAGTTTCAGGAAGCCGTAGACTGAAGAAGTCCACATACCCACATCTAATGAGGGGTATAGTCAAGCTTTAATCATTACCTATAAATAATTGAGGTATCGCGATAAAATTTATACTGCATATTAATTTATCCTTATATAGATAATTTTGTAAATTACAGCAATTTATGTTGATTTCTTTGATTTTCAGGAAGCTGCAGATGGAAGTAAAGCAAATCTTCATATTTATATAACAATGGCTTCCTATTCTCTTCCAAAGATAAGAAAAACTATAAGAGAGAACATAACTCTGAATGATGAATGTGTAGTGAAAATTTATAAACGGTAAATAAAAATTAGGTTTCTATCTCAATTAATTTTTAGCACTAATAAAAGTTTCACGATACGGCAATTTATTGAATAAAAAATAATGCGTTAAAAACTATTCCCATTTATTTACTAATTATTCATGTAATTGACGAAATATAAATGAAATACTTCATGTAATGAAATAATTAAAATTTTAACCGGGAAAATGAGTCAATATTCAAGTAAAAACATTTGAATATGCAATAATAAATTTAACAAATGTATGTTAATATGTTAAAAATTATCCCCCCCCCCAAAAAAAAAAAAAAATAATAATAATAATAATAATAATAATAATAATTATAAAAAAAATAAAAAAAAATAAAAAAATAAAATAAAATAAAATAAAATAACTCCAAAGAAATCGAAATGATTAAATACTTTTGAAGTAGAATAGAATGTAACACCATTTATCACAGCTTAAGCATCGGAAAATTACACAACATATATTCAAGTTAATTACGAATGTCATGGATAAATGGCTTTTAAATAAAAAAGCATATTTAAAGTGAAAAAAAAAAATATTATTGATGGGAATTTCTCCATTTCCAAACAATAAAGATCGAACAAAATACCAGAAAAAGACAATGATTCATTTATAATAAACGGTATTTTTTTTATAAAGATCAGTCTAAGAGTAAAAATGAAAAATAAAAATAGACGGATGAAAATTATTAGAATGATTGCAAATTTTAATTTTCAGTTTAATTTTAATTAATTAATTTATTTTGTAATGTAATGCATGCAACCAGTAGTGGTTCATAGAAAAATATGGTCATTATCTCCATCTTTTATGCACTATTGGTAATTACACTAATCGTTTTTGTAACTTTAAACTTTAGAATTCTCTGAATTACTTTATTTCAACAGTTTTCACTCATTCTTAAAATATCGATAAAATTTGTTTGCACATTATCATGTGCAACAGATTCATAATTCTTACTAGAAAACAGACCAAGTTACTAATGGATGTATAATGCGACTACCATCTTAAATCTAAATTCAAGTTCGTATGTCATTTTTAGATCTCTATAAAAAGTGGATATATTTTAACCCCTTTATCATACAAAATAATTATTTTCTTATAATGTTGACATCCACCAGAAATTACATTCAAAGTTAGAAGGGGGGGGGGGGGAAAGGATTATTTTATTATTATTATTATTTTCCCAACTGGGTCTTAAGCAAAGTTTTGTAATACACACCGTAAAATACCGTTCAAACGCACTCTCAATCTTCAAGGAAAATCGGGACATATTTGGGGAGGGGGCGAATAGACAGTACACATCGGCAAAAATATTGAAAGTGACATGTATTTTCCTGCTAAAATTAAGTGACATAAAAAAATTATTTTAAAACAAATCATATATATATATATACATATATAAGTTGCAGTGACAAAAAATATACAGTAAACTCTTGGTTAAACGTCATTCAACTAGTTGGGAAAAATCTAGTTGGGAAACCGTTTTTTCCCATTCCCAATAAATTGTTTTTAAAAAATTGCCGCTATTTTAGAAAGATAGCGTTTTCCATTTTCAAATAATCACTGTGTCCAATTTATTATAAAGGAAATCAATGTCCATATTTATAAAGGCGAATCTAAATAAAGAAATGACTCAAAAAACTGCCCTCTATTCGGATAGAATCTATCGCTGAGTGGAAGGGGGGCGCTTATTCGGTATTTTCAGAATGAATGAAATTCAGGTGAAAAGAAGGGGGGAGGGAGGCGCTTTTGCGGTATTTTACGGTATACATATTCCGAGACAAATTTTGTGGGAATAAAAACTTGGTACTATAAAATATATACCGCCATTTTTAATAAAAAAGCACCACAAAACTGGCGTTGTAAAAAATCTTACAAACTTTGAATAACTTACTTTCGAGTTTATTGCATTTTATGGTGTTTATTCAAAGTTTGTAAGTAATAATATACCGCCATGTATACCGCATAACATAACTGAATATTCACCTCCAGCAATTTTCTGTAATGAATCGTAATATTTTTGTGTGGTTCTATAAATAATTCATAAAAGTTAAGCACGCCATTTTCTGCAAAAAATAACATCCTTCACTTCGTCTGAAAAATGTATGTTGATTTCGTATGATTAGCACAGTATAAAAATGTTGAAATGAACAACCATAATAAATACGTCTTTTAGACCGCAATGTATCCAAATTATTTTTTGAGTACATATAGACAAATCAATATCATTTTACATAAGATTTTTAATAAGAAGCATAGCAGTAAATCTGAAATCTTTAAAAGCAGATTCTATCTGTTTTATGGAATTCTAAAAATATTTATTGAAATGAAAATGCAGACATACAAACAAACTAAAGTCATAAACACTTTAAAATTTTGATGTAAAGTATTATAAAATTCCTCCAACCTGTTTTTAAAAAGTGGTAGATAAATCACATCATCAAGCGAAATTATAATTCTTAAATTATTCCATGCATTAAAAAATAATGAAACAACAGAACAGTTTTACAAGTAAGAGAGAAAAACTCTATAAATATTGATATATTTGAAAATATTACTGCTAAAAATTTCTCAATATATTCATAATAAATACTGTTGTGTTTGTATTCTTCTAAATCGACATTAAAAATATGCACACACAAAATCGCTTTTGATAGTTTTGATAATTTATTTTTTGCTTGTAAAAATTGTCTTTGGATTATTATTATTATTATTATTTGGATGGGGAGAGGGGGGGGGGAACAAATAGATTCAAAATTAGAATATCAAATAAATAACAGGGGTTGATCCAGGTTTTAATTTTTGGGGCCCATTTTTGTGAAAAACAAATTATTTTTGTGAAAAAAAGAACTGTCGCTAGAAACCATTCATTTTAGCAATTACTCTATCTAATGTTTAATATCAAGTTAATAGCATTTTATTAAACAAGTACAGACACTCATTAAAAATGATACTGTAAACATGGAAAATTTTTACAAAAGTATTATTTTTATAAAACAAAATTTTGTCAAAGGGCTGTTTTTATAAATCTGAATTTTGTGAAGGGACCCATTTTAAGGATTTGAATTTTGTGAAGGGGCAGCAAGAGGGTCCTAATTTTTGCCTGAATAATGAGAAATTTATACGCGAAAGATAAAAAAAAAAAAAAAAAAAAAAAAAAACATTTTATCATTTTATTTTAATTCATAGTTATTATTTTTTTTTTTTCAGTAAATTTAACTTTATTTAACTTTCAAATAACATTTTAAGTTTTTAAATATTTGAATGAATCTTTAATTACATGTAGATATATGTAAGCAAAGAATTCCCTATCTGTATTAAAAAAGAAATCGAAAATATCAACTACTTAACGAAACTTCATTTATTATCGTTTAAGTGCTAGAAAATTGCACAAGTGAATTCGATTTCAAATTAATTACGAATATCATAAATAAATGAGATTTGAATAAAGAGACATATTTGGAATCAGAGGGGAAAATAATAAATTTGTGTTATTGATAAGACTTCCAAACAATAAAGGTCGAAGAAGATAAGAGAAACAGACAATGCTTTATTTATAATAAGAACTGAGATAAACAGTATGTTTCAATAAGTTGGTTAACAATCCAAAAAATATGCGTAAGGCGTAAGATAATTATATATATCGTCATAGGAATGTAGAAAATTGCTTCATTTCTTTGTTCAAAGTGCATTTATTGTTAATGTTGTTTTCGTTAACAAATTGCCAAAATACATGAATATGGTATTAAACAATTGTCTTATAAGTGAAGAATAAAAGAAAATTTTATTATTTAACGCAGAAAATGCTATTTTTTAATTATTTGTCAACGTATCCATAATATATATTGTTATGTTTTTATTTTAATCTAAACTGGCATTAATAAGTATGCATTTACAAAATCAATTTTGATATATTACTTTTTGCTTCTAAAAATTGCCTTCTAAATTTATATTATAAAAATATGGAAAACAATTATGATGATTTACTTTTTGCTTTACTTTTTGTTTTCCTTTTGATTGGAAAGTATAATTAGAAAAACTTTTATTTATTGTCCATTGTTTTATACTAGAAATTACATTAAATGTACATTTACAAACTACCAAAAATTAAGCATATATATCTGCATATTAATATTGAAAAGACTGAAGACGGTACGCTAAATGCTACCGAAACAGCTGTCAGCTTTCCAATTTTTTTTCTTTTCGGCATTTTAGACGATGTAGCTTGCCTTATTTTAAGAAATTAGGTTTTAATATATTCTTGTTCGTTTTTTGCATATGTATAACAAAGGATGATATTTTTTAATTTAATTCTTCAATTACAATAGCGATTGTGTAAACTAACTAATTAACTAAAATAAAATAATAATAATAATTGAAAAAAATAATAATAAAATAAGTATTTATAGAGAAGCATATTTTATTATATTTAAAAAAATATATAGCAAATAATTTTTTTTTAATGGAGCTCATAACGCTACAATATAATGTTTACTAACACTGAAATATGGATTTAACCTATATAAATAAAGACAGGTGTCTGAGTGTGTATGTACGAGTATTATGTATGTGTGTGTGTGCGCGCTCTGGTGCTCACGCTACTGATCGCAGAGCTACAAAACTTGATAGATGGGTAGCTGGTATCCTGTAGGGGTGCACCTCATCGAGATTTTTTTTTTTCTTTCGAAAATTTTTTTTTTTTTATTTTGAATTTTTTAAATTATTATTATTATTTTCCAATTTTAAACATTGGCTTTTCTGTTTCATTTTCCTAAAAAAAAAAAAAAAAAAAAAAATCTTTCATTTCAATCGTCGGAATATCTTAGCAATGTCTATTATTCTATTTATTATTTATTTATTTAATTAATTCCTCTGAAGGCGAAATCTTTTTTTCTCTTTTGAATTTATTGTATTTATTGAAAATCAAATGGTAATGCAGTAGAAAAAATTAAGTATATTAAATTTTAAATTTAAAACAACTTGTTATTTTTCATTTTTTTAATTAATTCCTCTGAAAGAAAAAACTCCCTCTCTCTTTCTCTTTTTTAATTTATGGTATTTATCGAGAAAAATATGGCAGTACATAGTAGAAAGGATTAAACTGGTTAAAATATAATTAACATTTATTTGTTTTTTATTTATTTAATTCTATTTTACGAGAAATCTTTTTATTTTAATTATTATAATGGTCGGAATCAAATCGTAATATAGTGTAAAGCGCCGGGGGCTGTGTTCTTAACCTTTAGAGAGGGGCTGTGACAGCAGTTGCCACGCTTCACAGCAATAGCAGATCCACCTGTCGTCGATAAATACACAAAATGAAGTGCCCGGGGAAGACCTTTCTGCAGGCAGTGCCGGCGGAAAAAAGAACTGCTGTAGGCAGCGGGTAACCAATATTTTTCCTTTTTTAAAGTTTTTATTTATAATGTGATATAAAAAATAGAGAGTCATTCAATTCATCTGAAAAATTATTTAAATATAGTGACCAGCGAAGCGGGCGTTGCCTGCTAGTGAAGTAAAAACTAAATATACCGGAAACCGGAAAATCCTGTCGTTTTGATTAGTAACATGACATCGAAGGTTTTGCGAAGTATCTTCTTAAAAATTATACAAACGTTGTCTAGTAAAAATTTCCAGTACACCTAATACAAAGATATTTTAAAGAATGCATTTATAACGATACGAAAACACATTCCATAATATTAAAAAAATATAGCAATAAATCTCTTAATAGAGCTTATAAAATACTATGTAACGTTTACTAACACTTAAAACTGAATTTAATATAAAAAAGTATAAAGATGTTTTTAAACATGTCAGGTATGTGCCATACTAATTATGTCTTTTTTATTAAATGTAATCTTCATCTTGCCCTTAAAGAAAAAAGAATACCTTTTCTTTTATTTTAGATACTAAAGGTTCACGAAAGAGAAAATAGAATGTATAGCAATATATACATAAAAGATAACCCGGAATCCTTAATAAATTTAGCGGTCAAATGAATTTCACAAACATTAACATTTTTCATTTAAATAAATTTTGACACAAAAATATTTTTAACAAATAATATTTTAATAGTCAAAGCATATATACAAACACGAAAATACCTTACTTGGAAGTTTAAAATTAGCGACCTGTTTAGAGGAAAATAAATTTATTCATTTAAACAATCGAACTGACATTAGAAGTTTGTACCTGACAGTTCGTTGTAATCCGAGGATAATGGATGTGCGGTAAATATTCAAAAAGTTACGTAACTACTATGTAAAGTGAATGTCAAAAGTTAAGATAAAGGGATCATGTTTATGAATGCTTTTGATTAGTTCGATTTTAAGTACCATTACGTAAATAAACTTACATGCAAAAAGTTTTATTTATAAACAGAAAATATAAACTGCCTGACAAAAAAAAAAAAAAATAAAATAAATAAAAATAAAAATAAAAATAAAATACGAGCTTCTTATTTCTTGAATTTAAATGAATTAAAATTTCTCAATTAAGAGATTAATTGCTTTAAGAGAAGAATTTAAAGAAATCGAAACGTTTAAATTTGTTCATACAGATGGCTAACGTTATAAGTGTTTGCAGTAGGTTTTTAAAATAATCACATATAGCTTGCGGGTCACGTAAATTAAAAAAAAAAAAAAAAAAAATTACGTTAAATATGAAAGTAAAATCATGTCAAGAAAAACAAGATTTTAACACGCGTTCCTCAATATTTTACAGACTTTCCCCTGGGTTTAAAAAAGGGTAGGCAACTGCTTGTAAAAAAGGGAGCACTTAAGGGTTTTAAGGGCAGTTTTGGTTTAGGCATATTTTACGTTTAAAATTCTGACTCATTTACAAATTCTGTTTAAGTATGCATATAATGAATAGTTTTTTTAATTTAAATTTTCTTTACTTTTACTTGTTGTTACTAATAAATTAATAAATGCTGATGGTCATACACAACAGTTTTATTTATTATGTAAATAATTTATTTTCAGTATATTAAGTCACATTATTCAGTATATTAATCACATTATTAAAAATTTCTATCATTTCAATTGACGTCGAATTTATAAAGGTCCTCTATTTGCCATCTCTATAATCATTTTTGTTATTACGTCATTTTTCACATGTAAATCAATGAAGTAAAAAAATAAAATAAAATAAAACAAATTAAATGTGAATGTTGCTATTAATAACGAAGTCTGCAAATAAAAAGCGTTATCTTAAATAATAATTAAAAAAAAAAAAAAAGAGAGAATTGTAATTAATCGTCTGCAAACACTTTTTTTTTCTTCCTGATTTTACAAAGCTGAATTTCTTACTGGCACTTTCCTATGTTATCTTTTTTTTTTTTTGGTTAGTGAAAAATCTAATGACTGTACTTTTTACTATTGAATTTTTTAGTTAATTTAGGGCAATATATAATATTCTCTATACATTTGTAATGTACAGCTAGATAATAATTTTGCACATTCGAAAATATCTGATAAGAAAAACAGATGATTATTATTTTAATTTGAAAAAATCTCCTACAGCTTCAATTTTTAATTCTCTTCTGCCTACTTCTTAAAATATCGAAGGATAAAATGTACTCAGTTCTCTACAGGAGTTTCAGGTGATGATTTTTTTTCTTCCAATAATTCAAAGTAGGAAATGTATCATAGAAATGTTTAATTCTGTAATGGTAAAACTTATCAATGCGAAATTAAGATTTTGTCATTTATAAGTGGATTTAAATTTGACTATAAAATATTTTTTATGCCAAAATATATCCGAAGTATTTTAAAATATACTTTAAAATAGAAAAGATAAATACACATAAAAGTAAAAAAGAAATGCAGTCAATTATACAGATACTAGTTAATTTACCTTTTCCCTCCACTCTCTTTCAATATATATATATATATAAATATTATGTATTTCGATTTCCCATTGAATATAAGGATTTCTATGATATTGTTCTGTTTTTGTCATGTGTTATGCACTGTTAATATTCCTATTCAGTGAAAGAGAAAGCAGCGAATAGGCAAGTAGAGCCCAGCTTGGATTGCGAAGCAAGTCAGAAGTTGGTGAGTGGATAAAAATATTTTTGTGCATTCATGTTAAACACTTTTACGTACATAAGAGGCATTTAATTCGGTCTGCGGAAATTAAAATTTTTGATCTCATAACAAATGTGATTTTTTCTTTTTATGATCTTAAAATTTTAATTAAAAATAATCTTCAATACAAAAACACATATCTAGAAAACGACTTCAAGGAAAATGTTTTTCCAATATCAATTTGAATGTCCAAAAGAAAAGTCAAACATACAACTGAATCTAACTATTGCAGAAAACAATTGAAAAAATAATTTTTAATTTTCACAGAATTGGAAGTTTGTTATTGAAATTTTGTTCTTTAAAAAGTTCTTAAACAAGAACCGTATGCGAAAAACTTTACTTGGATTCTAATTTTAAAAACTTTCAATCAGTAAAAATTTCCATTATTTTACATAACGAATTTATTTAAACCACTGCACACAGGCACAAACAAAAATGATTCTTTTGAAAAAAAAGAAAAAAAATCAGAATTCCACATACCTTATTTCCTCCCCTTCAAATATACGAATTCTCGCATCTTCATGGACGCGTGATTATACGTTCTTCATTCTGAAAAAGAAAACGGAAATTCTTTAGAAAAGTTTTTTAAAGAATAGGAAATTGGAATGGAAATGATTAAAAGCAAATTTCAGGTGAGTTGAGATATCTCGTGATTAAAATAGAAAGAAGGTAAAATATTTTCGATCGATATTTAGCGACCACAAAAGATTACTGCAGTACATAAATCTTCTGAGAAGGAAATTTTTCAAGACTAAATTCTGCATTTAAATCAATTTTAAACATTTTAAAATTACTATTGACAAATTTGCAGTTATTATTTAATGTGACTGCTTTCTCATTGATAGTTATAATACCCATCATTAAAAAAGAATTTTAAAATTTCATTCCCAAAATAATGTCATTTTAGACAATTTAACAACAACTAGAAATTTGGTACTAAATTTCAAGAAGAAAGACCTCCGGGAGAGTAAGGGAGGGGGGGGGGACAAAAAAGTTGTTCTTGGGTGACCAAACCAACAATTAGACATTATTGAGAAATATATCTATCCCTTCTAGAAAATATTTGAATTGCCCTACCTTTTAATTGAAAAAAATGAATTTATTACAATCTTTTAAAATGCAATACGTCATTTTAAATAACCCTGTATTTCACAAGGCTTTTTCCCTTAATTTTTTATATAATAAATTTATTATATTAAATCTTACATGACTTTACTCTTATATAAACACATACATAAACATATATATTATTACAATTATTATTATTATTTAATAAAATATTCTTTACACAAAATAATAACAATTACTTATCAAAATAAACGAAATTCAACAGAAAATTTCAAGAAATATGTTCATAGAGGTATATTAACTGTTTCAACATGGTTTCACAATAATCTCATTTCAAATAGTTCTGAAAACTCAAATATTATTGCTTAGTCAAGTATCGCTTATACGGGCATATACATAATAACTTTCAGTTCGGAACTTTATATATTTTGTAATACTTGCCCGTATTTAATTTAGGGATTTCTGAGCTATTACAAAAGCTGACTTAATCAAACACATATTTGTCTTCGAATAACTCAAGAGTGAAAAATCCAGAAAAGTAAAGCTGATATGATATTTAGTAGAATAAAGCAGTCTGGTATATTATTATGAAGAAATGTTTAATAGGTTTACGTAAAATATGAACAGCGTACTTTATCATCAGTAAAAAAAAAATAACTAAAGGCAGATGATTTCATTATTATATTTATCTGTTATAAATGTTGTTGCCCTTATTTATAACAACTCAATACTTCGGATGATTGGCTTTATAGCTTTTTTGTATAGACTGGTTTTATAGTTTAAGCTGTGAAAGTGAGGTACGAGCAAAGAAAATTGTATTATTTTACCAAAAGCAAATTACATGATATTCAACTTACACCGGAATGCATTACATAAAAAAAAGTACTACATGAAAGAAAAATTGCTCAGCAAATTGGTTTTTGTTCTGCAAGAAAACTTTTTTTATTATACGGAAATGAACATTAGACCCTTAAGCTTTGTATTTAGTTTATTGAGAGTAATACCAGATATATTAAATTTTGTCAATTAGTTTATGTAATTATAATATTTTTAATTATTTATGAGTTAATAAGAGATGTTAAGATATGTATAATTAAAAATTCAATTATGTATTTATTTTATTTATTGGAATAAAATGCACTGAAGAAAATGTACGAAGTAAACAAATAGTAAACCTAATGTTCGTTTGTTTTTCAAATCGGAGTTACATTACAATAAAGCACAGAAATGCAGGAGGGAGAACTTATGTATGCTCTATTGAGTGCAAAAATAATCATTACCATAAAGCTTGTAAAAACAAAGCCACTAATAGTTATGAACGATGCAAAAGCCAGATTGTCAAAAGATTACATTCTGTATTTAAACGAGGATCTGCACACGTACATCCTGGTATTTCAAGTGAATGAGTTAATGATGTACGCATGTACGTCGGAGTGCAAAAAAGAATTAAAATTGAAAGATATATTAAGTGATGTGTTATTTGTTTTATTCGTTTGTCTTTCAAAGTCACCACAACAAATGCTGCCAGATTGAGGGAAATTTTTATCCAATATCCACCACTAAATTTTAATTGTAACGGTTGCCTAACCGTTTCGAAGACATCGTACAAAAAAGTTCTTATGTGATTAGTCAACCGTTACACTTAGTCACAGCCAATGCTGCTAGTTTGAGGGAAATTTTTATTCAATATCCACCACTAAATTTTAATTGTAACGGTTGCCTAACCGTTTCGAAGATATCTTACAAAAAAGTTCTTAAGTGATTAGTCAACCGTTACACTTGATTTAAAATTAAGTAGTGGCTATTGAATAAAAATTTCCTTCAATCTGGCAGCACTGGTCACAACTGATTTCTCTCTGAATGATCGCATTACACGAGAGATTTTCGTGCAATATTTCACTCAACACAACATAGCAGCATATGAGGAAGATGGTCATTGGGTAACCTTGGCAACCTATTTTTTCCGACCGTCACTCGAAAACGTTCATGATTATGTGTTTGGTAAAAAGTTGAGCGAAATTGCTCGTGTGATACGGAAATTTACGTCCAACATTTCCCTAACACAAAATAATGTACTTTTCCGAGTGATGGTCAAATAAGTTGAAAACTATTGACCTTGAATCTTTCCAATATACTGTTGTGTTGTGTTGGTTGAAAATCTCTTGTGTGATATGACTGTATATCATGAGATTTTGCCCAACACAACATGTTGAACTTTTAGGAGTGATGGTCCAAAAAGTTGAAAATCCACTGACATCGAATCTTCCTCCTACACTGCTGTGTTAAATTGGATGAAATGTTGGGCGAAAATTCCTCATGTGAAACAACCAATTTCTCAAAACGAGACGTCTTAAAAAATATGAATTGTTATATAGTGGAACCCGGTAAAGTACTCATCTTGATAATGGGAGATCTTGTGAATTGTGACCACTTTTACAAAATTTTGCTTCAGCCTATACAAAATGTACTATGATATCCCGTAAAATGCGCAAAATGCAAAGTAATCAGTTTAATTATTAAAATTAATAATTTTTTAACCAATGAAATGTGACCAATTTAATTGCTAAAATTAATATTGTTTTAATCGGTGAAATGCAAGCAGTTTATGTTTTAATTTTCTTAATAAATCGTTTAGATATGTTGACTTCTTTAAGAGATGTGAAAAAATGACAAAAACAGTAAGTTTAAATAATATCGATAAATTTACACAAACACGACAGATTTTCTTAGTGCTTATACAATTCCATCATAAAGTACATTTAATTACATAAACACTGAATAAACAACTATTAAAATTAACTAGTTTAGCAAAAAAAAAAAAAAGATTAAAAAAGCAAAATGGATATATAAAGTTTTATTCTCTTTTAAACGTTTTATAAACCACTCAGTGTTTTGAAGGCGTGTCAAAATATTCATTTAGAAGTTTCTGTAAACAATGAATTTAAGACCAATTTCGAATTATAGTAAGAGAAAAATAAGAATGGTTAAAAACTGTATATATTATATCATTTAGTGCGCTTCAATTCTGATTTTTTATTATTTATTTATTTTTGTGTGTGTGTATAAAGGTCTCGTTGATAATCATATGTAAAATGTTTGTATGAGAAGAAAAACTTTGGAAAACTGCTTTTATAAAACGAAAATGAAATAAGTATAACGCACCTTAGCAAAGTAACCGTCATTCCTAAGTTTTCCGCATTTGACAGGGTTAATTTTTAACGGCATATGCAGAGAAAAGACTTTCATAAATTTAACTTCTTTTCAAGTTGATGCCAAAAACTTTTCGATTTGTAATAATCCAACAGAATATAATAAATAATCATACCGAAGGAATAAAATTTAAATTTTAAAAGGATTTAAAAACTCAAAGTCATGAAAATAAACCTTTAAAAAACTTATCCAAGAAACTTTCAAGAGAATTTTCAGACAGCAAAATTGATGGGTTACTTCCTGCAGAAGGAAACTGCTACTTTAATTGTCTCATCCGCTGGAATATGTATGTCGTGCTAACTGAATTCAACTGAGGATGATTTATGTGAAAAGATTATTAAAGATGCACGAATTAAAATTAAAAATAGAAAAAAAAAAGAGTACAAGCATATAGTTTTTTTTCGCAGTTGAAATAATAATAATTATAATAATCAATCGAATGTACGAGTACACTGCCACACTACGCCTCATTAAATCGTTATTTTTTGCATCTTCAATAATAATAATAATAATAATAAAATAATAATAATAATAATAATAATATTTAATGTCATTTTTTCAGAAATTTTAAAAATTTCAATTATAATGGCATTTCTATAATTTAAATTTAAATGAATTTTTCAGAAAAGGTAGAATAAACATTTTAATTAACACTGTGGAGACATGTATTTACATATAAATGCTTTTTTTTTTCCATTTAACCCTTTAACGTTCATTGGTTTCGCAGCGAAACTAAACATTTGACACCATTTGACAATTTTTATGCAGCAGTTTTTTTAACATTACCCCCTTGTTTTAATCAATTTTTAAACTTTTGCTCCTTCTCCGTTCAGTAGATAGCAGCACTATTCCAAAAATTAACAAATAATGCTTCAAAGGAAGCTAAATATATAAAGTCACTTGAAGTTTCTTAATGGACGCGAGTGCGAATTGCTAATTTGATGATGCACTCGTGTCTACTTTTTTTCATTTAATGAAGAGCTGGACTATCATTTTCACCTGAAACAACTTTTACGAGTGTTTGTAGTCGATAATGTTTACTTTCAAATTGTTTTATTTATTAAATTAAACATTATTTCAATTTAATAAAGTTAACTTATAGATGTTTCAAATCAAAAATTTATCGAAAAGGAAAAATGCTATTTTTTAATTTTTATGATAAGCTATGTGTCTAAAAGCAATTTTTAAAATTAGTTTGGTAATTTTTAAATAAATTAAGTAGTGAAAGTTAAAGGGTTAACTCTTTACAACATGGTTGAAAAGTAAATGGGTTTTATAAACAATGGTTACAAACATCAATAAAAATTTCTAAAATTATCAACTGATTTGGTAGTTTTCTGTCATTTGTGACTAAAAGTCGGACCGCAATTTTTTATTTTTTCGATAATTTTCAGCATTATTTTAGTTTATTTTTTCATTCAGCATCTAGTACTTCATCTTAAAAATGGTTTCTCTCTAAGCGCAGAGATAAACTGCCTAACATTTGGGGGGGGGGGGATTAAAATTGCTACAGTAGAGCCTCGCTTATCCGAGGTAATGTGGACCGAGGGAACCTCGGATAATTGAAAACTCGGATAATACGGATTCTGTCGTAAATCGAGGGGGGAAACATACCTTAAAGTTTAAAATAAATGGGGAAAAAAAGTGAATGAAGTAAAAGAATACATCTGTTACATATTTAAATGCAGTCATTTAAAATCGCAATACAATACATACATACATAAATTATAAAAACAGTATTATATTGTAAAATTTGTCAAAGTTACCGACGCCATTTTTCAAAGGCCACGCCTCCACAGGGACATGGCATTTTCAGAATTATCTCGGTTAACCCGGAACTCGGATAATCGGGGCTCGAATAACCGCGGCTATACTGCACTTGCACGGGAAATGAATGGGGGGAGAAAGACTTGTTTATGATATATCATAAGGCTATTATTAAGAGTATTCATTTTTAAACCTCTGATAAGCGTTCTAACTCTCACAAGTATACTTGAACTTTTATGAAATAGGAGATACTATTAGAAATGTATGCATAATATTCTACAATTATTCTGTGAAGACGCAAAAATAATTCAATTACATTATACTGAACAAAAAGGGATTTTTTGATGTGTCTTTTAATGTTAAAGTATTTTAAATATATTACAGACCCCATATTTGTTATAGATAAAAAAAAAAAAAAAAAAAAAAAAACGTCTTGTTCTTCTACTTCTTTTTATTTATTTATTTATTCTTTAAAAAATGCAGTGCGTAGCACTAATACTTACGGAGAACAGGCAAAAAAGTTCAAATATATTCCGATCTGTAAAGAATAATTGTCCAAAAAGCATTTTCATGAGTTTAAACACTCTACCTAAATAAATCCCATTTTTTAATTATTAATGATACTTAAGGGGAGTGTTCACCTATGAGGTACGAAAATCCAGCATATTTACCCTGTTTTCGATTCGCTACGGTTTCTTTAAATATTATTCATTTTAAGCCAAATTTTCAGAGTTAATTTGTCTTTGTATTGTATCTATAAATTTATTTTATTATCAAAAAAGAACAACTTTATTTTCTATTAGTAAATGTAATACACCTTTTTGGAAATTTCAAATTTCTTTTGAATAACTCCGCGCAGCCTTACAAGCATAAAAATTTATTTAGTTAAAATTTTGACATTTTGAGAATATAAATACATCATATATGCATATACACCTATTACTTTTACCATACATTAAAATATATTTTCTACAAACTACTATAAGTTTAAATATTAGGAAATATCACACAAAAAAATTCATTTCAAACACAGTATGCAAAATTTATAAATTAGCTTTTTATATAAAATTAGGTGGAATTTGTAGGTAATAACATTGTATACTTACTCTGAAAATTTCAAAAGGATATGGTCAAAATATTTTTGTATACACTGCGCGCCATCCAAAAAAAACACAGTTTTGAGAAAAATGAGTTTAAAGTAAAAATTTTACTTGAAACATTATTTAATTATCACTGGCTACTTCAAAATATTATGAATATGCAAAAACTGAAAATTCGATTTTTTGAAGGTTTAAAGGTGAACACTCTCCTTAAAATATGATACTATAATAATAATAATAAAAAAAAAAAAAAATTAATAACAACAATAATTGTGAATATGGACTATTATAAAAATAGTCTACCGATCGTACAAAGGAACCTAAAACAAAAGAATAATTACTAAAGTTAACTGACTAACTAATAAATAAATAAATAAATGTAAACTAATTATCCTCATTTCTACACACAATAAATATTTTTATAAAACTCTGCTGCGATGTTGTCATTATATCGTGAATCAAACTAATTTTTTGATAAAGATATTCACTTTGATCTACTGTACATAAAATATTTTAACTAATGATCAAAGCCGAAAATATTCATTCTCTAAAAATGGAATAACATAATCTAGAACCATTCATTTTCGAGTATTTTTATTGAAATAATTTATTATTAAGCACGCAATTCAAACATTCGAAATTAATTTCGAACTTAATTTTTCAAAAAGGGGGAAATGAAATGAATAATGTATTTTTCTCAATAGCTATTTAATTATTGAAACGACAAAATAAATTCTTTAACTGTTTATTAGATCTTTTAAATTGCATTTTCCATTAAAATAGATTTAAAATAATTGTTTTAGGAATTAAATTTTCGACTATTAAAGAACATCGTATAATGCTACTCAAAAATGCAACTTTATATAACAGTTAAAATTATTTTATTCTTAAACCCATTTCATAGCATAAATTATCATTATTTTTTCTTTAATTTATGAAATATGTTTATATTATTAGCTGATAAATTATTTGCAAAAATCTAAAAAGCATCATCCACAACTACATTATCTTTTAGAAATACCTTAGATAACCTTTTTTTTTTTTTTTTTTTTTTACGCACGCAATGAAAGTATTTTTGACAGAGGTTTTTTGAAGGAAAAAGAAGAAAGACTTGGATTGTGTGGATTCGAACCTGCAAACATCTGCATTGCATTTAGACTTTTACGAGTATTTTTAAATAGAATGTCGATCACCGACTTAAATGACACACACTCTCTGTCTCTGTATAAATATATATTATAAAAAACTTTTCAAACATAGCACAGGGAAAAATGAAGCATCACATAAAGAATAGGTAAAAATAATAATAATAATAATGAGCATCCTTATGATGAAGGCATACAACATCAATACGTTTTCAAGGGCTCTGAGTGAATATTGTTTGCAAATAGGTGTATTTTCTGTTGCAATGCACGCATTTGCCAGAAATTTACAGTACACAAAGCCCAATTACACTAAATAGGACATTATGACGTTATAAATCAAATTCATAAGATAAATAAAGTAAAACTCATACACACACACACACACACATATTGTGAGCTACAGACACTGTCCAGAGAGACGTCTTCTTTTATTAGTATAGATATAACTCTGCTATGATAAAGATTAGCAGAAGACAGTTTTAATATGTTTCTCAGATGCTATAGCATTAAATTTGATCAAATTTAAATTAATTACCTACTATTAATTGACTAACATTAACTGAAATTGAACAAAAATTAACTGACTATGTCAATGAATTATATTACAGAGATATAAAAGAAAATTCTGTAATAACCACAGCATACTAGGTGTACTTGTTAGTAGTGCGGATTATGCAAGCAAAGAAAACACGATAATTTTAATAGAAACAGCATTACATTTGATCAAATTTAAATTAGCTACCTAGTATTAATTGACTGACATTAACTGAAATTGACCTAAAATTAACTGACAATGTCAAAGAATTACATTACAAAGTAATAAAAGAAAATTTTGTAATAACCACAGCATACTAGGTGTACCGGTTAAATAGTGCGAATTTTGTAAGCAAATTGAAAACGATAATTTTAATTGAAACAGTAACTGCTTTATTCAAAGTAATGACCATCACTAGCTACACATTTCTTCAATCTTTCAGGCAATTTGTTGATACCTCGCAATAGAACTTTGCGCCCAGAAAGGCAAACCATTCAGAGATCCACTTTTCCCCTTCTTCATCCGTGGTGAAGTGCTACTTAGAAAGTGCGTGTGACATCGAGCGACACAAGTGTTAATCTGAAGGGGCATAGTGTGTTATTAACAAGCAAAATTACCTTGCCATGTCTTGTTATACCTATTGTGGTAATTTGACGATCAAAGCATGGTTCAGATTCACTATTTGTTGTCGGTAGTTTCACCAGGCTTTAGCTGCTCATAATGCTTGCAGTCGTTCGTCTTCAAACTATTTTAGTTGACCTGATAAATCGTTGTCGTTCACATCAGAATCACTTCTTTTACAGCGTTTAAACCATAGTTCGCACATATCCCACACAGCCACTTACATCCATAAAACATCTATAAACACGTATAAAAGTTGAAAAATGAGCCATTAAACCTCTATAAATATCCTATAAATATCAATTAGCACGACAAATGGGACTCTTTTTTACATCCATTAGATATCTGTTACATGTCCAATAAATCTCCAAATATCCAATAATTGGACTTTTTACGTCTAATACATTTTGAAAATATCTAAATCTTGTTTTAATCCAACATGTTACAGCATATTAGGCATCGAAAAAGGCACGTCTGAATTTCATCTACATTTAAATATTTAATAGAGATCTATAATTAGTACAGGAGATCCAGGACTTTTAATGGACATTCTTTAGATTTTTTGTACCTTTTATGGATCATTGGATGTAATTTAGATGTCTAATGGATATCAGTGGCTGTATGGGATCTTGACAGGGTTTAAACTGCCATTAGTTTTTTTAGCATTTTGCTAAAAGGTATCATATTTTGCTAAAACATGTTGGTCAGAATTTCGCTAAAAAGCTAAAACTGGATAACTGTATAAAATATCTCTTTCAAATAGCTCTTTTTTTTTTTTTTTTTTTTTTTTGTTTGTTTGTTTTTGTAATATTTGCAGGCAAAAACTACGAAAGGACTGAAATTTTTGGGAATCATTATTTATATAGTAATTTGGATTTATTTTTAATGATTGAATTTAAATGCAAGTATTTAAAAGTATGTCAGAATTCAGAATTTGCTTCATAGAAGAATTCTTAGCATTAGTATTTCCCAATTATCTACCACTACACTTTACTTAATTTTTAAATTGCTTTTTCATTTTACACATATGATATGAGTACCTCTTTTTCTATTGTTAAAATCAAAACATAGTTTCCCTGATTCATAGTTTTAAAGTCACAAATATGGATGCTTGGTTAAAATCATCAATGAACAAAAGGATTAGAAAACAAAACTGACGATAACAAAGCTAAGTAAAAGAAATCAATGGTATCCAAAGAATTAATTAACTTTCGAAAACGCTAAAATAGTGCTTGCCTATTTTCGCTAAAATGCTAAAGTAATTTTTTTGTCAGGTTAAACCAAGGATCTTGAGATGGAGCATGTGAGCATTTATATCATGATGGAGTATCATAAGTGTCCCGGAGTTATACGTTAATTTTCAGTGGTACTTTTCTTCAAATTAAAGTAATGAATCAACACTTTCTACACATGATCTTTTTTGGCACGAACTTTTAAGCGTAAATATACAGTGCGTATCGAAATGATAGGTCCACCCGCATTTTTCAAAATTTCGATGCTTAATTGAGAATAAGAATAACTTTTTTTGGTAGAGACAATTAATCAGTAATTGTTATAACTATTTATGTAGACATTTCTTAAAAATAAATAATTCCTTTTTATTTTATGCAAATTTTCATTTTCAGACCGTTTCGAAAAGATAGGTCCGCCTTCAGAAATTTTGCACCAATCACGTTTATTTCCAAAAAATTTGCATAAATATCCTTGCTTAGTCTTGCTGCGGGATTATGCTGGCTGCTGTGGAGGTATTTAAGCAGATTTGAACATTACGTTGTAATCAAACGAAATGGGTCGCCGTTGCAGTCTTCCGCTGGTTGAGCAGGGGAAAATTGATGCATTTAAAACGTGTGGAAAATCGAATAGAGAAATAGGCAAACTTTTAAACAGATCACATAATGTTGTAAACAATTATTTGCGACTTATAAATGCTTTTGGCAGTAAAAAATCATCTGGTCGCCCATCAAAAGTGACACCCCGACAAAGAAGGACTATCGTAAAGGAGTTAAAATCTGGAAATATGAGCTTATCCACTGTGGCCAGACAACAAAACCCTCCAATATCAAAATCTACAGTCCATAGAGTGGTAAAGAAGTTCGGCAATATAGTTTACGTGAAGAGGAAAGCAGCTCCGAAATTGACTAAAAAGCACAAAGAAAAGAGATTGAAATTCGCACATGAAGTGATGTCCTGGAAACAAGATTGGCATCGTGTGATATTCAGTGATGAAAAGAAATTCATCCTGGATGATCCAGATGGCTGGCAGTACTGCTGGCACGATCTGCGTAACGATAGACATATATTCTCGAAGAGGCAAGCTGGTGGTGGTCCCGTTATGGTATGGGCCGGATTCGGAGGTGCAGGAAAAACTGATATAGCATTTGTAGACAATCGTTTGAATGCTGCAGGCTATCAAAAGCTGCTTGAACAATATTTTCTTCCACAAGCAGAGCACATTGGGGTCCATTCTTCATGTTCCAACAGGACAATGCTCCTGTGCATACTGCAAAGTCCAATTTCGAATGGTTTCTGGATAATGGTGTACATGTTATCGATTGGCCACCTTGCAGCCCCGACCTGAGTTCGGTAGAAAACATGTGGGGTATACTCGCAAGAGCGGTGTATGCAGGCGGAAGGTAGTACAATAGTACTGCAGACTTGAAAAAGTCTATTTCCTCCGAATGGTCAAAAATCGAGAAAAAGTGTTCACAAAATCTTGTAGAATCCATGCCGAATAGGATTTATGAGCTTATTCTGAAACAAGGTGGAAAAATTTCTTATTAATTCAACATTAATTTGATGCTTGGTTCACTGGACCTATCTTTTTGAAACAGCTTTTTCATGTAATTTTTGTTTTCCTTATTATTCCTATTATTTGTATATTATTCATGTATTATTTTACATTGAATGAAGTAATGTAGTTTATAAAATAGTACTTTGTACACAATAAAACCTTTTTTACCAACATAACTTTCGTCTTTAGTGGTGGACCTATCATTTCGACACGCACTGTATCTATGAAGTTAATACCTTCACCACACTTGACTTCTGTGAATTTCAAGTTTCTTGTCTCTGGTACGAAATAGCTCACACATCACCTCTCATCTAAAGAATTCTACTGCAGCGATTTCTATTGAAAACGATTCGCATTATTAACTGGTATACCTAGTTGTATTTATTTCAACTGTGCTACATAATGAATACATGTCGAATGCATATACAGATAATTTTAAAAGCTAATGAAAGTAAGAATGCAATATAATAACAATGATATACAGTAATCGCCGCTTAATTAATTCACTGGTTAGTAAAATCAGCCGCTTAATCTGATCAAATTGCCAGGACCGGAATCAAATCAATACAATCTACTTTTAAAGACGACGCTTAATAAAATCAGCATCGCCGGTTATTAAACTCAAAAATATCTCCTCAGCCGCAAAAATGCCCTTTATAGACACTAAAAAAAAATTTCATTTGTATTTTTTTTTTTTTTAAATAGAAAAAGAAATTAATGCACAACAAACCCTCCGTTATCGCTCATTTTCGAAGATTTTACATTTGCAGCACAGTTACAAATTAAACATGCTCCGTAACTTATCTCCGTAACAATTTCAAGGAACGTATTCTTCAAAGTGCAGTAATAAGTTAAAAATTTGATTTGAAATTATATATATATATTTTTAAATTTCTAATTATTAAAAGGCAATTTCTAGTTCTTATTTTGAAATTACTATAATTCATAAAGTTTAAACGGAAAGATTTTAAATTAAAAAGAACAACGTGAACTTTTAGCAAAGTAATGACGATTTTCCTCAAAAAAAAAAAAAAAAAAAACGCATGGGGAATTTGGAATGCGTTTAACTTACTTATATCGAAGGAACAATTAATTATCTATCAAAAATTAATTAATATTGTTTACTAATTCCATTATTCGTTACCTTTCCAAATTCAGGGAAGTAATACATTTTTCTTAAGTGCAGGAACGTTCGCCGGATATAAAAATCAGCCGCTTAATAAAATCACTTTGGTCCTGAACGAATGTGATTTTAATAAGCGGTGGGAACTGTACAACAAATAACTACTATTTAAAAAAAAAAAAAAAATGCTGCGTATAACAGTAAAAATGTTCGTATATATAAACAATAAAATAAAAAAAGAACTATATAAATTATACCTCAAAAAAACTTAAATTTTAATTAAGAAACAAGAGAAAATAAACTTTAAAAAAAATTCGGAAAAAGAATGTTTTGTAAAAGCTAAAACACATTTAAAAAAAGGTGCGATGTATAAAATTTGAAAATTAAACGTGAAGTTCAGATGCAGATATTGAATGTCTTAAACAGACATGCATAAAACTCAAGAGATTTTTTTTTCCAGAAAAAATGTTCGAAAAATAAATGAAATTTACAACAATTTGAAATGGAGAGGCAAGAAATACGTAACTTCAAAGCAATTTTCAAGTTCTGGAAATGATATTCTTTTAGAACTGAAATCCCTTTTCTTCTGCAGATAAAAAGGGAAAAAATCAATTTTTAAATTGCATAAAATGTTCCACGAAAATATTTCTTTTTAGATATTTTCTTATCGGGTTAAAAAATTATGATATCAGTTGACAAATTGATACATTTTAGCTTCTCTAATGTAAAGTTGAAACAGAATTGCAATAATTCACAATTAATACAATGTTAGTATATATCTTAGAAAGAATACCTTTATACTAATAAAAAACAATAAGTGTTTTGTATAGGTAAATTAATTTATCATTTGCAAGTCACAATAAATACTATCATCAATTTATAATACTTACAGAAAATAAATTTAAATATTGCTTTGATTAAAATTGGCTATTTTCAAAAGGGAAAAATTACTGTAGCTTTTTTTTTTTTTTTTTTTTTTATTCACTTCTTCAGGAATAAACATAAATACAATGTTAAAATGGAAAACAGGCGAAAAATAAATAAATAAAAAAAAAACTTTGAAAATAAAATGAAATAAGTTGAAAATAAGGGAAATCTTACGCTACAAAGTTATGCCCCTGCTCCGGGTATCCACGAGTTATATCTGCAATTTATACTCCACTTTTTCCTTCTTCCTGGATTAGAAGAAAATATAAACAGGCGGTGCCCTTTTCTGAAGTTATTCGTGCAATTTATTGCCGAAAAATCACCAATTTAAATCGTCAGCCTGTCTTGTGGGCTAGAAAATGGCGGATGCGTCAGCCTATCAATGTAGGAGTTCCAGGAGTTCCAATGTAGGAGTACAGAGCTACGAACCCGAAGGGAGCGATGCTCCTACATGCACACATTTTTTTCCCTAGTTTACTAGTACAATTATCAATAAACAATCACTCGCTAAAAATAACTCCCATTATGTACATTTATTGGAAATTTTGTCCTATACTGCCTTATTAAAAATTATGAAAAAATAAAATAACAACGCAACATGTTGGGCGATTGATCCCCAAATGTAATCAGCACCAGTTTAGCTCAAAATCCAACTAAATACGAAGTTTGCTTAAATTTCGTTGATCGGATCGTGAAATACAGCGTCCTCAGACAAACAAACTGACAGACATTTTCTAAAAATGGCCAGATCGAGTTTAGGACATCTCGAAACGTGTGAATCCATCAAAAATCACCTGTCGAAAAGTTTTTGCGAATCCAATACTTCCTTCTTATATATATAGAAGAAAGTAATAAATAAACTTTTTAACAATTTGAAATGGTCAGACAGGACATGTGTAACCTGAAAGCAATTTTCAAGTTCTGGAAACGATATTCTTTTAGAAATGAAATCCCTTCTGTTGTGTAGATAAAAAGGGAAAAAATCAATTTTTAAATTGAATAAAATATTCGAAGAAAATGTTTCTTTTCGGATATTTCCTTCCCGCAGAAAAGAAAGAAGAAAAGGAAAATTCTTAAATTATCCGTAAAAAATATTAGCTGACAAATTCAAATATTGATGTAAAATCAAAGCAAAATGATAATCATTTGCAATCATATTTATTATAATTTTAGTAAACATGCAGTTTACGAAAAAATATCTTTAGGTTAAGAAGAAGCAATGCGATTTTTTGTTTATGGGGTCAAATTTATTGATCATTAGTGGTCACAACAAATGATATCGTCAACAATAATACGCAACACTAACGGAAAAGCAAAAATGACAGAGCCTTTATAAAACTTTTCTTAGATAACATTTTTTATAAAGGGATAAATTACTGCATGTTTTAGAGATTGATTACTTAGGCATCAAAATATAAAAATAAAACTGCAAAGTAAATTTTTATCGTACGTTTGTTTTTCAAAAATATTCCTGTTTATGTCATTTTTTTCCCCTTTTTAATCACGCAATTCTTATACGATATATTTAAAATCTCCCCCCCGCCTTTCCCACACACACACAAAATAATAATAATAATAACAATAATAATGCAAAACAATTATATAAGATAAAAGCCACGATGTAATACCAAAAACATGTTCAACAACAGGAGTAGCAACTATCTACACCGGTTGGGTGGTTGGGTGGTGAAACAAGAAGCGGTCAAGCATTATAAGTAAACTAAACAATAATCTTAGCCAAGCACAAAATTTACATTGGAAAAAATCTAAATTTCGTCTTTACAAAAATCAGCAGCGAAAAGCTTATTTCAATTTTCACACGTAATCAGCATTAAAAAATTAAATAAAACAAAAGCCAGTCGATAAAGTATCATATTAAAATAGAAAACTTCCTTTTCACAGCAGACAGTGTATAAATTACATTATTATTATTATTATTATTATTATTATTATTAAAAAATCTTTGATGGATTTTGCTGTAGATGTTAAAGAATAAAAGACAATAATTTCCTTTCAAGAAAAATCAAATGTTCATAAATAAACAATTTTCTATTCTTCATCTTAAACCCATAAATCCGATGATTAAATCATATTTTCTATAAAGGTTTTCCAGTAAAACCATAACATTATTTAAAAAAGAAAAAAAAAAAAAGTCTTAATACAATTTTGTAATTTGAATCAAGAATTTAAGAGGTGAAATTAATATTTAAGCAAATAAAAATATAAACAAAATATTATAAATTGATACAATGTTAAAAAAAAAAAAAAAAAAAACAAGTCCTTCCGGCTTATTCGGAAGGGTAGGTTGATTTCTTTTTCTTTATCAAGTATCCGTCATTTTGTTTCAAAATGGCGGCTACAAATTATTAACGAATTAGTAGAAATATTGATGTAGGCTATCTACATGTGGAGTTTTAAGCAAATCGGTTCATAAATACCTTTTTATGTGAATTTAAAATTTTCAAGTGGTCGGCGCTGGAAACAAGATGGTGGGCCAAGTTGACAAATATATCAAATGCATTTGTGAGATAAGACTACTGTACAAATATAGTTGTAATTAATTCAGAATTTCAAAAGTCATCGTGTTTAAAAATTAAGTGGCTGCCACTTGGATCAAAATGGCAGAGAAAGTTGCTCAGTGAACAAATTAATCTAAGATATTGTTGCAAATTTGAAAGTAATTCAATTTTTTTTTTTTTTTTTTTTGGAGAAATTCTTTCAAAGAGGCTTAGTAAGTTGATTAAATGTTAATTTTCTGCATTTCTAGTTTGTTTTATCGTTAAAATAGCTTATTTTTCTCTTTAAAACGCATTAAAAAGCTCCAATAAGGCAGGTAATGGATTTGGCACCAAATTTGGCGACTTTTCCGCTTGGCGACTTTTTTGGCAACTTTTGGCGAGAAAATCCATAGTTTATGTATACATCATGTCATTATGTATACATAGTTTATGTATAGTCTGTGTATACATCAAAATTCAAACAAATTCTTTGAGAGAGGCTTAGTAAGTTGATTAAATGTTAATTTTTTGCATTTCTAGTTTGTTTTCACGTTAAAATAGCCTAATTTTTCCTTAAAAACGCATTAAAAAGCTCCAATATGGCAGAAAATGGATTTGGCGCCAAATTTGGCGACTTTTCCACTTGACGACTTTTTTGGCGACTATTGGCGAGAAATCCATAGTTCTTTAATAAACTTCATTGAGACACTTTATAGTCTATGTATACATAAAAATTCAAAGAAATTCGGAATACGCTTTTTGCAATTTGAATTTGAAATTTTCAAGTGGTCTCCACTTGAAAACAAAATGGCGGAACAACTTGGTTAAGAAACTCATCCAAGACATTCATAACACAAGTTAAGACACTGTCCAAATTTGGTTCGATTTGGAGTATTATTTCGGAAGTTATCGGGATTTTAAATTTTCAAGTGGTAGCCTGATTTCAAGTGGCCCTGCTTAACTTAAGATATCCGCTACTTTATTGAAAAGAGCGGATATGTTCATTCATAAACTTCATTGAGATACTTATATAGTCTATGTATACATCAAAATTCAAACAAATTCGGAATACGCCTTACAATTTGAATTTGAAATTTTCAAGTGGTCTCCACTTGAAAACAAAATGGTGGAACAACTTGGTTAAGAAACTCATCTAAGACATTCATAACACAAGTTAAGACGCTGTCCAAATTTGGTTCGATTTGGAGTATTATTTCGGAAGTTATCTTGATTTTAAATTTTCAAGTGGTAGCCTGATTTCAAGTGGCCCCATTTAACTTAAGATACTCGCCACTTTATCAAAAGTGGCAGATAAATTTCATTAATAAACTTCATTTAGACCCTTATGCAGTCTAGATTTATATAAAAATTCAAGCAAATCTTGCTTTAAATACGCTTTTTACAATGTAGGTTAGAAATTTTCATGTGGCTGCCACTTGAAAACAAAAAGTCGGAGCAACTTGGTTAACGAACTCATCCAAGATATTTATAAGATCAGTTCACTGTCCAAATTTGGTTCGATTTCGAGTATTATTTCGGGAGTTATCGTGATGACAAAATTTTCATTATAGATAGATAGATAGATAGATAGATAGATAGATAGATAGATATATATATAGATAAACGAAGTGATTGCAATAGGTCGATTTCTAAAGAAATCAACCTAAAAAAGTACGGTGAATTGGGATAAATATAACCATGGAGTAAGTGTATCCTTCGCTTAACTCACTTTTTAAGCTGAATTTGGATCTAATAAGTAGTCAGTCACTATATCTCTCCCGGAGGTAAATGATATCGTGCCCATATCGTGAAAAGAGTTACCACTACTATGTTTTTGATGTGCTACAATGAAATATACTTGTCATGAATAAAGGAAACAGACAGATTTTTTATTTTCCACTGTCTACTCTCCTTTATAGTAACTGGACATTTAAGGTTTTGTTGGAGTGTTAGAAAGATCAAAGTGGTAATTGCAAGCTCACGAAAATTCGAAATTCTATAACGAGTTAAGATATTTTTTAAATTCAAATAATTACCTGATACATGAAGGTTTCACTATCTGGAGATATCTCTTGATGCAATTAAGTGGATATTGTAAGCCGAGGATATAATTGCATAAAAACATGGGACAAGTGAAACTATGGAACACAAAACTTCCTTCATACATACATATATATTCCCCTTTAAGTGACACATTATTAAATTATAAAAATATCATTAAAAAAAAAAAAAAAAAAAACAATTAGAGTAATAAATTAAAGAACTATTGTACAACAAACATTTAAACTTAAAAACTTCTTCACACCGAATAAAATTAATGTAAGAACTATCGGATTCGAAGTCTTGCTTTTGCTTACGGGGTTAGTTGCATGCGTTTCTTGCACCTGAAGAAGAAAGGCCACGTCCTTTCGAAACCGATAGTTTTTAAATCAATTCTACGGTTTTTGAAGAAGTTTTAAGTTTAAATAAAAACAATTAGTTGTAGTTTACAAGTTTATTCTTATAAATATTTCCAAAAGTGTAATTGTAACAGCAACTGAGCTGAATGAGGTTAAAGGCGAAGTATGCCAAAACGTTGTCACACTCACCCCACTTTACCTCATATTCTGAAAATAAAAATATATAAATATCTATAAACATTTTTCTTCTTTTCTTTATTTACAAGCTATTGAAAGTTATGATTTTAGAAAGAATGGTATTACAACCAGATGTGGCTCGAATAAGGCTTCCCTTTATGTTTAGGATTTTTCCTTTTTTTAATTTTCATCTCAGAACTGCACGTGGAAAGTCATGAATAAATACATATTTAGGAGGCCATTCAAAAATGCATTTGCGGAGACAGGGGAAAAAAAAATCTATTTTCTTACGTTGGTAAGGAAAATGCTGAAACAAGATAATAGAAAACTGCTTTGCAGTAGAATTTAGAATTGAAAATTTTCGAATATAATCCAAAATTTCACAGTTTCTGTAAAATTGATTTCCTGGATTTTCATAAGTTATACAGTTTAATATAAATAAATATGTATAGATAATACAATATTTCACGACAAAAAGGGTTCATCTGTATTCATTAAGTGCTGTTTTTTAAAAAAAAATTTAAAAATAAATGAAAATTTTATTGATAATTGCTCAGGTATACCAAGCATTTCGTTTTTATTTATTTATTTATTTTTTATAAAATCTATCGACACTCAAGGACGGGAATTCAAATTGAAAGACTACCGCATTTTACGAAAATATTGAATCAATTTGATTTTAATAGATTAACGTCGCATTAGGGTTTCGTTTCGTAATGAGCAATAAAGAAAACGCTTATGAATATAAAGAATGTTTTAGAGAACTGGCTAAAAAAAGCGACCATGTGAAAGTCAAAAATAGTTTAAGATAAGTTTGCACGTACAGCTTAGATGCATTATTAGTCCATAATGACTGAGACTCTATAAATATAAGACTGGGAATTAACACGATCATGGAGTGAATTCAACAAGGCAATTTAGAATCGAACTTTTAGAAATATTGGAAACAACAGTGACCACATGCACTGGATCTCCGTCATGCTGTATTTGTGCCGCTGCTAGTTGTAATTTTCACTGCTGATATTAAACCTGACATTATCATGTCTATAGAACAAGACAGATTCGCAAGTTTATGTGCTGTGCTCGCACATACACGTTAAAAAACCATGAAAGCGTAAAAATCGTTCGTTAGTGGTGAGGACGTTGATTACAAAATTCGAAACTGATTCAGTTTAATGTAATAACCAAGATGCGAAGTTCAAACATTCCTCATAATTCTGATAATCACATCTGAAAGAGACACCGCATCCATCGTACATAGTACGGATTCATTAACCTTGGACAAAGACAATGCTAAACGTGCACTATAGGTTGAGTTGTGGGTATTTATTTGACTTCTACCATCAGTATTTATTTATTTATTCTACAGCTAGGTATCTGCCTAAGTTTCTTAGTACTAGTATCTTTCACTAGTCCTTCTTAAAACCGTACCCAAAGGAGTTTGTGGGTGTAAAAACCTTAGAGGATACATTTGACTAGAGAGCGCATCCTTCATCGAAGAAACCAACATAAAAAAAAACCACATGACATAAAACCACCAACATAACAAAATCACATGACGAGTGCTTTTTAAGTTTTCACCAATGAAGGTCATTTATCGTATCTTTCAGCACACTTTTAGACAAGGGGTGTCAAAGATTTTTTGTTTTACTCATCACGTGACCGATGAAAATCATCCTCAATCTTCGCTATTCCCTGAATAGGAAATTTAGTATTGAATGCGCTCTCTGTCAAATATTATGCTCTATGGTAATAACCCTCCCTTCCCCCCAAATTCCAAAGATTTCTGGAAATTTTTTCAGTTATAATTTCATTTTTAACATTTTTTCCGCAATCTTAGCCACATCTAATGTATTTGAAAACTGTAGTATAAGTGTAGTGAATAGCAACAGTTTCCGTGTTTCTGAAAACGAAATGTTTACTCTAAATTTAAAATCGATCTCAAAGCCGACAAACAATATTCGAACCTTCTAAAGACACCTTTGTGGTCCAGAATCTGATCGGAAATTCATGGAAAATAGTTAATAATAATAATAATTCAGAAGAATTAAACAATTGTCCATTGAATAGAGGTTTCCAATATTGTAAATATCCGATAAGGACATTTATTTGACTACTATAATAATTTGAATGTGCGTATATTTATAGTTATTTGGCATATTTCGCATGCGCTTATATCAGTTATACTTTATCAAACAAATTTCTGCTGATTACCGTAATTTGTTTTTTAAACATGCTCTCAACTCGACCCGACTTACTAGAAACTAAATTTTTACCCAAACTAAAAAAAAAAAAAAAAAAAAAAATCAGAACGACTCGCAAGGAAAAAAAAAAAAAAGAAAAGAAAAGGAAAAAAAAAAAAAAGAAAAGAAAAAAAAAATCGAAACCCTATACACAACGAAAGAAATCACTTTGCATTTTCCTTTATTTTACATATTCTGTACTAAAGTTAAAGCCCTCCCTTAAAAGTATTTTGTACTACGACCTTGGTCCTTCTTCCCATTTCATGCAATCGACTGGTTCGAGATTGGAATAATATGGTATGACAAAAGGTGCATTGGGAAATCAAGAATAATAGAATAGAGTTATATCGCAACCTTCTCCGATTAATTTAATTATTCTGTGAATGATTCATTTTTTTGGTACTCTTGAAATTATACTCATGATTATTCTAATTGACATCTAACGTTGTTTTATCATGGTCACTTTGCATTAAATTATGCGCCATCTGAAATAACGTCTATGAAACACCGTATGGGCTACCTAGCATTGTTTGATTTGATTTCCAGGCATATTTTTGAAACATAATTTTGGATTTTTCTGCATATGTATTTATGTTTTTAGCTTGTCGTTATGTACAAAATACGAATTAAATTAAACTACAAATGAATCTGTACTGATAAGTATAAAGGGTTTAAGTCCAAAAACGTCTATTTTAAGTCAAGTACATAGTCAGACTCAGAAAAAAATTCTCTATTGATTGGTATAAAAGATTTAAGTCCATGTCATTTAGTCTTTGAGAAAATCCATTGGAAAAAAGATTCAAGTCAGAAATTTAGCATTCATGTTTGTATATATTATATACGTATATTATATTTTATACGTAAATCTGTTAAAGATAAACAAACTTCAAAATTAAATGTATGTAGTTTATTCACAAAATTGTATGTTATGATAATATCCTGGTTAAAACTGTATTGAAAAGAAGTTTTTATGCAGAATTTTTTTTACTTTATTTTTCGTCTCCTGAAAAATCAAGAATATGGACTTAAATCTTTTATACTTACCAATACAGAAATAAACTAAAAAAATTTAATTGGTTAAAAACCAATGAGATTACATCACATGCTATGGTCATATATTGGTATTTAATACCAGTATTTTTATTAAAAATATATCTCTTAAAAAAATTAGTAGAAATCTAAACGATAATTTTATGAAGACTTTTTAACAAAATGTATCGATTTGTGAATAACTAGATTGTAACAAGATTGGCAGAATTGTTTTCAAATGGAAAAAGTAACATGCCATTTTATCTAAATTACTTTAATATTGTCTTTAAACTTATAATTAACAGCGTATGACCCAATAAAGCTAATATCTATTCTATTTTGAATTATATAACTCTCATTTAATCACTTCTAACAGAAATTTCACCATTACTTAAATGGAATATGAATAGCTAATAATCACTACAGCTCAATAAATTATAAGAAACTATAAGTTAATATAAGAAACTATAAATTATAACTACAAATAGTAATATTTTATTTCATTCCAGAATCAAAAATAGAACGAAACTATGACATTGCTGAAAACACTTATATTTATTTATTGAATTTTATTTTACATTTATTTTAAACAGAAACAAAAGTGTAAACATATTTTATTTTCTATTTTTTTTTCTTTTTTTTTATGTAATGATTGACAATGGAAAATTATATATTAAAGGAATAAATGTTTGTAACATAAAATTTTAGTGACTATTACAATATAAGTTAGATAATGCAAAGCATTGAAAAATAATAATAATAATAATAATATTAAGATTTTTTAAAATTCATCTTTTTATATGAATTTTAAAAGAAAAGTTACATAAATTAGTATATTATCGATTGATTTTTAAAATTTATGTACATCAGTACATAAATTTTAAAAGTCAGTCGATTATAAACGTTCATGAAATTTTATGCAAGGCGACGTTTAAAATTCTAGCTAATTTTAAATCGAAATAGAAGAACTCAATTTCTGGCTGAACAACTTTACGAAAACAATCGTTTGTACTTTCATAAAAGTATTACATAATGCATGAAAAATACCAGCTCCAAATTCTTTAAAGATTCGATTTTTTTAAAATTAAAAATGTTAAGAACAAAAACATTCTAAATTCCAGTTGAAAAGCATTTATATCTCTTTAAATTTTGTTGATTTTAATGCTTTTATTGCGCTTTAGAGAATAACAAACTAATTGATTATTTAAACACTTATTTTCTTCATATTGAACTAATCTTTCCGATTCTTATATAGAATATTTATAGCTCAAAGGAAAAAATCATCTAAACAAACCACATTTTCTGCAGCATTTTCACACGCGCACATAAAAGAAGAATTAATTAATTAATTAATTAAAATAAAATAAATAAATAAAAATGGTTAACCTTTCAGAGTTGAAGGGAAAATATTGTCACATGTCTGTTGAGCACAAAAGAAATAGATGATCGAGGCATTTCCTTTACGGATATGCAAACATTTTATTTTACTACTATACTAAAAACAATAATATATTTCATGCATTTGAAATATTTTCAAAATATGTGTTCACTATCATTCACTCATTTTTTGATTCAAATATCACATTGAATATATAATTTTTTTTAAGTCTTTTGAAATTTTACTTTTTTCTATATTATAATATTTAAGAACTTATAATAAATAAATAATAATAAGAAAAGAAAAGAAAAAAGAAAGAAGAAGAAGGTCACTAGTGAAAAGAAATTCTGAATCTAAAAATAATTTGAGATCAACATATTTAAATAACAATAAAGAAAAATAAAATAAAATAAAGTGAAAGATGAAATTTTACTAATCACAAAAAAAGAAAAATAAATAATACACAATAACGAACAAAACTTTTTTCAAATTCATTTTTTTCTCCCCTCACAAACAGTGAAATACTTCTAACATCTAACCAGTCATTACACAGAATAATAGTAATTACGTGAAATCGCTAGAAAAGAATGCAAGAAGCCAACTTAGAACTACTCTTAAAGAAATCCGAAACATCTTCTCACATAATTCACTATTCTTTTTTTCCCCCAGAAAGTGAATCTTCTTACACCTAATTAAAATAATTAATTGTGATTGCGAGGAAAATAAGCACTTGAAGCTATATATAAATCATTCTAGGAGCTTCATTAAAATGGAATCTGAGAATTTGAAGCAAGATGTGGAATAATGACGGGTTCATCACTCTACACTATTACAAAACTAATCACTGCTAGCACCGATTCAACTGTTATGCAATCTGAAATTAATAACCAGCAATTCGCTTCTATTCGACCAATAATGGGATATATGTAAATATATGACACATAATGAAACCGATTTGCATAATTTCTTAAAAGTGAAGTAATAAGATGAGCAGCTTTGCAGTCCGCGTGAAAAAAGTCTTAAAAATTAATGAAAAACCAAAAAATAATATTCTGAAGATTTCTATAAAGAAATATATTAATAAAGAATTCTTATTAACAATTTCCTTGAATTAAGATAGCACTGCATTTATACATCGCTTAAAAGAAAAAGAGTTTTGTGGTTTTTCTCTGAAATTCGCATAAACAAAGGCTATAGAACTTCTTAGAAAGACGCGTGAAGGGTGTTCCACACAGGTAGAGATGCAAAAAACCCGGGAATTTTGAAGCAAGAGAAAAAAAAACCCGAGAATTTTGGGAAATAAACCGGAAATTTCGAAAATTTTAGGGAAAATAACTAATTCAAGAAATCTTAAACAAACAATTCATTGTTTATATACAGCCGGCAACAAAAGTATCCGAGCACTAGCAATAATCCCCGTCTGAAAAAAGTACACATAATACTGCTTTGTTAAATAAATCCTTGTCGAGTCATATTCTTAGTCAGCGAAAAAACATGATTCGACAAAAATTTATTTAACAAAACAGTTTTAAATGTATTTTTTTGACATCGGAATTATTGGTTAGTGCTCGGATACTTTTGCTGCCGACTGTAATATAAATCACTGTTTAAAAGCTTTTAAATGTTGATAACCTTATAACGTGGTTTTTTGTCATTCTATTTTTAATGTATGCGAATTAAAGCTAAATCATTATCTTCCATACAAAAAGAAGCCAAAATTTACATATTTGAAAAAGTATTCTCTTATAAAACGGTTATTCTACAGATATGTTACAGTTCTTTCACACGTTCAGAAACAATGCTTTTTTATTTAAGAAGAAAAAATATTTTTATTAGAAATTAAAATCCGTACACTTTTATCATTGTAAAATAATTAGATTTATTTATTTATTTTGGTTATTAAAAACGCGAAAATGTCCACACTGTTATGGTAGCTAAATTAAATCAAATTTCTTGACAAAGAAGGTTTTTTTTTTTTTTTTTTTTTCCCCCTCTAAATATTTTGAAAATCGGAATTGTAAATCTTTGGAAATGACTCAAAACTTTTTTTAAACTAAATTTAGTATGAAGGTATTTCAATAAATAAACACACGTTATAAAATGCTAAGACATTTTTATGAGACAATCTCGAAATGAGTAATAAAGAATGATGTATTTTAATATGGAAAATAAAGGATGATTTTTGTAATCATAACATGCCACTTCTTTACTTGACTAGTTGGCAGAAAATTGTTAAAAAAATTCTTTTAATACCACCTCATTTTAAATAAAACTATTGCAATATTTCAGAATAATAATAATAATAATAATAATAATAAAATAAAATAAAATTCCTTTAATTTAATGTTTAAAATTCCTTTTATTTTATTAAATTGTTTCAGATAAAATATCATGCATTAGCTATTTTATTCTACTCTCATTCACAACAAATATTTTTTAATAAGTACCACAAATTATAACATTAAAATTGTTATTATTATGTTTTAAAGAAACAAAAACAATACAGTATTAATTTATAAGTTTTATAATTATTATTTTATTTATAAAAATTTTCATATTTTAGCGTTAATTATTAAAAATATTCATTATTTCAAAATTCCCAGTTTTTGGAAATTTTGAAAATTCCCAATTTTGCTTTAAATTCCCGGAAAAAAATCTGGGCATTTTGAAAGCCTTGCTACACAAAGGACTAAGACCTCAGCGTACTGAATTGGACTTACCCAACACAACCATAACTAGAACTATATTGTAAAAAAGAAAGAAAGAAAAGTTGAGAATGAGTGGGTTTTCATCTCACTGGTGCTACAGGCAGTTGGCGATGGTCAGGGATCCTTCCCTAACGATTGTCCGGAGATATGCCATTACAATTCTGATTCTCACCAGAGGGGATGGCTCCCTTTCTTCGGTGAGCCCAAGAGGTATAATCTGGATGTTAATATTGAGTACATTGCGGCCATGAAAGATTTCACGGGCATCAGCTATCATTAGTAGGGGAAAAAGAAAAAAAATTCGCCATTAGTAGACAATGAATGAAAGAAACCAAATTTGAGGCGAAATAACTGGAAATTTGACTACCAAACAACTTTTTCTATAGATTTTATAACGAGCCGTAAAGTTTACGACTACTCTTCTTTATTTAAATACTTCATTTGCCATATATATATACATACTTATTTGCCGTATACTTTATGGTGAATCGTGAGTTATACTACGAATCAGTTACATTCTGTATTACGCTTATTCGCCTTAATGGAATCTGAGAATTTGAAGCAAGATCTACAACTATGGCGAGTTCATCACTCTACACATTGCAAAACTAATCACTGCTTAGCTCCGATTCGATCATTATGGGATTTAAATTCAATAACAGGAAATCACTTCTATTCAGCATATAGAAAGGGATATGGTATATGACCAATATAAGATAAAAGGTGAAATGTATTTGCATAATTCCTTAGAAGTGAAACAATAAATGAACGCAGCTTTACATTTCGCATGAAAAATGCCTTAAAAATTAACAAAATAATAATCTGAAGTTTTTCATTAAGAAATAGGAGAAGGAAAGATGTATTTTAATATTTTTTTAAATAATTATTTTAACTTTATAAGTTACATAGCGTTTTCACACATAACATTTATACAAATAAAGTCTAAATGTGCAATTTGTGAATTAATTTCAGTCCATATCCCAAAATCACAAAAAAAAAAAAAAAAAAAAACTTTAAAAAAATATAAAGTGCTTTTAAGTTTTTAATAAGAGATAAATATTATTAACCAAATGTTAAAAAATTATTTGAAACAATTTTTGCTGAACTATATAACATCTATACTAACAAATGTGCAAATATGATTTAGTAATAGATCCTTCTACTACATATTCATTATGGTCCAAGATTACGGTCCAAGATCATGGTCAAAGATTATGATCTACATTATGGTCCAAGATCTCAAGAAAATAAATAAAAAATAATAATAAATATTTTAAAGTGTCCTATAAAGGTTCCATAAAAGGGCTGTTATCACGCTGCACTCGTTCTTAATTCTTTTCGTCAAGAAGAGTAGTATTTAATTATTTCGATAAGAAACAATTGTTGCTTATTTGTGCATTTTACAGTGCTTAGTTATTATTGACCTTATTAATTATAAAATTAGGAGGCTTAAGCTTACTATGAACCAAGTGAGAGGTTACTGCTTATAAGTTCTAATAAAATAAATGCGCCATTTTTCTTAGTATCTTCTTCTAATTATCCCTAATCATCAACAAATATATCCTTCATAAATAAAACAAGAAGCCCAAAACTTGATCAACAGATTATTATGATGATGAAATTTTGGGCACAAATAACACCTGATAACAGATAAAGTAATTTTGTGTACTTCTAAAATAGTTTTATAAAGTTTACAAGCAAATGTGATAAACTAAAAGACTCCTCAACCATTTCAACCACGTTTGCAATCTTCAGATTTTCTTGAAACTTTAAACGATTTTAAATTTTAAAACGTTTGAATTACATAATCTCGAAATTAGAATACCAAAACATAATAAATGCAAGAGAAATGATATCGAAGAAATCTAAGCAATTAAAATGGTCAGTTAACTTTCAGATACATTTACTTTTCCGCCTTCCAGAATCTTTCTTTATGAAACTTAAAACAGACGTTTAACACTTTTAACAACGTTTTACTTTTGTATTATAAATTGATATTTTGAAAGAATCGTAAAAATCTAACGTATTTGCTTAGTCTGTGTTTTAATGAGAAATTTTCAACTGAATTGCAACTTTAAAATTATACATGGTTACTACACCTTACAACCATTTACTTTATAACTACTTGATCTAAACTTAATAACAATCAGATGAGTCTGAATAATCAGGAGCAATAAGGTGCGACCAATAATGAATAAGCAACTGCAAGCAATAAGCTGCGAGTTTTCCTAAAACTGCGACCAAAGAACCCTAATTCGATAAAACATTTCCAAAGAAGATTGATGTAAATTTCTTCAAAAGAAAACAGTGAAGAGTAATTAATGTAGTTCAAAGCATAAAGAGGTTAAAATGAATGATATAACCTCGAAATAAGAATTTTAAAATGCAATAAATTCAAGAGAAGTGATATCGAAGAAGTATAAGCATTCATGGTCAGTTAACTTTTAGGCGTAATTACCTTTTCGCCTTTATTAATATTTCATTATGAGATTTAAATTAGAGGTTTAAAACGTAACAATGTTTTCTTTCAGTGTAATTTAACGTTTTGAATCATTCATAAAATCTAAAGTCTTGATTAGTCTTTGTTCTAATGAGAAATTCTTAACCGAAATTGCCACTTGCAAAACTTACTACACATCCGAATTATATAATAATTAAATGAATCTGAGTAACTAAAGGCAATACGATCTTTTATAATTCTAAGGTAAAAGAATCATAATTCGTGAAAATATTTTCAATGAAGAAACTTTTCGATACAAATTTCGTTGAAACAAAGTAATGCAGATTAATTATACATAAAAGATAAAAGTATAAAGAGATTAAATTGAGTGCAAGAATCTCGAAATAAGCAATTAAAAATGTAACCAATTGAACAGGAGTAATATCGAAGAAATGTAACATTTATGGTCAGTTAATTTTTATTCTCAGTTTCTTTCAGCTTTCGACAATGTTTCACTATCAGTCTTAAAACAAACGTTTATTCGTAACTACATTTTCATTCAGCATAATTTAACGTTTTGTAATTCATTCGTAAAATCTACCAATTTAAGTAGTCTTTGTTCTATAGCTAAATTCTTAACCTAAATTGCGACTTACAGAACTGTAAATGTTACTCTATATCTGAAGTTAATAATAATCAAATGAATTTGAGTAAGCAGATGCAATAGGCCCTTTCAAAAACTGCCTTAAAAGAATCATAATTCATTAAAATATTTTCATTGACGAACGTTTCGATGCAATTTTTACTGAAACAAAGAAGTGGAAATTAATTATACATCAAAGTATAAAGAAATTAAAATGAGTCCAATAATCTCGAAATAAGCATCTAAAAATGTAACCAATTCAAGAGAAGTGATATCGAAGAAATGTAAGCATTCATGGTCAGTACATTTTTAGATATAATTACATTTTGTCTTTCGAGAATCTTTCATAATCAGCCTTAAAATAGACGTTTCATTTTCGTTCAGTATAATTCAGCATTTTGTAGTTCATTTGTAAAATCTAACGTCTTGATTAGTCTTTGTTCTAGCGAGAAATTCTTAATTTAAATTGCGACTTACAAAACTATAAATGTTACTATATATCTGAATTTAATATTAATCAGATGAATCTCACTAAGTAAATGCATCACGCTCTTTCAAAAACTGGCGTAAAAGATTCGTAACTAAACTCTTTAAAATATTTTCAATGAAGAACAATATGATGCAAGTTTCACTGAAACAAAGTAGTGAAGAGTAAATAATATAGCTTAAAGCATAAAGAGATTAAACCGAATTGAGTTCATCAATCTCGAAATAAGAATTTAAAAGTGTTACCAATTACAGAGAAGTTATATCGAAGAAATGTACGCGTTCATGGTCAGTTAAATTTTACACGGAATTATATTTCGTTTTCAAGAACCTTCCATTGTCAGTCTTAAAATAGACGTTTAAAACTTAACTACATATCCATTCAGTATAATTTAACATTTTGTAATTCATTCGTAAAATCTAACGTCTTACCCAGTCTTTGTTCTAATGAGAAATTCTCAACTTCCAAAACTAAATGTTACTACACCCTGCAACTACTTTTGGGAACTGCTTGATCTGAATTTAATAATAATCAGATGAATATGAATAACCAGAGGCAATAGTCGCTTTCATAAATCTGCGATAAAAGAATCATAATTCGTTAAAATATTTTCAATGAAGATTGATGCAAATTTCTCCGAAACAAAGTAGTGAGGAGTAATTAATATAGCTGAAAGCATAAAGAGATAGATTAAATGAAAAGATGTGTTGCGAAAATAATCCTCATATGGATATCCTTCTCTTTCTGAAGATCGATATTTTTAATGGTTCATAAAATTTAAGACATACGATACAATAAAATTAATATTTAAAACAGAACATTAATCTTGAGTTAAATAGAAGGAAGATAAGAAGAAATTAAAGCGCATAAAGCAAGTATGTACGTATAAAGTATATTCCTTAAAATCTTTCCACTTCGTTGAATATTTTAAAAAGTTTTTGGTTTAAAATGAAATACATAAAATTTAAGAAGTAATAAGTTTATCTAAAAAAGGATATTTTCGAAAATTGGTTTAAAAATTTTATTACTTTTTAAAATAATAGTATAATTTCTTTAATAGGTCTTATGCTTCCTCAAAAAACGCCATTCACCATCTTGAATGAATACAGAACTGTGTATAAAATTATTAAGGGAAATTAAATTGTTAAAACAATAATGATAACAATAACTTGTAACATTAGGGTAACAATGATAAATATACACTGTAAAAAAAAAAAAAAAAAAAAATCGTAAATTTAAGTGCCTTTGCCCATTTTAATTTTACAATCAAGACATTTTTTTTTTTTTTTTTTTTTTTTAACCTACAAAATGGGGAAAACGCGGTATTTTCTGTTACGACTTGATGTATTCCGCCGTAACACAAGATTCTCAGCAGTCATTACTCTGAATACCACTTACTTTACAGTAATCTTCATTAATCATTTGTATACATACTTTCGAAAGAATAATACAAAGATTGCTTTATATAAAAAGTGATACTATTCAAAATAAAGACTTTACGGCCAAAGCATTAATTAATGGGTATGTGGCCGGATCAACTGACGGACAAAACCCATGAATTTTCTGCATTTTTTTTACATTGTGGAATTATATCATGTAAGGAAGCCGAAGAAATTTCTAAAAATTTTTCAGAAAAAAATCTTCCTTATCTCTAACCTGACGGAAGGAGTAGTAAGTTTAATAATTGTTTTCGTAACTGTGCTTATGTGCTCTTTGTTCTGCTGCTCAAGAATTTCCGGGAATTTTCGTCGATGCAATTAAAAAAGTCCAAGAGCATGGCGATTTTTAATAACGATAGAAAATCGCAGAAATTTCGAAAAAAATGCATCAAAATTGTGATGTTGCATAATGATGAATATATAACCTTGCAAGCAAACATTATCAGTTGCAAAAACCAAACAATAATTTTTTCACGTTGAAATATTCGAGCACTATCCAACATAAAGTGAAAAGAAGTAGGCACACGTATAGCATGACACTAGCAACGCATTTTCATTCATTCGAGCAAATATTTCATTCATTCACGCAAGCATTCTTACGTTTAAATTAGTTATGTAAACAGTAGTTTAAATAGGGCGAAAAAAATCGCCCTGCTCACAAACATTATTTTTAAAAGTATAGTGTCTGGTTTCTTCGGCTAACCTATAAAGAGGGCCGGTCTCTTCTTTTGCAAGTTAATAACACGGACTTATTCTTTTTAAGGTTTTGTGGTAAGATAACGAAAATTTTTTGTGGTACGATACCGGTAGTTTAACTTTGTGAAAAGATGCCTGTATTTCTTCTTTATTGTTTCAAGATATATCTGGGCATTAGTTTTAGAATGGATAATATAATTAATATAATATTTTAAGATATTTAACGTTAAAAAACTAGTTTTAGAAAAAATATTTTGTCGTTTCAACTAAAATGTGTATTTTAACTTGAAGTCCCATAAGCCATCTTACCCCAAATAGCTGGCCATCGCACCCCCAAGATAGGGTAAGATGTCGAAACGAAAGCGTTGAGGAAAAATGTTATTCCAAAGTTTTTATAATATTTTAAAAGTTAGATATACATTAAATATGTACTTAAAAGTATAAATTTTCAGAAGAGATAAATAAATAACAACTGTAATCAACAGGTTATTTTACACTGCTCAGCATTGAAAATGCAACACCAAGAAGGAATGATAATAACTGAATGAAATTTGTTGGACACATTGAATTTTGGTAGCCGCATAACTCCTGGATTGAAGGTATGTTGTACCATTGGATACACGTCCCGGTGACCTCTTGTTTTCATTCCCGCCATTCTGAATACCAGCCATTACATTTCTGACGAGTTAAAGCCCACAGCTCTGCCCTATGTCCAAGGCCTCCGAAGCGCAACATTTAAGCAGGACAATGCACAACCGCAAGTTGTCCATATTGTCTGAACCTTCATTGATGCCGAATGTGTTCGACTGTTGCTCTGGCCAGCGCGTTCTCCTGATCTCGCACCAATGAAAATGACTGTTTAATCGTTGAAAAGCCACTGGCCCCCCCACCACTCACCAGTAACTACGATCGATGAATTGTGGCATTGTGTTAAAACTTCATGAAGTGCTCTACCCGTACATGTAATCCAATCGCTGTTCGATTCAATGCCTAGGCAGATATGTGCTGTTATTGCTCACAGAGGTCGCTGCTTTATGCACTGTTTTCTCAGTACATATTACTCCAAATTTCCTGAAATTTTAATCAATTGTTCTTCCTACTATAATGTATGTGTCCAACAAATTTCATTCCGTTATTATCATTCCGTCTTAGTGTTGCATTTTCAATGTCGAGCAGTGTATATAAATTTTAAACAAAAACTACGGCATCCTCTCCCAATCTATCCTAAAATAAATAAAACCCCAGGGGAAGAAAAACTATATAAAAATACTACGATGAAAATAAAGCGAACACAAATGGGTATACTTTTCTTAAGAATATAGGTCTATAAGATTCAGAAGATTACAATCTGTAATATCTGTGACATCTCAGAGTTAACCTGTCCATGGATTTATCTGAGCAATACCTTAAAAGTGCTGTGCTGTTGATATATGTTTTGTTAAATCTAAGCAGTGTTATCATATCTTTACATGGATTAGAAATTTTCAAGTGAACAGTTTGTTCTAACATATATAGCCTTTAAAAATCTACACTTTAGCGACATAAAGATTTCTCATCCTCCCACGAAAGCAAGAATTTTAGAACGTAAATATTTATTGATATATTTGAAAAAAATTATAAAAATGTCCTTTATTTTAACCATATATTAAGAAAGTAACATGTATTATCTTCTAATGTTTCCACATATCTGAGCATTCATTCTATTTTCGATTCATTTCCATTGTCTTGACTGTATTCTTAATAAATTTATTTCGAGGTAACTGTAGAAAGTGGAGATGTACAATATTTCTCATAGTTTCTAAACGTTTGCACAGAAAACAGTAATGTTTTTATCTGGAAATTATTTAGCAGAACACACACTGTAAAAACAAATTCCCTAACTTTTGATATGCCTGTAAATCTAACCACTCAGTCTGCAACATTTTCTTTACAGCCATATCAGCTTTTCTAAGAACTCCTAGATATTAACAAAAAAAAAAAAAAAAAAAAAAAAAAAATCATTAAAAAATAAATAAATAAATGTATATATATATATATATATATATATATATATATATATATATATATATATATGTTGTGGCCTTGACAAAGTTTTCTTGTATAATAACAGCACTAACTAAAAGTTAACACGCAAAATAATAATAATATTAATAATAATAGATTCTCACAATAAAAATTTTGCACATGCAGTTTCTGACAGTTTTTACCAATATATGCTGAGATGTAGCCATATGGAGAGTTGCAGAAGGTGAGAAAATCCGGCGCCATCTATATGCACCTGACGCACACTTAATATAAGTCAGCATTCTTACGCATAATAAGCATTTCGCATATTAACGGCCCTCTTCACTTACCGTCGCCAGAAGCTCGAGCCAATGTTATTCAATAGGGAATTTTTCTTTACAAATAACTTATTAACTAATACATATTTTTAAATTCTGTTTTCACATTTAGAAAATTCTCAACTGTTAAATTGACGGACCTTCTTTAAAAATGTATTTTTTTAATTTTTAATATTTTATTTTGTAATGGCAAAATGAAAAAAAAATCACATATTGAAAATCCGTATTTTGAGAATTCAATTCAAAATAAAATATAAAAAAATAAAAATAATAATTTTTTTAAAAAGGTCCGTCAATTTAACAGCTGAGAATTTTCAGAATGTGGAAACGGAATTTAAAAATATGTATTAGTTAATAAGTTATTTGTAAAGAAACATTTCCCATAGAATAACATTAATTCTAGCATAGCAGCGCCATCTGTCATCCGAACTGTACCCAAATTCAAACACCCCAGTTTCTCATAATAACCCACTCATACATCAAGTTTTGTACAAATACATATAACAGAAGCTAAGATATAGCATTCCCATAAATGGAAGAAAACGCAGTTTAGCAGCACCACCTGTTCGGCGTTATGCACCAAAAGTTCACAAACACTAATTACGCAAAAACTAATACTTTTTTAAATGAAATTCTGTAGATTAGTTCTTGATCTAGATCTCCCATAAAATTTTTCGAACGATCTTATATAGAGATGGACAATTTCTGAAAACGTTTATATCATGTTCAGAACATCTCAAAATGTGTAAATCTATTCAAAACCTGAAGTCGAAAATGCTTACGAATCCAACACTTTTTTCTATGAATATAGAAGAAATAAATAAATGCAACCTACTATATTTGTTGTCAGCTACTTCAATTTAAGAGATTTATGAGAACAAAAAATCCTTCTACAAAGATAGCTCTTATATATATATATATATATATATATATATATATATATATATATATATATATATATATACATTTTTTAAGTACTTTTTATAGTGTAACTACTTCTGTGACGACAAAGTCTGAATGCAAGTAAAATGAAATGCTGCTTTTTATAATTTGACAACAAAAAATGAAAGGAAAAGAAACGTGCAAAACATAGATAAGCGTTCAGAAAAATTTCCGTCTTATAAGACAATAAAATTATTTTGATTCGTATCCCTTACACAGAAATGGAATGCGGAGAATAAATCTTTGGTGTCTATATTACGTACCATCCATATCGAACAAATTAAGAGTTTCGTAACTTATTCACGTTTTCAGACGAAAAGTTCATAAATATCTTATTAGATTGCGAAGGAAATCACGTTCCAAATCAGAGTGAGAAATTATATTTTGAATAGATGTAGAGTAATTTTTAAAAATGATCAATTTCTTTTAAATTATTTATGAATTCCATCAGCATTTCTCCATAAAGCAGAAATGCAATTGTCGCGCCTATTCAAATTTTAAAAGGAAAAGAAAGAAAAATATTAGTAAACCTATATCATACGAAAAATGTATATAAAATAAAAAATATTTCCTAGGAAAAGAAGAGTGGATATTTGCATCTTTTTTCTCGCGTGTATGATATATTTCTAAATGAACTCTGTACAAAATTCTTGAAACAGCAATTGCAACAGGAAATTAATTTCGAATTATGGTGTCTGATAGTAAAACAATAACCAATGAAAATCTTACTTTAAAAAAATAAAGGATGAGGTTCCATAAGAGGGTTTTTTGGCCCTGAAGAATTTCAAGTTCCTATTTTATTATATGAATAGTTAGATCACTATAAATAAGAAATGATGTAGATTTACTCCAAAATGTTTTATAACTACTGTGAAATATTACATAAGAGTGTCAATGCGTAGACCCCTCACAGTCGTTGTTGGCGACTCCGCCGACAACTCAAAATAATCTCCGCCTCTAGGCATTATTGTTGAAAGTTGCATAATTTTAGAACAGGATTTTCTTGATTTATGTTCACATAACAAATGAATATAGTTTATAACTATACACTGTTAAAAATGGTTTCTTAAGAATGAGCTAAGTTGTCTCAAAATAGCTCCGAAACAATACATACTTAAATTTGAAAACCCATGTAGTCATTTTTGAGTATATTGACATGTCAAACATGGGGATAATAGGATTCTTATTGGTCAACCCCATTTTTGAGCATGTCATTATACTCAAAAATGAGTACATGGGTTTTCAAATTTAAGTAAATATTGTTTCGGAGCTATTTTGAAACAATTTAGATCATTTTTAATAAACTTTTTTTTACAGTGTACTAATTTGAATAATCCATTGTACATTATAACTGTAGAAAGACGAATACTAGGTATATTCTTAAGAAATATTATTGTAGCATACAACTGCAAAAGAAACGTCGTAGACGGAGTTACAGATTTCCAAATGCCGTATATTCGACTGGAAGTGCCAGGTTCGACCCCTGGTCGCACCCGTCGACGTAGCCGTTCTGTTTTCCGTGATTTTCTCCGAAACTCGCGTAAATACGGGCTAGGACTTCCGAGGAATATACCCACAGAGGGCATTACACCCATAGGCCTAGGATTCTAACGTAGTCAATCGGCCTTAACCCAACAGCCAACCAACCAGTCAATGCAAATTCGACTTTCCGCATTGGAAGTGTTAATATAGTTCAAAATATAAACTGCACAGAAGAAAAAAAAGACTTAAATATTTTTTAAGGAATATTTAGTGCAACAAAAGTGAAATTTAAATAGAATTTGATTTGATAGGTTCTATTTCATCAATAACATCTCTTTCAAACCAGTGAAAAGTAGTAGTGTACGCAATGTTTTCACTGTAATCAGTGTTATGCTTTTCTTTCAATTTTACCTCTTTTAATATGAGCGCAGTGTAGCAACGCTTTTATCTTTATGTATAATTTACGTCATAGTGTACTTCATAATATATTTCAATAAGAAAGTGTTGCTCCTTTGCGCTCATATAAACAAAGTAGGCCAAGTCTCTAAAAATGGGAAAATTTTGGCCAAAAAGGGAAAATTGCGAATATTTGATCCCCTGGGGAACAAAGAATTACTGGAATAAATATAAATAATATTGATTGAAACTTAAAATATACATGTTCTAAAATAATTAAATTTAAAAGTTTCACACCTGTGACCTCAATTTCAGGACCGAAATATCTCAACCAACCAATCTATATCCCTTCATAGAACTTCATTCTTTCCGAAAATCTCACATAAAATAATAATAATAGTAACAAAAATGTGAGCTTCCAGATTGGTTGATCACAGAATATCAATAAAAATGTAAGTAAAATTTGATTTTTTACTGTTTTCTTTCTTTTTCTTTTTCTAAATCTTATTTAGTTAAAAGTTATCTTCGGAATTAATTTCTCTATTAACCTGATAACTATATCCCAATAAAAATAAACAAATAAATAAAATAATAATAATAATACATCTGAAATAAGTATTATTATTGTTATTTACTTTAAATAAATTTACGAAGGCTCTTTCAATAAAGGTGTTCAAGAAGCAATACAGTAAAAGTGTTCAGGAGTATGATTTAAAAAAAAAAAAAAAAAAAAAAAAAAAAAAACGTAAATCTCTTTTATTTATTTATTTTTTCATAAATTTTCAAACTTAGTAAATCAATAATCATTGAATGAAAAATTCTATTAAAATAACATATTTTAGAAAATAAAAAATCTGGACTATTTAATCTTGAATAATTTTATCATTATATAAAAGTATCAAATAATAAACTGTAAAGAAAAAAATGCTGAAAAAATTTTAAGTCAAAGCAAGAAACGTCATTATTTTCGTCACTGTTGACTTGAATTTTATTCAAATTTAAACATATTACAGATAACAGCTGTATTAATTATACATATAAAAATATTACAAGAAATGCGATTACTTTTTAATTAAAATTATTTTTTGCTTTTATAACAGGGTAAAACCTAGAAAATAATAATAATAAGGCCAAATTCACGTGACTAGGATATTGTCTTAACAAAAATATCTTCCAAGAAGTAATAGGCTAACATCTTTGTTACGTCAAAGAATTCAGAGAATGTTACACGTCATCTCTTCTAGGACTATATAAATCCAAAATCAACCCTCCCCCCTTGAAATGTTTTAATGTCCTCGGAAAACTGCGATTTTCTAAGTGATTTTCTACTGAGATTTAACTGAGTTTGGTATATATCTTTTTCTAACAAATAAAGTGAAGTTAAAAAGAAAATCATTACATATTATAAATTGTTTATTTATTTACTTTTTAGTATTCTTTATTGTATGCACTGTTTATCTATTTATTATATAATTATAAGACTTATTAGTTTGATTCAACCATCAAAAATGAAAGTTTATTAAATTTCGAAGTATTTGTTGGGGCTCGACCTCCTACCTCTCCCCCCCCCCCCCCCCTTGCGACGGCAGCATACATAAAAATGATGTGGACGATTGAAAGATTCGTGGGAAATTTTATTGAAAAGTCGAAAATATATGTCAAAAAATAAATATGATGTAAAACATCTTAATTTTTATCAAAGAAACACACTGAATAATAAATGTCTATTAAAATACGTGAATTATATCCTGAACACTGAAAAGAAATTCACCCGACTTCAGCAGCTTAATCATACACGTTATCTAAGGAAAATAAAGTAGGAAAAAAAAATACTTAAAACTTTAAAAACATAATATTATTAATCATAATGGAATACAAGACGCCTTAAAAAAGACTTCAGCAAAATATAAAACAACAAACACAGATAAGAAAGGCTAATGAGCTAAAGATGTCACGGAAGCCTCAACCACTTTTAAGGAAGCCTTATTTGATAGTTTTCCCCCAGATTAGTATTCTAAAAATAAGAGAAAGTAACAATGCCGGGGAAAAAAAATAGAACCACATGGACATTAAAAAAAAAAGTAGTAAGTAAGGGAAATAAAAAATAATAATAACTAATAATCTCTGAGCGTTATTGTGAAAATTTACTATTAATAAGATGGAAGATTGAGATTATAAAAAAAAAAAAAAAAAAAAAAAAAAAAGATGAAACCCTGATAATGCATTTTAACCAGAACTATGTGCAAATCTGTATTTTTGACTTCTTTTCACTTTTCATATATAGCTGGCTCATCAACAAGTTTAGCTTGATGCAAAGCAAGCTCAGTTCACCCCAACTTCATTCTGAGTAAATGGATTGCTTAAAAAGTCATAATTTGAAAGTTTTGAGTTAACCAAAAGTTTTACATTTTTAATATGAAAAAGAAATTGATTAACTACTGATATAAACAAAGACTATATAATACAATTATAAAGAAAAACTTTTCAGGCACGAAAAGAATTGTTCCAAATGTTAATATATACACACACATATATATATACACATATGCTTTAGAAACATACGTCTTGGAAACACTGTTTATTATTTACGTATTATAAATAATATAAAATCCTTCAGTATTTAAAAATGTTTTATACTTCTTTGTTTTTTATAAACTCGGATATCAGGATGTCTTGAAGTGGTACTAAAAAATTTAATCATATAAACTGATGTTAGAAATTTGTGCTATTAAAACCTTCACTTTAGAAATGCTTGCGAAATACAAAGCATGAAAAATCCTAGAATTGTATGAGAAATAGCGTGGGTGGGGGTAATAATAGTGAAAAATTAAAATTATCAAAAAGAAGCAAATTGTTGAGAGAGCCTATCCATTTGTTAATAAACAAATCTATTTCTTTATTATGCATTTCTTACGCAAAACACACACAAACATATATTTAATGTTTATACAGTGGTGATCAAAATTATAAGGACAAGGAAAAAATTCGCCAAATCTTTTGGCTACACTGTTAAAAATATGTCATATTTGCTGCCAGAAATTCTCTGTAATTTGAGAAAATACGTATTTTCTCAAATTACAGAGAATTTCTGGCAACAAAAAGGACATATTTTTTACAGTGTACAGTTCGCCGGAAAATTATGCAAATTTTATGGGTGGGAATCGATCATAAATTAAACATATTTTATCAGTTTTTACAGAAATATATGGGAAATTGCTATTCATGAAATATATTTTGGATTTAGATAGCTTTGTGACAAGGACAAAGTTATGAAGACAACTCTATTTATGTGTTCTAAAAAGCAAAATTTGGATTTTTTTGTTCTATATACCGCGTTTTCTGACAACATAAATGCTTAGTAAGCGATTGGGAACGTTGTATCCCATTTTTGTAGTCATGCCGCTAGGTACTAAACTTTCGGAGTTTGAGAAAGGAAAAGTAGTTGCTTTAAAAATTTCAGGACCTACTGCACGTCAAACTGCGACAAAGCGATTAGATCGAGAAAAGTAATTTATAATTTTCTTAAAAATACTGGCAAATATGGACATCAAAGACGTACAAGTAGGCCTTTTTATGTTTCCGTGTTTAACAAAAGAAAGATAATAAGGCGTGATTTCGCTAGAAAAACAATTATCGATGGAAATTAAATGGTAATTAAACTTACAATGCAGTGCTCGAACTGTTTGACATGTTTTACAAAAAGAGAAAAAGGTTCATTGTGGAAAACACTTCTCATGACCGTCTCTTGCAAAAGTTCATAAGAGACTGAAGGGAGAGTTTGCCAATGCATTACTATGGGAAATAACTGGGATGATGTTATCTTTTCCGATGAGAAGAAGTTTAATTTGATGCACCCAGATACATTATCCCATTTTTCCCCCCACAATAATGCACATTTTTGGCAGACTACCCCCTCAGTCTCTTATGAACTTTTATAAGAGGGTCGTAACAAGTGTTTTCCATAACGAATCTTTTTCTCTTTTTGTAAAACATGTTGAACAGTTCAAGCACTGCATTGTAAGTTTAATTCCCATTTAATTTCTGTCGATAATTGTTTTTCTAGAGAACTGAAGCCTTATTATCATAATTTTTCTTACACACAGAACTAGAAAATGGCCTACTTTTACATCATTGCTGTCCTTATTTGCTGGTATTTAAAAAAAAAAAAAAAAAAAAAAAAAAATTGCAAATGACCGTTCGCGATCTATTCAGGTTTGTCGCAACTTAAAGTGACGTAAGTCCTGAAATTTTGAAAGCAACCACTTTCCCTTTCTCAAACTCCAAAAGTTTAGTACCTAGCAGCATGACTGCAAATATCGAATGCGACGCTCCCAATCGCTTACGAACCATTTATATGGTCTGGAAGTGCCATGTGATAAACAAAAATACTGCAAATTTCGCTTTTTAGAGTACACAAAAACACTTGTCCTTATAATTTTGTCCATGTCACATGGCTGTCAAGATCCAAAATGCATTTTATGAATATCAATTTCCCATACATTTCATAAAAGCCCCCCCCCCCCCCCCCCCCAAAAAAAAAAAAAAAAAAAAAATCATTTATCACTAATTTTTACTCAAAAAATCTGCATAATTTTCTAGCCAACTGTAGTTAACATTTGACGATTTTTCTCTTGCCTTTATAATTTTGACCACCACTGTACCTATACAAATACAGACACATGAAAGAATGAAAAAAATTACAAATCCTCAGATAGCTATCTGCTATTTTTAGAGGAACTAAAAAGAAAGGAAATTGCAATTAATTCTATTGGAACCCATTTTTACAATACTTTTAAGGACATTTTGCCAAACCAAGAGATATAACACGCCAAAAAAAAAAAAAAAAAAACTGTATTTTTAACCGTTTAAACAAATAACAAATTAATCTCAAGCCACATTTTTAAGAAAACAGACAAAACGATTCTTTCCATACAAAACCAATCTAGCAAACAGAATGGATTCAGATCTTCTTTTTAGAGACATTTTTCAAGCTTAATAAGAATTCCTGAAATCTTCTAACGTAAAAAAAAAAAAAAAAAAAAAAGCGTCATTATGTGTGTTAGAGAAACTAAACAACACAAAATGAGTTATCGTCAGTTTCCAAGTAAGAAACTCTCTAAAGGTATGCAATGAAGATGACGAAAAAAAAAAAAAAAAAAAGTGGAATGTGACATATGTAGCATAGTTTTGGACAGCTAAAAGAGTATAAAAAGGCTGAATGTGCCCTCATTTTTTTTTCCCGCTGGAATAATGTATTTGAGTTAAGTCAATATGAAAAAAGATTTATATTTTCATATTTGTTTCCAGTGCATGATATTTGTCATACACGTAAATCTCTACGAAATGTCATAAATTGTTAACGAGCTTCATTATAAAGTAGATTAAGAAGAGAAAGAAGATGGGGCAAAAGTTTTTAATGTTTCCAGGTCCAGTTTAAATAAATTTATTTACACGGTTTGAATTTTAAAAAACTTCATTTTCGAGCTGCTTCATTATGATATTGTTTAACATAAATTTAAACCAATAAAAGAAAACAATAAGAAAATAATTTCACTTCTTGACAGACTTCAGTTAAGTCACAGTGGTTAATTTAAATACTTAAAAATATATATTGTAAACTTTCTCTTAATTTTCTTCTGCCTGATTTTTTTTTTTTTTTTTTTTAATCTGAGAAGTCATACTTTTATATGAGTACAAAAATATTTTCCATGACTTGTATGTTTTAAGTATAAGTCTAGTCTAATTCCATAAAAATTAATACAACGCTGGTCAATTTTTAACACAACTATATATTTTTCAAAGCTGATCTTGTTTCACACTTCTTTTATATTTTGTTTTAATATTAAACATTTTAATGGCATATATCTTGTCAGGGTTTTAGTCGTAAGCTTAAAGTACTTAACATATGTTTATATCTGTACACATACATATGCATGAAAGAATAAAAAATAAACAAAATTGTAAAAATTACAAAATCTGAAATAGCTATCGGATATTTTTTGAGGAACTAAAAGAAAGAAAATTGCAATTCCATTTTATTGGAACCCATTTGCACAATCCTTCTAAAAACATTTCGTCAAACCAAAAGAAAAAATACGCCAGAAAGAAGCTGTATTTTCAACCGTTTAACCAAATTATTCTCAATCTACATCACTAAGAAAAAGAGATAAAACGATTCTTTCCATACAAAACTAATCTAGCTAACGAAATGGATTCAGATCTTCTTTTTAGAGACATTCTTCAAGCTTAATAAGAATTCCTGAATTCTTCCAGTGTTAAAAAAAAGCGTCATTATGTATGTTGGAGAAACTAAACAACATAAAATGAGTTCTCTTGAGTTTCGAAGTAAGAAACTCTCTAAAGATATATATGCAATGAAGATGACGAATAATAATAATAAAAAAAAAAAAAAAAAAAGGAGAGAGTGGAATGTGACATATGTAGCATATTTTTTGACAGCTAAAAGAGTATGAAAAGGCTGATTGTGCCCTCATTCTTTTTTAGTTATGTCAATATGAAAAAAAGATTTGTATTTTCATATTTGTTTCTAGTGCATTACATTCAAGTAGACACATGCGTAAATTGCTACAAAATGTCATAAGTTATTTCCAAGTTTCATTATTTTATTACGCATAAAGTAGATTAAGAAAAGTAAGAGGATTGGCAAAAGTTTTTAATGTTTTCAGGTCCAGTTTAGATAACTTTATTTACATGTTTTGAAAACTTCATTTTTGAGCTGCATCATTATGATATTGTTTAACATAAATTTAAACCAATAAAAGAAAATAATAAGAAAATAATTCCACTTCTTGACAGACTTCAGTTAAGCTACAATGGCTAATTAAGATATTTAAATAAATAAACTGTAAACTTTCTAATACTACTTTTATTTTCTTCTGCCTGATTATATTTCCCCCCACCCCTAAATCTGAGAAGTCTTCCTTTTATATGAGTACATGATCATTTTTACATGACCTGTATTGTTTTACGTATAAGTCTAGTCTAATCCCATTAAAATTAATACAACACTGATCAATTTTTTTTTTTTTTTTTTTTTTAATTGAGTAACACAAATGTATATTTTTCAAAGCTAATTTAGCTTCACACTTCTTTTATATATTTTTTAAATATTAAACATTTTTAATGACATATATCTGTACTGATAAGTATAAAGGATTTAAGTACAAAAATGTCGATTTTGAGTTAAGTACATAGTCAAACTCAGAAAAAAATTCTCTATCGATTGGTATAAAGGATTTAATTCTATGTCATTTAGTCTTTGAGAAAATCCATTGGTAAAAAAAGGACCAATTTAGAAATTTACCATTCATGTATGGTATAAAATATTAATTCAATTTTTCCCGTTATTAAATGAAGGTTGACAACCACTGAATGGTATAAAGGGTAAAAATCAACGAAATACCTTTTCCCTAATCCATTCTTCTGATTTGTTTTTAGCAAGTTAAACTTTATTTTTCGTCTCCTGAAAAATCAAGAATATGGACTTAAATCCTTTATACTTATCACTACAGATATTTTGTCAGGGTTTTACTCGTAAGCTTAAAGTACTTAACATATGTTTATACCTATACACATAGAAACGCATGAAAGGATAAAAAATAAACAAAATTGTAAAAATTACAAAACCTCAAATAGCTATCGGATATTTTTAGAGGAACTAAAAGAAAGGGAATTGCAATTCCCATTCTATTGGAACCCATTTGCACAATCCTTTTAAGAACATTTCGTCAAACCAAGAGATAAAATAAGCCAAAAAGAAGCTGAATCTTCAACCGTTTAACCAAATTAATCTCAAACCACATTACTAAGAAAACAGATAAAACGATTCTTTCCATACAAAACCAATCTAGCTAACGAAATGGATTCAGATCTTCTTTTTAGAGACATTCTTCAAGCTTAATAAGAATTCCTGAAATCTTCTAGTGTAAAAAAAGAGTCATTATGTACGTTAGAGAAGCTACACAACATAGAATGAGTGGAGTTTCGAAGTAAGAAACTCTCTTATAAAGATTTGCAATGAAGATGACAAAAAAGAAAAGAAAAAGCGTGGTATGTAACATATGTAGCATATTTTTGGACAGTTAAAAGTGCAATGAAAAGGCTGAATGCGTCCTCATTTTTTTTTTCCGTCGAAATATTTTATTTGAGTTAACTCAATATGAAAAAAGATTTGTATTTTCATATTTGTTTCTTCTCCAAGATATTCTAGTAGACACATGCGTAAATTGCTACGAAATGTCATAAATTGTTTCCATGCTTTATTATTTTATTATGCATGAAGTAGATTAAGAAAAGTAAGAAGGTTGGCAAAAGTTTTTAATGTTTTCAGGTCCAGTTTAAATAACTTTATTTACATGTTTTGAATATTTGAAAACTTCATTTTTGAGCTGCTTCATTATGATATTGTTTAACATAAATTTAAGCCAATAAAAGAAATTAATAAGAAAATAATTCCACTTCTTTACAGACTTCAGTTAAGCCACCATGGCTAATTAAGATATTTATATAAATAATCTTTCTAATACTACTTTAATTTTCTTCTGCCTGATTCTTTTTTCTTCTTTTTTTTTTTTTTTTTTAATCTGAGTAGTCATCTTTTATATGAGTACAGGAACTTTTTCCATGACCTGTATGTTTAAAGTATAAACTTAGTCTATTACTATTGAAAATAATACAGCGCTAATTATTATTTTTTTATTATTTTATGGAGTAACACAACTGTATATTTTTCAAAGCTAATCTTGTTTCACATTTCTTTTGTAATTTGTTTTAATATTAAACAACTTTAATGACATATATTTTGTCATGGTTTTAGTCGTAAGCTTAAAGTACTTAATATACAAAAAGAATTAAATAATCTTACATGGCAGGTTTTTATTTTTTATTTTGAAAATCGTTTAATATTATGTATAAACGATATATAAACACTTAATATAATCTACATTTTGAAATCACTAAATCATAATGATAAAACTTTTTTGATACTCAAAAAGAAACTTCGTAAGCAACTAACTCATCGATGATAATGGATATTCAAAAAAGAAAACAAAAGGAGCCATTAAGGATAGAAAGTAGGATTACAGAAATGATCGAAGTTCCAACCATCGTTACCATAAATCCTAGGACGTAAAAATAATGCTTTCAAAATCATTTTTTAAGTCATTTTAAAAGGAATTAAATGAAGAAATATAATCATGGATTTTTTTTTCTTTAAACTATGCATTGAATTTTAGATTCCAATTTTATATAAATATTCATAAATGAATATTTGATTGTGTTTTTGTTCAAAATAAAAATAAACTATAAAGTTTGTAGAGTTATTACAATTTATAATCAAATCAAAAAGCATCGAGTTACAGAGTTTGGCAAATATATACATATACATATATATATATATATATATATATATATATATATATATATATATTTACAAATAAATTATTATTTAGGAGAAAAAAAAGAAAAGGAAAAAAGATTGTAGGGGGAATATGAAAAACTATTTCATTTAGATAATGTAAAATAATCTTATAAGATAAGAATTTCATATAATATATAGTGTTAATTCCTAAATTAGGCAAAAACAAATATATTAAATTTATATATTTTAATTAATTTGGAAATACATAATTCATTAAGTTTTATTAAATGAAATTACAATGTTTTATTTTAATTATAAATTCAAAATATATGCGCAATTGCAGCAGTTTTAATTTTAAATATAAATATATTAATAATTTCTTTTTAAACGTAGTAAAAGCCGAGCAACAGAAGATTTAAGATCCCTGAAACCACATAGACCAATAAGAAAAAAAAAAAATTCATCAAATTAAGTAAAATTTATTGTTTCAAAAAAAAAAAGGTAAAACTAATTGTTTCAATAATTAAAAAAAAAGTGTTCACTATGTAATTTTAATTTGATGAAATTTTATTCTTATTGGTCTATGTGATTTCAGGGGTCTATATATATATATATATATATATAGACATAGACCATAATACATAGAGATATATGTATTTTAATTAAATGATAATCGTGACTATAACTTTATACGTAATACATCTCATTTTAAATTTCATTGTTGGTATTTTCATCTTTCTTTCATTTGCTGAGTATTGTAAAGGAATTAAATTATTCATTATGTATATATATATATATATATAATGCAGCTTTTTAGGCTGAATATTTTCCAGTGCTATATGATTCAAAAGAGGCATAATTGTTCTGTAATGAACTATTGAAAAACACTCAATTTATTTTTTATGTGCTGAAATATAACAGTAGATCATAAAAAACATAATATTCTTCTACATTTGTTTTATAGTTCGTTTTAATGTTGTGATTTAAGAACCGTAAGCATGAAATTATCTACGATAGTTTTAGAAAATAAAATAACGTTAAAGAGCTTTTTATTTTATTTTATTTTATTTCATTTTATTTTTTGCAATAGAGCACATAAAATCATATACAAATGATAAATATTTGTTATAACCTACGTTTACAAATCACTAAATCATAATGATGAGCTTTTTTTATATTCAAAAAGAAATTTTCTAAGCAATTCATGAAATATAATGGATATGAAAATAATAATAATAATAATAATAACTAAATAAGGGGGGTGGGGGTACGCATTAAGGTTAGAAAGTAGAATTATACAAATGATCGAAGTCCAACCACCGTTACCACAAATCCTATGACGTATAAATAATGCCTAAATCATTTTTCTAAGTCATTTTAAAAGAAATTAAATAAAGAAGTAATATAATCATGAGCTTTTCTTTTCTTCTTTCTTTTTATTTATTTATTTATTTTTTAACAATTCATTCGTCCGATTCCAATTTTATACATATATTCGTAAATATAATAAAAATATTGTTCCACTTTTATTAAAAAAAAAAAAAAAGTAAAGCTCTCAATTTTTGCCAAATTTTAAACAGTTTTTTTTTTTTTTTTTAATCAAACCGATATAAATAACATTTAGTAAAAGAATTTTATCGTAAGTGCATTCAAATTAATATATATATATAGACAGACAGATAATGTTTTTTATACAAAAAAAAAAAAAAAGTTTATTTTATTAAAACTTAAAGCAAGATACATCTAACGTAATGTGAATAAAAACTTTTTTTTTAATAACTTTAAAAAAATATCGCTTATGATTGAATATTTTAAAATAAGCTTATAGACAACTGGAAAGAAAGAAAAAACCATATCAAGAAATAAATTATTTTATTTTTTGAGGGGATTTAGAATAAAGACATTTCAAGAAAGAAAAATATAAATTTGAATCTTAGATTTTTTTTTTCTTAATTTTAATAGTGTAAATATTAATTTGATTATACTGAAATATAAAGCAAGAAGTATTGTATTTAACTTTTTTTTTTTTTTTTTTCTATTATATGGAAGTATTTCATTCATTCCCTATTATTATCATTTTTTTTTTTTTTTTTTTTTTTTAATAACTTTAAAAAACACTAAATAAAAATAATAATGTTTTGAAAGTATTCCTTACTTATCTGAATTCTTATATTAATGATTCAGATTTCATTTGATTCAGTTAAAATACTATTCAAATGGGAAAAAGAAATTGTCTATGGAATCGTCTACGCTACAAAAAATTATAAGCGTTATTCTAACATAAATGCAATATGTCAGTTTATGTCTTCTTTTTTACGGATTATTAACTATCAGAAAGTCAGACCTTTTACAGACACAATTCAATATGGATTTCTTTCTAGGTACTAAAGTCTGCAACCCCTTTAACAAAGCCCCAGCTGAACAATGCAAGATGGGTCTATTTGTAACAAAATAATATATACTATTTTTAATTACAATAAATGAATAAATAAAATAAAATAATTATTATTATTAATAATATTTAGTTAAAAATATTATTTTACATGGCAACAGTGAATAAGAAAATGAAAACCAAATTTTCCCTAAAGATTGGTTGAGTCTTTGTATATATAAAAAGATGAAAGAAGGACAAGAAGAGGGATGGGTAAAAAGAAAGAAAAATTTACAAATAAAATAACCACTAAATTCAAAGCTGACGAACGAAGATAATTTCACACAGCAAGAAAAATCATTTCTTCCATATGCTGACACTTATTCATTATTTCAAGACACTTAGAAAACGCATATCATTTTGAAGATGTCTTTGATTTGAAGAACACAACTAACAATACAATTTTCTATAATCTCCTCCACCCAAATATTATGTAAACGAATAATAATAAAGATTCATCTAGTTAACGCCTTAAAATTACCTGCTGTCTTTTGATTTTACGCGCGTCATAAATGGAATGATTTATGTTTCCCCCCATTCTATATGTATTGCGAAAAATGCTTGTCTGCTGTAGACCAACAATACAGAAACGTTAGCTTTCTCTTAAATTTAAACAAAAGATCAATAAAAAACGAATAATTTATTTCCTATGTTATTTTATAAAAATAGTAATAATAATAATAATAATCTAATCTCATAATTTCATCATTATTATCTAATAATAATTCTCTATTTAATCAATATATATATATATATATATATATATACAATTAATGATTAATGGTTATTTTAAATGCAAAATATGCGTAATTTCATTGAAAGTTTTAACAGTAGGTCATTTTTATAAAGTTCATAAAAAAAATTACGATAGAAAACTCAAATAATATTAATAATAATAATAAATCTAGTCTAATGCAGAAGCATAATATATTAGAGTAGTCTTCATATCATTACTATTTTGCATTGAACCTTTAAAAAATGAATAAAAAAATAAAATAAAAAACTTCAATTTTATCACAGTCACAACTTTTTAAAATTAAGTAAACTTCTTTGAAAACAGTTTTAAAATTTAAATCATTGTTCGATTTTCCAGTATTTTAATTAGAATGCTTACAGATTTCATTCTTTTATTAAAATATATATATAAATAAATAAATAAAACGCTCGGCAGCATATTGAAAAATACGTACTTTGAGTCGATTGTTTATTTTCTACAAGAGTGCCCCAGGTCAAAGTGGACTGTGCTGTTTCTGAGAGTTCTAGCTCGTACTTAAGCAATTTTCGGAGAAAACCGCGGAAAACTCCGAAAGGCTAGAACGACAAGTGCGACTTGGGATTGAACTCAACACTTCTCGTCTACCAGCTTTGATTACAGAACACCTCGACCACTGGTGGGGCAGTTTCAGTCAAAATTTAATAAAGATGACAATTTTCATACGACATAAAAAAAAAAAAAAAAAAAAAAAAGACCTTCATAACCCTCGGGGTAAAAACTGAAAAAGCAACTTCTGAATTAGAATATATGACAATTTCATGATTTCCCTCTCATCTCCTCCCACCAATAATAATAATAATAATAATAATAATAGAAAGCGCCGGAGGTTAGCAAACATTTAAAAAAATTTTGGATGCATACAATTAATTTTTGCCAAATACGTTAAAAATATCAAAATGTGCTGCAGTAAAAGTTAATTATACACGAAAGTAGATTCTTTTAGCGCGTATTCATGGGCCAGTGTAAAATGGAAACAATTAAAAAAACTGGTGGTTTTCTGTACATTTTAAGAGTGAATTCCTTTACGAGTACAAAACAGCAACTTCTCTAAAAGTGATATTCCTCGAAATAATATTAATTTTATAAGATTTGAGTTGAGTGGCTTTAACGTTGCACTACAGATACACATTGGAAAATTGGCAACGATCTGTGATTTACTCCTAGGGGTGTTCAAGAGACATGCGATCATTATTTTGATCCTCTGAGGAAGGGATAATAATCCCCAGCCAAATGCATTAATTTCGGAACATGGAGGACATTATAGCCTCCGTGGATTTTACGTGCACCAATTACCATTAATGTACAGCACGGGTAGTCAACTATTTTATACTCATCGCCCACTTTTGTATCTCTGTTAATAATAAATTTTTCTGACCACTCACCAGTTTTCTAGTAATCAGGACACGACTGACAAATTTTTGTGCTCAAGACACTTTGAATTTTTCGAGCTCCTTTTGAAGATTTAAACTACCTCCCTCCTCAAAAAAAAAAAAAAAAAAAAACTCTCTTATTGTACTACTATTCATAGCAGGCGAAAAAGCAGACAAAAGTATTTGGACAAATAATAAATCTGTTTCTGTTTTTGGCTTCAATAAAATTACTCTACTCAGCCAAATGACAGATTTTATTTTAAAATTTTATTGATATAAATAAAACAGAGTTCAGTTAAGCGCAAAAAATTCTACACTCTATATTCTATATTAAGATATTTTTTAACCATTAGTCAAATTTTGTGCCTCTCCGAAATTTCGTGCCCAGGGCCACGAACCCCAACTGCAAATGCGATAGTCAGGACCTGCAAGTAATTTATAGAATAAAGTAAAGAAATAAATTTACTTTACAAAATTTATAAAATTGAGCAAGTTAAAGCGTATAATAACAAATCATATTTTCTTTTCACAATTTTTAAAAAACTATTTTTTTTTTTTTTTTTTTTTTTTTATGGAAAGTACTTCGATATCGGACTCGTCCACCATGAAAGCTGAAACGCCCATTAATAGGCAATAGAGACCAAATTATCTACCGCTGATGTAGAGTACAGGACTTTCTTCGGCCGCGATACCAATTCTATAAGAAATTGATTATTTAAAAAACTAGTATGTTGTGGCCACCACAAGACTTTCTTCTATATTTACCTATACATATTCAATCAGTAACAATATTAAAAAAAAAAAAAAAAAAAAAAAAAGTACGATTTTTTTTTTTTTTCTAAGTTTTTTTTTTTTTTTTTTTTTTTTGTTAAAAGTGAAAAAAATCGATAACTTTGTTTTAAACTATCACAGATTTATAGTTCAACCATTCGTTTTAAAGGTATTGACGAGACCTTTCGAAAGATACCCATCTTGAAAATTTATCCCCCCCGGGGGGGTACTTCCCCCCCAGGGGGGGGAAGCGATGCCCCCCCATGCAGAAATTTTTTTTCCTAGTTACATACTACTATTATCAATAATTCATATTAATTTTACAATCACAAGTTTAAAACAACTCTAATTATGCACATTTATACGAATTTTTGTCCTATGCTGCCATGTTAAAAATTTAGATAAAATGCTATCACAGCGCCACCTGTTGAGCTATTGATCCCCAAACATAATCAGCTCCAGTTTATGTCGGGGACCAACTAAATACCAAGTTTGGTTAAATTTCGTTAAAAAAAAAAAAAAAAAAAAAAAAAATTGCGATTTTTTTTCTAAGTTTAGTTTTGTTAAAAGTAAAAAAAATCGATAACTTTGGTTTAAATTATCACAGATTTATCGTTCAACCATTCGTTTTAAAGGTATTGACGAGATCTTTCGAAAGATACCCATCTTGAAATTTTGCCCCCCCGGGTGGGAACTTCCCCCCCCGGTGGGGGGGCAACCGATGGCCCCACATGCACAAAAATTTTTTCCTAGTTAACTACTACTATTATCAACGAGACCTTTCGAAAGATACCCATCTTGAAAATTTACTTCCCCGGGGGGGGATTTTCCCCCCCAGGGGGGGAACCGATGCCCCCCCATGCACAAAATTTTTTTCCTAGCTAACTACTACTATTATCAATAAATCCTATTAATTTTACAATCACAAGTGTAAAATAACTCTCTTTATGCCCATTTATACGGAATTTTGTCCTATGCTGCCATGTTAAAAATTTGCATAAAATGCGATCACAACGCCACCTATTGAGCGATTGATCCCAAAATCTAATCAGCACCAGTTTATGTCAGGGTGCAACTAAATACCAAGTTTGGTTAAGTTTCATTCATTGGTTCGTGAGATACAGCGTCCACAAAAAAATGATACAGACAGACAGACAGACAGACAGACAGACAGACAGACATTTTTTAAAAACTATTAATTCGTGTTCTCCATATCCCAAAACATGTAAATCCATCAAAAAATGGACTTCGAAAATTTTCGCGAATCCAATACTTTCTCTATATTACATATAGAAGAAAGTAAAAAGGGGGAAAGAAGAAGGAGGGGGGGGGGTTGTGATTTTTTAAATTCTGCTACTAATCTTGCAGTTGGGGTATGAGTTTCAAAATTACAGTAATGCAAAATGGATTTTTACAGCAACATTCAACTTTATAAGCCAATTTCTCAAAAATTACATTTTATTTCGCTCATCTGATATCGAAATGGTCAGTGCTTTAGCCTTCAGTTGACAAGTTCCAGGTTCGGATCCCGATTTCGTCATCTGTTTTCGTAGTGTTTCGAAATCTACTTTAAGTCTCGATCAAATTAGCCTAGTGACTGTTGGGTGGCAAAAGCATCCCAACCCTCAAAAATTAAAATTTCGAATTGTTTCTTTTTTAAGTTTATTTTCTCTATGCGCATCTATTATGTAAGTCAAATATGGTAATGAATATACCTCATACATATAATACATGTAACCTAGTTCTTTTATAGTAATGGTAAGTATATTAGCTGCATTATAAATTCAAATATCGTGGGGTGCATTCATTATCTTATTAAATAATAAGTTTTAGACTGAAATATTTTTATGGTTGGTTTAGTAATTTTAAAAACATCAAAAGTCGACAACATAATAAGTATGAAAATATAACTAACTAACAAAAAAAAAAAAAAAAAAAAAAAAGGAATTATTCTTATTATATACATTTAGTGTATTGATGTGAATTTCCCTTTTAAAGTATAAACCCATTAGCAATCTGTTCTCTCTTTGTTTAAAGTGTTTAGATCATCATAATCTCAACTTGTATATGCCTTCTCTATGCGTAATTTATAATAGTTGATGAAATCTACATAACACTCAATATTGTTCTAATTCCTAGTAGCTTTTACCCTCCAGCTCTAGCTGATACATCTGTTATTGGGTTTACATGAGCAAACTGTACATAGTTCTGTGAACTCAGCTTGATGCTTAGAGAGATGTTCTAATCCTTTTAGCAGTTATCGCTTTCCCTCTCCAGTAAGATATTGGCTGTAAGTGTGATATATGTTTGCCCCTGGGCAACCTCCTTTTCTAGTATGAATCGATAATATAGATTGGTGAAGACGTGCCTTTAGGTTTAGAAAGTATATTATCACTTTAAGTTATCACAATTTTATTAAAATATTTTAAAAAACAGCCCTTGTTTGCTGATTGAAAAGATAAGCGAATTTGTTATTGAGCATTCCACATGGTTGTTATTATGTATTATTATTTTTTTTATTTATTATTATTATTTTTATTTATTTTTGTTGCTGTTGTTGTTGTTTTGTTTCAATAAAATGTGTTTTTAATGTAATGCTCCAGCAGAATTTCGTGAAAATATTTCGACTTTGCTGGTATATAAGCGTATATAATTTTCAACAGATTCATTGCTATATATACAACTACTAAATTTTTCTTGTGAACAAACCCTAAGACTTTTAATTTTTTAATCTTTTGAGGGTCGAGGTAATTTTGCTCATTTAAAATCGACCGCCACCAGAATTTACGAACAAATTTAAAAGAAAAGGATTAAATGAAGTGTGGTTGGAAATTAATTTTAAGAGGGATAAAGTACATCCCAATGGGTTAACACGTTGAACGCCATGCAAATTCTTAAAATCCATTAAAATTCCATAATGATTGATCCTGTAATAAATAAAATTAAGCAAATTTTTAATAAACATTGAATGTAATATTTTTAGTTTCATATCCTATTTTATATCCGCCACCGATGGCTGACGCGGCTTTATATCATATTTGACACTGTCAGCCACCGATGGCTGACATGGCGCCCAACGTTTTAATTTTTTATTGGCACTGCTTTTACTTTCGGGGTAAAACTTTCACTGAAATGTTTGAAGTATAACATGTTCTGCCCACTTCTAAAGTTTCAAGATGATTCCTTCAGTACTTAGAGAGATATATGACAAAATGTCTAGAATCTAGAATGGCTGACATGGCGCTCAACGTGTTAAGCAGTAGTTTTAAATATATTCAGTTCTATAAAATAATTTATTGAATCAGAAACTGGTGAAAAAAATATTACTTTTTACCTTATTTAAACGTTACATCCTAAAATATGATCGATCGAAAATAAAAAAATGCCAAAGAAATCGCAAAATTAATTAATCATCATTTTGATTTGAATATAAAAACTGTACATGGCCGAGTTAAATGCGAAATAAAATAAAACTCTTTCATCCCCTGTTATATTTTGGTATTTTCTTTTAAAATACTGAAATGTTTACCGTATTAAAATTGAGAAAAAATTGCATTACATGCAAATTACTCTAATTTCTTAGGCATTTTACTAATAATTTAGCTTTTTTTTTTTTCCAAAGCATGTTTTGACCTATATGTGCGACGAATACTGAAGAAAATGGCCGTTTCTTTGTTAATTCAGATTTTTTTGTTTTCTGCTGTCTTTTTTGTTCAGATAATAAATTTTGTAACTGCTCATTATCTTTATTTTTAAAATCACTGTAACTTAGATACCTTACAATGAATGTGCAAAAAGTTTTTAAAAATTAAACACATTAAAAAACATAATAAAAATTCACCCTATTTATAAAGACATTAAGTAATTATATTCTACTAATGTATTTTACTAATTTAAATTTTGTTTTTATTTTCTTTGCTATTTTTTTCTTTCTTCCCCCCTCCCATCTCTATACTTCTGCGTTTTTGTTTGTTTCTTAATTTATTTTATAAGAATGGATAATTGATAATTTAATACGAGTCTTTTATTGCATTATGCATTGTGATTATAACAGAATTGAACTTAATTTACTGCGGATAAAAAGTGTTACATTTTTTAACGGTTGAAACAAAAATTTATGGATACTAAAGCATCGCATCTCGGCAAGAAAAGTGACATAAGTAATACAATTGAAAAATATGTATGAAGTGCCCCAAGGTGAAGAAAAAGTGTTATATGTCTGTCTAGCAATTAACCCAACTGAGAGACAGTTGACCCAGTTTTACTGAAGGCTAATTAATTCTATAACGATATACTTGATTTTTCTCAAACGCTACATTTTTTAGTTGTATCACTTTTCTGGCCAGGACGCTATATGTTCTTAACTAATATGTTGTGTCCGTCACAAAATGTTCTTCCTCATTGTCGATACCTAGCGGCTAACATTCACGAAAACTGAACCATAGCTTCATACAATGAAGATTTCACATATGTAATTCAGTGAAATTTTAACTATGAGTTGCTGGGATGTAACCATGTTGAAAGTCTCAGAATCTGAGTAATGGTATCGCCCTCTATCGGCCAAAATATACACCGAAATTAAGTCAGTATTCGTTTACATAATGGTCATGTCACATACCAAATTTAGTGTATATATACGCCTTAGAAGCTGGGGTATAGAAATCGCATCCACGGAAAAAAATTGTAGCATAGCAGCACCACCAGTCGGCCGATATACATCTAAATTCAGAATTCATTTTCAAATTGTTATCTCACATATGAAATTTGGTGAATTCATATGCCATAGAAGCTGAGATATAACCTTCAAATGCCCAGGGAAAATTAGCAGCAAATACTGGTTGATTGGACTTAAATTGAATCAGCGTTTTATAATGTCCTTCTCACATTTTAAATTTCGTTCCTTTATACGTCACGGATACTGGGTATGGAGCCATCAGAAATATAGTGCGACCACGTTTCGTACGACTAGCGGTGAGGACGAATCCAAAGGTTTAGAGGGATGCAAAATTGGCCGAGAGATAGTTATTTGGCAAACATCCAGTTATTCGGTATTCCCTTATCGCTTGTTTTCTCTCAGACACCCCTATTTTAACACTGGACTCGTTCAATCCGCACTTGCGTAGAGGCTTCCATGATCGCAAGAAATGTGGTTAAAGATTACCGAGAGTATTATAATGTTTGTTGAACTTGTTTTGATGAAAGGATTAGACATAGATGTAATTTTTGACGATGCTAAAATTTTTAATATTTTGATGAAGCGATGTACTGATAAAAATGGAGAAGAATGTTCAAGCTAATTTAAAATGATGGCCGTAGATATTGCACTGTGAAGACAATTCACCCAGGAAGCAGGTGCTGACTTTAAATCTTTTATTTACCTTAAATTCGTGACAAAAATATTCTTGATTAAGTATTAGAGTTACAACAGAAAGTCTTTTTGAAAACATCAAGATAAAAATATTGATTTACGAATAAATGGATGAATCGACAGATGGATGGACATGGGGAGTTTTTTGAGATAATGCACAGCTTACTTACTTATACAAGAGCAGCAGCAAAAGTGATGAAAGTTTGGCTCATAGACTTCACATCAAAACCACAAGATATATCGCTAACTTCATTCTGACAGAGAATTGAACAACACCCACTTTTTTCAGTTGCGCATAATTCAGTAAAACTTTTAAAAATATATTAGCGATTCTTTTCTTAGCCAAAAAAAAAAAAAAAAAGTTATCAATTCGTGAGAAGATTGGAAAAGTACGTTAAAACTCAACCACAAAAATTTCTGGTTAAATCCTTATTCTCAGTCTTTAGCCGATACAAAGTACATAATTTTTAGCGGAAGCATCTGTTTCATGTTAGAAAAAGTGACACATCAGGAAATGTTTTCTTCTATTTTACTTACTGAGATGAAAAGATTTGCCCTTCACAGAACATTATGCGAGCGAAACCACATCTCTTACTTTTATTTTTATTTATTGAAAGAAACAGAGAGAGAGAATGACTTTGATCCTTTGCAAGAAGAGAAACCGCAGATATTAGCTCGCTTTTTGATAAAGATAGAAAATGAATTGGAAAAGAATTAAATTTTGAAATCTAATATATAATTTAGAATATGAGATTTTTGATATCACAGAGAGAATTGGATCATAACTGCGCCACCTGTCAGCCGTTATGCCCTCAAATTGAAATCAGCATAGTGTTTCACGAAAGTCCTCTCACATACCAAATTTTGTGCAACTATACTCAATGGAAACTAAGACATAGCCTTTCCGTAAATGGAAAAAAATCACAGCAGAGCAGAGCCGCTTGTTGGGTGGTTTGCACCGAAAGCTGATCATAGTCAGTAATTTATCTTAAAATACAAATAAACATATATTTTTATGAAATTCTGTACATTAGTTCTTGACCTAGAGTTGTCACTAAATTTTTTTTTCACATACACAGCGACACACACAGACAGACCGACATTTTCTTAAAGTGCCTGTTCTTTGAAATCGTGTATAGGAAGGACATCTCAAAACGTGTAAATCCATGGAAAATCGAAAATCAAAAAATTTTACGGGAAAAGTAATTTATTTTAAGATTTGGCAAGATAGTAAAGAAATATATATATATATATATATTCTTAACTGTAACTGACATAAAGCGGTTGATGTGAAGATTTACAAATCTGAATTCTCATTATCATACTACAACATGTAATAATTCTACTTTTTTCTTACACTTGAAAGGTTTTTGACCCAAAATATGCATAACACATTAATCAACTTTTATTTAAACTGAATATGCATATAAGTATTCTTGGAACCATGCCATCTTCAATTGTATGATTTCGAATTGAAAGTGTTTCTCTTCTCAATACCTTTTTCTCTTCTGCATTAATATACATTGAAAATACACGTTTCGATGGTAAATCAGTCCATCTAATGATAGTTAAAATACGTAGAAAATAACATTTAACAAAAACTGTTTACGTGAAAGTAGTTTTATCCATTTAAGTTAGTTTGCTTTAACATTTTACGTTAAAATGCTCTTTAAATGATGTTTTGCATCGTTAAAATATTGCGTCGTTGTATCTTGTATTAAAACATGTAACAAACGTATCTTGTATGAACATATCTTGTATTACCGTAGTCTTATGTTAAAACATTAAACAGCCCCAAAATAATTTTAATTATGAATTTAAATACAATTTCATGAAATGAATACCTACGCTCTCAGGGGCCGATTCAGGCAAAAAACATGGTATTTTGTTGCCCCTTTTAGAAATTCAAATCTCTAAAATGGGTCCCTTCATAAAATTCAAGTAATATATAAAATGGGTCCCTTCACAAAATTAAAAATGGCCTTTTCAGAAAATTACATTTTATAAAAATTTTCCACGTTTTCAATATTATTTCAAATGATTATCCACACTTCATTCAATGAAACACTATTAACTGGATATTAAACATTATACAAAGCGGCTACTAAAAGGGAAGGTTTTACACGATAATTGGAAGGTTATCACAAAAATAAATAAATTCACAAAAGTATCTTGTTTTTCAGAAAAATGGGCCATAAAAATAAAAACCTGAATTGATCCATGGTTATTTTTTTTTAATTACATATACCTTCCGCAGAGGATAAAAATTGTGATGGCATGTGTCCAGACCAACCCTAGGGATGAATCTCAAACCGTCGACAATAGCAGCTATAGTGCAAGGTTAATTAACGCAATTCAATCCAACTTAGTAAGACCCCCTACGGAGGGCATTCCACCTATAGGCCTACGACCCTAGCGTAGTCAATCGGCTTTAAAGCCTACAACCAACCAACCAATCTATCCAACTTAATACTTAATTACAACATTAAAATTTCATTTCGCGCTTCGGGTATCAACTATATTATAAATTTGTTCTTGAATCGATCTCTGTATAATTAAAATATATATATATGAAATATTTGTTTATGCACATTAGGCACACCGACAATAGCAACTATAGTGCAAGGTTAATTAACACAATTCAATACAACTTAATAAGACCCCCACGGAGGGCATTCCACCTATAGGCCTAGGAAAATTTGTTCTTGAATCGATCTCTGTATAATTAATATATATATATATATATATGAAATATTTGTTTATGCACATTAGGCGTTTTCGAAAATTTAGAACACATTTTCTCTGAACTTAATGCATCTTTTAACTTTGACCACCAGAAACATTCTTTTATCATCTCTAAATTTATAAATTTACAATTCAGTTTTTATATTGTTTTTTGAAAATTCTCTTCACTACACTCTTCCAAACACAGAGGATATACGTTTATGGATATAGTCCTAATGCTCTAGGGATTGTTTAGAACGTTCTTGGTCGATAGCAACTGTACATTTTCTTCCCATTAAAAGATGGCACTCTTCCAAAATGACAAACATAATTCATTCCTATCTATTGTGTACGTGAATTCAAAAGACCGAAATCTGCAGGGCGATCTTGGGGCGTTAACTAGATGATTTCTTCTTTCGTTTTCTTTCTATTCTGTGCGAGGGCGGAAAGCGAGGAGGGGGGAGGGGAGGGGCAATAGTATCACCAGCTGTGTTCGTCAAACAAAAGTGATTACTGAAATTATACGTGTTCTCAAGATGTTTTGAGATGTTGAAAAAATATTGGAGAATGTGAGAAATGATTTTCTTGTTTAGAGAGGCTATCTTCATTTGTACGATAGGAATTTAGAACATATTTTATTTATCGAAATTGTCTTATTATTATTTTTTCCCCTTTTCTATTGCCTTTTATATCGTTATTATTTTTTTTTTCTTTATACAAGAAGAAAGTATTACATTAATGAAAATTTCCTTTTATATTTTTGCATTTTTCTATATAGCAGAAGATAGTATTAAAGGCCCTCTTCACTCACCGCCGCCGAAAGCCGAGGCTAATGTTATTCTATGAGAAATTTTTCTTTACAAATAACTTATTAACTAATACATATTCTTAAATTCTGTTTTCACGTTCTGAAAATTCCCAGCTGTTAAACTGACGGACCTTTTTTAAAAAAATATTTTTTTAAATTTTTTATATTTTATTTTGAAGCTGCAAAATACGAATTTTCAATGTGTGAAATTTTTTCATTTTGCAATTTCAAAATAAAATATTAAAAATTAAAGAAATACATTTTTAAAAAAGGTCCGTCAATTTAACAGTTGGGAATTTTCTGAATGTGAAAACAGAATTTAAAAATATGTATTAGTTAATAAGTTATTTGTAAAGAAAATTTCCCCATAGAATAACATTGGCTCGGGCTTTCGGCGACGGTGAGTGAAGAGGGCCGTTAAATTCGTGAAAACTTTCGGGTTTCGCTGGATTCACAATTTGTTCATGTTCAAAACACAACTTGCACTTGTTTCGTTTTCCGCATTTTTTAGCTTAAAAATGAAATATTAAAAAATTTAAGTAAATTCTTGGAAACCAAGAAATAAGTTAATGGTTGTGAATTTTCCAAATGTAAAAAGTGAATTAAAAAAAAAAAAAAAAAATAGGGAGGGGGAGGGGTGTTAGATGATCAGTAATTTTATAAACAAATATCTCCGCAGAATAACATAAGGTTTGACTGTCGGCAGCAATAGGTTGAAACGTTCACAGTCCCCCTTAAATTGTGATATTTTATGTACTTATGATTTTTTTTTTTTTTTTTTTTTTTTTTTTTTTAAGTTTATCAGACAGTATTAACAGATTATATATTAATAATAAAACTTTTTTTTTTTTTTTTTTTTTTTTTTTTTTAACCAACATTGTTATTATTTTTTAGCAGTATGCCATGTTTAATGCAATTTCTTTTGAATTTTAAAACGTAATTGACATTGTAAAAATGTCTAAAATATGTATAACAAAAGAATAGATCAATTTAATATATATAGCGAACACTACTGATTATTTTCTATTTATAAATTAACCATTTAACATTCCTGTTTTTTTTTTTTTTTAATTTGTTGTTACAAAATGTTTCAGCTTTTTATTGTCTTTTTAATCTTCATTAGTAATAGAATAAAAATAACATTAGTAAAATTACCATATACGAAATTTCTCGTACCCCCCCCCCCCCCCCCAAAAAAAAAAAAAAAAAAAAAAAAGGAAAATTAGTTTTAAATGCATGAGTTAACTCGTTTATTGATTTTTTTTTTTTTTTTTTTTTTTTTTTGGGGGGGGGGGGGGGGGAATGGATACCAGAGTATATTCGGGCTAAAACGTTAAGTGGTGAATTATCATATTCCTTACACGCTCCTTCTGATAAAGTAAAGTCCAATATAGTTTAATCATTGGAATTATATTAAAAAAATATGATTGTTTTCATTCTTTTTTTCATTTTTGAAAACTGCACACACACACACACAAAAAGAAAAAAAAGAATATACTGGTAAAATTTATATTTTAAACTTTCCATCTCACTGGTCAATGAAGAATGATTCTTCGAACGTATCAGTAATTTAGATAATAAGATATAAAACAAACACATATACTTTTATTATTTATAGTTTAATTGTACTTTATGGAGTTTTGATAAACTCGCCTTTTATCACTTTACGTAATATTCTGAAACATTATTATCTGAGCAACCTAAAATTCATGAAAAATGTATGACATTAATCGAAATTGCCTGTTCATCGCATTAATATGGTTTTAATGCGATTAATGTCCGTAACTTCATAACTGCCGTACACCTTTTTTCCAGTCTGTCGTTGCGAATGGATATTACAGCATGCATGTGTTATTCTTTTCACACTGCACTTTTCGTAAATTGAACGTGAATAGAGGGATGCATATTTCATTATCTGAACGAATATGAATTTTTAAGTACAACAGAATAGCTTATGGCTATCGCTGATAAAAATTAATTGCCATAGTAACAACACAATTCTAATTCTATGCAAATTTATACATTTAAATTTATGTATATGTATATATATATATGTATATATATATTAAAGAAACTTGTGGAAAAACTTGTTTGTAAAGCAAAATTAATTTTTATTGATATAATAGCAAAAATAAATAAATAAAGGGGGGGGGGGGAGAACAATGGAAATAGGAAAATAAAATAAAATAAGGGAATAAAATAGGAAAAAACAATCATTTAGATAATTTTACATAAATACAATACATGTAATTACATATTTGATATTACTTCATTGTAAAACTACGGGATAGATTACACTGAAATAAAATTATTATTATTATTTTTTTTTTTTTGTCAATCCAACTAAAATCTGTTTGCCGAATGCAAATACGTGTTATTACAGTTTCTGAAGAAATCCGTGATTTTCCTTTCCTTTCTTCTTCTTTTTTTTTTTTTTTTTTTTTTTTTGTTTTTTTATTATTATTAATTACTTATTTTATTTGACTTTTATATACCTTTAAAAAAAAAAAAAAAAAAAAAAAAAAAAAACACTAAATTTCTTAAACTTTTTTTTTTCTAACCAGACAAGAAAAAAACGTCTTCACCATTTGTGATACACCATCTTGGATTTTGCATAATAACAGACTTTTACAGAATTTAATAGTTTACAAATAATAAGGTAAAGTTTTCCTCAAAATTATATTAAAGTTATAATTAAAACTTTAATATAATTTTATAAAATAGTTATCTTTCAATAAAATAAACTGAAAAAAAAAAAATAATAATAATACAAATGGCGTTTTAAAAAAGATTGTTCACTTTAAAATATGAAAATGCGTTCCTTGGCAATGGTTATTATATTAATTTAAATAAAAACTCAATTGATTTTATTTTTTACTTATTTACTTATTTACTTATTATGTGCCCCCAAATAAAGTTTCGATTAAGAAATCTTTCTCTCTCAGTGCACTATAGATGCAGATTTGCGAAATGCAGAATCTATAGAATATAATTGCCTTTGTGAAATCAATTCAAAAATGTAACCGAATAACGTATTAACTAGATTCAGTGAACAATTGACATTTTCAAGAACTAATTCAACGATATTAAAGCATTATGCATCTAGTATGCTACATTATTAATACATTATTAATTAAGACATACTAAAAACGTAACAAGCCATTCAGGACGACGATCGCATATGGCTTAATAAACTAATTAATGTTCTACACTCTGTTTCATGCTCAAGAAGATTAAGCCGTATGAGCTCGATGAAAACTATGTACAGATTAATACGGCTTCCACTAATTGAACAAAATTGATTATTGAATCAGAAATAGGGGCAAAATGGAATTTCAAGACTGTTAGTTCGTTGTTATGCGATTATATTATTCTGATGGTAATTAAAAGTTATTTGAGACGATGTTTGGTGGTATAACTTTTATTCAAAAATGTTTTCGAAAAGTTTTATTCAAACGTAGTTTACATTCATCGCCGTTATAATGAACTATTCTGTAAAAATTAAATATTTTAAGTTTAACACACCTTTTGTAGAGAAATAGAGAGAGAGTTGTATACTCTGCAATCGGTGTCCAATGATTATGCTCGAAGCTATAAATATAATATAAAATAAAAGTCATAAATGAGTTTAAAACTGGAACCAAATGTAACAAAATTCTATTTAAACGAAAAAGCTGCATTATTTTCAATTCATTTCATTTCAGCAGTAGTAAAAAAAAAAAAAAAACAGACTAGGTCTGAACTGACATGGATAGTCTTCGCTTTTGTGAAATTCGGCTTTTCTATGTAAATATGTATAATTAGAGATATAAACTTCCAATTGCAAAATTATTTAAAAATTTATAAATATCTTAGAGTCAGTTTAAGTAAACAAAGACATATTTCGAAAAATTACGAAATTTTTGTTCCTTTCTTTCAAACGAGATGTATTTGGAAAAATCAACCAAACAATTTCATGCGAGATAAATATCTTTTACTGTGAAAATGTGCAAATTCCGAGCAAAAAAAAAAAAAAAAAAAAAAAAACTCGTTTTCAGCAGTATAACATAAAATTAAGAATAAAGCAACAGCTTTTTTACCAAATTCTTTAATGAATTATGGAATAATTGATAGTAAAAAATTAAAGTATATGCTGCGAAATATTTGTATTTTCAACATTAGATGTAGTATGCATCGATTTTACAAGACAAGATGGGCAACAATTTTAAGCGGCTGCAAATGTCAAGAAATTGTAGTGGTGAAATTATTATTTATTTATTTATTTTTGGTGTGCATGATTATTGTTTGACATGATATTGTATGAAGAAACTAATTACATTTTAGTCTAATTTCGAGACTATAAAAATTTAATTTTCTAATTTTTAACGGAGCGCCTTTTTATTAAAAAGAATGTTTCATAAGATAAAGAGATTTTAAAATTCTGAATGTTTTAGTAGATGGAAGTGTATCTTTGTGACGAACGATTAGACGTAAACAAATGACAATATATTTAGAAGCTCATAACTTTGTAAAAGTTCGAAAATTGTTATATGTCCATGTGAGGTAAAAGAGTATTAAGAGCTATAAATAGCCGAACATAAAAAGCAATAAATATCTGACAAAAGTTAGTTAATTTTATTGCATAACTTCAAATGAGCGAAATGTGTCTCGCGGTTGTTTATTTTTACTATAATATTTAAAGAAAATAAATCATTATTATTTGCAAACTCAATATGAAATATGTTCTTGTCGCAGATTATCATTTGCTCAACTCAGAAACTTTCTTTTGTCGTACATGGATTTATGATTCAAAGTAAAAAATGGTTTGATTCCATTGGTTTGAAACAAATGACAATATTTTTTAAATTTAATTTTTCCGACTGAGTGAAAATAATGCCTGGACCGGGAGTCGAACTCCGGATCTTTGACTTACAAGGTCAAGGCTCTACCAATTCAGCTATCCAGGCCGACAACCGGTCAGCATTACTCACTCAGACAACCTTTAGGCAGAAACATCTCTGGTCTATCATGTAGATAGCTCAACAGAAATAAGCCGCAGGAAATGGAAAACACCATTAAACAATGGGAGAAAGAAATACAATTTTTTTTAAAATCACACAATCAACTGTGGAAGAAAATCATATTTATTGAAATTTTATTTTTCCGACTGAGTGAAAATAATGCCTGGACAGGGAGTCGAACCGCGGATCTTTGACTTACAAGGTCAAGGCAACACCAATTGAGCTATCCAGGCCGATTTATATAATAAATATGATTTTCTTCCACAGTTGATTGTGTGATTTTAATTTAAAAAAATGACAATATATTTAGAAGCTGACAACTTTTCAAAAAATTCGAAAATTTTTTACACGACCATATAAGGGAAAAAAGGATTAAAAGTATTAAAGGTTTGTTAAATTTATTGCAAAACTAATTCCATCGAAATTAATTAATTCCATCGAAAAAACCAATAATTTATTTAACAAATCTTTTCACTGACGCATACTGTTTTTCAACTGCAAATATAATTTAAAAAAAGTAATTTAATTAAACTTTTGGGAAAGAAAATGTAAATATAATTCACTATGCTGAGATGACTTTTAATCATAGGCGATTGCAGATAATTAAACGAATAACTTAATACATAAATAATTAATTATTTATAACGACTATATCTTACATCCACTTAAAGAATTAAATTTCCTTTAATGTAATTAAGTTAGAAAGCACGCAGGCTACACAAATATTATAACAAGAAAAAACCAAATGAAAAGAAAACATACAAATCTAAGAATATGAGTAAAATAAGTCCCCCCTCTCATTGATAAAATATATTTGTACTACTTAAACTAACAGAAAACTTTTGACAGAAATTTCAAAGGAAAGTAGTTATACGCCAAATATCAGCAGACTTAATGGAGGGGGAGAGAGAAGTTAGTGAATTGAAGAAAATTTTTCTTAAATAGTAAACAATTTCTGTAAGAATTTAAAATTTCCTGTCAAAACAAAGTTTTTAAAAAGACATTCCATTAATGTTTGGTACGTTCAAAAGCTTCTAAAACAGTAACGATTAAAATTAGATGAGACGAAATTACTGAGAATGAACGTAATTATTTTAAGTAAATGATTCCTGCTTAAAGTGAGCGAAACGCTTAAAATTTTCAAACACTGAATAAGTTAATGTCCGCAGTAATCATTTTAATTCACGTCGGTGGAATTACACGCCATTAAAATTTATCATGTTATGTATCCGTTATGAATTTATAAAATCTATTTATTTAGAAAGCTATCATGATATGAAATAACCTCATTACTCAAAGGCTCCCTCTAAAGTGCTCCCCTAATACTTTTATTAAAATTTAAGCACGTGTAGTTGAAAATCGTTTACTGCACATTAATGAAAAGTCATCAGGTTAATTTAGTGAATAGAAAAAATAATTAAGGGAAAGATTTAGTAACTAGCATCTAGTTTATTGATTATAACATGAAGCAGAAACGTATTACGAAAGTTAATGTCAGTAGTAAAGCCTAGAAGGAAATATTTGTATTCTCTGTAGAATAGGATTAAATTTTTTAGTCAATATCATTGATTTTTTCCTTTCCTTCTCTTTTCAATGAAGAATTAAAATAGATTTTCTATAATTCGGACCAACCGATAATCTGGTAAGTAGGTAGGGCAGAAATATTCATATTTAATTCGGGGAAAAATAAAATAAAATAAAATATTGCGAATTTTGTTTTAATAAGCATTTAAATAAAATGTGACATTTTCCTGAAATAAAAAAACTCCCAGTGGCAGAAACACCGCGACACGGCGACATAGTCGCGGACATAGAAATACGGCTTGCGGACAGTTTTTGTCTGCACTGAGAAAAAATTTGTCTGCAACTTTCGGATAACAATTCACTTATAAAAATTTCTGCATCAAAACTAAAACTAATACTTGTATTATTTATAATTATTTATATTGTGTTGTGTCAAACATTGCTATAAAATAAATATTTAATTGAATGAATACAATTGTTTATACTATATCGTTTTGTAGTAAAATTGTATTCGTGTATTGTTGCACAAGATCACCACTGATGTTAACCTCCCCCCTCCCCCTTCATTCCCATCAGCTTTGAGTGTAAGCATTTTTCACTCCTGATTACACGCAAATTTTGCAGACAGATTATGAAATTTTAAAGCTTCAAAACTTTCTGCCACTGGGGAAAAACTTAGATTCTAAAAAATAAAATATCGTAGCTAATGCAGAAAAATAAATAAATACAACTGAACACGAGATTACACAGATCGGATGAAAATAAAACATACACACGCACTTCATGCATTAATCTTATGGTCATTTATACGCTTGAGAATTTCAATTTGAAGACACTAATTTATAACAGCTCTTTCAAAAACAAATTTCTTATTCAATAAAGATAAATTAATGTACAATTTATAAGTTATACTTCGAGTAAGTTTGTTTATTTATTTATTATCAGTTTCGTGTAAAGAAAAAACTCTTTTTTTTTTTTTTTTTTTTTTTTTTTTTTCCCCTCGAAGGTGTGGAAAACTACGAAACTGCTATTTTTTTTTTTTTTAAGAGTGCAGCCAGTTTATATTTGTGTATTCGTGACCAAAAATATGCAAAAATTTCTTTTCTTTTCTTACCGGTGCAAGGGCGCCATAATAAATTTTATATTTTGGAGGATAATAGATTTTATATTTTGTGCACTACTATTTTTATAATAAAACAGTCGCTGTATAATAAAGCCAAAACTATTGTAATTAAACTAATAGACTGATGTCACTGATGCTTTACGTTTAGTGGTGTTAAATAATAAAATTATAGTATCCTCTTTGGCAACCCTGCAGTGAGAAGTTCTTAATCTTAAAGTATTTAATATGATTTTTTCACTCGAAAATGAAAAAAGAAATCTACTTTCATTACACTGCGCTGGGGGAGGGAGGGGGGGGGCTAAAAAAATAAAGTAGGTGATAGGGCAAAATGGGTATCATATTCCGATTCAGGTGGTCACTTTACATAAGGATTTACAGGAATGGTGTTGGGGCCGATTTTCATGCAGAGCAGTGTTATATATCAAAAGTGATATTCTTATTAGAAATATGTTGCGATATAATAATATAAACAAGTACGAAGAATTTTAAATGAAAGCAATATTAAAACAACAATAATAAACAAACTGTTACATTTGTTAAAGAAAATTCTTCTTTTTTCGATGTTATTTTATGAAGTCACACACATTTACACTTATACATACAAATCCATACACCCGAACTTCATACCCCCAGCCCCAGTTCTTTTTTAATCTCACGCTGCGAAAGAAATTGAGCTTTCCGCATTGCAACAATCCAAGGTCTTATAGTTCGGCGATTTGGGAATAAAATATTAACAGTGGGTGGTCACGATGATCCGGTAATTTTATTTATGAGCTTAAAGATTGATAGAACTATAGATTTTTTCTTTCTTTTATTATTATAAAAAACAAATATATAGTGGAACATCTCTTATATGATTAAGAAATTGGGACCGTAACTATCTCAAATAATATAAAGTTAGTTAACAAAAATAAAAATATAAACAAAAAAGTTCCCCCCCCCCTTAATACTTTATTTTAATTACTTATCAAAACCGTTAAAGAAACTTGGATCCAGAGATGGGCGGTTATTAATATAATTCTTTCATCGAAGTAATATAGAAATTATACAGCTTTTTGTTAGTTACAAAAAAAAAAAAAAAAGTATAAGGAATCTCAGAATTATTATTTTTTACATTTTATAACTGACTTACAGTTTTCAATTTGATTAGATAGAATATTATTTTAAAAGAAGTTAGAATAGAAATTATGTAACAGCAAAAACATACACAAAGGACAATATTCTACAGTCAGTTTGTTTTATCTTTGAATGTCTACAAACTCAGTTAGGTCCAAAGTTGGATAAGAAACTTTTTTTTTTTTTTTTTTTTTTTTTTTTTTTTTTTTTTTTGGGGGGGGGGGGGAGGAGAGAGGTTATTAGGGTTTTTTCGGGTTCTTTCTTGATTTTGAAAAATATTTTCTCCTCCTTCTTTTTATTATTACTATTGTTATTATTTTGTATTATGAAGTATAATAATAGTAAGACATTTAAAAAAAAAAAAAAAAAGCTAATTATTCATTAAAATAAAAATTTAAAATCTTTCTTTAACGTTATAAGGATTTTTTTTTTTTTTTTTTTTTTTTTAATAATTTATGCTTGAAATATTCTAAAATTCTGTTTAAGTGTTCTTTACAACAAAAAATTGTATTTAAAAAATTGTTAAAAAATTATTTTGTTTTGCTTTATTAAATTTTTCGTATTCAATAGATTTTCACAAAATATTTTGAATTGTTTTTCTTCTATAATTATTAATATTTCACTGTTAGTTTTCAGATTTTTTTTATTTTTATTTTATTTATTTATATTTTACATTCACTCTGTACTACAATTTTTTATTGACAAACAACTCTGTTTTTCTTGCTTTTATTTTGTTCATATAATTCTTATCATTGTGTTTTAAAGAAATAATTATAAATTATTTTTCATAGGAATTTCTCCTAGATTTTGATGTATAGAAAAATTTAAGTACCTGCAATATTTTTTAAAAATTGCATTACATTTATTTTGCATTTATATGTTTGTTATAAGTTAGATAAAAGTGCAAATTTAAATAAGGATTGTGAAAAAACTCGGGTCGGGAAAATCCAACTAACTTTAAGCTCAGGTCAAATTGTAGACATTGAAATTTTATGATACACTTACTATTTATTGAAGCATTTGAAAAAAAAAAAAAAAAAAAAAAAAAAAATTAAAAAGATTAAAAAAAAAAAAAAAAAAAAAAAAAAAAAATGTGATGATGATGAAGAAAGAAGATGATCATTATAACAATGATAAATAAACAATAAAAATAATATATAATAAATAACGTTGATAAAGTATTTCATTTTATTTTGCCAGTGGTTTTTATTAGTATTTTATTATTATCTTTGCCATCCTTCATTTTTTTTAATAGTCTTCCATTTAATTCAATCCACGCTAATATTTTTAATTATATTTTATCTTGAAACTTTGATTGTTTTTGTGTGTTGCTGCGCCAGCGCTTCACACACTTTTCGTCACCTCATGAGAGATCGTGCTTAAACTTTCAACCCGAAAAATGTTTACCATTTTTTTTTTTTTTTTCAATTAATAATGTTCGATTACAATCTTATTCTTCATCAATGAACAGCCATGCATTTAAATGGGATACGTTAATTGTCCCTAATTTGGTAAGTATTTTCGTAAAGAAAAATAGAAAAAACAGAAACAAATCATAAAGTTCATAGGTGATGTATATAAATCAAGGGAGAAAATATATCGAAAAAAGTTGATGTAAGTATAATAAGATACTTCTATTTATTAACTATAAGCACCAAATAAATATTCTTTAAAGCTTAATAAAAGTCTAACAATTATGATAACTAAAAAATTCTTTTTTTTTTTTTTTTTTTTTTTTTTAATAAAAGCAATGTAGTCGTTAGGCCTTACTTACAATTAAATGAAGATGCTGCATAACATCACATTTGCAAAAATAAATAAATATTTCGAAATAAAAGATAAATGAATTAATAAATAAAATAAACAAATATTTTTTTAGTCACTAGATGAAAGAGAAATGAAAAAGCTTCAATTTTTATAAAACTGGAATACTGAAAACTAAGAAGTCAAAGGCTAACAAGGAATATGGAGTACGTATGTACCTGAAACGATTTAGAAAGTTGAACGCAATATTCTTTATTAAAGGGTTTTTTTTTTTTTTTTTTTTTTTTTTTACAAAAGCAATTAAGGAGGGAAAGAAAAAAAAAGCCATATGCAGAAAGTCACGCAATACAAATTCAAGTTCATTGCCAAAGTTAATTAGTTGTTTCTGGAAGAAAAAAAAAAAGTCTAAAGTATCAGTACAACATTATCGCTTAATAAGGATACAATCATATGTATAAGACATTTTTCTTGAGCCTTATTAGAATATGCTAACAAATTTGCAGGTACGATCATTAAAGCATCGGCGAAAAAATGAGAAAGAATGCACAGAAAGGGAAAAAAAAAAAAAAAAAAAAAAAAAAAAACATAATTTTGAAGTTTTTGGAAGAAAAGAAAAGGAAATAATATTTACAAGTAAATCAGCTACAAGTGATCTTACAGAAAGAAAATTCTTTTACGCTATGCGGAACGCTTTTAATAAATTAGAAAAGAATAATTACATTCTTTTTTCCTTTAGTCTTTAGAATTTTTTTTTACAAATAAGTAGAAAATAACACATTAATAAGAAAAATAAATAACAAAATAACTCCATAGAATAAAGAAATAAAAACTGTGGTATGCTGTAGCCATCAGAAAACTTTTTTTCTTCATCATTCTATAACAGCGCAAACTTCAAGCTAACATGCAGAAAAAATTAATGAAAATAGCTTTCCACGATAAAGATTTTACATATGCAGTTTGGTGAGATTTTATAAAAGAGATGCTAAAAGATTGTCATCCAGAAAATCACAAAAAATGACTAAAAGCAGCTTCACCTATCGGTCGAAGATAGATGCAACGATCAGCATCAATTTCCATAATAGCCATCTCACCTATCAAGTTTGGTGCATTTATACGTCATAGATATAGAAACATAGATATAACTAATCCATAAATGAGATAATGGCAGCAGCACCACCTGTAGGGTGATATACACTCAGGGCCCAACTATGCTTTTTGAAGACCCAGTGCACTGATGCTATTTGGAGGCTCCCTTCCCCTGATCGATAGAGCTCGCTAAAAGGACCTAGTCTACAATAAAATAAAATAGTGCATTTTTAAATTTTCCCTTCAATTATACCTTTTATTTCCTCATTTTTGTAGCAAAATCTATAACGAAATGATTAATTTTATGTTCAAGACAAATGAAAAACTGAAGCACATTGATCAGCCAATAAAAATTAGTTTAGGAGATTAATGACAAAATTTAACAACTGTTTAAGCTCTCTAATTAAATACAGAAAGAAAATTTTAATTAGTTTTTGTTTTTAATAGACATATATTGGAAAAAAAGTTACTATTTATTACCTCTGAACTTTTGGAAATGACGCCCCCCTAAATTTGGAGGCCCTGGGCCAATGCACCCGTGCAATAATCTGGCCCCGTATACACTGACATTAAACCTATATAGTCTTTCACAAAGATCGTCTTAGAACATTTTAACTTAGAACATTTATGCACAATAGAAGCTGAGATATGGTCTTTCCATAAATGAGATAAATTGTAACATCGCAGCGCCACCTGCAGAGCGATGTATGATAAAGTGTAATCAGCATGAACTCATGTCAAAGTCTAACCAAATATAAAGTTTTGTGGGATTCATTTCATTATTTCGTCAGATACATTGTTTACAAAATTTTAGCAACATACATACATAGATAGACAGACTTTATAAGTGGTCAAATCGTGTTGACATCTCAAAATGTGTAAATCCATCCAAAAGCGGAAGTCGAAAATTTTCATTAATCCAATACTTTATTCTCGTATATAGAAGAAAATAAAAATAAAGTCGTATATTTCAATTAACTACTGAAATATATTTATCCCTTGCAAAATTTATTTTGATGAAAAAACTTCAAAAAAAAAAAAAAAAAGATTAATAGAAAATTAAAGATATGAAATTTTTTTTATCTGACCACGAATTATTCTAAAAACATTAGCACATTTTAAGTATATCACAATTTTTCATAAATTAAAAAAATATATCACACACCACCTTAAAACTATAGTGGGAAAAGAATTTTTTTACAACTGACCAATGAATTAGTATTACGACTATTCGCACATTTTTGGCATATAACATACACTCGTTCTCATATTTAAAAGGACACTTTAGTTTTTGAAGTAACTAATATATTTAAAAAAAAAAAAAAAAAGACTGAACCTAATGTATCAATTCTTAAAACTGCAAACTGTTACTGTTTTAAAATATAAAAGCATAAAGAAATGTTGTGTGTTTTTAAATTTTACAATGCTTATTTGTATTTATTCTTTATTTATTAACACTAGTTTTTAGGTACTTTTTACTGTAAAGCCCAGAAGCTGATTATTTATTTTAGTCCTAATCTCATATTTCCCAATTTATATTTCTTATCTTATGAAACTGATTTAGTTTCTCATGCCCCATTACATGTACATATAAAAATTTACCGTCCATTGTCAAGAAGAACGCTAACTAGAAATAAAATTAAATTTAAGCGCTGTATATTAAAGCTTGCAAATGAGATTTCAAAAATTGCATAAAAAATCTAGTTAGATCTGTTAAAAAAAAGATTATAGCAATAGCAATTACTTTCTTTTTTTATTTATTTATTTATTCTAAATACATGGTTACCTATTTGAAAATCAAGAAGCTGGAAGCACCCCCCCCCCACCCTCAAATACATTACATTACCCGATAATGTGAGTTCCAGAATCCTTCAAGGCCCACCAGCGGCCGAGCGGTTCTGCGCTCGATTCCCGGTCGCGCTCGTCGGCCTAGTTGTTCGGAGTTTTCCGTGGTTTCCTCCGAAACTTGCGTAAATACGGGCTAGGATCCCTTAGAAAGACCTCCATGGAAGGCACTACCCCTCAGGCCTAGGACCCCAGTGTTGTCAATCGGCCTTAATCCCTAATACCAATACCAATACCAGAATCCTTCAAATATAATATTTCACAATAATTTACATTAACAACAACAACGACAACAACAATAAAAAAATATTAAATATAATAATAATAAGTAGAAAACGTTGAGGTTTTTTTTTTTCCCCCCCTTCTCAAGTTTTCTTTTATTACATGGTAAGCAATTTCAGAAATATGACTGTCATTTTCCATGTGTTTATTTATTTTATTATTACTGATGTATTTAAATTTGACATATTTCTATTATTATTATCTTCTTTGTGGTGGGCTACAGCAAGTAGGCTACATTTTTTTCTGAAAGAATTTTTTTTTTTTTCATATCCGTTATAAATAAAACTTATAAACGCTTAGATATGCCATACCCATTTTCCCTATTTTATACTGCAGTCTTAGTTTTCCGTCACTCAAATTCAAGTATAAATTAAATGATAAACAATAATAAAAAGCAGTATTGTATATATTTATATACATTAATTTGTGTAATATGTTAATATAAGCATACATTTTTTTATAATTTCAAACAACAGCTAAGTATATCATTTTTCCCGCCTCTATTATTAGAAAATAATTTTAGATGTCATATTTAATCTAATTTAATTTTAATTAATATTTTTTATTTTCTGTAATACTAATGTGCCAGTAGAGGAATGTTTCCCAATAACCATGATTCTAATTTAAAATAGAAATACGTTTTATGAATGCAATTAAAAAAAAATGTTTTTTTAATTTACATTCTACTAATTTTATTAATTATAATAGTTAATTATTTTATACTAATTTTATTAATTATATCTCCTAATACCCCATATTAGGAGACAAAGGAAATTTTATGCAATGTATGTTAACTAAATGATTTGTACATTAATTAAAAAGTAAATAAATAAATAAATAAAAATCGTTTGAAATGATTTTTAAAATATCGTAGCAAATCAAGCGCAAAAAAATCGTTGTTTAATCCTCCAGGAAGGGAGGGGGGAAATCAACTAAAGCAAAAAGAGATTTTAGTTTAACTTCATTGTTACACTAATTGCGTTCTAATTTAATCTCTGGAATAACAATTGAAATTTAAAAACAAAATGTACTTTTAAAATTAAACTTGAAACTAACTTATAAAGTTGAAAACTCTGACAAAAGGAGATTTACCTCATTAGTAACTGTCAATATTTTTTTTTTTTTTTTTTTTTTTTTTTTAGAAAAATAAATAAATACTACAACACACACACACACACACACACAAAAAAAAAAAAAAAAAAAAAATCCAAGCTATAAGAGATTTTATCACTTATAAAGTCCGATGCGCTGTATGCTATTGCTTTTTAAAAATAAATAAAAAAATATTTAATCCAGGGGGAAAAATACAGTTCAATCACTTAATAATTAGATTTTTTAAGGTATGATATGCTATAAGAAGTATATATCTGGCTCAAATTACAGGAATTTAAGCATTAATCTTTAAAAAGAGTACGCGTTAAAATGAGAAATATTTCAAAATGTGTAGGTGCCTACACCTACACATTGCTAAAGCCGAATGACACTATGTATTTCCAAGACCTGGGTAGGACATGCTTTCTATGGGGGTAGTTTAAGGCGTCCTAGTCCGTTATTTACACAAAATTTTGAGAAAACCATATTAAAAAAAAAAAAAAAAAAAAAAAAAAATCGAATGTTTAAGTTGATAGCACGACTTGGGTATCCGGCACCAGCTTTGAGGACAGAACTTCTCGGTCACTGCTGGGGCCAAGACTTTTCAAGATTACATAGTTCATTTGGAAAGAACAGTTTAGTCTGATATCGCTTTTGGTGTAACATTTAAGTAAAACCATTATTATTTATTATTATAACGATTTAAAAATAAAGTAAATAGTGGAAAGCGTACATTACAAAGCAATAATTCAATTATTTGATGTTATAGTTGAAATATAATGATACTTGTCGAAAACAGTGAATTTCCCGCAGCTATGAGCGGCTTAATGAGTATTGACGTGCAAAAAATGACCGCAGGAGCGACACCATAAACCCCCAAAACTATGCAGCTATAGGAATTTATGTATAAGATTAACAAAAAAAAAAAAAAAAAAAAATAATAATAATAATAATAATAATAATAAAGGTTAAGAAATATTGAAAAAATTTGAATATCCATATTAGGAAATATTTTTCTACTATAAAAATTTATACAAAGAAAATTTACCTTTATTGCTATGTTAAATTTATAAAAATATTATTTCGTCACTGCAATGCGAAGAAACCAGGAAACAAATCATGATTAAGATTAAATAATAAAAATGCACCGCAGGACTGACATTGAAAAGTAATAAGTAAATCTTTGAATAAACAACACAAAATTCAAAAACTCGTAAGAATTGTTTCAGGTCGAAATAAACCACAACCTTACATTAGCTGAACAAAGCAGGCACTAGTGCTGCAACAAAGCGGCAATGCTTTGCTGCAGCACTCGTTGCCCACAAAACACGTTGAACAAAGGTTGCAGCACAGCAAACGAGCTTATAATTATATTCTTAATAAGCTCTTTCTTATTAATGTACAATATACACTAGTTAGTTATTCATGAGAATTACATTAAAATAAGTATTATGCTTGTTTTCATATTTTTATTAAAATTCATACTGGTCAATTGTTTCATATCCTTTTAAAAATTATTACTGGTTATTTTTATTACAGTTATTTACTAATTTATTTGGTCTCTTGTGGATTAGGGTGGCATTTTATCATCTGTTTTGTTTATGCATACTACTTCTTTTGTTTATTTCTGAAGCAGAATACTTCTCTTTCGAAAAATTTACAAATTATACATCAAAGTGAAACTTTTCGAAAAATAAACATAGTACTGATATATTTTAAAGCAAGTAAATATTTATCTTAGTAATCTAGAAGGAAACAATAAAGAAAATATAAAGAAAAAAAAATAATTTCTATGCATCTTCCCTGTTAAATAATAATAATAATGATAATAAATAAAAATAAAAAGGTAATTAATTTATAAATGAATAATTCCCTGATGTAATATTTAAGATAGATTAAAAAACAAAAAAACAAAAAAGAAGAAGAAGAAAGAAAGAAAGAGCAGAAGCTAAAGGGAAAATATGCAGTTAAATAAATATCAAAACACATGTAATATCGCCTGGAGTGAAAAATTATGCATTTGGGAGACAGAAAAAGGAAACGTTTTTTTTCCTTTTACATTCGACACTTCTTAGATGAAAAGTTTAAGAATGCAAAAATAGCTTATAATACAAACAAAAACTCGATTTTCATTGTCGTTAATATGAAAAGAATAATGAAAAACATCGAAATTCTAAACTGAAGATTTTAGCTAAACTATTTTTCAATGCCCTTACTATTCTGATGAAACAATTTTCTTTAACAATTAAACATTATGTTTATCACGATAATAATAACAACAATAAAAAGAAATAGAATATACGAACATTTTTTTTTTTTTAAATAAAATTAGGCAATAAAATTAACACATTAATTACACTTTTTTATCCTAAACATTAACAAAATTATTAAATTATTTTGAAAAAGCAAATAATAATAATAATATAAAATTTCTTTCGGCTGGCATATCTATATATGCAAATCATGTATCCTAAACAGTAATGAGGTTGTCGGTGTAGTGTTGATCTCTAAGTATAGTGTTAATGCTAACCCCTTGACGCAATAATAATAATTATTATTATAACAGACATTCATTCTTCATAACACACTTCCTGCAAAAATAAATAAATAAATAAATAAAATAGCAACAAACTTCATAACATATAATTGCAATTATATGTTATGAAGTTTGTTGTTGCAGTGATCGTTGATTAGCGGGGAAAACTGCAAGGAAAGGTAAACAAGAAAGAAACATTACAAAAATACAGTTGATTGCAGAAATCAGGATGTCTTTTATTGAAGAAATTTTCCAATAATATCAAGGATGAATAATTCCAACAAACTGATACAGGGCGTTATAAACCGTTTAATAATGATGCAAATAATTCCAGGGAGCAACGTTGAGATTATCGAATACGATGGGGGAGAGAGCGAAAGTAATAACGTCTTTGCTATACGCTATACTATGATCTGGAGCCAGTGGCGGATTTAAGGGGGGGGGGGGGGGGCTAGGGGGGCTGAAGCCCCCCCCCCCCCCCAAAAAAAAAAAAAAAAAAAAAAAAACACTGACATTCACAATTGAATACTGCAATTGTAAATTTTTTATTGGCCTAGAATAACACTTTGAAAAATCTTAGCCCCCCCCCCCCCCCCCCCCCAAAAGTCAAGTTCTGGATCCGCCACTGTCTGGAGCAGCAGTTCTGAGTTCGTGTCACTAGAACCGATCTGAAATGTAGATGTCTGAAGTAAAAAAGCCAATATTCAGAAAAAAAAAAAAAAAAAAGCCAAATTGTAATGCCAAATACCTTCTTTGTTTCTCGAACAAAATGATATAAATATTTTGAATTCAAAAATTCGTTATTAAAACTTATAGCCAATTATATCGCCAATGAAATAAATCACACGAATAAAATCCGTTACATCTGACGATTATAGTATAATTGTAATTTAGAATCTTTTTTTTTTTTTTTTTTTTTTTTTTTAAATGATACAATCTGACAGGGATTTCTAATTTTAGCTATAATGAAATAACTTGTGCAATATTATTTGACGCTGATTTTTATAAAAGAGTAATTTATTTACTAAATTATACTTTGTACTGTCAGTTAGTTGATTTTCTGATGGGTCATCACAAGTTATTTATTAACTGGAAAAGAATTAAGTTGCATCAGTTAATGGTATTTATTCAACAAACAAAGTAATAAATTTTACACTTAATTATTTGAGCTTAACGGAAAATACAAATTGTTTTCTTTCAATAAATCTTTCTTGTGATAGTAAAAGAAAATTTGTATTGAAAGAAGTGATATTAATAAAAGTGAGCTTCTCATATAATTTCGAATACTTTAAGTAACACAATTGCGAAATAGATTTAAATTAGAATTATTTATTTAATTATTTAACTGAAAATTTAATCCCCAATAAATTTGGAATAAAATTAGATGTATTTAAATATTATGTGAGTAACTTCCTCACAATGTTGCGATTGAAGCTACTGCAGTACCTACCAGTTTCTGATGATGACGGTGGTCCATCCAAATCATGAGAATTTCATAAAAGAAATCCTATAATATATCCTATAAACTATAGTTTCGAATTTGACCGCCCTTGAAATTTAATATAATTGAAACAACATCAGGATTGAAAAGTAAATATCTCGAAATGACATCTGAATAAAAGCTAGAAACAGGGTTGGGTTTTTGACGTCAAAAAGTGGTTTTTGATAGGACAAGGGTTTAAACCTGGTTTAAACCGTCAAAAACCCGTCAGAAACCTCTTACCGTCAAAAACCTGCATTTTCAAAATGAAAATCTATACATGAGCTAGAATCTGGTTAGAAATAGGATTTAGTTGCCATATACAAGTGAATATCTAAATATTATGCTGTTTATAAATTTAAAAAATCTTTAAACAATTTGTAGATAATTTATAAAAATTTAGGTAAATATACTGGTTTATAACCTAAGAAATACATACAAAGTATGCATGGACATATTTTGTATGTTTAAGTTTATTCATATTAATATTTAAGAAATTCTAAAATTCCAAAGTTACTCATGAATTTTCACATAAGCCGTGAAAACAGAAATACTGGATTTTTTTTTTTTTTTTTTTTTTTTTTTAAGTAAAACATAATACATGTAAGTAGTAAATTAATATGAATTTGAAAATAATTATATTTATAATCTATATTTATTACACTTATCATTTATTAAGAATTTTTTATCTATTATTATTATTGATTGTATAAATGTGTGTACCTTTTTATAGCTTGGACTATTGGTGTTTTGGGAGTAAGGCTGATTGACTAATCTAGGGTCTTAGGCCTAAGAGGAAGTGCCCTCTGTGGGGATCTTTCTAAAGGGTCCTAGCCAGTATTTATACAAGTTTCGAAGAAAACTGCGAAAAACTCTGAACGGCTAGGCCGACGAGTGCGCCCTGAGATCGACACCGACACCTCACATTTACCAGCTTTGAGCGTAGAACCGCTTCGCCGCTGTTGGGCACTACAGCTTAGACTAATTATCTTTTTAAAAATCTGTACAAGTAAATACTAAATTTATCACAATTTATACATGTCCAGAAAGCATTCATATTTCTCTTGTCTCATGGTAATTATAAAAATTTCAGACGCAATTCAAGCTTGTTTAACATTCAGAATTATTGTTTTTTCTTTAAAACTTGCAATATCAACAGTCATTAAAATATATATATATATATATATATATATATATTTTTTTCTATAAAATATTTAAATACAAAATATTAGGCTATGTATTTTTATTTTACTGGTTAAATACGTAATACTAAAATCACAATACTAAAAGAAATAAAATGTACAATGTTGTATTGCAAATAAAATGATTTATCAATCAAAATGATCTATCAATGATTTATAAATCAGGAATTTTTAGAAGCCAAAAGTTTTGTTTTTATATTAATCAAAATGTTATAATAATATTTCTCCAAAAACATTAATATGTTTACCTTTTAAAATATACTATACTAACTAAATGTACAACTATATTTTTAACTTAACTAACTAACTTACACATTACTAAGTTTCACATATACTATATTAAGCATAGTTATAAATTAATTTCGTAATAATATATAAAAGTATCACAGCATATTTTGAATGAACATTGAAATAATTCATAATAAAATTTAAAAGCCTAGAGTTTCATTTTTTATATTAATCAAAATGTTGTAACAATGTGTTTTTCAAATAACATCAATCTATTTACTTTTCAAAAAATCTTTATAAACTATATTTTGTTAAACTAAGTTTTCATATGACAATTAAATTATAAATATAGGTTTTTGACATTTTTGACAAGGAGGTTTTTGACATGATGGTTTTAACCATGGTTTAAACCGTCAAAAACTGTCACGTGTCAAAACCTGCCAACCCTGGCTAGAAAAAAGAAAGAAAAAGAAAATAATTACATTATTCGATGTATTCATTTCCAAAATTATTTAAATGTATATTTTCAAATATATAATATATGCTAGAAGTATTTAAGTTTATATACACAAGTACCTTCGACGTTACTATACACAAAAATTGTTTTATAACACACCACCCATTTACACAAATTATGATTTCAAATGCTTTTGAAACTTCACAAATAAATGAATAAATAGAGATATGAAAAAAGAAAAAGAAAATGACGCTACTTATTAAAATGCCATTTAGAAAATATTGCCTTACGCTAAAAATTCATTTTGTCACAACTTCGAAAGTTATTAATAATGTCTTTGAAAATAACAACATCTTTCACTTTTTTCCTTTTTCCTTCTTAATTTTATTGTTGTTATTTCGAACATCAATTACAATTTATTTCATCATCGTTAATAAAAAGCCTTTGAGTTCATTAGAATTTGCTTCAATAAACAAATTAAGGAATTAACAACCAGCACTTTAAATAGTTATATTATAATTGTTTATAATTCACTCTAAGAAACACGTGAAAACTGTCGACATGAGCGTAAAAATAAATAAATTGATAAAAAAGGAAGAAAGGAAGAATGAAAAAACATCCTTCAAAACGTCAAAAGTTTCCCCCCCCCTTCCCCTCATATAATATATTGAGCATAAAAGTAGGTAATATATTAATATATTAGATAAAGTAAAAAAGTGCAAGCTTAAAAAATATATATATATATACCCCAAGTGTCATATTCATCCATATATTATGTTTAAAAACAAAACAAAACTATAACATTGTTTTAAAATATAAAGAACTGTAATTAAATGTATGGGAATACCTCAATACCTAATGGTATTCTTGAGGTCTTTCTTGACGTGTTTTACATGATATTAAAAATATTCAAATGATGAATTGATAGATTCTGGTAAAATATAATGGCTTGTTTTTTTCTCAAGAAAAAAAAAAATGTATATATATCATGACAAATGATCCCTCATCTTTTTTCCCCCCTTATCCTTTTTATTCATGCCCCCTCCTCACTCAAGATGCGTTCAGCTTATCAGACTTGCCAGAATTGAAGACAAAAAAAGCTATATAAAAGCACGACTTTTTATTTTTATTTTATTTTTTTTTTTTTTTTGCAAGAAAAGAGAATATATTTGAAAACTCTAAGAATATACAAAAAAGTGCAAAGAGGAATAATAACTTTTTTATTTAAAAGTCCCCCCCCCCCAACCCCCAACTCAGCAGCCGAGCGGTTCTGCGCTGAGAGCCGGTAGACGTGAGGCACCGGGTTCCATCCCAGGTTGTGCTCGTCGGCCTAGCCGTTCGGAGTTTTTTGTGATTTTCTCCTAAACTTGCCTAAATACGGGTTAGGACCCCCTAGAAAGACTCCCACGGAAAGCACTTCTCCCTCAGGCCTAGAACCTTAAAGCAGTCAATCGGCCTTAATTCCTACAACTCAAACCTCTCTTCTGGACAAGAAATTAAAAATTCTGATTAATTTTTACAAATAAAGAATAAATTTCCTTTTATTAAAATAAAAATATTAATAATTTAAAAAAAGAAAGAATAAAGAAGATATTTCTAAAAATATGTAATGAGGTACTTTTTAAAAAATACAATGGAGTGAATATCATATATATATATATATATTGAGTGTCCCATAATTCTGTAGACATTTTAAAAATTCATAAAAATTGAAGGAACTGGTAGAATTGAATGCGGTTTGTGAAAAAGTTATTCTCAAGAAGGGATTTTTTTTTTTTTTTTTTTTTTTTGTTAATAAAAAAAAAAAGTTAAAATTTTCGTCGATAGAGGACGCTGCACCGTTGCCTAACGAGAAATACGGAAATCAGAGTTCTATAAATAAAATGCACGATTTTACGACTAACACAGCTTATTGATTATTTTTGACTCTTACTTGCGCATACATCAAGTTTTAATTACGATGCTGATTTGGTGTATAAAGCGTTATTTGTGAAGATGTTTTCACTCAGGTAAGTACCACAGACTGAAGCTACAGTTAGCGATGTTGTAACTCGTTAGAAAATTGTAATTTGTGGTGATGGCGGACGCACAGAATAGGATTTATAAGTTTGTAAACATTTGTATGGAAATAAATATAATTTTTCACAGAAATATCTTATTTTTTGCTCGCATATAGCACCCGCTATCGGCGAAAATTTTTACTATTTTTTCCCCTTTACAAAAACAAAAAAAAAAAAAAAAATCCCCTTAACGAGAATAACATTTTTGAAAACCGCGTTTAATTCTACCAATCTCTTCAATTTTTCAGAATTTTTGAAACGCCTACTGACATATGGGACACTCTCTCTCTCTATATATATATATAGATATATAAGATAAATACTAAACAAAAATTTTTTTACAAAAATTTAAATACACACACGCGCAAAACAAAACAAAACAAAATAATAATAATAATATATATATATATATATATGAACAATACAATTGATGGAGTTGTATGTGCGTTGGTATCATGCTTATAATATGCGGTTGTTTTATGTCACAAGTATAAAATCAGATCTCTGATTAAAGTGAACACTGAAATACTAGAAACAAAATCCGAACCGAATTTTAATTTGAATTATACGATAAAGTCACAAGTACGTATATTTGGATGTTGGTTTTCATAATTATAATTATATTCTTTATATTTACGTATGTGTTATTCTATGCTTGACATAAATAATAATAATAATAATAATAATAATAAATAAATAAATAAATAAAATAAAATAAAATAAAATAAAAATAAACAGAAGGTTTTGAAGCATTGGAGAGAAGAACGAATCAATGAAATGTGAAAATTACTGGTCTTCCAGACTAGTAACTTTATTTCCTTAAATTACGGTCTGTTAGTATGGGAAAATCTTTATCCTTACTTTAATCTGTGACCAATAAAAGTCTTAAAAATCTCAACATGGTGACTCTACTACAGTTATGTAGATTTGTCTTACTCATTAATTAAATTATTCATTTTTACTTGAAATGAGTTGCAACTATATTCCGTGAGGGGTTTCATCCTATAAGTAGATGGTGAAGGCACTATTATGGATATCTGATTACCATAAGCTTATAGCAGGTTATAAAAATATGGTCTGATATAGAATGACAGTTTATGGTAGTTGTAAAACAAGCAACAAAGGACTCTAATACAGCAATCTTATTACACTAACGAGCAATAAATTTAATGAAATTATAATTTACTGCTGTTGAATATTAATGAAATGAATATATATATATGATTTAATTAATTGTAATTATAAACTTCTACGGATGTAAACAAATTATTATATTGTTCACTTCAATTTAGTTAAAATACCCCTTTCTTCCTTTCCTTCTTTAAGAACCAGTGATTACTTGTTGAGCTAGTAAAACAAACAATAGTTATATATATATATATATATATACATATATATATATATATATTATATATATATATATATATTTTAAAGCTTTTAAAATATAAACGCAAGCTTTTCTTAAACAAATTATTTCTAAAAAGAATTTTTCATTAGAATATACAAAAGAAATTTTTATTTTTCGTATTTATAATACAAAGCCTTTGCCGAATATAATGACAGAAGTCTTTTTTTGCTTTTCCCATCTTTTGAAGTTTTATTGGCAGGAATTTAAGAAGGAACGGACCAGCTGCAAAGGAAAAGACTTTAATAGCAAAGCCAAAATTTCTTGCTCCAGCTTCCATTACAAAGATAAGTGCTAAAAAAGTCTGCGAGAGAAAAATTCGCGCTACACATGGAGGGGAAATATTTTCCTGGAATGTAAAGATATGTTTGATATGAGACGAAATTAAATAGAAAGAATTTAATGGAGGGTTCGGGTCCAAAATATTATTTGCCTAATTTCGGTAGATTTTTTTTTCTTCTTTCTTTCTTTTCTTTTCTTTTCTTTTCCTTTCTTTTTTTTTTTTTTTTTGGTACTTTTGCAAATACAAATGATGGAATGTTGCTATACCCAACCTGATAAATTATTTTTTGAAATTATGGTTTATACTTTATTATTATGCCAAATGTTTACATATTATTAAAACCAAACAATGATAAATTTTTGAAGTATGTTTTATGCCTAAACACAACTGGTGTGATTTCTTCAACTTTTCATATGAAAAAAAGATTGTAAGAGACATTATATAAGATAAATTGAAAAAAAAAAAGTGATATATACAGGGTGACAAGAAATAACTTGGACACACATAATACGTTATAACTTTAATGCCAATGAAAATATTACGACCAAACTTCAAAATAAATATGAATACATTATTTTGTCTAATATATTTACAAATTTTTAAAGTGGCTACCTTTAGGCTTAATACAGAGCTTTAAACGTGTCACAAAATTTTCGGCTATGGCCCGCAACTCACTTATATTTTATCCCATTCCTTGCATAAGAAATTCTTTAGGGATGCCAAAGTTTTATGAGGTTTAGCACACCCTTGTCTCCAAGGTGTACCAAACAGAATAATCAATTGGGTTCAAATCTGTGTAATACGGTGGCCATTCTTGAGCTCCAATGAAGTCAGGAAAATTTTTCTTGCACCAATCTTGAGTGCGTTTAGCTCTGTGTGCAGGTGAGGAATCCTGTTGCAAGGTCCATCTTTTGTTTCCAAAGAACTTTTGCGACCAAGGTAAGACAACATCTTCCAAAATGAGTTTGCGATATGTTTGTTGATTAATCTTTATCCCTTGATCAACAAAAACAAGTGGTGTTTTCCTACTAGCACATATCCCACCCAAAACCATTACAGATTGGGGTCGTTGACGCCGTTTAACAATCCAAGAATGTCCAAGTGCTTCTGCTGACCAAACTCTATAATTATGGCTATTGTGAGTTTGTTCAATCGAGAACAGTTTCTCATCTGTGAAGACAAACGTTTGCCATCGATCACCTGCGGCCCGCTTCATCAGTTGTCTACACCTTTGAAGTCTTGTGCGTTTGTTCTCTGCTGTTAGCTTTTGAGCCTCTTTCATTTTGTAAGGGCGAAGACCAAGCTCTACTCTTGCCATCAAACGTGCGGTTTCTCTTTTGATCTTCATCTCTCTAGCAACCTTTCTCATTGAAATCCTAGGATTTCGTTGAACTCGGTTTTTGATAACGTTCCTGTTTCTTGATGTGTTAACTGTGCGCTTTCCTCCTCTTCCTGGACTGTCACCATCGTGTCCGAGTTCTTTAAACCTTTTGATTGTGTATAAAACTGTCTGCTTAGACACTTTCAATAGTAGAACAATTTCACATTATTTCTTTCCTTGCTTATGTAATTCAAGTATGGCATATTATTTGTTAACCATAATGGTTATCACAACTAACTTACTTACACCTGTTTAGCAGCTTTCCAGGATCAATACTTAATGAAATAAATATTATAACTTTAGTGGTAGTTACAGATATTTCGTTTGAAACTTCGTCCAAGTTATTTCTTGTCACCCTGTATATATATATATATATATATATATATATATATATATATATATATATATTACGCGAATTGACAATGTGATATTATCAACAAAAATCAAAAGCATTTTTCCTCCAAATATCTGGAAAGTAAACAGTTAAAACTAAAATGTTGTTGGGACATATAATGGATAATACATAAATTAACTGATTCCCAAAAAAGTTTTCTTGGTGAGAGGGTCAAATAATATCACAGCATTTTTTTAAATCTTAAAAAAAATTATAACGATACATATAGAATACGCGGGAAATAAAATTGTAATAAATTTTCTTTTAAGGAATTAACAATGCGTTATAATCAACCAAAGCTAAAACCTTTTTCTGAAAAATCACCCAGAAAGCGAATAATTAAAATTTAGAGTGTTTCTGAGACAGGTGATAAATGATTATTAGTAAACTGGCTCCCGACAAAGTTTTCCCTAGGCGAATTTCAAATAATAATGGAAACGGAGAAAAGAGGGATAGATATCTCGCATACTTTTATTATGTGTTTATTCTAAATTTAAAAGTAACCAAATAGAATAAATGAAAAGAATATATTATAATTGCTTATGCAGTCATATTGTTCTTATTTCAGCAAAACAAAATCTTAGAAAAAGACAAAGAATTGTGCAATACTTAAAGATGAATAATTATATTCAATGCAGCTTCATTTATTTATTCGATTTTTTTTTCTCCCGAAAGCACATAATATATCATACTTCCATAGAAACTTTAACTTTTTACTCGAATAAATGAACCTGCATGAAAGAAAAAGAAAGAATTAAAAAAAAAAAAAAAAACTCATATATATATATATATATATGTAGTATATGAGCTGGGCGTCTAGGGGTGGGGCAATGAAGAGGTGCGATTAAGATAACTAAAAACATTTATTACGTTCACAACACAGTTTACACAAAGATAAAATGATAATAATAGCAGGGTTTCCATCAATAACATTTGCTGGTTTCGAGGCCTAATACACATAACAAGCTCTCTTCATTACTAGGACTAACAGAAAGTAACATATATGAGCACTGACTCGCTCTACAATTCACATTAGTACCTACGCGTACTATTTCTAATAAGTGAGATTATGGTATAGAGCTCTCCATGGCTCTACACACTTATACAGAGCACAACAAGCTCTAATTAGCAGAAAAATGAGCCTGTCAGCCTACGCGCTGAAGGTCTCAACCGATCTCCACTGCAGCCAGATCTCAACTCCTCCGTTTGTCATCTCGTTCAATGATACGCATCCGAGACAGCGCCATCTGTTGGCTCTGCAAGGAACTTCCCACAACGCTCTGCCATTCTGATGTTGCGGTGACCTCACCGTAAACCAACCTGGGATACTAAAGGATATCTGCAAAATACAATTAAAAGAAAAAAAAAAAAAAAAAAAGAGAAACAGACATTAAAAAAATTATGTACATAAAAATTCACAGTTAACTTTTTCTGTAATGTTTATCAGTCCATTTAGTTCAGTCTATTTAGTTTGTGGACCATAATTTCATATGGTCTGCAGAAGTACTAGTATGTATAGGTCCTTCGTGATCGCCTATCTTCTCGACTTCATATCTGTCTTTGTTCTTTACTCGCACAACTTTATAAGGACCTAAGAATTTTGGTCTTAGTTTCATGCCGGTTCCAAACTGAGTTCGCTGGATGGCAACTAGATCATTAATTTTATATACATGGGCTTTCTTTCTCTTCTTATTGTAATATCGGCGATTTTCTTCTTGAATCTTAAGAATGTTTTTTCTTGCTTCTTCACGAATGGTGTTAAGATTATCAAGCATGGAATTTATCCTTTCCTCTTCGAGAAGTTCTAGTATTCTCTTATCTTCTTTCCTTCTCATTGTTACTCCAGTGAGTAGTTCAAAAGGAGTTCTTTTGGTACTTCTCGATGTGGTGGAATTAATAGTTCTCTGAACAGCCTCAACAAACTTGTACCACTTGTTAGGGTCATTTATACATAACTTGGATAATACAGGAATGATTGTTCGATGAAGTCTCTCAATTTGACAATTCCCTCGTGGGATTCCGGTTGTGATGGTGTCATGTTCGATTCCCTCTGATTTACAGTAATCTGCAAACTCCTTAGATATGAACGCAGGTCCACGATCGGATATTATTCTTGCGGGATTACCAAAAATACCAGCTTGCTGTTTTAATTTTTGCAAGGCGTCTGCTGAAGAAGTTGATTTGACTGGATATAGCCACGAAAATTTACTAAATCCGTCGATTACTGTAAAAATGTGATTGTAATTTTTGTTAGTGGTTGGTAATGGACCCACAAAATCGATGTGATACGTGGATAATGGTATATCGCCTTTACGGATAGGGTTCAAAAAACCTTCTCCTTTTCCCTGTTTCTTATTTACGAGAATACATTCTACACAATTTTTTACAACGTTATCTACGCATTTTTTCATATTAGAAAAATAGTAATCTCTTTTTACTAACTCTTCAGTTTTGTTAGCCGAAAAATGTCCTAAGGCATGACATTTCTTTACGACCTCAATTTGCATGATCTCTGGGACAATTAGTACATCCCTATCATTTAACACTTTATATAAAACATTATTTTTTAACACATATTCGTCATTTTGGTTTTGTTGTAAAAGAGATTTCATAGTATTGATAAACTCATCATTTTCTTGAGCAGTAGCAATACGATGAGTAAGGGTATCAGTATTTACAGCCATTACAGGGTGTCTGCTAAGAGCGTCAACATGCTGCATTTGTTTACCAGGACGGTGTTCTACATCGTAGTCGAATTCCTGTAGCAGGAAAGACCACCTGGCTACCTTAGGTGTCAATTCACGTTTATCTAAAGTTTTAGTGAACGCTTGACAGTCAGTATAAATTTTAAATTTACTACCTAATAAATAGTTCCTAAATTTTTTAAGGGCTTCTACTATCGCTAATACTTCTAACTCATAACTACAGTATTTTTCTTCTTGTACAGAGGTCTTTTTACTCATATAATGGATTGGATAGTACTGTCCATCGTCATCTTGTTGTAATAGGATTGCACCGAATCCTAATTTAGATGCATCTGTATGAACTTCTAACTTATAGCCTTGCTTAAAAAGGTGTAAGACAGGCGTATTAGATAAAATGTCTTTCAGCTTTTGAAAAGCTAATTTCTGCTCTTGCTCGAATTTAAATGGAGTGGAAGCACGTAATAAGTCACTGAGTGGTCTTGCTATGTTGGCATATGAACGAATAAATTTTCTAAAGTAACCCGTTAAACCTAAGAAACTCTGCACTTCCCTAGCATTACGGGGTTCTGGGAAATTTTGTACTGCGAGAGTTTTTTCTACTGAGGGTTTAATCGTGCCATTCTCAATTATGTGACCTAAGAAATCGATCTTACGTTTCAAAAACTGACATTTCTTTAAATTTAACTCTAGACCAAATTTTGATGCCGTTTCTAACACACGTTTTAATTTATCTAACCCTTCATTCTCATCTTTAGATGGAATAATTATATCATCTAAATAAATAATTACAGTACCATCTTTTAATAAGTCTTTAAACACATAATTTACATATCTTTGAAATACTAAGGGACTATTACATAATCCATAGGGAACTTTTAGAAACTCATACTGGGCATTATCTGTCACAAAAGCTGTATATTTCCTACTTTTTTCCTCTACATCAACTTGTAAAAACGCATTCTTTAAATCTAGTGTCGAAAAAACTTTACCCTCCCCTAATCTATCAAATAAATCTTCAATATTTGGCAACGGGTATTTATCTTTAATTATTTTCTTATTTAAAGCACGATAATCACAGCATAACCTTATTCCTCCATCTTTTTTCCTACACACCACTATTGGCGAAGCATAATTTGATGTACTTTCTCTAATTATACCATCCTTTAACCATTGGTCAATTTGTCTATCCACCTCTGATTTCTCTACAAATGATAATCTGCGAGAGCGTGAACACACTGGTATATCATCAGATAAAATAATGGACATTTTTAAATCAGTACTTTTTGTTTTAACTGGCTTATAACTTTTTATTAATTCGCTTAATCTCTCTTTTAACGACTTATCTAAAATATAACTGACATCGAATTTTTCTTCTTCTGAAAAATTGCACATACTTGAAAAAAAAGAATCTATTTCATTTTCCTTTCGATCGAATACAGGAAAAGAACACTCATTTGCTTCATCGAAATTTCTTTCCCCCGAATTTAGAAGACTATCTTTCCCCCCTACGCTGGAACTCGAAACATCTGCTTCCTCTTTATTTTGTTGTTTCAAAATATGAAAGATATTATTAGGCAGAATTACGTCGCATGTCAAATTGTTGCATAAAGCACCGATTATGTTTATTGAATCATGATTAGGTAAAGATATTTTAAATTCAGTCAGATTTGCATCTTTCTTTTCATTAAAGCAGCTAACTAGAGTGGTTGAAGAAATAACATTTTTAGTCTGTGGAATGCTATTTTTATTTACAATTAGAATCGAAGAACCAGAATCTTTTAACCCTTTAAGTGGAATATCATCCACTAAAATATCAACATATTCGAGCTCATTAACAATTAGGTTAATCGGACTTGTTTCGGATTGAACTACTGAATTCGTAGGAAGATTTTCACGGAATTCTTTTTTCTCTGAACTACGTTTAGGGCACACTCTAGCGAAATGAAATGTTTTCCCTTTTGCACCACAAATATAACACATTCTTTCATGCTTTTCGTGAGTTTGATTAGATACCGAATTACGTACTATGGGATCTTTATTATTATAATGTGTCTTTCTAAAAGGAGTTTTATTTACAAACCGCTTATTCTCTGAACTTTCGTTTCGCGTATTATTATTAGTTTCAATTAACGATTTACCTCTAGAAGAGTAGAATAAATCACACTCCCGACCTAACTCGTTGGGTTTAAACCAATTTTGACCTTCTCGAACACTAATATGTTCCTTAGTTCTAGAATCCAACGTTTCATATATTTTATCGGAAACTATAAGATCACACAATTGCTTAACATCGTTAACCCCTCTCAATCTACAATAGTAATCAAAAGAAGCGCTTAGACGCGAAGCGAATTGGACATGAGATTCTGACGGATTACGCAACGCATTTTTAAAATTACTTAAACATTCACGCGGCGTTGGTTGGAACTGTCTTAAAATTAATTCCTTAACTTTTTCATAATCGTTAATTTCTTCGGTGGTTACGTACGCAAGAACCTGATTACATTTATCTCCCAATAAATTAATCAATATTTCCGATTTAAATTTAGGGGGTACATTTTTAGAAACGAATGCCTTTTCAAGGGATTGAAAAAATAAGTGCAAAGCTTCCGGTTTCTCAGGTACTGAAATGGTTAAAGTTCGAATACTTCTAATTAAATTTTCTAATGATTGTGAAGTAGTTTCTGAATTTGATTGCTCAACATTATTACTAGAATTATTTGCTGCAGCCTGTAACTTTAAATTCTGTAACTCTATTTCTTTTTCTAACTGGGATAATTTAATTCTTTCTATCTCAATTTTGGTTTGTTCTTCTACAGATTTCAACTTTTGTTCTTCTAGTAACATTTTAATAACACCTCTAACAAATTCTAAATCATTTTTATAAATATCAGAACTCTCAATTAAAGTTTTGATTTCAAGTACCTTCGCTTCCGCCGGAACAGTTAGGCCTAATTCTTCAGCAATTGTTCTTAAATCGGCTTTTCTAATACCTTGTAACACGTTTTGGGCCATTATAACTCTAAATAATTACTTATACCAAAAAATATTTCAATATTTCTACCAAATTAATATCATACTTAAATAGGAACAAAATAATATGAGAACATATTTCTTAAAAATGATTCTATGCTTTTTGTTCTCAAATCAAAATTATCATGATTTTTAAATAAACACATTCAGAACAATTTATACCATTTAATAGAATATTTAGAACAACTTATATATTTCTTAATTATTGCTGTATACACATATTTCATATAATATCACCATTATCATTATTCTTTCTTTAATTATTGTTTTCACTTTCGTTTTAAAATAATATTGTTATAATATTGTTAAAATATTATTGCAAACAGTAATAAGCAAAATTATAAAAGATTACTCAGAATATTTTTTCAATCATAATTCTTATTTCTATTCATTTTTCTCAAGTAATATATTTATTTAATTTCATCACACAGTGAAACCAAAAGTGTTCTCAAATATTTCACCATTAATTTCTAATTCAAAATAGTAACTCAAACTCTTTTTGCTCAATGCATTAATCATTATTATGTATTATCAAACACAATGATAAATATATAACAATAACAGTTACCTTTTTTAACTTGTTGGTGGTAATATCCCGGCCGAGCCCCCACTTGTAGTATATGAGCTGGGCGTCTAGGGGTGGGGCAATGAAGAGGTGCGATTAAGATAACTAAAAACATTTATTACGTTCACAACACAGTTTACACAAAGATAAAATGATAATAATAGCAGGGTTTCCATCAATAACATTTGCTGGTTTCGAGGCCTAATACACATAACAAGCTCTCTTCATTACTAGGACTAACAGAAAGTAACATATATGAGCACTGACTCGCTCTACAATTCACATTAGTACCTACGCGTACTATTTCTAATAAGTGAGATTATGGTATAGAGCTCTCCATGGCTCTACACACTTATACAGAGCACAACAAGCTCTAATTAGCAGAAAAATGAGCCTGTCAGCCTACGCGCTGAAGGTCTCAACCGATCTCCACTGCAGCCAGATCTCAACTCCTCCGTTTGTCATCTCGTTCAATGATACGCATCCGAGACAGCGCCATCTGTTGGCTCTGCAAGGAACTTCCCACATATATATATATATATTTGCAAGCTTAAGTTTCCATACAATTTTATTAGACTTATGGAGCTTCATTAAAAAAATTTTCTTTCAAGAGTAAATAAGTTAAAAAAAAAAAAAAAATCATTATGCGACTACGGTTCATATATTTTCAAAAGCAACTGTAAAAGACCAAGACCCTTTTCTCGGAGAAATCAAGCATTTCTCATTTAATTTTTTTTTTTTTTCCCCAGATGGAATAAAGTAGTAACTGTTAACATTGGATTTACCCTCAAATCAAAAGCAATTGCAGAAAAAAGAGAGAGAGAGAGAGGAGGGGGCAATCAATTGCGGATACAGAAATACATTTGTCACAATTACGAGTTCGTTAACGGCATTAATAACAGAACTGCTCAGGACACATGAAGCGTTTTCTGGCAAGATAATTTAATAAGTAAATGGAGACTAGAAGTCGGTCATTTTTCATTTTACTCCACTGGCAGTCAGCATTCATACGATGGCAGGCACAAATTTATCCACACGAAATTTGATACTAACAAATAACAATAAATAATCAGTCATCACCGTGTGCATCGGTTTGGATGAACATTCTTTTCTGTTGTGAATATATGATACTTTTAATTTTCATTATTGGCGTGTGCAATAGCGCTAACATAAAGATTGCAACTGACTTTATATTACAATAAAAAGCACAATTAGACAGAGCAAATTTTAAATTATTTCTTGAAGTTTTTAAATCTAAAAGTTATGCGAAGTTTCATAATGAGCACGCAATATTATCTTCATAAAAAAAAAAAAAAAAAAAGTATAAGTTCTATGAACTACAATGATTATATTCAATCTTTTCCTTTCTTAAAATAAAACAAATAAATAAGTAAAACAAAAAGAATATTCTGAACTATCTTGTTTTAGGAAATCTGAAATGATACTTCAACATATAATTAAAAATACATAATTTATTTATATACATTTTTTCTTAACATCACAGTAAAAGCTCCAGGCTTGCTGAACGTTTACAGAAATGAAAGCCTAATTAGAATACCATACGAAGTACGAAGAATCACTATATACAGTCAAATGTACCCCAAAATGTTGCATAAAACATATATTATTCGAGAAGGCACATGATTATAGGTAATATAACATGTGTTATGTTAACGTAGTCCTGTTATTACAAATTAACATCGTCCAAACTTTTTGTCACAGAAGTGACACAACTCTAACTGCGATCACTAAAAACTTTTTTTTTTTTTTTTTTTTTTTGAGGGAGGAGGGGATAAATTATGTTACGCTCTATTGGGGAGGAGGATATGTTTTTTATAATAATGCATTTTTATGATGTTTATGTGTAATGCATGGAAATGATTCATGTTCATGTGTAGCATGTTCACAACGTATTTGTAATAGGTGTTAAGTGTAATGCATACATTAGAATAACTTGAAATTACAAATAGTTTTTACGAACTCTCTAGGACTCTTCAAAACACCTCCTTTAAAAATTAAAGCTATTCTAATTAAACTCTGTTTCCGATCACTAAAAATGCATGTTTTTATTTATTTATTTTTCACGTTAAGCTATGTTAGTGAGAAGAATCAGCTTTCATATTAAAGCAAAGCAAAAATTACATACATAAACTTCGAATACTGATTAAATTTCACTTTAATTTCCCTACGAATTTTTTCTGTAAAGGAATTACAAGTCTGCAGATCAATCGAAGATTACTACTCACAATGTAAAATCGATGATTCGATAATAGAAACTTAGATCAACATAGCCCAGTATTTTCTTTTTCTCAGCTTATCGATGTTCGATATTGATTCTTAGCGAAAGAGAAAATCATGCAAAAAAAAAAAAAAAAAAAAAAAAGGTAAAACGTTCAAAAGATTATCACACAAAAACATCAGGCTGCTAACAAAAAAAAAAAAAAAAAAAAAAAAAAAAAAAAAAGCTGCAGATCGTTTTTTTTTTTTCTATTTCTTTCTCTTTTTGGTTTAATTATGTTTTTTATGATAAACCAGGTCTAGCTTGACTAGAATGCTGATACGTGTAAATAACTGTATTAAAAAACTTATCTATCTCAAAATACCTATCTCAAGCCCCGAAAACCTCTTCATATAGACTAATACGGCAAATAAATTATAAATAAATAAAAATAAAATGCCGTTCTCGTACTTAGAACGTCCTGAAAAATAGCTTCACAAAAGGCATAAAACAGCATAAATAAAGAAGCTTTATCAGAAGTATTAAACGCATGAAAAAAATAATAAATTGACACAGGTAAAATTATGTAAGGTAGATGTAGAGAAGAAGAAGATATTGCTGTAGGTGGATCGTTCAAAATAATAATAATAATAATAATAATAATAATAATAATAAATAAATAAAATAATAATAATAATAATAATCTGGTGTGTCACTCACACGACTTTCTCTTACCTTGAAATTTAGTACTATAAATACAGGTTGGAGATTAAGAGGTAAGATAACGAGTACTGTTATGTAAACCTATGTTAAACAATTCAAATTAGGCTTCGGAAGAGTTTTATATGATAATTAGATCTGTGTGAGGGGTCTACCGCCCCCCTCAACCCCCCCGTTTCACTAATGCACCCTTATTTATATAGAATTTAACTTTCCCCTGTATATAGTTCCTTTTGTTTGTTTGTGTGTTAAGTGTGTAACTTTTAAATGTAAAATAAATAGTGTTACACTAAATCAGCGTCATTATTGAGTTCCGCACCTATAGTTTTAAATTATCACATTTTTATGGTTCAACCATTCGTTTTAAAGGTATTGACGAGTTCTTTCAAAATATACCCATACTGAAAATTTACACTCTCCGGGGAAAGGTTCTTCGCTACCCGGATGGGAGAAGTGATGCTCCTACACGCACAAACTTTTTTCCTACTTTATTATTAATATTATCAGTAACTCATATTAATTCCACAATCACACGTTTAAAATAATCTCATTATGTACATTTATACGAAATTTTGTCCTATACTTCCAACTTCCATGTTAAAGATTTATAAAAAAAAAAAAAAAAAAAAAAAAAAATGGGATCACAGCGCCATTTGTTGAGCGATTGATCCCCAAATCTAATCAGCACCAGTTTAGGTCGGGGTCCAACTAAATACCAAGTTTACTTAAATTTCGTTCATTCGTTCGTGAGATACAGCGTCCATAAAATTTGTGATACACACACACATAGACTGAAAGACAAACACATTTTCTAAAAATAGTCAACTCGTGTTCAGGGCATCTCAAAATGTGTAAATCCATCAAAAACTGGAGTTCGAAAATTTTCGCGAATCCAATACTGTCTTCTTATGTATATAGAAGAAAGTAAAAAGTATCCACCATGTCACCAAGATCCAGTAAATTCGGAATCAAAAATATAAAACCGCTAAAACATTGATTTTGGGGGAAATATTGCGTGGTAAACAAAAAATAATTACAGATTCGTTATTTTAAGCCACATATGTACAAGAAACACATATTTTCATCTAAAGGACATTTTTCATGTTCTCAACTGTAATTAAACGGCAGCAGAACATAGAAATCGTTAATTAGCCAATCGGAAAAGGGCTCCCAAATTACAATTCATTCGCGAAATCAAAACAGTTCTTATATCTAAATAACCTGCCAAGATGTCAGAGCTTTCTAATAGATGACATTCTTACGACTACAAACCTAGTACTAATTTACAATTCTGACTCTTCACTTATGTGAAGAAAAATGAACACTGGTATTACGACTAAGATCAGTCCCTATCTTTAGCAAATTTGCATTGAGATTTAATTAACAAGATGTATTATTCTAATTATTATTCTAATTCAAATTCGTTGAATTATTTAGCGGATCCAAAATTTAATAGTACACGAAAAAACAACACACTTATCGTAAGAACCAATCATAGTTAATATTATTTTATCATAAATAAAATAATACATCCATTAAAATTCAATTAATTTCAATTCATTAATTTATTAATAATATTGTATACAATATAAACAATAAATAAAAAATAAAATAAAACCTTATGCAGCACATGTCACCTGATTTTTATTTATTTATTTATTTTACTTTATTAGGTTCTTTTAAAAATAGAATTAAATATACATTATAGAATACATTTTTTACAATTTATTTAATCTAACTATACTGAATAACCGAATATTTTAAAAAATTGATGTGAACTTTGCCATTTACTTATAACAGAGATTTTTAAAGCATATTTTAAAAATAATATTAAAATTATTCCAATCAAATCTCTGTTGCATCATAACATAACAGTTATCTTTATTTATATATATACACAGTCAGCAGCAAAATTATTCGAGCGCTAGCAATAATTCCTGTGTAAAAAAGTATACTTAATACTGTTTTGTTAAATAAATCCTTGTCGAATCACGTTCATAGTCAGTGTAAGAACATGATTCGACAAGGATTTATTTAACAAAACAGTATTAAATGTATTTTTTTATACAGGAATTATTGCTAGCGCTCGAATAACTTTGCTGCCGACTATCATTGTATATATATATTATATATTATATATATATATATATATATATATATATATATATATATATATATATATATATTGAAAACCTTTTCAAACATTGAATAGATGAAAACAAGAAACATTGAAAAAGATAAAATATATATATATATATATATATATATATATATATATATGTTTATTCAGAAATCTTTATTCATGTTCTATCTTATCTAGTTCTTCATGTGATACTTGGTTTTTTTTATCTACTGCAATGTTTTAAAAGGTTTTCAATGTGTGTGTATATATATATATATATATTTTTTTTTTTTTTTTTTTTTTTTTTTTCTTTTTTCAAAAGAGTATTTTTTCGGCAGTATGAGTTTTACAAATACAGTCTGAATAATACTTATTCTATAATATAGACACTAAAACTCACAAAAGGTAAATTCAATAAAATGTAAATTCCTACAAAATTTAAGGATCGCTTAAAAAAGGAATACATATCAAGTTATTTTTGACACATTCTATCTATACATAAAAAGGTCCTAAAAACTTAGAATGTATAAAACGATATTTTTTGAATAATACATTTCATGTAAATAACACAAGTTGAGAGATAAGGTGCAACAAACGTGTCCCTGAAGAAATTTATTATAGTTTGAATACTAGTATTATATAAAGAGCACAGAATGTCTGCCTAATCAGGTGATTTACACAACAGTGGAAGCTTTCTGAAAATAAGAAGCTTACATTCATTTGAAGAGGAAATATACATTAAGGAATAGTGAGAGAGGCAGAAATTTAACTCCTAACGCAGGTAGTTTTGGAAATTTCGATAAGACAATGTCTAGACAATACAAAACAATAGTAAAACGTATAGGTAAGGATCACCATACAGTACATATGATGGATGATTTTGGAAATAATGTAACTTAAATTCGTTGTAGTAATCTATATTAGAGCAAGAGTTTTTTAAAAATACGATACAAGAAAAAAATTATTTTCCCATCGAAAGAATCATTCACAATTAATATTATTTTAGCATTTATTTATAAGATAAAAGAATACAAACATTAATAATAATTTATTAGTTTCAGTACACTGACTTATCATATTTCAGAAAGAAATTTTTGAAAAAGCATAGGAAAAATATGCCACCTGATGTTTTTTGAATTATTCTATTTCCTTTTAAAAATAGGGGATTGATTGGTTAATTGATTGCACTCACTGGCCAGTGCCAAATAGCGTAGTTTATGACACTAATGTGATCATGGGAGAAACATCTAATGATCCCAAGAGGTTTCCTATCCAGCTATACTCCCTCCAGGGGACAGGCTGAGGAGGCCTCAGGGAGGATCGAGGACCCAGTTTGTTGAACTTTAAATTAGTTAGCAAGTTAGTATGTATTAGTTAACAAGTTAGCAAGTATTAGTTAACACGCATAAAGAACTCTTAAAGAGTTCTTTATGCTTGAGATAGAATATTGAGATAGAATATATTGAGGACAGATTTTCACATCTTATTTTAATGTAACTAGATTAAAGAGTAGAATATTTTTACTCCCCCCCCCCCCTTAAGGATATTTTATTTCATTTTAAAATTAGGGGAGAATATATTTAGGTCAGATTTTTACACCTTAGTTCCTGTAACTAAATTGAAGAATCGAATATCTTTGTACCTATTGCGAACTTTAACCATTTATTTATTTTTTTACAATAGAGGTTTTGAAGCATATTTCCAGAAAATTTTATTTGCATTAAATTGCAGCAGTATCTTTATAACAGAATAATTGTTTCCGAATCTTTCAAAAAAGTACTTTTGCCCCCTAGCAGTTCTGCAGATATATTCTGAATTATATTTATCCTACAATATCGACACGAAAATCGACAAAAGGTAAAGCCAATAAAATGCAAATTTTTTCAAAAGCCAAGAATCTCCTAGAAAGGGAATACATATCATGTATTTTTAACACATTCTATCTATACATAAAAAGGTCCCAAAACCCCAGAGTATATAAAATGATATTTTCTGAATAAGCCTCTCTTTAAATAATACAGGTTGAGAGATAAGGTGCAACAAACGTGTCCCTGAAGAAATTTATTTTATTTTGAACAGTATTATGCAAAGTGCATGGAATGTCTCTCTAAACAGGTGATTTACACAACAGTGGAAGCTTTCTGAAAATAAGAAGCTTACATTCATTTGAAAAGGAAATATACATTAAGGAGTAGTGAGAGTGACAGGAATTTAACTCGCTAACGCAGGTATTTTTCGAAATATAAAGGGTTATCTTTTGTAAGGCAATGCCTAGACAGCAGGAAAATGTAATAAAATATAAGCAAGTAAACACTTCACATGAATGATGGACAATTTTGGTCACAATATGATTAACTCAAAATGCGAAAATAATTGTAATAATTGGTACTGTAAATAAAAATAAATTATGAATTTTTTTAAAGCGCATAAATTTTGAGTTTCTCAAAGAGGAAAAAAAAAAAAAAAAAAAAAGCTTTTTTTCACATTAGACTTCCGATTTATTTCGAATACTATTTATAACATTTAACGCAGTCATTTGACTTTAACACCACCACCACCAAAGTAAAAGCAGTTTTATCAATTCATTTATTTATTATTTTATTTAAAATAATTTCATGCGGATGAAAATAGCTAAAGTAGGATTTCCCTTGTATCAGTAAGTAACTTGCTGTTTGTGGAAGTATGCTGTAATCGAGCATTTATGACTGCTTTTTTAATCCCCCTCCCTCCTCTAACGAATTTTTCATTATTTTTCTATTTTTATTATAGTAATTCTATAAGAAATTGTCAAGGAGGAGGGGGTATTTTAACGTATTTTAAAAGAAAGCAGATTCTATTAAAAGGAGAGAAAGTAAATTACTAAAAGCAATTAGCATAGATATTTTCTTTCTTTTATGCAGAAATAAATAATATCAGAAGTACGCAATGGAAATATAAGAAAAGCGCTCTCTCAAATTTACTAAGTCTATTTTTGTAGCTACGTGTAAGTAGTAACTATTTAAACACTGAAAATCCGCTAAAAAAAATAATTATTATACGTATTTCTGTGAAATATACATAAAAAAGAAAAGAGAAAGAAAGAAAAACATGTCAGCCATGATGCCCCCCCCCCCCACTCTCCTAGAATAATATATATCTCCAGATATTAAACATTTATTTAGCTGTTATTAAATGAATATATATATATAAAATCTGCTTCAAAATTCAAAAACAGTACTAATTGTCAAAATAAAAGTTTTACTATAATTTGAATTGCGTTTTAAATAAATAAATTACCATTATTTTCACATTTTAAACGTACGAATAAAAGTAAATAAATACCACGTATTAACTTTCTCTATTAAGAATTCTAGGAACCTTCTTTTAAAAACTAAGCAAATATGCTTGATTAGCAAGATGTTTTCCGAAAGATTATATTTCAATAAAATATAATTAAATACTGATACATTCAAATTTAAATCATTAAATAAACTACTGGAATATTTTCAAAAAATATTTTATTATAATGAGGGAAAATGTACTTCCTTAAACTATAATAAAGCAAATTACGGAACAAGTACAATAATACTCCGATAATACTGAAAAAAAAAAAAAAAAAAAAATCATCATTAACATGAAATCAAGACATCATATTCTACAATCCATTACCTTTATCTATTATTTAGATAAATTGTTCACTAAAATAAATACAAACTAGCTTGAAAAATGGAGAGATACCCAAAAGAAATCAGATTCTGCTAAAAGGAGAGAAAATAAATTGCTATAAGCAATTTGCATAGATATTTTATTTCGTCTATGCAGAAATAAATAATATTTTTAAGTATGCAATGGAAATATAACAAAAGGACTCTCTCAAAAGTATATATCGATTTTTAAGCATATATAAGTATAAAATTTCAAAATGCATTTGTGTAGTAGAAACAAAAAAAAAAAAAAAAAAAGATACAAGTGTAAAAGTGATATTCGGAAATTCTTCTCTTCAATGGAAGAAAGAGGAAGACATTTCAATTTAAATATCGTTTTCATCGTTGTTTTCCAGCTTTGAATAAAAGGCTTTAAAAGCGACCTAACGTTGAAAGAGCACGTGAGAAGGTAATTTATCTTTTAGACTGTGTATCCTTTATAATGCAGCCATCTACAACTTTTATTAAGACGTAAATTAAATGCATAGGCACTCAGCGTATCAATTTTCAAAATTTTAAGTATTTTGAATTAATGGTTTGATTAATTATTAATTTACAGTGAAACAGATATCAGAAACTTTTTATAAGTATGGATATTTTAAAAGCATTTTATAAGTATTAATATTTTAAATTAATGTATTTTAATATTCATTTATAAATGCAATAGTTTGACATAAATTTGTAAAATATTTCAAATATACTGCACTTCTTGTGCTGATGTATGCGACATGATAAATTATATGCTAGTTAATAAATGCAATAAGTTGAATATATAATTTGTAAAATATCTCAGGCATTACTGCACTTTTTATGCCGATGTTTATGCGATCTAAATACTTTATTTCGACATATACGAAAATGTTTTAGGTATAAAGTACTTCTTGTATTGATATTTGATATATGCGCTACTTGATAAATTATACTCCGGTTTATAATTAAAAATAATTTGTTAAAATATATTAGATACACTGCACTGTTCATGCTGTTATTTATGCAATATCAATACTTCATTTTAAGATATAAGATGATATTTTATGTAAATTACACTTCTTGTGCTGAAATTCATGCTATCTCGATGCTTCATTTCAGGATATACATTGAATGAAGTATTCTGCCAACTCTTTTGCATGAACCTTATTCAAAGAGCAATCTCCACTCTAATGATTATGAAAATTGAACTAAAAAGTATATATGTAAAAAACTCAGTCATTGTAAGAGTTATCTTCTACGATCCTTTTCTAAGTGTTCAAAAATATTCCGTATCGTATAGTGAAAACGTTTCAATAAGACATACATTTTTGATCGAAAAACCAAAAAACCCAATTAATTACTTTGAAGACCAAGGTCCGAATTAGAGTCCTGCATCGGATCGGGTAACCCGATTTTACCCGACCCCGAACCGGTCGACTATATTTTTTTCTCTTGCGGGTCGGATTCGGGTCGGGTCGACTGGATTTTTATTTGCTGCGGGTCGAGTTCGGGTTCAGGTCGGGTTTACTTTTCAAAGAATCGGGTCGACTTGAGAACATCTTTCAAAATGTTCAATCATAAAAAATAAAGAAAGAAAGAATGAATGAAAAGGAAAAGGAAAAAAGAAACCATACTAATAATTAAATATTTTGTCGGCAATTTCGTCAGAAATCATAGTAAATCTCTTCCACTGATATAGAAAATACAGTTATTAACAAGAAAAGTACATTGGTAAGAGGTTTTTTTTTTTTTTTTTTTTTTCTTAACGCATTTCTTTTTCTATCATGTAAAAAAAAAAAAAAAAAATTATAATCGAAATACAGTAGAAAGCATCTAACAAAGTAATTAACCAAAACCACCGATAAAATCTTCAAAATAGTACAATTTCCTTATTTTAATTTTCCTTTAAAAAAAAAAAAAAAAAAAAACCAATTAACTAATATCTATAATATCCAACTTTAAACGTTTAAATCCACCATTTTGAAACTAGATTAATGTAAAAGTAAACATATAATTATTAACAGATAATATTCAATAAAAATTTAATTATATTTAATTAGTTAATTCAATTTTATAAATAGTACCTAATCTTACAAAAATATTATTTAATAATATCGTTTTCCCGCCATTACCTATTTCAGTCAAACTAAAGTTTTATTTTTATTTTTTTTTTTTTTTCCTTTAACACATTCATTTACAAATGGGAAAAATCAGAATAACCAACTAATTTTTTTCCATTTCCAAACCAAAAACCTTTCCTCTATACAATTCCATTTTAACAAATTAGATGATATTTAATGTATCTTTGTGTACTTAAAACTAAAATACTTTAAATTATTACATCAAACTTCTCAACGTTTCATTAAAATAGATCAGCAGAGTTTTAACAAGATCAAAATGAAAACGCTTAAATTAATATTTGTACAATATTTGACTAACAAATTTCATTGTGTCAAATCGGATTAGGCAAAAACTAGTTTTATGCTACAATTAACTTTGCAATTAATCATTGTAAATTCAAATTGCGAAGTTCTCCTAAAGTGGAGACAATGAAATGACTTTGGATATTGAATTAAAGGAAATTTATAGTTCAACTTGTTAAAATCATTTGTACAAATAAATGTGGATAATGAATTTTAGAATATTTAAAAATAAAATTATTGAACACATATAATAAAAGGTTTGCCACGAATTGAATTTGAAGAATTTAATTTTCAGAAGTAAAATGTATCAAGTATCTTTAAAAATTCTTTCTCTGCGGAATTGAATAACGAAATAATAAGAACTTGCACAATATCCAAAATTAAAGAAAAAATTTGATTTTTTTACCCTATAAGAAAAAAAAAAATTAATAATAATAATTGAATGAAAGCAATAAAGCTAATTCTAAAAAAGTAATTTTAAAGTAAAGGTTGAGACTGAGTGGGTTCTACAAAGTACTAGGGGACGCAATTGGCATTGAGTTGCCCTAGAGATGCGCATGGTTCGAAGATATGCCAAACGAATTTTGATCATCCGCGGAGAAGATGGTTACTCTGGTTTGGAAACACCAAACGTTTTAATTTTAAGAAAGACAGAGAACAGCCAAGACGGATTTTACATGCATCAGCCACCATAAGGGCCTGCTTCACTCACCGCCGCCGGAAGCCGAAGTTAATGTTATTCTATGGGAAATTTTTCTTTACAAATAACTTATTAACTAATGCATATTTTAAAATTCTGTTTTCACATTCTGAAAATTCCCAGCTGTTAAATTGACGGACCTTTTTTAAAAAAATATTATTTTTTATATTTTATTTTGAAGCTGCAAAATACGAATTTTCAATATGTGAAATTTTTTCATTTTGCAATTTCAAAATAAAGTATTAAAAATTAAAAAAATACATTTTTTAAAAAAAGTCCGTCAGTTTAACAGTTGGGAATTTTCTGAATGTGAAAACAGAATTTAAAAATATGTATTATATAATAAGTTATTTGTAAAGAAAATGTCCCCATAGAATAACATTGGCTCGGGCTTCCGGCGACGGTAAGATCGAATCTACAATCTTCCTATTATAAACTCATCGCTCTGCCAAACCGGCTACGACAGGTCTTTATGCGAAAGCAATAAAGCTAATTTTAAAAGGCAATTTTAAACGAACATCTACACATTCACGTAGCAAAATTTCGATCCAACACAAGAAATATTACGTATATCAGAATAGACATATTTATTTCTAGTAATATAAAATAAATGGGGGCGTGGTGAGGAAAGTAAAATTTAAGTAGAGTAAGACAAAGACAGATATTATTATTTTAATGCCAATTTTAATTCAACCCGTCCCCTTTTATTATTATTATTATTTGTTTGTTTGTTTCTGATAATCCTGATAATAATACTGGCTTGTACATCATTGACTACAAATATTCTAACTTGAAAATTTTGTAAGTCATTCGAATTTTCTTACTGTAGCGGAATAGAGCAATATTTCATATAAATTTGCATCATGGGGACCGTTGCATTGGAGATAATATCGAATTGCAAAACTAAACTACGAAACTGACCCTAATAAAATAAATTAACAAATAAGGATAAGGTAAATGTATCGAATTAAACGGTGGGTAGCTTTTTAGGTGGGACATTTAAGTCTGTCACCCTGTCGAGCGATCAAACAAATTCATTTCTCTTAACAAACATGAATGGAGTATGTCCTGTAATAGAAATTTATGAAAACATACGCAGCTTTAAAAAAAAATGCAGAAAAACTTAAAACAACAAAACAAAACTGTGGAATAATAAAAAGTTTTAAACAAGAGAAAAAAATTATTTGCTTCCAAACTGCAAATGTTTTGTTTATTTTATGATTTTTGTTCCAAATACCTTTAGATTATCTGTAGATTTTTTTTAGCTGGGTATATAGGATGGGGAACTAATCAGAGTCCACCTATGTCAAGTAGTTTTTTTTATAATTGTAATACTGCATTTCTTTTCCATACGTTTTTCTCTTTTTAAACTTTCCAACCACCCCCACCATTTTTTTGTTTCATGCAAAAATACGGTGGAACATATAGATAAATCAAAACCTAATCTGCTTCCAAAGTGCAAGAATAACAAAGCTTCCTAGAAATCAAGGTATTAGTTTTCAAATTATGACGCTCACTATATTTATGTAACGCTCACACAGAATTATGTGACAAATATGTCAGACCATCATGTTCAGAGAACCCAAAAACGAATAAATCTATTAAAAATCTGAAGCCGCAAAAAATTTAACAATATCCACTAATTTTTTGCAAAATACTACTGTTAAATAAGGTTGAATAAAAACTTCTTAACAAATGCTATAAATTGAAAAAAAAAAAAAAAAAATTGTCGCGTACTCTGCAATTTATGATGTTAGCTTTATTCAACAATAAAATTGCGCTTCAAAAGTATATATTTTTTGGATATTTTTTATTCCCTCTATTGTCAGGTGTAGAGCTTTCAGGACAAGGTCAAATTATATGTTAATTCAATGAGATTTCTATGCTATAACAGACACACTTATTGCTTTCCAAATAAATTTCTTCAATTTCCAATGATTATTTGCATTGCGCAGTACTAGTGCCATATTAAACCCAACCAACCAAACAGCGAATATTTACACGTTCGCTTTACTTTAGAAGATTAATTTTATAATATATACAGAAAGCATATTATTTTTTCTGTTTTGTATAAATAAAATCCCTTATATCGAAAATATTCTTTTTATTAATATTATTATATACTATTTTAAATTTCTTCACTGATATTGCTTCACGCTTCAAGCGTGCATACAAATGCATGCGCGTAGCGTACAAAAACAGAAGAGGGAGGGTGGAGAACTAGTTAATAAAAAAAACCTTATAAACATTGCAAATGTATTTTTAAATTCAAACTACGAATTATTATTTTGAACTGAAAATGAAATTCATTTTAATATCCAATTAGAAAACAAAAAAACTTATTTTAAATTAGGCTAAATGCTCACAAACATACATTTCTTTCTTTCTTTCTTCTTCTTCTTCTTCTTCTTTTCCTTTCTTCGTATTCACATTTCTTTCTTTCCTTATTTAAAACAAATTACTTTTAAATGAAGTTTAAATCGAATAAAGTACTTTGTTGTATGCATTATAAATTAATAGATAATAAAAGTGTGTAATAAAAAAAAAAAATTAATTCCCATTTACATTAAAAGAAAAAAAAAAAAAAAAAAAAAAAAAAAAAAATCACTTATTTAAAAATACGAAGTGACACCCATTAAAGTTTTCCAACCTGCACTTATATAAATACAACTTTTTCCAATGAAAAGAAAAGTTTAGCAAACTATTGGTGATTAATTCAAATAAAAGATAAAAAAGAAATACGTAAAGCAAAAGAACTGCGCATCTTTAATTAGTAAGAGAAACAGACGTCTTATTTTGCTAATTAATTAACTGTGGCAGTAGAAATTTGTTAACTACATATGATATCGATAAAACAAATTGAATAAAATGGGAATGAAAGAATACCTGTCAAACTAATTTCCCTCTTTTCATAGTAATATACATGACGGAAACAACATTAAAAAGCATGAAGGAAATCATGCTATGATCTTGACATTGTTTCGATTTAAATCCCTAATTCGATTTTCAAATCAGATTTTAAGGTAACTGGATTTATGTGGAACAATTAATTGAATTCCCATAAACTTCGACAGAGAAGTTGCTGAAGCTAAATAAGAGAGGGGAAGTAAAGAGATAGAATTACTATAGATTTGTAACTTCAAATCGGAAATGAATTAGTGCATAATGCATTTAATTAAATAAACAATATGCACTTTCAGAAACAAGTGAAGCGTTATTTGAGACTTTTTAAAAATAAATATCATTTAGAAATTAATTTACAAAAGAAATTTAAAATCAATTTCAATAAATAGAAAATCATTTGCAGTGTAATTGAAAACGCAGTTAGATAAATTAAAAAAATAATAATTAAAATTGGCATATTTATTAGTTTAAGCAGAGAGAAGATATTGGATTTTTTAATTATTTTCACTTGAGATTTTAGATGGATTTACACGTTTTGCATTCTCTTGAATTTGATTTAATTATTTTCGGGAAATATCAGAGTGTCTGCGTGTTTCGTAATTATATCACTAAAAAGCAATTGATGATGCTTAGTAGATTTTGACGTATATAGACGTATATAACCTATGACGATGTTAAACACTAAATTTATGATTTTCTTCAGAAGTACACCATACCTCGTCATCTACAAGCTGGGATCGTATTAAACTCAATATGTAATATGTTTATTACTAGACACAATGCTGACACCCCCCCCCCCCTCTAGAAGACCTTGAAATCGCTATTTGTGTATCATCATCATCATCATTATTATTACAAATGCTTACACACGCACATATGTATTCATACTTATTTATTTATTTATTTAATATTTGCCAAAATAGCAGAGTTATAAATAAAAGTTCATAAATCAATCGAACTTAATATTTCCATGCAAAATGATTGGGACGGTGACGGTAATACATACTATACACATATGCACTTGTGTACTCATCAAATAATCGCAATGTTTCGTAATTTTTGGCAAAGTATCGCCGATTTTGGCACGAAAATAAATATCCTCATTTAACACAATTTTGGAGTTATTATTTACAATCGCGGTTGCATCAAAAACTTTTTTATACATTTTTTTTAATCTACGAATTCGTATAGCTAGCCAATTTTAGTGAGGGAGGTTTGACAAAACAGATTTTTTTATGACAACGTAATAGTAGTATCTATATTGTTTTTAATCCCCGCTGTTGTCAGCATCGATTATACTTGAATTTCCCCTATGTGTGAAGAAAATAACAAGGAAGTTGAATCAGATATTTTTGGAATTGCCAAAGAATAAAAATGATTCAAAAATATAAAAAGTTGAAATTTTAAAGAATATAAAAAATACGAATCTGTATAATGGTATAAATTAAATATTCACAGTGGTAAGTAATAAATACACATTAGTGTGTGTATGTGTGTGTGTGTGTGTGTGTAAAGGGAGAAAATACACGAAAACCTTCCTTTCACTTGACGAGTCTATATCATGCAAAATATTTATACCCACAGAATTGTAAAAGTTTCTTAACATATTTTTTAATTGAAGACAATACAGACTTTTGCTCTAGAAGTCGATATATTTTTTTCATTAAAAAATTCATATTCTTGTTTTCCACATAAATTTTAATAAAATAGTGTTTGTTTTAAGTAAGATCTCTAGTACATAAGGGAGAAAAATGTAAAATAAAAAACAAGAAAGGCCCGTCAGATGTGTCTTACCTAAAAAGAAAATATATATGATATAGATTAGATACTAAAAAAGATAAAACATTTTATTTCATGAAAAAAATGCTGAATAAACATATTAGCAATAACTAAAATGTTGCAATGAAAGAATGTCAAATACATCAAGCGTAATTTATATTAGATTTTAGAAATCTACTGGCAAGTAATTAAGATATTTTTTATTATTTCTAATGATAATAGAAATACTATTTAATTCGTAATTTTAGGGATCATTAAGAAATCATCGATAAAAAAAAGGCTAAGTATTTCTTTCTTCCTTTATTTTTATGTATAAGTTTTATAAAATGTGTTGCTAAATTTGCATGAACATTTTTTTTTCTATTTATAAGTAGACTGAAATATCTAATTCGTATTAAGATGAATAAAAACTTTATAAGGAAATAGCAACTTTAAAAATGCACAATAGTATTTTAGGACGAAAATATGGATTACAATGAAAAGCACCGCAATTCTTCTGCTGAATGATGGCGAATAAAACTTTCGTAAGCAAACACCATAAATTACAAAAATACGCAAGTATTGTTACATGCCGAGTTTATTAAGCACAGTTCAAGCAAAAAAAAGAGAGAAAAGTAAGCACAGGTGCAACATGATAACAGCAACACTCTGCACTTATTTTATTGCCATGCGCCTATTTTTTTTTTTTTTTTTCCCTTACGAAGTGTAGTGCTTATTTATTAGACCCCAAATGATTTATTGTTTTTGTTGCAATTTAAAATATTTGCTCACAAGTAGGGCGACCAGCCGTCCTCGAAATATATCCTTTGTCCCCCCAAAACCAGAACACATCTGAGGACGCCGGTTATAAAGTTATTAATGTTTTACAAAATAGTGTATTATATGTATAATAAATACGCTGAAATAAGTGCTTTAAAGGTACTTCATACTTAAAAATTACAAAAAAATGTGCAATTTAAGAAGATTTAATTATTTTGTCTTCAAATTCGGCAACACCACAAGTATACGATTTCAAAATTTTGGTTGCGCTACTCTAGGCTGACCATATGTCCTCGAATCTCGAGGATAGTCCCCAAACAACTTTCGTCCTCAAAAAATTACAACACATTTTGGGACGCCGGTTATAAAGTTATTAATGTTTTATTATAATAATTTATTATACGTATAATAAATAAGCTGAAATAAGTTCTGTTAAGTGTTTTATACATAAAAATTACTAAAATTTTACAATTTAAGGTGATTTAATTAATTATTTAATTTTGTCCACGAAATTCGAGGACACCGCCATATTTGTCCTCGAATTCAATGAAAAAAATATGGTCAGTCTATACTACTCACAAGATATTATTGTCAATTAATTAATTTAATTAAATGCCAAAATTTTGGTTCACTTTACACGTAATCCATATTATTTTTTCTTTCATATCTATTTACTTTTTATTTCAATTTAAAAACATATGTTTAGAACATTTTTTGGAAAATGCATCTTTAAATTTTCATTGAATTTTTGTACTTATATGCAGATCGGAGAAATTAAATTATAATATGATGATTCATAAATACCTATATTGAATAATGATGAATAAAAACTTCGTAAATAAATATTATAAACTGGAGCAAGGATATTATAAACTGGAGCAAGCAAAAAAAAAAAAAAAAAAAAAAAAAGAGCAAGGATTGTTATACGCCAAAATAAATTAAGCACGGTCCTTAATCAAAAGAAAACAAGTGCACTGGTGTAGCATGAAAACGGCATCACATACTGCACCCACACTTTTTTTTTCATATTATAAAATATTGTACATATTTATTACATCCAAAATATTTAGTGCTTGCTTTTATTGCAATTTATTAGTGCTGGCTTTAGAACAAAAGAGCAACCGGGAAGGGAGAGGGGGGAGAGTTCAATAAAAAGGGTAACTTATTTTGAAAAAGGGCATTATTTACATAATTTGCAGTCTTCTGTATTAATCACTTCAATCTCTTTAAGAAATATGAATTCAAATACCGAATTCGGAAACGAAAACATATGGGACGGGTAACGAACGAATTTCAAAGTCAGAAGGCGAATCAGTTATTGGGGGGGGGGGGGGAAACTGTCTTTAAACGTTGTCAGAAGAGGATTAAAATGAGGTTATATAAAATTATAAGTGGATTAAATAGAGATCAAATAAAATTAAAACAGAATTAAATCGAGATCATATTTCTAATTTCTAGTAACAATTTTTGAATTTTAACAGTATGAAATCTCAATGAATATCCACGGAACACAATGAAAAGATACAGCTGAAATATGATACAGCATTTTTCCTGATTAATTTTTCAATTCATCTTTCTCCTTCTTACATTTTCCCTGTCTACGGTCACCAAATCCTGTGAAAAAATTTGTTTAAATGGAATTACTCATTAATGTATTTTTCCAAATTTCTGTTTTCCCATTCGGAAAATTCACAACCTTTAAATTAGTAGTCGTTTTCGAAAAATTGATTTTTTAAATTTTTAGTATTTTGTTTTGCAGCCTATATAAAAGGGAAATATAACTTTCTTTTTTCCCCGCATTTTTGAACTCAAAATTAATATGTTAAAATTTTAATTTTTTTTTTTTTTTTTTTTTTTTTTTTTTTTTTTTACGATTACCAATTTAACAGTTTTGTATATTCAGAATGTGAAAACGGAATTAAAAAAAAAAAAAAAAAATCATTACATAAAGAATAATTCTATAAACTAATTTCCCCGTAGAATAAGATTTGCTTCGACTTCCGGTATTGAGGAGGAGATAATCCCCTTAAATACTATAATTTTTATCTCAGACCCATTTCGAAGTAAAAATTTTAAAACATAGAGTAGAATATTCTAATAAAATAACTATCTTTAACCCCCCCCCCCCCCCTCATCTGTAGGTGTTTAAGGAACTGAAAAAATCTTAAATAAAATATTTGCAAAACACAGTAAAAAATGTCTGTTCATTTTCAGTTAAACATCTGTCTATATACCATTTCAATTCATAAAGAAATTTGGATATTTTAAGATATTATGTTTGTTGGTAAGAGAAAATATAACTTTTCAAGCATTTAAAAATAATAATGCACGAGAATAATTGATGCATATTTAATTTTTTTCTCTATTTCGTTTCATATATACACACACACACACACACACACACACACAAAAAAAAAAAAAAAAAAAAAGGAAAAAAAAAAGAAAGAAAAGGGGACAAAACCTTAATACTTTCGAATCCAGTTAAGTTTAATTTAGCGAACTGGCTGACATTTCATCTTCCGAACTAAAGCGATTTAGTTGAAAAATCACTTGTTCAGATGCGAGAAAACGAATTCTTTAAGATTTTTTTTCAACGGTTAAAAGTAACTTCCATTCATTTTCCTAGTCTCTGAGCCCCTTATGCAGGAAAAGTTGCCTTTAGGGCCACTGACAGAATAAAAGATCTCAGAGAGTACATTTCGATCTGTACAGAAAAATAATAATTCCAAAATCGAAAGCAGAGACGAAAATGAATACGACTAGAAAATCATTTTAATGTCAGAAGGTGAAAGAGTTGATGGAATAAAATTTTTAAATGGTTGTTTCTAGAAGAAGAATAAAAACAGGTCATATAAAGCTAAGTAAGTAACTTCTAAAGAATGAATATATATATATATATATATTATTATTATTATAATAAGCAACTATCATAAACTGGAAAAAACAGACAATTACTTATTTATTTGTATTTAAAAAAAAAAAAAAAAAAAAAAAAAAAAACACCATAAAAGCAACAATTATGCAGCATTCGTGCGTATTGTTATTTCATCTGATAAATGGTCGTATTTAATTATTACGACCCGAAAACTACCAGAAAGATTTAAGATGAAACAAATGAATGTTGCGTGTTTTTGGAATTTAAAGTGTTTGCTTAAAAGTTTTTTATTCTTCATCATACTATTGCAGGTTCCGGGTTCGACTGAAATTGTTTTCGGTTGTATGCACCAATAATCTTTTTAAAAACCTTTCTCGACATTTTAACTATAGCTATAATATTACTATAGAAAAATAAATAATTTTTTTGCGATAAGCAAATATTTTTTTCTTTAAGAAGGAGTTATCCGACTCACCAAGAAGGAGTTATCCGAATGGGACGAAAATTGGTAAATGCGATGTACATGTGGAGAAAAACAAATGATTACAGTTTGATATTTAGGAGGTTTTAATCAAGAGCCTCACAAAGTGAACAAGTCAATAACGCGTTGGTCATCTTCAGGCCCTTATGTAAGCAGTTATTCCGCTTGGCATTAACTGATAGAGTTGGCAGATGTCTTTCTGCGAGATATCGTGCCAAATTCTGTTCAATTGGAGTGTTAGATTGGCAAAATTCCGAGCTGGTTGTAGGACCCTTTTCATGATGCTCCAAACGTCCCCAGTAGTAGACAGAGACGGCGACTTTGCTGGACAAAATAATGCAGAACAAGCAGTAAAAACTATCTCCGTACATGGGCGAGCGTTATTATGTTGAAACATGCGCTCAAAATTTCGTGACACGAAGGACAACAAAACGGGACGTAGAATTTCGTCGACGTACCACTCTGCTTAAATATGCTGCGGATTGCAACCAAAGGGGTCCTGCTATAAAATTAAATGGCACCCAAGACCATAACTCCTGATTGTCGAGCCGTATGGCTGGTGATAGTCACGTTGGAATCCCCCCTTTTTTCGGGGCGTCTCCAGACGCGTCTTCGCTGTTCATCAGGCCTCAAATAGGAGTGGGACTCATCACTGAAGACAATTCTACTCCATTCATTAACATTCCATGTCGAACATGCCCGATATCACTGCAAACGGGCTTGTCGGTGTACAAAGTTTAATAGCAGTCGGCACAAGGAGCTCCGTGAGCTCAACCCCATTTCTCTGAGCCGCCTATAAATGGTATTTGAAGACGAATAGTTCTAGAAAAGTGTAGTTTTCTGTAAAGTTAAGTGAATAGCTAATGAATTCTTAATTAATAAGCAAATTATATACAATAAAATGAACTAATCTTTGCGTCATTTCATTTGTTTTGAATTTTTGAATTATTATTACTGGAGTATGTCTGTTTCAATTCCGTTAGTCTTCTGCAATTTAAGGCAAAAAATCCCAAAAACGATTTGTGACAGTGAGAAATTTAAATAGTTTATAAAAGGTAAAAAAATTCCAACATCAAACTCTTTTAACGAGAGATGTATAATTGAATTCACCTTTATATTCCCTTAAGAAACATAAAAGAAAAAAAAAAAAAAGAGGACAAAATAGTTAATACTCCATAATCCAGTAAAGTTTAATTTGGCGAACTTGGTTAAAATTCCTCTTCAAAACTAAAAAGATTTAACTTTAACCACTAAAAATATCCTGTAAAGACATCAGAAAACGAATACTTCCAGAACTCTTTTTTTTTTTTTTCCCCAGCACCTGACTTATAAAGAAAAGTAACTTCTATTCATTTTTCCGAGCTCTGAACTTTATCCACTTATGTACGGAAAAGGTGCCTTCAGGGAAGATTTCGGAGAGTACATCTCACTCTACACTGAAAAATAATAGTTCAAAAATCAAGAGCAGAGACAAAATTATATACGACGAGTAAAGCGTTTTAAAGTTGAACGATGAAATCGGGGCTGTAAAAAACTACCTTAAATTCCTTTTGTTAGAAAGGGAATAAATATAGCCCGTGTAAGTAAATATCTTCCGGGTTTCTTATCGTACTTTTTAAAAACTTCATAGCGTCAATTTCTATAAATATCCATTAAATACAAAATACAATTAAAAGTAGGCGTCAAAAGTTAGATTAATTTTTTTTTATTATTATTCTTATTTAAGAGGAAAATTAATTGCTGAAGATAAAACAAATCTAATTAATATATTAACACAGTTAAATCTTTATTAAACAGTCATTTAGGAAAATATTCAAATATTTATAAGTTTTCAATCAGTGAAATTCTTCTTTTCTCTTTATTTATTTATTTTATTTTATTTATTTATTTATTTATTTTTATTTTTTTTTTTTTTGCATGATGAATAAAAACGTTGTAAGCAAACTCAAAGGTCGTAGTGTTTAATTTTATTTGAATTTTATTATATTGCCACAACTATATATAAAAAGAAAGTTTTCTTGAAAGTTTTAATGCTGTAAATACTATATTTTAAAAAAAATACTATTCTGAAATAATAATGACAATACAGTAAAACACACGTAAGAATATAGGAACACTGCGACCTCTGCAAACTTCATAAATACCATACCACTACCATAGTTTAAGGAAGTAGGTCTGGGTGAAATGTAAGGGTGCCAAGTTACTAAAACTAAAAATAAATTTCACACCACTATTCAGGAATATTAATCTTCGTCTTATTTAATAGCAGATAATTATTAAAAAATAATACAATTGAAAAATTCCGGTATGAGATTACGGATAATCCGTAATAAATTCGCACCTTTGGAAATACTCTCCGTGAAAGCCTTTTTAAAGGATCCTAGCCAGTATTCACGCAAATTTCGGAGAAACTCATGGAAAACTCAGAACGTTTAGACTGACGAACGCGACCTAGCACACCCTCCATCAGCTTTGACAGCAGAACCTCTCGGCCACTGGTGGGGATTTAAATGTACAAAGGGGGGGGGGGGGGGGAATCATGTGTATTTTGCAACATTAAATAAGACTGTGAAATCAGACTTTAAAGTAAGGGATATTAAGTTGAAAGAATACATTAGAATAAGAAAATATTGTTTAATTTTAAGCAATCACTTTTATCATTGTAAAACCCACCATTAGACATAAAGTTCTGCTATTGAAGCTAACAGATGGGAGGTTTCTGGTTCGAACACAGATAGCTCTCACCGACATAGCATTTCGGACTTTTCCGTGGTTTTCTTCAAAATTCGAATGAATATGAGCTAGAACACCTTAGAGAAACATCTCGCTGACGCTGACAGCATACCCCCTCCTCCAGGTCCCAGGCCCCGCGTGTAGACGATTCACCTTAAACCACACACCATTGACAATATAAAAGCAAAGGCTAACAATTAAATAAAACGAAACGGAAAAACTTTCGCGGTCAGGATTTACTGAAAATATCTTGACAAATGTTCGAAGCTCAAAATGTTTACAAATATTTCTGTTTGAATAATCCATAAGTTAAAAAAAAAAAAAGAAAAGAAAAAGAAAAAACACTTATATTCCTTTTTTTTTTTTTTTTTTTTTTTTTTTTGAAATAAAGAAGAAACAATATAAAGCTATACGTAAAAGCAAATAATGAAAAATAAATCATTCAAAAATATTATCACCATTTACAATTATTTTAAATCAAAAATAATTAAAATGAATGAGCTGGGAGTAATAAATTCCTTTTTTTCATTTTAGAACAAGCTGTATTGTGCTCATAAATCTTTAGTTACTTAAAATTAATTTTCTCTTAACTTCCGGGCTCAGCGCGAAAGCAGAAATTTTGCAGTAAATTATTAACATAGCTTTTTACGTTGTTCCTTACTATTAGTTTGACATATACGCTATGAGTTCAGTTCCATAAAAAAAAAAAAAAAAAAAAAAAAAAAAAAAAAACATGCAAGATAACTAATAAAAAAAAAAAGGCGGAAAATAAAATGAATCTGCCATAGCAGGTTATAAACTATTTGCATGACAAGATAATTTATAAGGTCATTTATCAATATTACAAAAAGAGATTTCGAAGCAGCAAAATCCATTTTTTCTCTTAAAAAAAAAACTTTCGCAATGATAAATTTTTAACGCATGAACTGAAGAAATAGGTAGTAATTTTAGTACTGATAACTACAAAAATGAAAAAGAGGGAAGATGTAAAAGTAATTAGACATTAATATTTTTTTAATTCATTATACCTATATATATTAAACGGAAAAATGAATTAAAATTTCTTTAAATGCATGTGAATAATTCATAAGCTTGTCATAAAAACACACAGGTTAAATAAAGTAAGAATAATTAATGGCTAGATTAGCGAGTAAAACTAAAATGAAGAAAAAATAAATAAAAAAATAAAAAAAAAGAGCATAGGAAAAATATACAGGCATATTAATTTAATATTAAAGTTCAATTAAAAATGTATGTGTGGAGAATCCAATTGTTCATTCACTTCTTTGAGAATACAAGTGAAATGATAAATTGATAAGACATGATAAACATGTAATAAAAGAAATATATATATATATATATATATTGTACATACTTTAGATAACATTATTAGGCATCAGTTTTTTTATTTTTATTTATTTATTTATTTATTTATTTATTTTTGTGTGTGTGAGTGTGTGTGTATTATTTTCAAAATATTAGTTAAAAAGTATGTACATTATTAACGGAAACTTTTTTTGGCTAGTAACCTTTTATTGGGATAACTGTGATTTTGCAAAATTTTTGTAAATAAATATTTATTAACTACTTAAAATTTCTAAACATATTAAAAACATACTTTTTTTTTTTTTTTTAAATCGTTAAATAAGAAAAAACTGGAAAATATTGATTATTCTGACAATATTTCACCTGTGGGAAAAATGAGGTCTGTGTTAAGCCATAAAAAGTTTTTGAGGTTTGAAATTAATTTAAATGTGTAATGTAATTACAACCGAGTTTTTTTTTTTTTTTTTTTTTTTAATCTTCCCCTTAAGCTCGCTCAGCTTATGCAGGAATTTGACCCTCAGGCCATTTTACATTGTTAACACTATGTACTTTTTGTCAAATCTATTAGAGAAAATTATAAATTCATAAGATTATACTCACTTCACTTATTTCTGCCGACTCCTTAAAAGTTGTTCAAGAAATTTATACACAAAACAGATTAATGAAATGGTTAGCTTTAACTCATAAATTAGAATGAAACAATTAATCTAGAAATTAAATGCTTAAGCTTTGTTTCTTTAACTTCTTTAATCTGTATGTATTACGGCTTCCTTTATGAACAATTTTTAATATCTTTCTTTAATTTCAACATTTTGTCTTTTTTACTTTTTTGAAATCGCTTTTGAAAAAATAATTGAGCTTAGAGCGTATACACTTTTTTTAACACTCCAAATCTTTATGAATGACTATACTTACAAATGGTATAAATGGTATTCCTCATTTTCATTTAACACCTTTTGTATGGGTGAAATTTCTGTTATGATGGAGGACTTGAGATTTGGCCTTCACTTAGTCCGATATTTATCTTTTGAAATTGAATATGCTAAATAAATATCACTTTATTTGAATACTACCATAAACATGACTTTAAAACGCTTTATAATTTGTTGTGATGAATTTTCTTCCCTGGAAACTTGTTTTTTCAGATCTAACATTTTTCTAAAACATTTTTCTTTTCTTTTTTTTCTTTTCTTTTTTTTTTTTTTTTTATGTAAACAACTTTTTCTTTTTTTCCTCTCCCCCTCCTCGCCTCAACTCTTCGAAACAAAATAATATCTCAAAAGATGGGGTAATTTCTGCAAATGTGTAGTAATCTCAATAGTGCATAACAAATGCATAGATATTTTTTCTACAGCAGCAACCATTTCCTAAAAACGTGGGTATATAAATGTAAAATCATGAGATAAACTTTAAAAAAAAAAAAAAAAAAAGGTATAGATTATTAAATCGAAGATTTTCATTTACAGAAAAGTTTGGACAGAAGTGACGTGCGGAAGTACAGACACAAAGTATTAGATATAAAAGGAAAAAATATACATATATTTACTTACATCATCGACATTACGTGTTTCTTTATATCAATTTTTACAAAAGATGATCAAAATTTATTATGATCGTTAACAGTAATTATAGCATGATTGCCGTAAAAAGCACCAATACTGATGCTAAAAAGTAGTAAATAACAATAATAGTAAAACTTTGAAAGTAACACTTAAAAAAAAAAAAAAAAAAAAAACAGTTGTTTCGAATGCGTTGTCACTTTGATGTTGCACTCAGTCGTATTACTGCAACACTGGCTGGCATGTTGGCAATGTTGCTGTTTAACGCGGTAGGCAGCGCCTTTTAACTTTATTTCGAGTAACATGCGTCACAGATATACCTGGTATCTTCAAAACTGTTCATCAATCACTTTCACGACATTATATGTTGGTTTGATGGTCAAAATTTTGAGCATTTTGCGTAAAAATTGTTGTAAAATGTATTATAAGAAAACAAAGATTTTCCCCTTCAATATCCCATATTTTTTGAGTTTGTGCCTGTACACATTGCTATCACCAATACTTTCTATACTAAAAATATTATATCAGTGAGTGGCAGCACCCTTCACAGTTAATCTCGTGATTTTTTGAACCAGCATCCTGTGGAAAATTAAATAAAACCTTTAAATACTGTATATCGTTTCAAAATAAAATAATTAAGCAATACCGTACGTTGTTGAATTCTGTGCTCCAGAAACAAAAGAGAAAATTTTAACTTTTGTTATTTATTTATTTATTTTATTTTTTACCGTTTCTTAAAGAAATGAGCTAAAACGAAGTTTATAATAAGGATAATAATAACAACAATGATAATAAATAATAATACCGGGAAAAGCATTTTTATTTTTACTCGTAATATATAAACATAAACAATATAAATATAATACAGTCAACTCCCTCTAATCCACAGACCTATGATCCGCAAATCCCTCTAAACCACAACTGATTTTTTAATGTAAACAAAGAAATTTACAGCTGATATTTAAAAAAAAAATCGCAACATTTCTTCCATTTTTAATTTTATTTAGTAAAATTTTTAGCTTAATCCTTGCTTTCAAACACCATTTGGAAAAACAGTAAGATTCTTGTATTTATCATCCTGCAATTCATACAGACTAGCGCTTTGTCAAGCCAAATAATGTCAGGAAAGTATATAAAAATTTAAAACAAACTACTATTAGATTAATGTTTAACAAAATTAAAAATAATCAGTTATGAATATTATTTCTGTACTTTAAAAAATATTTTCTTTTGTATTTTTTAAGTAAAATGTAATGTTTACATTTTATTGACACGCGTTATTTGAATATGCTTAAATTATTTACGATCATATATGAAGATGATTGATTAGTTTTATTAATATTGAAGAAATATTTTATTCTAAAACTAGCAGGCTCTGCCCGCTTCGCTGGACACTATATTTAAATGATTTCTTTGTAACTGAATATATTTCGATTGGCGACTATTTTCGTCACAGCTTTAGTATGGAACCTCCTTGGCAATATCAAACATTTTTTGAACTTCTCGAATCTGTACAAAAAAACTATTATAAAAACAAATATTTTCGAAAACAGTCCAATAGCTGGTGTTTAATTCTTCGAATATTCTGGAAACAGTTGAAGCTGTTACTCGTACAGTATAAGTCATTATTCGATGAATGTTCTGGGACAGTCCAAAAAATAGTCACTTGTTCCACAGGAGTAAAGCAAATAACCCACTCGCCAAGTTTGTCTCCAAGACTATGCTTTCTATTAAACATATCTTTGTTTAGTTATTTAAATATTAATTTGAATTAATCAAATATTTCTGCCCGACAGCGTGCAAGTGCAGTCACACACAGCAGCTCATTTATTTGTATGTTCAATTAGCGTAGTGATTGGTATATAAAAAAAAAAAAAAAAAAAAAAAAAATAACTAAACATTATCGTGCTACACAACTTTATTGAATCTCTCCCTTTGTCAGCTTTTGAATTTTTGTCGCCATATTAGGGATTTTTTTTTTTTTTTTTTTTTGTATAATTTCTTGCATAAAAATAGAAAGCGTTTTATCGGACACCTTTTCGTTAACATATAAGAACCCTTCATATTCTGTTTATTTTATTAATGGTTTTTAGGTTTAAAATAGTGCTTAATGAAATAAATTTTCTATTTTTAAAACTGCACTTTTTTTTTCTATAAAATTATCTACTCAGATAAAAATAGATCATTTATGTGACTACTATTTCAGTTTTTTTTTTCGTTTTGTAGTATTTTATAAATTTTACATTTTTCTTGAACTACCTAGATTAAAATTGCTGTTGCTAAATTAAACCTCTTTTATATTTTTCTTGAACTACCTAGATTAAAAAATGCTAAATTAAGCCTCTTGGCGAAAAATGTTCGGCGTACTTCAACGCAACAATTTAAAAAATCACCCAGGAGGATCTACTATAAATAAAACTGATTTTAGTAGAACACACATTAGCATCGTAAACTATATTAGAACTTTGTAAAGGAATTTTTAAATTAAAAATGACGTCAATTTTTTGAGATGCATAATTTATTTATTTATTTTATTTTATTTTATTTTTTTGTTCACGTTTAGATTAATGTATTTATTTTCCTGTTGAAAAAAATAAATAAATTCGTTTTTTTTTTTTTTTTTTGGCAACAATTAAATTATGGATAAATTTAAATGGCTAATTTTTTGCTATTATTAGCTTACAAAATTGCTATTTTATGCATAAAAATCGCAAAAACAAAATTTTTTTCGGAATAAAAGGTAGACAACTTTTTAAGTTAGGGTATAAGCTATCTCCATAACAAATTTCATCGAAATCCATCGAGCAGTTTTAGCGTGAAACTCAGTCAAATAAACGGACATTCACATTTATAATATATATAAGATTTATTAGAAATCGTCTTTCCATTTTGATGCCTATTTATGAATTCCTTATAACTGACTTTGTATCTGCAAATTCCTCTAATCCGCACAACCTCTGGACAAATCTTTTGTGGATTAGAGGGAGTTGATTGTAATAACAATGATAATAATAATAAAATGATTGGCTTAAAACACAATGCATTAAATCAAAGTCAGAATTACGAGCTGTTAAAATTATAGGAGAATAATTTACTCTTAATACATAACACGTATACGTGAATTTATTCATTTAGTTAATTATTTACTACGTTAACAAGACGAGGTTTCTTTTCATTCCAAATATTTTCATGGAACAGAATACAAAAATTCATTATATTTATTACAAGGAAAATGCAGATTTCTTCAATAAATGCATGCTAAGACTGCAAGGCGTTTATTACATTAAAACGAACATTATGTTTTTTCCCCATTATAAATGTGTATGTGTTTTAAAACACATCCCCCCCCCCCCTCTGACAAGCACTTATTTCTTGCGTAGTTTACTACCATGTTCTGAAAAAAAGAGTAGGCAGTTTTAGTAAAACACTATTAGCATAATGCAAAACGTGTACTGCATTAAGAAATTAACTTTGTACAAGAACAAGTCAAATAAATGTGCAAAATACAGGAATAAAATTAATAAGTTACCTCATTAACTGGAAATTATAAGAAAAGAAGTAGTGGCTGTAAGAACTGAACTGGAAACAGTCCAAAGTTAATTCTTCGGAGAAATTATGAAGCAAAGTAAATTAATTGTTTTGCATAAGTGGATTAGGAAAGACTGAGTAGTTATCATCGAGTAAAAATCTTGTACGAAGAAACGGGAAAACAATTTTGTGAAAAAAAAAATAATAATAATAATAAGTCACCAGTTAAGTCTATCAAATTTAGCATATTAAACTATTAATAGTGAACTGACGAAAATTTCAATGACAATAATATTCTCATAAATACAGATTATGCTAAGATTTTTTTTTTTTTTTTAATTAACATTGACAAATAAATCCCTCGCCCCCATGAATTAAAGATCAAATTAAAGCACTTGACTTTTAAAATGATTAAAAAAAAAAAAAAAAAAAAAAACAGGGGAAAACATATAAATATAAGTACTAAAATACACCCACGCTTAATTAAAAATAAAATTAAAAAGAAACTGATGTCATGGACTCGAAAATGCGACTCATTGGTTAGATCAGGAGTGGCCAACCCGTGGACCACATACGCCCAGCGTCGTGCAGTTTTTTTACAGTCCGCGAGTAGACTAACGGTATTTAAAGTTTAACGTTTTTTATTAACAGATTAAAAAATAATAAATCCATTCTTACAAGGGTTGGCAAGGTTTCGGACACTATGGTAAAATCCACGGTATAAACCATGGTTTTTACCGTACTGTCCAAAACCTTGGTGTATTAAACTGTCCAAAACTATATTTTTTAGTAGAATTATATTTTATTAAAATTATGCAAATATTTGAAAAATTTACAAGATTATTATAATTATTGTTGTTTTGTAACATTTTCCAGTATATTTCATAATGTTTAGTGAAAGATACATATATTAACAATTATAATATTCAAAAGCAAAAATTTATTACTGAAGTTTTAATGGAAAAATGTGGATAATTGTACCTCAAATATTGATATTTATAATATTTACACACACATATAAAGTATATATAAGCAACGTGAATAAATATATCAAGAGAACAAATTAATATATAATTATTATTATATATATATATAAGATTTACAATAAATCATCTTGAAATAAATATTAAAAATGTGCAGCTACACAAACATACTTTATTTATTTTTAAATAAATGAAAAAATATTAAATAACACACACTTATTTTTATTTATTTATTTAATTTTAATTTAATTTTAATTTATTTATTTAATTTTATATATATATATATATATATATATTTTTTTTTTTTTTTTTTTTTTTTTTTGGGGGGGGGGGCATATCTGCTGTTTTTGAAAAGGCATATACTTCATTGCCTAATTATAACTATTATATTTTATTTTTGGTATATTTTAATGTATGTAATTTATGAAAGAACTTTTAAAAATAATTTCTGTAAAATATTGGATATGTAAGTATTTTGAAATTAAAAATAAAAGACAAATTATTCATTTTGAATATCCTATCATACATTTTTTATTGTAAGAAATATTTTTTGAGTCATTAAAATTATTTTTTTTTTTTTTTATAGCTATTTGTAAATTGTAAATTTTTTTTAACTTAAAAAGGTTTAAATTTTCAGTATAAAATACTTTTAGTTACTAATTATAATTGCTACTGAGAATGTAGGGAGTAGAATTTCTTATAATATTAGGTTTTGGACACTTTCGGACAGTTTTGTACAGTTTTAGACAGTTTAGGACACTTTTGGACGGTAAAAACCACCTGTCCTGTCCAAAACCAGTTTCAGACGTCCTAAACCCCAACCCTGATTCTTACTTTTCAAAGTGAAAATAACTTTCACCAATTATCGTAGCTAAAGAATCATACTGTTGTAATGAAATATTATTCGATACGTTATTCATTCTTTTTATTATAGTTATTAATGCATTGTCATAAATTTTTAATGATTCAATTGTTAATTCATATATGAAAATAATTTAAATTTGTAAATATTTTGAAAATAATGTATTTTGCTCCGAATCTTCAACTTGTCTTCCCACGAAAAAAGTATATACTTAGATGATTCATATACTCACAAACATATATACAGTCAGCAACAAAATTATTAAAGCCCACATGTACATCCAGATTTTTTTTTTTTTTTTTTTTTTTTTCCCCTTTAAGGACTGGGGACTATTAGTCTCAATCTACGGATTTTTACGATACCAGTTTTACAATAGTTGTACATTTATCGAAATCGAAAATATAATGGAATAATTTGAAAGCGATGTTATAATTTGGAAAAAAAAAATATATAATAATAATAATAATAATAATAATAATAATAATAGTCCTCCGTACTAAACTAAATCCTGCTTTTGTCAGACTTTAATCAAAATCTTTCTTTTTTCCTTTTTTAAGAAAAAGAAAAGAAAATTAATGATAATCAGTTTCGAAACGAACAGTATCGAAAAAGTTTTTTTTAATAACTTTGAATTAGGACATAAAAAGCGCGCGTGCGAAATGAAATAAAAAATAAAATAAGGTTTATAAATGGACAATATTTAAGCTCGTGGACTCCGTTCAGTGATATAATAAGAAAAAATGACGACATTAGTCTAATGAGATTAACTTTTTTTTTTTTTTTTTTTTTTTAAGGACATAGGGCTATTAGTCTCAATCTACGAATTCTTACGATAGTTGGACATCTTTCGAAATCGAAAATATAACTAAATAATGTGAAAGTGATGTTTTAATTCGAAATAATAATAATAATAACAATAGTCCTCCGTATTAAACTAAATTCTGCTTTTGCCAGAATTTCCTCAAAATAATTTTTTCTGTTTCTTTCTTTTCTTAGAAAGAAAAAGGAAAGAAAATTAATAATAATGAGTATCGAAACGGGCAGTATCGAGAAAGGTTCCCCCCCCCCCAAAAAAAAAAAAAAAAAACTTTAATATGGCATTATGGCATTAAAAGACAAAATTTCGTACAAATGCACGTAATGAGAATTATTTATTCTTTTTATTTATTTATTTATTATTATTATTATTTATTTATTTTTAAGTTTAATCGCTAATATCTATCACATTTTTTTTTTTTTTTTTTTTTAAGAGAATGTATACAGACTAAGATCATGACTCGGCTAATATTTGCTTAACAAAACAGCATTAGGTGCAATTCTTTTCAATACGAATTGTTGCTACCGCTTCAATAATTTTGCTGCTAACTGTAACATACGTTACAGAACTGTAACATACAAACAGGCCCGCCTGAATAAAATAAATTCCCAGTGCGGGCCACCATGTGTTTTCGGTATGACAGGCTAGGGTTTGATGATAAAATAAAACTGCGAAACAGCATGAACAGAGAGTGTGTTAGTTTTCTTCATCGATATAGATATTCTGAAATTATGATCAGTTTCTTTCTTTTTTTTTTTTTTTTTATATAGTATATAAATACATATTTAACTACGGTTCCATATCTATGATGTAGACTTTGAGATATAAGATGAAGCATCTGTTACATTACATTTATCAAATGATACAAGATAGAGTACACAAAGCAGAGATGGGGGAAAATTTTTAAAATTCAGATAAGTTTTTGATAATTATTGATTAGAAATATTTATTTGCTTTATCAATAGTCCACTGCAATAACATTATTTATATTACCCTACGTTTAATGCTTAAAAAAAAAAAATACTTTCCTGTTAATATTGCGTTTGTAGTTGTAGCAGCAACTAATAAGTTAGAGGGTTGTATGTAATCTATAACACAAAATCTTTAAGCTGATCCCATATTTTTACTTTCATTATCCGACTACCGTGAGTAATGGAAGCATTGTCTTAGGTCAAAAATTTCGAAAGAGGTTTCACCTGATTTTAAAAGTCTCCTGATTCAAAAAAAAAAAAAAAAATGATTTGGACAATTGATTAGTACGGAATTTTCGGATTATCATCTCTCCGAAACGTGTTTGAAATAATTGGATCTCCAAATGAAATACGTGGCATATGACACCCCCCCCCCCCCCCCCCATGAAATTTCATGCCTGGAGAATACGTAAAATGTAGCAAAGCCTCTAACCGATAATTTGCTTAATTTTTATTTTATTTGAATGAAATTTTCACATAAGTTGCCAAATATATATATATACATATCTATTGCGCATGCATAGTAACAAAATATTTCATATAAATACTCATATTTCACAGAAAATTACACGTATGAACTTTTTGTTTCAGAATAAAGCTTCTCTAACGTTTAGTCATTTTTTTTTTTTATTTTTTTTTACAATTTTTCTAAAATTTTGTTGAAATCCATTTCTGTTTTAAGCAAAAAACGTGCTAAAAATTAATAATTTTTGAAGGAGAAAAAATAAAATAAAATGCATCTCTAAATAATTGTGCGATTCTCACAAAAAAGAATACAAATATTGTGCATATTAAATAAATTCATATGTAAAGTTACAAGTCATTTGTAGCTGGTTAGGAGATCCCTCGGGATCATTAGATGTTTTCCCCATGGCCGCATTACCGCCATAAACCACGCTGTTTGGCAGTGGCCAGTGGGTGCAATCAATCAATCAATCGACTTTTTTTTTTTTTTTAAGGGGGAAAAAATTATAATAATTTGATCACCTACTACTATATTTGTAAGGTATTAATTATACGTATTCAAATATTTATTTCGAAATTTCCATTTAATATAAGAAAATAACATTTCATGTATATTACCTACAGCTAATCCAAAAATGTAATTTTAGGAGTTTAAAATTTCGAAATATAAATAATTCTTACACTACTTCACTCAATGATTTTAAGTTTCTTATTTAATCAAAATCTTACAACAAATTGAGATTTTGTCGAAAAAAACGTTTTTTAGAATTTAAATATAAATTCCCACAGGCCCCCGAACTCATAAAAAGCACAACCGTTTATCGAATTACGCCCTTCACGTATCTCTATGGAAAGATTTCTCCCGAAGATCATATATTTTTCTACAATTATCAGAAATTTAAAATTTTTGTATGTTTTTTTAAAATGTTAATAAAAATAATAATAATAATACTTTAAAATCAAATAATAATAACATTAACAGGTGTGATTGTGATTCAAAGGTAAAAACCCTGAAAATAACAACCTCAAATTAGAAAAAACCAAAAATATCAAATAATACTCAAACTATTTAGGCCAGAAGCCCTCAATCTTTTTACATTTCCTTCCCATATCACCTGAATAACAAATGAACAACCAATAAAAGCAAAAAATAACTTTATGGAAAATACGAAAATATAGATGGGTTAGAGTAAAAACCCTGAAATCAGGGGTAAACCCTGAACACAAACACCCCTGCATTAAATAGTAAATTATTTACACAATAGAGTCCTCCAGTCAGTCTTGATGGACTTTTGCAATATATTTAACACAACTTTTTAACAAATGGAGATTCTCTTAAAGCATAATAAATTTTAATAATTCAAATTTCGAAATTTGCCTATTTGTGATTTAAAAAAAAAAAAAAATTCAAATAATGCCTTTTAAGCCCGAAAAACTTACTTTATTACATTGAATTCTGTAATATCATTTAATACTGAAATAATCGTTTGTCAAAATAGAAATAGTCGATTTTGTTTTCATTTCTGTGCAGCATCAATTCAGAAAATGATGTGTCAGCATTGGTATAAGAAGTATTTAACTATACTTTTTAAATATACCTAGTTTAACATTTTTAAAAGAAAACACTCTTCAAAACAAAACACCTAGTTTAACATTTTTAAAAGAAAACACTGTTCAAAACAAAACAACTTAAATTTTAAAATCAATTATTCCATTCAGCATTTGTCGCAGTGTAAAAGTGAAATTTGAAAGAAAGAAAGAAAGAAAAGAAAGAAAAGAAAGAAAAGAAAGAAAGAAAGAAAGAAAGAAAAAAAAAAATATATATATATATATTGGATCTGCCCATCGTTTTAAATAAACGACAAGCCGACAACAACGCATACGTTCAATCCAGGTGTTAGAAATATATTTGTCGAGAAACAAGAATAGCACTTCAGGTGAAAATCTGGAATGATATCGGTAGCTAATTTGCATGAGACGAGAGTAAAACCAATTTGTTAACACACGAGGATATCGGATAAAATGAGAATATCGAGATTTTGTCTCACAGAAACAAGACGTCTCCGTTCTAATTAAATAAACATTGAAGACAGAATGCATACGTAAAATTTAATTATGATTTCGTAATTAAAAGAATAAGTTTTACCAGAACTAAGTAATAGGAGCTGGGATATGACAAGATTAATTAGCATAATATATGCAAATGCTCGGATACGTTTATTAAAGAGTTTTGAGTTTAAAATTTCTAAAAATAAATAACAGACAAATATTATCTTTAAAGAGAAACTGGAATACTGGATCAGATTAACTAATTTTCATGAATGTACTGAAAAACTACGAGCATCAGACATAAAATGATAAATATAAATATAAAACATAGATAAGGAAATATAATGTCAGTCTGCGTCAAATTCTTTTCTCTAATATTCATACAAGTTTAATATATATATATATCCATATTTCTTTTATTTAATTCGCGTCGTTCAAACAGATTTCTTTTTTTTTTTTTCGTGTGTGTGTGTATTAGCATAGTGCTGTTCTGATGCAGAACTCATGCCTACTGTTTTTCGCTTGATAAAGGGTTTCCCTGAATTATTTCTGTCCGTAACAATTATTCATGTTATTTGAAATTATGATGTTGTTTAAAACGTTTTTATTCTTCAAAAATGAATTGGTACAGTTTTCCATAATAAACACCATATATATCGAATTTATTAGTGCATTTATAAGTCAAAAAGTTTCAACTACATCTTTCACGCAAATTATGAAAATTGCAACATTTCAGCGACATCTATTGACGGTGCATACCAATTGTCTGATACAAACCTCTAATTAAATAAAAATTTCTTATAACGATTCTTAAGTTGCTACGGCCACAAAATTTAGGTAGCCTACAAACGGACACTTTTCTGAAAGATTAAAATGAAATTGTAAACATATAAATCCATCAAATCCAGAAATCGAAATTTTTTCGGTAAGTAATAACATATTTCTTATAAAAGAACACAGATGAGATTAAAAACAAAGGTACCGTTAATCGATTTATCCATTTTCAATTAAACTATAGACAAACTATAAAATTAGTTCCACTTGGTTAGAAATTAATTATACGAAACCGGAATATAATTTGATTGAGAATCTAACACGATATCGGCTATTAATTATTATTAGATATATATAAATGTAATTTGTCAAATATTGAAACAGAAATAAATTGAAGAGAGTGAAAAACTGGCATTTTGATTAATCGAAATAATTTATCGATCTTATAAAAGGAAATATTAAAGTCATAAAAAATTGAAATTGAATTATGATTTTTAACTAAAAGTTTAATTTGTTGAACTGAAGTAATAATAATTGTTATATGATATAGTATATTTTCAAAGAAATAGTTTCGGCTATTTTTGACATGGTAACAAGAATGTTTCCGCGAGCGCGCGAGCAATGGAAATTAAGTATAGTCTAAAAAAAGACCACCTAGATTTATGGTCAAATAATATAAAATGATAGAGAGACATTTTACAAGGGAACACTTTTTACGCATATTTTTATTGCATCTATCAATAGTTCGTTTAAAAAACAATCCAAACACTTTAATATGCAGCAATTGTTTAAAGAATTAATTCAGCAATTGTCGAAAGAATTAAGCAGGCAAAAAAAAAAAAAAAAAAAAAAAAAAAAAAAGTAGGCGCGATTGCAGTGTGAAAGAAACATCGCTATAGACGAGTATCATTGGTACAGATTGAAAAAAACTTGAAATTCACTATTGAACGGCCCGTTAGCGTTTGAGCGGTTCCGCGCCCAAAGCCGGTAGATGGGAAGTGCCGGGTTCGATCCCAGGTCGCGTTCGTTGGCCTAGCCGTTCAGAGTTTTCCGTGGTTTTCTCTGAAACTTGCGTAAATACGGGCTAAGACCCCTGAGAAAGACCCCCACGGAGGGCACTCCCCTTTAGGCTTAGGACCATAATGCAGTCAATCGGCCTTAATCCCCACTACCCACTATTGAACTATCAATGATATTCACTACCAGGGATGATTTTAATTAAAACAAATTTTTTTTAATTACAAATCAAATTTTCTGACAATTTGAAATTAAAAACTGAAACTAAAATTTTATTATTTTATAGTGTACCAAAAAATATTCCAATATATAATACATATATATATATTTAATTTTCTTTGTTTCTGCAATAAATTTTGAAATTTCCTAAGTTTTATCCTTTATTCATTTTACGCAAATTCTTGGAATTTTCCAGGTTCTCCTTGGATTCTAGGTATAGTAGCAACCCTGTTTCTATTACTTCCTGTACTGTAATCAAAAAGTTCTTCATTTATATATCTATATCTATCTATATATATATATATATGTGTGTGTGTGTGTGTGTGTGTGTGTGTGTGTATTGCTACCCAGGGGTGCGGAAAATGTTTTTACTCCCAACATTTCCCCCAATCCAGATAAAAATTTCTCCAAAATGGGGGAATGATTTTAACAGTGTTTTTGTAATTCATTGTTCAAATCAATATCATTTGTATATTTTTCTGCAAAATTTCCCCAGATGGCTGAAATTTCCCCCAATCCTAGATTGCTGGATTGGACATATTCTGCACCTCTGTTGCTACCCTTTATTTTAAATATAATATGTCTGTCTTAATAAATTTGCAAATTACTGAAATTTTCCATTTTTAAAAAATTTTTGGATCACCCCGTACTTCTTTGCAAATGTAAACTAAATAAGTTTTTATAAAGAAAAGAAAAAAATTCAAAGAAAACAACTACCCCAAAAATAAATATATACATAAATAAATAAAATTAAAGATTGTATCAATGGTAATGAAAATTCATGAAAACAAAATAAAGGCTCATAACTTTTAATTAGTAATTAAAAGAACAAAGGATTTAAGGAAACAGTTTCGAATTTTTATCAAGCATTTTCAATTCATTAATTCAAAATAATATTAACATTAACAACAAAAAAGCACATTTTAAATGAATCACTTAATTAATTTATTCGTAAAATAAAGAAAGGGAAAGGCAATAAAATTATCAATTAATAGAAGTTTTTGAATTAAAAAAATATTCAATAAAGATATTCAAGTAATTCGAGCATAAAGTTCACACAGAAGAAATTTTTTTTAATAAGGTAAATTATCTGCCTGTTACAACAACATTTAAAATCAAATTAGTTAATTAATATAAAAGTTTCTTCGATTGCTTTTAATTAAATAGAATAACTTAAAGAAAGTTAATTATTACTTCATGAGTAAAAATTGAAGTTCATGTATAAGCAAAGAAATTAAATTTATATACATTTTTTTTTACATGAATGATTCATTTAAATGTTGATATAAACATTTTAAAATTCTTGTAGATATTTATTAAGATATTAGTTTTTTTTTTTTTTTTTTTTTAATTAGTTACATTTAATAGATTCGAAAAATAAATAAGATTACAGAGAAAAAGTAAGGCTAAGATAATTAATTGATTCTTTTGTTTTTTAGCATAAGTCTTTCAGTTTTCATTATTAACGTGAAACACGTTGTACGGGTAAAAAAAAAAAAAAAAAAAGTCTAATCAGCTCCACTAATTGTTTAAAGTTGCTTTCTAGTGTCTTTTAAAAATAAAAAACAGAAGATAGATCTTAAAAATACAAACAAGTCATAAAACTAATGATTACAAAATAAGGGGCAATTTTCGTAACAGCGATTTCAGCAAAAAACACAAAAAATTAACGCAAGGATAGGAAAGAATAATACTTTTTAAAAGTACAAATCGAACACAGTTAAAGAGAAACTTGAAATGATACTAGATTAACTATAGAATAAAAAATATAAAACGATGAAAAAAAACGGGTAAGTGAAATTACTTTCATATACATTTGTAGCGCGAAAGTTTTAAATATTAATATATATTATAATATATGTTTTCAGTTAAATAAAAGTTGAAAATGTGTAACAAAAAGTAACGAGAGAGAGAGGGGGGGGCGAGAGCGAGAGAGAGGGAGAGAGAGGGGGGAGGGGGGGGGAGCGAGAGAGAGAGAGAGAGAGAGAGAGAGATTTGGATATAAAAAGTATTTTTAATGAAAGAGACGGGCAAAGTTAATTAATTGATATTTTTAAGCGCTAACAGAAAGAGTTAAATTTTCATTTGTAGCATCAGGGGTCAATCCAAGCAAAATTGGGACACTTTTGCTGCCGCTTCAAAAATTCAAATCTCTAAAATGGGTCCCTTCACAAAATTCAAATCCATAAAACAGGCCCCTTCACAAAATTCAAATCCATGAAATAGGCCCCTTCACAAAATTCAGATTCATAAAAATAAACCTTTCACAAGATTTTGTTTTATAAAATCAATAATTTTGTAAATTTTTTCCATATTTACAGTATTATTTTTTAATGAGTGTCTATACTTATTTCAATAGAATGTTACTAACTTCATATTAAACATTAGATAGAGTAACTGCTAAAATGGAAAGTTTTATATGATAATTTTTTTCGTAAAAAGAAATAAAATTTCACAAAATTATTCTCCCCAAAAATACATAAAAAATTCAGAAAACATAATTTGTTTTTCCCAAAAATGGGTCCAAAATTTAAAACTTAGATCAACCCCGGAGCATGTTAAATAATATCAGCAGATTGTTAAAAAAAAAAAAAAAAAAAAAAGAAAAAAGAAAGAAAGAAATAGTAAATCAGGCAGGGTACGCCGATTTAAATCAGCTTGATTAAAATCATGATTAAAATCGTGATTAAAATCACTTTGATTTTTTTAAAAAAATCATTGATTTAAATCAAAAATAAAATTTTACTATTTTGGGTCAATATGTAGTTTTATATAGTCTTAGAAAATAAGAAAACTTGAACTTACTTGTTATTTACATCAAATACGCCCTCCCCCCAAAAAATAAATAAATAAAATATCTGTAATTTTAAAAATGATTCTTTTAATTTTCTACAACTCTATTTTTATCTTCTATTCTTATTTTGAAGCTAACTACGTTCATTTGCAGCCAAATATTTTTATACAAAGCCTTAAATTCTCTGCCCTAAGTGTTTTTTTTTTTTTTTTTTTTTTTTTTTAAGGATAATAAATATTGTATCATCTGAACTGAAGAATTTGATTTGTCTGTCACTCTGTCCTTCATGTTTAACTTTTCTTATTTCTAATTCTGATTACTATGTTTTTTAACTGGCCAAGGCATTCTTAAGCATTTTTTCCCTTTTTACTTAGGCTTTTATAAAATTAGAAATGAAATGGTAATGGCCTGGCGAGTTGTTTCAGTTTTCTTAATTTTTTAAAACTTTAATCTTTTGAAAAAATCTTAGAATTTATATGTATTTTATTGGTAATAAATTGCACAAACTAATGTGTGTATTATATATACATATATATTATATATACACATTGAATTTCCTTTAATTGAATAATTATTCTCCAAAAAGTTTCTCTTCAAAAAATTCGTTAATGTGATATTCAAGATGTTTTAATATGTAAATTTTAGTGACAATAATAATAAAAACATTAAAAAAAAATAATTATCTTATATGCTTTTAAGCTATTTACACTTAATCATTTATTTATTTATTTTTCTTTTTGAAAGGGGGGGGGGGTGTTAGAATGTATCTATGTTGGCTAATATTACAATTTTTTTTTTTTTTTTTTAAATATCCTCATATATACAATAAATAAAATTTAAATTATACTGAAGCACTTTACACATAATTAATTAAATATAAAAACCTTTAAATGTACCTCATGTTATGTCGTTAATATTTTCATCTGGGCGCCCAGATCTTTTCAAACGATCTTCATCTGTGCCGGATCTCTTAGAGTTGTGGTCTTTTATAGATGCGATTTCTATGGCTATAGACATCGCAACAACGCCGGATGTGTGCAATGACAGTGATGCAATGGCTCCTAACTGGATGTGGAATCAACTTATGGAATCTATAAAAGACCACAACTCTAAGAGATCTGGCACAGATGAAGATCGTTTGAAAAGATCTGGGCGCCCAGATGAAAATATTAACGACGTAACATGGGGTACATTTAAAGGTTTTTATATTTAATTAATTATCATCATATATATATTTTTAAATTTAGTTTATTTATATTTATTGTTTCTTTTATGTATTCATATTTAATTAAAAAAAAGTTTTCATGCTTAATTTCTTAACATTTATTTTTAGTCGAATAATGTAAATAAAACAAAAAAATCTGATTTAAATCAAAAAAATCCGATTTAAAAAAAAAAAATCTGATTTTTTTTATTTTTTTTAAAAAATCATGATTTTTTCACACCCTGAAATCAGGTTTTTCTGAATGTTTAATGTACATTTCTAGTGTTTTGAGTAAATAAATAAATAAAACAGAAGATAAATTTCAAAAAAGATGTATAAAGGTAAAGTCATAAAGCTGAAAAACGAAAAAGCTGTTTATGATTACATAAAAATAATGAATACAAAACCATTAATCAGAGGCAATTTTCCTTTCATTGGTTAATTAAAATAAAAAAGATTTATATATATATATATATATATATATATATATATATATATATATATATATGACTTTCAAGTACATTTATTGTACATGACTTTTAAATATTCACAAGCATTTTTAAAAGGGAAAATATTTATTGAGATACTGATTCTTTCTGAATTTTTAATTAATTATATTAAACAAATTCTGATATCGAACGTACTTTTAAAAAGTGAAAGAAAAGAGAGAGAGAGCAAGAAAGGCTTTAATAAATAAATCATTGTTTTATGCCCAACACAAGGAATAAAATTTTCATTTGTAGCATGTTAAATAATATCCCTAAACAGAAAAAAAAAAAAAAAAAAAAAAAAAAAAACTAGTAAATTTGTTTTTTTTTTATATATTTAATGTATCATTTTAATACCTTTAATAAATTAAAAAAATACTGAAGATAAAATTTAAAAATTCAAACAAGTCATAAAGCAATTATGATACCATAAAAATAATGACTCAAACTATTAATAAGAGGGAATTTTTATTGGATTGATCCAGTCACCAAAAAGTGGGAAAAGAATTAGGATAAGTAATGGAATAGTTAAAAAAATAAAAATAAATAAATAAATGTAAAACAGAGAACGACCTGAAGTGATATCAAATTAATTACATAACAAAAAAAAATAAAAAAAAATAATTGATATTATATTTAAGTACATTTGTAGCACAATATTTTTAAATGTTGATGTTGATAAATCTTAAAGAGTGGGGTCCGGGGGGGGGGGGGTCATAGTTAATTGATATTTCTGGGTCTTAACATAACACTTAAAATGTCCATTATTAGTATGCTAAGAGATATCCACAAATTAAAAATAATAATAATAATTAATAATAATAATGAAATAGGCTCTGTTGGATTTTTAAAGCTGTATTCTAGTATCTTTTAGCAATGCACATACAAATAGAAAAGGAAATTTTTAAAAATCAAACAAATGATAAAGCTTTTGATGATTAGATGAAACTAATGACTACAAAACCATTTATAAGAAGTAATTTTCATTCCGTCGATTCAGTCAGTTAAAATTGCAAAAAATAATGAGGATAAGAAAGAAAATTCATTAAAAAAAATATATATATAAATAAAATAAAATGCTAATCAGATTAGTTTCAAAATAAAAAATTAACTTTATTATAAGAAACTAAAATAAGCATACATATTTAAGAATTTAATTAAATTTCAATAAAAACAGTAAGTAAAAACAGTCTAAAGTAAAAGGAATTGGAAAACTAAACTACATATATTATTTTATTATAAGGAATGTAGAACTATACACTCCTTCTCATAATTATAAGGACACCCGTTTTTCTATATTAGCTAAACACTGAACACTATTATTTAAACAAATATATTTTTTATTAATTTGAATTTCATTAATAGACGGTATTTAAAAAGTTTTATCGTTTTTCTATCTCAAAAAAATTTACATACAGTCAAAAAAGGGATTTTTCAGGTGTTCACAATTATAAGGACAGCTCGAATCTTAGTACTTTTTTTCAATTATCCTTTAAATTAATATTTTTTTGGGGTCTCTTTTTAGGATGAAACAGTCAGACATTCTCTCTGGTATATATAATATATATATATATATATATATATATATATATATATATATATATATATATATATATTCTTCAAAACTCAGTTTCAATACCATTTCATACAGCATACATGATATTCTGAATACATTTAAACTATTTAAAATTGCTTTCCACTTGCATGCACGTTTCTAACATGATAAGTTAAGGTTTTTTCAACTTTTAGGCCACGGGAAAGGCAACAATACAGAAGTTTCTTTCTTCAAAATATTTCCTATCGCTCTAGAAGTAGAGCAAAAATGCAAGTCTTGTTGAAAAAAGTATTATTACCCCCCAAAATCTAACAAAAATCTGAGAATTCCAAGTTTAAAATTTGCGGATATTTCCTTGATGTTCATAATAATAGAAAAAATTACTAAATTCATTTTGCCTTCAGTAGAAACAGCTCCCCAGAGCACTATAGATCCACCTTTCAAATGCCCGATTCATATCTGCCTTTAAAAAATCTGCTGTCTCTTTCGCTATCTTCAGATAGTGCCAGTAACTGTTAAAACCATTTGATTAATCAAGAATAAAATGTTTTTCATCCGAAAATGCAACATTTTACCACTTAATATTGTCTTTATTAAACTTTAACACAGACGTTCTTTCCTCCATTGAATGCTTATTGATTATTACAGGTTTTTTATTCATTTTAACATATTATTAATTATTTTAAAAATGCATAAATGTATAGCCCAACCTTTCGTTAAAAATTACGAGCAAATTCAGCAGCAGTCATTATGAGTAGAACAGTAAGAGGAATTATGAGTCTTCAATCTCTGTTAAACAACTATGGTTTTGCATCAGATCTCTCTCCTATCGAACCAGCAGTTCAACGTTTGATCTCATTTCCTTCAGCATTTTTAGATCTTCGAATTTCATTAGAAATTCGGCGGATTGAAATTATCCTTCCACTTAAAAAACACATTTATCATACTTCACTACATGAACGTTCTTTTTTTCGAGGAATTATCAGTAATGCCTGTCCAAGAAAAATTGAAGTCTTATATATGAATTAATCTAGCCCAGTAGTTAAAGAATTCGCATGTCAATTGTAATTTATGCGCTAGTAAGTTAAATAAAACGTAAAAATTTTGATTGCCCCTATAATTGTGAACATCTAAAAACGTGGAGGAAAAAATATTTTGCACTATTTTTTATTAATTTTGTTTCATATTAAAAATTATAACATTTTGGTTTTTAGAATACTAGATATATTAAGTGCACTTAGTATAATCTTGTTCACAATTATTTTTACATTAGTTATTTCAAAATATAAAGTGTCCTTATAAATATGAGAAGGAGTGTGCACATACATATAATATTATACAGGAAGAAATTGTGTTTTCAAGTTATGATGAAAATTTAAATGCTGCAAATGCTGCAAATTATAATAGATTATGTATTTTAAAAAGATTTGTAGAGTTAAAAAAAAAAAAAAAAAAGCTAACAAAAACTTCAAGGCAACTGACTGTAAAATAATAATAATAATAATAATAATAACCAAATTTCCATTTTTCCCGGTTTCTCCGGAAGATGTACTACTACTAATTTTTAATAGAAATTTTTAGTAACAGTCTTCTACTAATTATCTATGGTTAATTCTATTCTACTGGAAAATGCTATAAGAAAACAGCGATGGTTATTAAAAAAAAAAAAAAAAAAGGAGGAGGAGGAGGAGGGAGGAAGAGAGAGAGAGACTAAAAGTTAGCAATTGTGCAACACCTATTCAAATTACTCACACCAACGACCTTTAAAATGGGAGAAAAAAAAATAGTACCATTTTATTTAGACATTTAGTAAATAATAAATACTATTTACAATTGTAATACTTTTTCTTTTTCGGCGAAGAAAGATGAAAATAATAATAATAATAAATTAAAATTAAAATGTAAGTTTTTTTTTTTTTTTTTTTTTTTTTTAAAGAAATAGATTAGTATTAGTTGGAAAGGTTCGTAACTGTTTCAAATTCAATAATTCAGAGATAGTGATTTTTTTTTTTTTTTTAATAATTCAGAATTTATTATGTAATCGGGAAGAAAATACCATAGTTTTAGATTATCTCCATATCTCACGATTTCACTACAACCTTAACATGGGCATCGCAAAATTTTCATTTTATTTTTACAGTATGTTCAGTTAGATAAAGGAGACGCCAGGGTTATTAAAATGATGAAATACATTCCGCTTTAACATCTGCCTCCTGGAATTTCGCAATGGCTCTTAGAAAAAATAGGATACATCTATAAAAACTTGTTTGCCACGTGACCCCGTTCTTATACAACGATTTATGGGTTATAAATAATCTTTCTTTCTTTGGCTAAGTTCGGCTTTTCTGAATATCTCCCACAAAAATCCAAGAAAGTTAAAATTTCGGTAATATACTAGAATTTTCTCCGTATAAACTTTAATGGGTTTTGTGAATTTACTACTGGGTTCAAAGCATGAGAGTCAGAATTTGATATGTTACTACTGCCAATTGAAAATATCGATGCTGCATCAGTTACTTGGTCATCAATCTTCCTTACTTTGCTCTTGATGCGTCAAGTAAGTAAAAGAAAATTTATGTGTGTTGGATACGAAGGAAAAAGATAAAACAGAATTCGGAACTGTTTTAAAATGTATATACATCAAAGATACAAAGCGTTTAATGCTTGTGATTAATCGAAATAGTATTTTGGACTTGGCTAACAATTCTATGAAGTTTTTAAAGCTTCCCAATAAATATTTATTACAAATCGTCTTTAAAAAAAAAAAAAAAAATCAAGATGATCCCTGAACATCAATAACTGCTTTGAAGACGAATTTTATTCTGTTTTAAAATCAAATACCTTTAAAAAAAAATAAAAAATACCTTAAAATTAAAATAGGTAAGTAATGTTAAATTAACAGTGAGTGTCAGGATTTCATATGTTATTACTACTGCCAATTGAAAATATCGATGCTGCATCAATTACAGTGCCAATTACGATTTTCCTTACTTTGCTCTGGATGTGTCAAATAAATAAAAGAAAATTTATGTATGTTGGATAGGAAGGAAAAAAATAAAACAGAATTCGGAACTATTTAAAAATGTATATACATCAAAGTTGCAAAGCGTTTAATGCATCTATTTAATTCAAATAGCACTTTGTACATGGCTAAGAATAATCGGAAATTTTTAAAGCTTTTCACTACACGCCCTCAGCACAGGTTTTTATTTAATTTTAAACATCAAATTAACATTATTATTATTATTATTAGCCGAGAGATAAATCAAGCTGAATTAACTTAAAATTTAAATAATCATGAAATGTTACTACTAATAAACAAAAATCTTGATGTTATATCAATTCCATTTCTACTTTTGCTTTTGAAGCGTTAAGTAATTAAAAGAAAATTTATGTGTTTTGTATAGGAATGAATAAATAAATAAATAAATAAAGAACTCGGAACTATTTAAAGATGTATATACATTAAAGTTTCAAAGCATTTATTTAATACATTGTGATTATTCGAAATAGCACTTTGAATTTGGCGAGGAAATAAAAATTTTGTAAATTTTTTTATTTGTAAATTTATGTTGCAGTAACAGTAAAGGAGATATGTTTGTGATGCGCAAACGAGTGAGTGGAGTTAGGAAGCCAGTAGAGATGAGACGGGCTCAAATCTTACGGAAGTCTTCGGGCTCCGGGCAGGCTCGGATTCAAGCTAAAAGTTCCGTTCATTTTATTCTTCACTAACTGGAAAATGTAGAAAAAGAGAAAAAGAAAAAGGAAAAAAAAAATTATATATATATATTCATTTTGAGAGCACCTTTAGTAATGTCATAATAGTCATGATAGGTTATAAATCACAAAACAATCTTGCAAACCTTAGTAGCTTTGACTTTCTTTTTTCTAAATAGAAGTTTTTTTTCAACGGGATGCACATCATGTCATAGTGTTATACAGTAATCCTTCCTCGTTTGTTATATTGGGCCTCATTATATCACTCATTCGGATAAATATTTTGTTCCCCGATAGGCGCGTTATAAACAATGGGCTGCACTATAAATATATATTATATAAATATATACATGTATACAGAGACACAGAGATTATAAATTGTTATAATAACATTCATAGTTATTTAAATTGAGGATTGATAATAAGAAAATTAATTTGAAAATGAAAACGGTATTTAATTTTACTATTGTGTATGCGTTGCATAGCGTACCACTTTCAATATCGGGCTCGGGCTCTGATCACACAAAATTTTTCGGGCTCGGGCGAGCTCAGTTCAAAAATGTTTCGGGCCCGGGCGGGCTCGGATTGCCAAAATATAGCCCGAACTCACCTCTAGAAGCCAGTAGGAACAGTCTTGGCTATTTTTTGTCTTCTTTTCAGTCGGGCCTGGCTGAGCCTATATTTCACTCCACAGATATTAATGCTTTCAATTTCCGATTGTCTCCTGCAATTTGCAATAAAAAATTATAAAAATAGCTCTCCATTTTACGGAATATAGTTGAAGTTGGGCATAAACATTCACATGAGTGTGAATGTTTACGACACACATGACTGAATGTGAATGACACAAGTGCACGAGCACTGACGCACCCAATAAAATCTTGCATCACTTTTGAGATATCTCTCATATTAACAATGTAAGACATTGCGCACGAAACAACTAAAATTTGTAGAAGCATATTTCAATTTTCGTTTTCAATTGCTTTAACTGTATTTTTACATTAGGTCGGGCCGAGTCAGGATTAGATTGCTACTATGCAAGCCGATGCAACGAACAAAATCTGTGCAAGCGCACAGGAGATATAAAATTACTTTAAATTTAATATGCATGTGCAAATAAATAATAATATATTTTTATTAACAAAAGCATTGATCCACTCTGATCTCGATTCAAAATAATAACTAATAATAATATTGCACTGCGATATAATAAAGGGGGAAAAATAAGTTGGGGGGGGGGGGAGAGGGGAGTAAATCATCTGAATTCTAGTTTCTTAAGAAAGTAATTGCTGATAACATACTTATAGCTTGATATCACCCAAAAGAAAAATTATATAAATGCTGCAAAATAAACATTTGAATAACGGTAAAATACTCTTCAGAATAATGTAAACAGAAGTAATGATTTTCTTCATTTAGCAATAATAAATATCCAATAACACGTTTCTCAGCTGAAAACTTCGCCATTCTAGAAATCTTTAAAAGCAATTATCTCTAGACACGGATTAGAGTCCTGCGCGGGTCGGGTTTTACCCGACCCGAACCCGACAGATGAATTTTAAATCAACCCGAAACCCGACCCGAACCCGACAAAAAAATTTTCATCAACCCGAAACCCGACCCGAACCCGACAAAAAAATTTTCATCAACCCGAAAACCGACCCGAACCCGCAACAGAGAATTTTTTGCGACCCGAACCCGACCCGAAACCCGACTTATCTAACCCGAACCCGACCCGAAACCCGAAAAATGAATCATTACTTACTCATCTAAAAATCATGCAAAACAAGGTAAAATGATATAACATGATATAAAATAAATTAAATTTTTATTGTCACACAGTTGGTAAATTATAAAAAAAAACTAGTATGTTGTGGCCACCACAAGACATTCTTCTATATTTTTCTGTCAAATTTACTAAGTGCGAATAATTTATTAAAACTATTATTAAAAAGTTTAACGTGATGAATGGAAATAATTTTCATCTTAGGGAAATCTAACACTAAATACCCAAAGAGAAACAGTTTCATCGTCTATAAATAACATCTTAAACAATGCGTTTTTATAATGGTTATCTCACATATCATGGTTCGTACAGTTATATGGCATAGAAGTTGAGATATAGCCATCCTGTTATCGATGAAATTTGCAGTATAACAGCGCCACCTATTGGCCGACAAGCATTCAAACTGAGTCAGCATAATGTCTCATAATTTTCTTCTCACATATTAAGTTTTGTTTGATGATACACAATAGAACCTGAGATATAGCTTTCCTTGTAATTGTGGAAATCGCTGTGTAGCAGCGCCACCTGTTGAGCGGTTTACACCAAAAGTTGACAGGCGCTAATACATATTAAAGGGCACCTACATACAAATTTATATGAAATTCTGTGCAGTAGTTCTTGAGATATAGCCTTTCTTTAAATTGCGGAAATCGCTTTGTAGCAGCGCTACCTGTTGGCTAATAGGCATTCAATTTGAATTAGCGTAATATCTCATGTTGGTCTTCTCACATATCAGGTTTTGTTGGGTTATACGCAATAAAACCTGACATATATAATCTAGACATCTCAAAACTTGTAAATCCGTCGAAAACCGGAAGTCGAAAATTTTTACGAATCCAATACCTTTTTCGATTGAATATAGAAGAAAGTAAAAAAATAAAAATAAATAAGTAAAATGTAATTACTGATTGTATTGAGTTAAAAATTAAAAAAAAATCCAAAAAAAAAAAGTTTAATAATAATGTTTGAACATTTATGTGAGTTGTGAACTTCAAGATTGCAAAAATATGCTTCATTTTCAGTGTTAATAGTTCGTTGTTTAATGATTATTTCTGAAAAAAAAAAAAAAAAAAAAATATATATATATATCTTTATTTATTGCTTTTGTTCGACATGAATGTTTATAATAATTTGGGTAGCAGGGATATATGATTCACAATTGGACATCTGCTTTCCCGCAATCACTTTCAATTCACACAATCAGCAAATTATCTTCTTACAGCTGCAATTTTCGTGCGTTGTTTTTGTTTATTTGTTCTAAAGAAGACGTTAAAGAATATTATTATTATACCTTAATGGAATCCGTTTCCTAAATGTGTTTATTTTACATTACTTTTTACGTTCTTCTGTATTCAATTGAAGAAAGTATTGGAAAAGTAAAAAAATTTCAGCTTCCGTTTTTTGATGGATTTACACGTTTTGAGGGTTCCAGAACACAATTTGTCTAGGTATTCTTAGAAAATATGTATCTGTCAGTTTGTGTGTCTGCGTGAAAAAAAAAAAAATGTGCGACTGTATCTCGGGAACTACTGCAGTTAACCTTGACCTAAATTAATACCTATCAACTTTTGGTGTCAATTTCGTAACAAGTGGCGCTGCTGAACCGCGATTTTCACAGTTTCAGGTAAGGCTATAGCTCAGGAACTACTACACGATTTTGTATATAAATTTATATGCAGATACACTTTGACATAAGTTAGTGTTTACCAACTTTTGTGTCAATTGCTGAATAAGTGGTGCTGTTATACGTCGTCTTTCGCATTTTCAGGGAAGGCTATATCACAGGTTCTGTTGTGTATTATCAAACAAAACTTGACATGTATCAGTGTAGCCATTACGCTGATTCAATTTGGATGCATATCAGCCAATAAATGGCGCTGCTATAGTGCAATTTTCCCTGAGAACGGGATGTGGCTGCATCTCAACTTCTATGGCATATAACACTACGAAACCTGATGTATGAGGTAACCATTATGAAAACGCTTTTTTTAAGACTTCATTTATAGAGAATTATACTGTCTTTCTTTTATTATATTTAGTGTTAGTTTTTTCTAAATGAAAATCATTCATTATGGTATATAATTTTAATAAATAATAGTTTTAAGAAAATATTTTTACTGAGCGAATTCCTATAGGAAAATACAGAAGAAAGTTTTAGGTGGTCACAGCATACTAGCTTTAGATGAAATCACAACAAGTATTTCTTCTATATTTGCTGTATAAACAAGTATAAATGGAGGAAAATTCAAAATTCCGTTTACACAAAAGCGAGGATTGAATTTCGTTAAAAGTAAAGGTATTAAATAAATAATAATTAAGATAATTAAAAAAAAAACAAAAAACTATTATGTTGTGCTCACCACAAGACATTCTTCTATATTTTCTAATACAAATTCGCTCAGTACAGATAATTTACTATAGCTATTATTTATTAAAATTACCTACCATAATGAATGCAGACGATATTCATCTTAGAGAAAAATTACATTGTACAAAGAAAGACAGTTTTATTCTCCATAAATAGTATATTAAAAAACGCGTTTTATTTTGTACAGTTATACACCATAGAAGTTGAAATATAGCTTTTCTGTTCTCGGGGAAAATTGCAGGACAGCAGCGCCACCTATTGGCTGATATGCATCCAAATTGAATCAGCATAATGTCTGATAATGGTCTTTTCAGATATATATATATATATATATTTATTTATTTATTTATTTATTATACACAATAGAACCTGAGATATCTCTTTCCCTTAAATTATGGAAATCGTTGTATAACACTGCCACCTATTGAATTATTGGTACCAAAAGTGAAAAGACAATAATTTATATCCACATATAAATTTATGTGCAATTTTGTGCAGTAGTTCCTGAAATATAGCCTTTCCTTGAACTATGGAAATCACTGTATGCAGCGCCACCTTTTGAGAAATTGACATAAAAAGTTGATAGGGACTAGGTTATGTCAATGTGCTTCTACATATAAATTTATATGCAATTCTCTGCAGTAGTTATTGAGATATAGCATTCCCTTAAATTGTGGAAATCACTGTATAGCAGCGCTATCTGTTGAGCAATGGGCACCAAAAGTTGATAGGCACTAATTTATGTCAAGGTGCATTTATTTATAAATTTATATGCAATTATGTGCAGTAATTCCAGAGATAAAGTCGCCACAAAATTTTTGTCACACACATACAGAAACGCAGACTGATATTTTGTAGAAATAGTCAAATCGTGTTCTGGACTCTCAAAACGTGCAAATTCGTCAAAAATCGGAAGTTGAAAATTTTTACGAATCTAATACTTTCTTCTACTGAATATAGAAGAAAGTAAAGAAAAAAAAACTTGTAAACTGCGATATCTTTTCAATTTCTAGACTGTAAATGCGAGGTTATATTTCTTTATATATTAACAACAATCGAGAAAGATTTATAATACTTTTCTAATTTTCATACAAATTCTACAAAAGATACAGTCGGTAACAAAAGTGTCCGAACATTAGCAAAAATTCCTATGTAAAAGAAGTACATTTCATTCGGTTTTGTTAAAACAATCCTTGTCGAATCATGTTCTTACACTGACTAAGAACAGGATTCGACAAGGATTTATTTAACAAAACCCTATGAAGTGAACTTTTTTTACATAGGAATTTTTGCTAGTGTTCGGACACTTTTGTTACCGACTGTACATATTAGTTCCGTTGAAGAAAAGCAAACAGATCCAGATGCAAATACGGATCTATTTTTCTGGCGGATATCCGCGGATACGAATAGGGTGCTCCGGTACATGTCTGCCCACCAGCGGTTCTGCGCTCGAAGCTGGTAGATGGGAGGTGTCGGGTTCGATCCCAGGTCGCGCTCATCGACCTAGCCGTTCGGAGTTTTCCTCCAAAACACGCGTAAGTACGGGCTAGGACACCTTAGAAAGACTCAAACGGACGGCATACCCCCTATAGGCCTAGGACACATCTGGAGTCAATCGACCTTAAATCCTCCAACCAAACAACCAACCGATACATGTCTAGTATGCGCACAGAAAGTTTAAATTAGTTACATAGTTGTAAACATGCCTATAAATATATGTTTATAATTGTAAAAAATATTTTGAAAGATGTTCTCCAGTCGACCCGACTTCTTGAAAACCAAACCCGACCCGAACCCGAACCCGACCCGCAAGAAAAAAAAATCTGTCAACCCGACCCGAACCCGACCCGCACGAAAAATAGATCAGTCAACCCGACCCGAACCCGACCCGCAAGAGAAAAAATTCTGCCAACCCGACCCGAACCCGACCCGCGGGTCGGGTCGGGTTCGGGTAAAATCGGGTTACCCGACCCGATGCAGGACTCTAACACGGATTACTTAGATTTGTGCCTCAAGTAATATATTCTAATGATATATATATTGTTTTCGAAAATTCGCAATTCATTGCGTTTAGAGACATAAGGACCTTGTTGACATTGTTTCATTTTAAATTAAAAACAATAACTTTTTTTTTTTTTTTTTTTTTTAATTATATCTATGATTTGTAAACAGGAGAGGAGAATATAAAAAGAAAAGAAAAAACACAAAAGTTTGAAAGCATGCATCAATTAAAAGTAAATATCAACTTTTATTCAAAAGACGGAAAGTTAATTAATACATAAATTATTATTTAATAAACTATAATAATAATAATAATAATAATAAAATAGCAAAGTATTTTATCATTTATTTTTTCATGTTACGATGATACCTTTTTGAACAAAATTAACGACAAATATCACGTAAAGTATTGTTATAGCTTCTGCAGCATTTAGTAGAAAAATTAATTAATTATTCATATGCAAAATTGAATGCAAATTTAATAACAAATGCATATTTTTTTTTTTTTTTTTTTTTTAAAGCTTCACCTGAAAATGAACTTTGCTGTGCAAATCAAGAAAGAAAAGAATAGAAAATAAGAATGCGTTGAACCGTAGCTAATATTTAATTAAAATGCAGATCAAATCAGAAAAGTAAGACAAAGTCGGTCGACTGGAAACAAAAGATATAATATACAAAAAAGAAACTGCTCATTTGCCAATTCATTGTTTAACATAGTTATTTCTATAAATAACTGTTTCCGACACAACAAATGCATATTTTAATTTACTGCACTTTTTTTAATATCAAGGTATGTATGCCTGTTTAAGATACACGAAAGATTTACAGGAAATGTGGTACGCAATCATGCGAATAACATGATTAGGGTTTTGTACGACGTCTATTTTACAACCGAAATAGTAAAAAAAAAAAAAAAAAAAAAAAGAAAGAAAAAAGAAACTGTTTTTTTTTTTTTTTTTTTTTTAATCTTATATGGGGCATTATATATTTGCAAAAACGATTATTATAAATGTGAATTTTACTCTATGCAGACTATTACAGTTATTTCATGTTGTTTTGCGTACGCCAGAAAGAAACATATTTCGTTCTGCAAAATTCTTTCGGCGAAACAATACATTATTTTTAATAATAAATAATACACTAAAATGAGCAGGGGATATACAGGGAAAATAAAACTGGAATTTACACTGATAATTTTGGGCATGCCTGAAAGAAACTTTTTAGGTTATGCAAATTTCTTTTAGTGAAATAATACATTATCATTTAATAATCCCGTGACAATGTACGTTAAATCTGCATGAGATAAACTGGCAAAAAGAAATTGGAATTTACACTGATGAAAACAATAACTGTACAACATAACGATGTCATACATAACTGTCAAACAGGTAACAGTCAAGTAACTGCTAACATAACAATAACACACTAACCCAAATCCAAAATTTTATATACAAAATCCTTAGTCAAAACTATACACAAAGTTTCGATATAAGGGGAAAAAAAAAGAAAAAGATTCTCTTACCAAGAAACTCTCGTTAGAAATTTTCCAAACAACATAATTAAGAAAAAAAGTGCTGCGAAGCAATGGAAACAACCCAATCACTTTTAGATGGTTTACAATTTTACTATATTAAGAAGAAATGTATGCGGCTAATTAGCATCAGTAAAGGCCACCCCTTGAATTGAAGGGTTCTGCAAATTAAAACTATATCAGGGTTGCTACACAAATCAGGAAAAAAAAAAAATTCCCTGAATTTTCCCAGTCCCTTTTAGAAGTAAAATAAACCCGCAATCATGCAGCATTAGAATCTAACGTGTTTACAAGTCAATTGAACATATTTAGGGTATATCAATTTTATTAACTTACTATAGTTTGGGAAAAAAACATAATTATTTCATTATAAAGCACGAAATTTTTTTTAAATATTTTATTATGAAAAAAATCTTCAATGTTTTTCCAAAAAATTTCAAAATTCCCAGACTTTTCCCTGTTTTTGCTATAAATTTTGAAAATTCCCTGAGTTTTCCCTGTTTTTTAATAGATTTTCAAATTCCCTGAGTTTTCCAGGTTTTCCCTGCTTTCCAGGTGCCGTAGCAACCCTGTAATATACATTGAAAATAAAGTACAAAATAATGATCATAAGATATCGGTGAAATTTGTTAGGCGTCATTTTCATATCAGTTTCGCGTCGGCGATATCGGAATCGGAACTCCCATGTACTTTTGTCGATTATGTATCGGAGCTACCATTAACGATTGAAATTGTATCTGAAATCTGGCATCAGATCGATAAACATTTCATGTATTGGTGAGGATATCGATTCAATACATTGAGGAGAATTCTATACATTTTCGACACATAAAGGTTACGAATTGTTGACATCGAAATGACATATCTCGTGTCGGACGAACGATGTATTTTTGATACCAGTATGTCACTTCTATGTTTGTTGAGTATAATCTCATAATGAATGGAATAAAAAAAATTACTGACCCCACAACAATTTGTGAAAAAATAAACCCTTTTAAACTGTAATCTGTAACATAATACAAGGAAAAGATATTCGGCGCATTATACTTTTCCTTCAAAGAGATGATTTACAGAAAATAGAAAAAAAAATGAAACGAAGTCGGAAACGACTTTTACTGATTATTTTTTCTTGGGTTAAAAATCACAAATTAATAAAATGTGTAATTTTTACACGTACAAAAAACATAAATAAACTTTCTTTACGATGTATTCCTCACCTACAACATGAAAAGTCATCATACATGACTTCAGTTACAAGAATAATAAACTATCCTCATGTAGCTAATTGTGTCGTAAATTTTTTTCTACCGATATCAACACATATCTGGTGTTATAAGAAGCAGGATGAACCAGAAAAAAAAAAAAAAATTGTGATAAAAATAATATGTATGATTAAACAATTAATAAAACTTTCCGGTATAACCTAAGTTTTAATTAATTCAAATTAATTTAATTTACACCTAATAACACATGTTATTCTACTTTAGTAACTCATAAAGCAATTTACAGTTTCTTATATGTTGTATATTATAAAAAGTTTAAGAATAGAAAATGGATGTTTAAAATGGGATTTTAGTTATTCAATTAAAATACATCATTTGAATTTTCTTTTAAAGTTATAAATATATTTCTGAAAAATATTCACAAAAATGTCATACATAGTAATTATAACTAATGAACAGATAATCTAAATTTCTATTTCAAGAACTAAGTACAAAGATTCATTAGTAGAAAAATTATCGACAATTTTAATTACTTCCAAGATGAACCCTAATGTGTTCTATTGTATCTTCTTTAAAATAGCATCTACTTGAAAAGAATAAGCTATTATTGTTACTCACAATTCAATTAAAATCTTTTATTTAAATTTCATTTGAAAATTATACATATTATTATTATTATTATTAATATTATTATATAAAATATTCACAAAAAGCCATATTTTAGTTAACGATTGCCCAAATTTCTATTCCGAGAATTAAATACAAAGATTCATTCACTAATTACAAAATTATTGGCAATTTTAATTTCCTAATGCATTTTAACGCAGTTTTCTGCAAACGATTCTGACAAACATATCTAAGTTTCTATACACGTGGCATAATCGGTTTTGTTTTTGTTTGTGGGGATTAAGGCCGATTGACTGCATTGGAGTCCTGGACCTGAGGGAAAGTGCCTACATCCTAGCTTCATGACATAATCAGATACATTACATAAGAATAATCTGAACATTGTTCGCTGTTCAATTAAAAACCAATCATATATATTTTATTTTTAAATTATAAGTATTGATTTATTTTACAAAAAAGCCATCCTTTAAAGTGTAATAATTATGGTTAATAATAGTATAAATTTCCGTTTCAAACACAAAACACAAAGATTCATTAATGGTAAAATTATTGGCAATTTGTAATTAATTACCTTCAAGTTGTTTTCCTAATGCTTTCCTAAGTTCAATTTGACAAACACATGTGTATCCTTTCCAAAACCGTATCCACTTCAAAAGAATTAAGTGTCTATACAACATCTTGAATTCAATAAGAGCTTAACATTCCTATATCGGAACTTAAGTAGATGAAAAAGAGCATTGTTACTTCTCTTCAGATACTTTGTTCACAGAAAATCTTCAGCTTATATTTAAAAGCCTTCAACAAAGGCGAAATTTGTATTATATTTGAAGTGCAAACTTCTTGAACTTTTTTTTTAACAGAAGTAAAAATGCCCGATGAAGAATCAGAAAATCTCTTAAAGTAAAGGAGAAATTGGAATGGAAACTTATTAAATACTTAATTACAATAAAAATTTTAAAAAGGTGCCATATTAAATAGTGAAAAAATTACAGAAGGACTTTTGTTTAAAAAATAATGAATAATAACAATAATAATAAAATTGCATATAAACATCATAAATTAAGACCTTTCGTCAGGCGAATAAACTAGGAACAAGTGCAGCAATAAAGTGACAATCACGAGTGCAGCAAACATGCTGCAGCTTTGTTGCTGCATTCGTGCCCATTTTGTTCGCCTGACTTAGGGTAGTACTATTATTTCGACCGAACAACTGTTGCGAGGTTTTTCTAATTTATGGTGTTCGCATACAGATTTTTTTTTATTATTATTATTATTTATTTATTTACTGACAGAATATGTAGTCGTATTTATACGATATAAAAGAAATGCTAAATTCCCTCCTCTGCATCTTCCACCGCTATAAAAAATAAATAAATAAATAAATAAATGAAATTAAATGAAATAGTCCAAGATTTGTGCAGCAGATATATTATAAAAAGCTAAAGATATGTAAAAAATACTTTTAAAATACTTTTCACACATCTTAATTTTTTTGATTTTGAAAGCCCTTGCATTTGATTTTACAGATTCTTGCTTGAAATTCTAGCAGTAGAAAGTTTAAAAAACGCGCAGAATTCAAAGGTACATGCGATACTCCGATAAAATAGTCTTAATATTAGACGTTTCTGCTACATTTGCACTTATATGGGAAAAATGGATACATTTTTGATTTATTAAATGCACGTTTGATTTCGAAAGTTAAAATAAATGTATCAAGATAAATACTACCTTTTTTTTTGTGTGTGTGTGTGTGTGTGCTTTCCAAGTTTAAGTTTAAACACTTTATATATATACATATATATATAAAGCATCGCGTTTTCGATATCATATATCTCATATTATTTCAGTATTATATTTAAGATTCGATATTAGATGCCGCTGTTGTTATATTGTTGCTTGTTCCATAATATAAAATTACTATTGATTTACACGCAAACACTGATAAACCACCATTGCGTCTTTTAATAGCACAAATTTTCCTGCCTTAAAAATTATATGTTCTTATAAAATTAAAAATAACTTGTTTCCTTCGAAAAACAGAACTTCTTTAATAAAAGTTTTAAAACTTTCAAATAAAGAATTTCTTGCCGGCTAATGATGTCATCCAATGTAACGAAGGATAGAAAATGATGATAAAATATTAATAAATATAAACAGAGGTTTATATCTTTTTCCAAAACCAACACTTCTTTCTTAATTATAAATTTTGGTTCGAAACAAATATTTTTATTGTTATATAATATTAATATATTTGAAATGTTTACCTTTTACAAACAAAACTTTTTTAAATAATTTGATTTCTAATAATATTAATTTCATGTTTTTAATGTTTTGTGTGTTAAAAGACAATCTGGATGGGTATCCCCATCCAGAAACTCTATTTTAATGTTTTTATTTAATTATTATGTCATTTTACCTTTTATTATTTTAACGTTTTCATTCTTGTTTTGTACTGTAGAGTTTTTGAAAATCTGGATGGGTAAACCCACCCAAATATTTTTATTTATATTTTTTTCTTACATTTCTTGATTGGCGCAGCTTGTCCTATCATGGACCTTGCGCCATAAAATCCAACCAACCAACCAACCAACTAATAATATTATTGAAGTTAAAATTTAATTTAATAATATTTATAAATACTTTGCCATTTAGCTTGACAAATTTTGTTCCAATAGAGGACTTCAATTTATTTATAATATGAAAGATTCGATTTACAGAAGCTGGGGGCAGATCCAGCCCCTTGAGGACCTTCACAAAATTCAAATTTATAAAATAGGCCTTTTGACAAAATTCAAATTTATAAAAACGTCTCACAAAAATTCGTTTCATGGAAAATGATCCTCTTATAAAATGTTTCCATGTTTTTAGCATTTTTTAAAATGACTGCCTATACTTTGTTCAATGGAGTATTATTAACCCCTTACCTGCCATGGAAAATTTACAAGAATCGCTTCAAAGTGCTACAATTCTCTTTTAACTCTGAAATGAGTAAATCTTTCGAAAACACTGTCAAGATCACTTTCAATATTATTTTATTGCACTGTCAAGCTGTGTCAGTAGATCCACTGATATCAGTATAATACAAAAGATTGTACTTCAGAAAAACGTATATATGCGCCCAGGGCAGTTAAGGGGTTAACACATACGCAAGCAAAAGTTTTTCTGTTGTACTTCCAACCCCTCCCCCCCCCCCCCCCACCCCAAGGAGTTTTTTTTTTTTGTTAGGACTGAGGGCCTATTAGTCTCAATCTGGGATTTTTGCGTTGCCGATTTCGATAGTTGGACATGTGTCGAAATCTAAAATTTATCGAAAATATAACTGAATAATTTGAAAGCGATGTTATAATTTGAAAAAAAAAATAAAAAAATAAAAAAAAAAACTAATAGTCCTCCGTCCTAAACTAAATTCTGCTTTTGCCAGAATTTTATCAAAATCTTTTTATTATTATTCTTATTATTGAAAGAAAAAGAAAAGAAAATTAATAATAATCAGTATCGTTACAAGCGATATCGAAAAAGTTTTTTTTTTTAAATAATTTTGAATTAGGAAATAAAAAGTGCGCGTGAAATAATATGAAATAAAAATAAGTAAAAAAATGAATTTAATGTTTTTGTTTCTCGGGGGCTGCTCATGCATATAAAAAATGCGTATTAAAACGAGCCGAAGAAGAAAGCGAAATAAGTATTGAGGTATATTACGATAAACACGATATATAATATAATACGATATATTAGACCTATCGTCCAGGGTTAGTAGGCATTTTCGTTGAAAGAAATAGTTTGTTGTTAGTCCCGTGAGGTACAACTTTCACATTAGTCCCTTGAGGTACAACTTTCACTTTAGTCCCGTCAGGTACAACTTGCACATTAGTCCCCTTTAAATATTTTTTTACTTATTTTTTTTCCCCCTCAACTCCTGGTGCTTCTCTCTGAATAATTTCTGCTCACGCAGGGATTTTTTCAGAGACAAAATTCTAAATTAAAACGCTTTTGACTTTTATTTATTTATTTATTTTCCATTTACAAAATTTCTCTTTTATGTCCCCCCCCCCCTCCAATGGAGATAAACATTTTTATATTGACTGCATGCAGATATTCCGAAGCACCTGACGTTGACGATTATTACACATTGCATTGGAAAGCGTACTTTTACATTTTTTGTAGTCTGTCACTAACGATATGTATATTATATATATATGAATGAGCCCCGCCTACTTTAACACGTTGTTGAGGTTTTTACCTATTTTGAAGTTAAAGTTGCGCCTTTTGGCGTTTCTCGTGAAAAAACGCCAGTTAGACGCGTAAGTCTACGGCGGAAGATACCCGTATGCAATCTTTTAACATGATATTAACCTTTTCATGGGCAGTTCATCACCGAAATAAAATCATCAAAAAGACCCCCCCCCCCCTCCCCGCCGTTATCTACTATCACTTCAAAAAAAAAAAAATAATAATAATAATAATAAATAAATAAATAAATAAATAAAATAAGAGCAACCAGAATAATAAATTATGTTTAACATAGAAGGACATTTGATAGGGTTCATTAACAACTAATTTAATGATTAATTTAATTTAAAAATTAAGATTATTTATTATTCAGAAATAGATGGTTACATAAATAATTTCACCTGCATAATAATTACCTATTTTCCATACACAATTTGAATAAAAAAAAGAATACCTATAAGGAAAAAAAATTCATACATCGTAAATATCTGATTGCACCTGCTAGCAAATTAATGAAAGATACAACATTAAGGAAAACATATAAAAATAAAATACAAATTTAGCAATAAAATTTGAAGGTCAATCAAAACAGCTGTCAGGGATAAAACGAAATTCAGATGAACATTGTTTTTTGTTTTAGCAATTTACAACTGTAAAATTAGTAATGAGGTCCAAAAATGGGCCTTCTCTTCGCCCTTTTCTAGACTACGCTTGCTTAGTAAGCTGCAGGATTTTTTAATTTTCATTCTCCCAGTATTTTTGCAATTTTCCATATTTCCATATTTATTTTAAAAAATTTTCACTAGCACTGATGAAAGAAATTTTAGAAGTACCTAGTTTTTGCTAGGTTTTCCTAGTCGTTTACTAGTTTTTAAACTTTCTTAATTTGCGCTCCTTTTTAAAAGTTGTTTTACTTTATTTTTTTATTTATTTAACACAACTTTAGTGATAACATAACACAATCGAAATAGAAAAGTGTAAATATCTCATAAAATATTAGTGTTTTTATAAAATAATTTTTAACACGTTGACTGCCACGCGTGTTTACAACAAAATCCCCGTCAGGCCACCTTCGCCTGCTGTTACTCCGCCCCCAAACCTTTTTTGAGTTTCACTGAATTTTATTCAAAATCCGATTCCAAAGCAACCAAAAGAGTCTAGTGATCGCAATCACTTTCTGAATCTGCCAAATACATTCTAGTTTCATAATAAAACAATCGGGAAATTTGCACGTTGAACCATTTGGCCAGGGGCCTTTTTCGTGAAGACCTTCGCCTGCTGTTACTCCGCCCCCAAACCTTTTTTGAGTTTCACTGAATTTTTTTCAAAATCCGATTCCAAAGCAACCAAAAGAGTCTAGTGATCGCAATCACTTTCAGAATCTGCCAAATACATTCTAGTTTCATAATAAAAAATTCAACAGTATTATTATCTCCTGTCATATATTTATCTAAATATGTTCGGAAATCCTTTGGAAGGAGTCACCCGACGTGGCCTGATGAGAACTCTTGCTGTCACCCGAATACGGGTGACGTGGCCTGATGAGAACTTTTGCTGTCACCCGAATACGGGTGACACGGCAGTTAACGTGTTAACTGCGAAAGCAAAGATTTACGAAAAATTTTTCTGCATAATTTATAAGCCAAATGTATTGATCTACACATGTAAAAACCTCAAGCATATATCATGAAAAAAATATATATACAGTTCCCGCCGCTTATTAAAATCACATTCGTTCTGAGCCAAAGTGATCGGCTGATTTTTATATCCGGCGAACGTTCCTGCACTTCAGGAAAAGGTACCATTTCCCTGAATTTTGAAAGAAACTTCAAATGGTAACGAATAATGGAATTAGTAAAGAATATTAATTAATTTTTTGATAGATAATTAATTAATTGTTCATTCAATATAAGTAAATTAAACGCATTCCAAGTTCCCATGCGCTCTCTTTTAGAGAAAAATCATCATTATTTTACAAAAAGTTCGTGCTGTTCTTATAAATTTAAAATCTTTTCGTTTAAACCTCATATATGAATTATAGTAATTTCAGAATAAGAACTAGAAATTGTCTTTTAATAATTTAATTAGAAAAAAAAAAAAAAAAAATTCAAATCAAATTTGTAACTTATTACTGCGCTTTGAAGAATAGCTTCTTGAAGTTGTTACGGAGATAAGTTATGGGGCGTGTTTAATATGTAACTGTGCTGCATGTGTAAAATCTTCGACAATCAGCGATAACGGAGGGTTTGTCGTGCTTTGATTTCTTTTTCTATTAAAAAAAAAATAATAATAAAAATCACAATGCAAATAAAAAATATTTGCAGTGTGCAGAAATGATATTTTTTAAAGCTGGGAAGATATTTTTGAGTTTATTAACCGGCGATGTTGATTTTATTAAGCGGCGGCTTTAAAAGTAGTTTGTGTTGATTTGATCAGATTAAGCGGCTGATTTTATTAACCAGTGATTTTATTAAGCGGTGGTTACTGTATATATATCATCGATAGAATTAATTGAATTTCATTTCCTCTTTTTCTAATAAATAAATAAATAAATAAATAAATAATAAGAGCTAAACTGCAGGGGGCTTTACTCAAATTTTTATTTTAATAGAATTAATGGTAACGTAATGTACGTAGATTATGAAAATAAATATTTATAAAACCCAATAACATTTCGCAAAAACATTTCAATATTTAATTTAACAATATTGGTATTTCCAATATTATTAAAATGTAAGAAACTAGAAAAAAAAAATTAAAAATAGGAAATTTCTTTGATTATTTTGGTTTAAAAAACAAATAAATAAATAAAGTAAAAATAAAAGTAAATACACGAATGGATGAAATTTTAAGCTTACTTTTATAATTGCATTGTAAAAAAGTCACAAAGATACTGACCTAAAATAAGAAAATATATAAGTAAATATTTATAAAGTATGAATAGACAAGTCTAAATATAAACAAATAATCGTGTGCGCACATATATAATGTAAACGCAATGTAAAATGTAAATATTTATGCAGGCAAACACATTAAAATACATACAATTCCAATGAATTTAATTGATAAATTTTCACAAAACATTAATTTGAAAAAAGTTTAAAAATTGTAGTAAAAAATAATACAACGAATAATTGTAACAGATTTAAAAATAAATTTGAAAAATAACATAAAAATAAATGAAATTTTGCCATTATAAATTAGTTAATGGTAAAAAAGATTCCAAATGAAAAAGAGTACAAATACACTGATTTTAATTCATCATTTAGGAAATTTATTTGAGCAAAAAATATTAAATTTAATATAACACAAATAAATTTACAAATAAACTACTTTTAAATTACTTAAAAACATTAAATGAACTTGTTTTAAACATAGACACAGTATATATATATATATAATCAATATCCGTTTCTCCTTAATTTCAATTTAATTTGTGCAGGCAATAAATAAATAAATAATAAAAAAAAATTTAATAATTACATATATGTATATATTGTAATAAACATGTAGAATGGAAAAAAAAGGGATGATATTGATAATATGTCATAATAATCCATAGGAAACCAAATAAAGAAATAACTACGATAAATAATCGACAGTGCTTCTGGAAAATAATACTTCCGGATTATCATATTATATTTTTAATAAATAACCATATTACATTCTTATATACAGAAAAGTATTTACATTATTGTACAAACCCTTTAAGGGCTTTCGCGCACACTAGGCTTCTTGAACCACATTAGACGGCTACCACTTCTTACAGGCTGTCCCAACATCTCGCAGCTAACACCTAACCAACAACTCACTATCTACTAAAGACTAACTCTTTTAACCTCAGTTTATGACATTGGCAAAAAATAAATAAATAAATAAATTAATTAAATTAAATAAATTAGGGGAGATGGCTCAATATTTAAAAGCTATTTAACATACGCGTAGATGTTTTTATTTAGCCCGTTACATAACTAAAATAAAAATAGCCCGTAATAATTAAAAAAAAAAAAAGATATGAAAAAAAAAAAAAATAAATAAACAGTAATAATTTTAATAAAGATATGAAAACAACCATTGTATAATAAATACAATGTATAAGTAGCAAGAAAAGCTTATCTAAAAATCTTATGTTCAATGAAATATTTGCAATTATGAAAATAATAATAATAATAACATTGTCAAACCTCACTACATAGTAAAATGCCTGAGGAAAATATTCAATATATTTTAAGAACGACCTTAATAAAAGGTAAGATAAGAGGCAATAAGAGGTAAGTAAATATACTTATTTTCGCACAGATTAATTAGACATAACATTATAAACGACCTAACCATATATTTGAATAATCCTACAACAGAATTTGGCAGCAGTTCAAAAAATATTGTCATTTATCATCTAGTAAATGTTTAGATACTTTCCAACTTCAGTTCATATATAGAATTGTTAACGAATACCAATACAATTCAGGAAGAAGCTGAATTATATTCAGTTTCTAATGCATTATCAACATCAAAATATTCACTTTATATAAAAAAAAAAAATTAAAATAAGAATAAAAAATCATTCTACCAAAAGTTAATCTTTGTAAATATTTAAACCCCTCTCCTTCCTCTAAACCCTCCTCCTATAAAATAAAATAAATATATAATTCTTAAATATATTCCAAGATTAAAATTTATATAATATTAATATTTTAAAATTTGTGTATAAATTTATGAATCATCTATCGCATAAAATAAGAACTTAAAGATATAGAAGATAACTCAAAATCTATCGTACAAATAAAAATTTAATGTATATATAAGTAGAAATGTATTTATTTAAGTATTCATCCTACTATATATTTGCAAGAATTTTATAATTTTTTCAAATTAATTTTATATGAAAACTTTTTAATAAAATTTATTAGATTCTTATTTATTTCAAGAAAATAAATTTATATTTGTAATATTTATTTATTTTTAATTCTGAGAGAGAAAACACAAAATTTAGCGATAATCGTATATAAAATTAAGACCAGAAATACCAAACAGATGAACTAAATGGTGCAATTACCGCAGTTTAGATGGCAGATATGTATTAGTATGCGCATCACATATGTGACGGATGTGAGGCCAATCTGCAATAGCTGGTATTATGCTGAATGGTCACAACGAAAACGCATACTTTGGAAAATGATGTACATTTAGCACAAACTTGCGAGAAATCGCCGACAAATGCACTAACTGTTAAGAAGAGTGTAAAACAATGTATATAAGAGAATAAAAACTAGAAGTATACACGTTCTCCACAAAAGTAAAACATCACCAAATAAAAAGTTTTTGATCCATTATTAGTTCCCCATTGCTCTATCTGTGTATACGAGAATCAATCTGTTGATGCTTCTGACCATTTCCAATAAGTAACTGTCTTATTTTGTGTTATATTCTGTAAAGTAAATTTTGAATCATGCTCAGTATAACGCATTAATATATCATCATCATCAATTTCAGCTTTTAACAATCCACTGCAGGATGAAAGCCTCTCTTAGGCGATTCCAATCTGCCCTGTTTTCTGCGCTTCTTCTCCATTCTGCTGCTCCAAACTTGACAATTTCATCTTTCAACCGACGTTGTGGTATCTTTCTCGGTTTTTTCTTATCACAAGGTATCCAAAAATGAACTTTGGTCCATCAATCATCATTTCAAATGGTATCACAACTATAAATAACATATGTAAATTTAGTTTGCTACATAATCCACGTGTTTCACCTTCTGTCTCTTCGCTGAATCCTAACATGCGTCTCTTCATGTTTTTATGGGTTAATTTAGATAGATAGATAGATACACAGGGAGTTCCAAACTCTGCACAGCCAGATTATTCACTTTTAACACATAAAAAAGCTTAAAGTACCTACTGTACATTTTTGCAACTCACAGTTTTCGAGAAAGAATACAAAGGAAAAATATGAGGTTATATCTTTAAAAAAAAAAAAAAAAAAAACTGTATTGCAAACATGAAAATCGGTGCTTGCATTCTCTTTGATAGGAAGACATTCAAAATGTGCATGGTACCCAGGGCCCGATTAAGCTTTGAAGCTAGGGGAAGCTCAGCATCATTTCGGGACCCCCTTTCATTTCGGAAAATCTTGTTTTCCTGTTACATATTGTAATATAAAAATGCTATAGACCAAAAAAATAGTGTGTGTTTAATTATTTTTATTTTTTATATCATACATATGGGTATTTTCTACACAGAACATAAAAATCACACAACTTTTTAATTAAGAACATTCAGATTTTTGAGGTTAAATAATAGATTTTTCCCGAAATAGTGAGTGTTTTGTCTTGCTTTAGGTAACCTTTCTCAGAAAAAATTCAATTTCAGTGTGAAAATATGAAACAAAAAATGTGTTTAAAAGACCATGTTTTTAATCCTTATGGGGCCCCCTCTTAAATTTTAGAGGGGAAGCTTGTGCTTTCTGAGCCTTTTGGATAATCAGGCCCTGATGGCACCTGAGGTAACTCCCTGGAAAAGGCGACTGCACGCGTTTCAGCATTGTGGTATCCACCAAAATATACGCAGCACGAAGACGAGCAACTTTGTCACTTTCTGTACTAACCAGGTCTCAATAAACGAATTCCTCCAGATGGCTATATATATATATATATATATATATATATATATATATATATATACACATTTATAAACATATATGAATTAAAATTTGCGAAATCCAGGGACAGTTTTGTTTCATATATGAAACAATTCAAAATATATATACATAAAACTCTGGAATCACTGTTATTAAAGCAAGAGATATATTTGATATTCCAATAAATTATCACAAAATGAAGAGTTTGATGTTTCAATACACTTTGACTTTATTTGTAATAAATCATTAACAGCGAATAAAATCATAAATGAATATACGTTAAACTGATTAAATTCCTCTTAAAGAATCATTAAACTACAATTAATACATTTTATGCATGCTTGAAAATTAACGCCCCATAATGAAATCCCTTGAACCAAAATATTCTACGTATTTTCTCTTCACATCTGAAACCAAAAATATCTACAGCATTTGCAATATAAAATCAAATAATCGTTAACTGCATTTTGAATAAAAATATGTTAAGACAAAAGAAAAAAATGCAAACGATTCTCTAATACAAAAAGCAAAAAGTAATCACTCCGTACCACTTTTCAACCATCGAGCACAGGGTATTGATTAGATGAGAATAGATGATGGATGGTAGCAGAAGACATCTTTATTGTGACCTCGCTAACAATAAAGCAAGCAAAAGATAACAGCTATCTGTCTTCCGAGACTCATTTATCTCATACCGAGACTTGAGTTGTAACTAATTCTTTTAGACTATTAAACGGTATAGCAGAAAAAGGCGGGCGTGTTGTTCTATGATAAACGGTAGCATTTTTTTTTTTTTTTTTTTTTTTTTTTTTTTATAGCTGATTCCTTTCAACAACTTTTTTTTATTCTACTGTAGAACATTTTTAATTATTCATTAACCATTAACAGATCAATTATTATTTTGTTTGAAATTTTTTTAAGCGCATGTTATTTCCTACATAAAAAATTATTAAAAAATATTTAAAAATTATAAAAACTATCAAAGTTTTAATGTATTTTATTCTGTGTCAACGACTGGCATGACTACGCTTCAAAATCATGTTTTGGACGACCTAACTACTTTATTTCTCGTAATATGCATGAAAAATAACGACAATGAAATTTCAATTAACACAGGTTGAAGCAGTATCTGTGCAGTCAGTCGATTTTAGGCACAGACTGTAGGCAAGTCCACGGAGTTAAAAATCATCCCTCATTTTTAGATTTCAGCGTTCAGTCCACAAGTTGGCAACTTCAGCCATTGTGACACATTTTTTAAGACGTAGCAGTCACGGTGATACCGTTTTGTAAAATATGTCCTCTGGTTTTAACTGAAAGTATACACTGCTTTTAGTGAAAAACGGAAAACACTATTAGATTCCTGTTTATTTGAATTTTTGAATATATTAGTCGAAATGTTTTAGAGATTTCCTCAAAGTGCGTAGTTGAACTGGGAGCAAAGACATGCGTTTATTTTACTCTATTTTTAACTTACAAGGAGATGGCAAGGGTGTGGGGTCCTTAAATCGAACGGAGGTTCCGCGTGTAGTTAGCATTCAGTGAGTGTATTCATATACTCAAATCCTAGAGCGCACTACTTAGCCATCGCCAAGAAAAAAATTTCTGAAGTTTGAAAAAAAAATTTTTTTTTTTTTTTTTTTTTTTTTTTGTATTAAAATTTAATAAATCGTTGTAAACAATTTCTTTTCAACTTTTATACATTGTTAAATCGCGAATTTAATGATTTCTAACTTTTTAACATTAAACATATGGAAATTTATTATTCGCATGTGGTTGGAATTAAATAAAATTTAATATATCAAAAATAATATGAAGAATTTACGTGCTCCTGTAAAAAAGCTGCATTTATTTGTTGTGCAAGTTGTCGACAAAATTTTGTGTTTTTTTTTTTTTTTTGTTGTTTTTTTATGATAAATATCATCCAGGTTTGTGTATTCGTAAAGATGAATGATTGAAAGAATTGCTAATGCTATAAACGTATAATCATAAATATTCATTGTATTCAATAATATGTTATTTTATAAAAAAATAAATGGTAATGTTTAAAAGAACTGTGGCTTTTGTATTTATTCTATCTACAGTTCTAAGTTCTAATCGTTAAAAAGTTAGAAATCATTAAATTCGCGATTTAACAATGTATAAAAGTTGAAAAGAAATTGTTTATAACGATTCATTATATTTTAATACAAATTAGAAAAAAAAAAATTTCAACTTCAGGAATTTTTTTCTCGGCGATGGCTAAGTAGTGAGCTCTAGGGTTTGAGTATATGAATACACTCACTGAGTGCTAATTACACGCGGAACCTCCATTCGATTTGAGAACTCCACACCCTTGCCGTCTCCTTGTTAGTATGCTGTTTATTTAGGCCTGTGGATCAAATCAAAGAATTGAATTTTCACTTAGTTTCTGCCATCCGATTGAGCTGAAATTTTGCAAATGTATTCTCCGATGACAATACATGTTTAATCAGTAACAGACATGGGGGAGGGCTTGGTATTTATGGTAATCCAACTCTTGTTAAAAATTTCATTTTGAATTTAAAACGACTTCCTATCAACCAATGGAACTGATATTTTGCATACATGCATAACGCAGATGATAATACATATTTTGCAAACATGTGGAAGGCTTTGTGGGACGCATTCCTTGTACAATCAATAGATGGCGCTGCCTCCGATGCTCATCTTTCGACGAGAGGACGAACGGAAGGTAGTTGAGAGCTGTCTGCTATGAAGAGCTGTTGAGACCGTCAGCGCGAAGGCTGATGTGGTCATTTTCTTCTAATTAGAGCTTGTAGTGCTCTTAATAGTTGGGTAGAGCCATGGAGAGCTCTATACCACAATCTCACATATTTGAAATAGTACGCGTAGGTACTAATGTGAATTATATTTGTGAGTAAGCGCTCATATGTTACTTTGTGTTAGTTCTAGTGATGAAGAGAGTTTGGTATGTGTATTAGGCCTCGAAACCACCAAATGGCTATTGATGGGAATTCTACTTTTATAATATTATCTCGGTATATTTTTTGTTTTTGTGTGTCTTCAATAAACGTGTAGTTCTCTAAGTTGCATCTCATCATTGCACCACCCCTAGACGCCCAGCCAAGATTCTACATACATGTATAACCAGGGTTGGCAAACTGGGCCCAGCCCAGAAAAACCCGCCCGGGTTTTTCTGGGCGGGCCCACCAACAAAAACCCACTGGGTTTTTGCAAATAAGTGGGTTTTTGTTAAAAATTATTTATAATTTACAAATCCGATCTATAAAGTATAGAAAACACCTTAACTTTAAAGAAAAAACTCTTATTTTTATTTTCTAGAAAATAGTATTAAACATAAAAAGTAACTACAGTTATAAATATAATAAAAGCAAGTTTATCTTTTATAATTGGTTCAGTTTTCCTTTTCCTGTAAAGCCGAATGATATTTTTGTTTAACAGCGGGCATAAATGTTGCCCAGAATCAATATTTAACTAATTAAATTGTTTAGTTTAAAAACTTTATAATTTTATTTTAATTTTAGTAGCAACATAACATAACTATAAATCTAATAAAACAAAATTTTCTTCTATAACCGTTTCAACTATTAAAAAACTTAAAAAAAAAAAAAAAAAAAAAAAAAAAAAAAGAGGATAAAGCAGTGCAACTTATTTCTATAATTAAAACTAGTTGGCATAAATGGACTCTGCTCAGTTCCCCATCATATATATGTTCTCATACATTTCTAGTACAGGACATTTTCTTAACATGATTATCATGTTAAGAGAAATGAATCGACTAAACACTTGACACAATGACAGAATGAAATTCCCACCTAATAGGCTATCCACCATTCATTTTGATATATTTATCTTATTCTAATCTATTAATTTATTTTATTAGGATCAATTTCGTAGTTTCGTTTTCATGCTACTATTTCCAATGCAACAATGCTCAAAATGTCAAAATGCATATTTATATGGGATATCGCCCCATTTTGCTATGTTGATAAATTCTTAAATTACGAGTAACTTGCGAAATTTCCCTATTAGAATATTTGTAGTCAATTATGTTCAAACAAGTATCATAAATGTTATTTTGAAGTTGTCTGATATATTTATGATCCTCAAAATGGACATTTATGCTCAATTTTGCCCTATTCTGCCATTTTAAGTAAATCGTAAATTCAAAATAATTTACAAATTCTTTTAATTGGAAAATTTATACTCTATGATATTCATGCCAGTACCCTAAATAATATTTCAAAAGTTTTCTGACATCTTTACGATGAAAATATCCCTAAAAATCGACATTTATAAGAAATTTTGCCCTATACTGCCATGCTACGAAATTCGTAAATTTCCAATAACTTGCAAAATTTTCAAACTAGCATGTTTCTAGTTACTGATGTTCATTCCGACATCAAAATGCATATTTTAAATCTGGTGTCACATTTTTTTAATAAAAATTCTCCATTTAATGCAAAATTTTACTTAAACGTAAAATTTTGCCCTATTTTCCCGTGTTAAGAAAAGCATAAATTTTTAATAACTTACGAAGTTTTTTAATTCGAATGTTGCAAATGAATAGGGTTCTTGCCAGTGTCGAAAGTAATATTTTAAAACTGATCTGACTTCTATGTGAAAATTTGTTCTTGAGGTATCGTGTACACAGACTAACGGACTAACAAACTATACAAATTTTGTCATTTTTCGTATTCCTCACACGTGAAAATGTGTAAAAATGAAAAAAAACCGAGGTCGAAAATTTTCACGATTACCTAAGTTCTCCATCTATAGTATGAAGTGGAACTAAAAAATGTAATTAATACGTATTGTACTTAAGAATTTAAATTCTTTTATTTTATCACTTATTGTTTTTAGAATATTTATTTTGAATAAGCATACATATACATTAAAATAAAATATAGCTTAATCTTACTAATTAACACTATTTTAATATTAGAATCAAACAATTTTTATTTCTAAGATAAATATTAGATTAATTACTAATTAGTAGTTTAATATAATTAGGTGTATTACAAATAATATGCTAAATAACATATATTTAACATTGCAATGCAAATGTGTTCAAACAAAAACCCACAAAAGCCCAGAAAAACCCACAAATACCCAGAAAAACCCGCAAAAACCCAGAAAAACCCAAGTGGGTTGGGTTTTTCTAGAAAAACCCGGGTTTTTGCCAACCCTGTGTATAACTCAGATGAGAATACATCTTCAAGTAGTAACGGTCTTAGGAGTGTATGTGTGTGTGTTGGGGAGGGGGGGGGGGTCTAGAGGTCATGGGCTTCCAACTCCAGTTCAAAATCTCTATTAGAATTTTAATCCACTTCCTATCGTCTGATTGAGTCGTAATACATGCTTCAGAAGTTTATGTGGGGCCTGGGCATGGGCACCAAATTTCACATATTATTGTAACCCCACTTCCTACCATCCTATAGGTATGAAGTTTTGCATATTATCCATACGTATATTGTCCATATCTGTTGAATTGGAGTTTTTAGTAAATTTTGAAATAAAAGCCTGTTTTAATATGTTTATTTTTTTAGTTTATTTTTTTTATTTATGTATGTATTATTTCTGAATATCTAAAAACGTTAAAATCTCCATCTACACCGAAAAATGTTTTGTTGGGAAAACCAAATTTATTTTCTTAACTGATTTTCAGATTTCTTGAGTCATTTTAACAATATTTTTTTACAGTTAACCAAACCAACCTGTTTTGATTAACCAAAAGTTGCCACGACAGCTACGCGACAGTCCGATAAGACACGCCATAGATGCCTATGAACAGTGAATGAGCGAGCGATGCACTGAATCAACAAAACGACTTGCTTAAATTAATAAAATAATTTTGTTAATTTTAAAAATATATTGGTTAAATCACCAAAGCTCTTTGCTTAAAACAACAAAACAATTTTATTCTTGTTTACAAAGTTTTTGTTGAAGCTATATAATAATAATAATAAAAGTTTGATTCAACAAAATTTTTATTGTTTCAACAATATATATTTCTGTGTAGCGCTAAGATGAATTTCATTAGAAATATGGCAAGTCTATATGAGATCTAATTAAATTACTAATAAAGATTATTTGCCAGATGAAAAGAGATTTCAGCTCTTATAAATAACAATGAATAATTAACTAAAGGTCAATATCATGATATATAAAAATCCTACTTAAAAGCATGAAAAAAAGAATAGAAAAAATATCGAGCACAGGCCAAGAGCATGAAATTACTCAATGTATTCAACTGAAATTATTTGTTTAGTACAGTAGTCTTTCAAAAAATCTAGCATAACGATCACATAAATGTTATAATACAAGGCCTATTCAAACCATGGCAGAAAGTGAGAAATGTGGCTGTCAAAGCAAAGTGAAGACGATTTACTTGGTAAAACTTTTTTTTTTTTTTTTTTTTTTTTTTTTATGCTCATCACATGCAGTCTACTGCTGCGAAATAGGTTCCTTACCTGTTTCCTGATGCGATAATAAAGTCACTGAACTACTGCATACATATTGTTTGCTTTTGTGAATTCACCAAATTGTGAACGTTTTTTACTTGGATTTGTGGAAAATATAAGATTTTGAGGGTTTTTTTTTTTTTTTTTTTAATGCTTTTTGAACATTAAGGTTGTTTTCGTTCATCTCTTTTCTTTGAGAAGAATAAAATGTTGTTTTTCGTGTAAACGCTTTTAACGTGGTGTATTGTAGGATTTAAGGCCAATTGTTTGCACTTGGAACCTATGCGTAGTGAGAGTCCCTCCGTGGAGGTCTTTCCAAGGGGGATTAGCCTGAATTTACGCGAATTTCGGAGAGAAACACGGAAAACTCTGAAATCAAGGCAAACGCGCGCAACATGTGTTCAAACCCAGCACCTCTTGCCAACCCACTTTGAGAGCAAAACCTCTCGGCCATTGGAGGAACCGTTTTCCAAGATAAAACTTTTGTCCTTTATTTTAATATGTTTTTTTATCTATTCCAGTTTTATTAACTGCGATAATACAGTGCACCAATTTATCAATATCTGTCTTAAATACACTAGTATTATGATATATATATTTTTTTATTTTCGAATGAAAGAAGTATTGTTATAATGAGTTCCAAATAAAAATTTCAACATGTGTGTAATTTTTTCAACGTAACTCACATAAAATAAATATCATCACTTATCTCTCTAAATAATACATGGTGAACTCCTCTGTAAACATACCTATTTAATATTTTGATTGAAACATTTTGTTCAGTTAAAAACAAAGAAAAATCTGACGAATTGTCGGGCAGAACTGGAAAGTTGATATCATAAACAACTTTCTGCAATACCTTAAATTTCCAAAAGCAAGTTATTTACGTTGAACATGTCATCGCTTCTAACGATTGTAAAACTTAATAATGTAGTTATTCTCTATTATTTATGTGTGTGCGTGTGTGAGTTATTTTAAGTTCAGAGTAAAAATTAGCTTTCTTATAACGAATGTAGTATAAGATTTATCTGCTTGCACACTACTAGAATCCCTGGAAGAACAAGCTAATTTAAAAAGAGTTTCATTTGCACTATATTATTATTATTCATTTTAATGTTTTCAGAATAAGGAGTTCACAATGGTAAAATCGATTACATTAGTTTTACTAAAATATTCATTATCATATAATAATGGTTAGTTTTTTTTTTCCTCTTTTAACGCAAATTGCCCAGATGCTTTAAAATAACGAGATTTTTGGGTAAACAAATCCAACATTTATTTTAACCGAAATTGATATTTGAGTACCAACCCACTAAATCACTCAACGAAACCTCACTTTTAACGAGATCACTAAATTGCTTTTCCTTTATCAGAAGCAGAGAAAGAAAAACAAAGAGAAAATTGGGTACACAAAACCTGTTTTCATTCTTAATATTAACATCAAGTTATTCGGTTCATTTTTAGAAAGGAAAAAAACTAAAATCTTTTGTTTGAAACCTTTCAATAATTTCCCAGAGTATGAAAGCTAATTAGCAAAGAACTTTAAAGAAATACAAATTTAGTAACAGTATCTTTCTAAACAAAGAAAGAATTGCTTTTCTATGTGAAAGAATCGAAAATAAATTAGCTCAAGTAAATGATATTCATTATTTACTAATAGAAATTTTTTCCCTAGAGTCAATATTTGGATAAAAAGATCCTAAGAGAAAGTTTATGGAACTAAGAGGAGAAATTTCATAGGGTAAGCTATGTTGACAATGAGAAGATAAATGATAATTAATACGTAGATACATGTACATAATTTTTCTTCAAATATTTATACATATAACGAAACTAATTCAATTTACTCTTAAAATTTAAATTCATTACCTTTTCCTGAAGAATGCTTTCAGCTAGAAGTTGAATAAGGTGTGTAAAAAGTAAGGTACAGTTTGTAAAAAGTAAGGATAGTTGAATTTATTATTCTAATTATTTGTTGTTATCCAATAATTATGGTATTAAATAAGCAAATAAAATTTCATCCATAGGTCTGCCTCTTTATTCGCAAAACTGACTAAAATATATTCAATTTCCATATGAGCAAATAGTGTTGCTGTGATATAATTCGCGTTAGTACAATTTGTATACAGCATTGTACGTTAATGCAAAAGAAAGTTCGAATCCTAACTTGAATGTTCTCGTGCATCTTAAAGTTAATCCGACTTTTCAATAAAAACTCTAATTATTCATTGTTATCCAATAAGTATGGTGTTAAATATACAAATAAAATTTCTTCCGTAGGGAGGGGGGGGGGGAGGGGGGTTGTACAGCCTTCCGCGTTAATCCAAAAGAAAGTAGGTTCGAATCCTAAACTGAACATTAAGTTAATCTGGCGTTTCAGTCAAAAATCTCCTATTTTGTATTGGTTTCTATTATTCATACCATAGTCAAGTTATTAGCCAAGTGCATACACTATATTTAAACATTTTGAGACCAAATATAAAATAATCAATGAAATTTAGTCGTCAAATAAATTTAATTCAGACGCCAAATCTGATACGTATATGCTTGTTTGGGAAAAGCGAAACTACAAAATTCGGTGATGTAACCAGATTCTCGTGTAGTGAGTGTAGTGCAGTGATAAACTACATTCTTAAATTATGTCAAAGCCATGCTTAAATAATAAAGGTATTCTCCTTTTCTTTAACTGATTGCGAAACTTAATTAGTGATATTTGCTGATTTCTCTGTACTATTTTAAAAATTATAGCTAAATCCCTGGTAGTACTAATAACCAAGTTATTAGTAAAATTATCAGAAGTCATTACCTCTTCCGCTACGATTTTATCGTATGCACACGAAATAACTATTTGATTTTTTTTTGTAGAGCAGCCGGGACTGGGAATTTAAAACATCCATAGTAACTTAAATTTTAAAGGTCATGAATGTTTCACTCGAAAAATTGTAGATTTAGGCAAATTTCAGCTTTGTATTACGTGCTTTAGATTTATTATATGTTTTGTAAAACCTCAGATCATCAACTTCAGACCCCCTATAAATATAGGCCGACTCACATCGAAAATGTTGCCCAAACGGAAACTGCGCTACTCCTTCTTTTTTTTTTACTTTTTCGAAATCATGTCCATCAAAATTCTATCTCTGAATGATTTAAACAACTAATAGTTGAACAACCATCTATAATTTCAAAAATTTGTTATATGAAAATTGAATAAATATAAGAGCAGTGGGCAACAAATTGAGTTGTGAGTCAGCTCCCCTTTTTAGGATCCTTACATCATACAATACCAATCTTCGCTGAGACCAAACGCATGTTTTTCTATAGAAAATCTGTTTATTGAATTACTGAAATACTCATTACCTAATATATGTATGTATATATATACACTAAGCGACCAAAAAAAAAAAAAAAAAGCCGCACTTGGATATTCTCCTTTTCACCTACTACAACCTCCAATTTTATCGTTTAAAAAGCAAATTTTCGAACAGATTTTATTATGTTGTCCTCCACATACACTGTAGCTTTGAGTCCAGTGTTAAAAACAAAATGCAATTGTCAGGAAAATTGTAAGTTTAGAAATTATTTCAAAAATGGTAAGAATAAGGTAGTTAACGATGCCACAAAAAGTATTAATTTTTGATGAAAAAAAAAAAAAAAAAAAAAATTAATAAGTGAGATGACAAAATAATTAAATGTTAACGAAATATTGGTAAAATAGTTTTTAGCAAGATATAAAATTTTTTGGCCATTTAAACTGGAAATTTGGCTTTAGGCATCCATGTTGCTCATCCAAGCGAGATTAACGTAAGTTAAAAGCCATTGCTTGTAAAATAGGATTGTGTAACATTTAGAAAATAAAAGATATTCCGAAAAAGTGTTTAGCAGCGTAATTTCTTCAACTATAGTGCAGCAACTATTAAACTACGCAGGTTTAAATGACAGAAAATTTTAAAAATGTTATTCTTAGTGAAGAGAATTAGAAAAGCAAGACCTCAAATGCAAAAAAAATTAAAAAATGATTAGTTAATTATTGGGCTGAACTGGTTCTCTTTGATGAACCAAGTTTAACTTATTTCGAACTAAAGAAAACAAGCAGTTCTGACAACGAAAATATGACCGACCTAATGAAAATCGCACTTTTAAAACAGTGACACATTCTCCGTACATTATAGTACGTAAGTGCATAACTTTTCAATCAGTCGGCCATACTTTTATACTCAAGGGATCAATTAACTCGAAATAAAACACAATCTTCATAAAATTGGTGCCTGACCGACTATTTTGGAGGTATCTTGGACATTTCCGCAAACAGCATTTCAAGATGATAATGCACCTTACTACATGACGTATGTGGTAAGTTTATTCACTTCAAATTGTTAAAATTTCTATCCATTCCCATGAGAACCTATAATTCTGTAAATAATCATACCTTTTTGCACTTTAAGTTAAATCCCACAAAGGATATAGTAGAATTTCTTCCTCACCAGACATGGAAATAGTCGTAATCGCGATCCACTCGAAAATGTTTCGTCTATAAAAAGGCGGGGGAGAGGGGAGAGGATTCGAAATTTGCAGCCTACAACTCTGCAGAGCTAGAAAAAATCATTTGTGATATTTGGCACTTTGAAATTTCTGAAACTTGTATTAAAACACTGTATAAAACTATGCCATTGCGCATTAAAGCAGTAATTCCTAATAAAGGTGGAATTAACCCAATGCAGAATACGTATTTTTAATAAAAAAAATTGCTTAGATATAACCATATATTAAAATATAACTTGTTTACTTCATATAATAAATCACAATAGAATACAAAGTGTATGGTTATTGCATTATGTTTAAAAAGAAAGTTTTATGCAGATTTTTATAAAGTACTTCGTAGAGTGTAATAAAGCGAATTATTAAATCGAAAAGGTACATAGGTATCATTTCATCCCTTTGGTATTATGCAAACAAGACAGTTTTATTTGTTTCAAACATTAATTTTAAAGTTATTACAAATAAAAAAGATATAAGTCATTTTTTCTGCAGTGCGGCTTTTTTTTTTTTTTTTTTTTTTTTTGTCACTTAGTGTAGATTATTTCCATTTTCATATTCAGAAATTTACAATCGTTCAATTTATTTTTACTTTCCAAAATTTTTTCAAATTCTGAATATCCTATTTTGGATCTAAAATATATGTAAAATACACTTTGTTAATTTTTCTCACTTTACAGCTTCAAAATGGAATATTAGAAATTTAACTTTTTTTTTTTTTTTTTTTTTTTTTTTTGAGTAAATTTCATGATTGTGAATTTTCTGAATATGAAAACGAAGTAAAAAAAAAAAAAAAAAAAAAAACGTTAGGCTGTTAATCAGCTGTTGGATGTCGGTGAAGAAAGGTATTGCACTTGTCTTAAGTATTAAGGTATATTTTGAAACACCACTGACGAACTTGACTTCATCACAAATGATTAATAAAACGCATTAAATTTATTAAATTTCTTCATTAATAACAACAAATAAACAGTTAACTATGTATCAAAATAATTATCTACGAATAATTATTATTTAATATTACCTTAAATATAATCCTGAGATGATTTTTTAATAATAATATTATGTTTTAGGTAAAATAAATAAATAAAAATGAAAATAAATCTATTTTTCTTATACAAAAGAGATAATAAAATTTACTCTACTAACACACCAGTTTGTTTCTTGTAATAATCTGTGATAGTAATTCACTTTCGCACAAGCCAAAATTAAATTACGTGTAATATAATAGAGGCCATAAGATTATATCGTTCTAGCATATTTCGGAGTAGACTAAAACATTACTGACTGCATAGATTTATTACTTAACTTTTCCTTAAAAAGAGTACTTGGAAAATTACGTTTTAGATAAGCTCAGAATCTTTCGAAAAGAAAGAAAAAAAAATCCAATACAAAAAGACAATTCTGCAGTATTTTTGCTGTAACACACTTTTCTGCTAACGCTTGGATAAAAGAATTAAACAAATTAGATTACCTTCATAAAACCAGGGGGGGGGGGGAAAGAGCAAAATTAAATATGTACATACAGCTCCGAGCTAAAACTAGAATTTTTTTTTTTTCTTTTTTTCATTATTTGTTTTAAGAAACGAATATTTTTAACCATACATATCAGAAATTCTCTTAAATTAAAAGTACAAAAGAATGTCTAGTATTATTTAAATATAAGAAATATTTAAATTACATCTGAAACGTTTAAATATTTCTTATACTCGAAAGAAACACAGATGAATTTTTCTCACAAATATTCGAAGGCTTTTTTTAAAGATTACTTTTTAAACTGACAGAAAAAGGCACGTTGCAAAGTTCTCATTATAGCGCAAGAGTCTTGCATATATTTTAATTTCCTCACTTAAAAATTTTAATATTGCAAGAAATTCGCGCACATTTCATTTTTCAGGAATCGATTAACCCCTTACCGGCCGATGAAATTTTACGAGTTTCACTGGCAGAAGTAGAATGCGAAAGATCGTATTTCGAAAAGACATATATATACGCCCCGGGCAGTTAAGGGATTAAAAAAAAAAAAAAAAAACTTAAAACTTCTTTTAATCATTTCTTTTAAGGCTTATATTTGTACTATCATAGAAAAAATATGGGACAAATAAACCGGGCCCTAATGTGCTCAAGTACTCAAGTATAAGCGACTTCTTGCCCCCCCCCCCCCCCACACACACACATCCATTCAAGGGAATACAGTTAAAAGAACTTCTGCTATTCTAAAAAATGCAAATACGCCTAACACTTCTTCAACACATCTTGAAATTTGTCCAGAAGAAAAATCTGCTCAGATGATTGGGAATTAGGCTCTCGTTATCTCTGTTCTGCACCCACTATAGAAACCACAGAAAATTCAAAAAACATGAAAAAATTGCATTGATTCCAGTCATTAATTCTGTGTATCCGTATAAAAGAAAAATTATTATTCAAGGTTTATTTGGAGTCTCACTTAATTTTCAGAAATCTCACATCGTTTTCAGAAGTCTCACTTTGTTATTGAGGAAGGGTGAGAAATTCTCACCCAATTTTTACCTCTCATGAGAAAACCCTGTGTTGCGTTAGGACATACGCACTGCATAAGCAAATGCAAGATGAAATAATAAAATTTTACACACTGTCCTTTTCACAAGCTGGGGAAAAAAAAAAAAAAAAAAAAAAAAAAAAAATGATATTAGAATTTTATACAATTCAGTAACATCTGATCTGGCAAGAAAAGGTGTCCAATAAAAGACTAATTTTAATTACACTCATGGACAAAACAATTAGCGCACCAATAAGGAGTCGTCAAAATGAAACGAAATTTTACATACGTAATGACTACTTTGATATAAGTAAATGATTAGAAAATCAGAGAAAAAGGATAATTTATTTCGGAGAAAAAGGCAAAAGAACGGAGGATTTAATACCCTGTTGGACCCCCTCTAGCGCGAATGCACGATGCGATACGATCAGGCATTGAGGCATACAAGTTCTGTATGACGTCTTGAGACATTTCGTTCCATATTTGCTGTAACCTTGCCTCTAGTTCGTTCAAACTCGTGGGATGCCCAACTCGCCGTCCCAAATGATCCTAGATATGCTTGATTGGAGACAAATCTGGGGATCGGGCAGGCAAAGGAAGGGTAGTAACAGTGCGGAGACAGTCTTGTTACAGCCTTGCCGTGTGAGGCCGAGCATTGTCTTGTTGAAAAATGGCTCCTGGGAACCGTTGCATGAGTGGCAACACATGTGGTTGCAGGATGTTATGGACATATCGCTGGGCTGTCATGGTGCCATGGATCAATACTAGGGGTGACCGTGTACTGTAGGCAATGGCACCCCATACCATCACACCAGCTGTGGATGCAGTGTGCAACTGTAAATAAAAGGCAAAATTGAGGTATTCCCCCTTTGCCTCTACACACGTACATGTTAGTCATCCCTGCCCAAATTGAATCTGGATTCGTCGCTAAGCACGACGTGTTTCCACTCGGTTGCTATTCAAACCCGTCGAGTGTGACACCACTCCAAACGGAGCAGAGGGGGTGGGGGTATTATTGGCGGAACATGTAATGGACGTCGCGATACCAAATGTCCTTCAGCCAGGCGCCTTCGTATGGTTCAAGAGGACACAGGGGCCCCTAGTGAAGGTGCTGCCTCTGTCTGGATGGCGGCCGATGAAGCAGTTGGCTGTACGCGTGCATTTCTTACGATGTGGCGGTCTTCTCGACGACTGGTCTGTCGAGGGCGTCCTAAGACTGGTCTTCGTGTACATGACATCTCTCGGGTCCACTGGTCCCAACACCTCCTCACAACACAATCAGAGCGGCCTAATTGACGAGCTACTCGCCTAGCTGACCACCCAGCTTCCATCATGCCGATGATTCTCCCCCTCTCAAACTGCGACAACTGCTCATATTGTCTTCGAAAACAACGTAAGGGCATGTCTACCTCAGATCTTCCTTTGTAAACGAGTCAACACATTCAAATAAGCTTTTCTTACCTTTTTTATACTCCACAGAGTACGACAATAAACGCCCTCTACCGGCTATACGTAATGCGCATTCACGCTGCATTTCTAATCATTTGCATATCTCCCGACATGTACATTCATGCCAAGTTTCGTTACGATCCCGCAATTATTCCTTGGTGCGCTAATTTTTTTGTCCATGAGTGTAGATGTTTCAGAATACATTCCGATTTAATTATTTTATTATTTAAAACGAGTGCAATATGTTAAAGCTTATTAAAATAAAGAAGTATCAATTGTATATTATACGTTGCGTTTGGCGCATAATTACAGTATTGTGTATTATATCACTAAGATTCAAAATGAAAAATGTCAAATAAAATCAACTCATTGAAAGTTTAATCACGAAATAAAGAGAAAATGCCCCCCCCCCCTCTTTTTTCCCCATGTAGCTTCTAATTTACATATTTAACCTTAAAATGTGGGGGGGGGGGGGAGGAAGAAATGAAAAGAAAAATATCATCGACTTAAATATATATTTAAAAAAAAAATCTACCAATTTAACATCTTTTCTGTTTATTTATTTATTTTTTATTTATTTTTTTTTTTTTTTTGGCAAGTGAAAAATTTAAAAAAAAAGAAGGGGGGGGGGGGAGGTAGCTGGAGGTAGCAGGACGAAGTTTTGAATTTTATATTGAAAACAAATATACTTGCCATTCTTACTCAGGATATTAAACGTCTTGTGCCTCAAGAGGTATTTCTTATAAAATCTCCATATTAATCTTTATTTTCGAGAAGTGGAGAGTAATCAAGATAAGAAAATGCAAAATACAGAAATATAGATAACTACATTTGCACTAAAACAATTCAAAAACAACCAAAGATTAAAAAATTATATAAAAATATAGATATGCACAACATCTTCCTAAAACATAACGGGAAAAAAAAAAAAAACATGAGTGCATACTGTTTACCAAAATAAAAATGGAAAAGGTAAAGGAAGGAGAGAAAAAAAGGAAAAAGGCGAGTTAAGAAAAGAATAAGGTGGAATATTGAACTCGCCATTCTTACTCAGGATATTAAACGTTTTTTGTTTAAAAGCGTGTTTCCATTTTTCAGAGTTCCGTTTTAATCTTCATTTTCAACAACTGGAGAGTAATACAATCAACAATATCAACATATTATTTAAAAACAATGCGACTGGCTTTATTCAGAAATACAAACATAGCTACATTTGTACTAGTAAAAGAGTGAAATAAGACACAAATCAAAAATTACATTCAAAGAATATATTAAACCTTCTTCCATATGGAACAGAAATAAATATATAGCTTACACACACACACACAAAAAAAAAAAAAAAAAAAAAAAAAAAAGAAAGAAAGAAAAGAAAGGAAAGTAAAGAGGAAAAAAAAAAAGATGGGATCTAGAAGTTTTTTTTTTTATTATTATTTTATTATTATTCCATTAAATTTTATACTTACGCTCCTTATTCAGGATAAGACTTTGAATCCCTATTACAATCTCCATTTCTGTTATTTTCGATAACAGTCATGATATTATTAAAGAACAGTGTAGTTGACTTTACATAGAAATATAAATAGCGATATATAAAATGATAATGCAAATAAACAATATAATATGGAATTAATACTCAATTTGTAGCAAAACAATCTAATACAAATAATACATTACATTTGTACTAGATGAAAATAAACAAAAACACAAAATTATAATCAAAAATCTTTCCTAAAGCACAAAAAACTGGAACCTGAATGAATACAGTCTGCCAACATAATTAAAAAAATAATAATAATAAGATAAGCAGAAAAAAAGGTGCAATTATTACTCCATTCATTTTAACAAAAAAATAACCCAGACTAAACCATTCATCGTAATACAGAGTAAATATCCTGATTTGAACAATAATCATTACATCCAAACATTTATTTTCGGTAAAAACAGGAAATTATCATCGCAAAGGGGGATTTATTAGAAAATACACATTTCCTTTGTAAGAAATCCAGCATTTAGGAGATTATTTCCGCTTCCTTTCAACCCCGTGTCTTTCCACAATTACAGCAAAAACTTCTCTCCAAAAGTAACAATTCCAGAGAATTTTACCTTCGAAACACAAGAGTTAAATGAACTCTGCCAATTTCATTAGCTTAATTGAATCTGCAAAAATATTGCGCCTCATTGAAATATAATATAGTTTATTTCTAAATCTGATTTTTATTTCTCGTTCATAACTTGGGAAAAAAAAAAAAAAAGAGTATTTTTATGATTTAGAAATGGGAATTAGCTACGTATGAGAATTCGAGAAAAGAAACAAAGGAGCATTTATTATTTAATTAATAATTGACTACTGATTTAATTAAGCAATCACGCCTGAATTGGTTCACTACTATTCTTCAGTCTCTTTCGATCTTTTGCTTAAGATTGTGTCGAAAAATAAAATCGATTAGAATAGCAAAAGTTTTACTGCTAATAATACAGTTAAGTTTATTTACATTAAGAAGTTTTAAAAAAGGGGAAAAAAAATACCTTAATTGAATTATCTAAAGGCAGTTACTTAAACGGAAAGACGAATAATTTGAACTGTTATTAAAAAGAATTCCAGTACTGATGAAAGGAGATTACATAATGTATAAAACGTGTAAAATTAGATATTTGTAAGAAAGCATAAGAAATCGATCTTCCATTTATGATGTATACGTGCAATTAGATGAAAGAAAACCGCGTTAAAGAGCCATTTGCTTAAGTAAAATTAAAACATCCATTTTCCGCACATAATTACAGCATAAAAAAAAGTTTTTAAAATATTTCGGAAGTTAAAAGATAGTTGCCTATAAAAATATGCTAATGTCATAATTTTATTACCATTTTATTAACACACATGCGAAACTGTGTTAGCTTTCAAATTTAAGTAGCATTTATGAAATATTATATAATTTTAACTTTGTGACATAAAACAGTTAAATATTTACATATTTATTACCATAAAAGATTTACATAAAAAAAAAAAAAAAAAAAATCTCTAATACAGTAAAACCTCTCTAAGGTGGACACCTACGGTTCCAAGAAAAAGTGTCCAACTTATAGGGGTTAGACATAATGTTAATGGATACATTAGATGTCTGCACGGGCCGGAATTTCGAGGCCCGGTCCCGGCCCGGCCCGTACGAAAACTTTGCTTACCCGGCCCGGCCCGTTTATTTTTTAAAGGTTTATGGCCCGGACAAAAAACGATAAAATCAGGCCCGACCCGACCCGGCCCGGCCCGATTCAAAAGTATGTAAAATAACAAAAAGAAAAAAAAAAAAAAAAAGAATGCCTTTTTATAAAAAAGATTTTTAGTATGTGTTTTGCAGACGTTTTATATAACCAAACAATAGTACGTTCTTTAACAAAACTGCTGAAATTTTACAAGACAATTATATATAAACAGAAATTCATTATTATAGACAAGGCACAAAGACAAACAGAAAGTCAAATCAAAAATATTAGCATTCATCAAACAATATAGGAAGGTATTTAAAATGGTTAATACTACTGAAAATGCACTTTCAACCATTTCCTCTTATATACTATTATGTATCCGATTCTTTCATGTGCTTCTGTAAACAAAACTTTAATGTTAATCCAACCATATTCAATAGAAAAGTTGCTTTTGCCCATGATAAAAATGATGCTACTTTCGTCCGCTGGAGAAAAGGAAAAGGAGAATTAGAGAAAAAGTTACAGCGGAAAGATTTTTATAGCCTTTATACCACCTAAACTCAATAGATCATAAGAAACAAACTCTTATACACAGTAATGTGGGATGGCACACTTTTGTAGGCGTTAAACAAAAACTAATACTTATTTACTAATTATTAATTTAATAAAAGATTAAATTATTTACATATATACAGGAATGCTAATAAGCATTATCGAATGTTACTTTGGTAATGTCCGTCGAAGTAGTTGCACCCGTCTAGTGTGCACGCTTCGTCGAAAACTCAAAAGAAAACAAGTCATCAAATACAGTTATTACGTTCCGTCTGAACATCCCGTCGAAAACTGAATGTCGTTCCTTCAGCGCTCTCTTAGCAGGCGCGCGTTCCGGAAGGACGTCATTCACGTCATGAGCACGTATTTCCTCTCAAGCGCTGGCGCTCCGTCACATGATCAGCAAACAGAAACTAAACTGCCTTGGATTTCAGGAACGGCAAAGAGAAATCAAATAGCTAGGGTTCTGAGTCATGGGAAAGCCAAGTAAGGGGAGAGAAACAGGATACTTCACTCGGCCATCCTTCCTCGACTGGACCTCCAGGCGATCACACTGAAAAGATACAAACAAAAAAAACAAACAAACACAAAAGCAACACAAAATAAAAACAGACTTATTTACAAATTTTTACAAATCTTCAAAAATTTTTGTTTTTAAGTTATTCCCCATTTGAGGAATTCAGCTTTTGCAGATGTGTAATAGGAGCCTTCATGGCATCCATTTCTAACTTTTTCATCAATATTATCATTTTTAATTTTTACAGTCGTACAGTTACAAAAGTACATCAGTTTTGGTTTTACGGCAACTTGGTCGCTTAGTTCACCAGTTTTTGGTGGTTGTTTACTCAACTTGCATTTCAATCTATTTTTCTTTCTGACTCTAGAAAGTTGTTTTTTATCATGTGCACTTAAATCTTTACTTTGGGGTTCAAAATTATTTTGGGACTCGAACTCGAGACCCTCCAATCGATCATTTTCAGTCTTAATGCCTTTTAAGGCCTCTGTTGCATCAAGTTCAGTCGAAAAGTCTATAATGGCAGTCTTATATGTAGGAAAAACTTCTAATTTTATTTGTATAGCTTTGGGAAACAATATGGCTATTTCACCAATCGTGGTTTTCAGTGGAAGTGATGGAATGAACAACTTTCCTAAATTGACACTGGCAGTCTCCTCTTTAGGCATATTCTGTCTTTTACACTCGATGGAATCTATCGTCGATGGCTTTTTTCTGGATTTCTTCCTTTTAAGGAGTTCGGAATTCTCGTCAACTTTTTCTTTTAATTTTTTCAACTCTTCGGCTAACTGTGAAATTTTTTCATGTAGGATTCGTTTTTCGTCTTTCTTTGAAGGAGTGTTTTCTTGATTTTGCGATTTCATTTGGGAAATGTTCATCTGATTTTGTTTCTTTCGTTGAGGCTCCACCTCTTCCTCACTGTCATCATCTTCACTATTATCGTCCTTTAAAACCATTTTCTTACCGTCATCACTTTCGTCGTTTTCGTCTTTATCGTCATTTTCACTTATGGCTTTTTCGGGAGATTCTAATGATTTTTTGACAGCATAACAAGGTTGGGGAGTTTTAATTTCACATTTTTCAACACTATTTACTGTTTCATTTATTTCTAGGGATTTCTCAGAAATTTTACTTTCAATGTTAATGGGGGCGTCAACAGCAATATTTGTTTTAACTTCATTTTGATATTTATCTATTGGAAGAACTGTTACTAAATTTACCTCGAGGGAACTAGATTTGTTTTTCATAAAAATACCATTTTCATTTATTATCGTCTCACCCACCATCAGTACATTCAACCCGATGATTACGTCATATGGTATTACATCATTGTTTACAACATAAATATTAGTTTTACTTTCAAAATTATCAACTTTAAGATTGGCGTCGAATGAGCCTAACGGCTTTATTGAACTTTTCCCGATCCCCTTCAAAATAGTACTCATAGCATTTAATTTTTTTACATTTAATTTGTCAAAAGAACTTTTACGCAACAATGTTGCTTCACTTCCTGTATCAATAATTCCAATAAAATTTACATCATTTACTTGTATAATTTTACTCATGTTTTGATTTACATTAATACACAGTGCATCAACTTCTTGTTTCGAACCTGGACACTCCGAACTTTTATGCCCGTACTGCTTGCACGTAAAACACTTTAGGCCTTTGGCCTTATGAGGGCAATCTCTAGATAAGTGGTTTTTTTCACCACAATTATAACACAATTTATTCACATCATTTCTAGGACTAAATTTTTCATATACATTATGTTGTACAGTTTTCAATTTTGCATTATAATCTACTTTATCAAATTTATGTCTGACTTTTTCACTATCACGTTTATACATTTCATACAATTTTATTTTCTCTTTAAATTCACGAATATTTTTAGCCCCATACAAAATTAGTTTATTTTCACTTTTATCGTTTATTCCCTGGATCACGTAATGCATTAACGCGGCATCTTCAATGTGCCCGTTTTTTGCTAGTTCGCGCATTTTAAAGAAATACTCTATAACTGTTTCATTTGGCTTCATTTTCTTTTTACACAAAATTTCGTGTAAAGAGGCAGAATTAATTTCCAATTTAAACTCTTCAATAAGTGCATTTTTTAGTTTCTTATACGTTAATAATCCTTTTTCGGATTTTACAAATAACAGAGCATTTCCGCTCAAAGACCTTTTACAGAAAATTATTTTTTGTAATTCGTTTAGGTTAAACATTTCAGCTAACTCTTCAAATTCATTTAAGAATTCAATTATGTTCTCATGCGGCTCGCCGCTAAATTTAGAAATAGAATTTTCAAAATCATTGAAAGAAATTGCACCAAGTGATCCATTATTCACATTATTACTATAATTTATACTTTTTTTACCCTTATTATGATCATCAATAACATTGTCACTATCATTATAATAATCATAACATTTATTTTTACTGATATGGCATTGCACAGAGGAGTCAGTTTTTTCAATATCATTATCGCCACTACTTTCGGATTCACTGTTCGATTCGTTTTCCGAATCTTCCTCATCTGAATTGTTCTCGGAACATTCTTGTTTCAACAACTCCGTGTCACACAAATGTAACAATAATCTGTCTCTTAGTTCATTTTTGCTCCCATCAAAAGGGACATTTAATACATTACTAATAGTAATCAATTCATTTAATGAAAAATTTTTATCAATTATTTTTTGCTTTTCAAGGTATTTTTCGTCGCCTATAGCGAAAGTGAATCCTTGAAACTTTCTTATTCTGCATCTGTTCTTACGATCGCCGATCTCATCGAATAAAAACCGATGCAGAATTTTAATTTTACTATAGTTCTCTATCTTCAGTGCATTGCCAATTTTAGGAATATCCCCTAGAGATACCATTTTATAAGAAGATAAAGTGTACGTACCTTTGTAGAGCCGAAACAGCTGTTGTTTTAAATTTTATTTAAAATTCCCATTTAGTCGATCCTCGAGAACCTTGAAGAACATCTTTCTCTTGTTCAGACCTTTATCCAGACGATCCGTAGCTATTTCGTAGCATCCACAGGACACACTTTACGTATTTTATTATCCACTATAAATTGCAGAATAGAAAAAGCACTCCGTACAGAAGCTTCAGTGTGATTCAACACCGTAGACACACAGTTCAATCACAGTCTTAAAATCAATTAAAAGTTCAGTCTATAAAAGTTTATATAAAGTTTGTTTTTTAAAGTTCGTGTTTCTCGAAAATTCACGTTAAAATCAAAATTCACTTTAGAATTAAAATTCGCGTTCTATCCGTTCATGAAGTAGATTTTATTCTTTATCCAGTAGATTTTATTCTTTATCCAGTAGATTTTATTCTTTATCCAGTAGATTTTATTCTTTATCCCACTTCTGAACTTGTGGGATGGCACACTTTTGTAGGCGTTAAACAAAAACTAATACTTATTTACTAATTATTAATTTAATAAAAGATTAAATTATTTACATATATACAGGAATGCTAATAAGCATTATCGAATGTTACTTTGGTAATGTCCGTCGAAGTAGTTGCACCCGTCTAGTGTGCACGCTTCGTCGAAAACTCAAAAGAAAACAAGTCATCAAATACAGTTATTACGTTCCGTCTGAACATCCCGTCGAAAACTGAATGTCGTTCCTTCAGCGCTCTCTTAGCAGGCGCGCGTTCCGGAAGGACGTCATTCACGTCATGAGCACGTATTTCCTCTCAAGCGCTGGCGCTCCGTCACATGATCAGCAAACAGAAACTAAACTGCCTTGGATTTCAGGAACGGCAAAGAGAAATCAAATAGCTAGGGTTCTGAGTCATGGGAAAGCCAAGTAAGGGGAGAGAAACAGGATACTTCAGTAATGTATCTAATTTCTTTTGTTATGTACATGTACGCAAACTGGTAGTGACATGCATACTATTTTGAATAGGAAACCATCCAATATTACTTTAAATAAAATATATTAATTTTGAGGCATGCTAAAAATATTTGCGAAAAATCAGATTTCGGAACGACAGACTGATAGACAATTAAATTGACGTTATACAGACACTTTTTTAACAAAATAGAACTTTATGTGACATACAAGCCTGTAAAATTACGTAAAATAAATGACTGAAGAAATATTTTATCATTTTCCTTTTTTGTTGATTAACGAGGAAACCAGAAAAAGATTCGGGCCGACACGGCCCGGAGAAAATTTCATTCGGGCCCGGCCCGGCCCGAATATACACAAAAAAACTGAGCCCGAGCCTGAAAAATTTTTTTAAGCCCGGCCCGAGAGCAAATTCAAAAATTCGGCCCGAACCCGGCCCGGGCTAGGGCTCGGGCCGGAAGCCCGGCCCGTGCAGACCTCTAGGATACATTCCGTTCCGAGAAAAAGCGTCCAACTTAGAGGGGTGTCCAACTTATAGGGGTGTTCAACTTGAGAGGTTTCACTGTACATTACCTTTAACGCATCGAGATATATATATATATATAATACATACATAAGTCACATTTGTTCTAGAACCACACGAAAATGTACCAAAAACTAGAAATTATATCAAAAAGGTATATAACATCTTACTAAAACACAAGCGGAGCATGAATGAATGCAGCCTGTGAACATATTTAAAAATAAGATACACACAAAAACGATATAATTCAGACTCTAGCAAAAATTTTATTGCTAATGCATTTTTAGTTTATTTATAACTAGCCGCCTTCGGCGACCAGCTGGTTCGCGATCCTTGAAAAATCCGACTTTACGAAACTCCCGCTCAGTGGCGACTGCGGCGCCTCTTCCCGTTTCAGGTCTTACGACAGCTTAGTGACATATAGTGAAAATAGCTTTATTGAAAAATTCAATTTCAGTAAATTCCCGCTCGTTTGCTGCCACTTGATTCCGCTACCTCCAAATTCGAGCTCGACAGTCTACCAGCCAGGAAGCCTCCCCCCCCCCCCCTTCCAAATTAAAAGAAAAAGTACCCACTTTCCAAAATCGACTATACGGCTTGAAGAATAGAAACCAATTTCTTAGAATTACAGTACTCATTCACTAGATTTTTTTTTTTTTTTTTTTTTGTTGTTTTTTTATTTCCTTTTATATTGTAGATTTTTTTTCGCTTTCCCGGAAAAAAAAAAAAAAAAAAAAAATTATAATAATAAATAAATAAAAATAAACAATTCTTTATTTTTTAAATCACGGAAATAGTAAGAAACCTTGAGCAAAATTTTCCTGCATTTTTAATTAGTAATGCTACCTTAAGTATTCGAATGGGTTCCTTCTTCCTCCAGCTAGTGCATTTATGCTAATATAACAAACAATAAGCAATCCTCGCGACTCTTCTCCTAGATCATCTTAAAAATTCATATCACGTTAAACTCAACTTCTCAGATTATATTTAACCTTCTTTCATTGTTCATGTATGAAATAATGGAGGAATAAATTATGTAAGGCATGACGAAGCTTTGAATGCGTGTTGTAACTGAATTTGAATTTTTCTTCTTTTCAGTTACGATAACAATAGCTTAGTTTAGTTATTGAGTTCTGACTATCTTTCATTCTTTAAACGAAATAAATAATGAAATAAGTGCTCAAATATGATTTAAATTAAAAAAAAAAAAAAAAATCGAAACATTACTAAAGGTAACTCAAACGTAATATAAAAGAAATGTATCTTAAAATTTTCTATTTGCTTAATTGCTGACTGGATTTTCATTTATAACTCATATTGTAGAAATGTTATAACTAATTCTGCTGTTAACAATGGTAACATATTTTTACAGGTCAACCACTGACACGACTGTAAAGATAGCTGTTTCTACTTCTTAGTGGTGTTTATTGTTTTGCTGTGCACAATTGCCCAGAGTGTATGCCAGCAAAGACCAATCTCAGTACCTCTAAGTGGTCTGACTAGAAACGTTATTGAATAACGGCTAAATCTGAGAATTTGTAAAGCAACATTTTGCTCAGTTTTATTATTATTATTATTATATATTATTGTTGTAGTTTTTTGTTCCAGCTCGACAGAAAATGTCGGAGACTGGAGATGAAACCAAGACAGAAGATGTCAGTGTGGTTTCGGAGGAATCTGACGGGTTTATTGCCAGGGCATTAACCCTTCAAGAAGAATTATTTAGTTTATTTATAAAGAAAGAAATAAGGAAAGAATTGAGTGAAAACCTGAGATCTAAACTGCAAGATCTTGTTAGAATTGTAATAGATCAATCTAATATAATATCCCACATGACGGGTATTATAGGTGAAAAGGACAAGCAGATAGCTAGTAAACAATACAGTGATGTTGTCAAAAAAGCTCCATTACCGTCCAGAATAGAGAGAGCAAGAAGTCGGTCTCGGACTAGGAAGACTTATGCAGTTAAGATTCTTCCTCCGGACAAAACTTCTAAATCAGCGGATACTATTAAAACGATCAAAAAGTCTATTGATCCATCACAGTTGAAGGTAGGAGTGAATGCCATTAGAAATATCTCTAATGGGGGTGTTATCATTGAGGTGGCCCAGAAGGAGGACATAGATGTCCTTATAAAAGAATTTAAAGAAAAAGATGTGTTGAAAAGTTTCGATGCAGTTGAGTTGAAAAAACGTCATCCACAAATTATTATATTTGGTGTAGATGAAGATGTCGAGGAAAAGCAATTATTAGAAGAGATCATGCAGAACAATCAAATTAAGTTTCCAGATGACTTAAAAGTTAAATACAAATATAAAGGTAGAGGTGGGCTAAATTGGGTTATGGCTCTTAACCCAGAAGATTATATGGAGATTATGAAGCTTAAGAAATTAAAGCTCTGTTGGCGGAGGATGGACTGCAAAGAACACCTCCGGCCAATGTTATGTTTTAACTGTGGCAAATATGGCCATACGAGCAAATATTGTAGAAATACAAGAATCTGTATGAAGTGTGGTGAAAATGATCATGAGATGAAAGACTGTAAAAAAGAAGCCAAGTGTGCTAATTGTTTATTTTCCAATAGAAATTATAAAACAAATTATAATTCGGATCATATCGTTACCGACAAAAATTGTTATATCTGGAATAAGGAAATCGAGAGATTAATTTCAAGAATAGACTATGGAGAATAGTGCTATTAGCAAATTCTGTTTTTGGCATATTAATCTCGGTAATAGTAAGGTGGCCTCGGCCACGCTTTTTCAAGATCTCAAAAATAATAACGATATCGATCTGGTTAGCATTAATGAAATGTATCTTTATAAAGATAACTTGGTTAGTCTTCCTAAAGAATGTAAAGCATTCTATTGCAAGTCTCAAGCGAAGGCTGCAATTATTATTTGTAACCCAAATTTTACTACATTTTCTTATTATTGCAGTAGTTCTGTCGTGGCTGTGGAGATCACAGTCAGCGACTTCAAGTTTATGATGGTTTCTGTTTACTCTAAACCTTCTGGTGACATCAGAGATGAGATTAATATCATTCAGCTCCTACTGAATAAATTTTCTACTATTCCCTTCATTATCATGGGGGACTGGAATGCGAAGGCTTATATCTGGGGTCAAAGGCCATTAGATGAAAGGGGAGACAAAGTAATAGAATTACTTCTTGGTTATGATTTGTTGCTTTTGAATCGAGCTGATTCTTTACCCACCTTTATTAGGAATGATAGGATGAGTTGGATCGACCTTGTCATGGTGAAAGGTTTTGATCAGAATATAACATATGATTTCGATGTAGTTGATAAGCATTATGGCAGCGACCATAATCTTATTATTACTAATATTCATCTGAATGTGGAGATTTTGATAGTTAATAATCATATCTCGTTAAGAAGAATGGATTGGTGGAGGCTCAAATTAAGAATTAAGAAATTAATAAATCAGTTTTTGATTATTAATACTGAGGAATTTGAAGAATATATTACTGACTTTCAAAACAAATTATTTGATGTTGTCGTTGAATGTGTAAGGAAGCCGTTAGTGAAAAAGAAGAAAAATGCCCCTTGGTGGACCTATGAGTTACAATGCCTTAGAAGTAAAGTCAGAGCCTTAAGACGAAGATTTCAGAAAGAAACGGAAGAAGGTGAGAGATTGGTGAAACTATTAGAGTTTAGAAAACACCAAAGTAGATACAAAAAGTTGATCTTACAAACTAAAAGAGAAAAGTTTAAAAATTACATCGACAGTATTTCAAAGAAAACTATTCATAACAGCTTTTATGCTGTGGCTACTGGAAAGATGAAAAAGAAAACTGAAATAGAAAAGGTATTTATGGAGGATGGTGATTTGACGGATACGAGGCAGGATAGTATTATTACAATACTTAAACATCATTTTGGCTCTGATTTTAATGTTTGGAATAGGAAGTTCTTTAAGATGGAAGAGGATTTTCATCCTGTCACGGAGCTCGAAGTTGCCATGATAATGGGGAATTTAAAAGATAATAAAGCTCCTGGGTTCGACGGGATACAATATGAGATAATCAAACAAGTTTTCTATGCTGATAGAACCTGGTTTACCAATGTAATGAATTACTGTATGAGTGAGAGTGTGTTTCCAAAAATTTGGAAAAAAGCGAAGGTTTTGTTGATTCTCAAAAAAGGTCAGGATCCCGCTTATCCAGGAAGCTATCGTCCTATTTGTCTTCTACCTGCAATGGGTAAGATACTAGATAAAATTATTACTACTAGGCTTGATTATTATTTGGAATTTAATAATATTATTTCGAAGTATCAGTTTGGTTTTAGAAAAGGCTTCTCTACTTCTTTGGCTTTAAAGAATGTAGTTGACAGTGTTGTTAGAATTAATAACAACAATGAAACTGTCATGCTTCTCTCTATTGATTTTAAGAACGCCTTTAACAGCATATTTTGGGAATCTATACAAAATTCTCTATTGAAATATAAGATCCCGCCCAGTCTCTTCAATATTATTTTGAGTTTCTTAGATCATAGAGAAGTTCTCTATGATGGATTGGCTCTTAAATATAATAGAGGTGTACCTCAGGGGTCGAGTCTTGGACCCAAACTTTGGAATATTGTTATAAATGATTTGTTGGAGATGCCTGAGGACAAAGGGACCCTCCAAGCGTTTGCCGATGATTTGTTGGTTATAGTTAGCGCTTCTGCTCCGTATCGTTTTGTTAACTTAGGCAGTTACTTTTTGGAAAAAATTTATGGCTGGGCAGCTGTTAGAGGTTTGGTAATCAATCAGAACAAATCATGTTATACCATGATTAGGAAAGGTGCTAAATTAATTACCAATACACCTAAAATATGTTATAAGAATATGAAGATCAAATATTACAAGGCTATCAAATATCTTGGTGTTATGATTGATTACAAGTTTAACTGGACGGAGCACCTAATTTACCTTAAAGAGAAAATTGAGGAGTACTCTCTTAACGTAAGGAGTATTGCCAGAGCCACGTGGGGTTTAGATAAGAGCTTGCTTAAGTTATTATACTACACTGTTGTTGAAAAGATTATTGAATATTGTGCTGAGATCTGGTATTCTGAAAAAAGATACATACATGATAAGCTGAAAAGTATTCAGCGTATATTTTTGTTAGTTATTTCTAAGTGCTACTCCACGGTGGCTACGGATGCTCTTTGCGTCATCACTGGCGTCGTTCCCCTTAGTATCACCCTAAAATTCTACAAAATGAAGATCAAGTTGTTGGATTGGAAGGAGGATGTGGTTTATGATTCTCAAGTGTTGAAAGCTGAGGATTATATAAAGGAAAAGTTGAAGACGGTAGTTCCTTGGAATCCTATTAGATTCAATTGGAAATATTATGATGAATCTTACCTAAATGATTCTTTGAAGGAAGAATACATCTTTACCGATGGATCTAAAATTAATGAAAGAGTTGGGTGTGCATTTTTACATGTTAAAAATAATATTAGTTCTAATTATTCTTTATTTAGAATCTCCGATCATACAAGTGTTTATGATGCGGAGGCTATTGCTATAAAAGAAGCTGTCATGTTTGTTAAAGTTCAAGGGTGGAGTTCTGTCAATATTGTCACTGACTCCAGGTCTGTGCTCTCTGCTCTGAATAGCTTTGAAGTTAAAAATGATATTATTGAAGATATTCGAAACGAAGTTGAAAATTCGATTTGTTTATTTAAATTTTACTGGATTAAAGCTCACGTAGGACACAAGTGGAATGAAGAGGTTGACAGATTGGCGAAGGAAGCTACAGAGAAAAATACAATAGATGTCAATATAAAAATGAAGAAAAACCACTTAAGAGTGATGTTTAACAAATATAAGAAATTGGAGTGGCAGAGAGAGTGGGAGAGTTCAGATACTGGACGTCATACATATCAGCTCTTTCCCAGGGTTGATATAAGGAGGAATTTTGGTGATTTTTATTTGAATCAATTGGTTACTGGTCACGGCTGTATGGGGACTTACCAGAATAGGTTTTTTGGAAAGAGTTACCTGTGCAGCTGTAATCAAGGAATTCAAGATATTAATCACATTGTTTACGCTTGTCCGTTAGTTGAAAACATAAGGCTCAGTTACTTTCCTAAAGATTTCAAAAATGTTAATCTTTTTATTTTGCTTACCAATAGAAAAACCAAGATAGGTTTATTGGAAATAGTAAAGTACTTCTGTAATATATTATTTGCTGATCTCTAAGTTAGAGGTGAGTGATTTTTAATATTATTATGGTGTGTGTTGTGATGTGTGCTGTGGATTTGTGTGTTGTGATTTTCAGGAGTATTATTTCGGTTGTTTTGGTGGAATTCTTAGAGATATGAATCTCTTTGGGTTTGTATCTTTTAATTATTTCATGTGTTGTCCTGTGTTGTGTTGTCTCTATGTGTTTTTGATTATTAACACGATTGAATTGTATATTTATTATTTAAATTATATTCAATGTTATGTTGGCTTTTATTTTGTGATGTTGATTTGTATTATTGGCTTATTTGATAGATTTGTTTTCACTTATATTTTATAAGTTTAGTAGTTGTTTTATTAAGTTGTGTTGTGGTGATGTTTAGTTATGATGTTGTGTTGTTTTGTTTTATGTTGTTGCTTGAGAGTTTCAAGCAACTGATTTTAATAAAAATGAAATAATTTGATGTTTGTTGTCTTTTTGGGGAATTGGGTTATGATTTGTATGTTTGGTGAACAAGTTGTTTCGTGCCTCTGACCTGGCTTCTTAATTTCTAGTTTTGCCCATTTTCCCATTCACCCACTACTTGTTTTATATATAGTTTCCTCTCTGAATAACTTTGTTTTACTTTGTTTGTTTGATTGCCGAGTCTGGCTTTTGTTTGTGACCTTCCTGTTGGGGGTGGTCTTGGTGGGTTGTGGTGTGGTGCTGTTCGCTGCGGCGGCGCCTGGGCTTTGCCTTGGTGGTTTGCGGGCGGTGGCGCTTGCGCCTTGCACCTGCTGGGTGGGTGCCGCTCTGTGCGGTCCCTGGCTCCCGTTTGGTGCGTGCGGTTCGTGGTGTGGTGTCTGGGGTGTTGGAGCCTGTGAAGCTCCTGCTGGGGGGATTGTTTTCGTGATGATGAGACATCAGGGTACTCGGATGTCTTCGGACGGGGCGAGTGTAAACTTTCTTACAGGTCATTATTATTATTTTTATTTAACTTTATTTATGAAATATTATAAATTTTTATTTATTACTACAGTTGAACCTCGTTAACGTGAACACAGTTAACATGAATTACTTTTAACATGAACTGTCTCCAAAATCCCCCCCTCAAAATGAAGATTAGTTTCGTTATATGAAGATTATTTACTGATAGCATGAACTACTGATAAGATGAACAATTTTTTTTATCCCCTTGAGATTCGCGTTGACAAGGTTCGACTGTATTATAATAATAGCATCAATTAAAATGAAATATCTTTAGAAATTCCTTCATTAATTCATTTAAACGAACCCAATCATCAAATCTTTTCTAAATAGAAATGGTCAGATAACTCAAGAACTTTTTCCGGTACGTTTATTGCATTGGCATGTAAACTTACCACATTTTAAAGAGAATATTTAAAGCGTAGTTTAAGTCTCTTGTAATATACACTGATGTAGTGTAATTCTAAGCGAAAGGCATAAAACTAATTCAAAATCACAAGAGATTTCATTGTTTAACGGAATTCTTCGAAAAAGAGTCTCCTTAGTAAAAAAAATCGTTATTTTCTATATAAGAACCAAAAATTTATCGATCCACTTCCCTTAAAAATATCTTGTATATTTGACGTTTTCTAAATACATAAAGCGGAAATTTGATAAAATATTCAACACATGCATAAACAAATCAAATAAAGTAACAGTCAAATATGATTTTAAGGAATTTTTCACAAAAGAGTCTTCTTAGTAAAAAAAAAATTAATATTCGTTATTTTCTATATAAGAACCAAAAATTTATCGATCCACTTCCCTTAAAAATATCTTGTATATTTGACGTTTTCTAAATACGTAAAGCGAAACTGTGATAAAATATTCAACACATGCATAAACAAATCAAATAAACTAACAGTCAAATATGATGCGTTAGAAGAGCATCGGCGGGAAGCAGAAAGTTCCGGATATTAAGCGATAAGTAACACTTCTGTCTGCAGCAAAGGATTCTACGGCAATCTCCATGCAAATATTTTAAAATTCGAATACACAGGAGTCGCATTTCCTGTAATAGACACTTCTTAAAAGCAATTTAGAATCATGCTTATTCGCTCGCTCGCTATCTATATTGTAATAAGGTGGGCTATGTAAATGCTGCTTGGTTATGTATGAGGCGGGAGATTTCACCCAAGAAAATAACAGAATTCGTGAGAGCATAGGTAGATATTTAAATGAAAGGTTTGCATTTGGGAATACATGAAACCTGTGAATTTATAACCAAAATAAATAAATGAAAACTTGAATAAATTTTATAAGCGTATGTCAAGAATTCAAGAACTGTTTGCAAAATAAACATTGAAGTATGTCAAAATGGAAATATCACTCAGATGTTATACAACATGTCCAATTGCTGTCCTTAAAAAATACATAAACAGATATATTTTTTAAATATTATCATAAACTTGCAACTAAATTTTTTCCGTAAACAATTCATGTATATTTTATTTTAACATTTATTCTTTCCATACATATTTGTTTTATAGAAGCTTTGAATATAAATTTTTAAAAGAATATTCATTTGACTACTCTATAGAAGCAGAGGAAGAATCTGCTGACAAAATAAACTTTCTTACATAAAATTCAATAGGGTTACAACATTATATATGAAATATTCAACATAGTTGAAAATTTGAAATCTTCTTACATTTGTTAAAAGGATATTTGTTTAAATAGTAACAACACAAACACGCGACTTCCAAAAACTACTATTACACGTATTATATGCATTTTTTAGAAATAATGTGATGATAAAATTGACCTAATGCAGTAGACACCTAACAAATTTCCCATAAGAGAAATCTCATATATTTATTTTTGTTGTTTTTTTCTCTCTCAAAATGTTAGAAGATTTATGTTTTGTCAATGAGTAATAAAAAAGTAGAAAAAAATATTGTTTTACAAAATGTCTACTGAGCCGCTTTTTTTTTTTTTTTTTTTTTTTTTTTTTTTTTTTGTCGTAACTCACCCACCAGTAAATTAATGTTAAAAATTTTCCCTTTAATAATCCTGGAAACATACTATAAAAATTTTCTATATTAGTGGAACGATCAGGAAAAAAAAAATTGTGTCGTTGAACACCCTGATATATATATATAAAGACATGTAAAACAGAGTTTTCATCGCGAGTTAAAAAAAAAAAAAAAGTTATTTTTCAAAACACCAGTTTCCAAGATCTAAAACTGACTTACCTAACCCAGATCAGGATGACTGTTAATTTTCCTGTAATAACCACGTAATAAACGAGAAAGAATATCTAAAATGAATTTGTGTAACAATTTTCAAGAATATCGTTACAGCCGTTTTTGAGATACCATATTTTACCAAAACTTGGTATGCTCAATTATTGACCGGAAAACAATAATTACATACAAAAGGAAAAAATCCGTACAGCCGTTTTTAAAGGAGCGCACTTGCAAGACGTGAAATTGAGCTATTTATGCAGGGCGCCTATCAAATTTCCTGAACTAACCAACTATATCATACGAAATGACATCTAATAGTGTTTTTATATAGCAAATTTGAAGAAAATCGTTAGAAGCGTTTTTGAAATATGGACTTACGGTCCCATTTCTGGCTTTTACCAAAATTTGGGAAATTCATCTGTACACCAGTCCTGTCTCAGTTCTGAAGTTGCTTAGTTCTACCTTTATTAGTTTCGGAGATATGATAGTCACAAGATTCTCCACATACACACACATATATTTATACACACACCAATTGCTAAAAACTTATTTTTTGTCTCAGGAGGCCTTAAAATCAGGTGAAAACTCGACATCGAATTTTTGGACCGAATACAATGCTTCCATTACCTAGGTAGTCGGGTAATGGAAGTAAAAATACCCATAGTAACAAAATGTTTATAAGACCTTAAATATTTTTCAGAATGTTCAGTACACAAATTTATTTATATCCTAACTTAGAAATCTTCGATAAAAATCTAAAATATAAAAGCTTATTCTTTTGAAAGGATCAAATATGCATAGTAAAATATAGGAACACAATGGAATCCGTTTTAAATTTTAATAACCAGTACTTCTGGATATATGTATACATCCAGGCACGTTTGATGAGCCTCGTATTGGAGGAGATTTATGAAAGAATAATACTTAATACGCGATAACGTAATCATTTGACGTCAGAAAATAAATAAATAAATAAATAATCCAATTAACAATTCATTATATCCTTAAATTAACAAAAATAACCTATAAAAGTTTTTAAAAAATTGTAAGATGAGATCCCAAATGATGACACTAAGAAGAAATAAATTGAGAAAAGTTGTCTGGATAAAGCTGCAAATTGTTTTTGAACTAATTTTATCGAAAACTCATAAATAATAATCAGATGTTTACTTTGCAACCGTTTGACGATAATAAAAAACTATTGAAAAGCTAGCTATAAAAATTATTAATTCACGAAGATGCCATATTTGATTCCCAGCGGCAATTTCAGAAATCTCTCATATAAAATATTCTGACATGGTGAAAACACACTTTTTGACATACCTAGTTGTCAACAGAATCCGTGTGGAGCCTTCCACGCACTTACATCCTTACAGCACCATACAACTGCGTGCGAAATAAACATCTTGTTTAGTCGGTCCCCAGGTCTCAATCTATGTGATAATCCTGAATAAAAAGATTGTTTATTCTTACAAAATTTCGGTATTGAAAATGATTGCCTCCATATTTATTTTTTATTACATATACAATCTTTATTGAACATAATCCTAGGAAAAATCTTTCCATTTGCTGTTACAATACCATATCTTAGCCCCTGTTCTTTTATAGAAAAATAATCAAATTAAGAAATATATAACTGAAAAATATAAAACAGCGTTGCTTTTAAATTCGTGAATTAAATTAATTTTCAAACTGAGGGGGGTGGGGGGAAGGGGGGTCTGTTCACTTCTTTTTTCTGACTTCGATTGTAATTTCTGGTGGTAGTTGAGATTAATTCAGCATTACCTTGTGTTTTAAAATATTTTTAAAAAAAATCGAAAAAAAAAAAATATTTTTATAGTCTACGAAATTTGGTACATGAAAGTATTAAACTATACTCCTTGAATCTTTAGATCATTCCCCCCCCCCCCCCATTATTGCTGCTAATTGTTAATTTAGTTCAAATACTTCTGTTTAAAAATTATATGCTATAATTAAAAAAAATATTGTTTTTAATTTTAATGAAATTCTTTACTTTGAAAATTACAAGTTAATTTTGCGGTTGTGAGTAAAACAGAAATCTTGGAGAAATAAGCAAAATTTCATCCAACCCAAACCTAGTTTGACGTATGAAAATCAAAGCAAAAATTTACGATTTAAATGCAGTCTATTTGCAATTATACTTCATCTATCAATTTTCTTGTTTTATAAAGTAAATTGGACATATCGACGCTGCACTACGCTGCAAGAAAGAAAGAAAAAAAAAAAAAAAACCAAGCCCTGATACCATACCTGCTGATTGTTGTGTAAAATGATCTCCTGAATCCGAATAAGACTTCCATTTTGCTCAAACACCCACCATTTTAGCGGTACGCCACCTCCCTCCCCCAATTTTTCATCACTGTTCGATATTTTTATGGATATCAATTTGATATGGAGGGTGGAAAAGGATTCTTAAAAACAAAAAATATATTGTATAATAAGTAATAAGAATAATAGATTAATAAAATATAATAAATGCAATTTATAATTTTAGTGGCAATCCCCCCCCCCCCCCCCGAAAAAAAAAAAAAAAAAAAAAAAAAAAAGAAATCCCCTTGCTACAAATGTTTATGCGTTTACTAGCGAGCTTCGCCCGCTAGCGGGTCAGTATTTTCAAATGAATCACTATAATTAATGAATCACTAACAGTAACTTTTAGTCCTAAGAAAAGAAATTAAAAAAAAAAAAATCATTTCTGATCGGGTAAAATGTCGTCCCGGGTCCCCACTGCCTTCGGCAGCACAGTCCCGTGCGCGCTGCGCGTGTACAAGTTAAGGGATACACGCGCTGCGCACGCGTATTCTTTCCCTGACCCTTCGTGCCCCCTCCCAAAAAAAATCATTTCTGATCGGGTAAAAACTCACACCGGGTCCCCACTGCCTTCGGCAGCGCAGACCCATGCGCGCTGCACGCGCACGTGTGAAGGTATACGTGCGCTGCGCGCAAATATTCCTTCTCAAATCAAATTTTTATTCATAAGAAAAAAAAAATCATTTCTCATGGGGTACAAAGTCGGCCCGGGTCCTCACTGCCTTCGGCAGCGCAGTCCCGTGCGCGCTGCGCGCGCACAAGTTAAAGAATGCACGCCCGCATTCCTTCCCTGACACTTCGTGCCCCCTAAAAAAAATAATTTCTGATCGGGTAAAAAATCACACCGGGTCCCCACTGCCTTCGACAGTGCAGACCCATGCGCGCTGCGCGCGCATGTGTGAAGGTATACGCACGCTGCGCGCACGTATTCCTTCTCAAATCAAATTTTTATTCTTAAGAAAAGAAAATTAAAAAAATTATTTCTCATCAGTTAAAAAGTCGGACCGGGTCCCCACCGCCTTCGGCAGCGCAGTCCCGTGCGCGCTGCGCGCGCGCAAGTTAGTTGATACGCGCGCGGTGCACGCCTATTTCTTTCCCACCCTTTCAGCCTCTTCTAATTAACCTACGTATACCAATTTTGAACGGTCTTACTCAATTAGCTGAAATGCAAAAGAACACCTAATCAGGACGCCTCAAAACGTGTAAATCTGCTAAAAACTTTCGATAATATAAAAGAACTTTAAAATATCTTTCGAATGATGTATTAAAAATAATTTAATCATGATTAGAAATTGAAATTTGAAAATATTACAGCGCCATCTGGCGGTAGAAATTTCTGTATTCCACTGTTCGATCCCAAATCAGCAAAGCTTTCTAATGATATATTACTTATGAAATTATTTTAATTAGTAGTTGAGATACAAAAGAAAACTGATTCAGGAGGCCTCAAAACGTGTAAATCTGGTGAAATCTTGAATTCCATTTTCGATAATGTAAAAGTACTTTAAAATGTGTATCGATTGACGCATTAAAAAAATTTAATCGTGATTAGAAATAGAAATATTGTAATTTAAAAATATTACAGCGCCATTTGGCGGTAAAAATTTCTGTAATCTACTGTTCGATTCCAACTCAACAAAGCTTTCAAATGATGTATTACTTATGAAATTTTTTAATTAGTAACTGAGACAAAAGAGAAACCCATTCAGGAGACCTCAAAACGTTTAAATCAGGAGAAATGTCGAAATATCGAATTTCTGTAATCTACTATTCAATTCCAAATTAACAAAACTTTCAAATGATGTATTACTTATGAAATTATTTTAATTAGCAGCTGAGATACAAAAGAAAACCCATTCAGGACACCTCAAAACGTGTAAATCAGGTGAAATCTCTAATTCCACTTTCGACACTTTGATTAGTAGCTGATATACAAAAGATAACCCATTCAGGAGACCTCAAAACGTGTAAATAAGCTGAAATCTCGAATTCCACTATTGCGATGCAAAAGAAAACCTAATCAGGAGACCTCAAAACGTGTAAATCGGGTGAAATCTCAAATTCCCCTTTCGATAATGTAACCGTACTTTAAAATGTGTATCGAATGACATATTAAAAAAAAATTTAAACATAATTAGAATTTTAAATATTGAAATTTTAAATTATTACAGCGCCATGACACCTCAAAACGTGTAAGTCAGGTGAAATTTCGAATTCCATTATCTACGGTAGTCGGTTAATGGAAGTAAATAGAAAAATAAATATTTTTATCTTAAGTGTATTTGTGTCGTTTTGAAACTGGTATCCTCTTTCGACAGATAAAATGTCAGGCGTATAAAGATAAAATTTAATTTGCAATTAAAATGTAAATCTTTTGTTTATTGACCAAAATCGATGAAATTTGAACTGCAAGTTTGTTTTGTGGTGTTAAGATTGTATACTAATTGAAATGTGCGAATTTTGAAAAACTGAAGAAAATTGCAATTTTTAATCGCAGTACAAAAACACCTGACCTCATTAAACACCAGATGTTTTTTCTTTCCGTTCAAGATCGTCTGCCAAGTTAAAATGCTTGTGATTTGTTGCCACCATTTTTTTTAGTTTAGTTAATTTAAAAAAATCTAATTGTCCGATCGATAAGCCGTTTACACCATCGGATTGAGAAAAAAAAGCCCTTTCCAATGGTATCTTGTTTGTAACAATACGACTGATATTTCTAATTCATTTTCCACTTTTTCCGTAAAAATGTCGCTTTTTAAGCATTTAATCATGAATTCTGGGTCATTTTTCGGTAGAGATGGGTGGACATTTTAATTAATATCTCCGCTAATTAGGGTCGCATCGCTTAGCGAATTATCGCGATGTCGAGATGAATAAATTCTGCGTCTGTCGACACCGGTTTCGAGGCGATGCGACCATTAGCGCCGGAGCTTTAGCGGTCACAAGGCATTTCTCACAGACAGACAGACAGACAGACAGACAGGCAGAAAGACAGATGCGCACAGATTTTAATAATATAAGGATCCTCTTTCGACTTTCGACAGATAAAATGTCAGGCGTATAAAGATAAAATTTAATTTGCAATTAAAATGTAAATCTTTTGTTTATTGACCAAAATCGATGAAATTTGAACTGCAAGTTTGTTTTGTGGTGTTAAGATTGTATACTAATTGAAATGTGCGAATTTTGAAAAACTGAAGAAAATAGAAAATTGCAATTTTTAATCGCAGTACAAAAACACCTGACCTCATTAAACACCAGATGTTTTTTCTTTCCGTTCAAGATCGTCTGCCAAGTTAAAATGCTTGTGATTTGTTGCCACCATTTTTTTTAGTTTAGTTAATTTAAAAAAATCTAATTGTCCGATCGATAAGCCGTTTACACCATCGGATTGAGAAAAAAAAGCCCTTTCCAATGGTATCTTGTTTGTAACAATACGACTGATATTTCTAATTCATTTTCCACTTTTTCCGTAAAAATGTCGCTTTTTAAGCATTTAATCATGAATTCTGGGTCATTTTTCGGTAGAGATGGGTGGACATTTTAATTAATATCTCCGCTAATTAGGGTCGCATCGCTTAGCGAATTATCGCGATGTCGAGATGAATAAATTCTGCGTCTGTCGACACCGGTTTCGAGGCGATGCGACCATTAGCGCCGGAGCTTTAGCGGTCACAAGGCATTTCTCACAGACAGACAGACAGACAGACAGGCAGAAAGACAGATGCGCACAGATTTTAATAATATAAGGAGATGTTTTAGAATTGTTCGTTTCTGTAGCCCTACAGAAGACATTTAACAGTTAAAATAATCTATTCCCCCTTCCAAGTCAAATCCATAACCATAAAATTACCGAACAGTGCTAAAAATAGGAGGGGCGCCCCCCCCCCCCCCAAAAAAAAAAAAAAAAAAAAAAAAAAAAAACGGTTGTGATGGTGCAAAACGGACGTCATATTCGGATTCAGGAGGTAATTTTACATAAGAATTTGCAGAAATGTTGTTGGGGTCAATTGTCACGCAGAATAGTGCAGTCATACTCACACATACATATCTATATTCCTAGAAAATATTCAATACTTCTGAAAATTCAGTTACCTTAAAACCTACTGGCGAATAACAAAATTAAACTCAAAACGATTCTAATTCCCTAGAATAGAGAGGAGGGGCAGTCCCATCTTCAGAAAAACAGCCCCATCCAAATATGACAGACGGTTTAGGCTGAATTCGGGTAAAATCTATTTATCTCATTGGACGAAAGGCTTTTTAACGAACAGTTATCATGCAATTAAACATGCGATTGATTTCATATGAAACAATAAATGTCAGATAAATATAGGCGATACTTTACAACCTAGCTATGTAGTAGTTAATAGTCGAAAATGATAACAGAAGATCACACACAACATTAGCATTACATAGAGTTAAGAATGTTGCATTCCAATAAACACTGTCAGTGTAAGAGAAGAACGGATCCTCTGAATGCTAATGTCTCCAATCCGAATGCGTTACACTCTCACTTCGCCTGATATACATATTTTACACGTAATTTAGAATCATTGCTATTTACTGGCCATCTGTTTCGTAATAACACCTTGTTATGTTATCATATATATAAGAAGGTGTGGCTGTAATTAGGTTTATATATGCATCAGGTGAAAGCTTTCGAAAGAAGAAAAACGAACATCAAAAGAAAGTTCAACAAGTAATAAAGGACATTTTCCAGAGAAAGAAAAAAAGAAAAAGTATTGCAGAACAGAAATTTTGATTTTAAAATTGAAATGAATTTTAAACGTAAATATCTCTTTATTATCCTGTGTTATTTTTGTATTACTAATTGTAATTCAATTTCAACCAATAATTTTTACACGATAGGATTATCTTTAATGGCATTACTATGTCAGAGAAACATTAAAAAATGTATATTGTTAAAAAGTAAAACGTCGAGGTACATTGTTATCAATAATCAAGCATTTTATTTACTTATGTATTAATTTTAATGTACAAATATCTTATCTTTATTACTTTTTTTTTTTCTAAAAACTTAAAATTATTTAGATAATAAGTTTAATGGGTGAATTTTTGAAAGGTTCAGTCTTTTGAGTACATACATAAACTTTTATGGTAAATTTTCATCTGTGAAAGAGAAAGATTTAAATATATACAAAATAATGTTCTTAAACTTAGCACAGCACACACAGGGAGAAAAGAAAAGAAAGGGAAAAAAAAAATGGCACAACTTTTATCTTGTAACGTTCATATATTGGAATTTTTCTTTTCTTTTTTTTTTTTTTTTTTTCGTGGTCTTGTAAACGAAGGATAAATATTTTTTATGCCATAGTTTAAGTCAAATATACGCATATAAAGAATGTATGTTGATTTACCACTAAAAACCTTATTTTCAGATTCTGAAGATTTCGTAACATGTAAATACAACAAAATTTAAATTTCGAAAAATTGACCTTGAAACAATACTTCCTTTACCATTAAGTATATGAGTAAGTAAAAAAATAAAAATTGCTAAAAAAAAAAAAAAAAAAAAAAAAAAAAACTAAAAATGGTCAATATTATATAATTTGTAAAAACAGATGACCATGTTTCCAATTTCATGCGATAAATTGGACTGTGGTTTTAAACATTATAATGGAGCTAAAATTTTTTGCCTTAGTACAAACACATATATAATCATCATACTCATCACCTTAGATAACCATTTTCAATCTATTTAAAAATGAAAGTTTCCCACAATTTTTCTCTATTGTTTTTTATCTAGTGGCATAATTACTTATATCCATTTTTTGGATTTCGTCTCGTACAAAACATCGTTTGACAAAATAATTTCGTTTGAATAAATTTTTCTATTTTCGTGCAAGCTGTACTCAGCGTTGCCAGATTTTGCGACTTTTTTATTCATTAGTCACCAATAATTTTGAGAAGATAATAAACGATTAATCTTCGAAGTGATTAGGCAACCGTTACATTTAAAACTTAATGGTGGCTATTGAATAAAAAAGTCGCAAAATCTGGCAGCATGGCTGTACTGTTTTTCTTATTTTAACAGTATCATTCAGGATAATGATGTCCAAATTATACCTTGAGGGTGCAGATTTTTATCTTTAGAATATATATCTCTATGAATTAATGTGTTGTGTGCATTTTATTGCCCCATACAGTCCATGTTCCATAGTTTTATGCAGGCGAAAAATTACTTCAACCTGTTTGCCCATCGGAGAGAAATTTGTATTGAACTTCCTAATTTATATCGAATTTAACTTTATTTAGATTGTTCATTATAAAAAATAAAAATATATATAAAAAGGGAGGAGGGTAAATAAAATAAGAGACATTTTTTGGTTTATTGATGTAATATTCTTATATGACAGTATTTTATTATCCAAATATCTTTATATCTTATCGAAATCTTGGACATTTTTAATCTTTTTGAAAGGTTATTACTACTGATGAGACACTTTTCAGATTTTCGAATGTATTTTGATATTTTTATTTAATATTTTACTTTTTCATATCGCATATTTTCTGTTCCCCCCCCACCCCTCCCGGTGCTTCGTTCTGAATAATCTTTGCTCAAGCGGGAACCTATTTAGAGACTAAATTCCAAATTTAAACCCTCTTGTTTTTATTTCCCCCCCCCCCCCCAAAAAAAAAAAAAAAAAAAAAAAAAAAAACCTTTTTATATTTTTCTCAGTTAAGTTGGAGGTAAACATTGGCTGTGACCAAATGCAGGTACTACTCGGAGGACCTCGTTCACTTGACTCTTAAGCCTTTAATGCACAGCGTCCTAGCTACGTGAACGAAAATACTAAAGTCCAACTAGAAGGAAAAAAAAAAAAAATCCTTTTTATATTTTTCTCAGTTAAGTTGGAGGTAAACATTGGCTGTGACCAAATGCAGGTACTACTCGGAGGACCTCGTTCACTTGACTCTTAAGCCTTTAATGCACAGCGTCCTAGCTACGTGAACGAAAATACTAAAGTCCAACTAGAAGGAAAAAAAAAAAAAATCCTTTTTATATTTTTCTCAGTTAAGTTGGAGGTAAACATTGGCTGTGACCAAATGCAGGTACTACTCGGAGGACCTCGTTCACTTGACTCTTAAGCCTTTAATGCACAGCGTCCTAGCTACGTGAACGAAAATACTAAAGTCCAACTAGAAGGAAAAAAAAAAAAAAAAAAAAATCCTTTTTATATTTTTCTCAGTTAAGTTGGAGGTAAACATTGGCTGTGACCAAATGCAGGTACTACTCGGAGGACCTCGTTCACTTGACTCTTAAGCCTTTAATGCACAGCGTCCTAGCTACGTGAACGAAAATACTAAAGTCCAACTAGAAGGAAAAAAAAAAAAAAAAAAAATCCTTTTTATATTTTTCTCAGTTAAGTTGGAGGTAAACATTGGCTGTGACCAAATGCAGGTACTACTCGGAGGACCTCGTTCACTTGACTCTTAAGCCTTTAATGCACAGCGTCCTAGCTACGTGAACGAAAATACTAAAGTCCAACTAGAAGGAAAAAAAAAAATCCTTTTTATATTTTTCTCAGTTAAGTTGGAGGTAAACATTGGCTGTGACCAAATGCAGGTACTACTCGGAGGACCTCGTTCACTTGACTCTTAAGCCTTTAATGCACAGCGTCCTAGCTACGTGAACGAAAATACTAAAGTCCAACTAGAAGGAAAAAAAAAAAAAAAAAAATCCTTTTTATATTTTTCTCAGTTAAGTTGGAGGTAAACATTGGCTGTGACCAAATGCAGGTACTACTCGGAGGACCTCGTTCACTTGACTCTTAAGCCTTTAATGCACAGCGTCCTAGCTACGTGAACGAAAATACTAAAGTCCAACTAGAAGGAAAAAAAAAAAAAAAAAAAATCCTTTTTATATTTTTCTCAGTTAAGTTGGAGGTAAACATTGGCTGTGACCAAATGCAGGTACTACTCGGAGGACCTCGTTCACTTGACTCTTAAGCCTTTAATGCACAGCGTCCTAGCTACGTGAACGAAAATACTAAAGTCCAACTAGAAGGAAAAAAAAAAAAAAAAATCCTTTTTATATTTTTCTCAGTTAAGTTGGAGGTAAACATTGGCTGTGACCAAAAGCAGGTACTACTCGGAGGACCTCGTTCACTTGACTCTTAAGCCTTTAATGCACAGCGTCCTAGCTACGTGAACGAAAATACTAAAGTCCAACTAGAAGGAAAAAAAAAAAAAAAAAAAAATCCTTTTTATATTTTTCTCAGTTAAGTTGGAGGTAAACATTGGCTGTGACCAAATGCAGGTACTACTCGGAGGACCTCGTTCACTTGACTCTTAAGCCTTTAATGCACAGCGTCCTAGCTACGTGAACGAAAATACTAAAGTCCAACTAGAAGGAAAAAAAAAAAAAAAAATCCTTTTTATATTTTTCTCAGTTAAGTTGGAGGTAAACATTGGCTGTGACCAAATGCAGGTACTACTCGGAGGACCTCGTTCACTTGACTCTTAAGCCTTTAATGCACAGCGTCCTAGCTACGTGAACGAAAATACTAAAGTCCAACTAGAAGGGAAAAAAAAAAAAATCCTACAGATTTTAACCGTAATTTTTCCTATAGATTTTTACCTTTTAAACTCAGCGAGCAAAAAAAACATTTATTTTGTTACTTTTAACTTTGAATGTAAATTCTGGTAGCTTTCAATTTTAGATGGACATAATTACCATGACACTCATGGGGTTAATAACATAACGATCTTGTGGATTTATACCTGACATTTGATTTAGCTGCTTCATACATTAATGATATATTTGTATTATTATTATCATTATTATTGTTGTTTCTATTATTATTTAAACACAATTTTTTAATAAATTAACATCACAAATTCATACGCGATAAAAAAATTCCACAAGATCATTTAAGTAAGATACATTATAAAAACAAATAAATAAATTAAATAAATAAAAAACTAAACAAAGTAAACATTGAACAAAAATTGTAATGAGTATCACACAAAAACAATGACAATGAAGAAAAAAAAGGGGGGGGGGGGTAATGGATAGAAAAATATATCATAAAACTTTCAAAAAGTAGAGTGCAAAAGTAAATGTTTTATAAAGTAGGCTTTATACAACGCTTATCTTATGATATAAGCAGTAACAGAAGAACCTCTCTGTGTTACAAAAATTTGGAACGGAGAACATACTATTAGAAAAGACGAACTAACCTAAAAAGGAGACGACAAATGAAACTTTTTTTTTTTTTTTATTTCCGATTTTTCCTTTTCCCGGAGATACTCGCGTGATAAGAAAATCGCTATGTTCTGGACACATGCGTGTTACATTTAAATTAATCATACATGATGAATACCACATCTGCACGATATATGCTTCAACAAACTTTTTTACGATACTTCAAACAAATTAGGAGGCGTGAAACATTTAATATGCTCCGTATAAAACTGTTGGAATAAAGCGAAAGGGAAAATTCCATTATCAAGTTGTGTTATGGCATTCAATGGGTTTATTTATTTATTTATTTTTTTTTAATATTAAGCTATTTTTCTTAGGACATTTTTAGAAAGCAGACATAAATAAAATAAAAAATGATAAGTATTAATAATTCAAAATATATTAAAAATCAGGTAATTGGTTAGTTATCTTTTGTTAAATAAAAGCAAATCCCCAGTGAAATAAGTTTAGACATATTAAGTTGATTTTATTCTACCGGATGATTAAGTTAATAAGATAAACTAGTGAAGAGTGAAAATTTATAGTCTCTTGAAAGCGCGAAAATGGAAGAATAGAGAGGGGGGGGGGGGGGATCCTTTCAATTATACGTGTCTTGAATTTTTATATTTCTTTTCAAATCCTAAAATTTTTAAGTTTTAAAATACAAATATAGTATTTGTATTTAAATTTCTTACATATGAACCCCGTTTCCCGCGCCTAGCATTGAGGACGATTCTAATAGCTTGGAGGGGGGGGGGGGGGGGGTTGCCAAATTAAATAATAAGTAGGGATTTGGAAAACATCCAGTAATTCTGCATTCCTTTATTGCTTATTTTCTCTTAACCACAAGGTTTATCACCTTTATTTTAACACTGGACACGTTGAGTCAGTACATGCGCAGAAGATCCCATGGTCGTAAGAAACGTGGTTGAAGAAAACAGTTCCAACAAGAAAACAGCCCCCCCCCCTCCCAAAAAAAAAAAAAAAAAAAAAAAAAAAAAAAATGCTTTGTAATTTTTTTAATACACATATGCCTTCATAAATGATTTGAATGAAATAAAGTTAGTTATTAAACCATTTCTAAAAAAAAAAAAAAAAAAAAACTTTCTTTATTTTTTCTTATTTTCCAACATAAGTTGAAAAGTGTTTTTGGTTTGTCTGCCTGTCTATCACTGTGTGCGCTCTCATTCCCGTAAATAATTTTAGAGAATTCCTTGAAACTGATATATTTCATTCAACTTCACTACAGCATTTTCCCATAGAAAATAGTATGCATAGCGTAACTGGTTTGTATACAGGGACTCGAAAACGAATTCGGATACATTGCGGTCTATCAGAATTGTTTGTTTTAAGTATATTTTAATATCTTTATACCAAGTAAAACGTAAAGAAATTAACCAATATTCAGTTTTGCTAAAACCGATTTCTTATAGAAAACAGTGTAATTAGTATTAATGACTGATTCACAGGACAAAATATAAATATGTAGAAACTTTACGTAGTATAACTGGCAACTGCACAAATTGTACTTCCAGTTGCACTTTAAAGTTCTTTTTTTCTTTCTTTCTTTCTTTTTTTTTTTTTTTTTTTTTACTATAGTAATTTTTTAACACATTGCGTGGTGCTAAAGTGTTTTTATACAGATCTACACAAAAGTAATCTATTTTATACTTTTTAAAGTAAAATGACAAATATAGGTTTTTGAAGATTTCTTACTATATAATTTCTATAATTTAAAAGAATGCATACCAGTTTAAAGACTTTACGCGCATAAAATATATTGAAGCTTTAAACAATGTGACGAATAAGTACCATTAAGTTAAAAAGAGGTTTATAATTTACACGATTCGCATGTTTTTTTTTTTTTTTTTTTTCCTCCCTTGCTTAAATGTTGACTTAGATATAATTTTATACCAAAAGCCGAAGAACAGTGCTCCTAAAATAAAAACGTGTACCTTTTACTTCGACGGTCAATTTTTCTGGAAAGCTGAATAAACGATCGTAGAAAAAAACGAATGAAGAAACACAGCTTCATATTTCATCTGAGTAATAGCATACTGGTTACAAAAATTTTCGATAGTTTTTTTTTTTTTTCCTAAAACAAACGCAAAATGGGGGGGAAAAAGAGGTTCCGGGGGGGGGGGGGTAAATTTCTCTTTTTTGATTTATGACAAATAAAACCACCAGAATTTAGGATGCTTATAATATCATTTGTCCGTCAGACTATCGCCCTATTTTTCTTTTGAGAACTTTAGATTTCGATAAAATAATACATATTTTGATAAATATAGATGAGGAAAAAAATTTAAAATAAAGTCAGAAGCGGACCAAAGCTTTAATTTCAAAAGTCGCATATTAGATGTTTTTACACAGCCAAGTAATTGGTTTACAATAAATTGTGCTTTGCATTTTAAATGCGCTGAGAGAGTGATTTACTTTTACTTTAGATATTCTATATTTGTATTGTCTTTAGATTTTACATACTAGTCCTAAATTTATTTCCTTATTCTAATTTGAATGCTATAAATAGCAAATTTAAATGCATTGTTTTGAAAAAATGCAGTGAAATTTAGCTAAAATGTATTTGTAAATTGTACGAAAGGCATTTTTAAAGTTAATGAAAAAAATATTGTAGCAAATAAAGTAAAAATGAAACATCTTTTTATTTTTTATTTATTTATTTTTTTTTTTTTAAATAGAAGACAAATTTGATTTTATAGGAATATTATCAAACAAGTTATCAAAAGACTACCCTCTCGTAAATGAACAGGAAATATTATTGTCATACATAACAAAACAAAAGTTTTTTATTTTTATTTTATTTTATTTATTTATTTATTTATCTATTTTTATTTTTATTTTATTTATTTATTTATTTTATTTTATTTTTATTTTTTATTTTATTTTTTATTTTTTGGGGGGGGGGGGGGGGGAGTGTCAGGTTTTTTTTTTTTTTTTTTTTTTTTTTTTTTATGTATTAGGCGCTTAATTACAATAAATATTAATATGAGCTTGCAACTGTATTTTATTTTATTTTATTTATTTTTTTATTTTATTTTTTTTGACGAGAATTTGGTGCAATTTAAAACTGTCCCTGCGTCCCTGCTAGGGGACTATCTACCCTCTCGTCGCCAGAAGACAGAGCCCTTTTTATACTATGGGTAACCTTGTTAACATTATTATTCATTATTTTTATTTTTCCGTTCACATATTCGGAAAATTCATAACTGTTAAGTTAATACTCATTTTCTAAAAAAATGATTTTTTAAAATTTCGATATTTTAATTTTGAGTTTAAAAATCTGAAAAAATAAATAAGTGCAATTTTCTCACTTTTTGGCTGTAAAACGAAATATACAAAATTTAAACAATAAATTTTTGGAAAGAGAGTAATGGTTGTGAATTTTCATAATGTAAAAACAGAATAATTAAAAAAAAAAAAAAAAAAAGAGTGATTTTGTATACAATTTTCCCCATACAGTTAGTTACACACCCATAGTTTGGTAACTGGAGGTGGAAAAATTGTATAATAAGTAGAAAGGAAGAGGAGACTTAAGTTACATACTGCAACTCCAAATTTTAAATTATAAATAAATTAGAATTATTGTTCTTCCTTTTCTTGCAAATACATCAAAAACCATTTTTAAATTGAACGGGGGGAAAGTATCTGCGTAATGCGCAATTTTCATGCACGGGAAAGTGAAGTTCGGGTTAGTCTCAGACATTTATTATTAAGCGAATACACAACGGTTGACTTTGTAAATAAATATATCGATTGTGAGATTGTGAATAAGTTTGCATAATATGACATCTATAGACGCTTCTATGATATACCAACTTTAAAATGTTGAATTTCTACATATTTGAACGTGTCCTCTAATATTATATTATTTATATTCTAACTACTTTTCTAACAAAATCAGCATTCCCTTTACAGCAACATGAGTGCGAGCAATAAGTAACAGGTTTATATTTTTTAAATAATGATTTATCTCTAAACGATATATCTTATAGTTTATACATGCTATAAAGAATGCATCTAAAAACTATAAATAATTTTTTTCTTCTCTCTAATACACGAAAAAAAAAAAAAAAATGTTAGCCGCCTAACTTTATTTTTTTTAAATTCTAAGTACTTATTCTGAATTCTCAATTTTTATTTACATTTAAAGTGTCAAAGATGCTCCTCAAAACCATTCATGAATTAAATTTTTGACAACAAAGATATCCCCTGTTTGCATTACACGAAAGAATGCAATTAAAGAAAAGAAAGAGTTTGAAAAAAAGAAACTGACAGTTACAAAGCTTTATAAATTAGCAGCCTGACATTTTGCATCCTTTACGGATGCCGGATGTCAGAATGTTCTAATGCAGCCGCCATTTGAAGTATGAAAATATAAACGTTAGATTATTTTTTGTGACGGTAAGAATTTAAAATCTTCAAAAAAAAAAAAAAAAAAAAAAGAATGAAAGAAAAAAAGAAGGCGAAAAAAAAATTTAAATAAATAAATAAATAAATAAATAAATAAATAAGCTTTTCACACATTTTCAGGTCACTTTCTCACAATTAAGTTTACCACAGCCAAAACAGAAAATTTATTTTAGACATCTACAGCTTTACTAAAGGAAAATGGCAGGTTATTAAGTTAAAAATTTCACTCTGTACACTTCCTTCAGATTATAAGGTTTAAAAATAAACTCTCAGAATGGAGAAAATTTGTAACGTGACAGATTTATTAACATTATTTTATAAATGTCGTTGTAAAAGAAAGGAAAAGTTAATTGGGAAATTCCGATACACATTGATTATAGAATATCGATATAATGAAAACGAGCTGAATAGTATTATTTTACAGAGAGTCCTGATACTTTAAATTATAAATTAACTGATACGCGTTAATTGGCAGTTGGTGGAAGTATATTGTGAAATTATCTATTAAGCTGAGTTGATATATATGTACGGATATCATAAAACTTTAATTATTACTAAAAATAAAAATAATAATAATAGAAACTGAATTTTTATTTGTTATTCTGAAAACTTCTCTATATAATTGTCATCCAAAGATTTACGGCGTTTCTACGATAAATTAGCTTCCGACATTCAGTTCCAAGATGGTGGATTCAGACATAGATGTTCGTAGGATTTCAAATCCACTTTCAACCATACGTGACGGTCTAATGAGCGTTAATGTGCAAAAATGACCGTACAGAGACATCCCAATCCCAAACCAAGCGTTTCTAGACTTTTCAAATATCCATTGATCTCGGTTATTTCGTAGTAATAATTTAAATTTTACAATACCAGGTCGTATAAATGTGGTATCAATTGAAATTATTCTTCTCTCTGATTTTATAAATTTAAATAATGCAATTTTATGTCATTAATATGGATATGTTTTTAGGCTGGTCATAATGTGAAATTCGTGTTATACAAAAGAAAATGTAATGCTGACTGCAATACGTCTGGCAAGTACGTAATGCTGACTGCATACGACTGCAATACGTCTGTCAATATGTCTGGCAAGAATCGTCCACCGACAAATTCTACTACTCAGTCGTGGCATCAATAGAGTTTACTTTTGGTTTGTTAGTAGATAACAAAGCTGAAAAATTTAACATTCTTATAGAAATATAAAAAAGTTTATTTAAAATTAACACTGGAGGGCAAAGGCTTTATAGCACGATAATTAGTATTTTTTCTAAGTATACGCAAAAGTAAATATTTGAGAATACTAGACCAAAAATATTCCTAGAAATTACTGCTTTACACAATTTACCCACAAGGAAAATCTTCCTAAATTTTTCAATAATGTGTAAATACTCTTTTTCTTTTCTTTCTTTCTTCTTCTTATTTATTTATTTTTATTTTTTTAAGTGGATAAGATTTATTTAAAAGTATAAAACTAAAAGCGATATGCCGACAATATTTCACAATTCCATTAAAGTCTTGGTTTTACACTTTTAATCAATTTCTTTCTTTCTTTTTTTTTATTAGGCAATGTCTCCTGCTATGGACATTCACTGGTTATGGGCACCCCACCATATCTTTTAACAGAAAGCAAATATAGTGGATTTGAGTACAGCCAAACTTGTATTGTGACAGTACGCAGTTTTTGTGATAACACTGAAGTGAATAGACGCATATTTACTTAGTAAGTGCAAGCATCGAAAAAAAAAAAATCTGAAAAGAAAAAGCAGCACAAAAGTAATTTGTGAATATTTTCAGAATGCGATAAGTCGAAGTGAATGAATTCAAAAATGTAAGTGTAATGTTATTCATGCAGTATATTCATTATATTTTGTGATGAACTTCGAATTCAGTCAAAATGTGCACCGAAAATTTCTTTTTCTGTCATTATAAAAATCTATTCCTGGTTGTGGGCGCACTTTTTTTTTTCCCTTTAAAGCCTGTATTTGACTTACAAATTGTCAAATATGATCGTTTATTCAACATAACATAGTTTATTAGTGTTTTTATGTATTAGGCATTTTTAGTCATGTCAACCCCGGAAAAGTCAACCGATCCAAAAGAAATGGATTTTAATGCGCTGATTAAAGCCATTTAGGATTGCTTAATAGATAAGAAATTCATAAAATCGACTGCTTGAAAATATGGACTTCCTCGCAGCATCTGTGTACCTCCAGAAGAAGCCTGGAAAAAGTAAGGCAACTCCACTAGTCAAACTGCCGGCCAAGCGTGTTAAAAATAGGAAAATCCACAATCTGATAATAATGTCGATTTCTGCATCATATGTTTGGAGCACCTGGTAACAAGGGCCAACTCAATCAAATGCAACGAGTGTGATCGTCTGGTGCATTTAAAGTGTGCCAACATACATGCAAATGCAAATTATTTTACTTGCAAGCATTGCACTTCTGATTTGGAGGACGAAGAAGCTAATGAATAAAATTGAAAAAATGCCATTTTATGTTGTTATTTTGGCCACTAAATCCTTACAAAATGATTGAATTTTTTTTTCTGTATTTATGGTGATTTTATTATTATTATTATATTCCCATTTTTAACGTTTTTTTTTTTTTTTTTTTTTTAAGTGTGCCCACAACCGGATACACAATTTTCTGTGGCCAAAAATGACCACTTCAGAAAATTGGTGATAAAAATTTTCTGATTGACGGAATCGATACAGTTACTTTATCAAACGTTAGCTAAGGGTTCTAGCTTTCCATTGATATTCATATGTTTGCATAATATTTACTCTATCAAAAGTTATAAGCTAAAATCAAAATTGTGCCCACAGCCGGAGACATTTCCCTATTTATTTATTTATTTCACAAATTAACAGTTTGATTTCCCTTTGTTAAAAAAAAAAAAAAAAAAAAAAAAAAATCTTTATATATTTCTTCAAGACGAAGGTTTAAAATTTTTAGTAAATGTGACATTAATTACAAACTCTAGTTAAAAGCTATGCTGTTAATAAATAATTTATTTTTATAAAATAATGTAGGTTTTGTTTCGCCAGATTTTATTAGCTTAACGCTGTTCTGCAATGCTTATTACAGAAAATTTTATCCCTTGGTATTTTAAAAATTGTAAAATTACCGCACGATATTTTAAGGAAAAAACAATGAATAATGTTATTAAAACCCACGTGATAGGATCAAATAAGGATAAGCGGGTATAAAGTCTCTTAAAATACTAGTTCTTTTAAACAGAGAAAGAAATGATAAAATTACATCAATCTTGCTATTCCAGGGAAATTGCTATAATTCAAAAATTATCTTCACTAAGGATTTAGACACACTCATTTTATATGGAAATTTAATCTTGAAAAAAAAAAAAAAAAAAAAAAAAGAAAGAAAGAAAGACTAAAATCTGTATAACGATTTGAAACTTTAATGTAATTAAGAAAGCTGTAAGCGAGTAGAAAATGTAGCGTAAAAGAAAGAAATTAAGTGCAGTTACAACTAACATACATGCATGTAATTTTCGTGTACGTACTTAGAAAAACAATCGATACGAGAAAATTTAAGCTGTAGAATTTATAATTTTTATCTCTAAAATTATCTCTTTGACATAAATGTGGCTTTACATCTTACACGTTATCGGCAAATGTGGTTGACAAGGAATATTTGCTCCAGTCTAGCCCTGATAATGCGTAAATGCCAGAGATTAAAACAAATGTTGTCACATTATGTACTGTCGAGTAACTTAATCAAGCATAATTAAATTCTGCTAAATTTTCATAAAAGGCGTAACATAATATTACGCATAAGGAATTTAAAAAAAAAAAAAAAAAAAAAAAAACGCATTAAAGAAGATTGAAGAAACGTTATAAATTGTTAGAAAAAATATTACAATAAAATATTAATATTATAATAGTGGATTTTTATACAAAATTTCACAGACTTCCAATCAAGATTTGAAAATAGTTTAATATGTTGAATCAGAAAAGAATCTAAGAAATTTAATTTGTAGAAATTTTTATTAAAAGAATTGCAATACATATAAGAAGCATAATATTTCGTATACATTTTAATACATCTATTTTATTTTTATTAATTTGTTTATTTTAAATGATATTTTAATAACAAAGGGAGAGATTATTAACAGTTGAAAACAGCGTTGTGCAAATTAATAAGATATCTTATTGGCGAAGGCTTTAGAATTTCCAAAAATTGCCTGAAACACACAAACATATATTCTCTTCAATTTAATAAATAAATAAATATTATTCTGCATTCAAAAATAAATTTATAGATTTTTACTTTCTACATGGTGCAATCCCACGTATAACTAGAGATAATTACTAAATATTAATAGCATTATTAAAAAATATATAGGGGTTGGGGACAAAATCTCGCGGGACAAAATATCGCCGACGTAAATGAATACAGAGCAAAAATGAGTTGGTAATCAGTAATGTTGTGTAAAATTTCATGACAACACATACCTTAGTCAGAGCACTGACATTCTTACAAACCTATAACAAAAATGTTTATAAATTTTACTTAAAATAGTTTAAAGACTATATTTATTAACTTTTGTCAAGATTTGTCATAATGAATTCAATCATGCTTATCAATTTAAAAAATTTTAATTCATGTTTGTGAACAGTGTTCAGCTTTACCGTCAGCAGTGATGTACACGATTTTTAAAATGTATTTTGAATAGTGGAACAGCAAAAGATAAAACAACTTAAAAATAAACATAGATAAAATAATGAAATTTAACTCTATGACTTATTTAATTATTTATTTTAATTAATTAATTAATATTTATAAAGCCCTGTGGTCCCCGCCAGAGATCACACGTGACACAAAATCAAATTTTCAAATAGATTTGAAAATTGACGCGTCAAAACTATTTTTTTTGACGCGATATTTTGTCCGACGAGATTTTGTCCCGCGATATTATGCCCGGATCCCAATATATAGATTTATTTATTTACTGATAAATAAATTTAGAGAAAAGAGTAAACAGGCATCTGTGATAAAGATAAAACTTACTTTAACATATTTTAACGATATTTAAACGTTAAAACTTCTGCGATATTATTTATTAATATTTTATAATAAAACAACTAAAAATGTAAGCAACTGTTTATCAGATCTTATAGAATCTGTTGTTAAAAGCGTACATCTACTAAATACATATATTTGATTACTACTGATAGTTTCAAAGCACATTCCCCAGCAGAAAATGGAAATAAATAAATAATCTTTATATTAAATTTTCACATTATGGAGATCTTTGTAAGTACACTTTTTTTATTTAACAATAAAAAAAGGGCAAAATATTGAGATAAAGTACAGGTATTTTCCCTTCTGTTTATCAATTCCCTACAGATAAGATAAAGCACGAAATATTACTTTGAAACTCTCTGATAAAGATACATGAATAAACTTAATAAAAAATTATTAAAATACATTGCAAGAAAAATTCGGATAAAATAAACTCCGTCAGTTAGATAAAGAAAATAAAATAATAAACAGCCATTAGTAATAGCATACATTTTGCATTAACTAACAATTTTTTTTCCCTTTATTTGTAGAAAGAAACTAAGGCTATGCCAAAAATATGTTTCATTGTTATTAAAGTAAATTTTTGTTGACGTTAATAAAGATAAGGAAACATAAAATAAAATGAATTAAAAAAGCATAAAAAGGGAGGAGAGAAAAAAAAAATCATTTCTTTTGTTGAACTCGGTCAGTACCGTAAGGCTTTACTTAAAACAATCTTTCTGCATTTAAGTACAGAAAAATATAATAAATAAATTTGAAAATATTTGTTCCAAGACAGTAATGTTATCTTTTATGAAATAAAGTTGATAGTCAAATGAATGAAACTAATGTAAAAAAAAGTTTGCTTTAATTATATTTAATATTTATTTATTTATTTATTTTACAAATTATTTACCGACAGTAAGCCAAACGGTTATTTGAAAACAGATACATAAATGAAAACTTTTTTAGTTTATTTTAATAAAATTAGTTTTGGATAAGATTTAATAGATTGCAAAAAACAAGTAACAATTGTTTCGATCTGAAATAATTAAGCACGAGTTTTCATCAACTAAAAAAAATGTAGGGCAATTTGCTGTGATTTCAATTCGAAACAATTGTTATGCATTTGCAGTTTCATAGTGCTACTCGTAAAGTTTCTACTCTTCTCATTCAATATTATTTTTCTTTCTGCTGATATTCTATTGTAACAAATATAGACAAAAAAATTGCAGTCATACCTTTTTGAAGGAAAGTGTTAATACAATCGCATGATATCAGCATTGAATGTGGTCGTAAAAACCGCATTTGTAAAACAAAAACTGATGAGTTTATCTAAAAAAAAAAAAAAAAAAAACTCAGCAAAACACAGATGAAGCAAAATAAATCAATTCAGAAGCCATAACCTTCGATGTCTTTTAAATAGACACACGTTAGAAATGTTGTTTCAGTTATTCCAAGAAATGAAATCAGATATTTTTGTCAGTTCAGCTTGAAAACCATTTATTTTAATATATATAGCGTTTAAATCATGGCTTATCAACCAAAAAATCATCCCTTAGAGTATTTAATCAGCAGGATAGGAGAAAAGAAAGAGGGAAAAAAGAAAGAACTATGTTACAGCTGCAAGTCAATTTATTACCTAGAGTTATTTGACCATTCACGCACAAAAAGAAGGAAACCATACTTTTATTTAAAGCTGCATCTCATGAATTTTTATGCATTACATATCTAGACTTAGAGCCCCCCACATTGGGGTTTGATATCGCGATTTTACCCGAGCACAACTCAACCCGCAATCTAATTTGTTGTTTTCATTTTGTTCAAGTTCAGCTAATACGACTATTAATATTATTATTTTTTAAAGAAGGTTTGAAATACTTTTAATAATACGTATATATATTTAAATATGAATAAACATCTTTATATCTATTTTATTTTATAAAAGATGAATTTATATTAACAAAGTTATAGTAGGTATTTTTTCTTATTATGTTAATAAAATATAACTTATTTACCCTCTTTTCAATTTGGGTTTGAATGAAACAATCGCGTTCATCAATTCATACAAAGCTCTATATCCATAAAGGTAAAAAAAAAACAAAAATAAAAATAAACTATACATACATAAAGAATACATAATTTAAATGAATTTCGCATGCAATCTAATTTTTTTTTTTATAATATTGTCATATAATTTACAAAAAAAAAAAAAAAGTAAAATCACATTGATTTATATCGTTTATTGTGTTGTATTAAAAAAAAAAAAAAAAAAGCTCGCGTTAGAATGTATCAAACGCTGTCAATATTTGGCCATACCACGTAAAATAAAATCATCTCCAGAACTCTATATACAAAGGGCACTTTCTAGCTTACATCAGATAGATATTTTGAAAGAAATGAACAGGACTGAAATATATTTTTATGACATTTGAACATTCTTACAATAAAGATTTTACGTACGCAATTCGGTGCAATTTTACCAAGAGATGATGAAATGTAGCCATATGGAAAATCCCAGAATGTAAGCAATAGCAGCACTGCCTGTTGACCAATATATACCAAAATTGAATTAGCGTAGTGATTTATAATGGTGTTGTCACGATCAAGTTATGCTGAAATATAGTCAATAGAAGCTAAGATATAGCTTTCTCGTAATTGGGAGAAATCGTAACGTAGCAGCACCACGTGTTGGGCGAAAAAGATTATATAATGACAATTATATAGTGATAATAATGATATGACAGCCATTTATGTCATGTCAATGTTATCTTTTATTGGGATTTATATGTGATTAAAGATCTAAATGGTTATAGATTTAGTATTTATATGTGAAGCATAAATCTATGTAATATTCTGTGTATTTGTTCTGGAACTAGACTGCCACAGATTTTTTGTCATACACACACACTCAGACAGACATATTTTTTTTTTTAATGGTCAAATCAATATAAAAAAATAACACATTTCAAATTATTTTTAACCATGGTGTAAATAAGAAATTCTCAAAAGGAAACGATGCCATAACAAAATATTTTATTGATTAAAAATGATATGAAAAAATGTAAATTAAAGATTTTGCAATGTTTTATGAAGACAAATTACATATGTTTCAGATAGAATTTTTGATAGGTTCTTTATCAGAATTTAAACACCTGACAGAAGAACTCATGATAAAAAAAAAAAAAAAAAAAAAAAAAATCCAAGGTCTTCCACCTTCCTACAAGCTGAATAAGTTTAAGCTTTATATATTTGCTCATTTAATATTCTCACATTCTGGTTGCATTGTTTCCAATATTTTTTTATTGTTTAATATGGAATCTCGAATACTAAACATCTGTATATGCCTTACAGAAATTTCTATATTAATTTACTTACATTAGCATCAGTGTAACTTATATGAATTTATGCACATCAATCGTAGGAAAGAAATCATTGAGTATTAAGTAAATTGTATTTTTATTATTTGGTTATTGAATGTAAACTTTATTTGCTGTTTTTTTTTTTTTTTTTTTTTTTTTAAATAAATATAATAAATGTCACAAAATAAAAAATCAGTGTATGAATAGGATAGATTAAAATTCAATGATATGAAAAAGTATTCATTTTTCACTACTTTAATTATTTATCGAAATAAATGTATACGTGAAAATATGTACATACTAGATAGATAGATATATTTTTTTTTACCCTTTCTATCCCACTTATAATAAACTCTTCATATAATAAACACGTTTCAACTATACAGGATGCATTAATTAAGTTGAAAAGAGAGATAAGAATTGATGAGAAACCGGATGTTTTTGCTTTAACTCACAAACTAAAATCAGATTAATTTAAACAACAGTTTTATGTATTAAGTTCTAGTGAATATTTTTAGATAAATAACATGTTAATTAAGTTGGAAATTGAGAAAAAAATGAAGAGAATCCCGATAATTTTAATTAATCTCTTGCGCTAAAACCATTTGACATTTTCCGGATTTGTATTCTATAATTTATTGAAAACTTTAATATTATTTAATATTACATTTTAATGAATCTAAGAAATCATTAATGATAAAATGACATATATTATTACAATAACCATTATTGTATAATATATGTAATAGCAGTTTGATTTGAAACTAGACTTTCACAAAAACAGTCTAAAAAATGCTTCGCAGAATATCTCGTATATAAAGTAATAACAGATACTGGAGAATATATTTCATGTATTAACTTTTGTTTTCTCTTAGATCTAAAGTAGAAAAGCTGAAAGAAAATAAATAATTTTATTATACTATAACGGCGAATGAAAAGTAAAAATGTGATACATAAATATATTTTTCTACATTCCATTCAATCGCCGAAGATAGCGGACCTATGAAGGCTTATAAAATATTAAAATAATTCATATTTCATCTTTCCGAGTACTCCAAGAAGAAAATTTATTTTATTACATTTATATTAGTAATCATACTTTAAATAAAAGGCTTAGCGAGATAAAAGTAATCAAACCGGAAAATCGCGAATTAATTACAATATAAATTTTATGGTATTTAGTATGAAATATTACGATTACTTCATACAGCTAAATGAAATAATACCGATACTATAAGACTGTATATCACATTCGCAAAGTAATAGTCGTATTAATTTCTCGAAGTTTTGTAACCAATGTATCAGAAGGTTAATATACCGTTCGAAACAGATTTATGGAGATTATCATCCCCCATGCTAATAAATCATCATACATAAATGGGAGATATGTAGTAATATCACATTCTCAAAGAAAAAGACATTACGGCTATATTATCACACATTCTTATAACAGTAAAATCATTCGGTTATGAAACAGCAATAAATAATGATACTTCTTCATGTAACTGAGAAACATATATATAACAAAGAATAAAAGTTATAACTCTGAAGCAATAAAGACGCAATGACCCGATATAAAACCTATATATTAAAGCTAAATTATTCGAATATTCCATTGTTATCTGAGTAAAAAAATTCAAACCACAAATTCTTCACTGCAATTTTAAACACTTCATAAAACATAAAAACATTTTTACGACGAAAAACTAACTAACTATGCATGAAATTGACTACACGGTAAAAAATTTATGACAGTTACAGTTAAAAGTATATTTTCAAAATAATGTGTGCATTAAAATTTTGTCTAGTAAATGCTGGAGCATTAAAAATTTACTTTCAGGGTATTGTCTAAAATGATAAATCAATAAATAATAATAATAATAATAAATGTACATCAAAACTTAATGAAGGAAAAAAATATTGCCCGATTTTAAAATAGTTACAGTCATTGATAATCTTCTTTTTATTTTCTTTTTCGAGGAAGAAAAAGGATTCGTAAAGATACACGATATATATACACTCAATAACAAAAAAAAAAAAAAAAAAAAAAGACGCACCAGAAGGAGTTATCCGAATGGGACAAAAATTGGATGTACATATGGAGAAAAACAATTGAGTACAGTTTCAGAAAATTTGAATGATTTAATCAAGAGGAATGGCCAAGTAAACAATTCAATAACGCGTTGGTCCAATTCTGGCCCTTATGTACGCAGTTATTCGGCTTGGTATTAACTGATAAAGTTGGCAATGTGCTCCTGTGAAGTATCGTGCTAAATTCTGTCCAAATGGTGCGTTAGGTTGGCAAATCCCGAGCTTTTTGTAGGATCGACGATAATGATGAATTGGAGCTTTGAGTACCGCTTTGCGATTGACAGGTCTGTCCTCTCTTTAGGCCGACCGCTTTCTCCCTGAGCTGTGTTCGGCTATTCCTGTCAATATCACCAGCGGTACCGCTCCTATCCAATTGTCAAAAAAATCGCAGATTAGACCAACGAACCCAACTACACACCACACTCAAATGCTGACATCTGCACATGTTGTTTGTGCACCTGTATGCAAGACAAAGTCACTGTCTTTTTGAGTAGACGGAATAAAATTCTCCAAGAATTTATGACCTGGAATCAAAATTTCTCATTTTTAATATTCTGCCAATTGCGCAATTAAGATGCGCTGCAGCGTCGCATGATCATTCGATGGTAGCCAAACTTTAAAATTTTGCATATTCCATCGAATCCTGTATGCATGTCACTTTGTGTCCAGTTTGCATACTCCTTTTTGGTGCGTCGTTTTTTTTTTTTTTTTTTTTTTTTTAATTATAGAGTATATGTACGATAATTTTGTTCCTCCTTATCCTAAAATATTAGACCATAGTCCATTTCATTAAAAAAAAAAAAAAAAAAAAAGTTATTACAAAAATATTATGTGATTACAAGGGTTTCAAAGGCTTAAGAGAAAATATATATATATATATATATATATATATATATATATATATATATATATTCTCTATTTTTAAAATAAAATAAATAAAAAGTTTTATTCAAAATTTTAAGCATATAAAAGAGCAACATTTAAACAATATTTTATAAAAATTTTATGAAAAATCTTGAAAATTCAGCCGGCCGTTTCAGCTTTCCGAAGATCCTTCAGAAAAGAGGTGGACACGATTTCTCAAAAACTAATGCACCGATCTCATCGAAATTTTGCGCACTTTTTCAAGATAGAATTGACTAGTGCTTGAACAAAAGGTTTAAAAAAAGATTGAAATTTGAATTTTTGGCAGAGTTGTAGGCAAAGACAGTACAATATTAAGCACATTTTATCGTATGTGTGGCCTGGTAAAATTAATTGTTTCAACAAGAAATGAAAAATCGTTCGTCGAAGCACTAGTCAATTCTATTTTGAAGAAGTGTAGAAATATTCAGTAAGATCGGCTCATTAATTTTTGAGAAATCGCGTCCACCGCTTTTCCGAAGGATCTCCGGAAACCCACCGGCTGAATTTTCCAAATTTTTTAATGAAAATCTTACAAAATATAGTTTAAATATTTTTCTTTTAAATTCTTAATTTTTTTTTATTTAAAAAATTATTTATTATATTTAAGGGGGGGGGGGAGTAAAAATATGCTTTTTTTAACCTTTGAGCAAAAGGTTAAAAAAAAAAAAAAAAAAAAAAAAGATTGAAATTTGAATTTTGGGCAGAGTTGTGTATGCAAATACAATACAATATTTAGCACATTTTATCGTATGTGAGGCCTTGTAAAATTAATTGTTAAAAAAAAAAAAAAAAATTCTTCGTCCAAGCACTAGTCAATTCTATTTTGAAGAAGTGTAGAAAATTTCAGTAAGATCGGCTCATTAATTTTTGAGAAATCGCGTCCACCGCTTTTCCGAAGGATCTCCGGAAACCCACCGGCTGAATTTTCCAAATTTTTTAATGAAAATCTTACAAAATATAGTTTAAATATTTTTCTTTTAAATTCTTAATTTTTTTAATTTCAAAAATTATTTATTATATTTAAAGGAGGGGGGGGGGGTAAAAGTGAAAATATGCTTTTTTTAAACCTTTGAACAAAAGGTGCTTGAACAAAAGGTTAAAAAAAAAGATTGAAATTTGAATTCTGGGCAGAGTTATGTATGCAAATACAATACAATATTTAGCACATTTTATCGTATGTGAGGCCTTGTAAAATTAGTTGTTAAAAAAAAAAAAAAAAAAAAATCTTCGTCCAAGCACTAGTCAATTCTATTTTGAAGAAGTGTAGAAAATTTCAGTAAGTTCGGCTCATTAATTTTTGAGAAATCGCGTCCACCGCTTTTTCCGAAGGATCTCCGGAAACCAAGACCCACCGGCTGAATATTCCAGATTTTTTAATGAAAATGTTATAAAATATTGTTCAAATATTTCTCTTTTACATTTTTTAATTTTTTAATTTGAAAAATTATTTATTATATTTAAAGAAAAAAAAAGTGAAAATATACTTTTTTTTAACTTTTGAAAGTCGTGTAACCCCTTAACATCAATATTAAAGTGATATAGTTTAAATAAAAAATAATATTTATGCCAGTAAATAATATGTTGATGGAATTAAAAATCAATAAATCGTTTGATAAATATAGATAAATCAACTGTAAACATCATAATTTCACAGGACATCACAATAAATAATATATATATATATATATATATATATATACAGGGTGTCCCATAAGTCTGTGGACATTTTAAAAATTCATAGCTATTGAAGGAATTGATAGAATTGAACGCGGTTTGCGAAAAAAAAATTCTCGTGAAGGGGGACTTTTTTTTTTTTTTTTTTTTTTTTTGGTACAGAAAAAATAATAATTAAGCTATTTGTCGATAGAGGGCGTTGTGCGTGACCGGATCGCACATTTTCCTGAAAAACTGTACTTATTCACATGGAAATGTTTACACGCATATAAATCCTATTCTATTTGTTCGTCGTCACCACAAATTACAGTTTGCAAACGAGTTATAACACTGCTGACTGCAGCTTCAGTCGGCGTTCTTACCTGAGGAAAAACATCTTCACCAATAACGCTTTACCCACCAAGTCAGCATAGCAATTAAAACTTCATGTATGCACAAAAAAGAGGCTAATGCTAATAAGAAAACATGCTAATAAGAAATAAAATGTTCTAATCGCAAAATTGTGCAATTTATAGGACTTTCATTTGCATATTTTTCTTTCATATCCGTGCGAAAAATGTAACTATTTGTCTAACTATCGTCGACAAAAAAATTAACTATATTTTTTCTTTCTTTACCAAAAATTAAAAACCTTTACGAGAATGATTTTTTCGCAACCCGCGTTCAATTCTATCAATTCTTTCAATAGTTATGAATTTTTAAAATGTCTACAGACTTATGGGATACCCTGTATATATACATATTAAATCTGTTACGCTGGTTTGAACGTTCATATAAAATATAGGACAACAACTATTTTTATTTGAATCAGTCATTTGAGAAACACCTCATGTCCATTTTTGGCCAAAATTGAGTTAGACATATTAAATTGTTGGTGAAGGCTAGACAAATCCAATACGCATAAAACATTTCATCTCCACTTAGTAACCATGGTGATGGCGCATTTGAAAATATCCATTCTTTTGAGAAACACCTCATCTCCTGGAAATGTGCTGTTTCTCAAATGACTTTAAAAAAATGTGGCTGGTGGCAGCACTGTTTTTTGTTATTCTGTTTTAATGTGGCTGGTGGCAGCACTGTTTTTTGTTATTCCATTTTAATCCAAACAGCTAGCTGTTGTGCCGTAGTGTTTATTATTGTTGTTTATAGGTTAAAATGAGTTCTAGTAAAAGTGAAAGTAATAATTCCACACGATTAAAACGTAAAAAAGGGAAGCAAGTTGAGTATAAGTGTGAAAAAATAAAGAAGTCTCGTGTTAAGAATGAAGAATATACAAACTGGAAAGGAAATGTAGTGAAACCAAAAGAACATGGATTTGCTTGCAGGTAACTTAACCTAGAATATTTACCATGGGCCTAGAACATCTTACATCCTATAACCTAGGTCATTAACCAAGGAAAATTTATCTGTATAGCCTAAGATTGGATAGCCTAACTGACCGATTCGACAGTATTCATCACTATTTTCCTATTCGAGGTCATTCATACCTTCCGTGTGACCGCGACTTTAGTGCAATCAAACGAAAAATTAAAACAACTGACAGGATTTACACAGTAAATCAGTATGCTGAACTTATGTTGCACTCTGCTGCTATTCAGGACAAGTTCCTGGTGGAAATAGTAGAAAGTGAAAAAGTAAAGGATATCATGGTGTGGTCAATTTTATAAAAAAAAATGTAATATCTACGGAGACTCAAGCAAGGAACATCCCAAAGGAAAACAAAATAAAATTCACCATTTCAACTTTTATGGAGTTTCATTACTATAATAAACATGTAGGCCAAATTAAACTAAAAAACTTTATTGGTGGACTCAATGAACAAACTTTTGACTTGAAAAAAACGGGAACTGGTTTACCAGAGCTTCCAAAAATCAGTGCCTGCCCGCAAAAATATGTACCTATCAATATCAACAAAATCAATGACCATGGTTGGAAAATGTGTATATATTATTTGAAAAATAAAATACTGATTTTTATTAATAATTTGAATTGTTTTACCTTTTATTTCATACCTGATAACATATCGTTTAGTCAGTCATTTGAGAAACAACACATCTCCAACAACGTTTATAATTTTTTTAAATATCAAAATAAAAATAATAAAATTTTATTTTGGTAGAATTAGCTTACCAAACCCCTGAAGAAACATATAAAAAAATTCAAAAAATATATGATGGTAAATTATGGATCAGCTGGGTTTTTTTTGATTTCCCGAAAGTTTACTTTTTTGGATATGAGGTGTTTCTCAAATGACCGATTCATTTAAATTTAAACCTATTTTTATTTAAACCAATTTGTGGGAAATACCTATATAATTCTGTAATAAGTTACTTTTATGGCCAATATAAAATCCCATTGGAGAGATTAAATGACAGTCAAAATTCTTTAAAAAGTTATGCAAAGCATTACAATATTCAATACTTTGTCAGGAGCATATATTGAAATACTGTAAGCAAAATAATAAGTGTTTTCTGTTTATCTGAAAACTTTAAGTCGAAAATTTAACTAAATATGGTTGAACACTTATCCAAAAGAAACAACAAAATTGACAGACAGTTGAAAACAAAAATTTACACTAAAGCAACAATTGAATCACTTATCTGCATAAAAATGAAACGCATAAAACGTATGTTTCATTTAATAAAATAAAAATATTTAAAAACAATGAAAAATAATTTGGCAGTCTAAACATTTCCCAACTTTACTGCTAATCATTGACATTGATGAAAATATATATTGGCATTGCATGTTCATTGAATGGTGGATAAATTAACATTTTTTGATTAAAAGTGACATCGGTGAGGGATTGCAGCGTATGAGGAAGTAATTAAAGGAAAAATAAAATTACAAATTTAATGTTATTTTTCTTTTATTCATATCTCAGCTAATGGTGATGATATAGATTAGACAAGATAGTTCCTATAAAATATATAAGCAGAAACATTTTGTTGACAGATAATTCTATTAAAATATAAGTTAGTTAACGGAAAGATGTAAACATTTTCTAATGATAATTAAATAAACATGCTAAAATCATTTTGTTTATTTGACAAACGCCTTTAATGCATTCATGATATTTATTTAAAATATTTGGAAAACAGGCTGGAACAAATATTATTAACTGTATTAATCCAAGCAGTATTTACTTCAAGAAACAAATAATTCATTTATATAGAAAGCTACTTCAAAAGTGGATCATTCACAGGTTGGAACGAATATCAACGGAATAAATTTTATCAATAATTGCTTCAAGAAACAAATCGTTGGCTTATATAAAAAGCTATACTTAAAGGCTGAAGTGATAAATAGGGTGGAACAAATATTAGCTGTATATTAATTTAGCCAATATTTTCTTCAAGAAACAAATCGTTGGCTTATATAGGAAGCTATTTGAAGACTAATATGATGTTTTTTAAAAATGATTATTTGCTCATTCTTGGTAAGTAAATACTTTTTTAGAATTTTAAAGATGAACGTAATCATATATCTCATTTTTTTTTTTTTTTTTTTTTTTTTTTTTTTTAACTTTATAAAGCGTTTTAATTTTTCTGCAATAACACTCTCTCTGAAATATTTTGTTTTATTAGAGCAAGAGAGTAATTAAAGGACAATTTAATAGAAACATTTCTAGACAATTTAATAGAAACCACGAATATATATATATATTAGTCAATGAATAACATATTTTATTCCTAGGGATATAATTATGTTTCACTCTACACTCTTCCGTGTTTCAATGTACACTGAGAAAAAAATATAACGCCTTCATCTAGAATGAATAAGTGGTCATTTTCTAAATCCATAAACTAGAAATATAGATTTTCCAAGCTATGCTTATAAGGCACACCAATAAACTGAATAGACCGAATGATCGAGAATTTCTAGTATACACATTTCTAGATGATGGAACAATATTCTGATTCTTTTGCGTTGCGAAAAATTCTCGCTTGATTTTCTAGAATTGGGTCATAAACCAAGATTATAGTTGCTGAAACCCACCTCTTATGTTCACATTTATTTGCAGAGATTTTTAAATAACTTTGTCCTCGATAATATAGGCAAACTCTCTAGAATTCTGATAGAGGTTTCTAGAATTCGCTTTCAAAGGGAACTAGAATTTATAAGGATGACATGGAACTATTTTTTCTAGAGCCACAATTTAGATTCTAGATGTCAGTTACAGATTTTTTTCTCAGTGAAACTAGCATGTAGGGACTTTTTAATTTAATAATGTTACCACTTATTTTGAAGATCAATGTTTGTTATATATAATAATCAATTAGACAAACATATAATGAAGTAATCATATAATTAGTGAAAAACATTACAACTAAAAATTAGTGATGGATATCGTATTAAAAAAATTCTCAACAAAGTTGACAACACTGCCGTGTTTCGATCTTTTATAGAAAGCCACAAAAATGCCATCTTTTCAACAATTCTGTATTTCGTTATCCAAATACTATATTAAAGTTGCACTTACAAAAGTATGGATCCTAAAAAGCAAGCTACTAAACCTTGTACGTGGAAAATTGCTTTCTTATATTAATTTTGTCTAAATTTGTACGAGAAAATAAATTGAATAAAACTTCTAATAAAAGGCTAAATCATGTATATAAGATAATGCGGTCTTATATTTGAGGAGCAAACATTCAAACCGTGTTTTCTCCGAAAGTAAGAAAATTCAGTGATTTTTCTTTGAACTTAACATAAAAATATTACGTCTACATATCTCTTTTTAATTGTCTATATATTTTCATAGTATCTGGTAATACGTCTAAACAAAAGATAATTAAGGTTTAAGTTTAGTTATTTTTTTAATTTATTAGTTTTTGTGTCGTCTGAAAAATTGCATCCGAAGGACAAAACACGGTTTGAATGTTTGCTCCTCATTTATAGAACGATTCATTTCAGCTCAATTATAGTCACTATTAAAACAATGATAATTGAATGTATAACAGTTAAAGTATCGATTTTTAATTCATTTCAATAAATAATTTATTAACTTCAGATATCTATCGGTAAGATAATAACCTGGCAATTCATTTGTAAACTGATATTATAAAGAATTTTTATGCGAATTTATTAAATAATAATATTGAAATTGTCAAAAGGCTCTTTACTTTAAGAGCCTGTGTAATATTCACAAAATGTATTATACTTTTTAAGGTTAATATAAAGATAGTTTCAAAAAAATATGTATATATATATATATTATAATTAATGTTTTGTATGTGATTTCTTTTGAATTTAATTTTTGAAACTGGTGCAACAGTAGATCTGACTGTTGTTGTTGTTGTTGTCGTATGCCACTCGGAAATTCCGAGCCCCGGTAGTGGAACTATCCGGATTTATTTTAAGACAGGAGGGATGCGTCTTCCGTTATTAGGAGCGCCTCATAGGGAGGAAGTACGACTTCTAGCTCCGGAAGCTGGTGAAAGATGGCAGCACCAACCAAACAACAGGAACTCGAATTTTGATCCGGATCAGAGCGAGTTAAACCCATGTTCCGGTACCCCCAGAGGTATAATTTTTGATGGGAACTTGGAGGACTTTGCGACCACGACGGAATTTAACGTGCACCAGTCGCCATTAGCGGACGGTCTTCGGCCGGCTCGAGGACCGAACCCGCAATCTTTCGATCACGTACTCGCTGCTCTTACCGACCAGGCTACCGCGGCCCTGATCTGACTGTTAATAATAATAATAATAATAATAATAATAATAAATCATTGAGGCTCCCTACTATTTTTTTATAACTTCCCCATATCCGGTCACCAAGCCCCAAGTCATTTTATGCAGAATTTGTTATCAAAATTACTCATTGCCTATCTTTTTAAATTCCGATTTCACATCCAGAAAAACTCAGATTATTAAACTTGTTCTTGTTTTCCAAAAATTTATTAATTTATTTATTATTATTAATATTTCATTTAAAAGCTATAAAGTGCAAAAAATGCATTTTGTTCTTTCTTTCTTTCTCTCCCCCCCCCCCCCCCTCATTTTTCAAGCTTTATAATTTGTGAATTTTCTGAATGTGGAAATGGAGTTTAAGTTTAAACAGATGCATTAGGTAATGAATAATACTAATAATAAAACACCCCAGAGAATAACATGGGCTTTGGTTCTCAGCAACAGCAAGTACAGAGTTTCCTTAATCCGGAAAAGCTACTGTTTTATTTATTTTACTATTTTATTTTTTAAGTTATACCGTATTGGCTTATTAGATGTAATAAAACTGAAAAATGCTAAGAAGATCATCTTTCTGTTATCTTCACAAGACATTACGCCTTAGCTGAAGAATGAAAATTTCGAAATAATTCGAAACTTATAGATTTTGAAATACATCCGAGTGCACATATTTTTACATTTTTAATACTTCAATAATTATTTTTATACACAACCGTAAAGTATAAAAATGAATGTATTCTTATCCATAAACTGAACATTAATATTTATTACGAATTCTGTGAAGAATTTATACATAGTTATAAGATTTAGTAAGCTCTTTCTTTGCTCTTATAAGAGGACCACAATTATTCCAAGGAAAGAGAGATTAGTTTTATCCTGACTTTTCCACCCCGGCGCCAGTTTAGGGTAGAACGACCTGATTTACGAGACATAGATAAGGATTGCATCAAATTGGTAGGCTGTTTATTCCGATTGATTGCTGCTTTCTGCTTTATTTAGCCCTGCAATGCCGTAAAAGTTTAGGGTTAATAAGGAAATATAGACTCATATAATCTCGACATAAACTACGTGTGAATTATCATTTTATGTACATAGGAAAGAAACGTTTAAAATAAATAAATAGGCTTTCAAGAAAAATGTTCGTTGTAAACAACAATAATGTTTTGAGGAAATATATCACACTCAACATTAATATTTGTACAGGTTTAGAAATATAAAATATGCAGTTCTGTGATTTTTAATTAAAATTAATTATCAGTTAACACGACACAAGTTCATTCTATTGGAATCAGAAAAGGCTGAATGTGTGATATTGCGACAAATGAATAATTTAGTAAACTTTTAAAATATACATTATTGAAATCTAGAAAGAGATTTCCAATTTCGAATATATATAAAAGTTATATTACACATAGATACTCATATATATATATACTTGAAAGTTGTTGGCGACTAGCTACCAAAAACGAAATCCCTCAATGACAGGTCGAGGAAGTAATATGGTAAATTTCTCAAAAATAAAATTGAAATTTTCTATATCTATTATTAACGGATTAAACACATCTAAACAACAGTTCTTTATTTCCGTACCTTTAATAAGCTTTAGTAAATGTTTTATACTGTTACGAAAATGTCGATTTTCTTACTTGAAGAGTAAGAGTAACAGGAGTTTCGTAAAGAAACAGGCAGGTTCTAGTCAACGAATGCATTTTATTAAACGAATACTATTAATAGACCGCAATAAAATTGTCAATTGAACAAATATTTTCAATATATAGTAAAAAAAAAAAGAAAAAGAAAAATCGATAGAAACGAATATTCTCGTGGCAGTCCAATAAAACTCTTATTTGTAAAACAAACGTCAAATAAGTATAGCGTTAAATACACCGCACAGCAAGCAGGAGTATCACCGATTCATGAACAATTAAACAACAGCTAGATACAGACGTCTGCTCAGTGCTCAGCACAGATAACTGAACACAACTGAAACTCGTAGTCGCAGACAGTGATGCTAGATTTAGGCACCTATAATACCTATTATAGGGGCTCTATGCTAGATGGTCGAAAATTATTTCCCCAAATAGGTCTTCAAATTTCCCCAAAGCAGGGATTTGTTTCGAAAAAATCCCCAACTTCATTTCTACTAAAAAGGGAAAATAAAAAAAATTTTCAAAAAGAAAATATCAAGCTGATTTGAACTCAGATTTTTCCCCAAATGAATGCAATTTTTGAAAAAAATCCCCAAATACAAAAATGCAAGTGTAGAAGTTGAAAATCGAACATTGTGAACTGAATACAACTTATTATTATTATTATTATTAAGAACAGAAAAAATAATAAATTAATATAAAATAAACCAATAATCTATTGTATATGTGTAAAATTATAGAGAAATTGTAATATGTAATTTTAATATTTTTAATAAAACTCAAATTTTCCGATATTCCACTCAGAACTCGAAATGTCCCTACACTGACGATAAAAGTCCCTACTTTAGTGTATAATTATGAAAAAATTAGAATCAACAACATAATCCATGCGTAATTCCTTGAAATTTTTTACAAAACTACCAAAACGTCCCCAATTTGTCCCGACATCATGAATAAATCCCTAATCGTAGGGATAAATCATTACGTTGCCAACATTTTGAACGCCCCAGATTTGTCCCCAAAAAAGTCCGCACAAACATTTGGTCCCCAAATTTGTACCCAGAAGCCTAAAAAAATCCCCCAAAATGGGGACAAAATCCCCAATCTGGCATCACTGGTCGCAGACCGTTCTCTTCTTCTGACATTGCTAGCGTAGGTTAAAAAACATTCTAGATTGTTCTAGGCTATAAACCAATAAATCCTTTCGGTAATTCCAGAACTCAATTCCTATTGGAGATAAGACTTCCAGATTTTGGCAACCTTTAATTACGATTTTCTGATAAATTTGGTAACCAAGTTCCCAAATTCGTCGTCCACCAAATATGTCGTTAAGGTCAACCATCGTGAAAGTCCACAGACTACCTTCGTTTACATAGTTACAGTAAATCTACTTTTTCTGCAACATTAATTCTACTGCAGTGAAAAGGTTTATTCGCATCAATACTCATTATTAATCCAATAACTACAAACGTAATGTTATTATTGTTTACATTAATATATTATAATCAAGCAATTATTTAAAAATGTATTCATATTTCCGCTTTCTAACGTTAAAAAGAGAAGTATTTTTTTTTTTTTTTCTAAGATATTCTTAAAACAACAACAGTTAAATAAATTTAATAATAATGATAATAGCAATAATAAACAGCAAGCACTAAGTTTAACATAAACTACTTAACCATACTAAAATAGTTCAGTGTACTTCTTATGTACGCATCATGTTTTATTAGTAAGCCATAATCATTCTTTCAATCAATTTCTTTTAATGATTTTCGATAAACTTATCAAATGAACATTCCAGAAGAATGATGGAGATGGTAAAAACATTATAAATAATACACGCAGTTTCTATTATATTCGTGCTTTTACAGATGAAAATAAAAATTAATATCTTAAAATAAAGATATTTCAGCATCATTAAAATCATAAGTAAGTCAAGTATCTATATATGAAAGGATAAAGAGAGGTAAGTTTTTAAATTATTATTTTATTATTTTAAATTAATAGTGAGCAATAATTTAAAGAAAATCCCATTAGAAAGTCTTAACTTAAAATTAATTCTAAAGTTTCCCCTGTAAAGTAAGTTTTAGTACAATGCGTGAGCATAACGCAAAAGTCATAAAAGAGAACCAACTTTAAGACAAGTGATGAATAAGTGCAATCTGCAGCTTTTTGTGGTTTGGAGCTGCATAGTAATTAATCCCAGTTATCTGGACCTCAGCTAATCTGTCAATCATTAAGTTAATATCCAATAAGTATAGGAAGGAGTGGTGTGATTTCCCGCCTAAAATGCCAGTATTTAAGTGAAAACACGGGCAGAGGAGCTTCTCTCTTCTGGTGTGCTCTTGCTTAGTAAACTTACGTCAAATAACTGCCCGAGAGGGGTCACGTGATCGCATTCGGCTGCACTGCACTGCATCCATTTGCTCAACTCACAATCATGGACTGTACCTTATATGTTCCAGATGGATAAATAAAAACATGTGCTGCAATTTTGGAGTTATTACTGAGTGCCAGCCTCTTTCCTTCATAGCTATTATGTGATTCAAGTAAGGGAATTCGTCACATTAAAATAAGTCGACAGGCATGAACACCTGCTACAAAGTAAATAATGGTACTCAAGTTATGGCTGCAAGAAAATTAATTATGTTTGATCTTGACCCCTCTCGAGGAAACATTAAACTAAATCTATATCAATAAAAGCAAACCTTTTCAATAGAAAGAAAACAATAAACTAAATACACAGAAGGAAAGAAAATAATAAATTAAATCTATATCAATAAAAGCAGCCTTCTCAAAAGAAAAATATTGTTCCTTATCTGTTAATACCTAATGAAGAAAAGAAAATAAAGGATAATATATTCATTTAATCAGTCAAAAAGAGCTTTCCTACTATTTTTCATTCAAAAGAGAATTAATCTCCTCTCAAATAAAGTGGGTCAAATTATATGGATCTCTCTGCATTCATAATGTGTTCTGTCATTATCAAGAGTGTGGAATCAAGGTCAGAGCCATGCGTTGATAAAAAGAAGGAAAACCAGAGCAGATGATTTTTCATTATCAAATGTGTTGGTTCATCAAGGTCAATGGCCTCATTCATTGGATGGAGAATTAAACAAAGATAACAGAGTATAAATAACTGCAGACATAAAGTGGAAGTAGCAAATTTTTTTTATTTATTTTTCTTTTTTATTCCTGGCACTGAAGTGAGTGAATTATTTATTTATTTTAAGATAAAAAGGAACTTAATGTGTGTTAATTACTATATTAAAAATGAGTATTTTTGCAATTCTCCCATATTTAATAATGAATCTTTATTATATTTAAAGAGCATATAAATTATTTTTGATTGTTCATTTTCTGCATAAGTATTTAAAAAAAAAAAAAAAAAAATTGATATTTTCAAAGTTAAAGTGTATTATTTTCTGAATTTTTTTTTTTTTTTTTTTTTTTTTTTTTTGAAATTTAAATACTATAATATTTCAGGGTTTTGGTTTTTAATGTTCTGCCTAATTATTTAAAAAAAAAAAAAAAAAAAAAAAAAAAAAAATTGATTTTTTCATAAAGTTGGTATTATTTTTTGAATTTTTATTTGAAATTTGCATATTATTATGTTTAAGAGTTATCTAAATAAGTGGTGGTTTTTAATGTCTGCATAATTATTTTTAAAAAATTGATATTTTCTCAAAGTTGTTATTTTTTGAATTTTTATTTGAAATTTGAATATTATTATATTTAAGGGTTATCTAAATTAGTTTTTGTTTTTAATGTTCTGCATAATTAATTTAAAAACTGATATTTTCAAAAAGTTGTCTTATTTTCTAAATTTTTATTTTTATTTGAAACTTGAATATATTTCATAAAGGTTGAATTTCTTTGAAAAAAGACAAAAAAAAAAAAATTTTGAATTTTCTAAATTTGAAGTTAAAAAATAGAAGTTAAAATGGCCAAGGACCCACCCGAAGATCCAGTGGTCCCTGAGAATACAGGTGGAGATAATTTAGGTGCCATTTCAGAGACAGAGCAGGGTAATTTAAATGAATTAAATAACTCTTCCTCTTCTACAAATACACCGGTAAAAGAGGAAAATGTGCTTATTGAATTTTGCCCTGAAAATGGAATGTTATGGACGGCGTGGTTACCGTATTTTGACGCGTGGTGTCAGGAGAATGGAAAAGACGCGATTTGGAAGGTTAGGAACATACAAAGGTTTTTAAAAGGGAGAGCCCTAACAGTTTATGTTAATAATAGCTTAAATATGATGCACTGGGAAGAAGTAGTAGAAATTTTTAATGAGCAATTTACTACACCTGGAGAGACCTCTTTAAATGATTTTTCAAGTATTGTATTCAAACAGGGTGACAATGTTATAGACTACTACCATAAAAAACTTCAAGTGGGACGAGCTTTAGGGTTAGAACCTAAATTCCTGTTGGATGGGTTAACAGACGGATTGCCTTTAACGTTAAAACAACTTGTGGTGGTTAATTCCCCGAAAAGCCTAAATGAATGGAGGGATTTGGTTCATCGATTAGATAAATTGCAACTATCAGGAAAATCAGCTGACACACTCCCACCTAAGTCAGATCAGTATCCAAAATATAACTACTCTCAAGTCTTCAATAGGGCCCCTGTGCAATACAATCCCCGTCCACAACCTTGGAGTTATCGATTTCCTAATGTAAATAGACCCCATATGGGATACTCTAATCAAAATCAACCCACTAGGACTCATGATAACCGACCCAATTTACGAGGGCCTAGACCCCAGCAGTCAAACGAAATTTGCACGACTACATTTTCAAGGATCTTTACCTCCTTTTCCATGTAAATATTGTACTAAAATTAACATCCCTAACGCGTTTCATTGGCATAGAGAATGCCCTTTCAAGCAGGAACAACCGACTCATAATACAGAAGAGTCCACAGTAGGAAACAGTACGACAGAAGGTGTAAATAACACATATTGACAGTTTGCCGCGACCGGTCGCATAATTCAAAATAAGGGTACCCAAAGAAAGAATCAGCAAACAAGTCAAAGTGTTAAAAACCCAAACTCGTACTCTAATCCTATTCCTTTAATTTTCGACACAGGCAGCAGTTTAAGTATTCTTCCTCAACATTTTGTTCAGAAATATCGACTTCCCACACAAAATATCTCGCCAATAAATGTTGTACAAACACAAGGAATGTTGAAGATTACCAAAAAATGTTCCCTGTTATTACAAATAGGTAATATTAGAAAAAATATTGATATGTTTATTTTGAATAATAACTTACCATATGCTCTCCTTAGCTTAGATCATTGTGGACTATTTGAATTAACTTTTGATTGTGCTAAAAAAAGTGTAACACAAAATAACAATATTCTACCATTGTTAAAAAATATACCAAGTTGCTCTCAAACCTTACATTTAATTCTTGAAAGTGAAAATACAATTAGAAGTGAAAATGTTAATGTTCAATTAAATAATAGGGTAGAGAAGATAAAGTACACTCCTGCCACTGAAGAAAATCACGTAACTCCTCAGTCTGCTAGAGAAGGAAAACTTCCTACTTTATTATCAAAATATGTCAAAATTTTTGCTAAATCAAAATATGACGTTGGAAGAATTCGTATGGAACCCCAGAGAATTTATTTAACTTCTGATTTACCTATTTCACTCAGAGCATATAGAACTTCCCCTAAGGAAGAAGAAGAAATTAAAACCCAAATTCAAAATTTATTACAGGCAGGTATAATAAAAGAAAGTTGTTCCCCTTATTCGGCACCTGTAACCCTGGTGTATAAGAAGGAAGAAGGAAAAAAGAGTCGTTTATGTGTTGACTTCCGTAAACTTAATTCGATAACAAAAACCGATGCTGAACCACTTCCCCGAATAGATACTTTATTAGATAAATTAGCTAAAGCAAAATTCTTTTCCACCCTCGACTTGGCAAGTGGATATTGGCACATTCCTATCCACCCAAGAGATACTGAAAAATTGGCCTTTGCTACAACTTTTGGATTATATGAATGGAAATACCTGCCCTTTGGCCTCAAGAATGCCCCCGCTATCTTCAATCGAACAATTAGAAGAATCTTAAATAAATACAAAATAGATTTTGCATGTAATTATTTTGATGATATTATTGTATTTTCACAGTCAGAAGAAGAACATTTCAAGCACTTAGAGCAACTTTTTGAAATCTGTATTAAAGAAAACTTAAAATTAAAATTATCAAAATGTAATTTTGTCAAAACAAAAATTAATTTTCTAGGATATGAAATTACTAATGGACTTATTACGCCTGATAATCCCAATATTGAGGTCATAAAAAATTTGAAACCGCCAAAAAATGTCAAGGAATTACAGAGAGTTTTGGGATCCGTAAATGTTTATGCTAGATTTATTCCACAATATGCAAAAACTAGAGCTCCATTAAATAATTTGCTAAAGAAAAATGTCCCCTATGTTTGGGACCAAAAATGCGAAAATTCCTTCCAAAAATTAAAAAATGCTCTAATAAGTAAACCCATTTTAAGACTCTATGATCCCAAAAGTCCCTGTCATTTATTTGTTGATGCCTCGAGTCATGGTGTGGGATGTGTTGTTAAGCAGGCAGATGAGAATGGCAATTTACATCCAGTAGCATATCATTCTAGAAACTTACGTAATTATGAAAAAAATTATGCCATTACTGAATTAGAATGTTTAGCAATCATTGATGCTTTAGATAAATTTTATCATTATTTGCAAGGTCAAAAATTTGTCATACATACAGATCATGCGGCTCTCACTTGGCTAAAAAATGTTAAAAATTTAAGAGGAAGATTATTCCGCTGGTCCCTTAAACTTAGTATGTTTGACTATCAAATTCAATATCAAAAAGGTTCAACTAATATTGAAGCTGATATGTTATCCCGATTAGAGTCCTGCATCGGGTCGGGTAACCCGATTTTACCCGAACCCGACCCGACCCGCGGGTCGGGTTCGGGTCGGGTTGACAGAATTTTTTCTCTTGCGGGTCGGGTTCGGGTCGGGTTGACTGATCTTTTTTTCGTGCGGGTCGGGTTCGGGTCGGGTTGACTGAATTCGTTTTCTTGCGGGTCGGGTTCGGGTCGGGTTTGGTTTTCAACAAGTCGGGTCGACTTGAGAACACCTTTCAAAATATTTTTTACAATTATAAACATAAATTTATAGGCATGTTTACAACTATGTAACTAATTTAAACATTCTGCACATACTAGACATGTATCGGTTGGTTGTTTGGTTGGAGGATTTAAGGCCGATTGACTTCAGATGTGTCCTAGGCCTATAGGGGGAATGCCCTCCGTTTGAGTCTTTCTAATGGCGCTGCTACACAGCGATTTCCACAATTACAAGGAAAGCAATATCTCATGTTCTATTGTGTATCATCAAACAAAACTTAATATGTGAGAAGGTGAGATTATGAGACATTATGCTGACTCAGTTTGAATGCTTGTACGGCCAATAGGTGGCGTTGTTTTACTGCAAATTTCATCGATAACAGGATGGCTATATGCTATATCTCAACTTCTATGCCATATAACTGTACGAACCATGATATGTGAGATAACCGTTATAAAAACGCATTGTTTAAGAAGTTATTTATAGACGATAAACTGTCTCTCTTTGGATATTTAGTGTTTCCCTAAGATGAAAATTATTTGCATTCATCACGTTAAACTTTTTAATGATAGTTTTAATAAATTATTCGCTCTTAGTGAGTTTGACAGAAAAATATAGAAGAATGTCTTGTGGTGGCCACAACATACTAGTATTTTTTATAATGTACCAACTGTGTGACAATGAAAATTTACTTCATTTTATGTCATGTTATATCATTTTACCTTGTTTTGCATGATTTTTAGATAAATAAATAATGTTGATTTATTTTTCGGGTTTCGGGTCGGGTTCGGGTTAGATAAGTCGGGTTTCGGGTCGGGTTCGGGTCGCAAAAAATTCTCTGTTGCGGGTTCGGGTCGGTTTTCGGGTTGATGAAAAGTTTTTTGTCGGGTTCGGGTCGGGTTTCGGGTTGAAGAAAATTTTTTTGTCGGGTTCGGGTCGGGTTTCGGGTTGATTTAAAATTCATCTGTCGGGTTCGGGTCGGGTAAAACCCGACCCGCGCAGGACTCTAATCCCGATTGCCTGTTGTAGAAAATGTGTCACACCATGTACACCTCCTTGACTTAAATGAAATTAAAGACAATCAGAAAAAAGAAAATATAATTATTAATGGTAAGAAAATTATTGAAATTGATGATGTAAATGTAATTAAAAAGAAAGGTTTGTATAAGATAATAGTCCCTATGTCATTAAGATTATCCCTACTAGAGAAAACCCACACTCAATTTGGACATCCTGGAATTTATAAAATGGTAAATTTAATTACACCCCAGTATCATTGGCCTAATATTAATAAAGACATTGAAAGTTTTGTGAAACATTGTCATATTTGTCAATTAAACAAAAAATTAAACAAAAAAGATTTGGCTCGTTACAAGAAGTACCACCCACAGATAAACCTTTTGAATGTTTGCCTTTGGACACTGTTGGTGGACTTAATTATTATAATTCTACAAAAAAGTATTTGCATTTGGTCGTGGACCATGCAACCCGTTATGTGTGGGGATTTCCATCAAAAAGCGTTACCACTGAAACTTATACAAACTTTTTAAAACAATTATTTCAAATTCAAGTGCCTAAAAAATTGTTAACTGACAGAAATGCAGCATTCACTTCATCCCGTTTTAAAAAATTTCTTCGAAATTATTATGTTAAACACCTATTAACAAGTAGCCATCATCCCGAGTGCAACGGGAAAGTCGAGCGCTCAATCAGACTATTGTTACGCGTTTAAAGTGTAAAGTTAATTCTTCTTCAAACAAAATTCCCTGGACTAAATTACTTGAAGAAGTTTTAAATCAATATAACTCAACACCTCATTCAGTAACTCAGTTTCCACCTAAATATTTATTATTAGGAGAATTACCATATGACCCCTTATTGGCAAATAATAATTACTACCCTTCAGTTGATGAAGCTAGAAAAACAGCAAAAGAAAAAACAATACAATATCATAATAAAAACAAAGTCAGATACGATGCTCGATTTCTCCCTGTGGAATTTAAAATTGGAGATGAAGTGATTTATGAGGAATTTCAATATCCAAACACGCGTAAATTGAGTTCACCTTATTCAGGCCCATATAAAATCTTAAGACAATTATCTAACGTTAATTTTGAGATAGACAAACCCAGCCTTCATTTTAAGAGAAATTCAGAAATTGTCCATTCATCTAAGTTAAGATACTATAATAATCCCAAAAATTTCAAATTAAGTCATGAATAAATTAGTTAGGTATCAGCTTCCAGTCCCAAGTTTTTTTATTTTTGCTTTCCTATTTCCCCATACACGTTGGATGAGGATCCTGGCTGAGTTAAAGAAATCGGAGGGATGTCGGGAGACATATCTTCCTTTCTTTGACTCAGTGGCACTAGCGTGCCCTTAACTTTTCTTTTTACAAATATACCTTTTCGGTTTATTTAAATTTTTTTTTCTTAAATATCATGTAGATGGTTTCGTGAAATGAGGATCCTCCGCTCCTAAGCCCCTTTTCTATAAGCAGTCTGTTTTCTCATGGTCTCCTGATCTTCACCATTGTGATGTGTTCGGAGAACACGGGAAAACTGATGTGTTTTCCCTCTCTGTAGAAGCTAGCCAGTTTCCACCTTTATCCCAAATTACTTTTGGAAAGGCTTGACATTCTCAGAGTTTCAAGGGTTAATGTACCCACCATATAATTTTTGTGGATTGCCAAACTTGAAGTTTATAGCAGTCTGTAATACTTTGAAAACAAATAATTACTCAAACAAAGTAATTAACTTGGTTTTAGGTGTAAATAATTTGTAAAAAATTTTTGCTATTATTAATATTATTATTGTTTGTATCTTTAGTAAGTATTTTTATATAATTGTTTGAAAATGTATTTTACATTAACCAGGAAAAAGTGTCAATGATCTGAAATGATAAAATGTATTTATAGTGTCATTTTTTCAAATATATGGACAGTAGAGAAAACTGCAAATTCCGTATATTTCTTTTAAAAAATAGATTCCTTGCAGATGTGTAATATCTTGTTCAACGTCATTATATTTTTATGTAATTTTAAAGACTCTGTGCAAAACCAAAGGACTTCTTCGCCAAAGAAATGAACTATTTTGCCTACTGATCAGTTACAAAACTTATTTACAGGACCTTGTTATAATGGTTCATTATATATGAACACAAAACTATTATAAAACTATAGGCGTCACCAACTAGTTGGGAACAAGAAATTTCTGCTTTAAGATAATATTATATAAGAGTGCTACATTATGTTTTATTTTATATTTCTAGGACACTATTGTATGTATAGGGTTGAGCACGTGGAACGTGCAGTTCTACAGAAAAAAAAAAAAAAAAAAAAAAAAATCGAAAAACGGGACTAAATTAATAATTAAAGGGAAAATATATGCACTTCTCCTTCTACACAATAAGACAGACCATCTTTTCCTGGACTATCTGCCACCTCGGAATGAGTTCCCATGGACTTGCAGGCAAGCCCAGGGGAACGTTGTCTTGGAGGGGGGGGATATGAAAGGATAAAGAGAGGTAAGTTTTTAAATTATTATTTTATTATTTTAAATTAATAGTGAGCAATAATTTAAAGAAAATCCCATTAGAAAGTCTTAACTTAAAATTAATTCTAAAGTTTCCCCTGTAAAGTAAGTTTTAGTACAATGCGTGAGCATAACGCAAAAGTCATAAAAGAGAACCAACTTTAAGACAAGAAAGTGATGAATAAGTGCAATCTGCAGCATTTTGTGGTTTGGAGCTGCATAGTAATTAATCCCAGTTATCTGGACCTCAGCTAATCTGTCAATCATTAAGTTAATATCCAATAAGCATAGGAAGGAGTGGTGTGATTTCCCGCCTAAAATGCCAGTATTTAAGTGAAAACACGGGCAGAGGAGCTTCTCTCTTCTGGTGTGCTCTTGCTTAGTAAACTTACGTCAAATAACTGCCCGAGAGGGGTCACGTGATCGCATTCGGCTGCACTGCACTGCATCCATTTGCTCAACTCACAATCATGGACTGTACCTTATATGTTCCAGATGGATAAATAAAAACATGTGCTGCAATTTTGGAGTTATTACTGAGTGCCAGCCTCTTTCCTTCATAGCTATTATGTGATTCAAGTAAGGGAATTCGTCACATATATATATATATATATATATATTTAAATAATACTCGGTTTTCTAGAATACAATAACCCAGGAATGAAGTAATACTGCTGACGTGCGAGCGAAACTAGAAAGCATAAAATTTTCTCTTCTGTTCCATTTACATCCACATCAATTAAAAAGATTTTAACCTTGTGGAAGAATTCTTTCGGCAAACTGAGACAATGCCACAGAATGGCGAATAATCTTGCACCAAGATTTTTCATTTTGCAAACAACAATGGAGATTAAAGCTATAGAAGCTGAAATGCGAAATGAAAGCAAGTGTTTATTTTTCATTTTATTTACGACGATGTTTTCGTTTAAACATTAAATTATGCTGAATTTATTTAATTAATTATCATTTTACACTACATTTACAAAAAATAAAAAATATATTCGATTCGTTTAAAAGTATATTTAAATTTTGCAAATCATTTTACAGAAAATGATTGATTTGTCCCCGAAAAATGTGTCTTTTTTAAACGCATTATTCGCAATGATAAAAATCAAAATGAACTTTTATTATTATTTTTTTAATTAACTGTATTATTGTAACTTTGTTTGAATACTTTTGAAAATTACGTTTAGTGTTTTGGGTGTTTTACTTCTTTAGCTTCTTTACCTGCAAACAGAGGTGATTCAGAGAAAAAATAAATAAATAAATAAAAAATCTGAACTATGTCTCAAATTTTCTGAAAATCTATTTCACATATGCATATTATGTTATGCATTTTTTTCTACACCTTATGAATATACATTATACATACATATTTTATCGTCGCAAAAAAAAAAAAAAAAGGGGGGGGGGAGGAAAATGCCAAGGAACACAGAGGATGATTAAAAGTTTACTCTATTTCAATGAAATACAGTCGGCAGCAAAAGTATAAGAGCACTAGCCAATAATTCCGATATCAAAAAAGTACACTTAAAACTGTTTTGTTAAATAAATCGTGTTCTTAGTCTGACTAAGAACATGACTCGACAAGGATTTATTTTTAGCAAAGCAGTATTAAGTATACTTCTTTTAGACAGGGCTAGTGCTCGGATAGTTTTGCTGCCGACTGTATCAAAAACATACTTAAAAAAAAAAGAGAGAGAGAGAGAGAGAGAGAGAGAGAGAGAGAGAGCTGAATCGCACCTGTGTAAATTGCATCCATTTCCAATAAATGTCACTAAACTACAAACACAAATTTTTCAAAATTTAATTTTCTTTCATTTGTGTTTTAAAACTCTCTTTTTACATTTTTGTCCCGTAGTCTGTCTATTAGCATCAAATAAACAATCTAAAAAGTAGCTTAAAAGATAAAGTAAATTAATTACGTAAAGAGAAATATTACACTCCTATCGAAGCATGATGTTACATATATTTATTAAAAAATAATAATATTAATTATTACAAAATAAAAATAAATGAATAATAATAATAACGAAACAAAATAAAATAAGATATAGGAAAACTAATTGTACATAACTGTATTAAAAAAAAAAAAAAAAAAAAAAATGTAAGGTGCTTTGTAAAGTTTCTGAAGGAGAAAAAAAAAAAAAAAAAAAAAGCATTACTTACATTGTTCAGAGTATTTAGATAGGGAGCCAAAATAAACCACCCAATAAAATTAGTGCAAAATAATACAGCTTGAAAGTTCAGAGAAATGTTCTTACCTAAAGGAAGAGAAAAGAAATGCATGAATTAATTTATTTTTAAACATTGCATTTAAATAAAATTTAAAATCTATGGAGAATAGTAAATATAAGTTAGTTGAAAGAAAGGAAATACAGGTAACAAAAGGTTTGGGAAAAATTTGGACACAAGGATTGTCTTATTAGTAAAATATATAATATATGGGTTTTTTCTTGTTTTTCAGTAATTTAACAGTTTAAAATAGCTGTCAAGTCGAATTTTGAAATATCAGGGTTAAAAAAATATACGTTTTTTGCACTCAATGCATTTCCTGTACTCAAATAAACTTGCTGTACTGATAACTGCATAATCGGAATGAACCGCAGATAATGAGAAGGATGGGATACAGAAGAACAAAAGCCACTAACAAACTATTTTTATTTATAGTTTAAAAAATATTAAGTTCAAATAATAAGTTTAAATAATATAGTTCAAAGAACCTTATAGTTTATAATTTGAATAAAACCACATAAAATTGTATTATAAACATGAAATAAAAATAAAAAATCTTCTACACACTGTAAAAAAAAAAAAAAAAAAAAAAAAAATTCTTACTATTAAATAAAATTTAAAAAGTTTTAAATAGAAAAGTACAACCGCGCATACATAAAATATCATGTATATTTATTCTATTCACCTATAACACGAACTAGAGGTCTGCACGGGCCGAAATTTTCAGGCCTGGGCCCAGCTCGACCCGTTGGAAAGGTTTGCTTACCCGGCCCGGCCCGGTTTGAAATCGAAAAATTCGGCCCAGGCCTGTCCCGGCCCGTTTATTTTTTACTAGTGTACGGCCCGGCCCGATTCAAAAATATGTACAATTACCCCCCCCCTCCCCCCCCCCCAAAAAAAAAAAAAAAAAAAAAAGCCTAAAAAGCCTTTCTACGAAAAAGATTTTTAGTATGTGTTTTGCAGAGGTTTTATATAGCTAAGCAGTAGAATGTTCTTTAACAAAACTGCTGAATGTTTACAAGATATTTATATATAAACAGTATTTCATTATTACAGACGTACAGAAGGCACAAAGACAAACAGAAAGTCAAATCGAAAATATTAGCATTCCTCAAACAATATAGGAAGATATTTAAAATGGTTAATAGTACTAAAAATACACTTTCAACCACTTCCTGTTACATACCGTAATGTATCCAAATCTTTCATGTGATCCGGTAAACAAAACTTTAATGCTAATCCAACTATATTTAATAGAAAGTTGCTTTTGCACATGCTAAAATTGGTGCTACTTTCATCCAGTGCCCCGGAGAAAAGAAAAAGAAGCCTTAGAGGAAAAATTACAGAGGAAGGATTTTTATAGCCTTCATACAACCTAAACACTACAAACCATAGAAAACAAAGCCTTATATACAGTAACTATCTAACTATTTCATGTAACATACCAGACTGTAAAATTATGTAAAATAAATGACTGAAAAAGTATTTTATCATTTTCCATTTTCGTTGATTAACGAGGAATTTAGAAAAAGATTCGGGCCGGGCCGGGCTCGGGCTTAAAATTTCCTCCAGGCCCGGCCCGGCCCAGCCCGAGTACACACAAAAAATATTGAGCCCGAGCTTACAAAAAAATTTTAAGCCCGAGCCAGGCCCGAACCCGGCCCGGGCTCGGGCCGAAAGCCCGGCCCGTGCAGTCCTCTAACACGAACTCTCTAAAATAAAAATATGTCGTATGTGAATTGATTTACTTCCTAATGCCTTTTGCCTAGTTTTTTATTTTTTATTTATTTATTTATGTATATATTTTATTATTATTATTATTATTATTATTATTATTATTATTATTATTATTATTTTTTTGGTGGGGGGGCGCTTGTTATTTTGTTAACTTTTAGAAAATTGGAAATCAAATGTATCTCCTTTTACCTGAAATTAAATAGAGTCTAGTGTGATTATATATATAGTGAAGAATTTAATAACGTTATAAATTTTAGCAATTAATAGCTACATTATAATACCAACAGCACACACTTAAAAGTTATTGCAATTTAATTTAAATGTTAGCACATTTTTTTTATGATTCATTTACAGTGCCAAGTAATAGATAAATTCATTTTAAATTACTTACGCTAATGTTAACATTTAGGACCATAACATTAAGACCAACTAAGAGACCAGACCAACTGATTTTATGCGAAATTCATGAAAGTTATGAACGTAAAAACCAATGATTTTATGTATATATATAATATATATATATATATATATATATATATATATATAACCATGAAAATAAAAAGATAACTGGAAATGACAATTGGAATAAGATATGCTCAAAAATAGAAGTATTCACTCTTAAGGGCCCTCTTCACTCTCCGCCGCCGGAAGCCGAAACTAATGTTATTCTATGGGAAATTTTTCTTTACAAATAACTTATTAACTAATACATATTTTAAAATTCTGTTTTCACATTCTGAAAATTCCCAGCTGTTAAATTGACGGATCATTAAAAAAAAAAAATATCTTTTTTTTTTATTTTTTTTATTTTATTTTGAAGCTGCAAAATACGAATTTTCAATATGTGAATTTTTTTTCATTTTGCAATTAATAAGTTAATAAGTTATTTGTAAAGAAAATTTCCCCATAGAATAACATTGGCTCGGGCTTCCGGCGACGGTAAGTGAAGAGGGCCGTTAAGGGAACATGTACTTTTACGAGCAGAGAAATTCGGAAAACTCTATAGCTAATTCAAGCCAAAAAATACAGTTCATGTTCCTACTTTGCGATAAAACCAAAATTTAAAGAGGAATGAAATAAATTATTAACACAATCCTGCAGTGAATCAAGAAAATAAAATATAAGAATTACCCACATGTCATGCAGAAGCCTAACACAGAGAGTAACAATTAAAAAGTTGCCAACAGAACTATTCTAATAAGAAAAATATCGAGACTAGTAACGATTAATCGATAAAGGTTCTACAAATGAGCAATTTCGTTAATAATTAAATTTTCAGTTTTAATATATTTGTAATTTAACGATTCTTAAACCTTTAAAAGTTTCAAGATTTAGGGTTTAATTACAACTTTCAGTTACACATTATATTGTTTATATTTATTAATTTGAGAGAAGAATTTTTTTTAAATTAAAATCATTTAATTTAAACCTGGAATAATGAATTTTAATTTTAATTATTTTTATTAATCACAATAAATTATAGGGTTTCATATTTCTTAGTCACTAATGGTAATCTTTAAATACTCACATGTTTTGATTAAGTAGTTTATTTATATTTATTTTAATTTATTTATTATTTGTTTTCAATAAATTTATTTATTTATAAAAAATGGAAATGGATAATTTGTACAAATTAAACTTAGGAATCCACTAAAAGCCATTATAGAATTAAACCAAATGTTTGAAGAGTTAATCTTTCATAATATCAACCAGAAAATTAAGAAGTATCCTGTAATAGCAATAATCATTTACCCTTTTATTATTATTATTATTATTATTATTATTTAATTCATCAATCCTCCCAACCAATCAGCCAAACAACACCACCCAACCTGCTTAATCAAACATCTGCCCTCCCATTCTCTATCTTTATTTATTCATTTATTTTTTACATTATACATTAAACACGTACAGTTTTTTTTATATAATGTTATACAGAGACAATTATTGTTATATTGTTGAATAAATTAATTTATTTGGATAACACATTTTTGTAGCAGTTTTAATGATGTGGTTAATATTTTTGTTCTTATACTTAGATGAACAAAGATTATGAAAGAGGTGACTGAGAATGATATTACTGTACATAGATATATGAAGACAAGAATTAAAATGTGTAAATAAATTTAGTTCAATGCAAAAATTTTGTCTTTTGTCATAAAGATCAGTATATATTTTACTTCCTTTAAGTTTAAGTTTTAAATCTAAAAAAAAAAAAAAAAAAAAAAAAAATGAATTAATTGTTAAGAAGATTTTGAGTTAAATTTAGGTGAGATGAATATTGTAATTTTAATGAAGTAGGGGAATAATTATTAACAAAATAATCTGGTGTGTCACTCACACGACTTTCTCTTACCCTGAAATTTAATACTATAAATACAGGTTGCAGATTAATAGGTAAGATAACGAGTACTGTTATACAAACCTATGTTAAACAATTCATATTAGGCTTCTGAAGAGTTTTATATGATAATTAGTTCTGTGTGAGGGGGGGGGGGGGGCTACCGCCTCCCTCAACCCCCCGTTTCATTAATGCACCTACATTTACATAGAATTTAATTCGGTTATTAAAAAATAATTCTCTTTTTAAAAAAATATTTATTAAAATTATTTTTTTTAAAATGATAATGCTTTTATGATAATGCAGATGATTTCCATATTAGAGAAGTAGTATAACACCAAATGTCCCAAAAAAAATTCCATTTTATTCTCAATACTTAAAAAAAAAAAAAAAAAAAAAAAAAACGATAACTGTGTTTTAAATTATCGCAGATAGATGGTTCAACCATTCGTTTTAAAGGTATTGGCGAGCTCTTTTGAAAGATACCCATCATGAAAATTTACTCCTCTCGAGGGGGGGGGGACTTCCCCCCACAGGGGGGGGGGGAGGCAAGGCTCCTACATACACACACACACACACAAAAAAAAAAAAAAAAAAAAAAAAAAAATCCCAGTTAACTATCTCTATTACAAAAAATATATATTCGTTTCATTTGGTTTAGTGCAGTCTATAGACGTTAAACTCTACTTACCTGCAACTTCCCTCATAGACGTAAAATGTATTAGAATTCTCTTGAATGTCCCTGTACACGAACCATTTGCTTGATCTTAACGAAAAGCTTACTGTAGCATCCCTATATGATACACATTTAGAATACCAAGTTTGAACTTTCTGCCATAATTTGTTTTTGAGATATGCTGATAAAAGACAGACACACAGACAGACACACAGACAGACACACAGACACACACACATATACAGACACACAGACATACACACACACCATTTGCTAAAAACATGATTTTTGTATTCAAGAGACCTCAAAACGTGTAAATATAACAAAATCTCACGTTCGAAAATTTAACACAAAAACAATACTTTCTCTACCTTATGGGTAAGAGAAATTAAAAAAATTATATGTCATCAATCAATGTACCTGTATAAAATGATATTTTCATTACATACACCTTGTTCATAAGGGTAAAGATATAAGTCAGCTAATAGACTCGAGCTACTGCCACCTTGTGGGATACCGAATGTTTGCATATACCTAAATATTGTTATTATGCAAAATGTACTATGAATAATAAAATTTAAAAAGGTCTAAAATGATGCTACACAAAAGTGTTTGGGAATAGAAATTTTACTTTTAAGTCTGTCAAAAAGGTTATTGATGATTTGATGAAGATCTGTTAAAATGATATTATTAAATAGGACAGCAAAATAATAACTCATAAAATCAGTGACATTGTTCAAATTTTGGATTTTATCTTTGAGTTGATAGCTATTTTTAAGGCTTTTTTTTTTTTTTTTTTTTTTTTTACTAATTAAAATATAGATTTGTATAAGAATCTCAAGGAGAATTACATTAACTTCAATTATTTTCATTTACGATAGGGGGCGCCAGCTAGTAAATTTGCTATTATCGCCACTAGCGAACGAAATCGTACATTTGTGCTCAACGGTAAAAAAGGTCTCTCTCTTGACGAGTTTTTTTCGCCATTCTGAGTTATTCCTAATTGAAATATAATCTATCAAAGAATGTGTTTCAATTGTTTATTGTCTGCTTACTTGTAGGAAATCTTGAATTTTTGAATCGTTTTTCTTTGATGGGGGAGGTGGGGGGGGGGAGATTTCATGTTGTTTTAAAACACAGGCAACATTATTTAAATAGCAACTATCTAGGATTATTATCAAGGTAAGTTTGAAGTTAAATTAAATTCTATAAAAAATCAAAAAGTAAAATTTATTGTTTCAAAAATCAAAAAGTAAAATTTATTGTTTTATTAATTAACAACCAGTCTTCACAAGTAATTTTAATTTGATAAAATTTTATTCTTATTGGTCTATGTGGTTTCAGTGGTCTTAAATATGTTGCTCGGCTTTTACTACGTTTTAAAGATTATATATTATATTATATAGAGTAAACACTTAATTATAATCGACTAAATTTGTCGAAATAGTACTACATAATGCATTCAATATAACAATTTATTGAAACATGTAGCTGAACGTCGATATAATATAATAGTGAAAATACTTGTGAAATATTTACTGGTGCAAAATTATCGATTTCCATTGTATATCTTTATTCACACACCAATAAACTATTTTTAGTTTGCTCGAATATACCTCTACTCCTAAACAAATAAATATCTAGATATTTTCGCAGAAATGGAAAAGTTTTCTTTGTTCAAAAGCCCCTAAATTTCACAGAATTGTTTTTACTGCCAAATATAGATGAAATAAGGAGATTTCAGAATTTCAGATATTTTCCGTAAGAAATATTTTATGCCGACAGTGAAGAATTGCATTCAGTTTCGTATAAAGACTCGATGTGTGAAAGCAACGTCTTTAAATATTATTTTAAATAATATAAATTTAATAATTTTTTTTGTCATTTTTTAGTAAATTTAAATTTATTAAAGACCATACTGATTATTATTAATATTGTTGTGAACGTTAAATACATTATTAATTATGTATAGAAAAACCCAACATTTTGACATTAATTAAGAAGTTATATTCAGAGGGCAATGGGAAATTTAATAAGCATTTACTATTAAAATGTCTTGTAGAAAAATGCATTTAAATGCGAATGCAGCATACATTGCAAAAACACAGGGAAAATGTTTGTTTCGGTTTGAAATAACGAAACACGGCTCTTTATCAAGTGAAAAAGTAGAACCGATAGCAGCATGAAAGCAGGAGCGCATACACGTTGTGTAAGTGATTTTGTGAATATATTTTGTTCTGCTTTCACGTCGTATTCGTACCCATAGATGTTTAGGTAATAGTACACATACCTACTTTTGTACCTACCTTGTACCTACTTTTTTATTTCGCATGATGAAATGTCGGGTAACTCGAAACAATTATTTTCGCAGTGCTACTTTACAAAGATTTTCATTCGTTTTCAGTTAAGAAGAATCTGATAATACTTTTATAAATTGCGTTACATCTTCAGCTTCAATCCGATTGTTCGAAATTAGCTTATTTTCACATAGTTTGTAATGGTTTAATTTTCTGAAAATTGCTCGGATCGGAAAATGAGGAAAATTTGCATTATTCGATTCTAATATTTGAATTAAAATTACTGGAAAATTTATAAATTTAATAATAATAATAATAATAATAATAATAATAATAATACAGTATCTAAAAATGAGTTAGAAATTAAATAATTTAAAAATAAATTTAAATAAGAGTAACGTAAAGTTTTAACTATTACTATGGAATATCCAAGATATCAGGATAACAGTTATTCTGCATAGTAATTGACTCTTATGCACACATTGTTCTAAATTACAACTATTAATGTTGATTTTACTATTATTATTATTAGTGAATATTATTTTTTAAATTACATATTTTAGAATTTATTTAACACCACCCGGTAACTAAAATATGTGATATGTAAACAATCATATTAAAAAAAAAGAATCATTGAACTATGAATGGTGATATTACCACGAATAGTATAATTAACATTATACTAAAATAAATAAATAAATAAATATGTGTCATTCTGCAATAAAGCTGTAATTTTAGTACATTAATTATCAAAGTAAAAATTTTAACATACAAAAGATTGAAGGATTATGGTATAAATATACCCATTATAAATATCTTAAACAGATGGACTCTCATATCCAGTAGCAGAATTTTCTGTATAAATCTGCAGCAAAAGAAAATTTGTCTGCGATCTAAGAATACTGGACCATGTCTGGTAGCACAAGCAGTATTAGCAATTCATAAAATTTTTAAAACTAGCAGGCTACACCCGCTTACACCAGGTCACTGTTTTTAAACGAATCCCTATAACTAATGAATTCTCAAAATTGCATTAATTTTTATCATGTGAAAAAAAAATAAAAGACAGAGAGAGAGTGAAAAAAAAAAAAAAATTCTGATCGGAAAAAATGTCGTACCGGGTCCCCACTGCCTTCGGCAGCATACAAAAAACTTATTCTCTCATCGGTAAAATAATCGGTCCGGGCCCGCACTGTCTGCGACAGCGCATACACACGCGCACAGTGCGCGTGTTCCTTCGCCCACCGTTCCCGCCCCCTCCTAATTTCACTGTGCTGGGGAAAAAAAAAAAAAAAAAAAAAAAAAAAAATCGAGCACTGATACTATTCTTGCTGATTCTTATGTAAAATGACTTCCTGAATCCGAATGTGACTCCCATTTTGACCAGTCACCCACCGTTTTCTCGGGACACTACTCCCTCCCCCAATTTTTATTACTGTTTGGTAATTTTATAGCCATGAATTTGATTTGGAGAATGAAAAGGAATTAATTTAACACTTAAATACAAAAAAATATAATGTTTAATAAATAACATTAGTATTAGATTTAAAAAAAAAAAAAAAAAATGTAATACATAATTTCAGTGGCAAATCCCTCTCCCCCCCCCCCCCCAAATTTTGCTCTTGCCGCAAATGTTCATGTTTTAGAATTTTTCAACCCTGTATAGCCCTCAGAAGATATTTAACAGTTAAAATAATCCTCCCCCCCCCCTCCTAAAAATCAAATTTATAGCCATAAAATCACCGAAAAGTGATAAAAATAGGGAGCCGTCTCTAGAAAACGTTGGGTGATGGGACAAAATGGGCGTCATATTCGGATCCAGGTGTTCATTTTACATGAGAATTTGCATAAATGGTGTTGGGGCCGATTTTCATGCAGAGCAGTGTTATTTTACACTTTCAAAAATATCCGCAATCGTTTTCTCGGGTTTTGAAACCTAATACAATACTAATTTCCAACGTTCTTATTGAATTTCTTTATTTTTGTCCCTGCTCCCGAAACCCTTCCCGCCCCTTGTAATAATTTTACACTTTCGAAAATATCCACAATTGATTTATCGGGTCTTAAAACCTAATAATACTAATTTTCAACGCTCTAACTCCAGAGCTGCCAACCAAATCCGGCAAATTGTTAGTACCGCCCCTTTTTCTACACCACTTAATTTTTAGAGTAATTCTCTTCAAATATATTTACGATGAATGAAGGAAACAAATACTCTAAAAATTAAGTGGTGTAGAAAAAGGGGCGTTTTTCAATAGGCGTTAACAATTTGCCGGATTAGGTTGGCAGCTCTGTAACTCTTATTTCTATGTTTTTGTACCTTCGCCCTCCCCCTTTCCCCTCTACCCTAATAATTTTTCCCTTTTTAAAATATCTGCATATGATTTGTAGGTCCCAAAAGCATATACGCGCGAATTTTGAACGGTCTAACTCTATTTCTATTGTTTTACACCTTTGCCCTCCCCCCCCCTTCCCGGCTCTCCTAAAAATTTTACAAATTCGAAAATATCCGCAATCGCTTTCCAGGTATCAAAAACATCTATGAACCGATTTTGAACGAATTAACTCTATTTTTATTTTTATTTTTTGCCCCTCCGCCCCTCCCCTTCCCGCCCTTCCTAATAACTTTACACTTTCGAAAATATCCTCATCCGCCCTGCAGGCCTCTAAAACCTATCTGTACCAATTTTGTACGGTCTAACTGCATTTCTGCCCCCCCTTTCCCCTCCCCCACCTGAGACGAATTTCTAAAATTCCAGAAATTAGTTTTTCGATATTTGTGTGACCTATATTTTAGAGCAAAAATCTCACAAGTATCTTTTTTTTTTCTTTTTTTGCGATATAAAGGATTATCTGATATCACGTTTTGCCCCCTCCCCCCTTGGGGACCGGATTTCTAAAATTCCAGATATTGGTTTTTAGATATTTGTGTTAGCTATATTTAAAAGCAAAAATTTTACGGATATCTGTTTTTTTGTTTGATTGAGATATGAAGGATTTTGTGAAATCACGTTGTGCCTACCCCCCTCACCCCCCCTTGTGTTAGGAGGCACCGGAACAAAATAAAAATAGTGTGGGAATAAAAACGGTATGTCAGACATGAAACACACCTAAAAATGCTTGAAGGTACCCACCTATTTCCTTTTAGAAGAAAAAGCATGCCTCCTAACACTTGGGAGACGAATTTTCTAAAATCGCTTCTCAGTGGATGTCTACGTAATAGAAGGAACATGTCACAAAATTTCATACGCTTCTACGTCCAGGGGTTTGGGCTGGGCGATGATGAATTACTCACTCACTCACGCAATCAGGACAAACGGTATATACATATATTTGTTTCTTCAACGAAAATAAATTGAAAACATACAAGTACAACAATGTAAAGGCATAAATGCAAATTATACTTAATTTTTTAAACCTGGCGGCATTTCTTATTGAAATTTTAAATTAATCTGCAGCACTGTTTCTGCTACTGGGCTCTCATATATATTTGTAAGCATTAGTGGGATAGGCATTTTTGAACAGTCAAAACAACTGTAAGACCAATATACCACAGAGGTGATGCCCATAGAAGTGATAAAAAATATTGTTTTCCCTCATAGTTATGTTATGATTACTACGTTAGGTTTGCGCCATTTATAACATTATTATTTAGATAATGTGATAAATGGCGCAAAACATATTATCTCATTCAATGCGCTATGTTGAATAAAAAATATGTTAATCTGTATTACTGCAAAAGGTAACCGAAGTAACAACATATTTAACTCAACAATACAATAACAACAAATTAAATCTCTAACACATTATGCTTCACAAAAAAGAACGATTAAACGAATTACACTTTTTATATGTTTAAAAAAGAAGAAGGATTTTCTTTTTTCTTTATATTAATACACTTTATTAAATGCAATACTTTAATTTCTGTAGATTTTAAATATTAATAACCAGTTCTAGATACACGACATGAGATTTTACACAAGAGCTGTTCAGGGAGCATATACCTCATCAATCAACAGCCTGAATGACTGAGAAAAACCCTAAAATTCCCAAGACACAGAAAAGCGACCATACAAAAAGCCCCGCCCTTGTCAAATCCATTCAGAGGAGTCCTCTAGAGACAATCCTGTTATCCACTGCTAATAAAATTAAACAAGTGAAGCGAAAAACGTGTTATGCCTATATGAAAAATGTGTATGAATATAGAGCATACTCAAAAGCCAGATATTATTCATTTGATGAATTTAAATATTTGATAGAATGCGTAAATAAAGTATACTTAAATAGTGGAGTAAAATTTTCCTCAGCAGCCAAGCATATGGTTGCAGATACACGTATTTGTACTTTTGAAACGTAATTAAAAATTAAAGAGCTATTAACACATATAGTTACAAAATATTAAATCTTTTCCCCTGCATCAACTGCCCGGTTGCAGGAAAAGCAGTTTTACAATCAAAGTGAAAATAAAGGAGCAGTCCATTCATTCATTTCCAGTGACGTAGCACTTGGCGACCAAATTTAGCTGAAAATGGTAGTTCAGGATTTCTGAAGTTTTGAAAGTTTACATTGGACAGGAGCCGAGATCTAGAACTTTCCATGAGATTCATGGTAGAACTACCGCCAAACCTCATTGCCTACGAGTATAAATAGAAGTGAGCTGACTTCTGCCGGGAGAGAGTTATTCAGTGTGAGTCACTGTTATTCAGAGAGATTTTCTGAACAATTTGATTTTTAAGACTGTGTTCAAGTGACTGATCTTTGTTTGTGAATCAGCGAAATTCCTTCTCTATGGAGTATTTGATGCTCTTTGCTTTACTCTTGTGGAAACAGTGACTGTCCTCTTGGACTCTTTCCAGAACATTTGTGCGATTGGCGACTTTGGTGATACAAATGACAGTTTTATTGGGCTGCTTCGAGAATATTCATCGAATTGACAGTACTGTTGGACTGTTTCGTAAATATTCCTTGAAATCACAGCTTTCTTATACTGATACGAGACGTTACACTGAATAAAACGCATTTATCAACTAGATCTGCCAGTTTTTTTTACGAACTACTTTCTCACACAAGAAAGTCGCCAAGTTTTTCTTTACAATATATATAAATATTCATTCTTTTTAATTATATATATTATTTATTCATCTCCAGAATACAGAGTTATTTTCAATTTCTTTAATATTTTTCTTTATAAATATATATATATGTAGCCCGGAGGTAAAGGACGTCATGCCACAAATACGACTTTTTTTTTTTTTTTTTTTTTTTTAAGAATGGTGTTATAATAAAATTAATTAATGACATTTCTCATAAATAAAGGTAATAGACATGCTTTCATGTTCTGCTGGTCTTTCTCCTTCGTAATAACTAAGCATTTCCTTCTATTAAAGCTGCCAACACCAAAAGACATTACTATGCATGTTTAATTGTGAAATATTACGTAAAACTAGTTTGTTGTGGTTGTGGCCACCACAAGACTTTCTTCGATATAACTTTATACAAATTCAGACAGTACAAATTATCTATCAAAATTATTTTCAATGATGAATGCAGATGATTTTTATCTCACAGAATTATAACTCTAAATGCCGAAAGAAAGTCAATTTTGTGTCAACATCAGAAAAAATGCGTTTTTCTTTTTCTCTTTATTTTTCATAAAAACGTAAAAAATCGATAACTTTTGTTTTAAATTATCACAGATCTATGGTTCAACTATTCATTTTAAAGCTATTGACGAGTTCTTTCGAAAGATAACCATATTGAAAGTTTACACCTCCCCCGGGGGGAAGCGATGCCCCTAAATGCACAAACTTTTTCCCTAGTTTACTACTTACAATCATTCATGTCAATTTTACAATCACACGTTAAAAATAACATTCATTATGTACATTTATACGAAATTTTGTCCTATACTGCCACGTTAAAAAGTTTGATTTTTTTTTTTTTTTTTTTTTTTTTTTTAAGGGATCACCGCGCTAAATGTCGAGCGATTGAGCCCCAAATCTAACCAGCACCAGTTTATGTCAGAGTCCAACTAAATACCAAGTTTTGTTAAATTTCGTTCTTTGGTTCGTGAAATACAGCGTTCACAAAATTTATGATATACACACACACACAGACAGACATTTTCTAAAAACAGTCAAATCGTGTTGAGGACATCTCAAAATGTGCAAATCCGTCGATAACTAGGGTTTGAAAATTTTCATGAACCTAATACTTTCTTCTTATGTATATACAAGAAAGTAAAATACGAGTCACAATCGTGACTTCAAAAATCCCTTAGGAATTTTATTACAAAAACTTTTCCTCAAATTTATGCTCCGCTCAAACGTTTTACATGTTAAACTGTAGACCACTGAATTTTATATTTAACCATTAAAGAAAGAAAAAAAGAAAGAAAAGACAATTCTCTAAGGAAAAATAATTCGAGGCATTCTGTGTTACCCAAACATGAAAGTTATTCATAAAGAAACTGGCACAGAGTATAATCCTGTCTTTTGCTTGTTAATACAATTAATTTTGCAAGCGCTATAAATTATGAAGCCAAAAACAAGCAAAAGAGTTGTTTTATGCAAAATATTCAGGCTGGATTTACATTATTTCTATTACACTTTTCCATTTTAGCTTCTTCGCCAAGGGAATACCAATTTCTCTTCTCCCATTGACATGAAGTGGAACAGAAAATAGCAGAATGAATAAAGAGATATATTAAGCAAAAATAGCGGAACAGTTTCTGTCATTGTAGCAGACAGCGAATAAAATTAATGTTTTGATTAGGAAATGGAGGAAGATGTGATATTATACATATATGAAAAGTTAATGCAGACTGACATTAACGAAGCATAAAATGTAATGGAAGATAGAGATAAAGTTTTTTTTTGTGCTCGAATAAAGGATTTCATGCATCAGACTGTCTGTAATTTTGCGCATAAAACTAAATATGTTACTATATTTCCGGAAAAATTTCTAGAAGTCAGGAGAATTTTGTTCTTATTACACAAGAAACGAGAAATGAAAAAGATGAATACGAGAAATAAAAATGTTAATGAGTCGTAGTTCAAAATTAACGTAACTGATGGCTTAGCGATAAAAATGTTTGAGGCGTAATCAAAGATTCATGTTATTGTAAAGTAAGTAATAATTTTAGTTTTATTATTTATTCTTAGGACTGATTTTATTCTTTAAACAATATATTGGTGAATGTAGAATTTAAACGTATATCTTTCTTTTGGTTTTTCATTTTTCTCTTTGAATCTGACATTATTTACACGTCCTCTGGGTATTATTGGGCATAGCTTACTGTAAATTTTTAGGAAATTTCATACAGTAAGACAGAAATAACACCTAATTTGTGTGCAACATTAATCCTATGCCCTTGAAAAAGTATTGAGATTGTATGAATTAATTAAAGGATGCTTAATTTGTTCAGAAATCTTTATTCATGTTCAATCTAGTTCTCCGTGTGATACTTGGAAAAAATATTGTTTAAAACGATATGTTATGGGCAAAGCTTCTTATAACGAATTCATAATCAATTAATTGTCTAATTTAGAAGAAATTAAACCAAATAATAATTCAGTTTTTTTTTTTTTTTTTTTTTTTTTTACCAATACCTAAAGATTGCAAACAACACACACACACACATTCTTGTGTATATATATATTACATTCTTGCATACAATTTTATCGGCCATTTTTGTCTTTTTTCTCAGCTAAAAAGCAGTTTGAAAGCAATTTTATAAGAAATATGTCCGGAAATGTCACGATTTTTTATGGTTACATCTTGCATGGTGTCATAATACATAAATGTACCCATAAAGATAATCTTCTACTACAAGTATTTTCTTTTATGTTATCCCTTTCTTCTAAAAAAAAGTAATAAATAAAACGTATCGTATCAATAAATTTGAGCAATCTTGTAAAATATCGTAAAGGAAAAAGATTTTTTCCCCCTTCGTCATTAGGTAAAAATTCAACATTTTGAAACTCTAATGTAAATTATACGCGCAGGTACACAAAACTGTTTCAGTTAGAAAATATTTTAGAGTAACAACTCCATATTTAAGTGAGTTTTCATATAATTAAAAATGCATGCATACAATTAAAATTTCTAGAAATGTTTATTTAAGCATACTACTGCAGAAGTGAATGACGACATAAAATTTGACAAATTTGCCGTTTCGTGTATCAAGATTTATACATTAAATTTATCCGTTTTTCGGTAGTGAAGTTAATTTATTTTGTAAAAGCAATCGACTTTAAATAAAAGCAGTAAAAAATTTAATATTAAACCGTTTATCATTTATAAGCATTTAGTCGGTTATCACGAATGTGGGACTAATTTGAAAAGTACGACTGGCAGATAGATATTCTCACAAAACCAAAATTTTAGTTAGCTACAATTATAAATTTTTACAATGATAAATTTTATTAAACTTCAAATATTAAAAAAATTCTAAATTATAATTTTTAAAAGTTAATATTTATCAATTATTTTTTTCTTAATTTTTATTACTATGTGGATGCTTTTGAAAAATTGGATAAATATAACGGCTGAATAACTTGTCACAATACATTTACTACAAATAGAAAGGAAATTATACAGGGTTGCTACACAATTCAGAAGAAAAAATTCCCTGAGTTTCCCCTGTTTCTTTTAAGAGTAAAATGTAAAATACATTACACGCCATCATGCAGCATTAAAATCTAACATGCTTACAAGTTAACAGAACAAATATGGGGTATATTAATTTTATTAACTTACTAAAGATGGGGAAAACTATATAATTGACTTTTTCTTCGTCATTATAAAGCCCTAAATTTTAAGAAGGATTTGACTGTGGAAAACTTTCATAATGTTTTATCAAAAAATTTTCAAAATTTCCTCAATTTTCCCTGTTTTTGTAGTATATTTAGAAATTCCCTGAGATTTCCCTGTTTTTCAAATTAAAGAAAAATAAAAATAAAAATAAAAATACCTTTAGAGCTATAATGACGTCAATTTTACCCTGCAAGTTTAATTTTCACAAAGTTTTATATCAATTTTAATATTTACGCGTGAATTTCTTTTCATTTAAAAAAAAAAAAAAAAAAAAAATTAAATCAACTGGTAAAATTTTTTGGCAACAATTAAAAATTAAAATAAATTTTGTATTTTTGTCTAAAAAAGGGCTTTTTCAACTTTTTCAATACTGTCCGTTTCGATACTGATTATTATTAATTTTCTTTTCTTTCAAAAAAAAAAATTAATAAATAAATAAATAAATAAAACGATTTTCATGAAATTCTGGCTACTAAAGCAGTATTTAATTTAGTACGGAGGACTATTAGTTTATATTATTATTATTATTATTATAACATCGCTTTCAAATTATTCAGTTATATTTTCATAAATGCCCAACCATCGTAAAATTGGCGACAACGTTTTATCCGTAGATTGAGAGTAATAGCCCTCCGTACTAAAAAAAAAAAAAAAAAAAGGTTCTCAGTTGGATTCCAAGTACCGTAACAACCCTGTTTTCACACCATAACAACCCCCGTAACATGACATTTTTAAGTATTATGTAAAAAACATAAGAATTTTTATTGTCAAATCATTTATTACAGATAATAAATACGTAAACACTCAAACATTCACATATTTATTATTTTTGAAAATATAAGCGATTCACATGTGCAATTTTTACTTCACTCAATTAAATTCCTCTTGGACATGCTTTTCTCACTCACTTATTCATAAACAAAATGGAAGTGATAGAATTAAATTAATTAAATAAGCTTTATGAGAAAATAAATAACATATTAATTTATAGCTGTTTTCCTTCAAGTACAACACTTTCATATCCGCTTTGTTAAAATTAGCAAAAAGAAAGAAATAAATATGCATAATTACGCATTCCTCGAAACATTGTAACAAGTTAATTAAGATCACAAAACGCATGATTCACTCTGCACATTTAATGAACTGATAAACTAATTGTGTGATGATGTATATTTTCCGGATTGCGGTGAATCACTCATTCCTAACTGAAAGATTCATTTAATATACTGAAAATTTTACATCATCATTGAGTAGAAAGAGAATAGAAGTTTCGTATGACGGCAATTGAAACTCAGTTACAGGAATACGGTTTTAAGTTGTGCTGTGGGGATTACTGTTATGTTGTGGAGGGTAAACTTGATCCATACCCGATCTGTAAAACGGCTTACTACAGAACCCGCAGCTTCTGACCACAGCCCAATCCATTACCCGCATTAAAGTATTGCTAAACCTATCTCCTTATATTATTAAATCTTATATAAAAAACTGTATTAAAATGTTGAGGGGTTAAGGCCGATTAACTGCACAAGTGTTCTATGAAAGGGTGGAAGTCCTCCTAAGAGGTCCTAGTGCATATTCATACGAATTTTGAAAAAAAAAAAAAAAAAAAAAAAAAAATCATAATAGCTAAGCCGACGCGCGATCTGGTTTCGAACCGAACACCTCCTAAGGTGATTTAAAAAAAAAAAAATTAACACATTAAAAATAAATAAATAATGTCCTTTAAACAAAAATTTACTCGTAATGTTTGTCGGAAACATATGTGAAGATATTAAAATTATACTTACAAATAAGAGTAAATAATATTAATTATGCAAATAATAATAATACCAATAATAGTCAAACGTTAAAAAGATTTTATTGTTTAAACAATATTTTAGTACTTTTAGTTTCTATTCTTTTCAACAGAAATTAAACATTCATTTATTTCTAAATATGTACATGCGCATGAACTTAATAATATTAAACAAGTTAGCATGTAAATAGCCGACAATTCTTTTTCAATGTTCTTAATGCGGGTGAAAATGTAATGAACAAACAGAATGAATTCGAGCTAATATAATTGTAAGCTTGATATACATTACAAATTCGGAAAACATGAATTATCACGTAATTTCTACTTTGAGGGGGAAAATATATATAGAACAATTCTTTTATCTAGAACAAATAAGTGGTCATTTTCTAAATCCCTAAACCAGAAATATAGATTTCCGAGCTATGCGTATAAGGCATGCCAAGAATCTGAATAGACGAAATAATCGAGAATTTCTAGTCTATACATTTCTAGATGGTGAAACAATATCCTGAATATTCTGAATCCATTCTATTGCGAGAAATTTTCGCTTGATTATCTAGAATTGGGTCATAAACAAGATTATAGTATGTAAAACTTACCTCTTGTATTCGCATTTATTTGCAGAGATTTTTAAATAAGTCTGACCCCACGATAATCAGGGTTGGCAAGTTTCTTCCAAGGCGGAAAAAACCGCGGAAAAAACCGCGGAAAAAACCATGGAAAAAACCGGCCGGAAGAAATAGGTTTCTTCCAAGTGGAAGAAATGGAAGAAACTGTTTTTCTTAAAAATTTATCCTATAAATTGCAGATTTGTAAGATACAATGGATGCATTGATCTTATAAACAACTTTAAGTAACTTTAAATATACCTATACAAATTTAATAACATATTTAGTTAATAATTATGAGTTTTTTTTTTTTTATCAAAATGAGCTAATGAGCCTCGGTATCTGATGATTATGTTCCAAAATACTCAAAATCCAGTAAAAAAAAACAATTTCAATTTAAACAGTATAAAGTTTTATAATTTAGACAGCTTTATTTCTTTAACTGGTAATAAATAATAATTTGGATCACTTGCTTATACTTTCTGATAAAACAGCTCTTAACGTAATCCAGTTAATTAAAAAGAACCAGTATGCAATAATTACTATTTACTGTATTACAAAATGTCATCAAAAACTTTATTTTCCTTATAGTCACATACAGTACAGTCAACTCCCTCTAATCTGCAGATTTATAATCTGCAAATCCTTCTAATCCGTAATTGATTTTTTAATCTAAAAGAAATTTACATCTCATATTTAAAAAAAAAATTCACATTTTTACTTTTTATTACCATGTTTTTATTAACTTCGATTCTTGTTTGTTTGTATGTTTGTTTGTCCGGTACAAATCTTGCAATCTATTTTTAACTAATTTCCCTACTAGCTTTGAAACATTCACAGTAACTCAGAACCCGGTGACAGCACAATACTTTGAAGTCAGATTTTCGATTTTTCGAATAGTTTTCTTTTAATTAATTCAAATATGAAAATAATAAGCTCTTAATAGCAATAAAATAGTCATTAAAAAATTAGCTATAATTCAATTGTCGCCGAAAAAAGAAATTACGAGTTCATTTTCTTTCGACATAAAAATAAATACATTTAATTCAACATGAATGTGAAAAAATTATAAAAAGTTAATTTATGCATTTCACAAAAATTGACGTCATTATCAATTTTAAAATTTTATACACATTGATAAGTGCTAATGTACGATGCTAATATACGTTGTTCTAAAAGAAGTAATATTTTATTTTTAAAACCAACTTTTTTTTCACTATTATTATTATTTCACTGAACTGATTCCGCGTGCTTAAATATTATTTTTTAGCCTCACATATTTTATTAATGACTCATCAGAAAATTTAAAAACATGGTATATAAAAAGTTTTTTTTTTTTTTTTTTTTTAAATCTTATAATTATTTTTTATCGAACTTTTAGCATAATCCTTACTTTGAAACACAAATGGAGAAGGGGGGGGGGGGGGGGGAGAGTAGCATTCTTATATTTATTATCCTGCAATTCATACAGACTAGCGTTGAAAATAAACCACTATTACATGAATGTTTAACAAAATTAATCAGCGATGAATATTATTTCCAGACTTTCAAAAATATTTTGTTTCGTATTTTTTAAATATGCTTGTTTACATTTTATAGATACCTATTATTTGAATATGCTTAAATTATTTACCATCATATATGAATGTGATAGATTAGTTTTATTAATATTGAAGAAATATTTATTCTAAAATTTATTTAAAATCCTCTTTACGTTTTGATGTCTATTTAATTAATAATAACTGACTCTGTATCTGCAAAAGAAAACTGTAAACAAAGGCAATGATCTCTAATTTGCAAATTCCTATTATCTGCACAACCTCTGGACAAAACTTTTGAGAGTTAGAGGGAGTTGACTGTAAAACAAATGAAAAGGTTTTTCGTAGTTCAATACTGCACTTTATTTTGCAACTTAAAATAGATAAATACAAACTATGGATTTTTTTTTTTTTTTTATCCTAGAGAGCTTGCAGGACAGTTTAAAAGTAGGTATCTTACTTATTGATACAGTTCATTGGGTACCAGCTTCGAGTTTATACAAAAAGTTGTATCCTTAAAAAAAAAAAAAAAAAAAAAAAAAAAAAGGGCAAATATTATGGCTAAAAATTCTATAATTATTATCACTTGTATTGTTTGAACGTATAATAATATTATGAGATAGTATCTATGCAAAAAATTCTAAAAATATTAGCATTGAAAAGTAAAAACCCATCACCTGTATATACTTAGTGTTTGATATCAAATAACTTATTTTTCTAAAGATATTTTTGATATTAATTGAATTATAGTTTAGAATTGGCATTATATTTATACTTTGAGTTTATATAGTTCATAAATTTTAATTTTGAACATCTGTTTTGTCTTTTGGTTGGTTTCTTCCGTTTCTTCCAGTTTCTTCCATTTCTTCCAGTTTCTTCCGGTTTTTTCCAGTTTCTTCCACTGTCCTGGAAAAAACTAGTTTCTTCCGGAAGAAACCCAACCCTGACGATAATACAGGCAAACGCTCTAGAATTCTAATATGGGTTTCTAGAACGCGCTTTCAAAGAGGACTAGAATTCATAAGGATGACATGGAACTATTTTTACTAGAGCCACAATTTAGATTCTAGATGTCAGCTACAGAATTTTTTCTCAGTGCAAATTTAAACACAGCACTACTTTTCTTCCAAATTTAAAAAAAAAAAAAAAAAAAAGTAAATTTATAGAATTAAAGTATACTATTAAAAACTTTACTGTGATGCTACAAAATTTAAAAAAAAAATTTCTTCACAGTTCAAGCGGGAAGGTATGTCAACAAAGAGTTGTTAAAATATAAAACGAAATTGTTTTTAAAAATACAAAAAAAAAAAAAAAAAAAAAAAAAAAAAGCACCAGAAAACAACAAATGGTTTTTTAGTTCATTATCAAACTACACTGAAGAGAACAATGCAAAATAATAGAAAAAAAAAAACAAATTTTGAATGGCTAAGAAAATTATAACAAGAAAAATAATAACAATAATATAACTGAAAATACTATAATTCAAATAAAATGGAGGAACAGTAGCAGTAATGAGGTTATTTTACGTTCCAAAGCTTAAAATTGTCCTAATTTTGCTCGACAATAAAAAGAAAATAATTGAGTCGAATCTTCATGTAATAACAAATGATGACACAAAATTAATAGGTACACAGTTTCAACCCAAAGGGGAAAAAATCGTTTCTTTCTTTTATGATCACGTAAATATATATATTATATATTAACACGCATCCCGTTTAGATGGTAAGAAAGATACAACCTTATTTTACCCCACTTCTTTCAAAAACTTACTTGATTTTGCAACAGAACAAAATATATTTTATTTTTTATATTTTTTAAACTGGAATGTAGTTTTGATGAAAGAAAAAAGTTACTACTTATTTCTTTATAAAGCTACCTAAATTTCATAAGACTTACGATTTCCTTTCATTAATTTTTACTTCCATTACTTCCATTACTACCAATGGAAGTATTGCATTCGGTCTAAAAATTCGATATCGAGTTTTCACCTGATTTACATGTTTTAAGGTCTCCTGAGTCCAAAAAAGTAGTTTTTGGTAATTGGTCAGTGTGTGTGTGTGTAGGTATGTATTGGCTTCCATATCGCCGAAACTAAAGATAGAACTACAAAACTTCAAAATTGAGACAGGTCTGGTGTACAGATGAATTTTCCAAATTTTGGTGAAAATTGGAAAACCGGAAGTGGGACCGTAAGTCTGTATCTCAAAAACGGCTCTAACGATTTTCTTCAAAGTTGCTATATAAACACTCTATTAGATGTCCTTTCGAATGATATGTGCGCGCTGGTGTTCACTATTTTCTTCCCGCCAAAACGTACATGACAATTATATAAAGATAAATAATTTTTGAAAAAATCTACCAAGCTTAATAGAACAGATAAAGGAAAATGTAATTTAAAAATAAAAATGCATATATAATTTTTTACGAAGAAAAAAAAAAATTCCAGCAGATTTTTAATACTTTCAATATTATTTTTAAGACATTAAAAATGAACAGCAACACAACAAAAATCATGGTACATGTATACTGACAGCAATATAAAAAATATTTGTACTGCAACTTAGCTGAACATGTAAAAAATGTAAAAGTACGAGAAACAACAACAACAACAACAAAAAAAAAAAAAAAAAAAAGATATGTATGGATATCGGAATCTTGCATAGCAGTAAACGCATCTGGATGTTATAGATTAAACAATGGCATTTATGTCATATCATAAAGCATAATTACTGTATATGAAAATCGTATTTACTATGGAGGTGCCAGTCAATAAAGAAAATACCATACTGATATTTTTAAGAATCAACTAGCACAATTACTATAAAATATACAATTTGTTTACATCACCATTTTGAAAAAAAAAATTAATCCTTTAACGTTTGTTACAAATTTCCTTTTGAAAATTGCTATTTCAAAAATGGCTATGAGACACGTACCTGATAATAGTTATCTAAAAAGGAAAAAACAGCATTTTTAATTTTCGAGAAATTTTAAGTTTGAAATGTCTATTTGTTAACCTTATTAAATTGTAATAATATTTAACTTAATAAATAGATAAGTTTGTAAGTTAGCGCTATGAATTGCAAAAAACTCGCAATAGTTGTTTAAGGTAAAAATAACAGCACGGTACTTCATTATGTGAAAAAACTAGGAACGAGTACGCATTAAAGCAGCAACTACGCATTCACGTTCACGCCTATTAACACTTTCGCGACCGCATGTTATTGTCTTTTTGATAATACGTTCCGCCTGTAGGCGTTATTCTTTTATGCTACATTATTACAAAACAAGGTTTTCTGTATCCATATTTATATTATATATGAATAAATAATTATACTCTTTCTTGTGAAAGTATTTGTATCCATAATAATTTGATTGTGCAAATATGAATATAGGCAATATTCTTAAGAAATATAGCACGATACAAACTGCAAAAGAAACGCCCACTGGATAAGTTATAGATTTCCAAATGACGTGAATACACGTCAGCGGTCGAAAAAGTGTTAAGAAATGTAAAGTGACTTCTGCATTTTGCTTCCTCCGAAACATCGTTTACTAAATTTCGGAGTAGTGCTGCTGTCTACCGTGCAGAGAAGAACCAAAAGCTTAATAATCGATCAACACAAGGAAAATATATTGAAATATTACGCATAATTTTTTTTTTTTTTTTTTTTTTTTTTTTTATGTTTGCTTTCTGTTCGAAAGCAATGAACATTAAAAGGTTAAGTAAATTTGATTAAATATTTCATGCAACCAACATTAAAAAAGAGGCTGTTGATCTTTTCCATCATTACTTTAATTGCACAAAATATTTTTATGAACATGCAAATTTTAAGTAATTACGGATGGGCATAATTTGATGGAGAAAAACGAATGAAATCTATATAAATAAAATTAAAAAAAAAAAAAAAAAAAAAAACACTAGATACAATTCTAGCAAAAATATGGTTTCTAAAATGAAATTCGATAATCACCACTTTTTTAAAGAAAGAAAAAAGTATTTATATATTATGAAGGGGGAAAAAAAAAGCTTTAACAATATACCCTGAATATTTTGTTAAATTGTACAAAAACTGAAAACAGAATTGATTAAATATATATATATACATATACACATTTTTTGTTATCCTGAGGGGGGGGGGGGGGGAGGGGAGCTCTTTGCAATGGTTTCGCTCACTGAGTCAAAACTCAAAAGCTGAAAACTGGCATATACCATTTATTACAATTATTATTATTTTAACCAAAATCTATATATATAAAAGAGTACTTCCTGACTGAGTGAGTGAGGGGGTGATCTATCATCGCCCAGACCAAACCCCTGGACCTAGAACCATGAAATTTTGTGACAGTGTTCGTTCTATGACGTAAGCATCCACTAAGAAGCGATTTTCCAAAATTCGCCCCCCCCAAGGGGGGGAGGGGGGGTAAAAACGTGATTTCACATAATCCTTCATATCCCAAACAAAAAAACAGATATCCGTAAAATTTTTGCTTTAAAATATAGCTAATACAAATGTCTAAAAACCAATTTCTGGAATTTTCAAAATTCGGTCCCCAAGGGGGCGGGGGGGGGCAAAACGTGATTTCACATGCGTAAAACGTGATTTCGCATAATCCTATATATCTCAAACAAAAAAATAGATATACGTGAAATTTTTGCTCTAAAATATAGATAATGCAAATATCTAAAAACCAATTTCAGGAATTTTAAAAATTCAGCCCCCAGGTGGGGCAGCAGGGTGGGGGGGGGCTATGGGGCAAAAACAATTAGAAACACAGTTAGGCCTTTAAAAATTGGTACAGATAGATTTTAGAGGCCTGCAAGTCGAATGGGAATATTTTCGATTGTGTAAAGTTATTAGGAGGGGCAGGAAGGGGGGAGGGGAGAGGGGGGCAAAAAATAAAAACAGAGTTAGATCGTTCAAAATTGGTATATAGAGGTTTTCGATACTTACATATCGATTGCGGATATTTTCGAATTTTTAAAATTATTGGGAGAGGCGGGAAGGGGGGGAGCAGAGGGGCAAAAAAATAAAAATTGAGACAGATCGTTCAAAACTGGTGCATAGAGGTTTTTGATACTTACAAATCTATTGCGGATATTTTCGAATTTGTAAAATTATTAGGATAGACGGAAGGGGGGGGGAGAAGGGGGGAAATAATAGAAATAAGAGTCAGAGCATTTTGGGAATTTTTTCCGAAGGCAGTGAGAACCTGGTGCGACATTTTTCCTAATCAGATTTTGTTTCTCTTTTTTTTTTTTTTTTTTCACGTGATAAAAACTAATGCAATTTTGAGAATTCAGTAATTATAGTGATTTATTTAAAAATAGGGACCAGCGAAGCGGGCGTTGCCTGCTAGTAGTATATAAATCTAAAAAATCCTAACGAGTGAAATTTATAGATAATTTTATATCTTTAAAAATACGCAACTAATAAAACCTACTTTATAGTTATCGGTACATGCAACAATTTCATGTTAATATTTCAAGTTAAAAGATGGTAGAAACAAAATAATTACAAATAAGAAGTACAAGGGAATTCTTTAAAAATATACGAATAAAATAATGACACAGTCCATGAAAGATAAAATAAGTATTTTCAATATACTGACAACTAATACTAAAAAGAAATTTTATCAAAAAATACATAACTTCCAGAATCCTGTGATATAAATCACGTCAAAGTAGAAGATAACTTCTGATTCAAACAATTACAGAATTCGGTGACATTTATTCTTTATTACACAGTATACAACTCAAATTCATCCAGCTAGAATCCACTTTTTTTTTTTTTTTTTCTTTCCTTCGTTACACAAGAAAGTAAATTTGATTTCCCTCATTATAGTCAGCGAACCTGTGCTCAGAAGAATTAATATTGATAGAGAGATCAGCGAAAATAGACAGGGACAAGACAGGTGCCTGCAGAGAGCTTGGGGGAATGAAAATATAATAAAATCATATAAGGAGTGGGTGAAAGAAGATGAATTGATTTCGACAAGCGACTACATATTACTACAGATTACAGAATATATAAAAATCAGAGACAAAAATGAATTCTCGGATCATCTCTATGGAAAAAATAAAAATAAAATAGAAATAGTGAAGCAGAAGTTGGAATTTGTACAAGGAACTTCTGGATAGTAATACTATTTATTAAACATAATACTACATAAGCTCGTATCTTGCTTTTCAAAATTCCTCGACAGTTGCTTCGAATTTGACTATCCCTTTTTCAGAATTATTTACGTATTTAAAATCATAATTGTTTTCTTCATTCCTGAAGTTCACATATGTAAATTTCTTTATCACTCGCTTTTTTTTTTTTTTTTCTATCTCTGCATAAAATCTAAATTATTTAGCATGTAGAGATTTTGACTTGACTTTTAAAAAGCTAATAAGTTGCACTAAACATCACCTTACTGCCTCATGAGATTAGCCTGGTGGCGTTTCTAACAGCAACCGACGAGTTTATCACGTAATAATTTTCTAAGGTTCCGAATAGATTCGTCGCCATAAACACCTAATTATAAATAGAGTGTTTTTTGGCATTATAACCTGAACTTGAATGCAAACTAGGTGGAGGTGTTATTAATAAAAATATTGAGTCCAATTTTTTGGATTTCTGTTCAAGTTGTAGATTTACTAGTACATCATTTCGAATCATTATACAAACTACAGTAAAGTGTCGTACAACGCGGTGGCAGTGCGAGATGACAAATAAATAAAACAGTTTTATTTTTGAACACCACTAAATGTTTAGAGTACCAATCTATTGGTTCATACACTCGATTTAGTTTTTGTATAAAGCAGTTGCTTTGATATAAAATTAGTGGTGTTGAAAATAAAATTGTAATATCCATGAGGTAAACTTGTACCCGCGTTGTACAAGACTTTACTGTATTTTTTATATTTTTACAAAAACAGGTATCAGAATATGAATTTTATGAAACCATATACTCCTTCCGTCCCGTCCTATTGCATCCATATAAGGTACAGGGTGGGGCAAATAAAGTTGGCCCGGACGCGTGTATACGATTAAAAGTAAGTGAATGACTGATGCGTACTCTACGTGTACGCGCACTACATGATAGAAACCGGTTCGGATCTTAGTGCGAGGTGTGTCAGTGTGATTTCAGTAGTGCAAAGGTGAAGATGGTACTCACAGTGCAACAAGGGGTGGGTTTTGTTGAAAGTTACGTTGAAACAAATTCGTGGAAAGAGTATGGTCACATGATTTGTCACTGTGCGATTATTTTTTGTGGGGAACCCTCAAGTCTTAAGGTGTATCGCAACAACACTCACAGTTTTCAAGAACTACAGTAGAACATAGATTGCAGCAATTCCAGAAGTCCAGCTTCTATCTGCCTTCAGCAATTTGCTGACCCGAAAAGTGACAAGAGATGAATGGTGGTAATTTTCAACATCTGCTAAAGGTAGGTTAGTGAACTAGTATTGCCTTTCTTTTGCTGTGTTTCTTTGTAATCTGGAACTCTGTTCTCCGAGCCACTTTTATTTGCCCCACCCTATACTTTACAATGGCCGAACGTAAATTTGAAGATCTTTTCCAAAACTCCTTTTTCTGCCACTGACATTCAAGTATATACATGACTTTTTTGCAGAAAGATTGCATTCAAAACTGTAAAAAAAAAAAAAAAAAATGTTGAAATATTGAAAGTGTTTTTCTTTTTCGATATTTCTATATTCCTATAGCTAATTATTTACTATATTCTTGTATTATTTTTTATATACATGTTGGTATTTTTCCATTAACAGCGTTTTCATTTTGAGAACAACATAAAAAAAAAAAAAAAAAAAAAAAAAGCAAAAGCAATTTCAATTCATTTTCATAAAATGAATTACTTATTTCATTTAAAATTATTTATTTATTTATTTTCCACGAAATTAAGAAATGTAAACTGGAGAAATTAGAACATGCGATATTTGGCGATTGACTACGTGCACAGGTTAATAATACGGATCGTTTTCAATAGTTGCTGTAGAATGCTTTAGATGCGATGCGTGGGCTATTTCATTTCAGAGACAAGAAGCGTCAAATCCTCAGAAGCCAAACTGAGAGAAGGTGTTAACTTTATAGATATATTCACGCTGCAACGTGGCAAAGTTCGTGCCAAAGAACAAAAAAAAAAAAAAAAAAAAGAGCATATGCGGGAGATGTTATACATTACTTTATTTTGAAGAAACAAAATCTGCTGCAAGTTACCGTATACTCCGAGAAGCTTATGGTGAATATGCTTTATCTCAAGATACGTATGAACAATGATTTAAAAGCTTTAAAATAAATTATTTTGATGGTGCACAACAATGAAGGGCCAGGTCAACCGAAAAAGTGTGAAGACGAAAAACTGCAAGCATTATCGGATGAAGATGTGTGTGTGTGTAATCGTTAACAATGAACGCTACTGGTAACAGATAATGAATCTGAACCATGCTTTGGTCGTCAAACGACCATAATGGGCAACAAGATAAAACGAGGTAATTTTGTTTCGTAAAAACCCATCATCGCACAATTAAAAATTTGTTAAAGATACGTTAAAGGACTTTTCCAGAGAAATATTATCTCAACCGCCGTATTCACCAGACCTTGTCCCTTCAGATTACTACTTATTTCGCTCGATCTTCAGAGCAGCACTTTATAACGAATGAAGTGGAAAAGTGAGTCTCTGTATGGCTTGCCTCTAGGACACAAAATTCTGTTGGATGGTATTCCCAAATTACTTGAATGATGGAAGAAATTTGTCCCCTCAAGTCCTGCAGATTGCCTAATAATGGTGAGGAGGTGTTCCTGGGCGGAAGGAGCGAAGTACGTCGGGAGTTTTATTCCTGGTAGGAGTAAGGCCACCCAAGGCGTGAAGGCCGTTCCTTTTTGCCCAGCTAAAATCTGCAGGAGAAGGAGCTCAGTTAGTCTTCTACCTCTTGGTGCTCCAGTCTTCATTGATCACAGAAGCTGCACTCCTTTCCTCATCTATGACTTCGATTATCTCTGAGACATACTTGTGATATGATCACAGTTGCTGGAGTCACAGACTTGGTTTAGCTTTGCTGACAAATGGGGACTGGCAACAGAAATCTGTAGCTTATGACGGCATTACTTTAAATACAGCACATGTGCTGTTTCTGTCAAAATTATCGTGTTTTCTTTTATTACAAAATCCACATTATTAACATGTACACCTAGTATTGATAACTATCGGCTAATGGAAAGCACTTAAGTATTTTTTACGAGGACAGCGGATCCATATATGTGCCGACCCCCTTACTTTAGGCTTAAAAATGTTCCGAAAATTCTTGGCTTATATACGGAAATATACGGTAGTTCAAAAATCAGAATTCCGTACGGAAAACATACATTGATTAAAAAATGACAGCTCCTTTCACAATCTTAACGCTTCACTAGTAAATAGTATATCTTTCACTGGTCAAAAGAATTTTTACAAAGCTCTACCATTCTTTAATATTCATCCTATTATCCTTTAAATATGACATAAAGTATATTAAATAAATAATTTTCATACTTATTGCGGGAAACTACGTAAATTACCGGCGGAAATAAATTGCTTTGAATAGAACAAATTTCCTTTTCCACACCGACAAATTTAAGAACCAATTTCCCTTTTCACCATAAAGTTAACGAACCTGAACTAAAAGAATTAATAATCTTAAGAACGATGCGTTAAAGAAAAGAAGTCTCGGGCAGCAGTAGCAAAATGCTTTTCAAGATTTGAAAGATAAAACGAAACGGATATTGAGAGAGAACGTAGTGAAAATTAATCTCTCGCTTGTTACCATCAATGTCACATTGTCCTTTTTTCGAAAGTAGTTACCATAAAAGACGACCGAAAAAAAGATATAACAGCAGGATCTGTAAAACCAATTTTTTTTGTAAACGACTCAGGTAGGCGCAAGTGTTGTCATTAAAAAAAAAAAGAAAGAAAGAAAGAAAAGAAAACGAACAAATAAAAAAGAAAAGAAAAAGAAATAGAGAAAAAAAAGACTATGAATTTTATTTGGAAAATGATCAAAAGATTCTAAATTAACAGATGGTTCTTATTCTTATAGGATTTTAATTCGGAATATGAAATACGAGTACCTCGTAATTATCAGAAACTATGTCAAGTGTTAATTTAGATAAATGAATGTTTATGATCGCAGAAAATCTGTAACAATTTAATATATTAACTTCAACTTAGGAGTGCAACTAACCAGAGATGGGACATTTCTGCACCAAGCAATAAAAATAATATTTAACTACAGTTTTTACATACCCAAGCTCTACTATTATGGGGACGCAACAGCCTGATCGGTAGAATGTAGAGCTCGTAATTGAAAGTTTGCAGGTACCATACTGGTACCTGCCACCATATACATTACAATACCACAGTACAATACCACCATATACATTAATAGAGGCTAGTAGTAGAAGTAACTGTTGCGACTGCAATGTCTTCCACGACCCAACCCAAATTATACCTCTGAGGGTCAGTGGCGGATCCAGAACTTGACTTTTGGGGGGGGCTAAGATTTTAAAGTGTTATTCTAGACCAATAAAAAATTTACAATTGCAATATTCAATTGTGAATGTCAGTGTTTTGGGGGGGGGGGGGGCTTCAGCCCCCTAGCCCCCCCCCCCCTTAAATCCGCCACTGCTGAGGGTCATCGAAAGAGAGAAGACTCCGTAGAGGATCAATGTCGAGATGGTATATCTCCGGACTACCCCTATGGGTGAGCCCCAGACCATCGCCAATTGCCTACAGTAAATCCCTAGTGCAACGTAAAACCCACATACCCAACAAACCCACTAACCTTTATAAAATGAATTAATGAATTATGCACTTGAAAAATAAAATAAAATAAAAATATGCACCTTCTTCAACACAATTAACTATTTTTTATTAATGAGATATAAATAAGCATTTTTAAAATTAATAAAGAAAATTGATCAATTAAATCAGTCCAATTAAACAACTGAATTATCAAACGAATCAATTTTAGTGTTCTGGCCTTAACACGGTACCGACAAAAAAGAACATAATCAAGACAGAAAGGCATTAGCTGTGTTATTTAAACATGCTCTGCTCTTGATAAAACAAATATATATATATAAGGATTATTATTCACCACAGAATCACACTATTCTGTAAATTGTAGAAATAGCCACACCTTTATGTATGCATGATGAATTAAAATTTACAGGGAAAGGGAAAAAAAAGAAAAAGATTATATTATAACAAAACTTTTCTACGCATTATCGTTGAATGTTAAATACGTGTAAAAGCCTACACAGAGGTTTTTTAATTTAATATATTTATTAAAATGTAAATTACGACATACAATATTGCAAGTTTGAACATTTAATAGCGAAAATATAATTTTATACTATTCAAATAAAATTTATATGGATATGAAAATTTAAACTGCATAGTATAATATAGTTTAAAAAAAAATAAATAATAATAATAATAATACTTCTTTGTTATAATTTTTTACAATAAATAAGTACTCTTTTTTATTATTATTATTATTACTGAATAAATTTTTACATTTCCCTTAATAAACTTTTCATTCCTCCAATTCTGGAGGCTCAAATTAGGCTGAAAATTACAAATTCATAAAACACAAAGACACTTTGAAAGGCAGTTATATTACAAAAAACAAAATGGCTAAAACCTCAAAACTTATTATTTAAGCACTCGGTGGATAATATATAAAGACAGGTACTTTTTTTTTTTTTTTATGTTTTGAAAGACGGAAGTGAATGTGTGCAAGTAAGATATAAACCTTCAGACAGAATGTGGAATAAAAATCTTATTCCTATCAACAAAGCGAGATTTTTTACTGCCACAAAAATATTTAGACTTGAAACAATCGCAGAAAATAGGATTTCTAAGGATATTTCTTTTTCTGAAGAGCTTAAATATAAGCTTTTGGATAACGTAATGTAAGAAATCGCTGTAATTTCGAAGGAAGAAATATCGTAAAAATAGTAAATTCCAAACAGTAAAAGTAAAATGAACACTTCAAAAGCAAAAATGTATGTTTTCATTGGGCACAGAGAAAAATATTTTTTTTAGCCATGTCGACTTGAATAACAGCAACAAAAGAAATATAGCTGGATTCAGTTCCGAATAGTAAGAGTGAAAAAGCTAATAAAACTTACGATAATAGATGAATTTTTACACTATATAACAAAAATCAACTACCCCCCACCCCCAGCCAATTTTGTTTTTTGGAGGTTGAGGATGAGTAGGTTTATTTGCAATAGAGCTACGCAGTGGCAACGATCTGGGTTCATCCTTAGGAATTTTATTTTAATGAGACATCACAATTTTGATTCTTCGTGGACGGGATATAATAATTTTTAATAATTTGTTATTAGAATAGAAGGGGGAAAAAAATCCTTTTTGGAATTTGTTATTCGAGTTAATTCATCTCTAACGTCAATGTACTAACGTCAATAAATAACCAGAACTTAAAAAAAAAAAAAAAAAAAAAGTACTGGAGAAGAAAGAAAAAAAAATATAGTAAAAAGAACAGTTATATTCAACTTAGAACTATAGTAAATTTAAAATGTAATGACGGAAAACAAATAAATGTATTATTATTATTGTCCCCCCCCCCCCCCCCCCACTTGAGCATTTGGGAAATTTCGTTATTCCGTTATTCGAACTGAAAAAGTAATCCATTTTTAAAACCGAAACAACCTATTCCTAACGTTGCAACAGAATCAGGGGGTCGATTTAAATTTTTGGGGGCCTATTTTAGTGAAAAACAAAATATATTTCTGAATTATTTATTTATTTTTGTGAAAAATATTGAAGATATTCTATTTTAGCGACCACTATACAATGTTTAACACCAAGTTAACAGTGTTTCACTAAACAAAGTATAGGCTATCATTTGAAATAATATGTAAAGAATGGAAAAAAAATTATAAAAGATCATTTCTATATAAAATAAAATTTTCTGTAATGGTCTTTTTAATTAATTATTTATTTTATTTTTATTTTTTAATTTGAAATTTGTGAATAGGCAATTTTTATGGATTTCATTTTCGTGAAGCAGCTCATTTCATGGATTTGAATTTTGTGAAGGGCAGAAAAAAGGCCCTTATTTTCCCTCTATCCCTGGAAATACGAAAAACAGGCACTGAATATAGAGAATTAGAACTTTGTAAGTATTAAACAAATAACAAAATTTTTACAAAATAAATATGTTTTCCCCTTTAAAAATGAGCCCCTAACAAGCGTTACATATAATACTACAATTTTTCTTTCCTTCTTTCTTTCTTTTTAACGGAAAACAGAAATAATTAATATCCGATGTATCACTCTTAAAAAATATTTTAAAATCATAGATTACAGTGAAAATACAAGAAGACTCCAAGAAAATCAGTATAATTCTGAAAAATACGTGAACTTTTTCTTCTAAAATCGAACTCTGAAACAAGAAATGCAGGTAGATAAATGGAGAAAAAGCTAGAAGAAATGGGGAAAATCCTAAAGCCTCTATAAATAACGAAAGAGACGAAAGGAAAAAAGAGAAATACAGTTCTTTCAGTGCCACAAATCCAAAAGGAAACGTTTCAGGGGTAAACTTCTTCAATTAGATTATAATATATTTAGGTAACAATAAAATTGGTTATAAAATTTTTCCTAGAAATCAGCTTTGAAAATCCGTTAAATATTATTTTTTCCTAAATAAACACGATCAAATATTAAATAAGTTTAATCTGAAATTGATAGAATATAATAAATTCAATTCTAATTAATAAATAACTTGAAATGCATAAAACTTGAATGATTAAAAAATTATGATAGGGTAGGTGCTCCAGGGTTTGGCATGCTCCAGTAATTGGCATCTGTCCCGAAATAATTAATAAATAAGAAAATTAATAAAATCATACATTTTAAATATAAGAATTTTAACATTTTATGTCAAACACTGGAGCATAGGGTGCTAATAACTGGTAAAATGAATAATTAGCAGTGTCAAACACTGGGACATAGGATGCCAATTACTGATAAAATGAAAAACTGGCAGTGTCAATTACTGGAACATTGAGTGGGTGTCAAACAAAATTTCATGAAAAAGAATAATTGTTATTAAATGTATATATTTTAACATATATGTGGTTCTGAATGTCTTCCATGCCATATGTATTAACTTTAGATTTCTAAAAATATTTTCTGATGACTAGAACATTAAAAACATCACAGATTGCTCTAAAAGTATCAATCACTGGAGCACTTACCCTAGTACATAAAGTGGATGAAATTATGTTACATTTTAAGTATTTAATATGAATAGTAATATAGTTAGAAAAAGATGGCAGAAAATTAACAAATAATAATTTTTAAAAAAGGCAATAGATCTAGTGTAATTTAAAAGGAGGCCGTATGATAGAGATCCGGCCTGTCCAATCAAAACACATGGTGGGCCGCATTGGGAATCTATTATACTCAGGCGAACCGCACCGTATGTTGAAATGCATACATGTTTTCTGAGAGTATGAATCATATATGTATGTCCTTTTACGAAGGAGGGCAAGGCGTAGACTTTCGGACCAGAATTCATTACTTTAAATTTATTTTCATTCATAAATTCACAATAGAGTCATAAAAAAAAATTATGACATACACATTAATAACTATAATAAAAAGAATAAATAATAGATCTAATAAAATAATATTTCATTACAACAGTGTTCATTAGCTATCATAATTGAAAAGTATTTTCACTTCGGAATGTCAGAACGGATACATTAATTTTTAATGTGTTAACCAAAGTTGTCAAACTTTAAATATTGTTAATCTTCTCACGGGCCGCAAAAAACTACACGGAGGGCCGCGGGTTGGTCACCCCTGATATAGATGAGGAATGGTATTGAAATGCAATTTAACTATTTATCGCAGATACTTCAAATTTAGTAATTTAACGAGTAAACTAATAAAACAAAACAAAATAAACTAGTATGGTGTACATAGGTGTCAACTTGTACGGTTTTATAACACCACTAATTATTTATAACAAAATTCATCATGTTTAATTGAAATAAACTGCTAAAGAGATTACTAAAATTTTCTATAAAAATTTTCCGGTGGAAGAAAAACATACAAGTTGGCAGCTATGGATGTAGCCCCCACAAAACTTTCTTCTATATAATTTTAACAAATTCATGCAGAGCAAATTATTTATTACATTATTATTTATGAAAATTATTTTCCATGATAAATGCAGATGATTTCGAGATGCTCTGTCGAAAGAAAGACATTTTTTTTTTTTTTTTTTACGAAAAAAAAATCGATAACTTTGTTTTAAATTATTCAACCATTCGTTTTAAAGGTATTGAACAGATCTTCCGAAAGATACCCATATTGAAAATTTACAAACACACACAGACAAACATTTTTTAGAAACAGTCAAATCGTGTCCATAACATTCCAAAACGAGTATATACATCGAAAATTGGAGTTTGGAAATTTTCACGAATCCAATACTCTCTCTCTCTCTCTCTATATATATATATATATATATATATATATATATATATATATATATATATATACAGAGAGAGAAGTAAAAATAGTCTGATGAGATAATGGCACCTTCCTCCCCTTAAAAAAACAACACACACACACAAAAAAAAAAAAAAAAAAAAAAAAAACTTTGAATACATTGCAATGTGCTTTTTCATTATAATGTATAGCATAGAATATGTTATATAACACATATGTGAAACAAATTCATTCAACATATGAAATATTGCTAATTTCACTTATGAAAAATATAAGTCTTTATATAAATCAAAGAAAAATAATGTAGGGTCAATAACCATAGTTTTGTACTACTTTCTTTCAAAAGGAAAATAAAAAGTTTTTTTGTAAAAATTACCGAAAGCATATTCAATAATAATAATATATATATATTAAAGAAAATAAACTATAACTAGCAAACCTGTGCGAAACTTTCGCACTTTATTTCTTTTCTTATTTATCTTTAAAATTTGAAATTCATAAATCTTATAAAAATTTTATCACCTAATTAAAATTTTAATTTACAAAAAGCCAAATTATTATTAGAACCAAATTAACATTGTGCAACAGTGAAACCAAAATCATTCAAAGAAAGGTTTTAAATAAAATTCATGTCGACGACCCAGATTTCATTCTTTCAGTTTTAGTACATGTTGGCTATCACTTTTTATTTATTTATTTAGGCACAATTAAAAAAAAAAAAAACTAATTCCTCTTTTGATTATACTTTTTATGATTGTGCTTTTTAGTCAATTTATGATAATAATCCATATTCTGTATATATCTTTATCTAAAAATATATACAGATATATACTTTAATAAAGTATTGGTAGATTTTAAATGGCGCTTGTAAGGTTCTGAAGATGCAAATTTTAAAAATGCATTTTTCCATAAAATAATTTCATCACACAAATGTCGTCATTTTGTCCTATTAGAGCATTGAGCTGAGTCTGCGTTCTTAAATATTGTCCATTTATAAATATCATTTTTATCTTCGCGTATTTTATTATTTACATCACTATCGAATCGTTTTGAAAAAATATAATCGGAACCGGTCCACGTTAGAGAAATATTATATAGATTGTATGCTGCTAAAAACGCAATGTAAAATAAAACAATTTATATTTGTTATCTATAATAACTGTCGTCGTAACCTTCCCCCCCCCCCCCCCCCCAAAAAAAAAAAAAAAAAAAAAAAAAAAAAAAACGCGCGCACGCACACACATATTATTTGTTGAATAAGCTACTGGAAATGCATTGCAGAAATAAATAAATAAATAAACGTAGTTAAAATCAAAACGTGACAGAAACGATTTGTACTTCAACAAAAGCTGCAATTATAAAAAGATACTACCAAGACATTTCGTGCTTTATGCAAATCCTCAATATCCAAAAGATTTATTTGTAGTTATCAAAACCTGTTACAATTAGTCAAAATCTCAAATAAAGTCTTCTTTAAAGCTGAAATTTACGGAATAATTGTAATTCAAATGCACATTATCCTAAATGATCTATTTACAAAGTTAAGTACCCGCAGCTCGTTTTTATTGTATTGTACAAATACCAAAAATCGAAGAAGAAATGTATCCTATAGATTACAAGCTTAAAAAAACACAGCAGTCCTTTAGTCTTTGTAACAATGAGGATCAAGCCAAAAATTACTAAAATTTATGCTACAGAAAACGCATAAAATTTCTAGCACGTTTTCATATATATATAAACTAAAACTTCGAATTAAACGATACAGATAAAAGATAGAATTGAATGGCCTGAAAAAAATAATGCTCAATCTGTATTGTATAAATTTCTTTCTCTTTTATTTCCTATTTCTTTTTAAAGAAAAAGAAGAAAACAAAAAAGACGTAAAATGATGCTGGAAAAAGGAGTTAAATGAAAACTCACCTGTTTCAAGATTTTTCGGCATGGTAACTTATTGTCAATCATGTGCAGACATTTCAACAACACCAGAAAAAAAAAAAAAAAGATTTGAATAAAAGCTCAATTTCAAATAACAGTTTCTTTATCAGCAATTTATTTGTCTGATTTTCCATCAGAATGAGATTTCAGTACAAAAGTATTGTCAATAAAAAAGTAGTATTCCACCTAAAAATACGCTTCCTCTTTTTTTTTTCCCCCTTCTTTTTCTCCCTATGTACTTCTGGTTAAGGGACTAAAGTTAGAAAAAAAAAATGAATGAATAAAAATTATTCTTTTACAAGTCAAGAAAGGGATTTCAAACTACAAAATGTTCGTTATTTTTTATATTAGAATGCATATTTAAGAGAAAATATGAAGTTTTCCCATCATAAAAATGAATCAACCTAAAAGATACTTTCTTTTCTTTTTTATAAATTATGTCTTAGAAATGGAGAAGGAAAAGAAAATATTTATAAGACGGTGCCACGACAGTTACATGTTCTAGCACTACTACACTACGAAAAGAATATTTTCTAACACTGAAAGAGGCGTATATTTATCATAAATACAAATGAACTACATTATTTATTTATTTTAAATATGTTTGTTGCAATGAAATTTACAAAAATTTGCCTTAGAAATACAGAAAGAAAGAAAAAAAAAAAAAAAAAAAATCCACACTGTAAAAAAACTGAAGTCTCGCCGTCAAACTTTAGCCGAAAGTTTTACGGTGAGACTTTAATTTTTTATACTTTGTTTGCCGTAATTGCTGTAATCTGCCGCAAGTTTGCAGGCGAGGTATCAATTTTTTTACAGTGTACAAAACGCCACGCTGCGTTGGTTAAGTTAAACAAGACATGAACAGACAGTATCTTCAGAAAATTGATGCAATTTCAGCACGGCAGTGGACTTAATGTGTCTGAATATTTTAGCTTGACATGTAAATCTTTATGCAAAATACGTCATATTCTATAAGAGACTTTTTTTTTTTTTAATCTTGTGAATAATAAATGTCAGTTTCATTATGATTAGTACAGTACAAAGTTATTTACATATAATTCAGAAAAATGTCTCTCATAGAACGCAACGCGTTATCATTTTTTTGGATGTTCCTGTACACGAACCAAATGTGCCTTTATGTCATTTTAAATGAGAAACATGCCACACTTAACTTGAATAACGTATATCATTTTGACGAAATTCTGAAGTGAATTCCATGAATATTTATAGAAATTATAGTATGGACAGACAAACCGGAAGTCATAAACGTTTTTCAACTTCGTTAGAAGTGCTACAAATATTAAACATTATATATGTATATATATGTGACGTATCATCTTACTTTGGGTCACATAATAGCTATAAAGAAGAGAGGCTTTCAGTCAGTAATTAATCCAAATTGAGAGACAGGCATTTATTGAGCCATCTGGAACATATTACAGTGTACGGACCATGACTGAAGGCTGAGCAAGTGGAAAGCAGTGCAGTGCAGTGCAGTGAAGCCGACGGTAGCCCGCGATCAAACATCGCGCATCTCACGTGACCCACCCCTCTTGGGCCGTTATCTTAACGTGACTTTATTTAGCGAGAGCACACACGAAGAGAGCACAAGAAGAGAGCTCCTCTACACGTGTTTTCTCTTAAATACCGGCATTTTTGGCGGGAAATCACACCACTCCTTCGTCTCATTTGGCTATTAACTTAATGATTGACAACTTAGCTGAGGTCCAGATTGCCGGGATTAATTATTATGCATTCTCTAACCACAAGAAACTGCAAGTTGCGTTTATTCAGCACTTTATTATTTTAAAATTTGTTCACTTTTATGACTTTTGCGTTATGCTCGCGCCTTGTACTAAAACTTACTTTACAGGGTAAACTTTAGAATTAATTTTAAGTTAAGACTTTCTAATGGGATTTTCTTTAAGTTCTTACTCACTATTAGTTTAAAATAATAAAATAATAATTTAAAAACTTACCTCTCTTTATCCTTTCACATATATATGTGTGTGTGTGTGTGTGTGTGTGTGTGTGTGTGTGTGTTAAATTTGCTTTTTGTTCATATATAAAATGTTTTTCTTTGAAAATATGAGATTATTTTTAAATGATCCATATAATATTGATGATCCATATATAATGAATAATATTTTCTTTCTTTTTAATGGCATAAAAATCAACAGTCGCATTAATGAGAAAGTAATATTAACCACGATAAAGCAACCTGCGAATGATAGCAATATTAAAGATATAAGTAATAAAGAAATGCTGATTATATCGAAAATTGCTTAAAAGGGGAAGAAAGAATGGGAGAAAAAAAAAAAAAAAAAAAAAAAAGGTGTTTAAAAAGTGATTTAATTAAATCAATTCGGAAATCATCGAGGGAAAAACAGAACGATAGATACAAATAAACAAATGAAATAGCTTACAAAAGGAAGGAAATTAATTGTTGCTTAAACAACTTGCAACTAACAGCAGTAAATGCCGACTATTTTCAAATGGCATAAAACGGAAAAATAAAAATAAACAAAGGAAATTAAAATAAATAAAAGATACAAAGAAAATTTATTAAAAAAAAATCTTCTACAACATATTTAAAAATAACAGAAATGATGTAATGACAAAGCAACAGACTAAGTCAACAATTCACTATCACAAAGAAATAAAAAATAAAGATTCTTTATTTTCTAAATCCATTTTTCCTGCCGCAGCAAAAATCAAGATAACGAAGTTCTAATTTGCGGCTATGCTTTTGTTTATTTCACAATACAATTAAAAGTGATTCGGTGAATCGAATGAAAAACAATGAACGTTGGGGATAATTCACCTTTTGCATTTTATATTTAATATATTTACTATTAATTTTTTTCCCTCTTATAGTCAAATTGGAATTGTTTAGATAAAAAAAAAGCAGCACTTTAGCTTTCAACATAATTGCTGAGCATAATTAACTTAATTTAAATTACATGATTTTATGCCTTTATTAACATTTCTAACGGAAGGAGGGGGAGGGATATTTCTTGATTAAGTTTCTATACCAAAATGTAATTTATACTCGATGGAATAATTTGTTAATGTAATAATTGTAAATCTTATAAAGATATTTGCTTATACCGTGCAATTATTTTCCTTTTTTTTTTTTTTTTTTTTTTCAAAACTCAGTTCTCATAAATATTTTCTAATTATTGTGAATTTTTATCACAAAAAGAAAAGAGAAAGAAAAGAGAAGAAAAGAAAGAAATTTAATAATTACGTTGTGTCAATTGCTTTGCAAATAAAAGCAAAATAATAAGTAAGTAAATATACTTTTTTAATAGCCAGATTCTACCTGCATTAAATTATTAACAGTAGACATCAAATTGATGAACTTGAACTGAATAAATAGAATCTGATTTCTATCTGAATTATTTCTCAAGAATTTGTATTGGATCAAATTTAAACACATGGGGGGGGGGGAGCGCGCGCGCGCGAGAGAGAGAGAGAGAGAGAGAGACGGGGACTCTCTACCTTTCGTCACCGAAAGCCGAAGCCAATGTTATTCTATGGGAAATTTTGACCCATTATAATTCATTAACTAATACATATTTTTAAATTCCCTTTTCACTTTCTGAACATTCACAACTATTAAACAATTTATCGCTTTCTAAAAATTGATTTTTTTTATTTTTAAGATTTCATTTTTAAGCTCAAAAATGCGAAATTTCACATAGTGAAAATTCGCGTTTTACAACCGCAAAATAAAATATTAAAAATTTAAAAAAATAATTTTTAGAAAGCGATAAATTGTTTAATAGTTGTGAAGTTTCTGAATGTGAAAACGGAATTTAAAAATATGTATTAGTTCATAAGTTATAATGGGACGAAATTCTCCATAGAATAACATTGGCTCTGGCTTAGGGGGACGATAAGTGGAGAGGCCTCTTAAGTGTGGGAGACAATTTCCAACACTGTTGGACTGCTACAACTTTTGTGAGGTAAAACAGAAATGGAGACGCATAATGTTTTTAATCCTGTAATAATTTTATTTATGAAAAACAAAATTTAATTAATTTTTTTCCCTTATCATTCCTACATTACATTAGCATTTTTACATTAGCATTTCATAGGCTTTTCCAGAGAAGTCCTGCAAACATCGATGAATCAAAACAGATCATAACTGAAGAAATCTCGTCAATAACACCAATCATGCTGCGAAGTGTATCAAAAACCTGGTTCGACGTGTTCATGTTTGCATTCAAAATGGTTGCGAACATTTTCAACATTTTCTGTGAGGAATGACAACGTAAAAAAAATTGAATTAAATTATGTTTTTAAAGAATAAAATTGTTACAGGATTTAAAAAATTGTGAGATTAAAAAAAATGTGGTGTTATTGACGAGATTTCTTCTGTCATGATCTGTTTGAATTCATCAATGTTTGCAGGACTTCTCTGGAAAAGCCTATGAAATGCTAATGTGATAATGATAATGTAATGTAGGAATGATAATGTGAAAAATTTTAATTAAATTTTGTTATACATAAATAAAATTATTATAGGATTAAAAACATTATGTGTCTCTATTTCTGTTTTACCTCACAAATAAAGCTGTAACAGTCCAACAGTGTTAGAAATTGTCTCACAAACTTAAACAAGGTTCAAACAATCATACTTCAATGTTAGAACAGTTGACACATCCGTCAGATTTAAGAGTTATAAGAAAAATCCACTGATATTCTTTCAAACTGATCGCCCTGTATATGTTAATATTTAAAGACATTTAGGTAGTAAATAAATAAATAAGCAAAATACAAGTGAGTTTTAAATTCGTAAATAGCTCAAAAATTAATAAAAGTTGGAGGAATTGGTAATTTATTTAAACAGTTTACAAAACTGTATTTTTTTAGGAATTTTTTTTTCCTTTTAATTTACAGAAAAAAGTTTTTATTTAAAAGTTTCAGCTAAAATTTTTGCAGATAAAGCTCGCTGAACACAAGAATATTCATTATAGAAATATATCACAACACAATAGAGCTTCTATATGTTCGACATCAGAAATGAGCTCTGTATCGTATATACCTTACATTTTACAGCATTCAAATTTGCATATTTTTATGACTGCTTGCGTCCAGCACCCTCAATTGTGAATTTATTGTTTTTTCATTCGTTAAAAGAAATTCCTCTTCTTAAGAGTTTTATAGATATTCCACGATAGAACATTTAAGAATGATATCCGGAATACTATTACTTAATACTTTAATTAAAATGAAGCACAATTACAATAACTACTCGTATATACATTGCGCGCAGTAAAACAGACAGAATATAGTTGAATGTAGGATACATAAGACGAATATAACTTCTTACAGGCCACTGCCTGTGGCCCATGACCACACAGGCGTCTTACACGAAAAACGACTACATCTTTTAGCAAGAACCGACGAACTTCTGAATGACTTCTGAAATTAAAATGTTTTCACTTCACTTTATGGATCGGCAAAATATCATTAGATATTTTGCCAAGAATGGCGACAGCGCCGTCTATATTATTTTAAAAAATAGGGAAGATGGCTCAATATCGATAGGCTATTTAATATATTCGTAAGAGTTTGAATTTAGCGCTACATTCTCCCCCTCTGTTCCCGAGCCTACGTCCCGAGGCGGGAACAGTACTTAAAATTTTCCTCGGATACCACAGAAGATTGAACTTTTGTAACTATAACATTTTAACATGACGATGAAGGTCGATGCACAGTACATACCTAAATTTTAATTTAATCAGGGTTGACTATTTCAAAGGTACTACATTCTCCCCCTAGTCGGAAGATTCAACTTTCAATAATAATAAAAACCTATTTAAGAATTTAAGTATCGCTCTGTATGTCGAATACTAGGTTAAAACTCTCTTTTAAATATGGATAATTTAATAAATTTAAAATGGAAGTTAAAATTTAGAAATACAATTATCTGCTAAAAGTTAAGTAAGTATCAAAAACGTGGTATAATTTTCTTTTCTTTTATTATTATTATTATTATTAAAATTTTTACAGACATTCAGAAATGAATGCAAAATATTAATGCTTTTAAGTCATAAAACTTAATTTGTATTAAAAAAAAAAAAAGAACTTAAAAAAATTATTATAATTAAATAAAATAATAAAATAATTGAGTAATTATGTCTTACATGCTATCAGAAATTAAAGTACAATTTACGTGTTTCTATAATATCCTTAATAAATTTAAAAAAAATAATAATAAATAAAGTTTTATTAAGGCATCACACGTTATATTAATATTGAAATCTAGAGATTTTGTAAATAATATAGCCTATTAAAAATGTGTGTATATATTAAATATATGCATTTCGAAGATTTTTGAAAATTAGTATATTTATATAGAAATTTTTTAGTTTCAAAATATTGTTGGCATGTCTAGTAGAATACGTTTAGCTGATATATTAAAATGATTTGAGCCTACAGAAGCTGAGAGTACTAAAAGGCTTAAATGTGACACGCAGGGGTCGTGCAAAAATTTTGGAATTGAATCGAATAGGAAAATTCACTTTTTTGAAGATGTATGTGTTTCAGGTTATTAACGTGTTCTTTCGGAGATTGTTTTCCAGCTCTTTCAGAGAGAAGAAACACAAACATTACTGTAACTTAATTCATCGCAGGACATTTCGTATTATTGGGACAAGAATTTCGATTACCACGCACACGCTCCAAAGACATTTTTATAAAATGCATCTGCATCCGAACAGAACGATTTTTCGAAGGTGGAATCTTGGTGTGGACCGAAATTTCTCTCGGAGGTCAACACACATATTTGCCCGTTACTTAACGGGCCACTGTGATCGATGAAAGATATAATGCTGAAATCCATGCTCAATATGTGACACAATGTTGCTGCTATTGAAAATAATTTTCTTTTGATGAATGATAATGTTTCGACATCGGTCTATCCTTATGAAAAGAAATACCTTTACCTTGCCTTACATCTTGATTAAAATTTAAAGCATCGGGCGAATGGAGTTCCTTTGGGGCTATCTTTACAAAACTGTTCGTGCATAAATTAATCTCTTCTGTCTGCATGATCTGCGACAAGGACAGCAACAGGTGTAGTCTTCTATACCAGTAAATGTGTGGACCTTAATTTTAATCAATGAAAAATGCATGACAATCTTGCATTGATGATAAAGAAAGAAATATACCTCATTAAATTTCGCCAAAAAATATTTTATATTATTTTTATTATTAATTTTAAGGTCATGTAAAACCACTATATATATTACACGACTCAATTTTCTTGATTTCATCCACAGTGGTTCAAAAGTTCCAAAATGCCTATTGTTTCTTAACCAGGGATGGAAAATTGGCGCAGAATTCATACTGTATTTCTTTCAAATCTCTCCCAACTTATACATAAAATCGTTGATTTAAGAAGAAAATTTTGTCTCATAAATACCGGTATGAGTTCTGCGTCAATTTTCCACCCCTGCTTAACTTTTCGAGGTCTATGTATTTTACATATATACACTCCTTCTCATACTTATAAGGACACTTTATATTTTGAAATAACTACTGTAAAAATAATTGTAAACAAGATTATACTAAGTGCACTTAATATATCTAGTATTCTAAAAACCAAAACTGTTATAATTTTTTTAATTTAAAACAAAATAAATAAAAAATAATGCAAAATGTGTTTTTCTCCACGTTTTTAGATGTTCATAATTATAGGAACAATCCAGATTTTTTCCTACTGGGCTAGATTAATTCATATTTTAGCCTTCAATTTTTCTTGGACGGACATTACTGATAATTCCTCGAAAAAAAGAACGTTCAAGTAGTGAAATATGATAAATGTGTTTTTTAAGTGAAAGAATAATTTCAATCCGCCGAATTTCTAATGAAATTCGAAGGTCTAAAATTGCTGAAGGAAATGTGATCAAACGTTGAACTGCTGGTTCGATAGGAAAGAGATCTGATGCAAAATCAGAGTTGTTTTACAGAGATCGAAGACTCATAATTCCTCTTACTGTCCTACTCATAATGACTGCTGCTGAATTTGTTCGTAATTTTTAACGAAAGCTTAGTGTCCACATTTATGCATGTTTAAAATAATTAATAATATGTCAAAATGAATAAAAAACCTGTAATAATCAAACAGCATTTAATGGGGGAAAGAATGTCTGTGTTAAAGTTGAATAAAGACAATATTAAATGGTAAAATGTTGCATTTTCGGATGAAAAACATTTTATTCTTTTCTTGATTAACCAAATGGTTTTAACAGTTACTGGCACGATCTGAAGATAGCGAAAAACAGAGCAGATTTTTTAAAGGTGGATCTATGGTGCTCTGTGGAGCTGCTTCTACTGAAGGAAGAATGAATTTAGTAATTTTTTCTATTATTATGAACAGCAAGAGAATATCCGCAAATTTTAAACGTGGAATTCTCAGATTTTTGTTAGATTTTCGGGGGTAATAATATTTTTTTCAACAAGACTTACATTTTTGCTCTACTTTTAGAGCAATAGGAAATAGTTTGAAGAAAGAAACTTCTGTATTATTGCCTTTTCCATGGCCTAAAAGTTGAAAAAAGCTTAACTTACGATATTAGAAAAGTCCAGGCAAGTGAAAAGCAATTCTAAATAGTTTAAATGTATTAAGAATATCATATATGCTACATGAAATGGTATTGAAACTGAATATTAAACAAAAATGTATATATACATACCAGAGATAATGTCTGACTGTTTAACCCTAAAAAGAGACCCCATAAAATATTAATTTTATGAGAAGGAGTGTATATATATATATTATCTTTGAGTAAAAACGTGATCATAAATTTTAAACTTATAATATAAAATTGTGATAAAAAATTATAGCGTCAAAATACATTATATCAAAATAATAATGAACATGATAACGATAATAATAATTACAGCAAAAATTTATTTTCCCTGCTTTAATAAATTAATGCTAAGCGTAAATTTGTCAGTTTGTATGATAGATAATATTTTGCAACGTAAGTATCAGATATTTTTGAGCTTTCAAGAAAAATGATTGATTGTTCATCAAAGAGAGGAATTTTAAATTTATATTATCAATTTATTTTTCGATAATGCACATTAAACCCGAAACAAAAATTTAAAAAGTTTTGTTAGAGAGGCGATAAATCTTCAGGTAAAGTTTTTAACAAAATTAAAATTTATAATGTCTGGTGGCATTAGGAAAATGATCTCGTGATACACGATGTTTCAAATTAACCTGAACTTTTATACAGATTTGTTTCTTTGTAACAGTTTGAATTATACAGGAAACTGCATCAGGTGTTTGCTATGAAGTCAGTAATATTTTTCAAGCATGTTGAAATAATAATGATAATAATAATAACCTCAAATTTTATACATATAAAGCCAATGTTAAATAATGAAATGTGCAACAATAAAAATATCTTCATTTAAATAAAATATTCTTGTAAAAATGGAATCGGACAAACAATAGTCAAATATTTTTGTTAAAATTTTTTCTACCGGTATGGTGGAAAGGGTGGGAGGGGAGAGAAAAAATGATCCCAGGTTCTTTCTGTTCAAAGCTGGTAGACGGTAAGGGGGCATCCATTAATTACGTGAGGCAGTTTTGACGATTGTTTGACCCCCCCCCCCCCACCCCTCCTAATTTCACGTGAGATTTTTCAAAATTCGTATTTTTACTGTAAGTGCATTGGATTTATTTCAAAAAACACAATTTGCAATATTATTTTATTTAAGACTAGTTTTTAAGATTGCATAGATCGTAGTCTAGAATCACAGTAATAAAATTGAACAATAAAATACTAAAATAGAAACTATTAAAATTAATAAAAGGATATTTATTCTAATTCAGTCCATGGGGACTTGTGCACAGTCTCAAGAGTGACTATTGGAACCAACATAGCCATGTGATTTTCAGTAAAATCATCTGCTCCTTCAACTTCGCTCTGATTTAGCCACTCTAAACCGTTGTCGCTTGCGCACAGAAGTTCAGTAGCCTAAACAATTGAAAGGCTACTGTGCTGCTTCGCGGCGTTCGGATAGCCACGACAAATATTATCGTGTCAAATTTTGCCATATCTAAGTCGAGACACATGTTTTACTTGAATTTAACTCAATTTTCTCCCAATTTTACACTGTTTTTCGCGTGAAAAAAATTACGTGATATTTGCCGAGACTAGAATCACAGTAATATTACTGTGATATATTACGTGATATATAATATTACGTGATATTTGCTCCCTTCTCCCCCCAAGTGAGATTGGGTAAGATTCAGCTCGACCCCCCCCCCCCACCCCTGAACACCTCACGAAATTTATGGACGCCCCAGAAGGGCTGTTTTCGAACCCATGTCATGTTCGTCGCCCAAGCCATTCCGAGTTTTATGTGGTTTTTCTTCATGCATTAATACTGGTTAGGATCCCTTGAAAGATCTCCACGGAGGACCCCCCCCCCCCCAGATTTATACATCCACACCACATCTTACAGGATTTTTTTTTTTAAATATTAAATACTGAATCAGTTATAAACATTAAACAAGACAAGTTTACCGATTTATGTTGTGAAGATGAGACTAGTAAGGACTTTAGCATGTTATGGAAACTAATTTATTAAATAATAATTTATTTATTTATTTATTTATTTATTATTATTATTATTATTATTATTGTAAATATTTGTCTGTTTTGATATTTTGACTGCATTCAAGCGCTTTTGATGCATTGAGGAATTCATGTTTTAAAATAACAGCTTACTTCACCGATATGTTTGCCTGAAGAATCTACTAATTTACTATCACTGATATTCTAAAGGCAGTCCTAAACTGAACCTAATGCGCCTAGGCTTAGAGTTACAACACTGTATTTAGGCTTCAACATCAGTCGCGTGTTATAGTAATGCAGATTGGTGATTCAATATCATTTTTTCCTCCATAACTATTAGGTGTATTGTCTGAATATGATGCATGATACGTGTATTATCAGAAAAAACGCATTATTAGACTCGTAAATGATGAGAAAATTAAGAACAATAAATCTATCTCCTAAAACAAAATTTTAAATAAACGATATAAAACACAGATCTATTTTCTATCGATAATGATGATTTGTGCTATTTACTTTTAGATTCTTTATGAACAAAAACTTTACCTATCAATTTCAAGTTTCCACAATAAAATTATTACTATTATAGGTGTATATGATAAAATATCAATTACAAACCAATAATTCAAATAACAATTAATAAAACCAAATAGTTTTTTTTTCTTTTTTTTTACAATCATTTATTTCGATTCATTTTTATTTTAATATTAATTCATTATTAAGGGACACGCGTGTTACTAATAATTGAGCTTTGGAAGTTTTTTCTTCTTTTTCTAATTTAAAATTTTAGAATACATTAGTAATTAATATGCAAATATTCTAGTAGTTTATATGCTTAGCTTAATAGAATATTTTTTAACATAATTAATATTCGTAAAAAAAAAAAAAAAAAAAAAAAAAAAACTGAAAATTTATCAATTAACTTTTTTTATTATTATTTTTTTTTTTTAAATTACTTGTAAATTTTAGTCACATTAAGTCGTAATGTCTTTGTGAGACAATAATTCCCACTTCTGCCACCTGACACATTACAAATGTTACCTCAGGGTATAATTAAACCCTCATTGAAAATCCTTGTTTTAACAAGCTGGACAAGTATTTTTTTCTTTTCTTTCTTTTAACATAATTACCTCATATCGAGAGGGAAAAAAAAAAAAAAAAAAAAAAAAAAAAAAAAACATGTAATAGCATAAAACTTTTCTTTTTCTTTTAATGAAGAAAAAAAGGATATAACTCGGGGAGAAATCGGTGGAAACATGGCCAGTATAATCCTCGGAAGACATCCCCAAATAATTAATGTTACACAGAAACTTTTAATTATAAGAGAAAAAAAAAAACCGAAGCTTTGGAAATATTAAGAAAGCAAAAGATGGGTGGGGGTGGGGTGACAGCTGAATTAACAAAAAATAAATAATAATATTATGTGATATGTATAGTAATACTTTTAATAACTTAATACAGATCTTAATATTTTGGACGAAAAAAAAATTGAACTCCTTTATTAATAAGTATTTATTAAGTTTTTTTTTTTTTTTAAATAAAAGTTGTGTTTGTAATAAGGCAGCGTATCTGGGAACCCAGACTTAGGGGACATCACCTGCGTAGATCTTTATCAGACATCCTGTCTAGAGTTTTGGAGAAAACCGGGGAAAACTTTGAACGACTAGGCCGACGAGCACGACCTCTCCTCTACTTGCAAACTCGGCATTTTTCATCTGACTGTTTACAGAGCATAATCTGTCCACCACTATAGTGGGGCTCTTTATAAAAGGAAAAACGTAGTGTTAGTTACATATTAATGTTTTTTCTTTGAAAAATGCAGAATATATTACTTAGTAATCGACAAATATTAGTTAAATATACATATATTATCATAATGACTGCAGAATGCAAGAAAACATATTATGAACTGCCACCATTATCCCTAGAACCAAAATATAGATATTTATTTTATAATTATTGTTTTATTTTATTAAAGATCTGAAAAAATTCACAATACCCACTTTATTATTCTCCATAAAATAACGTGTAACAAATAACGAACTGGTTTAGAAAGTGAGTGATACATTACAAATTGACAATAAATGCGAGTGTCAATTATCAAAAAGAAAGAGTTATAAACTTACTAAAAAGTTGAAAAACGCTCAAAAGCTGAAGAGTTTTATCGTCAGTATATTAAAACTCATTCAACCAATTGTGGCCATATTAAGCCAAATACTTTCTAATCTTGCATGGAAAAATACAATAAGTTTGTAAGATGACATGAACAAATGGAATGATAAATGGAAAATTATTAAAGATAGAGCAATGAGAAAAAACACAGGATACATGCATGTTTGCATTCAATTTAATGTAATAGGTGAGCTGTTTTTAGCAAGTTTAGTTACTAAGCTTAGTTGACCAGAAAAATTATTTAAGGTCGTAAACTCAATTAATTTACCTTTACTACAATGAGAATATAAACTAAATTACAACTGATTATATTATTTAAAGATATCTTACAAAATCGTATTAAAATAAAAGAAATATTATTTTGTATTACTTTAATAAATTAAAGAATAATTACAAAACTATACCTTAGTAGATTTGGAACATTGCTGTCATCTATCGTGTAATATTATATTTATTTATTATTACAAATTTGATTGAGCAGACTTATAAATTTAAATATATATATATATATATATTGTTATAAATTATTTTCATAAATAAATAATGCAGAGAAATTATTTTTGATTAATAATTTTAATATAAATATTTAAATAGAAAAAGAAAGAAAAGGTCAGAACTACTTATGCCCAAACGGCACATACAAGAAAAAAAAAAATATTTGAAAATTTACAAAAAGATAAAAAAAACTAAGGCTTAAATTCTTAATAATGAAGTCCTTATAAATACATATATATATATTAAGAGTACAACGCACGGTATTGAAAACATATACTACATACAGTTAACAGTTACAAAGATTTTAATTATGCGACATAATTCTTTATTCCTACTGTGTATTCCAATAATGAAGTGCAGATCCTAATTTAAACTAAACAAAACAATTTATCAAAATCTTTTAAATGGGGGGGGGGGGGGGGGTTCTCTCCAATAAAGAAATAAAAATCATAATCAATGTCCTCCATTTTCCCGTAAAAATAAAACAATAGATGGTTTCATATTATAGATTATAGTGCAGCCAGATTGGATATTAAGGGGGAAGATAACGAGTACTGTTATGTAAACCAATGTTAGAACAGTTGAAATTAAGCTTCGGAACAGCGTTATTTGATACCCCCCCCTCCCCCCGTTTCATTATTGTATCTACATTTATATAGAATTCAAATCTGTTATTAAGTTCAAAAGTTTATTTAAAATTTTTCAGACAACTTTCACGCGCATATAATTCCTTGAAACTTATCAATCTTCAACAAAGTTTTCTACTAACAAATGCATTAACTTCAAAATACATCATTTGGATAGCCTGAAATTATTTGTGTTTAATTTACTCTAACAGACGCAGTCAAAGTTCAAACTATAAAACTTGACTTCGCTATTCAGGAAGCCTCATTTATAATTATTACGCTCATTTTAGAGGGGGGGGGGGAAATACGCATGCAAATTGTTGAAAAATTGGGACTAGACATTTAATTGTACATTAATAGGAATAAATTCCCAACTTATTTAAAATTAAAAATAACTCTATAAATACAGCAAAAGCAATAATTTTAATGAATCTAGTAAAACTTCAATTTAAATAAAGTATATTGAAATTCAGAATAATTAAATCTACAGGATTTTTTTTTTTTTTTCTTTTTTTTTTAATATGATTCGGCGTTTATGGCCGCTACCAAGCTTTTATTATTTGCAGCAATGGTTAAATCTGCTGGACTAACATAAGAGGGGCCGTGCCCTTAGCGACCGTGCCCTTTGCGGAAATCTATAAACCCGTGCCCTTAGCGGCAATGTTATCCCCCTCGGTGGCGTGCTTTTAGCATACGTGCCTTTAGCGGAAATGTATGATAAATTTCAAAATAAATAAATAAATAAATAAAAGAACTCTTCAGTTTTCCTCCACACTTTATCCATATTTAGCAGTGGCTGTATTTTGCTTCAGAAGTAAACTGTCGCAAAAACAAGTATACGTACTGTAGAATATCCGTTATTTGAGGGAACGGTGATCTGTAACCATATAAAGTTTAATGAATCACAGTACAGTCGGTAACAAAAATGTCCGAACACTGGCAAAAATTCCTATATGAAAAACGTACACTTCTTACGGTTTTGTTAAATAAATCCTTATCGAATCATGTTCTTACACTGACTAAGAACAGGATTCGACAAGGATTTATTTAACAAAACCGCATGAAGTGTACTTTTTTTACATAGGAATTTTCGCTAGTGTTCGGACACTTCTGTTACCGACTGTACTCCATACGAAAACGTACATTACTGCCATTTTATGATTTTATTATGTTTTTGAAAATATGATTAAGAATTAGATTTTTTAAAACTAAAACAAAAACGAAAAATAAGGAGGTACACATTGATTATCAGCATTTTCCAATTGTGCTTACTCATTGTATCGTATAACATCCTATGTTCTCTGTCTATATTATCATACAATAGACAGACAGACATATAGAATAACTGAATTCATAATCACACTGAAACATTGTTGGAAAGTGTTAAAAATGCTTAACACAAACAGAAATGTTGCTCTTAATTTCCTATTTGCATCCCTTAATGTATTGTAACATTTTTGGGTAGCTCTGTAAATCTGGAGGTTAAGCATATTGTAATCTATAGAAAACATTTTCTTAACATAATAACAATAAATGTGAATTTCTTTATGATTTTTTGATCAAATTATTTAAATCTGATTTAGAAAAATGTCTCCCATAAAGCGCAATGCATTGGCATTTTTTGGATGTTCATGTACACAAACCAGTGGCATATGTTCTGCTAGAGCCATTTTAAGTAGGGAATATTCAATAATGAATTTGAATAACACATATTATTAAAAAAAAAATAAAATAAAATGAAAGTAAAAATTAGTAAGTTGTGGCCACCACAAGACTTTCTTTTATATTTTCCTATACAAATTCACTAAGTGCAAATAAATAATTTTTATCTTAGAGGAAACTAACAGTAAATATCCAAAGAAAGACAGTTGTTTTATTGTCTATAAATGACATCTTAAAAAAATGCATTTTTATAATAGTTATGTCACATATCAAGTTTCGTAAAGTTATGAGCTATAGAAGTTGAGATATAGCTTTCGCACTGTCCAGAAAATTTGCAGTATGACAACGCCACCTATTGGCCGATAAGCACCCAAACTGAAGCAGCATAATATCTCACAATGGCCTTCACATACATCATGTTTTGTTTGATTATACGCAATAGAGCCTGAGATATAGCCTTCCCTTCAATTGTGGAAACCGCTGTATAGCAGCGCCACCTGAGGAGCGGTTGACATTAAAAGTTGACAGATAGTCATTTAGGTTAAGGTGCATCAACATATAAATTTAATGTATCATGGTGGCCTTCTCTCATACCAAGTTTTGATTGATTATACGCAATAGAACCTGATATATAGCTTCCACTTAAATTGTAGAAATCGTTGTATAGCAGTGCCACCTGTTGAGAGCTTGGCATCAAAAGTTGATAGCGCTAATTTAGCTCAAGGTGCATCGACATGTAAATTTATATGCAATTCTGAGCAGTAGTCCCGAAGATTCAGTTGCCATAAAATTTTTGTTACACACACAGACAGACAGACATTTTTTAAAAATAGTCAAATCGTATTCTAGACCTCTCAAAACGTGTAAATCCGTCGAAATCCGGAAATCTAAAATTTTTACGAATCCAATACTTTCTTCTATTGAATATAGAAGAAAAATAAAAAAATTCTTAAAATATTTACGGGCGCTGGAGGCGGACAAACGGACAGTAGAATAGACAAATACACTAATTCAAATCATATTCACATTTTAAAAAATGGTCGAATAAACGCTAATGTAAAAGAAAATGCATTTCAGAAAATTTCCAATAATAACCCTCAGTGTAACTGAATAATTTTGTCTGACTCTGTAAATCTAATGCTACATACTACATTCTATAGAAAGTATTATTTTGTGCATTTGAATAACATATTTCTATCTTCCACATGCACACCTTCTTATTTCCGCTAAGGGCACGGCTTCTTCTATTCCTCCTTCTTCCCTTTCATCCATTCCGCTAAGGGCACGTTCCGCTAAGGGCACGGTCGCTAAGGGCACGACACCACATAAGATACCAAAAAGTGACGTCATTCTAGACAGTAAAGTTTTACATTTGTTTATATAATCAATGGTAGTTACACTAAGAAAATTTTTTATTAACATTTTAAAAGTGACATAGGAAAAACAAATTCGCAGATAGTACGCGGGGCTGATACTACGCATTACAAGAAAAATAAAAGTTTTTAAAAGTTAATACGCAGGAAATTGTGGTATTTAATAAAAAATTAGGAAGAAAAAAAATCAATACTTATAATGCAATTTTAAAAGTTACCAATTAACAAATTGCCTCTTTCCTATAGTGTTGCTAATTTTTATTTTAATTGTACATGAATTACTCTTTTTGTAAAATACTAATTCCAGTTTCGCCACCTGACACGTTACAAATGTAACCTAGGGCATAATTACGCCCTCATTGAAAATCCTTGTTTCAGCAAGCAGGACAAGCACCAAAAAAAAAAAAAAAAAGTTTTCTTTTCTTATCTATGACATAATTACCTTATACCGAAAAATGAAACGAAAATAAAAAAGCATGTAAACGTGAAAAACTTTTTTTTTTTTTTCTCTCTCTTCTTTTTTATGAAAAAGAAAAGATATCACTCGAAAAATCATGGGAAACATGGTCAGTTTAATCCTTCCAAGACATTTCAAAATAATTAATGTTACACGAAAATTGGGGGGGGGGGGGGGGAAACACGCGCTCACGAAAGTTTAAAAACATTAAATAAACCAAATAATATAGATAAGGGGAAGGGGAAAAATAAATTACAAAAAAAAAAGTATGTTTGAATTAACAAAATGTAGAAAGCAAGACGTAAAAAAAATTTCAGGCGAAAAAAAAAAAAATGGATACATATAATTCTACTTGATATATAATAAAGTTTTTAATACTTTAATATTTCGAGGGAAAAAATAAAATTTGGATGCATTCAATTAGACAGAGCAAAAAACGATAATTACCAAGCGTTAATTAATTTCTAACTCTTAAAAAAGGGGAAAAAATAGATTGGAAGTGTTAAAAACATTTTTACTTTCTTCTCTACTTATAAAAAGAAAGTAATCGATTCGTAAAAATGTCGACACCTTATTTTTATCGATTTTATACGTTTTAAGAGTTCCTGATTACGTATTGACCCTTTTTGGAATGATGTCTGTCTGTGTGTGAGTAAAATTTTACGTGTGTGATAAATATTTACGGCAGCTAATGCATAGAATTTCATTAAATTTTATATTTAGTTGCATCTTGACATAAATTGGTGTGTGTCATTTTTTGGTGAATATTGCTGAATAGATCGCGCTGTCGTTCCGTTATTTCGTAATTTTTAAAAGACAGCATTGGAAAAAAAATTTCGTGTAAATGAAAACTATTCTTTAACCACATTTCTTGCGACCATGAAAGCCTCTGCGCAAGTGCGGATTGAACGAGTCCAATGTTAAAATAGGGGTGACTGAGAGAAAACAAGTGATAAGGGAACACCGAATAACTGGATGTTTGCCAAATAACTATCTCTCGGCCAATTTTGCATCCCTCCAAACTTTTGAACTCGGCCTCACTGCTAGTCGTAGGAAACGTGGTCGCACTATATACGGACTGACATTTCATTTTATTTATTTATTTTTATAACCCTTTGAGTGCTGAATACTCGCGGCCTATGCAGTCCATACGGACGGCGCGCGGTTGGCGCTGACGATCGCCAGGGACTGAATACTTTATGCGAGTGTTGCATAGTACACTGATCATTTTTGCCGGGCGCGTATTTGCGTCCATAGTCCATACTGATAACATCTGCTAAGCGCGTATTTGCGTCCATAGTCTATATTAATGACTTTCGCTGGACGCATATGTGCGTCCATTAGCACTGAAAGGGATAATAATATGACAAATATAATATTGTGAATCGATTTAAAGAGACTCACAACTCTTTAAATCACATGAACAGATTACAAGTAGAGGAGACGGTTCCATGATACTCTTTACTGCAGACTAACTCGTGATTGTTTAGATTTATTTACTTTATAAGATTTTTTCCGCTCTTTTCCTTAAATTTTACGAAAATATTTACTTCGCAATTTTTAAGATGTTCCTCATTTTACGGAAAATGGACCCAGCGGGGAAATATAAAAGCAATCTTTATTTATTTATTTATTTTCCCCCTCAAACGTATCAAATTTTCACATTTACAAAGTTGCCAATCATACCGTCACGTTCACGCCACAATTCCTCTTATTTATTACAGAATTTTCGTTATAAAATCTTTTTGTAAAAAAATAGAACCGACTCCAAAGAGAAACTACTATTCAAACAACTAAAAATGAAAGAAAATTGGCAGAAAATGGAACTGTAAATTGCGCCTAAAAGTATAATATAATTTCCTTCGCCAAACAACCTATAACACTACAATTAATCATAACTTTTGAAGGCGGCGCAAAATTAAATAAAATTTAATTAGTTTTTTATGTTTTGTCTTTAGATCGGTAGCAACAAATCCTGTTGTCTCGAATGATCCATTTTCATGTTTCATTTATTATTTTATCACTGTACACAATTGGTCCATTAGTAGCATCTACATAGAACAGTGAACATTCTTCACAATGCAGTATTTATGTTTCTACGAAGTTAGAGTTTCCTTTGCAAATTTGGTATAACTTTGATAACTATCATCCTTGATGGCTTTTGGATTTGGCGATCAAAACGTAAGGCAAAAATATACAAGCAAGATGTATATTTTCATAATGTATATTGCACAATGTGTTGTTTTATATTCTTGATTACTCTCTTGATATATCTTATCAAAATAATCATGATATACCAAAGAAATTAAATGTGTTTGCCAGATAATTTTTTGATTTTTCTTTCACCAAGGACGTCAGATACCAGCATCTTCGCCAACATTTGCTGCTTACGAAATCTTATTTCTTTTGTTGAATCAAAGTAGTTTTCGGCTGCATTTTGCAGGTAACAATGTGAGACGTGTATTTTGAATAGGATTTGATTTTTGTTATGAATAAAGGTATAAATTTTTATTTAATTTTGCGCCGACTTCAAAAGTTATGATTAATTGTAGTGTTATAGGTTGTTTGGCGAAGGAAAATATATTATACTTTTAGGCGCAATTTACAGTTCCATTTTCTGCCAATTTTCTTTCATTTTTAGTTGTTTGAATAGTAGTTCCTTTTTGGAGTAGTTCTATTTTTTTACAAAAAGATTTTATTTTTCTCTTTTCAGTGAAAACTTATTTATTATATAGCAGAGCATCAGAAGACGTTTGACGGAAGTTTTACAAATCACAACTTCCAAGAAATGTGACATTACTAAAAAAAAAGGTTTGTGTCAATGAAAAATACACGAAATACACCCAATGTGAACAAAAAAGTTACATCTCCATCTAGAAAGTTATCCACTCGAGAGACAGTTGTGCCAGTTTTATTCTAGTCAAGTTATTATTAAGTTGATTTTTCTCAAATGCTGCATTTTTAAGTTGTGTCACTTTTCTTGCCTTTATCGGATATGAGCAAAAAGATATTTTTGAACGAACATACGTTGAATTAAAAAGTCTTTAGAAATTTAAAGAACGGATACGCTGTATTCGTAACCGAAAATTCTGTTAGGCATATATATTGAACTTTACAGTGAATACGTGTCACCCGCTGCGCTGGAAATTGCGCAGCGTAAAGTTCAAACAAAGAGCAAAATATGCATTGCAGCTGACGGATTCAAGTTTCAACATCGATACTTACATATTGCTTTTACCAGTGTAGCTGCATGCGCTCAGCAGTTAGAGTGAGAACAGACTTTTGTGAGTATCCTGTAATTTATTTATATTTTAATGCAATCATAATGAAACCTATTTCAGGTCAGGATCATTACGACAACAAAAAACTTATTAAATTTAAATCATCTCTTACGAAGTTATAAGCTAACAAATTTCAAAAACAACAACGAGAAACATGGTTTGTATTGAGAACCTCTTCCTTTATGAAGTCGGTTTAAAACGTCTATGCGTTAATCCATGTGACCGCTTACAATAACCATACTTTGAATTTTACATAGCATAAATGTCACCCGCTACGCTACAACGTATGCAATGTCGTTCAAGCGTGCACAAAATAAGAAATTGTGAACAAACAAATGCACGTTTTAAGCGTTCTGTTTTTAGCATTAATGTCTAAACTATCTTTGCGTATTACATCGATGATGCTCTGCAATTTTATAATTCACTTTTTTCCCCTGTCTTGAAACGTTTCCGAGATAGGATCGCTAACTCCACTCTTTTTCTTCAGGTGGCGCTTTAGACGGTTGAATCGCGAAGCACATGTCCACTTTACTATACCTACATACCACTTTTATGACTATAGCTGCAGCTGTTCATCAGTTAAAAGAGTCGGGACTGATTTTTTTGGGCACCCTGTATTTAATTTAGATCGTAAAAATCTTACAATGGGACCTATTTCAGGCCAAGACCTTTACAATAAAACAAAAAGTATCAAAATCCGATCATCCGTTCAAGTTATGAGCTAACAAACAAAAACGAAAACGAAAAAAACATACGCTTTGAATTGAGAACCTCCTTCCCTTTGAAGTCGGTTAATTAGAGCATCTCTTACGAAGTTATAAGCTTACAAACACCAACGACAACACATAGTTCGAATTAAGAACACCCTCCTTTCTGAAAATGGTTGAAAACGACTTTGCGCTAATCGATGTGACCGCTTACAGTAACAACACTTTGAGCCACAGAGTATACGTGTCATCCACTACGCTGCAAAGTATGCAACGTAGTTCAAGTGTACACAGTGTAGGACATTGCGAACAAACAACTGCACGTTTTAAGCGTTCTATTTTTAGCAATAATATCTAAAAACTATATTTTCGTAGTAAATCGATGATGCTCTACAACTTTGTAATTAACTTTTCTCCCATCTTGAACCGTTTTTCAGATAGTAGCGCTGATTCCGCTGTATTTCACCAGATGGCGCTTTATTTTCTTTAGATTGTAAAGATGTTATAATGGGACCTACTTCAGACCAAGATCTCTACAACAAAACAAAAAGTATCAAGTAACCGTATTTTGAACTATATAGCGTATGTCTCACCAGCTACGCTACAACGTGAGCAATGTAGCTCAAGTGTGTACAGTGTAAGAAATTGCGAACAAAAAAATGCACGTTTTTAGCCTTGTATTTTTAGCATCAATGTCAAAACTATCTTTTCGTACTAAATCGTTGATGCTCTGCAATTTTATAATTCACTTTTTTCGCCTGCCTTGAACCGTTTCCGAGATAGGAACGTTAGCATGAATGTCTAAACTATCTTTTTGTACTAAATCGGAGATACTCTTCAGCTTTGTAATTCACTTTTTCTTTAGAACCGTTTTCGAGATAGGAACACTAACTCCGCTATTTTTCACCAGGTGGTGCTGCAAGCGGTTTTACCTTGTACTGCATGGCCACTTTGCTCTACATGCATACCATTTTTATCACTATAGCAGCAGCTGTTTAGCAGTTAAAGGAGTTGGGACTGTTTTTTTTGGGCACCCTGTATTTTCTTTAGATCGTAAAAATATTACAATGGGACCTATTTCGGACCAAGACCTTTTCAACAAAACAAAAAATATCAAAATCGGAGCATCCGTTCAGAAGTTATGAGCTAACAAACATAAAAAAACATACGGTTTGAATTGAGAACCTTCCTTCTTTTCTGAAGTCGGTTAAAAATATAAAATGCATATCTCTATTAAAAAAAAAAAAATTACTGGTATTCAAAAATCTGGCAAATTGGCAAAAGTTTACGTTTAATTATGAATAATTATGTATGTAAAACAACATAGTTATTTTTAAAAAATTACATTTTAAACACACCGAGAATTTATTTTGAACATTTTTTATCTTTTATTAACAGAATATAAGAAATAGGAAATTCTTGTTTATAACAAAAACAAATAAGATTACTCAGCATTACGACGGTGAAAAACTAAAACAGACATAGAGCCAGATTCGGTTGCGAAAAAGTAATTTTGCAAAAAGTAACACCTAGCACATGAAAAAGGGTGTTTTTCACAGGAAAGGAAAATAAATAAATAATGTTTGAGAATTTTCGTAAACAAAATCTTTGGCTACACAATAAGAACGATAGCATGTATAGAAATATTCATTATTCTAGATTCGCTAGCGAGATACTCCGGAAAAAAGAGAGAGAAAACAAGTTTTAGTCGAAGTATCGAAAGAATTTTATTATAAATCTTGTAATGCAAAACGAAAAACAGCATGGATGAATTTTTTTTTCTTTGGATTCCTTCTTTGAAATTGGTGTTACAATGGAACAGTTTTGAAGGTGTGTAATATTAGATTTTGATATTTTGATAAATATTGCTTGCAGTAGCGTGTATTAAAAATAAATGCTTCCTTAATAATTTTAAATTAGTTATTTTGAAAGGGGGGGGGGGGGGGAACTTAAAAAAAAAAAAAAAAAAAAAAAAACGAATATTATTAAATTAGAAATAAATATGCAGCCCATTTTCCCTAATGAATAAGTTGTCTCTTTTTTTTTTTTTTTTCGCTGAAAACTCCATTTTTTCTTGGCATTTACTGAGTTTTTCTTAAAATTATCAGTGAGACATTAATATTCAAATTTAAGGTTCTTGAATAGCTGTACTTACTCATACATTTATGCTTTTGAATAAACCCAGAAAATCTGGAAACTGGTGGCCCTCTATCCGCAATTTTTATTTTACAAAGTCCAGACCATTTTAAAAACGTTAAAAATAAATGAATAGTTTTTTTTTTTTTTTTTAAGAGAATACCTGAAAATTAAATGTTTCAATGTCCGCTAATCTAAAGTTTCTTCTCTGTTTTCTAGAGAACTATGCTTGGCCTTCAATCCAGAATTATAAGTTGAATTCATGAGTTTTTTAAATTTTAGCTTTATACATTTAAATAGCTAAAAATTTATATGTGCGTCGATATTTAAAAAAATAATAATAATAGTAATTTAAAATTGTTTTATTGAAACATATAATTTAGATTTATTCGAAAATGATATTAAGGTTAATTAGTGTCTTGCAAGATATCAATTAATAAAATTGTAAAGAAATCCCTTCATCATTCAGCCATTTTATCAATCACATATAGTCAGTCCATAAGCATATATATGTGCAATCAACTCAATAAATAAGTTTATATACTGATTATTGCAGTATATGAATCTATTTATTGAACTTATTAAAAAAGCACCATCTGGACGGACACGTTACCAATTGTGGAGAATACTTCCACTTTCCAAAAAGAACAGCTGCTAATGTGCGAGATGCGCATGCGCTAGTTACGAAAGAAAAGAATAAGTTTAGTGTTGACTCTGACTTCAGCGATAAGATGTACGGTGATTACTGTAAGATGTTACGAATGAGGATATGTTTTCTCTTCATTAATTTTTATTACTACTACTTAATAATGTATATATGTACATAGAATATGTGTATATAGAATATGTATATAAAGGATTCGTTAAAGTAAGATAGAGCCCTGTTTATTCGAGTTCCTGGCTCCTGAATTATTAGTTATTTTTATTTTATTTAAGTATATTAAGAATTATTTTATATTTGAAGTAACATTTTGGCGAGCCAGCCAGCCAGGATTCGTAAAATATACGATTTTAAAAGGGCTCTCAAGTGATCTTTACGACAAAAGGAAAAAATTACGTTTCCGTTTAAGAACAGAAGTTTTGGAATGAAGTTTTTTTTTGCCATCGGAGCTGAATACGATTATCAGGTAAGCTCTCTCTCCCCTTTATTAAGACACTGAATAATATATATATATATATTTCATTTATTTACGAATAAAGTATATTTTCAATAATTTGAGAATAAATAAGAATGAATATTATAACAATAATACGTAGCACCCAAATGTAGGGTGCCAAGTCATGTTCTTAATGAGAAAATTTAATATATTTACGTAATTTATTGAGTGAATTATATTATAAGATAAGATTATTATTATTATTGTGAATATTATGTGAAGGTAATCAAAAAAAAAAAAAAAAAGAGTTCATTTGAGTTGAAGAACAATAAGAATAAGTGTAATAAAACAATATAAAATTTTGTGTTCTATTAGAAATTGTTAATAAGAATTTATTAAATATGGCAGAGTTAGAAAAACAAAAGAGAAAAAGAACAGTAATTAGAAGTTCCACTACGAAATTAATTACTAATTGCGAGCAGTACATAGAAGCAGATGTAATCGAAACATCTGTTCTGAAAGAACATTTCGATCAATTAACAGTAAAATACGAAAATTTAAGGAATCTCGATGAAGAGATTCAAAATCTTATGAAAAAGGAAGACGATTTAGAATCCGAATTTGAAACAGCAGAAACTTATGCAGAAAAAATTATTTCTGTTAAATCAAAAATTACTTCGGTTTTAAAAAGTAAGGAAAACCTCGAAAACACAAACACTAAAAAGGATGATATCATAAGTGAACAGTCATCTTTAATTTCTTGTTCACATTCTAGAATAAAACTCCCTCGTCTAGTGATTGAAGAATTTGGCGTGAATCCCGCTAACTGGCTCTCATTTTGGAGCCAATACGAGAATGCAATTCATAATAATACTGATTTAACAGACATAGATAAGTTTAATTACTTGCATTCTCTGTTAATAGGATCTGCGGCTGATGCCATTAGAGGCTTTTCGTTATCCAGTGAGAACTATCAATCTGCAGTTAAAGCGTTAAAAACAAGATTTGGTCGTAATGACCTAATAATTAATGCACACATTGGAAAGTTATTGAATTTAGATCCAGTGAAAAATTCAAATAACACAGATGCACTGCGCAAGCTCTACGATAACATTACGATTCAAATAAGAAATTTACAATGTCTAAATGTAACATCAGGAACATACGGCACTCTACTGACACCAATTTTACTTAAATTGATTCCCACTGATTTAAATTTAAATTATCAAAGAAAAAGACAGAATCTTGAAAATTTTGACATTGAAGAATTGTTAGACTTTTTAAAAGCTGAAATTGAGTGTCGTGAAACGGCGATACAAATACAAGATTTGTCTACACAAAATCCAAATGTCGTAAAAGAAAAACAGAAAAAAATTCCCGAGTCTAAGACACTCCCTACAGCGTGTAAATTGATGAACACTAATGAAAATAATAAGGAAATTAATTCAAAATTTAGAAAGGTTGATATAGTGTGTGTTTTTTGCAATAAATCACATGCATCGGAGAGTTGTAATGAGGTCTCTAAGTTAAATTTGGAAGATAAAAAGAATATACTGAAAGAAAAAAGGGTTTGTTTTGTTTGTCTGAAGAAAAATCACAGAGCAAACCAATGTAGATCAGGGCATAGATGTCTTATTTGTAAAAGACGACACTACGCTATAATATGCCCGGATTTACCCTCTAACAAATCAGATATTTCAAATAAGATTAATGAAGAAATAAAAATAAGTACATTAAATAATCATGTACAGCTCTCTGATGTATTTCTGCAAACGTTTATTGTTAGACTGCACAATAATAATAAAGAAATGCTTGTAAGGGCAGTCTTGGACTCTGGAAGCATGAAAAGCTATATATGTAGCGATACAATTGAAGAAATGAAGTATGTCTCTAGCAATGAAATAAACTTGCGTCAATCACTTTTTGGAGGTATCGAAACGAATGAAAATCTTTATAAAAATTATGTAATTGAAGTTAGTAGTATGGACAGAAGTTATAAATGTAAATTTGACGCATTGGCGGAAAAACGTATTTGTTCTGAGCTTGGCCAAATCCCATCTGGTCCGTGGTTAAACGAACTTAAGAAGCATCGTATACAGCTTACGGACTTAGAAAATAAATACAAAGTGGATAAGGAAATAAAATTGTTAATAGGGGCTGATATTATGGGTAAATTGTTAACGGGAAAAATAGTACCCCTTAAATCAAATTTAACCGCTATACAGACTAAATTGGGATGGACTGTTCTAGGAAAATTTTTTGGCACAAAGAGCAATACACCTAGTAATCATTCTCTCGTTATCTCTTCTCTTTTGGTTAAGAACCAGTGTGTAAGCGATCTGTGGAAATTAGACGTATTGGGAATTACAGATCCTGCACACCGTAAAACTAAGCAGGAGTTAGAAGAAGAGACTAACAAGTATTTTAAGGAGACTCTTCGGGTAAATTCCGATGGCAGATACGAGGTAGCTTTACCATGGGTAACGGATAATTCTGCCTTACCTGACAATAAAAAACTTGCTGGAAAAAGTCTGTTTAGTACGAAAAGAAAATTAGTTAATTCCGGCAAATTAGAGGATTACTATGGGGTTTTTGATAATTGGTTATCACTTGGCATAATAGAAAAAGTGACAGAGACTAAATCAGAACAGGTACATTATTTACCGCATAGACCCATAATAAAAGAGGGTAGTACTACGAGTTTACGGCCAGTGTTTAATGCGAGTTCACATTCTCAGGGTTTTCCTTCATTGAATGATTGTTTATCTACGGGACCTAATTTAATAGAAATTATTCCAACAATACTAAATCGATTTCGTAAAAGCTACGTGGGTGTTACGTCAGATATAGAAAAAGCTTTCTTACAGATTTCAATAAGAGAAAAGGATCGCGACTTTTTACGTTTTCTGTGGTTTGGTAGAGATAATTCGGAACAAATTGAGGAGTATCGGCATCAAAGGGTTGTTTTTGGTTTAACATGTAGTCCCTATTTATTAGCCGCTACCTTACAGTATCATTTAAGTAAAGTACCCGAAAATTTAAGCAATACTGCAGAAATTCTTAAGACATCATTTTATGTCGATAATTGCGTAACTAGTTTGAATTCTGAGTTAGAAATGAAAAAGTTTATATTGGAGTCACAAATAATAATGTCTACAGGAAATTTTAATTTAAGAGGGTGGAAATCTAATTTGCATAGTGTCACTCCAGACAGTGAGTCGATCACTGAAGAAAACATCTCCGTCTTGGGTCTTACGTGGTATACAGACAGTGATACTTTATCCTGCAAAGTGCCGTCAATTGATGAGCCCGATAAACTAATTACGAAAAGGTTAATTTTAGCCATTGCTCATCAAGTCTTTGATCCAATTGGATTTACGGCACCTGTGACGTTAATTCCGAAATTAATTTTGCAGGAAACATGGAATTTAAAACTTAAGTGGGATGAAATTCTTCCGGATCATTTAATACGAAAATTTACAGCATGGATCCAACAACTAAATTTAATATCAAAAATAAGGATACCAAGATGGCTTAATATTTCCCCAGACGATTCATTAAGTTTGCATGTATTTTGTGACGCGAGTCAAAAGTCTTACGCGGCGTGTGTGTTTTTAAGAGTCTGTCGAGATGATCACGTGACCGTCAATTTAATACATGCTAGAAGTAGGGTAGCGCCTCTAAAGGTTCTAACTATACCGCGGTTAGAGCTCCTTGCTTGCTTGATCGGCGCTCGGTTGCTTTCGTCTGTGGTAGAAGATATGCAATTTCCCAGTATTGATATTCATTGTTGGACGGATTCTACTACTTCGTTATGTTGGATTCAAAGAAATCAAAATTGGGGGACTTTTGTCCAAAATCGTGTACGTGAAATAGTTTCCTTGACATCTCCCACCGTGTGGCGCCACGTTCCGGGTGCTCTTAACCCTGCCGATATAGCTTCTAGAGGATGTTCAGCCGAAAAATTGTCACAACTACGATGGTGGGAGGGACCCGAGTGGTTACGCAATAACGAGGAGAGTTGGCCAAATTCAGAGGAATCTCCGGATGAGGATTTGGTTGGCTCAGAAATACGCAAAACTGTAATAACTACCTTAAGCAAAACCGACAATAACAGCGACTGGTATTACAAGTATTTTTCATCTATAAGAAAAATTATTCGGATGATAGCGTTTATCTACAGATTTTATTTTAAGCTAAGAAAATTTCCCAGTGAATCCTCAAAAACTTTGTCAACTTCCGAACTTGAAAGAGCTGAAATCGCTCTTCTGAAATTGGTACAAAAGGATTCATTTAATAACACAAATTACGATAAACTTCAAAACCTTAGACCGATGATTGACAGTGATGGTTTAATTAGAGCAAAAACAAATATTTCTTGTAGAAATGACACTAACAGTTTTAAATTTCCTGTGATTTTACCGTCCGATCATCCAGTGGTTCGACTGTTAATAATGAATACGCACAACGAATTACTACACGCTGGTGTTAATTTGATGATGTCATACTTGAGAGAAAAATACTGGATTATTAGAGCTCGTAAGACTATACGAAACTGTATACGAAAGTGCGTTAAATGCCAAAGATTTAAAGTCAAACATTCTGATGTTCTACCAGGTCCTTTGCCAAAGGAACGAGTAAATGATGCAGCTATTTTTGAAATTGTAGGCGTCGATCTAGCTGGACCACTTTATTTGAAAGGAGGTCAAAAATCTTATATTGTACTGTTTACCTGTGCCGTCTATAGAGCAATTCATTTAGAGTTGATCACATCTTTAACAACCGAGGTTTTTTTGCAATCATTAAGGCGTTTCATTTCACGACGTGGAAGACCATCAATTATATATTCAGATAACGGTACGAACTTTAGGGGAGCAGAGAAGCTTTTACATGAACTAGACTGGGAGAGTATTACCTCTAAAGTTGCTGAACAAAAAATTCAGTGGAAATTTAACCCTCCGACCGCCCCGTGGTGGGGAGGCTGGTGGGAGCGCCTCATTCAAATGGTTAAACAAATCTTAAGAAAAATTTTGGGGCGTGCTACACTTGGTTATGAAGAACTGCAAACCATTTTGTGCGATTGTGAAAAAATAATTAATAGCAGACCACTTACTTACGTGTCCGAAGATGTGAACGATTTATCCCCTTTAACTCCCGAGATGTTTCTGCACGAAATTCCCCATTCTGGTGTGTCTGACATTGACATTTTGGACAAAAAGAAGCTCAGTAAACGAGCTAAGTATCTACAGAAAATGAGAGAGAACCTCAGACTACGATTTCGCACGGAATATTTAGGATATCTACGTCAACAGTCCATAAGAAACTACAAGGATAAGCCACTAGAAGTGGGCGAAGTGGTGTTATTAGAGGATGACAACAAAAAACGTGCCTTCTGGAATATGGCCAGAGTGTTGAAATTGATCCCTGGACATGATGGCATAACAAGACTTGCTGTGGTGAAAACTGAAAAAGCCGAATTTTTACGTCCTATACAACGCTTATATAGACTCGAACTGGACCATTCTACCAAAAGTGATAATGAAAGTAATGACAATGTTCCTGTAACAACGAGCAGTGGAAGAACTGTAAAAATTCCGCTAAGACTCTAAATATTTACCAAGTGACTTTAATTTTTAATTTTTTTTTAATTTTATTCATTTTATTTATGTAACTATTTTGTTTTTCATCTAAGTTTTAGTATCATGTATTTAAGTATGTTTTGAGTATATTTTCAGATATCCACTCAAAAGGTGGGAGAAAATGTGGAGAATACTTCCACTTTCCAAAAAGAACAGCTGCTAATGTGCGAGATGCGCATGCGCTAGTTACGAAAGAAAAGAATAAGTTTAGTGTTGACTCTGACTTCAGCGATAAGATGTACGGTGATTACTGTAAGATGTTACGAATGAGGATATGTTTTCTCTTCATTAATTTTTATTACTACTACTTAATAATGTATATATGTACATAGAATATGTGTATATAGAATATGTATATAAAGGATTCGTTAAAGTAAGATAGAGCCCTGTTTATTCGAGTTCCTGGCTCCTGAATTATTAGTTATTTTTATTTTATTTAAGTATATTAAGAATTATTTTATATTTGAAGTAACACCAATCACATATTCCATATACAATACACATAGATGTGCAAAACACTTATGAGTACACTGTAAAAAATTTTGGTTCAACGTTGAACCAAAATATGGTTCAATGCTGGGTGCATCCATATGATGGTAAAACCTGTCTCCATAACATGGTACTTGCTTTGAGCCATACTTTGGAACTACGTTGAACCATGTTTTGGGAAAAGGTTGAACCATATTTTCAGAAAAGCAAGAACCATGTTTTGAGAAAATGTTGAACCACATTTTCAGAAAAGGAAGAACCATGTTTTGGGAAAAGATTGAACCATATTCTCAGAAAAGGAAGAACCAAGTTTTGGGAAAAAGTGTAACCATAATTTGGAACTACATTGAATCATGTTTAGGGAAAAGGTAAAACCATAATTAGGAATTATTAGAAGCTTCACACTACGGTGGTGGCAATATATGATCACTTTAATCTATTTCTTTCCAAGTCCATATTCTTTTAATTTATTCCCTCGCTATTTCTGTTTCTGAAACCAAACTTTAACCACAAGTATATTTCAGTTATAATAATTAAATAGGAAAATTTCCACAGTGAAAAATGTTGACAACAAAACAAGATTAATGCATAATTTAAGTGGCATAAAATTAGTTTTAAAAACCAGAATAGAACAAATCTTAATTTAAACTTGTGATTAGCAGCAACTCGGTTAAGCTAAACTGTTTTGTGATAAATATAATTACAGTCAAACCTCATTAATACATCACTTTTGGGACTTCTGAAAAACTGTGTTAAGCGGTTTGACTTGTTATGCGGAGTTAAAGGAATTTTGGGACTAAGAAAAAGGGGTGTCTTATGTGCAGAGTGATGTATTAACGAGGTTTGACTGTGCAACTACTCTTACATATTAGCATGTATTAAAATTTAAACTAGATTCCACCGTGTTAATTTAAATAGAACCATAATAATTTTTTAAAAGATCAATAACCAAATAAAAGTTAAATATCATAAACAGGGATCTTTTTGATATTCCCTGACTTTTGAAGGTCATTTTGGTGGTGAAATTGGTGCTGAAATGTTTATTAAATATGGGTGTATATCGGCCGATAGGTGGCACTGCTATAAATGTCTATAATTTTCCACATTGCTGTATCTCAACACCTATTACTTAAAATTACACTAAACAGTAGGTATATTTAAAACATTTGTTGTGAGAAGCTATGTTAATTAAATTTTTTGTGCATTTAATTAATAGGTGGTACGTGGTACTGTACTGTTATTTAAACTGATATAGGAAAAAAAATTGTAATGGATACAACGTACTAGAATGATACATTTTACATGAAATTTCATAAGTCTTAAATAAGGAGAACATATTTTAAGGATTAAAATAATTTTAAGCACTGCTAAAAAATAAAATAAAATAAAATATTGCACATTCCCCTTTTACAATTCAGAACACATATATTTACAATATTTTCAGGATTATAGTATAAATGCATATTAATCTAAATTGCCTAAATTGTTTTAACAGACATTGTACATTGACTAATCTGTTTATCCAAAAATTTTGCTTCATCTCTTAAATGTGCTTGATTATCATTACTATTATTTCCAATAAAATTGTTAATGCAGTTACTGATAGAAAATTTAATCAATGTAAACAGAAATTAAAATTTGCAATTAAAAGAAAATCAAATGGCTATAATTTTAACAACAACAACAACAATAACAATAAATAAAATCTAAACTAAAATTAGGAGTGTTAGGTTGCTTGCTCTCTTCACAAAATTTAAATTCATAAACAAGCATTTCAAAAACATTTTGTTTAAGTAAATGATTAATTCAAATTTTTGTATGCCTAAAACCTGTTTTCAATATTGTATGAAATTACTGCATATGCACACACTTAGTTCAATAAAACATTGGTAGCTTAATATTATATATTTTTATATTAAACAGGAAATCGGTTGACTGCTAATGCTAAAGTTTAAAGCTTTGCTCGATATCTTTTTTTTTTTTTTTTTTTTTTACAAAAATAGTAGAAATTTACATGAGTATTTATTAATTTAAAAAAGTGTACCAAAATTTTAAACCTAGATCCACACCAAAAATTAAAGAAGAAAATACAAAATTAAAGAAGAAAATAATAATAATAAAACACTCACTTCATTACTAGCTTCTTCAACTTGGAAATACTAGCAGGTACAAAACCCAAAGCCAAAGGATATTAAAACTTTGAGCTTTTAAGGATTGTACCAGCTTGCATGTGGTAAGTAAAATATCATTTACCTTTCAGGACTACAATGAAACTAAAAGTAGTTTTAGGCTGTGCTTAATCCATTATGATTTCACAGAAAATTTACACATCACTTTTAACAGGATAGATAATAACGACAACGGTCAACGACAAATGACAACTTCATTCAGTTTCAAAATGGTGCACGCCATGACGCTTTTGAGGTTTGCCATAGTATACTTGGCGATTTCGCAGATGGAGCGGGGAAAAACGTATCAATTGTGCAAAGCTTTCGTTAGTTACGGTTTCCGTAGCCTTCCTTTCTTATCTATTAGAAGTTCTTTGCCTGAAATATCTTTCTGAAACTACCTGAAACTTTCACAAAAACTCACCGTAAGCACCAACAAGAACAAGTCGTCTCGTCATAAGTCACGTGAGCAGCGGAGCAGGCTTCTGAGCGAGCATGCGCAAAGCGGTGTTCTGGACTAAAGGTATTCCCATGGGTTGGTTCAACTTTGAACCATGTTGAAAGTTGAACCATGATCACATTTTTCGAGAAAGCAAGTGTTCCATTGTTTGGAATTTTCTCTTAGCTAGACCCATTCGCTGGTTCAACATTGAACGGAAATTTTTAAGAGTGTACAAATAACTTTTACAATACATGCAATTAACATACAATCATATTTATATGCAAAAGTTTGAAATACGCATAAAGAAATCCATAATATGCACTTTACACAATGCATGCATACGTACATATTACATATAATACCTTATACTTTGCACTCTCCTTTTCTCTTTCTTTCGCTCTTTTTTTTTCCTTTTTGAGGCAAAAATTTAATATTATATTAGTAAGTCCTTTGATTACTTTTATTTTATAAAAAGCTGCATATCTTTTAAAACTATATTTGAACTCTGCATATATTTTGGAATTTAAATATGTAGCATGTTTTTGTAACTAATACGTCTTTAAATATAGATTTTAATCATAAGAACATGCGTTCAGAAAAATCAGTTTCAGATGCATTGGTATAAATTTGTCGAGTAATCACGTTTTCATCGAGTTAGAGGGATATATATATATACAAACAAATGCAACGTGCAAAACATTAACAATGAAAATGTATATTTTTCCTAAATTTTTGTATTAATTATTGGGTTGTTAGATAAATAATGTCGTTTTTTAAAACCTTCGCTTCTAAAAACCAAGGCTTCTTCGAACGTGGAATTTTTCACCGAAAGATGGCAAAAGGTCATTCAACAAAATGGTCAGTATACCATTGATTAATGTTTGTTGTTAATATAAATAAATTCACTTTCAAAAACATGAAAAAAAAAGACATTATTTATCGAACAACCCAATAAATAATAGTAAAAATATACCGCCTATAAAGTCAAAGTTTAGCATTTTTAAATGTTCAATTAAAAAGTAGTTATAATTTTTATCTTTAAAAAGTAATTTTACTGTTTTAACAAAGTAGTTTATTTTAATATATAATTCACTTCGTTGAAATGGAAAAAAGCAGGAAATGACATTCCAACAGCATCGTAAAAAGCAGTCGTTACAGCCTCTCTAAACTAAACCAAAAAAGAAGATTCGGTATTTGTAAGGAGAAATGGGAGTTCGTTTCAGGATATTACATGCATTAGCGAAATAGGAAGTCATGCAAGCAAAGTGTTATCCTGAAACCTTTATATCGCGTTTTAAATCAACACAAAAGTAAGCAAACTTCTACGGCGTAGTACACGTATAAAACCTCAGTTTCAAAATTTAATAGTAAATTTAATGCGTATAATATGCACTGCAATCGCAATTTTACTGTTTCTGTGAATTTTACCAAGCTCATATTTTGAAAGTATATATAGAAAACGTATTGATATACAGTAACAAAATCTTTTGTGTTGCTCATAAATATGTAAAAGTACATTAACGGCCCTCTTCACTTACCGTCGCCGGTAGCCCGAGCCAATGTTATTCTATGGGGAAATTTTCTTTACAAATAACTTATTAACTAATACATATTTTTAAATTCTGTTTTCGCATTCAGAAAATTCTCAATTGTTAAATTGACGGACCTTTTTTAAAAATGTATTTTTTTAATTTTTAATATTTTATTTTGAAATTGCAAAATGAAAAAAAAATTCACATATTAAAAATTCGTATTTTGCAGCTTCAAAATAAAATATTAAAAATTAAAAAAATATATTTTTTAAAAAGATCCGTCAATTTAGCTGGGAATTTTCAGAAAGTGAAAGAAGAATTTAAAAATATGTATTAGTTAATAAGTTATTTGTAAAGAAAAATTTCCCATAGAATAACATTAGTTTCGGCTTCCGGCGACGGTGAGTGAAGCGGGCCCTTAAGGAAAGGAGAAAAGGGGGGGAAAAAAAGCACGCAATGTCTTCAAAAATCTTTTACCGACAATATTTTTGAACCTTTTCTTTAAAATAGAATTTAAAAACGACAATGTTTTCCGACATATGTAATTAGTGACTGACTTTAGAACAAAACTTATTAATTTATGTAATACTAAACACACATATGAGAATAAGCACTTCTAACTCTCGGACATAAACAATATGAATCAGCTCAAAAATTAGTCTTTTATTCTTTTTTCACTATATTCTATATTAATAAGAAGAAACTAATGGAATCGTAAAAAAATTCGGACTTACGTTTTTTTTAAGGTTCCATGCGTTTTAAGAGATTGTGAACACGCTTTCACTTTTTTTGTAATGTTGTCAGCCTGTCTGTTGTGAGACAAAGACAAAAAATTTGTAGCAGCTCTAACTCGAAACTAATGCACAGAACTTCATAATATATATATATATATATATATATATTTGTTACATCTGAACATAAATCGGAGTCTATCAACTTGTAATGGTCACTATGAAAAAAAATTATGCTGATTGAATTTGGATGCGTATCGGCTAACAGGTGGTGCAGTTTTCCCCGTTACGGGAAAGCTAAATCTCAGATTCTGTATCGTGTAAAAGCTCCAAACTTGAAATGTTACTGAGCCATTATAAAATGTTGAGTCAATTTGCGTGCATATCGACGAATAGGGAGCGTTTCTATACTAACCTTCTGCGGTTTTTCATATGGCTATATCTCAGCAACTTCCGGTTAAAATTGATCCAAACGCCACATGAAAACCTTTTAACGTAACACAATATGTTGATAATTTTCATTAACAAAAACTCACTTTCGAAAATTTGAACCAAAAACAATACTTTCTCTACCTTATTAGGTAAGAGAAAGTAAAATATAGTAATAAAGTATAAATACGACAAAATTAATATCTCACACGGTAAAAATCTAAATACATTTAAAGGTACGTGTGGTTTATCCCATACTATTTGTAAGAACTAAGAAATTCTAATATATTTAATAATGAAATAAGTTCTTAGTTTAATAACATAAGCGTAATGTCTAGAATATTAGTTTTCAGTGTCTTAACACATTTGTTTGAAGTTTAAAAACTGCATCATTATTTTCTGCTGAAATCTTCACTTGAAAATCTAGTTTGATTACCTTTTTCCAGCATTTAGCATCATTAATTCTCGATTTTAAACTGTAACTATAACAGCATAAAAATAAAGGAATGAAAATAAAGCATGCACCATAAAACATACAGTCTAATAATGTATATTTTACGTTGAATACTTAAGTGTTATCTTTTAATTTTAACATGAAGAAACATTAGCATTCTATTTATAAAAGGAACCAATGTGATTTTACTCGGAAAATTTTAGAAAATGGGTTACTTTTATTTTTAACAACATTACACATTAAGGGAAAAATAAAGGCCATTTTAAAGAGAAGCAGTAGTTCTGTTCTCGACAAAATTTGGGTGTTAAAAATAAATGCGTCCCACTAGACAAACTGTATTTTTGAAAGTAATACTCCAAATGCTATTTCAACGGGAAAATTTGGCATTACGGATGTTTGCCGTTCTTTAAATAAGCAGTTTTCTATCTCGATTTTAACTTACAATAACAGAAAAGGGAGAAAAAGGAAAGAAATAATATCATGAAAAAGAAAAGAAATAATATCATAAGCAACAATTTCACAAATAAAATAAATATAATATATAAATATGTTGGAGAAGTTTAGGGAATATCTACGTTTTCTTTACATGTACGATTAAAGAAGAAAAGATATCTCGAAGAGATTTAAATTATAGTATGATTCTAAAAGATCTTAGAGACGGCAATTTGTTTCACCGAGGTTCTTAAAAGAAAATCCTAGAGGTTTTTGAGGATTTAGAATGATATCTTGGTAAAATATCAATATACGTTTTCGTTTAATAAATTTCATAGGTAAAAAAAGAAGAAAAATAGAGGACAGAAAACGAAATTAAATATTTTGGAAGAAGTGTTCATTGCTGACGAAAATATATGAAATAACCGGTTAATTATCGTAACCGGTTAACATTTGAACGTTTTTTTTTATTTTAAAAAATTAGGTATTTAAATCTAAATAAATGTGTGCTATTGAGAATCAAAAATATGTAATAAAAATATCTCTTGTATTAGATTTAATTTCGGTCTGTTATTTACAGGGTGTCTTCTGGGGTGTCATTTGAGGATATTCTGCGTTCCAGTGGGGGCGGGGAGAATCAAGATAGAAAAACTTGGAGATAATAGATAAATTTTCTACTTCCGGTTAACATAGACTTTCTAAAATAAAGTATCATAATAGATATATTATTATTATTGACTTCAGTTGGCATCATTTATTGAAATTTATTTTTCCGACTGAGTGAAAATAATGTCTGGACCGGGAGTCGAACTCCAGATTTTCTTCAATGATTTTCTTCCCAATCAATCAGTTGAATGATTTTAATATATTGTATTTCTTTCTCCCGTTGTTTAATGGTGTTTTCCTTTACCTGCGGCTTATTTTCTGTCGAGCTATCTACATGATAGACCAGATGTTTCTGCCTAAAGGTTGTCTGAGTGAGTAATGTCCACCAGTTGTCGGCCTGGATAGCTCAATTGGTAGAGCCTTGGCCTTGTAAGTCAAAGTTCTGGGGTTCGACTCCCGGTCTAGACATTATTTTCACTCAGTCGGAAAAATAAATTTCAATTAATGATTTTCTTCCCAATCAGTTGATTGTGTGATTTTAATATATTTCAGTTGGTATATCTGGACAAAAAGAAAATACAAATAACAAGTGCGGGGATTGAAAAAGATCATAAATCGGCCATCAAATATAGAAATTAATAGCAGGTACATGGAAATTTGTGAGCTTGCCAAAAACAGCCTTTAGCATAGCTCAATTGGAAGAGCCTTGACCTTGTAAGTCAAAGTTCTGGGGTTTGACTCCCGGTCCAGACATTATTTTCACTCAGTCGGAAAAATAAATTTCAATTAATGATTTTCTTCCCAATCAGTTGATTGTGTGATTTTAATATATTTCAGTTGGTATATCTGGACAAAAAGAAAATACAAATAACAAGTGCGGGGATTGAAAAAGATCATAAATCGGCCATCAAATATAGAAATTAATAGCAGGTACATGGAAATTTGTGAGCTTGCCAAAAACAGCCTTTAGCATAGCTCAATTGGAAGAGCCTTGACCTTGTAAGTCAAAGTTCTGGGGTTTGACTCCCGGTCCAGACATTATTTTCACTCAGTCGGAAAAATAAATTTCAATTAATGATTTTCTTCCCAATCAGTTGATTGTGTGATTTTAATATATTTCAGTTGGTATATCTGGACAAAAAGAAAATACAAATAACAAGTGCGGGGATTGGAAAAGATCATAAATCGGCCATCAAATATAGAAATTAATAGCAGGTACATGGAAATTTGTGAGCTTACCAAAAACAGCCTTTAGCATAGCTCAATTAGAAGAGCCTTGGCCTTGTAAGTCAAAGTTCTGGGATTCGACTCCCGGTCCAGACATTATTTTCACTCAGTCGGAAAAATAAATTTCAATAAATGATTTTTTTTCCCAATCAGTTGATTGTGTGATTTTAATATATTTTAGTTGGTATATCTGGACAAAAAGAAAATACAAATAACAAGTGCGGGGATTGAAAAAGATCATAAATCGGCCATCAAATATAGAAATTAATAGCAGGTACATGGAAATTTGTGAGCTTGCCAAAAACAGCCTTTAGTTTTTGTCTCGATCTTTCTCTGTCCTGAGCATTTTCCTCATCCATTCCATTCTCTGGCATGTCCCTCATAAGCTTGTCTTTCCACGATTAGAAAATTTAACTGAACTTTCAAACATCACACTTAACTTAATAATAGGTGGGGTGGGACATGGGGCTGGGCTATAAATCGAATATATATTACATACAGGGGTTGATCCAGGTTTTAATTTTTGAGGCGAATTTTTATTAAAAAAAAAAAAAAAAAAAAAAAAAAAGTGAAATTTTTTTATTTATTTTTTGTGAAAAGTAAAATATTTTTGTGAAATTTTATTTCTTTTTGCGAAAAAAAAAAGAATTATCGTGTAAAACTTTTCACTTTTAACAGCTACTCTATCTAATGTTTATAATACCTATCAAGATAATGACATTTCACTGAACCAGTGTAGGTACTCATTAAAAATAATAGTGTAAACATGGAAAAATTTTACAAAAATATCAATTTCATAAAATGAAATCTTGTGAAAGGGTTGTTTTTAAGAATCTGAATTTTGTGAAGGGGCTTATTTTATGGATGTGCGAAAGGGCACATTTTATGGATGTGAATTTCGTGAAGGGACCCATTTTAGAAATTTGAATTTTGTGAAGGAGCAGCAAAAGGGTCCCAATTTTTGCCTGGATCGACCTCTGATGTATATGTATATTATGAAAACAATAAAAATGAGAACGAAAAATAAACAGATGAATCATTTGCCAAAACAACTCACAAATGCCAATTTGATAAGCAATTAACTTAATTAAATTATATATGCAAGAGAGAGAGTTGTAGAATGCAAGAAAACAAAGATGATTAAAAACGCCACTATAATCCGCAAGAACCAAAACAAACAAATAAATAAAATAAAATAAAAATAACAAATAATAATTTTGTCAAATATATAAAAACACCACAATACTCAGTGGAATATTATCCCCCCAAACCCGTAAAATAAATAAGGATGTCCATCCAAAATATACTTTAACAAAAAGGATCTATCTAACTTAAATAATTACAAGAGTTTTTATATACCATGTTTTTAAATTTTCTGTTGAATCATATACACGCTACCGAAGGCAGTGAGAACCCGGAACAATTGGCCAAAAGTATTAGAAAAAATCATTCCTATCGTGTTTTGAGCTATTATAAAAGTTTCAAATGGCTAGCTAGCTGAGAAGTTACTTAAAAATCGATTGCAAGCTTTGTACTGGTAACGCTGCCAAAGGCAGCAGGGTCCCGAAGCAGTTGGTTAAAAATATTTTAAAAATGCATTTTCACTGTGTTCTGAACTATTCTGAAAGTTTCAAATGTCTAGCAAGTCGGGAAGTTAGTTAAATAAATTTTCTGTTGAAGCATATAAACGCTGCCGAAGGCAGTAGGGGCTTGAAACAGTTGACTAAAAGTATTAAAAAAATGTATTGTCACCGTGTTCTGAGCTATCCTGAAAGCTTCAAATGTCTAGCTAGTCGGGAAGTTAGTGAAAAATCGATTGCAAGCTTTGTACTGATAACGCTGCCGAAGGCAGCAGGAACATGAAACAGTTGCTAAAAGTATTTAAAAAATGCATTTTCACCGTGTTCTGAACTATTCTGAAAGTTTCAAATGTCTAGCTAGTCGGGAAGTTAGTTAAATAAATTTTCTGAGCTGTCCTGAAAGTTTCAAAAGTCTAGCTAGTCTGGAAGTTAGTTAAAAATCGGTTGCAAGATTTGTACTGGACAAACAAACAAAAAAGAATCAAAGTTAATAAAAACATGGTAAAATAGAGTGAGAAATTGCATATTGTTGTGTACTTGGGGGTTCGTAAGTTGTGCGAGAATGAAAGGCGAATCTTGCAGAGGCTGGAAACTTTATTTACAGAAAATTCGAGAAAATTACAGGTCAATAAACCAAGTATCAACTTCACTTTCACCAGTAAACACAGCTTAAATAACAGCTGTCAACAGTATGTTCACAGAACAAACTATGTCAGAGCATTAACATACGGCAATCGACTGCAATCCAAAGAGGCTCAGAACTCTCTCAGTAGTAATGAAAGCATTGGTGAAAACTCAACTGAGACTGACTCATTTGGCGTAAAGCAACTTTTTAAATATCTGCGTAGAAAAATGTGGAAAATTCCAGAAACTCGTCAACCAATCAAGTTAGAGTTTCCATATTTGGTATATCAATTATAAGGGTTTTCTCGCCAATGTCACCAAAAATTCGCCTAGGAGCGAAAAAGTCGCCAAATCCATTACCGGCCTTAATAAGGTTTTTTAACAGGTTTTTAAGCTATTTTAATGCGAAAACAAACTAGAAATACTGAAAATTAACATTTTATCAACTGACTAAGACTAAATCTCTTTGAATGAATTTACATAAAAATAACTACGAATTATTTACAAATTCGTACAATACAGAAAATAATCAACAACACCCATTTACATCATATATATGCATATATCATCATCTTCTTCTTCTTCAAGGATTAGGCTGGGAGTCTGTTCTGGCTTATTGGTCTAACCACCGTTTTCTAGGTCTGCCGCAGTTTCGTTTGCCCCATGGAATATAGTAGAAGGCACGAAGGCAGCTCTCGGTAGTATTCCGTGTGTTGGAGATGATTTTTCCAATTAGTGCGATATTCCTTGATCTTGTTTAAGAGGCTAAAAACTTTTCGAATATCTTTATTTCTGATTTTGTCCATAATTGTGCAACCTTTTAGAGATGGTAGTTACCGCATCTCTGCTGCCTGGATTCTGCTTCTATCTTGGCCACTCAGGATACATGCCTCTGAGCCATACAGCAAAGTGGGTACTGCCATAACCCTATAACACTTCAGCTGTGTTTCTTTTCTCGTTTTTCTCTTTCATTTTTATTTTTTCAATAAATATATACTGTTGATGGAATCAAATGAAATTCTAACAGACCTAGTAACTTATTATAAATTATGTTGATTTATATTTATTTGTGTACGTGTAGCTCAATCTCAATATACAAACACAGACTTTATGCATTTCAAACCACATAAAATTTTAATTCTCGGGGGAAAAAAAAAGAAAGGACTTTTTTTTTTTTTTTTTTTTTTTTTTTTTTTTTTAAGAAATACAAAGTTACACACATATTTTATTAATGCATTTAAATTATTTTGCGCAGTCATATATAATAATAATAAATAATTCATTATATAATGTTCAGATAACGACTAAAAAAGGCGCTGTATTGTCTACAATAAACATGCCATTGTGAATTATAAGTTATTTCATTTAGATTAAAACAGCGAAATAATCAAACAAAAATTTTAGTACTTTCTTGTAAATAAGTAATATACGGATTTACAAACGCTAATTTTTAAAGGTGATATTAATAGTGCATCTAAATGCTACATTACTTTCATTGAAGTAGTACCGTGGTATGAAATTTCACGTAATATAATTACCGACCACAAACCCTAATATAGACTAATTGAATTTTTACTTTCGAACGCTCTAGAATTTCCCATTGCGCAGCACTAGTGCGACGTAAACACCAATCAACCAATCATCCAACCGAACACTATAGTAAGGAAAGTATTGTAATCATGTCAAAAATCCGAATTTGAGATTTTGGTGTTTCTACATGTTTTGACAACCCCTGAATTCATAATTGATATTTTTACGATGATGTGTGTCTGTATGTGTGTGTATGTATGTGAGTGCACACGATAGCGCCGGAGCGTTTTGTTCGTATGAGCCTTAAAGTTGGTGCGTATGTTATAGGTTACCATACATTTTAATTTTGGCGAATCTAGCACTTTTAGTTTTTTTACAGGGACACAAAGAAAAATTCTGTATCATTATGGTCTATGGGCCAAAATTTTTTAAAGTGTGATAACGTCTAAATGCCTTATTCGACTGAGCTTAAAATTTATACACATGTTATGAGTCACCATCGCACGAACTGTACAAATTTTGGTGAATCTAGCGTTTAAAAGTTTTTTTTACAGGAACACAAAGAAAAATTCTTTATCGTTATAGTCTATATGGGCCCAAATTCTTTAAACTGCGATAGCGTATAAACACCTTATTCAATTGAGTTGAAAATTCATACACATGCTATAAGTCACTGTTGCACGAAATGAATAAATTTTGATGAATCTAGCACGTATAGTTTTTTCACAGGGAGAAAACGAAAAATTCTTTATCATTATGCCCTATGGGCTCAAATTTTTTAAAGTGCGATAGCGTCTAAACGCCATAAAAGATTGAACTGCAAATTTATATGCATGTTAGAGATAACCTTCAAACGAGCTGTATCAATTTTGTAGAATCTAGCACTTATATTCTTTTTACAATAACACAAATAAAAACTCTTTATCAGTGTGGCTTATGGGTTCAAATTATTTAAATTGTGAGCATCTAACCGTCTCATCGGATTGAGTTGAAAATTTACATACATATTACATGTCACCGTCGCACAAGCTGTATAAACTTCAGTGTGTCTAGCACTTATAGATTTTTACAGGGACACAAGGAAAATTTCTTTATCATTATGGTCTATGGGCCCAAATTTTCTAAAGTTCGATAGCGTCAAAACGTTTTATTCGATTCAGCTGAAAATTTATACACGTTATAGGTCACCGTTGCACAAACTACATTTATTTCAGTGAATGTAGCACGTATAGTTTTTTTACGGGGATAAAACGAAAAATCTTTATCATTATATCCTAAGCGCTCAAATTCGTTAAAGTTCGATAGTGTCTAAACGCTATACTCGATAGAGCTGAAAATTTATATGCATATTACAGATCACCTTCAAACGAGCTGTATCAATTTTGTAGAATCTAACATTTATAGTCTTTTTACAATGACACAAATAAAAATTATTTATCATTGTGACTTATGGGCTAAAATTATTTAAAATGCGATAGCGTCTGAAGGCCTCATTCGATCAAGCTGAAAATTTATATAATTGTTATAGGTGACCGTCGTCCTAACTATATAGATTTTAGTGAGTCTAGCATTCATAGATTTTTACAGGGACACAATGGAAATTTCTTTATCATTATGACATATGCTCAAAATATTTGGAGGGCAATAGCGTTAATTTAAAGAACATACAACATAGAGAAAAGTACTTATATCCCTTATTATAATTTTCTCTTTTGTTTATTTAAATGACATCTCTTGCCCTATTCACACAACCGTTAATTACTTAATGTTCGGAAAGTCGAGTAGAATCCCTCCAGATTTTTTTTTTTTTTTTTTTAAGAGTATTTTTGCAATAAGTATTCGACTATTGCAATACTTCATTTTCCTAAATAATAATAAAAAAAAAAAAAAAAAAAAAAATCTGGTGTGGAACAACCACACGACTTCCATTACCCACTATTGCACGCATTGTTTTTTTTTTCTTTTTTTAATTTTCCAGTAAGACAAACTTAATACATGTGTAAAGACATATATAAACCCAGTTTACACAACGAGTTAAAAAAAAAAAAAAAAAAAAAGGAGATATATATTTTTTTTTAAACCCATTTCTAAGATCTAAAACTGATCTATCAGATCAGGGTGACTATTAATTTTCCTGTAATAACCACGTAAAGCATGAGAAAGGATATCTAAAATCAAAATGGATTTATGAAACAATTTTCGAGAAAATCGTTACAGCCGTTTTTGAGATATACCGATTTTTACCAAAACTTGGCATATTTAATTGTTGACTCCAAAATAACAATTACATACAGAAGGATATTTAAAAAAGAGTTAATATTGCAAGTTTGAAAGAAATACATACAGCCGTTTTGAAAGGAACGCACTTGCAGTACCTGAAATTGAGTTATTTATACAGGATGCCTATCTATTTTCCTGAACTAACAAACTATATCATTCGAAAGGGCATGTAATGGAGTGCTTATACAGTAATTTTGAAGAAAATCGTTAGAGCTGTTTTTGAGATACGGACTTACGGACCCACTTCCGGTTTTCCAATTTTCACCAAAATTTAAAAAATTCATTTGTACACCAGACCTGTCTTAATTCTGAAGTTTCGTGGTTCTACCTTTATTAGTTTCGAAGATATAATAGTCAGAAGATTCCCCACACACATACACACACACAACTACTGACCAATTGCCAAAAAATACTTTTTTGGACTCAGGGGGTCTTATAAAATGTAAATCAGGTGAAATCTTGATATCGAATTTTTTGACCGAATACAATACTTCCATTACCAACGGTAGTCGAGTAACGGAAGTAAAAAAAAAAAAAAAAAAAAAAAAAAGGTGTTTAAAAAGTAATTAAAAAATATTTTTGAAATATTTGAATGCATTTGATTAGGTTATACTGCATGTATAGTGCCGAAAATTTTATGTATTTAATTATTATTATTATTTTTTATTTTATTTTATTTTATTTTTTTTTAGAATATTCGACTGTTGGCATTTTAACTATATTAATAAGAACTCTTGTAATAGTACTAAGATATGTGAATGTGAATACAACACAGCACCACGATAGCTTTTTAAAAAAGATATATGCGCAGACATCAAATCATCTATTATTAAACCAGAAATTCCTCCTTTTTGCCTTCTTAACCTTATGTAAATCAATAGCTTGTATAATAATATATTAGTTTTGCCCTATGCAAATTTTCTATAACTATGTTTTTAATAATATGAAAACTAACTGATGCGAATTCGAAAATTATGACCAAGTACACAACTCAACGAAAGAAAAAGAAAAAAAAAATATGTATCCAAAAAAAACTTACCTCAATTTCTACTCAAAATCAATATAAAAAGAGCTCTATACCACTCACCTAGAAAAAAAAAAAAAAAAAGAAAGATCAAATCATATTTCACATCCTATTTTGCGCAGAAATAAAACTATTTTACTGAACAGAAAAATAAAGTAATAAATGTACACAGATTTTATTTTATTTTTGAACATTTTTTTTTTTTTCTATATTTTCATGTAGACACTCCAATTTAAATTAGAAGATAATGTTTCAAAAGTAGAATAATATTCCCAGGAAAGGAAGAGAGAGAAAAAAAAAAAAAAAAAAAAATCAGACATAAATCATCGATGTTTTTCAATATTCGATTTTTTGTACATTGTTTCAGCATCTTCAGAAAATAAAACAATCAAGATGAATTTAATAAACAGACTCGAATTTAACCAGGCTTCTTTTATACCCAAAACAATCACCGAAATATTTCGGAAATACTCTTCGCCACAAAAAACTATCGAAAACCAATATTAAGTGAAGTGAAGTGAAGTGAAGGATGGTTCGAAAATTCGCATGAAATACTCATTTTTATTTCTCAAAAACTTTCAGTTATTTTCATATTTTCTTTTTTCATCGCAAAAATATATAAAAATTGAAAATTTCATTACTCAAATAAAACGACGGTAGCGTATAGAGAAGAGGGAATTATGCTTTTTATGTAGAAGGCAGATAGATCGCAGATGAGAATATTGGAAAACACTGCAGTAAAACTACAGGAATTTTGTAAACAACATGTACGCATATAGATATGGCTGCATGTTATTATTCCCATTTTATTTAATTTGATTTTATATATATATAATACTGTTATTATTGATTCGGTAAATAATGCAGAATAATTAAGGCGCAGACTATAATATTTGCACTGCAAAATAATAAATTCTTTTATTGAGAAATTTATTTTGTTTTCCCCATTTAGAGAAATTACTTTTTAACCCAGAATGGCAACTTCTTTCAATCTGGAAAGAAGCGTCGGCTTCAAAAATAGCCTAACAATAAATTTACTCAATAACTGATGTACAATGAAACGAAATACGTGGATTAAAAAAAAAATAATAAAAAAATGGTATAAATAATAGTTTGAAGAAAGAAATGAAAATTGCGCTGCACGCAAAAAATCAGGAAACATTTTCCAATTATATAAGATATTATTAAAAATAACAGTGTGTGAGTGAATTGTGCAGACGAACTTAAATTAGATCACTTTCTACAAGAAACATACTTTGTTACATCTTTAAAATGTTGATTTTGTATGTTTAGCGAAGTTTAAAGATACTGAAAAGTTATTAAAAGGAATGCGTCTCATAGACTATAATGTAACCGAATTGTTTGAAACGTTGTACACATACCAACTGTGCTATGAGTATGACTTTTATAGGTAAGCATATTACAGTAAACAGATAAATAAGTAAATAAATAAGCTGAATAAACTATATAAGCTATTATGAAATTTCAGTGTAGAGTAAGTGGAAGAAAAAAAAAACTAAGATTTAATAATATTGAAAAGTTGAATAAAAATTAACCATGACTACTTGCATATCCACGCACAAAAAAAAAAAAAAAAAAAAAAAAAAAAAAAAACATGATAATACAATTTGATTTATTAAATATTTTAAAGACATATGCAATATTAATTATAAAGTGACCATATTAAAATGACCAATATTATACACCGAATAATGTAACCGTGGAGATTACAGTTGAGGGAGGACAAAATAACACAATGTCTTGTTTAGATGTTCATGATGGAGTGGAAACTGATGGCTGATATCTTAAAATCTTTTTTACTTTCTTCTATCTTCAATAGAAGAAAGTATTGGATTCGTAAAAATTTTCGATTTCGGGTTTTTGATGGATTTACACGTTTTGAGAGCTGTAGAACACGATTTTACCATTTTTAGAAAATGTCTGTCTGTCTGTGTGTGTGACAAAATTTTGTGGCAACTGTATCTCTGGAACTACTGCACAGAATTTCATACAAATTGGTATGTAGTTGCACCTTGACATAAATTAGTGCCTATCAACTTTTGGTAAAAATCGTCTTAGAGGTTGCGTTGCCGTCGCGTTTTTTCTAAATTTTTAACAGGGTGATATAGGGCAAAAATTTTCAAGATGGGTATCTTTCGAAAGGTCTCGTCAGTACTTTTAAAACGAATGGTTGAACTATAAATCTGTGATAATTTAAAACAAAGTTATCGATTTTTTTTTTTACTTTTTACGAAAAAAAACTTAGAAAAAAAAAAATCTTTTTTTTTTTTTTTTTTCTCTCCCCTTAATTTTATCAAACTCCCACGGTTTCCGTGTTCTGACAAACTTAAATTAATTTTTGCTTTTTTCCCCTAATTTTGTCAGTCCTACGGTTTCCGTGTCTTGACAAACTTTAACATATTTTTGCATTTTTCCTCTAATTTTGTCAAAGTCCCACGGTTTCCGTGTTTTGACAAACTTTAACAAATTTTCACATTTTACCCAAAATTTTGTCTAAGTCCCACTTTTTTTTTTTTTTTCTCTCCCCTTAATTCTATCAAACTCCCACGGTTTCCGTGTTCTGACAAACTTAAACAAATTTTTGCATTTCCCCCCCCAATTTTGTCAGTCCCACGGTTTCCGTGTTTTGACAAACTTAGAATAATTTTCACATCTTACCCAAAATTTTGTCAAAGTCCCACTTTTTTTTTTTTTTTTTTTTTTAAATTATTGTTACTGAGTGAATTTGTATAGAAAAATATAGAAGAAAGTCTCGTGGTGGCCACAACATACTAGTTTGTGTTACACTTCTCATACTGGCCAAATTTAAAACTCTAGAGACAATGTGTTTGCAATTCTTTTATGTACATACAGTTTTTGTTTTTTGAATAGACTTCTAGAAAAATCAAATTTAAACGGTTATTAATAAATCGCAAACTTTCGTTAACTAGAATTGTGTGAATCAGCAAAACAAAAAGAATTTTCTGCAGTTCTTTGAAAAAAAAAGTATACACCCCATTTCCTTAAAAAACAATATGGAATAAAGTAATATCTTTACAAAAAATCATGAATAATTGCAATATAAATATTTAATTTTGAAATAAAAATTGAAAATAAACAGTATTGAAAAAATGATCAACATTCAAGTTTTACAAAAATTTGTAAATAATATGGAATAGTTGATATGTCATATTATCTCATCGGAATCGCCCTCTTGGAATACAAGTCAACCTCAACCAACTGTTGTAAGAAATAAGTTCATGGAAACATAGACGTTTATTTTATTTTATTTTTTTATTTATTTTTAATCTCTTTTTTGCCTTTCAGATTTGGGTGGGAATATGATGAACTGGCAAGTCTCTCTCTCTCTCTCTTTTTTTAATCGGCAACATTTATTTATATTTATTTGCTTAATAATTGAATTCTGTTTTTATTTTAATTTGATTAAAGTTTAAATCTTTGGGAGTATACTGGTTTCGCCATTTGTTTGCGAAGCCTGTTAGACTTTTTTTTTTTTTTAAATATTTGAACGTTTTTCTACTGCGCCCACTCACTGAAGAGGAAGCAGATATGGTATTTGCACATATAATGTTGTTTACAAATGTTTTGCAATACTAATTCGATTTTTTTATTTTTTTATTTTTTTTATTTTTTTATTCACATTTTTAAATTCATTTTTGTTTATCACGCCCACTCATTCAAAATAACCACGTCAATTTATTAGAGGGTTGGCTGGATTGGACTCAACTGAGTCGGACTAAATAGGCTTTTTCTAAAAAACTCATTTGAAAAAAAACCCCACAATTTTGCCCACTCTTGGGATTTTTTAATTTTGTAAGCCTTTCTTTGATAAAATAAATTAATAAAAATACTAAATAATTGAAATGTATTTTGTACTAATTTATTCATTAACAAAACAAACAGTTTACATACAAAATGAGATTTATTTTCGAATTTTAATAATTTTTACACATGTAAAATTTAGCATGATAGACAAATACTTACTACAATAATATTACAACCAAAAACTAGTTAGTTTAAACTAGCTAGCATAAGTAATAACCGCTCAATTCGAAATAATATATTTGTTTTCATAAATATTTACTACAGAACAGTCTATATTAAAGATTAATGAACTGTGTTGATGATAAACAATGAACTGCGTTGATGGTCATTTTCCAGTCAGACTGAAATGCCCCACCAACTCAGCTACCTTTCCGCTGCTTTGACACATTCTCTATTGCTTAATCTTATAGATGTCCGTTTAGTATTTAACTTTTCATGCAATAATTCTTAACTGTATGTCATGAATTGAGACTAACAGAGATTGCCAATGTTCTTAACACTAGTTGTGACATAAAACATTGATTAATGATTCTAAAAAATTTGTTCAAACTAATTCATTTTCACTTCACTTCACTTCAGAATTACGATTACTCCCTGGCATGTAGTCAATATAAAAGTACCAGAATTTTCAAAGTTTAGAATAGCAATTTAGGACTAAAGTAAAAAATATTTTTTCAATACTTCCTAAATGTTAAATTTATCAAAAAAAAAAAAAAAAAATGTTAACATACAGTCATAAGAAACATAATTGTTTAATTTTTAAAATTCCTTTAGATACTCTCATTTATTACTTAAAAAAAAAAGGGGGGGGTGTCCTTGAAAAAACCCACCTTTCTCTCCAAAAAAACTTTTATAAAAAAAAAAAAAAAAAAAAAAAAAAAACACGAAAAACTCAATCCACTTTTAAAAAACCGGGGGTTTTGCCAACCTTGATTTATTACCATCTATTTTAAATAATATATTTTTTACTGCTGCCTTTGGCACCAATTTTATATAAATATTTTTAATTATTATTTGAAGAAAGTGTATATGTGTACTATGTAGATAGTGTATATAGATAACATATATAGATATTCAAACCTAGTATCTTGATTTGAAAAACATGAAAATATAGTGATTATATAAGGTACACTAAAAAGATTGGCGGGAGGGGGGGGGGGAGAAAAAGAATAAAATAAAATAAGGAATCAATTTCTAACTTATATAGAAAAATAACTATTTTTATCAGAAGTCGTACATTTTTATTGCATACAGAATCAAAAACCGTAAAGTTGAAAAATTTCGATAAAATAGCAAAGCTGATGTTTGCTCTCTTACAGATTTCAAATTTCTAAAATATAAAAGTCACAAGGGAAAAAATACTACCAAAAAATATTCAGCGCAAGTGATCTTGTCAGTTGGTACCAAAATCAATTGATAAATGGTGCAATGAACAGGGTAAAAAGTACATCAAAAACGATCGGGGAAAAAGGTAAATTTATAGATTTATGCGGGATAAAGTAAATGTGTGTTCAAAAGTTGAAAGTTTCCACAACTTTTCCTCCCCAAGTGGATAAAAATGATTTTATCAGCGAAAAGGTTTGGGACAAAAATATCTAATGCAAAACTGTATTTATAATATATATATATATATATATATATATATATATATATATATATATATTTACGATCGAATTACATTTCATTTTTCAATGCATTTAAATCTTTCTTTATAATTTTTGTTAAGCATAGACGTTTAAGTGGTATACGTATAATGACAGTTCCTTCTGCGTACAAAAACAATCGTTTGTAAAAAAAGAAGTTTTAATGCATAATTTTGTGTCTTCTCCCTATCATCATCATCATCATAGATGAAAACAGCTCAGGTGTTGACGAGCAGAAAATGCAGAAAGGATGGATAAAAATGTATGGCATGAAGGGGGGGAAAATGCAGAATAGATTTAGAAATGACAAAAATTATTAGGGAAAAAAAAAAAAAAAAAAAAAAAAAAAGAAAGAAAGAAAGAAATACCGATAATTGTAAATCCAACATTTTGAGAAAGGAAGATGATAAAATAAATAAATAAAATAAAATAAAATAAATAAATAAATAAAAGGAGGAAGGGCGGTAGATTACAATCTATTTATCCATCGAGATATGCTATCCCTATGTTGTTATTTTACATAGAACAAAATTTCCTATTCAAAATAAAGAAACAAATAGAATTTAATTCTGTAGAGTTATAGTTACTGACATTTAAAGCTTACAGAGTACTATAATGAGCAATTAAGAACTTAAAACGTCTTTTTATGCTCATAGTAAAAACTTTTAAATTTAATTGGCAATGAATTGTGGTGTGCGGATGAGTATAGGTCTTAAGGCCTATTGACTACGCTAAGATTCTAGGCCTAAAGCCTGGAGTGCCCTGCACCGGGATCTTTCTAAGGAGTCCTAGTTCTTATTCAAGCAAATTTTCAGTAAACCTATGTACGGCTAGGAGAAGAGTTGGACCTGGGTCCCAACCTAGCACCTCCGTTTAACCAACTTCGACAACAGACCCATTTGGCCACTGTTAGGGCTAATGCATTTAAGAATACAGTCTAACATAATAAATACGAGCTAAGTTTAAATATATATAGATAGATAGATATATAGATATCAAACTACATAAGGTATTTGTGAGAAAATACACGTATAGAAATTCCGATGCATACAGATTCAAGATAGTGAATAAACAAATGCATTTATCAGTTCAATCTGGTTATGGACTGAAATCAAATATACTCATTCATTTTTAATCAGAAGACAAAGGATGATATTTTCTTTTGCCTTATTTGTAAAATGTTTACATGAAATTGGACTACAATAAGTTATCGATAAATCGAGATGACCGGGAAATGCCTAATCCTGATAACTGAAAATCTTTAAAAATCGAATTTACATAAATTTTGATTAGGGGAAAAAAAAAAAAAAAAAGATAATTAGATAGCTTTAAAAATTTATCTGAAAAATAAATAAATAAAAAGCGAAAGAATATAAAATCTCAAAATTGTTTAAGATTTACAGGTATTATTACAGTAACAAAAAAGAAAAGAAAAAGAAAAAGGAAAATGTAATAGATAGAGCAATATGTTACAAAAAAATTTACTTTAGTGTTTTGTGAAGAAGAAATTATGGAAGCCTCTTTCAGTTTCTCATTTACTTTTCAGCATCCTGCACTACTACAAGTTTCTATGGTTTAACTTTGTGGTGAATTGCAAATTACTATGGTAAATTTTTCCAGTAAATTGGATAGCATCTTGATCTATGGCATGACCGTCATATTTTGGGGGAAATGTCTCATCTACCAATGATAATTTCTTCGGATAGATAAGTGTATTATCAGGATCCGTTCCTTATTTTTCTTCCTCTGGGTCATTCACTAATAATTTTTAATAGTAATTTTTTCCCCTATAAAATAAGCATGTTAATTTAAAAAGAAATATAAAAAATTTTCTTTGCTTAAAAAAAAAAAGAAAAAAAAAAAAAAAAAAAAAATCCTCCTTTGAGGGCGAGGAAGGGAACATTCCGGATATTCAAATTTCGGTTTATTGACGGCCTACTGTATATTAAAGAATTTATTATACATAAAAACGATAAAAAAAATAAATGAAACGTCTTTAAAAAAAGAAAGAAAGAAAGAAAGAAAGAATCTGAAATGAATGTGTAGAAAAGAGGATAGCAAAATTTCCTCAAGAAGTCTGCCAGCAACACTTGTACTTCACTGGCACATTACGTGTCCAACCCAAATTTGCACAATTAATGATGCTCTGAGAAAACAAAGCTGAATGAAATTAAGAAGCCGGATTTAACAGATATAAAATAAGAAAAAAGATAATGTAAAATGAAAGAAAAATAATAAGGAAGGGAAAAAAAAGTGAATAAGAAACACTCAACTTCCTTCATTGCGCTTGCAGAATATTAAACAATTACTCACAGTTAGCAGTTAGTAAATCGCATTAATTATGAGCCAGCAGATGGTAGGAGACAGTAATGAGAGGCAGCAACTGCGGAAAACCTGGAGATAATAAGATGAATTTATTTATCATATCTTTTCTCAGCTTTTAAAATTCCAAAAGTTTAGACGATTGTCTGATGTTTTGAAGGGCGCTTTTGTAATATGGGCGCTGTAAATAGAATGAAAGTACTAACAGGATGTTGAAAGTAAGCACAGATTTTCTGCATGCCTGGCAAGTTTATAAATATTTGAACATGTTAAAATTGTGTTAAAGTGTTACAAAGTTTCTAAAGTTTAAAATGCAGACAATTTTAGGAGTAAAATAAAGATGACAGTTTATAATTATTAGAAATATGATAAGAGATTAGGTGCACGAACACATATTTTTAGTTTTACAATACAATAATACTTTAGATGCAAGAATCGGTGGTCATTTTTGCCCCCCATTTTGAGACAGAAAAAAAATTTATTTGTTGATTTCCTTCTTAATTATTACAATGTTGTAATGAAAAATAAAACTTTTAACGAAAAGTTAAATGTTATTATTTGATTCAAAACTAAGCATCTATTAATACAAATTCTTTTAAATTATCTCCAGACAGGGTTGGCAAGTTTCTTCCAAGGTGGAAAAAACCGCGGAAAAAACCATGGAAAAAACCGGCCGGAAGAAATAGGTTTCTTCCAAGTGGAAGAAATGGAAGAAACTGTTTTTCTTAAAAATTTATCCTATAAATTACAGATTTGTAAGATACAATGGATGCATTGATCATATAAACAACTTTAAATATACTTATACAAATTTAATAACATATTTAGTTAATAATTATGAGGTTCTTTTTATGAAAATGAGCTAATGAGCCTCGGTTTCTGATGATCACATTCCAAAATACTCAAAATCCAGTAAAAAAATCAATTTCAATTTAAACAGTATAAAGTTTTATAATTTAGACAACTTTATTTCTTTAACTGGTAATAAATAATAATTTGGATCACTTGCTTATACTTTCTGATAAAACAGCTCTTAACATAATCCAGTTAATTAAAAGAACCAGTATGCAATAATTACTTTTACTGTATTACAAAATGTCATCAAAAACTTTATTTTCCTTATAGTCACATACAGTACAGTCAACTCCCTCTAATCTGCAGATTTATAATCTGCAAATCCTTCTAATCCGTAATTGATTTTTTAATCTAAAAGAAATTTACATCTCATATTTCAAAAGAATTCACATTTTACTTTTTATTACCATGCTTTTATTAACTTCGATTCTTGTTTGTTTGTTCGGTACAAATCTTGCAATCTATTTTTAATTAATTTCCCTACTAGCTAGACATTTGAAACTTTCACATTAACTCAGAACCCGGTGACAACACAATACTTTGAAGTCAGATTTTCGAATAGTTTTCTTTTAATTAATTAAAATATGAAAATAATAAGCTCTTAATAGCAATAAAATAGTCATTAAAATATTAGCTATAATTTAATTGTTGCCAAAAAAAAAAAAAAAAAAAAAAAAAAAAAATTACGGGTTCATTTTCTTTCGACATAAAAATAAATACATTTAAATTTAATTCAACGTGAATGTGAAAAAAATTATAAAAAGTTAAATTATGCATTTCACAAAAGTTGACATCATTATCAATTTCAAAATTTTATACACATTCATAAGTACTAATGTACGATGCTAATATACATTGTTCTAAAAGGAGTAATATTTTATTTTTAAAACCAACTTTTTTTTTTCACTATTATTATTACTATTTCACTGAGCTGATTCCACGTGCTTAAATATTGCTTAAATATTATTTTTTAGCCTCACGTATTTTATTAATGACTCATCAGAAAATTTTAAAACATGGTATATATATATATATATATTTTTTTTTAAGTCTTATAATTATTTTTTATGAAACTTTTAGCATAATCCTTACTTTGAAACACAAATGGGGTGGGGGTGGGAGGTAACATTCTTATATTTATTATCCTGCAATTCATACAGACTAGCGCTGAAAATAAACCACTATTACATGAATGTTTAACAAAATTAATCAGCGATGAATATTATTTCCAGACTTTCAAAAATATTTTGTTTCGTATTTTTTAAATATGTTTGTTTACATTTTATAGGTACCTATTATTTGAATATGCTTAAATTATTTACCATCATATATAAATGTGATAGATTAGTTTTATTAATATTGAAGAAATATTTATTCTAAAATTTATTAAAAATCCTCTTTACGTTTTGATGTCTATTTAATTAATAATAACTGACTTTGTATCTGCAAAAGAAAACTGTAAACAAAGGCAATGATCTCTAATTTGCAAATTCCTATTATCTGCGCAACCTCTGGACAAAACTTTTGAGAGTTAGAGGGAGTTGACTGTAAAACAAATTAAAAGTTTTTCCGTAGTTCAATACTGCACTTTATTTTTCAACTTAAAATAGATAAATACAAACTATGGATTTTTTTTTAAATCCTAGAGAGCTTGCAGGACAGAAAAGCAGGTATCTTACTTATTGATACAGTTCATTGGGTACCAGCTTCTAAAATGCAAATATTATGGCTAAAAATTCCACAATTATTATCACTTATACTGTGTGAACGTATAATAATATTATGAGATAGTATCTATGCAAAAAGTTCCAAAAATATTAGCATTGAAAAGTAAAAACCCATCATCTGTATATATTTAGTATTTGTTATCAAATAACTTATTTTTCTAAAGATATTTTTAATATTAATTGAATTATAGTTTAGATTTGGCATTATATTTATATTTTGAGTTTATATAGTTCATAAATTTTAATTTTGAACATCTGTTTTGTCTTTTGGTTGGTTTCTTCCATTTCTTCCGGTTTCTTCCATTTCTTCCAGTTTCTTCCGGTTTTTTCCAGTTTCTTCCACTGTCCTGGAAGAAACTAGTTTCTTCCGGAAGAAACCCAACCCTGTCTCCAGATAACCACTCTGATAAGCCTGCTTAGTTTTCTAAAGGGAAGTTTTATGAGGAGGCTTTATTTATTGAAAAAGCTTCAAAGATAACGTAATTTCTACCAGGATCTATTTAAGAAATATATTATTTTGGATATGTGAATTATGAAGCATAGAAGGTTTTTTTTTATTTTCATACATCGTATTTATCTTTTGTAGGAAACTCCCATTTTGACTGGAAAAAAAAAAAAAAATAGCTGCAAGAAAGACAGTTAATCTCAGTTATATACATTTAATTTAAGAATTATTATTATTATTATTATTATTATTTTTTTTTTTTTTTTGATTGCATAAAAAAAAAAGTTTTTGATAAACAAATCAATTTTTTTTTTTTTTTTTTTTTTTTTTTTGTGTATATAAAAATATATACGCATAAAATATAAAAGTCCGTTATTTAAAAAAAAAAAAAAAAAAAAAAAAAAAAGGAGCCAAACCTAAAGCTTCTTTAGAATTATATCCACTACGCAAAAAAATAATTATATTGATTTCTTAATCCTAATGTCTACGAGGCTTTGACATATGAAAGGAGAAAATGGATCCAAGGTGCTTAACACTGGGATCATGTCACGGATTGCTTAACATTTCACCATATTTGTGCTAAGTACTATTCTCTAACAGCATCTCTGGGGAATTTAGGCGTTTCGATTTTTATATAACACTAAGGAGAGTGGGAAAACTATACGAATTCTGCTATCGTAAACACGAAAAGAAACAGAAAAAAAACTTTCTAAGAATTTAGTAGACAGAAATAATTCCTAGGCATTTTTACGATACTTCAAAAGAAATTCTAATAAACAAAACTGATTTATGAAAGTTCGAGAATGAAATTGTTTTTATTTAATTATAAAGAAACATATGTATAGTTGGAAAATTATTTTGTATATTTGACTGGTTTCTAAAAGTTAAGTTATGAAAAGGTTTTTTTTTTTTTCCTCGCAAAACATTTAAACATATGAATATAAAGATATGTTCGTTAGCAAATCATGAATTTTAATTTTATATAACTTTGACATTGGAATAACTTGTAAACTAATATCAACTCTATCTCAAATTGAATGCGATGCTACTGAGAATATATAACAATTAGGGCAAAGATACGCATGCATCCAAATGTTAGGTTAGATACAACTAATTTTTTCTTGATTTATTCATTCATGTTTTACTTCCATAACAATTTGTTGAAAAAATATATAATTATTAATTAATAAATTAATAAATTATGAAAATCATTTTTATGACTAATAAAAATGTCAATAAAAATTTTTAAACAAACATCCCACCTAAATTTCATACTTGCACGCTTATATAATATTCACATACAAAAAACGATAAAAGGATTTAATTTAATTTTTGAAAGTATGTGCATCTTTATCTCTAATGCATCCTTAACATAATCTCTTATTTAGTTTTCTTTTCTAAAATTAGTTTTCTAGTTTTATTAACTTTTTCCTTTTTCAAAAACGAACGTTTGACAAATATTGAGTTAATAATATTTTAAAAAATATTCCCACTGTTCATGTAAAATAAAATTCGATTGATTACTTAATAATGAACACACTATCTAGATTGTTGATAGATATGTGTGATAAAAGAACATTTACACGCAAAACAATTAAAGCAAAATTAGACTGTTGCTTAAATTTTGGAAAACAGTGTAAAATAAATTATTGTAAAAGTTAACTATGCGTCCTCAGATGCGAGTCATTAATAAACAACGACAATCCTACTGCGAAAAGGGGTAACCGAAATACATGTTCTCCTTTTATCCCTATTTTTATAAAATCACAGCAGACCTGATGCAAGTGTAATAACGCTGATTCAATTGCAATAGGAAAGCTAACAGCAGTCATGCTTATATAAATATGAAATTATTGTTATTATTTATTCAAAGAGTATGTTCAAAATATATTAATTCATATCTATGAAAAGTCAATTTAGAAAATATAAATTTGCTAACGAAAATCTTATTAATAAGATATAATGTTGACTTAATAATAATATTAATAATGATAATAATAAAATAAAATTCAGCTTTTTTATTTATACACTTTTTATACATTTGCCAGTATGTGATAGGTTTTTATGATTAAAGTTTATAATTTTAATAGTTGTTAAGAGATATGTACTGTTAAAAATAGATAAAACAGAAAAAAAAAAAATCTTATACTGACAGTACATGATATTCTTAAGATATAAGCTTTAATAACCTCACTAGATTAACACTGTTGTTATTATATTTTTATATATACAAAAATTCTTATACGTAGCAAATAGTTTTAATGTGTATTTTAATAAGTTTAAAATAATAATAATAATAATAATAACAAAAAAAAAATCAAATTTTAAAATGACAGTAACTAAATGCATCTTTATATCAGTATCACTGGTTATTTCTAATTAAGTTATTTATTAATTTGTTTTTTATGCTAAAACAATATGTAAACAATAAGCCGGAGAGTTCTGGTGAATTACTGCAAACTGACTAACAAGATAAAAGTACTTCTATTTACTTGTGTGCCCCACCATTGGCAACAATCCCTATTCCTGGCAGTTATAGAATTCCCTCCATTTTTCAGGCTTACGTTGTCAAAAGATTGTCGCTAGACTGATCTTAGATGTTTCATGGCAGAATATCCATTTTCTGAAAAGTTACAAAAGAAGGGCGAAAACAGGGGTAAAGCTAGGATCTAAATCAAGTTTTCTGGGACGGAAACCTTAAAAATTACTGGAACGAAGAAGTTTGAAATCTTTTGCTTTACTTTGAAGCGGGAAAAAAAAAAAAAAAATCTTATTTTATGTAAATAAATTATTATATTAATTCTATATATTTCGATCAATTAAAGTAAGAATGTATAGATTAATTAGAGCAGAAAAAAACAGAAAAATACGTTAAACCTTTTTTTTTTTTTTCTTTAATATGTTTGAAAGTTATTCTGCTTAACAAAATGTGTGCGTAGGAATTTTTACTGTGCAAATGGATTATTAAAATGGACCATAAGTTCCTGGTTTATCTCTTTTCCGTTTGGAAAAAGCCCTTTGTATTATGTTTAAACATTTTAAACAGTATGTTTAAACAGTAGAAATGTGTGTATAAAGTACAAAACAAATATAAAATGCCTTTATGAAATATCAATGCATTACTGATATATATTTGCGTACATTAAAATATAACCAAAAAATGTCACTGAGCACTCTCAGTATTTACATTTGGTGACTGTATAACATTATATTTGCTTTAATGGACTAACATAACAAACCTATTTAGATTCAGACTAGGACCGATGCATAGTCTAGTGTAAACCAGAATATCTTTCTTCTCATATTACTTTAATAACAAGCCTCACCAGTCGCCCAAATGTTCTGCTCTTAAAGATAATAGGTGGGAGAAGTCGGGTTTGAACCCAGGTAACACAGATCAGAGTAGCCTACTGGATTTTTCCGTGTTTTTTTTTTTTTTTTTTTTTTTTTCCAGAACTATGTGAATACGGGTTAGGAAACATTCCACTCATATATCTGCTATATCCATATTTTGTTCATTTGTGTCCATAATATATATCTAAATTTGTGAACTTTTATCATACATTTTTGTAAATAACTTTTTTAATATAGCCCATTTCCTAATTATAAAGACTTTTGAATCATTAATTCATATATAGTGAAAAAAAAGGTTTTTTTTTTTTAATAGGAATTTTAATTTATGGTTCGACTTATGTTTGGATCCCCTAGAAAGACCCAAAAGACGATACTCCCTGGTCTATTTCTCTCGCGTAGGTAGACAATTAACTTTAACCCTCACACACGCCTTTAATAGCAGTAATTTAGAAATAAATATTTCCAAAATAACAACAACACACACACACACACACACACACACAGAGAGAGAGAGAGAGAGAGAGAGAGAGAGAGAGAGAGAGGGGGGGGAAAGAGGTTGGCCTTTTATTTTAAAAAGGTTACCTCATACCTTGAATATATATCTATTCTTTGGTAAGTTACAACAGACTGACTAACTTGGTAGTCTGGAGAGAATTTCAGACTATAGCAAAAAGTCTTCCCGGATTGTTTGTTTAACACTTTATTTAATGCATTATGAAACAGATAAAAAGTATGTTTGAAATATATTTTTTGAGTTACACGTGATTAAAAAAAAAAAAAAAAAAAAAAGATATAGGGTAGGTGCTTCAGTGATTGACATCTATCCAGAAATAATTAATAAATAAGAAAAATAATAAAATCATATATTTTACATATAAGAAATTTAACATTTTATGTTCAACACTGGAGCATAGGGTGCTAATAACTGGAAAATGAATAACTATTTTTATAGCAGTGACAAACAATGGAACATAGGGTGCCAATTACTGATAAAATGAAAAACTGATAGTGTCAATTACTGGAACACTAAGTGGGTATAAAATAAAAATTCATTAAAAAAAAAAAAAAAAAAAAAAGTTATCAAATTTATATATTTTAACATATATGTGGTTCTGAAAGTCTTTCCTACCATATGTAAACTTAAGATTTCTAAAAATACTTTCTGATGACCAGAACATTAAAAACATCGGAGATTGCTCTAAAAGTGTCAGTCAATGGTGCATTTACCCTATGCAATAAAAATTATGCATATCACGTCATCAGCCATTAATGTGGATTTAGTGAGGTGGTACTTTAGTGTATCACTGGTACATAGAGGTCGAAAAAGACACACGGACCTCTAAAATGTGTAAAAAAGTATTTACTTTTTATGTTATGTTACTTTTATGTTTCTTTTTATGTTTACTTTTTATGTAATTATATTTACTTTTTATGTTTCTTACATTTTTTCTATGATGGATGGTACAAACTTGATGCAATATAGGATTTAATAATACATGTGAACATTGTAAAAAATGCCAACTAAAAACTGCGAGAGCACTCTACAAAACCTTTTCTGCGAAAGAAACGGCTACATGTAGCATCTGGTAATACGTAGTGAGATTAAAAGTAAGGTATATTACACGTTCTATTTTATTTTTACAAATTGACATTTGTTCCACAAATTCGATCTTATACGTTTTTTTAAACTAACGGTACTTTAAAGTTCTGTCCTTAGATAAAGGGTTATACGGTAAATGTTTTATTGAATTTTCTTAAAAGTTTTTTTTTTTTATTACAGAATTCGTTTCTTTCCTTTTCTATTCAATGTCCAGAAAATTAGACAGTGTAAAAATAAGTTTAAAATTTGCATTTAAAACTGCTTAGTAATCATTCAGACCCAGCTCAGGCTATAGAAAAGTAAGATGTCTAGTCAATTTATTTCAAAAACGTTATTTAAAATGTTGGAAGTCAATTTATTTCAAAAACGTTATTTAAAATGTTGGATACTTATTATTTATTAAAGCTTTTCACTTATTCTATTGCAGATTATTTCTGAAGATGACAAAGAACTTTTGGGATCATTTGCAAATATGGGAATTTAGCAGAATTTTCATCAAAGCTTCTGTTATTTCAGAAATCGCTTCCATTATTTTATGTTTAAAAAGGAAAATTAAGTTATGTAAAATATATTAAAATTTGGTCATTCAGACTTATCTCAGACTCCAAACAAAAATTTTGAATTATACAATTTTTACAGATCTAAGAGAAAAATAGATCCAATTTAAAGTGAAAAAAGAAATATTTTGTTAAAATAACAGTTGATATTTACTTATTTAACTATATTAGGATAAAAACGATTACTTTAAAAGGAATCTAGACATAAAAATAGACTACTATGTTATGCCCACCACAAGACTTTCTTCTATTATTATCTTGTACAAATTCACACAGTACAAATCTTTTATTAAATTCTTATTTAATAAAATTATTTTCTATGATGAATGTAGACAATTTTCTTTTCAGAGAAGAATAATACTAAATGCCGAAAGAAAGTCAATTTCGTGATGGCATGTGAGATTTTTTTTTTTTTTTTCCTTGATAAAAATGAAAAGTCGATGACTTTGTTCTAAATTACCACAGATCTATGGTTCAACCATTCGTTTTAAAGGTAATGACGAGTTCTTTTGAAAGATACCTATATTGAAAATGTACACACCCGGGTAGGATAATCCCTCTGCCCCAGGGGCGGAGTGATGCTCCTACATGCACATAAGTTTTTTTACTAGTTTACAACTACTATTATCAATAATTTATATAATTTTACAACAATTTGTTAAAAAAAATTGACATTGTGTACATTTATGCAAAATTTTGTCCTATATTGCCATATTAAAAATTGTAAAAAAAAAAAAAAAAAAAAAAAGTCGAGCGATTAATCTCCAAATGTAATCAGCGTAAGTTTAGGTCAAGGTCTAAATAAATACCAAGTTTGACTAAATTTCGTTCATTGGTTCGTAAGATACAGTGTTCACAAATTTTTTCATATTCACGCACAGATACACAGACATTTTTTAATAATAGCAAATCGTGTTCAAGACATATCAAAACATGAAAATCCGTCGAAAACCGGAGTTCGAAAATTTTCAGGTATCCTATACTTTTTTTTTTAAATAAATATAGAAGAAAGTAAAAATGATACAGTTCAATATTTTTCTAATAACATGAAAATTAATGCATGACAAAGAAATTATTTCTACTTCTTTTTTTTTCTTCTTCAAAGTTTGACGGTTGTTTTTGTTGTTCATAGGAGAATTAAGTATCTATTAATTTATAGCATTTATTAAAAAAAAAAAAAAAAAAAAAAAAAAAAAAAAAAATCCATCATTCCTATAGGTAAAACAAAAGTTTATTTTCCAGTATTTTTAAAGTAAAAAAAAAAAAAGATTCAATATTCTAAACAAACACTTGTTCAAGTTTTGGAGAATTTAATGAATTTATAAAACACTGAAAAAGAGATAAGTAAGGCTAAGTAGCGGCAAATTAGTGGTACTTCATACATTTTCATTCTCATAGTAATTAATTTAAACTAATTTTATAGCAGAGATATTTCAACGTCTGCGTCATCGTTGCCATCATTTTCTATTAAATATAAAATTTGTTTTCAAAAATTAACTGAATGATGAAAACAGTTTCCGGCCATAAAGTTTCATTTTTATTTGATCAATCACCGTTTTTTTTTTTTTTTTTTTTTTTTTTTAATTAATCAATCCATTAATTGAAGAGTTTCCGATAATAAACGGATTTTTAGAGACTAAAAAGCGTTTCAAAAATGTATAAAAATTGTGGCATTATTATTAATTTCTTTTGTTTCATATTTGTGGTTTTTCTGCTAGTTTTATATATATATTTATTAATACATCATAACATTTTTACACTATCATAATTTATAGTAAAACAATAATGAGTATTAAATCTAGTACTAAATGTTATTTAATACGAGTATTTTAAGGAACGGGCAAATTGAAAAAAAAAAGAGGAATAAAATGCATAACAGAATATTTTTCTATCATATTTACACATGTAAACGATGTTTAGTGTACAAAATGAATAAACAGATAATCTACCCTGTCAATTTTCCAATAAGAAAGAGCATAATATTTTTAAAATTATACACAGTTTTTACGATAATTATTCCAATAAGCTCACAAAAATCAGATTATCAAATGTGTTAACCCATTACCCGCTGGAATTGCGTTCACGCAATACCAGAAATAATTGCGTTTAACAGTAAACTATAGAAGATATTTTACATTAAGTATTGAAGTAAGAAAATAGCAGATGTTTATTTTATTATAAAAAATTTGATCTGAAAAATAATTTTGTGTTTGAAAATGAATTTCAAACTTGAAGCACTTTTCAAACCAAAACTTTTAAAAATTTTCATATTTGAATGAGTTTACATAACTTGTAAAAAAGGTTTTCATAACAAAATAATTACTTTTGAAGCCATCTGTAGTTTTTGCTGTTTTATGGTCCGTCAAGGAAATTTCCGTAAACATTTATTTGTATTCATTTTATACAATTATTCCGATTAAGTTGTACAAATACAACACCCTATCTTTTGTAAAGTAAGACCAATTTTCATAATTTTATTTTAAATTATTGTTATATATTATCAAAATAATGAGTGTTATTGTATGTATTTAGAAAAGAATCATTATTTTTAGTTTTGGCGATTAATGGGTTAATAAGATATTTATTTCCGAAAGGAAATATACTACACAATCCAAGTGGAGATTGCAAAAACACTTAGTGTATCATTAAAGGTTAAATAATTTTGCTACTACAAAATAACATATTAAAAAAAAAAAAAAAAAAAAAAAAAAAAAGTCTTGGTTGTATGAAGTATGCTGTTTCATCGGGATTCATTATGCTCAGGTACAAATCAGGATGATCCAGTTAAAAAAATATTTATCTAATCAATAAATTTTAATTGAGAGACTAAGGTTTCAAGCTCTTTGGTATCGAATGAAAAAATGTAATTAATTTTACTTATTCATTAACATAAACATAGAATTTTAGTAAAGGAATTTTAATGAAATTTAAACATCGTTAAATAATGCATATAATAAAATAAAAATGATACTCGATACGTAACTAAACAAGGAAGAAAGTCATGCGATTCGCACAAATTATAAAACATTTTCCAACTGCACTTATGCATTATATCGTTTATTTTACAATTATTATTTTTTTTTTTTTTTTTTTTTTTTTTTTTTCTTTCATGTTAAAACATTAAGATATAATTTTGTTTTTGATAGTGAAGGAAAAATCTCACAAAAGCCATTTTTATTACTGCACTTAAAAAAAAAAAAAAAAAAGAAACATTTAAAAGACTCATTTTGTGTAGATCTGTACATTATCCAAAAATTACAAAGCTACACGAAAATATATTTTAAGTATGAAGGGGAAAAAAATCTCTCAAAATTTATTTTTATGACTTTTCTTTGGAAAAAAAAAAAAAAAAAAAAGCATAAAATAGATTACTTTTGCAAACCCTGTACACGTCTATAAATAAATTGCATACTCGCCATATAGTGTAGTTTAAAAAATAATAGATAATAATTTCATAATATTAAAAATTTATATTGAGGAACTCCCACTTCAGTCGTTTTCGCTACTGCAGCATTTTTCGCGAAATGCTAAAAGACTTATCCAAAATGCGAAAATGAAATAACAAGTTTTCGCTTTTTTGCTAAAGAAACTTACTAAACACAAATTGAAAAAAAAAAAAAAAAAATATTCAGCGAAAATATTATAACGAATCTTTCATGAAAAAAAAATCGCAACATTGATCAAGAAAAATCCATCGGTTCATGCACATAAGAAAAATCAAACGTTGAACTATGCATAAGAATCGCATACAAGAAATAAATTTGTAAATAAATTTGAGGCATTTGTAAAGTGGTCTAATATAAAAGAAAGAAAAATTATAAACCATAAAGCTTTGAATAGTAATAAACAGATTTCATCTTTTTTTTTTTTTTTTTTTTTCGTAAGTTATGATTTTATTTTCAGATACAGTATAAGCTTAATGTAATTTTACATGCTATAGTGATAATTTTATCTCCAGAAAAAGAATATAGGGTAGGTTGGAGTAATTGTAAACATGGGGTTATTGTAAACACACCCCTTATTGTTTTTGTTAGTTCAAATTTCAGAAGGCAGATGCCAGCACATCTTCATACCTTCAAGGACCAATAGATGTTCATTGGAAATAAATCACTTTTGTTGTGAAGCGCCATTTTGCTTTGCATTTTTGTTTTGGTCTGTGAAAAAAGTGAAATACAGAATTGCAAGGATTGATTAAAAATACTCTAAATCATACGAAAATGTGGAATATTAATTCATTTTCTTTAAAACTAGTTTTAAAAAGTTTAATTTAGCTTTTTATAATGATTTTTCTTTGAAATTCATAACTAAATTTTAGTTATTGCTTGTTTACAATTACCCCAGAAAAATCTTGCATTGGGGTAATTGTAAACATCAATTCCTCAGTAACACAACTTAGTATGAATGAATCTTATGTTTTTATTTTAATACTAAATTGTATTATAATTTTAATATAAATGTTATATTTCATTCCATTTTATAATTTTCCTTATTAATTAGGCCTAATCAATTGTATGTTATTAGGCTTTTTTTCTGTCTACTATTCTATTAATTTTTTTCTAATTCAGATATTATATATAATATATGTAACAGAAATTAAGAAGAAAAAAGACTATTAGCTACAGCTCTGATGATTTAATCAAAGCAGTGAATGATGTGAGAGGACAATCCTTCTCCAGAAAAAGTATTTTATTCCCAAAAACCATTGTTGAAATTTTTTCAAACAGTATCAAAACCAATGAGAATGCAGTAGCAGTAAAAGAGAAGACAGCAACGTGCAGACTTAAGCAAATGAATTATGGGGAAGTACTGACTTCTACCAGTGTCTTAGAACGTCTAAAGAAATATGAAAAAAAGAAAATTTCAAAAAGAAAGAAAAAGAATGTAAATGATGGAAAATCAAAAAGGAAGACAATGGTGATACAAAAAAAAAAAAAAAAAGATTGATAGTGTTGAAGAAATAAAAGAAAATTTTACGGAAGCCCAATGTGCAAAACCCAAATTGCAGCATTTAATTCCTGTAAGTTATACATTAATAGACTTTATTGCCAACGACAAAAATAAGGTTAAATACAAGCAGGGTTGGGTTTCTTCCGGAAGAAACTAGTTTCTTCCAGGACAGTGGAAGAAACTGGAAAAAACCGGAAGAAACTGGAAGAAATGGAAGAAACCGGAAGAAATGGAAGAAACCAAAACAGATGTTCAAAATTAAAATTTATGAACTATATAAACTCAAAGTATAAATATAATACCAAATCTGAACTATAATTCAATTGATATTAAAAATATCTTTAGAAAAATAAGTTATTTGATAACAAACACTAAATATATACAGGTGATGGGTTTTTACTTTTTGATGCTAATATTTTTAGAACTTTTTGCATAGATACTATCTCATAATATTATTATACGTTCACACAGTACAAGTGATAATAATTCTATTGAATTTTTAGCCATAATGTTTGCACTTTTTTTTTTTAAAGGATACAATTTTTTGTATAAACTCGAAGCTGGTACCCAATGAACTGTATCAATAAGTAAGATACCTACTTTTAAACTGTCCTGCAAGCTCTCTAGGATTTAAAAAAAAAAAAAAAAAAAAAAAAATCCATAGTTTGTATTTATCTATTTTAAGTTGAAAAATAAAGTGCAGTATTGAACTACCAAAAAACCTTTCATTTGTTTTACAGTCAGCTCCTTCTAACTCTCAAAAGTTTTGTCCAGAGGTTGTGCAGATAATAGGAATTTGCAAATTAGAGATCATTGCCTTTGTTTACAGTTTTCTTTTACAGATACAAAGTCGATCATTATTAATCAAATAGACATCAACACGGAAAGAGGATTTTTAATAAATTTTAGAATAAATATTTCTTCAATATTAATAAAACTAATCATCACATTTATATATGATGGTAAATAATTTAAGCATATTCAAATAGGTACCTACAAAATGTAAACAAACATATTTAAAAAATACGAAACAAAATATTTTTGAAAGTCTGGAAATAATATTCATTGCTGATTAATTTTGTTAAACATTCACGTAATAGTGGTTTATTTTCAGCGCTAGTCTGTATGAATTGCAGGATAATAAATATAAGAATGTGACCCCCCCCCCCCCTTCTCCATTTGTGTTTCAAAGTAAGGATCATGCTAAAAGTCTGATAAAAAAATAATTATAAGATTTTAAAAAAAAAAAAAACTTTTTATATACTATGTTTTTAAATTTTCTGATGAGTCAATAATAAAATACGCGAGGCTAAAAAATAATATTTTAGCAATATTTAAGCACGCAGAATCAGTTCAGTAAAATAATAATAATAGTGAAAAGAAAAAGTTGGTTTTAAAAATAAAATATTACTCCTTTTAGAACAACGTATATTAGCATCGTACATTAGCACTTATCAATGTGTATAAAATTTTAAAATTGATAATGACGTCAATTTTTGTGAAATGCATTATTTAACTAATTATAATTTTTTCACATTCACGTTGAATTAAATGTATTTATTTTTATGTTGAAAGAAAATGAACTTGTAAAATTTTTTTTGGCAACAATTAAATTATAGCTAATTTTTTAATGGCTATTTTATTGCTATTAAGAGCTTATTTTCATATTTAATTAAAAGAAAACTATTAAAAAATCTGACTTCGAAGTATTGTGTTGTCACCAGGTTCTGAGTTACTGTGAAAGTTTCAAATGTCTAGCTAATAAGGAAATTAGTTAAAAATAGATTGCAAGATTTGTACCGAACAAACAAACATACAAACAAACAAGAATTGAAGTTAATAAAAACTTGGTAATAAAAAGTAAAAATGTGAATTTTATTTTGAAATATGAGATGTAAATTTCTTTTAGATTAAAAAATCAATTACGGATTAGAAGGATTTGCAGATTATAAATCTGCAGATAGAGGGAGTTGACTGTACTGTATGTGACTATAAGGAAAATAAAGTTTTTGATGACATTTTGTAATACAGTAAAAGTAATTATTGCATACTGGTTCTTTTAATTAACTGGATTACTTTAAGAGCTGTTTTATCAGAAAGTATAAGCAAGTGATCCAAATTATTATTTATTACCAGTTAAAGAAATAAAATTGTCTAAGTTATAAAACTTTATACTGTTTAAATTGATTTTTCTTACTTAAATTTTTGTATTTTGGATTCTGATCATCAGATACCGAGGCTCATTAACTCATTTTGATAAAAAAAAAAAAAACCTCATAATTATTAACTAAATATGTTATTAAATTTATATAGGTATATTTAAAGTTACTTAAAGTTGTATGTAAGATCAATGCATCCATTGTATCTTACAAATCTGCAATTTATAGGATAAATTTTTAAGAAAAACAGTTTCTTCCATTTCTTCCACTTGGAAGAAACCTATTTCTTCCGGCCGGTTTTTTCCATGGTTTTTTCCGCGGTTTTTTCCGCCTTGGAAGAAACTTGCCAACCCTGAATACAAGTATGTCTGTGTTATAAATTCCATAGCACAAGATGAATGTACAGTCACGTTGTAGAAAATTACATTTTTTCCATACATTTATCATCCATAAAAGCTATTTTGTCAGCATCCTCTATTAAGTATAATGAAAGGAAACTTGTGCATACATTTCCTGGTTTTGTGAGTGTAAAAGAAAAATGAAAATCTAGAAAACAATATGTTTGTACTTCAACAAATATTAAATAAAATGCTTTAGGTTTATTATCATAAAAAAATTATTTTATTATTTATTTTAGACATGATGTACTAATAAAAAAAAACAAAAAAAAACAGTTATTACATATATAAACATTAAAAAACTTTTTAAAAGTGTTATATTTCATGTTATTATGCATTACATTATAGAAATATATCTGTTTACAATTACCCCATACTATATGGGGGAAATGTAAACACTATGGGGTAATTGTAAACAGGCACTTATAAATTTAAATAAAAACATTAATGCAAAGTAAAATGATTAAAACTTAGGTAGATGTTCAAAAAGTTTCTGTCATTTTTTTAAACTAAAAGTTATTTGTTTAGATTGTATGAATGATCATATTCAGAAGTGATCAAAAGTGTTTACAATTACCCCAACCTACCCTAAGTCGTATCTAAGGTGTTCATATTGCTTTAAAAAAGTTTACAATATAAAGTAATAATCTAAAAATATTTTTCATGTCTGGCAATAAATGTGTTAAAATATATGATTGTACTATATTCTAATTGATCTGGTTACAGTGGTTAGTACAATTATTAATTACTTTTTTGTTTTTTCATTTCTAATTTTTAAAAAATTTATCTTCTGTGTATAACTCTTTAAAGATTTGATTATAAACTTTTAAGTTTAATTTACAAATGAAAATCAAACATATCGAGGCGTTTAGAATAATGTGTAAACTGATATTCATTTTTTTCTACTGTTTCTGGCATTTTAGCATTTTGCTAAACCTTTTTTTTTTTTTTTTTTTTCTGATTTTAGCTTTTTTGCTAAAGAAAATTTTTACTCACCTGAAACCCTGACAGTCGAACCTCGTTAACGTGAACACGCTTAAAGTGAATTACTTTTAACACGAACTTTTTCCACATTCCCTGTCAAAACGAAGATTAGTTTCTGAGTTATTGATAGCATTAACTACTGATAACATGAACAATTTTTTTTATTCCTCTTGAGATTCGCGTTAACGAGGTTCGACTGTATTTTATAATGTACCCGAATAACTTTCAGAGGTGCCAAGTTACAACAAACGACGAACTATAAATTAATTTCACACTACTATTTAGCAATAATAAAATTTGCCATATTTAATTACAGATAATGTTATAAAAGAATACTATTGAAAAATTCTGGTATGTGGGTTAATGACTATAAGTAATAATTTGGCACCTCTGAACTTTGCGACACTCTAAATCAATCGTTAATGCGAAAATCAATCGTTAAATCAATCGTTAAATCAATCGAAAACATGGTTTTGTGTAGTGTTCAAAACTAGTGCTGCACCGAGTAGCACTTTGGCCGAGTACCGAGTACTCGGCCTTTTACTACTCGGCCGAGTACCGAGTAGCCGAGTACCGAATAGTTGTAAGAAAGAATGAATAATTGATGTATATATGAAGAATTTTGCAGATGTTAAAATTAAAAAAAGGCCTTTTGAACACAAAATTAAGTTAAATGGCAAACAGCATGTTTTCATGAAATGTTTCAGAACTTTTGTAGTGTATAGTATACACAATTAGGTTCATTGTTATATTTGATATGTCCAGCTTAGTGGATTATTAAAACCATAATAATTGATAATTTCATTCTTTATTATATATAGTCTTTCTCAGATGCGAACCATTCTTAGATAATTCTTAGAGAATATAGAAGTTCCTACACACTCAGGCTTAATTTAAGATGCGTGAAAATTTACATATGAAATGAGAAAATTAAAATAAATATTTTATCATTTCAAACATGATAGACTTCATTAATCTTCAAAATCTAGAAGAGTAAAAGTGATAGGTGGTTTTGGGTCATAATTTGCAAAACAACAAATTTGATTATTAAAATATATTTTTAATAACATTTCAGTGTATTTATCTTTTTCCTAATTATTATTTTTTAAATTAAAAATGAATCTTTTCCTACAGTTTTAAAAGTGTCTTACTTTTATTTGCACAAATATATAACTAATGTTTTATCTACTATTTTAGTATTATATAAGGGTTCTTTTTTCTAAAATATTTTATTTTTGTCTGTTTTACAGATACAATTTTATGTACTAAGTTTTTATTAAAAAAATTGCATATTACACACATACAAGATGGTTATACTTAAATTCTTGTAACTAAAAGGGATAAGCTCATACCATGAATTGTCGCTATACTGAGTTTGGTGGCATACTCGCCCGTTTTAACTGCGAAAACTGTTTGCAGCAAAAGTTTAATGACTTTATATTTTCATAATTTTTTAGTTTAGTCATTAATAAACAACTCTTATGAATGTTACATTTCTTTCAATAATATATAAAAATAATAAAATTCTTACTACTCGGTATTGGCCGAATACTTAGTCCAAATTCGGCCGAGTAACGAGTACTCGGCAAATTAGCCGAGTAGGCCGAGTACCGAATATATACCATACCGAGTACTCGGTACAGCTCTATTCAAAACATATTAATATAAACTTTGAAGAAATATTTCTCAAAGATTGTGTGGATCCGAATTAATGCTTTTGTGAGTACATGTACACAAACTAATAGTGCTATTTATATCATTTTCAATATTAACACGCTAGCGCCCTGTATCCTCATTTGAGGACAGCTAATAAAATGGCACGTATATTTTTTGTGGTTTCTTAGAATGATTTCTGCTTTTTAGTGACAGTTTATAGCATCACTCTAAATGATCCCTGAAAGTTTTATTTGCCTACTATTAATTATTATTTCATAATTTGGATAGTCATTTTATGATTTTTTCTTCGTCGCACATATATTTGCTTTTTGCGTAGGTATACTAACTTAAATCAAGTTGAATAATATTATATATTATAATACTTTGTGTTCGAAATCCTTGTCAACATATAATAGGAAATTGATCTATTATCTCAAAGTTTATCTATCTCGAAGTTTTCTAGCTAGAACACTAAACGTCAATAAATGAGGATAGGCTTTAAAATTAAAACTGTCAGAAGAATTGTTTAAGTTAATATATTTTACTGTCAGTTGTCTATATTAATTTAGAAGTTAAATAATCAGCTAATAATATTTTTCAAAATTAATTCGGCCGTTAACGGGTTAAGCATTCCATAGTGAACGAGAATAACATATCAGTTTCATTGAATTCAAAAATATTTACAGAAATGAAAGGTTGGTCACACATACAAACGGATCGAAATCATAAACATTTTTCAACTTTGTCAGGCTTTAAATCATGCATTCTCCGTTGTATAATGTTTACAAACTGTTTAGCGCAAAACAGCGCGAAATTGGACCCAAAGAATCATCGAAACAATGCTATGAATAACACAATTCACAAAACAAAGCAACATTCATTCACCAATGTTTGACTTGCTGAGCAGCTATAATACAAGATCGAAAAACCTAAAATTTGTCAGATTATCCCAGAACGATAAATCAAATAAAACATCATAACTGTTTTCTAATACCGCTCAGTTAAATAAACACAACGCGAAATTGAAATACTAATCTTGAAAATGAAACGTGAACAACTGATTTTCGTGAACAACTGATTTGCCACGCTCTGAAGCAATATTACATCTAGCAGTATTAATAACTGATAGAAAATTATAATATCATAAGTCCAACAACAAATAAAGATATCACTGTAAACTCTCGAAAACTGTTGCTAAAATTACCAAACTAGTTTAACTTGAAATGATATTTCATGGTTATCTCGCTAGATATTACGCCCACTTGCAGAAGAATTTATAAGGACATGTCATTCATATACTCAGCGTTAAATGACTTAAATTAGGGAACGACCTCATTTATCTATACGATTAAAAATGGCATTCTTCTCCTTCTAATAACATTAATTCGTTTAATAAAGTTAGAACTGATTAATTTCAGTTTATATAGGCGAGGAAATTCCTATTAGTTTTAAGCTTTTGTAATACTTACTATTCATTATATCAGCGTTTTGAATAGTAATGAGTAAAAATCATAAATTATATAAACTCAGAACAACTGTTTCGGGTCGAAATAATAGCCCGATCCTCCAACAGGGGAGAAAATGTAGGCATGAGTGCAGCAAAAAATGGGTAACATTATTGTGCTATTATTTCCATCTCAAACAATTGTTGTGGATAATAAGAAAGCACTACAGAACTGGCGTTTTAAAGTAATAAGTACAAAACTTTGAATAAACACTATAAAATACAGTAAACTCGCAACAACTGTTTCAGGTCGAAAGAAAACACGACCCTTCGTCCGACGAACAAAGTAGGCTTGCAGCTTTGATTGCAGCACTCGTTCCTACTTTGTTCGCCTGACGAACGGTAGTGTTTTCTTTCGACCCAAAACAATTCTTGCAAGTTTATTGCATTTTATGGCGTTTATTCAAAGCTTTGTACTTGTTAATTGTTGTGGATGTTTTTAATTTATAGCTTTTGTTCACAGAATTTTTTATCGATTCTCCTTTAACACCATTTTTTTAGGTACATTTTACTGCATTATTTTCTGTATCTATCGTAAAAAAGGGGCCAGGGTTGGGGGGGAAAAACAGCTATTACAAGAACAGATACAAGAACATGAACAAGGACAATACATACATCCATGCATTGACCGGGATTCGAACCCGGGCCCAACTGAGTAGAAGTCAGGGACGCTAACCACTCCACCGTCTGGCCGGCATTTTTTAGGTTTTCTTTCTTTCTTTCTTTTTTGATTGTGCGTCTGTGTTTTAATACGATAATTATTATAAATTATTTTACATGGGGAGTTTTTTCAGGATTTTGTTGTATAGAGCAATTTGAACACCTCCAATATTTCTGAAAATTCTTTGCTTTTGTTCTAAAAGTTCAATTTCAATAAGGATTTTGAAAAAACCCATATAGTTTTTTTTCAAGCGGTTTTTTTCTGGTCGGGCAAAATCAAGCCAGCCTTGGAGGGTATACGGGCTCTTTTTAAAGCGGAGTATTTATCGATGAAGCATTTTCTTTTTCTATAACAATAATAAAAATAATTTTCCTATAAAATATACATGATTGATGACATTTACTTGGAGTAATGAACTCCCCCCCCCCCCCTCAATTTCTACTCACGACCATCGTGCATATTTAACTGTAATCTAAAATGGAATACCAAATCGGCTGCTAAATATATGATATATTGTTAATCTTAGCAATATTGTACAAGACTTTTTCGAAAATACAATGAATTATAAATTTGTGACAGATCAGAAAATGTGGCAAAAAGTAGCAACAACTCGTTACAGCAAAGGCATATTAATGTCATAGAAAAAGTAATTTTTTATAATAATTATAGTTGATTTTATGGCTTTAAAATTTCAGGGGACACATTACTCTCTTAAGAACCTAATTATCTACCAACAAGCTTTTACAATATACATGTTCGGAAAACCAATCATCGATATATTAATAGGCAAACATGAAATTTGTCGTACACTCTTAACATATTAATTATGGGAGTAGCGAGTTAAAATGTAAGTGCACCAGTGATTGACCCTTTTAGAGCAATCTCTGATGTTTTTAATGTTCTAGTCATCAGAAAATATCTTTAGAAATCTTAAGTTAGTACATATGGTAATGAAAGACATTCAGAACCACATATATGTTAAAATATATACATTTGATAAAAATTATTTTTTTTTTATGAATTTTTATTTGACACCTACTCAATATTCCAGTAATTGACACTGCCAGTTTTTCATTTTATTAGTAATTGGCTCCTTATGTTCCAGAGTTTGACCTGCTCGTTATTCATTTTGAAAGTTATTAGCACCCTATGTTCCAGTGTTTGACATAAAATGTTAAATTTTTTTATATGTAAAATATGACTTTTCTTATTTATTAATTATTTTGGGATAGATGTCAATTACTGGAGCATGCCAATCACTGGAGCATCTACCTTTACGAAAATTAAAAAAAAAATTTGATTTATGAAAGTTTTTTCTTTTTTTTTTTTTTACGACAGCTTTAATTTGAAGACACATATTTTAGATAAAGTATAATGCATTTCAACTAACTGAAATGGACTACTTATTTTTAAATACGTGGATTTATTACTATGTCTTCTGAATTTTTATTAAAAAAAAGTATAAGATTCGGAAAAATTTTCAATTTCCGGTTTTCGATAAATTTACGTGTTTTTAAATTTCTTGAACACGATTGAATACTGATTAATCGGTAGGTGCCGCTGTCATATAAAATGACAAAGAATAAAGTATTGGATTCATAAATATTTTTGACTTCCGGATTTCGATGAATTTACACTTTTTGAGATGCCCTAAGCATGATTCGCTCATTTTTAGAAAATGACTATTTGTCTAGGTGTATGTATGATGTGTTTAGGAAATTTTGTGGTATGTCATTGAACCAATGGGCGGAATTTAAGAACGATTGATAATTGATTAGACCTTGGTTTAAATTGGTGCTGATTAGCTGTTGCATCACTCAATAGGTGGTGGTGCTGCTAGGTTGTGATTCACCCCATTTAAGTCAAGGCTATATCTCAACTTCTGTAGTATATATACGCACCAAACATGATATATGATATGGACATTATGTAAAACTATGCTGTTTTAATTTAGTTGCATATCGGCCGACAAGTGGCTGTGTTACCATTTAACTTCGTCTACGAGAAGGCAATGACTTTGCTTTGCAAAAAAGTGGTCGAGTTTTGAACTTATACCACTGGGCATACTAGTTTACACATATTAAAAGATTTTTTATTAGTAAGAATTCAGAAGATTGTTTCAAAAATCAATATCATAATTAGAATAGTTAGTTATGTAGTTAAATAAAAAAGTTATAATGGGTCATTCAGTAAAATGTATCGTTTATAAAAATTGAAAACTTAATTTTAGAATATAAAATAGTATAAATGTTTTGTTATTGTTTTAGTATTATACCTATTAGCTTCCTATATTATATTCTAAATCAAAACAATAATTTCCACTCTTTAATTTTTAACATTTGTAGCGGATGTGGGTGGCATTTCAAGGAATTTTCCATGTCATAATAGCAATATATGAAAAGACATTTCGCAAGAATCATCAAAAATATATCGTCTAAGCATTAAATTTTGATAGGAAAATCAGATTTTGAAACTGATATGACAAGAAATGTGATGCAAGTTTCTATATTACAGAATTTTTATGCATTTCATTTCTAGATCGGTAACTGATATTGAATGTAAGGAAATATAAATATGAAGGCATACGCAAAAAAAAAAAAAAAAAAAAAAAGGCGGGAGGGGGAGGGGAATATTATTGTAAATAGAGAAATATAGAAGGTACAAAAAATTATTATTATTAATTTTTTTTTTAAACTTTAGATAGATAACTGGGAAAATAATACAATTCTCATAATAATTTAGTTATAATTGTACAGTATCTTCAAAATCTTCCAGTCTCAGCCTCTAAAAGTTTTTTTGCTAGGTACTAATCTGCTTTATGTGCAAACATGAAAAAATAGAGCAAACCAAATTCTCTTTCACGTAAAAATAATTTTTATTAGAAAAAAATCTAAATGATTTTTATCAGTACACGTTTTCTAATATCGAAATAACTATTATATGCACAGCGATTTACTCAAATTCCGTAAGGAACGTCGAGAATATATCGTTGAGGCATTAAATTTTGAAAGTAAAATCAAACCTTAAAATTCTTTAGATGACAGGTAATAAGTACAAGCATATGGCGAAAAACTTGAAAATATCTGATCTTGGCACAACCTCTAGGGGATAACAAGAAACGGAATACCCGAGAAAACAGCATGCTTCTATCTAACGAGCGCCAGATGCTCGATAGGAAATCTATATTGAATGAGATATTTTAAGCCTAACAGTTTCACCTCCAAGAAAACAAAACGTTTACTTTAAAAATTATTTTTCTTGGCTTACGGAAACGAATCGATTGTAAGTTATCAAAATTGGTTTTCACATTTTCGAAATATTTTGAAGTTTCAAACCATGTGTAAAAATGAGATTTATTTGTACATAGCACCACTCCCCCCCTCTCCCCCCCCCCCCCCCCACCAAAAAAAAAAATATTGTAGTTTGAAAGAGTTAATAACTTAATCCTTGTTCATCCAATTTAAATATGAACATAATAATGATTATGAACAAAATAAACATAATAAAAGATTAGGCAAAAATAATAACAATAATAATAAATAAATAAATAAATAAAAATAACAGAAAAAACGAATGTCACAACTACAACAATGTATTGAAAAAAATAAAGTAAAATTTTATCCATGATTTTAATTTAAAAAAAAAAGAATTAAAAAAGAAAGATTATATAAACATATCATTTACTTATATTATGTATGTCTGAATAGATTTGTTGTGATACGAAAGAAATTTTAAGAAAGCTTTTTTTAATTGTTGGCCATTTATCACGGCATTTGGCCACTGTTTTTGATTTGTGAATATGGTTTGACGGGATAATATGCAAGCAGCAAAACTGACAATAGGTTTATTTGAAAATATCGACTGTTAGGAGTGCGAAGGCCGATTAGCAATAAGAATGATAGCTAAAAGAATGTTGCATGAGAATGCAGCAATTATTATTATAATAATAACCAAAAGAATATTTTTCAATTTTATAATTCATAAATAATTTTATGTAAAAAACAAATAATTATGCAATAAAATATAAACATTATTATATGTAAAAACACATTAGAGGAAAACATATCTGAAGCATTTGTAAAGTTTTTCAGGCTTTATTCTTAATTACTTAGGTCAGTTCAAAAAGAATGGTTACATCATCATAAGAATTTACATTATTAGCCCAAAAATGGCAGTTGCCAGCATAAAACGACACACTCATCTCACAAAATTCATAATCAATAGTTCTTAATTTCCCAGAAAAACTTAAAAATAAAATAATTGCTGAATACTTCTAAGACAAAATTATCTTTATTTGTTCGCAAGACTCATCATTAAATTTTATCAAAGAATAACCTCACTTGTGAAGCGCTATTTAGTCGATCTCAAAAATAAATGAGTTTAGCGATCTTATAAATGCATCTGTTAAGGACGACAAAATTGTGAATCATTAAAAATAATGCGAATTGAACCACGGAAAATAAAAAATAAAATAAATAACTTTCTTTTTCTTTTTGTCTTTTCTATGAAAAGACAAAAAAAAAAAAAAAAGACTTTTTACAAACAAATGTTAATAACAGCACTGCAATGTGATTTTGTAGATATACTTTTCGTGCAGTTTAGTGATATAAAATGTTATAAAAACTTTATGTTCATAATTTTAATGAACTTATGCGGGGAAAAGTTTTAGTTTTCTCTAGAATAATATAGTACAGCTTTCTGTGAATTCCTAGTTATTCAAATAAACAGTAGAAGAGTTTTTTCTTTCTTTCTTTCTTAAAAAAAAAAAAAAAAAAAAAAAACACCAGAGACCAGAATTTTTTTAGTTACTCTTATTTCAGTAAAATCAAAGGTCGATACAGGTTATTTTTAGGGCCTATTTTTTGTGAAACGCTAAATATTTTGGGGGAATTTGTTTATATTATTATTATTTTAATTTAGTATCGTGTAAAATCTTTCTTTTTGACCGTAGCTCTGTTTAATGTTTAATATCGAGTAAATAGTGTTTCTTAAATCAAGTATAGGTAATCAGTTGAACTAATATTGAGAATGAAGAAAAATTTTGTAAAAAGGATCATTTATGTAAAATGAAATTTTGTGAATTTGAATTCTATGAAGGGTCTTTATGGATTTGAATTTCGTGAACGGACCCGTTTTCTGAGATGGAATTTTGTAAAGGGTCGGCTAATGAGCCCCATCTTAACCTGGATCAGCGCCTGAAAATTAATTTTGTTAGTACTTTTATCTTACGTGTTCAGTTATTATTACGATCTCAAATAATAAACTAATGGTACCCATTAAAAACAACGAGCTTGTGAGTCATTAAAATTTGTGAAACTGATCAAGAGAAAAATGCAATGACAAAAAACAAAAATAAGTATTACAGCTTTGAAAATTTAACTTTTATCCCTAACTTTTTTTACTTCTTACCGCCAGTACCGGATATATTCGTTCTCCGAGGTTTTATCTATTTATTTATTGTAAATCAAATTTATACTTAAATCACGCATATAACTTAAAATTACATAATTATGAAAATTTTAGCTTGTTTTTGAGTGTGAAAGTCCATTTAATAGTTAAAAGATTTATTTTCAAATATATAGTAATATTTTACAACTTTGACTTTGTTAAAGACAATGTTACACAAGTTAAGATAATATTTATTTACACAATGATGCTTATATTAAGTTTTTGTAATCACATTTGAAATATGATAATTTTTATAGGGAAAAAATGTGATATAATAAGTATCATCAATGAGTGGATGTAAAAAAGAAGAAGAAAAGAGGGGATACAGATTCAATGTAATAATTTTTTAATTGAGTAAATATTATCAGATTAATAAGGTAGGATAGAATAAGATAAAAAAAAAATAAATAATAACAGTCTTATAATTTTAAATTATTATTAGAGACAACTGCAAGAACAATATGTAATTTACTTATTTGTCTTTATTTTAAATAATTCATAATAAGTAATTTACGATATCAGCTGAAAGAAGTTAAATTTTTCATAAAAGGAATGTTAATGCTGTAAATACTTTTGAACTTTCTATGAAATTTGCAAAATAAATGAATACCGTTGAATACTTTTCAGTCAAAACAATCTTTAATTACTTTTCAAGACTAATTTCGATATTTTCTCGAATAAGAATACTCCCAGTATTATTTGACCAGCCTCAAAAGTAAATGAGATTGCCGGTATTATTAAAGTACCCATTAAAACAGACGGAATGTTGGATCATTTTAAGTAAGTAAAATAACAAAAACATATAGCATAATTTTCAAATTTTATTACTATATGCACAAAGAAATGATCCATTTGTTAATGACAAATAAAAAGCAGATATAATCTTATGTAATAAAGCAATAAATAAAAAAACAACAAATAAATAAAACACAAGTGTTGTTGGTATGTTTTCTGTTTTAACAATCGAGATTTAAATTTACTTTTGCAGTGAAGCTTTCACTCAAGGTAATCAGTGATCCTTCTTCTTAATTGTAAAACAAATCAATACAGAGAAGGTATACATACAACTAGAGCCTGACTAAGACAGAGGCAAACTTTATTTTTTAGGAATTATTTTTTGTCTAATTGGCAGAAATTTCTTGTTTAATATAATGCAGCTAACTATCTAGGAATAAAATTAAGGCAGGTTAGAAGTTAAATTAAATTAATTAAAAAATCAAATAGTAAAATTAACTTTTTAAATAATTGAACTAAAAGTCATCACAGGACAATTTAATTTGGTGAAATTTAATTTTTATTGGTGTATGTGGTATTCAGTGGCCTTAAATCGTCTGTTACTCGGCCATTACTATGTTAAAATTTATTTAACCCTTTCACGCCCAAGGGAAATATTTTTCCCTTCTACAAAAATCGTTATCGATTGTTCAATTATTATTGAATCGATATTTTTTTTACTGAATGTCAAAATAAAACGTATGTCCAAGGCAGCAAATGTGTTTCTGAACGAATAAAAAAAAAAACGTATAGAAAATAGGACACATAATAAATGTGTTATGTGCAATGTCCACTTGTGCTTCACAAGTAAACGAAATTGTTTCGTAGAATACCATAACTAGCTATTTATTTTACTTTTCAGATAATTTTTATATTACAAAGCAATAAATAAAATACCGATATAATAAACCTAACTCTTCGTTTATTTACTTTTTTTTATGGTCCATAGGGAAAATATTTCCCATGAAATTATAGGAAACCTATACACCCTGCTATGTTTTTCTGGTGATATTCTCTTACTTTACACCCACAATAGCTAAAATATTGTGTTGTATTGGCATATTTAGTCTTGGAAATCTTATGGTCCTGAAAGGGTTAATATATATACAGTTCCCGCCGCTTATTATAATCACATTCGTTCGGAGCCAAAGTGATTTTATTAAGCGGCTGATTTTTATATCCGGCGAACGTTCCTGCCCTTAAGGAAAAGGTATTACTTCCCTAAATTCGAAAGAAACTTCAAAAGGTAACGAATAATGGAATTAGTAAACAATATTAATTAATTTCGGGTACATAATTAACTGTTTCTTCGATATAAGTAAATTAAACGCTTTCTAAGTTCCCGTGCACTTTCGTTAGTGGAAAATCATCGTTACTTTGCGTAAAGTTCACACTGTTCTTATAAATTTAAAAATCTTTCCGTTTAAACCTCATGAATGATAGTAATTTTAAAATAAGAACTAGAAATTGTCTTTTAATAATTAGAAAAAAAAATCATTTCAAATCAAATTTGTATTTTATTACTGTACTTTGAAAAATACATTCCTTAAAATAGTTAGGGAGATAAGTTATGGGGTTTATGTTTAATTTGTTATTATGTTTAATTTGTTTAATTTGTAACTGTGCTGCAAGTGCAAAACCTTCAACAATGAGGGTTAACGGAGGGTTTTGCTGTGCTTTAATTTCTTTTTCTTTTTAAATAAATAAATAAATAAATCACAATGTAATATATATATATATACATACACTTAAAAATGTGGTGTCTATTTTCTCTCTATAAAATAGGTTTTTAAATATATTAATTTCCTAATTAAAGCGTAGAATTTCTAGCATAAATAAGACAAAATTATTATTTAAAAAATTCAAAAAAATGAAGTAGTGTGCACTGGGTTTAGTCAGACTCTTGGTTTACTCATACTACATAAAAAAAGAGATGGAAAATATTTTCTGCAATTCTTAAACTCGATCATAAGCAAACTTGTATATTACTTCGCAAATTCGCAAAAGAGAAATATAAAATAATTATACCGTTTTCCAGATGCGTCTGTTAAATAATAAATTCCTATTCAAATATTACATGTATTAGATTATTATAAGCATTACAGAATTTATGCGAAATGATATTAAATAACATGTATTTTCTCTTTTTCTTTTGTACCACTGTATATGGCAATTTTTCCAACATTTTTTTTTTCAGGGGGGGGGGGGGGCACAGTTTGCACAGACATTATTTAATCCTGATGGATAACCAGTTTAACTGTACATCATCAGTGATTGAACTTTAGAAATACATTAGAACAAATATAAAGTTTACATTACAGAACGAGTAAAAAAAAAAAAAAAAAAAGATATCGCTTCATGAGATAAATGAGCAGATAATGTTCAGAATTAATGAACAAACTTATAAACGGATAAAAGAGTCAGACTTAATAAGACAATAGCACTTAATAAGACATATGAGAAAGATAGAAGATATGACAGAACAATCAAGCAGATGGATATCGTCGGATGAGGGAAAAAATGAATGCTTGCAATCAGGCATTAATATCAAAATTAGGGCAGAAAGAATATAAGGGTGAACAATACGACAGGAAAGGTTAAGAATATGTGACTGCTACGCATTCTAATGAAAATAAGATAACATTAAGCTAAGAAAAAAACATTTCATAATAAATTTGAAAAATATGTAATAGTTCTCGTAATGCATAAAAGTGATAAATATTTTTCTGGAGTGTAAAAATAGCTGAAATAAAATTGCGAAAATACAAGTAATTTTTTTACAATTAAATTTTACCCGAAATCAATGAGAAATATAACTGAAAATTGTAAAAGGAAGATATTGGTGTAGGGTTTAAAGCCAATTGTCTGCCCGAGGGTCCTGGATCTAGAGCGCTCTCCGTGGGAGTTTCCTTCTAAGGAGTCTTAGTCAGCATTCCTGCGATTTCGGTAAAAGCCACGGAAAACTCCGAACGCTTAGTACAACGAGCGCTACATGGATTCGAACTTGGCATCTTCCGTCTATCAGCATACAGAACAGCAGCTCTCGACTACGTTTGGGGCTGTAAACGGAAGAAGCCAATGCGTAACATAACAATGCATGTTAATAAACGGAATATTTAACGTAGAACAATTATAAATTTGTGCAAATCTATTTACAAAAATAATTTATATACATCTATATATAAATTCTTCAAGAATATAAAATCTCAGGACACAGAGAAAAAATAAATAAAACTTTCTTTCTTTTTTTTTTTTTTTTTTTTTTAAGAGGAGGGGGGGGGGGGGATTAAGTTTTCTTAAAAGCGGTTATTTTTTAAAACGTATGCATACGGCAAACACGGGTGTTATTAATACTGATTTTTATTCCTGTTACGAAACTTTAAATATACTGATATTCTATTGCTATATTGAAATACAAAACTCATTATTATACTTGTTTCAGTTATTAATTTTTTTCTTTTGTGTGTGTGTGTGTGTGTGTGTGTGTGTTTTACCCACCATATTTTCTAAAAAATATAATTTTTGAAAGCATATAAAATATCACTTTTTACTTTCCGAACATACATACGTAAGTAAAGTATTGCGTAATGATGTCAAAAATTTGTTTCTATACGTTTTCAGCCCCCCTTAGTTCACTTTTTTTATTTTTACAGTGATGTATGTACATGTGAGTGAGCGCAATAGCGCCTAAACGTTTTGTTCGAATGAGCTTTAAAGTTGGAACGTATGCTATAGGTTACCATAGCACGAACTCATTTTAATTTTGGTGAATCTAGTACTCAAATTTTTTTTACAGGGGCAATCATTATGGCCTATGGGCCCAATTTTTTTAAAATTCAATAACGTCTAAACTCCTTATTCGTCTGATCTGAAAATATATACCATGTAATAAATCATCGTCACACAAACTGTATAGATTTTGGTGAATCTAGCACTTGCAGTTTTTTTTTTTACAGGGACAGAAAGAAAATTCTTTATTATTATGGTCTTTGAGTCCACAGTTTTTAAAGTGTTATAGCGTTTAAACGCCTTATTCGATTGAGCTGTAAATTTATACAGATGTTACAGTCGCACGAACTGTATAGATTTTGGTGAATCTAGCACTTATATATATATATAGGGGCACAAAGAAATATTCTTTACCATTATGGTTTATGGGCCCAAATATTAAGTACGATAGCGTCTAAACACCTAATTCGATTGAACTGAAAATTTATACATATGTTACAGATCACTATCGCACGAACTGTATAGATTTTGGTGAATCTAGTCTTTATGGGTTTTTACACTGACACAATGAAAAATTCTTTATCAGTATGATCTATGGATTCAAATTATTTGAAGTGCAATAGGGTAAAATTAAAAATGGGGGAAAATACTGAAATCATCTATTACAATTTTCACTTTTGTTTATTTAACGACTTGTCTTACTTTAATTTATTTATACAACCGTTAATTACTTAATGTTCGGAAAGTCGAGTGGAGTTACTCCAGATTTTTTTTTTTTTTTTTTTTTTTTTTCAGATTTTTCCATGTTTTATAACAAGTTCACTTTTCGAACTCTGTGTGGGCCTGTTTCAAACTATCTGTGAACAAAAGACAAGACCATGGACAATGTTTTATTGAAATGAGAGTATGAAAAGTCATTCACCAAGAAAAATAGAACCAACTAAAGTAAAACAGGAAACACTTTATAATTTGTTGGCATGTAAATTCTGCTAATTCTCCATCATATACTTATTCTCATAAATTTCTACTATAGGCTAGGCTATAGGGCATATATACTACATTTGTTTTAAGAGAAATGAAATTTACAAGTCATTCGGCACGATCAAGGAATGATATGTCTTACCCACTAAGTTAAGTTACCTTAACTTCGCTTCGATACATTTGCCTTATCCTAATTTGTTGTTTGATTTTATTAGGGTCAGTTTTATATTTAAGTTTTCATGCAACTCTATCATATTTTCAATCCAATAACCCACATGATGCAAGTCAACGTGAAATATTGCTCAAATTTGTCATGTAAAGTAAGTCTCAATTTTCGAAAAACTTACGAAATTTTCAAAAAAGAATATCTATAGTTCATGATGTTCTTGTCTGTATCATAAATGATATTTTAAAGTTTTTTCGAACATTTTTAGGATGAAAATGATCCTCATAAGACACGTTTATGCGAAATTTTGCCCTATGTTAAGAAAATCATAAATTTTGAATAACTTACAAAGTTTTCAAAATAGAATGTTCATAGTCTCTCTCTCAATGTTGTACATGTTAGCATCATAAATGATATTTTAAAACTGGTCCAATAGGTGTACGATAAAAATAATCCTGTTAATACATATTTATGCGAAATTTTCTCCAAACTTCAATGTAAAGAAAAACGTAAATTTCCAATAACCTACGAAGCTTTGATATTAAAATCTTAAAAACTAATAGGTTTTTTACCAGTGTCCTAAGTGATATTTTAAAATCAGTCCAATCTCTCTGCGATCATCTGTTCCTGAGATATCGTGTACACAGACTAAAACACTAACGAACTGACAAAGCGATTTTGTGATTTTCGGATTCCTCTTACCTCAAAACGTGTAAAACATAAAAAATCTGAGGTCGAACATTTTCATGATTACTTAAGCTCTCCACACTTACAGTATGACGGGAAACAATATACATAGTTCATACAAAAGATGTTTCGCTAGATATATACGCAAATACGAAATTTCGAGGGAAAAAAAAAACAAAGCCACAAAAACAAATTGGTAGAATGTTCACCCTTCTGTCTAAAGGTAGAAAAATATGAAAGAATTAATTTCGATTTCAAAAGAAAAGAAAGAGAGAGTGGTGTAGAAGGATAAAACTAATAATCACAAACAATTTTAACTTTAGAACACGTATTGGTGAGAGAATAGCAAATAGTGACTATTATTATTATTTCCAGTAGCAGAAACAATGCATCAATGCAGCATTGCAGATTGTTCAAAGCTCTGCAGATTAAGTTAACAACTAAAAGAAATGCCATGCTTAAAAATACAAATATAATTTACATAATGTCACTAGAGTTCTGTATTTGGTGTATATCCGTTATTTATTTTCGTTGTAGTTGCAGATTTTACATATTTTATGAATTACTAAATACTTTTTGTGACACCAGATTTGATCCATTTTGCTTCGTTCCGGATAACCCTTTCCGACCCGAAACATTTTTATCTTAAAACATTATACTCTTCTGTTTTTGCAAACTGAAAGAAAAATATGGACTATAACCGACATTTATTGATAGAAAATTGTACTTTACACTTTCTGAAAATCAGCTCGATCGTTCATTTCCTGATTTTATTACATACAACTGTTTGTTTCAAATGCAAAAATGTAAGTGGATGTCGTGGATGTCTAACCAGCACGATCGTACTGCCAGGGTCGGAGAAGGTTAAATACAAAAATTTCTGCAACTGGATTCATACATACAAAATATATATATTTCTTTAAATTTTTAAATCGTAGATTTGGGAAAAATTTAATTTCAATGAAATGATCAAGTTTCACAACACTCGGATTAACAAAAGTTCTCGGAATAGTGATAGTAAAGGTAATAAACCAAAATAAATAAGAAAAATAAAGTAGATGCTCTAACCTGTTTGCCTTCCTTCTAAGCACGCGATATATATGTTCGATAACTAGATCAACAGTCTGCGTGCTTTGGAATAAACCCGAATGGAATACAGATTTTAACCTGAAATGACCTTGGAAAGGTGGGGAATATACAATTGTTCCCTTTCAAGTATATAGTAGTTGAGATATCTGTTTTGAAAGATGTAGCTTTCTGCTCTCTCAGTGTTGGCAAAGGTAGAACATTCTGTAGGTATTTGAAGAATCTCAATATAAAAATGCTTGGTTTATCACCGAAAAATTAAAATTTTATAAATTTTCCCTTTTATATATATAATTCAACTAAAGAGTAATTCAAGATATACACGAAAGTTTTTAAAGCAAAAACGATTCTTTTTTTTTTTTTTTTTTTTTTCTTTTTATTAAACATATCACATTTAGGAAGCTCGCACATCATTTTAATAAATGGCTTTTTAAGCCTTCTTTTCATTGATGAAAGAAAATTATGATTAGAAAATTTTAGTTAAAAAGTGTCGACCTTCGAAGTTTTAAATCTCGACTGATATTTTTTATTTACAGACACGAATTGTGCAATGAAAATAGCAATAACTGAAGAATTCTTCGTTAGCTCTTATCATGTCAAGTGAGTCAAGGTGGGTGATTTACTCTTCATAAAGTATACGAATAATACAGTCTGGGTAAAAACTTTTAAGTGCAGAATAATAATATTAATAATAATAATAAACTGGGGATTAAAATATCATTTCAGTGATAATCATTACCCTTAAATAAAAGCGAAATAGGCGGCAAAATTCATTTGGAAATATTTCATTATCGGAAATTATTACAGAACACACAAATCAATATTTAAGCCTGAGTAAAAATTTTAAGGTAAGCATAGAAAATACCATATAAGAAGAAAAAATAAAAATAAAATAAAATAAAAAATTTAGTAGCTTGTGCAGGAGCAATTTCTTTAAATTATTTCAAAATTTCTAGTTTTCGTGGATAAACTAATTTTTGACAAAATTCGGGTTTTGTTTTATACCATTAATCTTCAATAACAGATTTCAGCCCTAGTGGTGATGCAAAATGTCTCCCATTAGCTCAGTGGCAGAAACACCGCGACACGGCGACATAGTCGCGGACACAGAAAAACGGCTTGCGGACAGCAGTTTTTGTCTGCACTGAGAAAAAAAATTGTCTGCAACTTTCGGATAACAATTCACTTATAAAAATTTCTGTATCAAAACTAAAACTAATACTTGTATTATTTATAATTATTTATATTGTGTTGTGTCAAACATTGCTATTAATTGAATGAGATGAATTGAATGAATACAATTATTTATACTATATCGTTTTGTAGTAAAATTGTATTCGTGTATTGTTGCACAAGACCATCACTGATGTTAAGCCCCCCCCCCCACCCCCGCCCTCCCATCAGCTTTCAGTCTTTTTGAGTGTAAGCCATTTTCACCCCTGATTACACGCAAATTTTGCAGACAGATTATGAAATTTTAAAAGCCTGTCGCAGACAGCTTCAAAACTTTCTGCCACTGGGCCCATTAGTATAAACTCTTCTTGCTACGTCATTCCATAAACCTAACTCACATCTTCTCCCCAGAATATCTTCAAGACGTCTTCAGAATAAGAAGCTATCCCAAAAACATCTTGAAGATGTACACTGGATAAGTGTGTTGTTAGGGAGTTCTATATTTGGTTAAGATCTGAAGACTTAGCTAGACATTTCAAAGATTCAACATTGTTAAATGAAACTAATTTTTTTGCACTAAAACTCATATGGATAAGTCGATAAGTGCTTTGTCTTTCTGATATTTCGAATCTTATCCAGCAAGAAATTAATCAGAGAATTCCGTTAACCCGAAACGAAGCAACTGAGTCAGTTTTAAAATATTATTTATAACACTGGCAAGAACTCTATTCATTTGCAACATTCTAATTAAAAAATTTCAGAAGTTATCCGAAATTTACGATTTTCTTAACATGTGAGAATAGCACAAAATTTCACTTAACCCTTTAACGTTCACTATTTAATTTATTCTAAAATTACTAAACTAATTTTAAAAATGGCTTTTAGACACATAGCTGATCATAAATATTTAAAAAATAAATAATTAGCATTGTTCCTTTTCGAGAAATTTTCGGTTTGAAACATCTGTAAGTAAACCTTATTAAATTCAAATAATATTTAATTTAATAAATAAATCACTTTATAAGTAAACATTATCGACAACAAAAACTCGTAAAAGTTGCACAGATCCCAACATTTCAATTTATTCCAGAGTATTTTAACCCTTTGCGGCGCAAGGTAATTCGGATGATTTAAATTACACTGTCACTGGAATTTACGAACATAATTAAAATAGAAGAAATTTTAAATTTTCACGTTAATAAAAGGGCTTTTTTTGCTATGTTATAAATGTAAATTTTTGGTAAAAAATGTCCGGGATGAGTTTTTGCACTTGAGAATTAAAATTAGGTGTTCCATCATCGGGAACACTGCGACTGAAAGGGTTAACCGTACATGAAAAGAAATGTTTTTATCGTAAAGATGTAAGAAGAGCTTTTAAATATCAGTTTTGATGCCGGAATGAATATCATTAACTGTAAACATGCTACTTTCAAAATTTCGCAAGTTATTGGAAATTTATGGATTTCTTAACATTGCAGAATAGTGCCAAGTTTCACATAAATGTCGGTTTTGAGGGATATTTTCATCGTAAAGATATCAGACCACTTTTAAAGTATCTTATAACATGCTAGCATAAACATTCTTGACTGTGAATTTTCTAATTTAAAATTTCGCACGATATTCGAAATTTACGATTTACTTAACATGACAGAATAGGATCAAATTTCGCATAAACGTCTGTTTTGAGGGATATTTTCATTGTAAAGATGTCAGACCACTTTTAAAATATCATATAACATACTGGCATGAACATCCTCGACTATGAATTTTGTAATTTAAAAATTTCGTAAGTTATTCGAAATTTAAGATTCTATGAACATAGCAAAATTGGACGATATTCTATATAAATTTGCATTTTGAGGATTGTTGCATTGGAAATACTATGGAATTCCATGAAAACTAAACTACGAAACTGACTCCACTAAAATAAATTAATAGATTCAAATAAAGTAAATATATCGAATTGAACGGTGGGTAACCTGTTAGGTGGGAATTTCATTCTATTACCGTCTCGAGCAAATGGTCAAATTCATTTATTTTAACATGAATATAACATATTTCGTACTACAAATTTATGAAAACATACATATGATGGGGAACTAAGCAAAGTCCACCTATGCCTACTAGTTTATATATACAGTGAAACCTCTCAAGTTGGACGCCCCTATAAGTTGGACACCCCTCTAAGTTGGACGCTTTTTCTCGGAACGGAATGTATCCATTAACATTATTTCTAACCCCTATAAGTTGGACACCTCTCTAAGTTGGACACTTTTTCTTGGAACCGTAGGTGTCCAACTTAGAGAGGTTTTACTGTATATACATAATTTTTTTTTTAGAATATTCAAGGATTTCTTATTGTGATTGTTAGCTAAACATTTTTCATTTCAAAATGGAATTTTTAACAGAAATGTTGCCAATTCTTAATAAGAAATTCAGTACAAATAAAAATATTTTAGAATAAGTGATAATTGAATTATAACTATATTTGGAATCGGATAAACTATCTAATGTTGCAAATGAATTTTCGTTACAATTTTATTTTATTTTTAACCATTATAGTGTATAATCTAAAGTGAATTACAATACTTATTTTTTCTGAATTTGCCTAAATAGAAGAAATTTCACTGCTTGAATCTTAAAGAGAATTTAAGAACTTTTGAAGACCTATTTTTTTCCTTCATTTATCTTCTGCTTATCTTATTGCTATTTATCTATGTTTTAAGCACTTCAATTTGAAAATATTTCGAACTTCTTTTGAACACTCACTGCACTGCAATAATGATTATTTAGCTCCGATCATAAGAATCTTATCAAAACTCAACAGAGCAAATATTACAGTTTAAAAGTTATTGATATTAAGATAAAAGATTTATAGAGCTTTTATTCTGGATATCTGATACAAGTTAAATATTCCAACAATTTCTCCTTCAGAAGCTCCCATCATTTTACATACTTCATAACATCTGAATAACTACTTTCCATGCATTCCTTTAATTACAATTCCCTTTAAATACACTCCGGAATAAAATGCTAATAAAGCTTTTGCATTTCAATACATTTACACTATGGGTTATTATCATTGAAATTCTGAGATACGCACTATACTTAAGTCAAACAGAAAATGTAATCTCCGTTAATCATCTATTTCGAGAACTTGTAAATGGGAGGGAATGGCGCGGTTCATAGTCTTAAAACATTTTGAATATGATACGCATTTAGATAGCACAGACTGAATAAGAAACCCTTTATTTACCCAGATATGAGCTTTTCATGCAAATAACACTGTTCTGAATGAAAAGTAACAAGTAAGAATCATCAACTGTTCCATCAACTTTGCGGGAAATGAAAATAGCGCTCGCAGTTCACAGATTGTAAATTACAAAATTGAGATGAATTCATCACTAAAATCCAATAACAGTTAAAAGGATAATAAGTAATTCAATAACAGTCAGTAAAATTACTTCTGCAAGTTTACAAAATAAGGATTAAAAGGAAAGGGAATTTAATTAAACTCTTAACAGAAGTATATTATAGTGGTTCATAATAATTATGCATTCGATAACTCTATCTTTAGATACCTTCTATTCAGTACGTGCCCATTAAGTTAATGAATAGAACATTCTTGATTAAAATTGCCGATGACATTGTCGTTTGAAATGTAAAATTTACACGAAAATAAAGGATATAAATATAATAATACTACGCGGTATACGCTAGCAGTATGCATGATATTAGCAAGTGTTCATTTGGTTTAAATTTTGGTCATTACATGCAAATAAATGATAATATAAGTTAAAAGCAAAAAGAAAGAATCATCCACTGCTTCACGTTTAGGGAAATTAAAAAAAAAGAATCATCTACTGCTTTACGTGTAGGGAAATTAAAACAGAAACTATTATGTACGCTTGCAGTATGTATCATTTTAGAAAGTATTTATTTGGTTTAAATTTTGCTCTTTACATGCAAATAAATAAGTTAAAAGCAAAAAGAGAGAATCATCCACTGCTTTACATGTAGGGAAATTAAAACATAAACTATTATCATACTTGCCAACCTAAACCAGAAGATTGTTAGTCCCTCCCCTTTCCGCCTATTTTTTCACACCAGTTTTTTTTATAAATTATTTTTCTTATTATTTAATCGTGAATTTATTTGAAGAGAATTACTCTAAAAATTAAGTGGTGTAGAAAAAGGAGCGGGAACTAACAATCTTCCGTGTTAGGTTGGCAAGTATATATTATATACGCTTGCCAGTATACATCATTTTAGAAAGTGTTCATTTGGTTTCAATTTTGGCCTTTAAACGTAAATAAATAACAGTATAAGTTAAAGATAAAAAGAAAGAATCATCCATTACTTTATAAACGTTTAGAGAAATTAATACAGAAAATATTATATACGTTTGCAGTACGCATGATTTTAAAAAGTGTTCATTAGATTTAAATTTTGGGTTTTACATGCAAATAAATGAGAATATAAGTTAAAAGCAAAAAGAAAGAACCATCCACAGCTTTATTAACGTTTAGGGAAATTAAAACAGAAACTATTATATACGCTTGCAGTATAAATCATTTCAGAAAGTGTTCATTTGGTTTAAATTTTAGCCTTTACATGCAAATAAATGACAGTAAAAGTTAAAAGCAAAAACAGAGAATCATCCATTGCTTTACGTTTAGGGAAATTAAGACAGAAACTATTATATACGCTTGTAGTATATGCCATTTTAGAAAGTGTTCATTTGGTTTAAATTTTGGCCTTTACATGCAAACAAATGACAGTAAAAGTTAAAAACAAAAACAGAGAATCATCCCCTGCTTTACGTTTAGGGAAATTAAGACAGAAACTATTATATACGCTTGCAATATATATAATTTTAGAAAGTGTTCATTTGGTTTAAATTTTGGCCTTTACATGCAAATAAGTGGCAGTAAAAGCAAAATGAATCATCACTGCTTTATAAACGTTTGGGGGAAATTAAAACGGAAACTATTATAATTTATAGTTCAATTAATTAATCCACTAATTAAGAATTGTAATTTTCTTAATTAAGATGAATTAATCACTGGAATTCATTCCCAGTTATAATTCATGCAAATAAAAGCATTTGCAATGAAAAGTAACAATAAGATCAATCATCTGCTCTAATAACATTAAAAGAAATAAAAATAGTTCTCACAGCAGCTCACAAATTGTAAATTAGACAACTGAGATAAATTCATCATTAAATCCCAATGGCAGTTAGAATGATAATAAGTTATACAACAACAGACAGTTAAACTGCAATATTTTTGTAAATTTACAAAACAGAATTAAAAAAGAAAATAAGGAAAGGGAATTTAATTAAACTCTTAACAGTAGTATATTATACTAGATAGTAATAATCATGTGCCCAGTAAAGTTATATCTTTAGATCTCCTCTATCTAGTATGTGCCCATTAAGTAAATGAATGTAACATCTTGATTAAAACTGCCGATGACACAGAGCTTTGAAAAGTGCAATTTACATGAAAATAAAGAATATAAACAAACATAATAATACTTCTCGACATTTGTTTACAGTATGCATGATTTTAGGAAGTATTTACTTGGTTAAACTTTGATCTTTAGATATAAATAAATGGCGATATAGGTGAAAAATAACAAGTAAGAATTATCTACTACAGCATGAACTTTTAAAGGAATGAAAACAGAATACAGTATGTATAATTTACAATTTTATTAATTAATCCAATAATTATAAACAGTAATTTGTATAACAAATTAATGAAGTTTAATTCTAGTTATAATTAAAATAAGTTAGTTTCAGTAACCATTTAAAATAACATCTATATGCATTTTCAAAGATAGTTTACAAGGAATATGGATTAACTGAAATTTTTAAACGAATATACCTAAAGGTATATTAATAATAATTACTGTGCGTGCAAGAATGTCTGTACTATTTTCTGTTTTAATTAAATTAGTGCTGACTCAAGACTAATTTGGCAGGGTGCTTCGCACATTATAGCACATTATTAACATATTATAGCACCCGACTGCTACAACTTCAAAGAATTAAGAAAACAATAATTCTTTCTACAAATTGTTAGAAGATTATAATGCATCTTGATATTCGATGTCAGTGTAACATGACATATATGTCATCTTTATATTAATAAATGCTAGTGTGAAAAGTAGTAAGCGGGCTTTCATCGATTATGTTGCTAAAATTATTTTGTCAGATGAAAACGCAGAGTTATTTATTTAAATCTTATAAACTAATAGATAAAGTTAAAGCGAGTTCTATATTTAAACGCAATAACAGTTATATCTATGATAAGAGAAACGTTATCAAAAACTGATTTAATTAATTTCCATAAATTTGCTTAAATATGTTAAGAAAGAAATAGAAAAAGATGTGCTGAGAATTTAAAGAGAAGATAATTTATTGCCATCTTTAAAAATATTTACACAGAATGTGAACTGTGATTTTTTAAAATCTATTGTTACCTGTGCAAGCATTAAATAGATGTATCATAAATTTTGCTTAAAGCTCGTTGATTATAATCATTTGTGGTACTTATGATAATTACATATTCTGTACATGCTAGAATCTCTAGCTCTTTATTATTTTCTGTGTTTTTATGAAACAAATGGCTTTACAGCAATTGTCTATAACTACCGAAATCAATTCAAATGTAAAAACTAGTATGTTTTAGCCATCACAAAACTTTCTTCTATATTTTCCTATGCAAATTCCCATAGTGTAAATTATTATTAATATTTTAATTATTATTTATTAAAATTATTTTCCATGGTGAATGCAAACGATTTTCATTTGAGAAAAATGTAACATTAAATGTCGAAAGAAGATAAATTTTGTGTCCTATCGACAACATCTTTTTTTTTTTTTTTTAACTATTTGTTTTAAAGGTATTGACGAGTTCTTTTGAAAAAATACTCATATTGAAAATATAGTTTCACTAATGTTATTAAAATAACAATTTTTTATTTCACAATGATTGGTTTAAAAAATTCTGATTGCTTGCATTTATACGAAATTTAATCTTATTGCAACATATTAAAAATTATGAAAAAGCTGCATGACAGCGCCTCGTGCAAGGTGGTTTACACCAAGATACTGACTAATTTACATTAAGGGGCAACTATTTATAACTTTCACAAAATTCTGTGTATTAATTCACTATTAAAATTGGCAGAAAAATTGTATCATAGTTGGGCGTGTGCGCTTGTACACACACACGCAGGTGACGGATAGACATTTTCTAAGAATATACAAATCGTGCTTAAAGCCTCTGAAAACGTGTAAATGTGTGGAAAACCAAAACTCGGAATTTTTTACGAATCCTACGCTTTTTTTCTATTGAATATAGAAGAAAGTAATAAGCAAGCAAATCCATTAATTAAATTAATACAGATTTAATAAGTTAAAAACTTTGCATAAAAATCATAAAATACAAAGAAATCGCAGTAATTGTTTGGGGTCGAAATGAAACATGATCATTTTTATTCAGTAAATGTTATAAAATGACACTGCACCTGAGTGTACCGTAAATAAGAAACCCTAATATATCATTTTTAATAAATACTGGTGTGAAATGTAATAAGAGATAAACTATCGATTATGTTATTAACATTATTTTGACAGACGAAAACAGAATGATATATATATATATACAGCTTATAAATGAATAGTAATGTCAAAATTAAAATGAATATCGTATTGAAACTTAATAATAGTTATTTTTATGAGGAGAGAAGCGTCATCAATAACCGATCAAGCTAATTTCCATAAATTTGCATAGCGATAGTAAGAGGAAAATGTAGTAAAAGGTTTACTTAGAATTTCTCTAGAAGATAACTTATTGCGATGCTACAAAATAATTATATAGAAAGTGAACTGCGATTCTTAAAATCTATTATTACCTATGCAAGCATTAAACAGATAAATGTAGCATTTAAGTTAAATCTGCTGATAATGCTTTCCTTTCAAATGTAATATTGAAAGACTGTTTACTATAATAATCCTGTTTGTAATATAAGATAAATAGAAATATTTGGTCTTTCATCTTCTGTATTCTTGATTATGTTTTTAAATATTCATATAAATGCCGATATATCAATATAACATAATCAGTTTAAAAAGCTACAATTTCTTTCCTCGCTTTTGTAAGCCGAAAATATTATTTCAGTGCATGTTATAATTTAATATTTTTCATAAAATTACAAGAATTCATTATTTTAAACCAGACCAAAAGGCAACTTATCGCGACGTTTCAAAATAATTATATAGAATGCGAGCTGCAATGCTTAAAATCTATTATAATTATTATCTATGAATTAAATAAGCATCTTAGTTGAAGCTGCTGATAATGTAAAATTAAAAGACTGTTAAATGTAATAACCTAATATTCATTTGCAATGAAACATACATATATATATATTTTTTTTTTTTCTTTCATTTATTTTTGTTTACGTTTACATATCAGTATTCATATAAAAGTTAATAATCGGCATTAGTCCTTTCTATTTCGCTTTAGTGAACAAAAAATAAAACTGTTTTAGTTCCTAATGCTTTTGAAGAAATTAAGTACACGACTTAGTTATTTTAAAATCAATCATAATCATCCAAAGTCAACATTAATAAAAAATTTTCATAAATATACTATATAGTTTTTAAAGAAATTGGTCTAGGTATCTAAAGCAAATTTTAAGAGAATAGAATGTACATCAGATAATATTTTAAATTAAAACTAACAAAATGCAATACTTCATCTTTGTAATATACAAATGGCATTTCTTATTTTCTGTCATTATCTAAACATGCATTAAATAAATGAGAGTGCTATTTTAAATAAAACTGCTGGCGGCATTATCTTTTAAAAAATAATATTGAAAATTTAGAAAATAAATCGTGCAACAATTTTTAACAGTAACTTGAAATTTAAAATGAAAAATAAAAATTATTAAAGTACACGTGTAATTTTCATGTAAATAAAAGATTCTAATTTTTTTTTTTTTTTTTTCCCTTAAATTATTAAAGATTTCATTTTTATAAAATAGCTTTATATGCAGATGAAAACAGACCTTGGGCTGATTGTACTCTAATTAGAAAATTACAAGGAATTTAGAGATTGTAATGTTCGATTTCAATATTAGTTAACTCAATGACCAGAAGTCATTATCATAATGACTTCTGGTCTTTCTGGTCTCTACAGAATAAGATGAAAAGTAAATAAAGAAAACACTAAGTCTAATAAAAATTAATAAAAGATAAGGTGCTATAATCCTATTTTGTTCTGTAAGATTATTTTGAAGTTTTGAACATTTATTATTCCTTAACGAGTGCTGCAGTCAAAGTACTAGTCGAAGTGCAGTAGGTACGTTGTCACTTTGACTGCAGCACTCGTGCCTACTTTGTTCATCTGACGAAGGGTTGTGTGTTCTTTCGACCCGAAACAATTATGAATTTATTGCATTTCATGGTGTTTATTCATAGTTTTGTACTTATTACTTTAAAACGCCAGTTCTGTCGTGCTTTCTTATTATCAACGATTCCGATACCTACCGTATGATGGCGAACTAAAAAAATATTTTTCTTAAAAACGAGGCTTTTTTTTTTTTTTTTTTTTTTTTAAGCAGAATAAAGTCACAAAAAATCACCATAAACATAGCCTTTTGCAATCCTAAAAAACTACCTTACGTCTCAAATCGTGACGAAAATGGTGGCTGATTTTTTTTCTCTATTTCGACAGTCAGATTATAAAAAATGTAAGTGCAAGTTAAAGAAAGAATGGCAAGGAGAAAAAGATATGGCATGCGGAAAAGAATACGACCAAGTCTCAATACAATAGGTAAAGAAGAGGAAAAAATGAATGAAAGAAAGAAAAAGAGTTGATGGAAGGGGTTATGTGATTACAGGAGGAAGGTCATACTGTTTTTTCTCTTGAAGGAAGGCACATAAGTTTGATGTTTTATATTTATATTATGAAATATTGGGGAAAATAAAAAGTTTAACTAATATAACATTTTTACCGAAAAATTTCATTTTATAACTATTCGATCAAATGGTTTATATAGTTTAATGCTTTTTTTATTATTATTATTAATTTAATAATGACTATAAAAAAAGTCTCAAATTTAATGACAATTATTAATAGTTGTGCAACATTTATTACTTTCTTTTATAAATATAAGAAAGGATTGGATTCGTGAAAATTTTTTAATCTTCGGTTTTCCATGAATTTACATGTTTTCAGATGTTCTGAACACGATGTGATCTGATCTGTCTATTTGAGTGTATAAAAATTTTTGTGGACATTGTATCTCACATACCAATGAACGAAATTTAACAAACTTAGTATTTAGGTGGGCTTTGACCAAAATTGGAGCTGATTACATTTTGGGATCAGTCGCTGAACAAGTCGCACAATCATCCAATTTTTTCCATAAATTTTAATATGGCAGTATAGGGAAAAATTTTGTATAAATGTACATAATAAGAATTATATTTAACTTTGTAATGTGAATAAATAAATAAATAAATAAATACCAGTGATAGTCAACCAAAAAAACATTTTTGAATGTATAGGGCATTACTTCCCTTTTGTTTTACCTGAAATTAAAACTCTGGTACTGCTTCTTTCTTTTTAGTATATATATATATATATATTTCCAATTATCTTTTGTGTACATTTTTCCTCTTACTTATTTTCCTCGCCTGAAGCACTAACAACAGCTAAAATATAGTCTCTAACAACAAGTTAAACAAAAATCTCACAATAAAAATAATAATATTTCTCTAAATTCTTCATATTTTGTTAGATTTTTCCTAGAATGAAATTTTTATTTATTAAAATTAAAATGAAATGTATTATCGAATTTAAAAAATACATATATAATATACATATATAATATTACACTTTTACAGTTTTTTTTTTCCCCTTAATATTTTATCTTCAAAAATCATATTATGCAAAAGGGGGGGGGGGGAGAGAAAACAACAATCTTGCAATAATTTTCCTTTATCCATCAGGCTAGGCAATAAATAGATTAACCCTTATAACAAAGTTTATCGCTCGGAGAAACAGCTATTTTAAAATAATTATCTTCTGGGGTACCTAGAAAACACATTTGTTTTACTTAAAATAGAAATTGTGGTATTGTTTCTTTGTACTTTAGACAATTATGTCCGCTTTGATTTTCTAAAATTGTGTATGTGTATGCCTCCAAGTATCTTTCGTATAATTTAGTCCTTTTTTTTTTTTTTTTTTTTTCATGTTTAAAGCTCTATACAACACCAACGGAGAGGGGGGAGGGGGAGAGAGTATTTCTCTCAACTATTATTCAAATTTTGTTAGATTTTCCGAAATATTCACCTAATAAAATTAAGCGCACCTCTAAAAATTCTATTTAAAAGGAGAAAAGAAAACAACAAACAACCCTAGAAAAATTTTCATTATCCATCAGAGAATAGACTAACCCTTATAATAAAGATTATCGCCCGGAGAATTAGCTATTTTAAAATCATAATCTCTTGGGGTGCAGAGAAAACATATTTGTTTTATTAGAAATAGAAATTCCTATATTGTTTCTTTGTACTTCAGACACATAATTATAACCATTTCTATTCCCTAAAATTGTGTATGTGTATGCTTCCAAGTACATTTCATGTAATTTTTTCGTACCTTTTTTATTCCGCATAGTAACAGGTTAAACACAACTGTAACAGTAGGGGGAAATATTTCTGTCAGCAATTCAAATTTTGTTAGATTTTTCGAAATATTTACTTAATAAAATTAATAATAAAATTAAATATACCTCTGCAAATTCTATCACATTTTCCTCGCTGCATTTTATCTCTAAAAATCATATTATTCAAAGGGGAAAAAGAAAACAACAATCCTGCAATAATTTTCATTTATACATCAGGGAATAGACTAACCTTTATAACAAAGTTTATCGCCTGGAGAAACAACTATTTTAAAATAATAATCTTTTGGGATGCAGAGAAAATATATTTGTTTCACTTGAAATAGAAACTCTGGTACTGTTTCTTTGTACTTTAGATACTTATTCGTGTCCGTTTCTAGAATGTATGCTTCCGAATATCTTTTATGTTATTTGTTCCTGTGTTCTTTTTTTTTTTTTTTTTTTTTAACCCTCTCGCCTGAAGCTCTAACAACAGGTTACTCCACTTGGAGTAAAGAAAGCTACACTCTTTATCATAGTAACACTGAAAAGTTTTGCTGATAGCAGAACCGTGTTTATATTTTGAAGCGAGAAGAAAAGTGCTGCAGAAAAGAATAGAATGTGGAAAAGTAGCAGCATATGTTGTGCGTTAGCTTAAGAAACGGAATTTTTATGGGTTCCATACAATTTTTTCTTTATTTCTTTGAAGAAAAAAAAAAAAAAAAAAAAAAAAAAACAGAGATATATATTTAAATTCTAATAAATATAAGTATGTATATCAACATATTATATTTTGGAGGAAATGATGTTTATATCAAGGTTGATTGTGACCGTCTTTTAAAAATTCTAAAATTATATATATATATATATATATATATATATATTTATTTATTTATTTATTTTATTTATTTATTTTTTTAGAGGGGGGGGGGGGCAAGGTGTTATTATCTTATTTCATTGATTTATTTTATATATCAGAGAAAAACATAATGGTTTCTATTTAATATATATGTATATATATGCACACACATAGCAATTAGTCCAAAGGTAAAAGTTTGCATGTGGAAATAAAATATGAATTGGAATAATTTATTTATTTATATATTTCGAATTAATTGAATTCATTTATATCAGAGAGAATCTTTTAGAGAAACATTATAATGAATCATAATGTTTTACAAAATATATTTTTTATCATTTTCAAAAATGAATTATTACTATTTTCTAGCTATAAATTATTACTCTGACAGTTTTTTTTTTTTTTTAATCACTTTTTATACATTTCAAAATTGAAATTCGTGTATTAAACTAGAGCCTATTTATTATAATTTACAACTTTCTCCTTTGGCATCGAGAAATTAGAATTAGTAAGTCTTTAAAATATCGTTCAGGTAAAATTCTGTTTTTTATGCAAAATTCACCGTTGCCAGTATTCTTACCAAAAGAATTGATACCATCGTTTTTTAATAGTAATCTTCAGAGTATATAATTTTAGAAAATTAATACAAAACATTCGTAAAGAGTTAAGTCTCTGGCAAAAATATTACTTTCTGTTCTGTGATAAATGGATTAATATTTGTGGAATAAGAAGGTAAACGAAAAATTCTATTTAAAGTATACTTTTAAACAGAAAATTTGGTTATTAGTTTTGCTTTTTTATCGGAAATAACGTCTGGATAAGGATGATTTCAGAATACTAAATTCTGACATCAAATAAAAGATCACTGTCAATATTTATGTATTCTTTCTCAGCAAACATCCGCGTAACACAAATGACAGCTACATGACAAAAACACATGTACTCTGTTACAGAATATTTCTAGTCTTTTCATATGTTTTTGAATAAAATGTTATCTACAGCTGGTTGCGACAAATGCATTATCGCCACCACTTACAACTTATTTATTTACTGTTAAGGAGCCATAATGTATTACTCAGTATCGCAGAGTTATTATTTTTTTCTTTTTTCTTTATTCTATATTCTATATATATGTATATGTATATATATATATATATATACACACACAGATAACGCATAACAGATCTCATATTTAAATATTAAAAACAAATTCACTGAATTTTTCGAATCTTTTTCACTCAAACCTGAAAGACGGGAGGTGTCGGGCTTGATCCCAAGTTGGGCTCGTCCACCTAGCGCCGACAGTTTTCGGGATCGTTTGTGATCGAAGTTTCGTGCTGACAGTTTTCGTTCGGAGTTTTTTATAATCTTTCTGAAATTCGCGTAAATACGGGCTAGAACTCCTTAAAGATCCCCACGATGGGCACTCTGCCCTGGCCTAGAACCCTAGCATAGTTAAACTTTTTTCCACATAACCAAGCAGATGGTTTTCAAGAGAATATTAGAAACAAATTACGTAATCGGACAAATGTGTATACTTATACTACTCTCGACACCATAGAATTTGACCTAGCCATGAATTAATTTTCTATCCTTTTATTATTTTCCAAATTGATTACAGTTTCAGAAAATTTGAATAATTTAATCGATAGATGGACCTCACAAAGTAAACAAGTCAATAACGCGTTGGTCCACTTCTGGCCCTTACGTACGCAGTTATTCGGCTTGGTATTAATTGATAGAGTTGGCAGATGTGCTCCTGTGAAGTATCGAGCCAAATTCTGTCCAATTGGTGCGTTAGAATGGCAAAATATCGAGCTGGTTGTAGGATCCTTTTCATGATGCTCCAAACGTCCTCAGTGGAAGAGAGATCTGGGGACTGAGCTCAGCCCCATTTCACTGAGCCGCCTATTAAGGGTCTTTGAAGTCACTGAAGTACCAGTTGCACGTAGGATCGACGATAATGATGAATTGGTGATTTGAGTATCGCTTTGCGATTGACTATGACTGGTTCTCACTTTATGTCCTCTCTTTAGTCCGGCCGCTTCCTCTCTGACGCTGTGTTCGGCCATAGTTCACCCATTCCTGTCAATATCATCTAAAAGTGGTACCGCTCCTATCCAATTCTCAAAAAATTCGCAAATTAGACCAACCGGCTACTTTGAGCACAACTACTCACCACACTCAAATGCTGACATCTGCACAGGTTGTTTGTACACCTGTATGCGAGGCATAGTTACTCTGAGTGGACGGAATAAAACTCTCGAAGAATTTATGACCTGGAATCAAAATTTCCAATTTTTAATATTCTGTCAATTGCGCGGTTAAGATGCACCAAAATATTGATTGCAGCTAAACTGGAATAACTTTTGTACCATTTCATTTTTACAATTGCACATAATTTTGCGACCGCTATCACAGAATATGTATGCAGATACGAAAAATGTTTAGAGTATCAATAGGGGAAAACTTCCGTGACGTTGCGAAAATTAATAATACATACTTACAAAAAGTGAAGCGCTTTGCACAGGTCTAAATTGTGATTGTTTTTATTCTCGCTGCAGTAACCAAAAAAAAAAAAAAAAAAAAGGTAACATTTAAAAAAAAATTGTTGAGTTCGTGGAAAACTGATACCGAACGATTAATCCTCTTTTAATCCAATATGCATACGTTAGCATGTACATCTAAATCCGATTAAGATACAATTCATCTGTTTCAGTTAAAAAGCCTCTACCTAATAAAAAGAAGAATGGGGAAGATTACTAAATACCATATCCGAGTTCTCTTATACAGGGAGATTTATTTATATGCGAAGCTGGATGATGCAATTTAAACCGCTGAAATAAACTGGGCTGCCTATGAAGTCTACTAGGAAATTTAATTAGTTCAAAATTTAAATCAGACTAAAATTAAAAAAATTTTTCTTCTTGTATACTTGCTATAAATTTCTTCAAAAGATTTACCTCAGTGAATGATACAGAAGTGTGAAAATTATTAAAATAATTGAGATCCCCTCCCCCCCTCCTTGCATTATTCTTTGAAGTGCATGCAATAATCCAAGAAAATTATTTTCACCTGTTAAACATGAACTTATTTTCCACACTTTTTAACAAAATTTAAAAGTGTTTGTGACTTTGGTTCGTTTGCAGGTTTATACGAGTTTTCATTTCCATAAACACTATCATCAGATTGCTATTAAAAAAAAAAAAAAAAAAAAAACACCCTATAACTGTAATAATAAGAAAGCACCACAGAACTAGCGTTTTAAAGTAATAAGTACAAAACTTTGAATAAACATCATAAAATGCAATAAACTCGCAACAATTGTTTCAAGTCGAAAAAACACACTACCCTTCGTCAGGCGAACAAAGTAGACACGAGTGCTGCAATCAAAGCAGCAACGCAGGCAAGGGTCATGTGTTTTTTCGACCCCAAACAATTGTTGCGAGTCTATTGCATTCTATATGTTTATTTAAGTGCGTTGCCGTGTTTTTTCGACTTGAAACAATTGTTGCGAGTCTGTATTTACCGTTCGGATAAAAAATATTTAAGACATAAATAATCTTCATCATTATTGGAAAATGTAAAAAATGCATAGTACAACTAAAAATGCACTTTCACCAATATCGAATATATATATATGTATATATATATATATATATATATATATATTTTTTTTTTGTGATCCTTTAAATAAATTGCTAATGTAAATCACACCATTTTTTTTTTATAGGAAACATCCTTTATTAGATATATATATGCATACATATATAAGAAGTCTGTTGCATTTGCATGTTTAGCGCAGTATAAAGATGTTGAAATGCACTTTTAAGAAATGTGTCTCAGATCGTAATGTATCCAAATTATTTTGTGAGTTCTTGTAGGCAAAGCAGTTTAGCAAAATGTATGACTTTTAGTAGGCAGTAGTCTGCACTAAATCTGGGAAACTTGAATAACTTATATTCCTTGTACAGAACTTTAAAAATATTTATTAAAATGAAAGTGCAAACAGAAAGAGAGACGATCTAAAGTTCAAGACACTTTAAAATTTGTTGGGAAATGGTAAAAACTGCTTCAAAACTATTATTAAAATTAAATATATATATATTACTTTTCTTGAATTAATAAATGCATTAATATACATATATCATGCATATATATATATAATTTGAATAATTTAATAGCATTATAATACTCAGCAATCAAAAGATAAATGAAAATACCAACAGTTCAAAATTAAATCAAATTACCAACATTACAAAATTAAAAGAGATTGTAGTTCAATTTTAAATGTTTTCACGGATTTTTTATAATTTAATTTCAATACCAATGAATAGTAAATCATTTTAAATTACTTACTCATAATGGAACTGATATATCCATAATACATAAGCCTAACGATGAGTGAAATTTTTGCAAAATCCATTAAAGTTATTTTACTGAAACCAACAACATTATGAAAAAGTTAATCGAAAATGAGAAAAGGATAAAAAAAATTATATATATATATATATATATATATATATATATATTAATTAAAAGTTAAAAATCTACAATTATTTTAATAATTTTCGCATGTCTGTAGGTCTCTATTTATTTAATTGAACGTGTGCAATTTTACCCATCCGTTTCTTAGTTTTTTAAATACTTGAAATCATCCAGTAAAAAAGAAATTAGCAGAAAAAGAAAAGAAATAATCCAGTTATAACGACTAAAAAAATCAAACGCATTTTAATGTTATAAAGACTAGGAGCATGAGCTACACTATGTTAACCAACAAACTGTAGGAAAATAATCCACAAAAGAATTTCAGACAAAAATATTCATTATTTTCATCAATTTTTTATTGTTATTTGTATCGTATCGTGTTCACAAACTTTTTTTTTTTTTTTTTTCCCCAAATTAAACTGGTATTTTATAATAAAAAAATTTGTTTTTGCAACATTCTCGTGAAATATTTATTGTTAAAAACTGATTAAAGTAACAACAACAAAAAAAAAAATCTGAATATAGTGCATATTGTTATTTTATAAGAATCTAAGTACTTTATTTTGAAATTTAAAAAAAATATAATTTTGGAATAAAACTTTTTAAATTTTACGAGTTTTCTGAAAAAGAAAGAAAAGGGATTAGAAAAATCACGAAAACTCACAGTTGAGGGGCTGGGGGGAGGGGTGGGGGGAGGTTGAACCTTTATTTTTGCTTCTTCATATTTAGTTCTTCCATGACAATTTCTATTTATTGCGAGTACATCTATATATATACGAATTATTCTTTTTGTTATATAATATTTCCTCCTTTTTATTTATTTATTTTTTTTTTTTCCAGAGATTTTACGACATGGTTACTTGAGTTGAAATAAAGAAGAAAAAAAAAAAAAATCTTTTCAATCACTGAAGAGGAAAAAAAATAACTTTTTATTTCTTTTAGTAACGAAAATTATATTTTGGGTTTTATGTCTGAGTCAAAAAATAAGAAAACGGAACGTGGAACGCGAAATTCTACCCATCGAAGAATTATTTTGAAACTATATATATTATTCAAATATAATTGTATACAATTTTTTTTTTAATACTATACGTGGATACAAAATCATAACGTGATTTTTTTTTTCCCCCAGATGTTTCTGTTCGAATAAAAAATCACATACATAATATTATTTTCAAATCACTTATTACTGTAATAAAGTATTTCTTCACAGTATTACATTCTATGAAATAATTTCATCGAGTAAAAGACATATTACTTTATTTCAAAATCCAAACACCTAAATATTATAAGTTTTAAAATAAAAATATATTCTGACTGAAATTATATCTAGTGGAGCAAAATAGTTTTGGTATTGATGTGCATAGTTTTAAAATGTCATTCCAAATTAACCCTTAATGCATGATATTTTTTTTTATTATTATTATTATTATTATTATAACCAGGGTTGGCTAGATTTTGCCCGACCCGAAAAATCCCGGATGGGTTTTTTTTTCAATAAAACCCACTTGAAAAACTCCAAGAAAAAGCCTAAGTGTTTTTTTTTTTTTTTTTTTCAAAATCCTTGTTTAAAATTGTACTTTTGTCGAACTTACAATAAACATACAAATATAAAACAAATATTATATACATTATTAGAACATGAACAAAGAATTTTCAGAAATATTGGAGATGCTCAAGCTGCTCTATAGAAAAAAATCCTGAAAAATTCTCCACGAATATATATATATATATATATATATATATATATAATTATCTTATTAAAACAGAATAAAAAAATATATTAAAAAAATAAAAGCAAGAAAAAACAGAGTTGTTTGCCAATATAAAGAAAAGTGCAGGACTTGAGGAATGTAAAATATAAATAAATAAAAATCAAATTTCAAAAAATTTCTGAAAACTTTAACAGTGCAACACTGTTATGTAATGTAGAGAGACAATAATTAAAAATGCTTTATGAAAATCTATTGACTACGAAAAGTTCAATAAAACAACATGAAATAATTATTAAAATCATATTTTTTGTTGTAAAGAAAGGGCAAATAAAAATAATTTTTGAATATTAGTACAATTAACATTTAAAATTTCTTTATAACTTTATCATAAAAATACTTTAGAAATTTTAAAATTAAATTTTTAAAATTATCTTATTATGAATGATATACTTAATGTTTAAAAAGGAAGAAAGGAAATATTCCTAAAAACTCTCATAAAACCCGAAAATACTCTGAAAAAACCCTGATAAAATCCAAAAAACTCTGATTAAATCCAATAAATCCCCAAAAACCCTGATAAAACCCACTGGGCTGGGTTTTTTCTGGAAAAAAAAAAAAAAAAAAAAAAAACGGGTTTTTTCTAATCCTGATTGTAACCGACAAAAAAATCCGTTACATGTAGATAGATATTATATAAGTTTATGCAAAAATACCAGTAATAATAATAATAAATAAAATAAATAATTAAATAATTTGTATATAAGTTTTAATTTTTTTTTTTTTTTTTTTTTTTTAATGGCGTGTTTAAACCATTCAGTACAAACATAAATAATACTGTTTAATTGTTAAGGGAGAAAAAAAAAATGCATATGTATTTACTTCGTAATAAAGGAAAAACAGCTTGAATTTTCGAACTAAATCTACGAAAAATTTAATTTTATTCACGAAATTCTTCGGACAAACCAAAACTATTTGTCAATCAAAATGTCACATTGAAATTCGCGCGGATTTTCTTTTTCTTTCAATTTTTTTTCTTTCTATTTTTTTATTTCTTTTTATTTTTTTTTATTATTATTATTCTATTTTATTTATTTTTGGCTTTTTTTTTTCTTACTTTGTTTGAATGGGCCAAAGTAATATGGCATACAGCCAAAAATAAAACTTTCATTACGGTTAATATTTTAATTAGAAGTTGAAGACAGTGTTTCGTTTTTGCATTTTAGGGTTAAATCAGCATGTATTATTAATTTTATTTAAAATTAACGTATCAGTGACTATACTTGTTTATCAATCGGTTACTACATTTTCTGAATCAAGGGAAAAGTTGAACTTTTGCTTTGTTCTATGAAGTATAATTTATGTGAATTATTACATTTTCTTTTCTAAAATTTGTAAATTTAAATCAAAGCTCACATTCATAATTAAGTAATTTCATTACAATGTCAAGTTTTTTTTTTTTTTTTTGTGTGTGTGTGTGTGTGTGTTTAGAAAAAATTCTTTTCTGATTTTTGATGAAAGATTTATTTACTGATTTTTGATGATTTATTTACTTCTTAAAAAAAAAAAAAAAAAAAAAAAAAAAAACACTTAAGTAAGATTAATTTAATATTGTTACAAAGGATTAAGACTTTTTCCTGCGTTAAAGGTGTTGTTGCAGAAAAGGTAGATGTACAGTTAGAGTGGAAAGTGGGAACAATGCCAATTCGTAGAGCCGTCCTACGGTGGTGGGACCACCAAATCACATGTAAGTCAAAGGCGAAATTTGTTTATGGCATTACTCTTTACATAATTGATATTTTTAAATTCCGTTTTCAAATCCAGAAAATGCACAACCGTTAAATTACTACCCGTTTTCTAAAAATTGATTTTTTGTTTATAATATATCTGTACTGATAAGTATAAAAGATTTAAGTCCAAAAATGTCGATTTTGAGTTAAGTACATAGTCAGACTCAGAAAAAAATTCTCTATCGATTGGTATAAAGGATTTAATTCTATGTCATTTAGTCTTTGAGAAAATCCATTGGTAAAAAAAGGACCATTTTAGAAATTTACCATTCATGTATGGTATAAAATATTCAATTCAATTTTTCCCGTTATTAAATGAAGGTTGACAACCACTGAATGGTATAAAGGGTAAAAATCAACGAAATACCTTTTCCCTAATCCATTCTTCTGATTTGTTTTTAGCTAGTTAAACTTTATTTTTCGTCTCCTGAAAAATCAAGAATATGGACTTAAATCCTTTATACTTATCACTACAGATATAATGTTTCATTTTACAGCTAAAAAAGGAGAAAAATGCCTTTAGTGAGCATTCACATTTTTAAACACAAAATTCAAATTAAAATTTTTTAAAAAATGAATTTTTAGGGAACGAGTAATAATGTAACAGTTGTGTATTATCAGGATGTGAAAACTGCATAGTTTCCTAAACTAGATGCCTGTCGCGTTGCTCTCAAACTTAGCAACAGCTGAAACGGTAGACAGCGCCACCTGGTACAGATTGAACGACTTTTTTATTCAACAGTCACCAACAATTTTTCAAAGTGGGATATGATATACATAAAAGGTGAAAAGAATCGAAGAAACGTCGATTATATATATCATATATCACTTCTTAAAATTATTGGTGACAGCTAAATAAAAAAGTCGCGCAATCTGTACCAAGTGGCGCTGTCTACCGCTTCAACTGTTGCGAAGTTTCCCAGCCACGAGACAGGCATTTAGTTTAGGAGGCTACGGAAAACGGAATTTAAAAATAACAATTAGTCAAAGTGTAATTCTATAAACAATTTTACCCATAGAATAACACAGGCTTTGGATGACCTTGACGATTTGTGATGTACCCCCTTAAGTGAGAAATTATATAGTTTACATTTTACAGATTTCTTTTTTTTTTTTTATGAATTACAAACATAAAAATGAAACAATAGAAAAAAAAAATTAAATGTTAAAAAAAAAAGTTTAATGACCTCCCCCCCCCCCTTTTTTTTTGGGGTTGAGGTCTGATGCTGATTAAGTATTCAAAATTTAAATTTTCATCAGAAATGCAGAAAAAATTGCACGAGTTCTTACCACTTAATACTGTTCGACTTTATTTATTTTAATTTGATTTTAAGTACTGAAAAAGTGCTTGACGGAAGTGCAATAACTGAAATAACCAAAATTATTATTTAATATATATTTGTAATCTTTAGTTATCACATTTGGTAGTTGTTTCTTATTAAAATATACACATCTTCATACATTCTCTTAACAAATCTTTAGCTTTAAGAAGTGTTTTAAAATAATTACTCCGTTTCTAGAGAAGTTAAGGAATTCTAGGGATATTAAAAACAGATGATCACAGGCTTGAAAGCAAATAATATATTACCCAATGCAACTTAAAAACGGATGAAATACTCGATGAACAACGTGAAAAGACTGAAAACATTAGGGGGGGGGGATCCCCTCTCTAGTATATTTTTGAGAAGGATTCACGCAATTCAATCCTCCAGTGTGAATCTTGATCATTGCAATAATTTATTTAATAACTTTCCAACACAGCATAATTTTATTGCAAAATACGCATAATAAAACAAGAGTCCTTGTCACTATTAAAAAAAAAAAAAAAAATACAAATTACAGGCGGATGGGGTGGAGGGAGAGAGAGTGGGGTAAAGAGTGAGAGAGAATGCAAATTATGTTAATACAACAGTGAAAAAAAGAGTGAAACATAATACAATAAATATTCCGCTATAACAAATTCATGAGGTAGTCATTTTATCAGTTACATTTATTACGCTTTATGAACATTTAAGATTCGTTGGTTTCAATTTAATGGAGTTGTTAATAAAACGGTTTTAAAAAGTTGGATAGCATCACCAATACATGAAATTTCACACCGCCTTCACCGCACACGCCGCAACAACTAATCAAGGAAGATAAGATTTCAGAAGAGATAAGACCCGAGAAAAGATTTACTGCTAAAGAAAGAAGTTGGCAAAACACAGAAGATAAGTTCAGAGTCTATGACCCACGAAATAGTTTTTCTAGATAAATGGAATATAAAGAAAAATTCAGTGACAGATTTTATGTGTTCGCTAAATTGGCTAAATGCTTTTTAATAAATTTTCACTAACACTTCGTATAATTATTTTGCGTGCACGCCAATTTAAATGTATCTACTTATAAAGAATGTTTACAGTAAATACATACATGCAGTAAAAAATAGGGCATTGTATATAAATATATGTACAAATATAAAAAAATTTCAAAGATATGATTTATTACAAACATTTAGGAATTAAATAAATAAATAATAACTCAACCTTACTTCTAAACAAAAACTTACTTTTTAGAGATGTGTGTAGTCATTTTACGAATTTAAACCCTCATTTCTTCCATAAAAGTTTACAAATAAAAATGTTATATTCCCGGGGGAAAAAGGGTTATGTGTTTTATTTCATGTTTACTTAACATCAATACTTCGAATCAATATTCGGCTATAAATAACAATTATGAACCTTATCATCTAAAATAGGGGTGAACAACTTTTTTGACTGGAGGGCCACTCTCGCTGTTGACTGGGACATGAAGGGCCACAGGCAAGATAATATAAAAGAATTAAACTATGCAGATATATTTGCTGTGTAATAAATATATATAGATATAGATAGAGGCACACTATCATCAGGTGCAATGTCGTTGTAATGGACGCCAAGACTTTTTTCGCTGATTTCTGAGTGTGGAACTTCTTTAGCTGCAGGAATCTCTGTAGCACTATTCTTTTAATTGCTCCTTTACCTGAGGATCATAAATGTGTCACTAACTTAGACAGAAAGTTCTTTAAAACTTCAAAATGTTTTCAATTTGTTTTTTCCTCTTGTCAGAATTCAAACATTTGTGCACAGATTAAAAAAAAAAAAAAATTACAAATCAGAATGATTTGTACATTTATAATACTAAGACCTTTAGCTTTTATTTTCCCCCAAATTTATTCTTCTATTTCAACTCACTGGGTGCAAAGCTAGGAACTTTTCAGCCTCCCTTCGTATGTCTTATATTTTTGCGAATGCAACTCTAGTTCTAGTACATTTGCCACTGAAAACCACTGAAAACCTTGGTGGTCATTTTGAAGCACAAAATGGTTCATTCTCACCAGATAAAAACATTTGAATGTTTTGTCAGCTATGCCTGCTATAAAACTGTGTCCTATACATTCTTTTAGTTGCTGTTTCATTTCTGTTTGCGACCCCATAAATCATAAATGATCCCCATCATTATTGCGGTCTGTGTTTTTATCAGTTCCACAAAATAAATAAGCACCAATCAGTCTTTTTTATGTTACCATACAGAAATAATTTCAACTAACTGCACATTTCAAGTTTTTATTATTATTATTATTTATTTTTTAATGGAAATTAATTATTACTATAACTTTACATTAAATCATTACTTCATCATTTAAATTATTTCATCATTAATTTTAATACATATAATTATGTTTTGGAGACAGATTAAAAAAAAAAAAAAAAAAAAAAAAAAAAATGGAGAAGGAGCTTTTATTTACTGATCGTTACATTTCTCAGTTTTTAATCTTCTCAGATAGATAAAGATAAATAATCACCAATAGATTATTCCGTAATTTTTCCATTAAAATTTTAAGAAACCTATTGTGGGTTACATTACTGAGAAATATGTAAAAAATCCAACATTTTCATACCCTCCTCCCCCCACAAAAAAAGGAAAGTTTTTATAAATGCCAGTTTTGCGAGTGCAAAAAATAAATTATTTTATTTTTTGCTCCTGCTGATGATTCATGCGATCTATAATTTTGGTCCTTCTGCGGGCCGCAAAGTGAGGGCTACTGGGCCGCATGTGGCCATCGAGCCGCAAGTTGTGCACCTCTAATCTAAAAGGAGAAATTGTTTCTGTTTTCGAAAACTTTTTACATTATAGATAAACATCTCGGGGGGGGGGGGGGATAATAATAAGTGTATACTTGATTTCAAAAATAATCAATTTGAATACTTTTGAAGAGATGTTTAATTACAATTTAAAGTTTTACAAAAACAATGTAGAGAGTGTGCTTTATCAATATCAAGGAGAAAATAGGTTACAACTGTTTTGGGAAAAAAAAAAAGTAATTAAAAGTTAACTCAATTTTACTTTTCACTAACTTTTAAGAAATACGTAGTCATATTAAGAGTTAAAATCCTGGCTTCGTCCATACAAGATTAAAAAATATAAATGTTACGTTGTAGTGAAAAAAGGAAAGTCATATTTTCTATTTTATGTTCATTCAGCATTAATACGTCAAATAAACATTCAGTGATGTGTAGCAATTATGAAATTCACTGTGGAAGGTTTTTGTATTCGAAAATTTTTTACGTTATAAGTTGTACCTGAACATCCATAAAAAGAAGTGGGATTAAAAAATGAATACTTTGGTTCAAAAGTTAATAAATAGGAATATTTTTTGAAGAGGTGTTTCACTACAATTAAAAGTTTATAGAAATGTAGGTCGTGCTTTATGAATTTCAAGAAAAAAAATATATGTTACGACAGTCAGAAAAAACATTTAGCAATTAAAAGTTAACTCAACTTTACTTCTTAACAAAAACAAACTTTTCAGAAACATTTAATATAGTCATATTTAAAACACATAATATAGTCACATTTATGAGTTTAAATTCTGATTTCTTCCATAAAACTTTAAAAATACAATGACAGAAAAAAAAAAAAAAAAAAAAAAAAAAAGCTATGTATTCAGTTTCAGTTTATTTGGAATAAATATTTCAAATAAATGTTCAGTAATGTGTAAAATAATGAATCCTCAAAGCTTAAAGAGAAAATTGTTGAAAAATATTTTTATCTTCAAAAACAAATCTTTCTGCGTTGTAAGTAAACACATCTGTCAAGAAATGGAAATCGATATTCAACAAAAAGCGCATGTTTGGGTTCAAAAATTAATTATTATGAATTTATCGAATATTTCAAAAATGAAACAACTGATGTTTCACTGATTCATAACAAACGCTACAGCGAGGAAAGTTTCTCTTTTACTAATTCTTATTTTATTTATTTATTTTTATACCTAGTTTTTGACTAGAGAATGAAAAAATAAATCAACCAAAAAATATTAGAGTACAAATAATTTAGCTGCAAAATCAACGAGTTTTTCATGAAAGAAAATTAAACATTCTACACAGTAACAAATTTTAATTTCTTACATGAAAATTTATATTTGTATGTCTAAAATTCCGGAGTATTAAAAAGGGAAAAGTAATATAAAATATAAAAAGAACTTAAGGCGATTTTTTTTTTTTTTTTTTTTTTTTTTTTTTTTAAGATTATTTGAAAAAATTATTATTCTGACAAATATTACATACGGGAAAAGAACTCTAATTTCACAAAACACTTATTTAAAAAAACGTCGCTGATACATATATATTTAAAAAGTACGAAATTAAATATTTTCCTAGCAAACAGCATTAAATCTAAATTAAACAGAATATACTTTTTCAAATATCAGATTGCTTTTATTCGAAAGATATTTTAACTAAATTTTGATATTGAAAGAAATAATATTTGCAATGGACTTTTTGATGTGCTTTTATCGAAGATGAAATTTTTAAATAATTCACACACAAACGAACATTGTTTTAATTACAAGCAATTTTTAATCATGTAGTTCAGGCTAGAAAATATTTGAAACATACATAGTAATAAAATATTTTTTGGTTTTAAAAACTTGTCATAACATAACTGTTTAATAAAAGAAAATAAAATAAACTCTCAAAACTAAGAAAAATACAACCTATAAAAATCTATGAAGTTCTTGTCCAATAAAAACATACATGAGGTTTTGTATTTTTTTTTTTTTTTTTTTTTTTTTTTTTTTTCTTTAAATCTGAGATGCTGTTTATATTTCAGTTTTCGGTTTTATGTTATGGATAAAGTAAAAAAAAAAAAAAAAATCAAAACACTGAAAAATATATAAGAATAAATATTACGAAAACATTGAAGTGAAATTGATATTTCAGAGATTTTTGCTTGTAGCGAAAATACTTTTAAAAATATAAAAGCTAGACATTTTACTCATCATCGAACCCTACAAACATTATTAGTTGGCCCATCAATAGATATTTAATTCAAACGGTTGACATTTGGTAGAAATAGTTTTAGCTACTCAACGGCACATTTTTTCGTCCCTTTAATCCCTTTTTTTATTCGTTAGGTTGCTACGGTTAGGTTGCTACCACCATATAAAACAATGTTATGAATCCAGCAGTAATTGATATGTTAAATTTGCATATAATGGCTCATTTCTAACCTTTGCGTCATTTCGAAGCGAATATATAATTATTTCAATTAAAATAACGTCGATAACGTTTTTTCGCGCAAAATCTTAAAAAAATCATCAAATAGTAAACACCAAAATGTAATTGTCAATGTAAAATACTGTATACGGGCTGACAATTTGGAAACCTTCGTGCTATCCACCCAGACAATGACCATTTATAACCGTTAACCAACAAAGTGCCCAATGAAAACAACAGTTGTTCCAATGTTGGCCCATATCAATTTTGTTTGTAGAGTATTTCAGTGGGTCAAATATGCATTTTTATAGTGTCAGATTATTCAATATATTGGCCATGGTAAATTAATAAAACTTATATTATAGTTTTGGCATCGTTTCGTTATTTATGTGTTTTTCATTTATCCGTTAGCACAATTAACACAATACCTAAAGTGAATCTACACCCAATCATTAAATGTTTAACGGGAAAAAAAAAAAAAAATAAATACATGAACAGTTGGCATTTCGCACGCATTAAATTTCTCATTCGATAATAACAAACCATGCAAACGGCACAAAGTTTTTTTTTTTTTTAATTACCACAATGATGTTTTGAACTTTGAATGCAGATCAAGGGGTTCAGAAACACAGATTAACGAAACATGGTTCGAAAATAAATCAAGAAAGAAACAATAATAATATTATTCAGAATAAATGAGACGAAATTGTTTAATTTAGAATTGCTTCAATTTCATGTCTTCTTTAAATAGTAACAGATGATTACAACCTTACTAAAAAAAATACTGTCTTGAATTCCGAGGCCCCCCAAGCCAATTGGACATAACGATATTATGGCATTCGTTGCAGCCCTGTATTTATTTAAGTTATATGCAATTGTTAAATGACATTAATTGTTTAGCAAATAATTAATAATCTTCACGAACGATATTGCTGCCCCGTTTCAATATAATTGAGGAGCAAACATTCAAACCGTGTTTTCACCAAAAATAAAAAAAATTGAGTTGGTGATTTTTCTTTGATCTTAACATAAAAATAGTATGTCTACATATCTTCCTAGTTATGTCTACATAGTTTCCTAGTATCTAGTAATACATGTAAACAAGCGATAATTAGGTTTTAAGTTTAGCTATTTTTTAATTTATTAGTTTTTGTGTTGTCAGAAAAATTGTGTCCGATGTAGAAAACACGGTTTGAATGTTTGCTCCCCAATTTTATTAAAAACTACACAGAGTAATACGTCATATTTGATTCTAGTGCAGCAAACAAATATTTCTTAATATCAAGAACTACGAATGATGTTTCTACGTCTTAGGATAAACTGTTTGGAAAAACATGGTATACAACAAATTTGACGTTTATAATAGTCAAGAGTTTATCATATGTGTGTAAAAAGAAATGAGTATTTGTTTCTTAAAAAACTATTTAAAATTTTTTCTATATCCCCAAAGTCAACGGTGCCCTAACAGACTAACACATGTCAAAACACCATAAAAACCATGTAATGTGACGAATTTAAAGACTTTTCTTCTACAAAAACAACGACAAGTTTTCATTGTTTTCTTTTCCTTTATAATTATTTTTTTATTTCTTCTACGAACAATCGTCTGCGAAATTATTATTTTTTCCCCTCTTCTTTTCGAATTGAAAGGCAGAAAAATAAAAGAAGATATTTGGAATAAATAACGCAGATTGCTAGCCAAAAATTTTGAATGAAAATTCATCTTTTGGAAAACTTTGCATTTTACTTGAATGACTTTTAAAGGAACAAGAAAAAAAAGGGGGGAATAAAAAAAAGAGAGAAATAGAAAAGAATGATAAGAATAATCATTAAAATTGGAATACATATATTTTTTTGCCTGATGCTAAGATTAAATGTGTCAAAAGAGGATAAAATGGCGAATTGAGTTTTCGTGTTGAAATGTTGATTCTGGAAAAGGAATTGTCGCTCATTATCTACTTTCCGCTTGCGTGACTCCAAGAATTAAAGATGGTTTACAAAAGGACAAGGATTTTATGATTGTTTGATCGAAGATTAAAAGAAACGCTAGGGAAAAAGAGAAGTAGGTGGTGATGTAAATGTTAAATACGTAAGAATGAAAAGTTAAGGATTAGAGGATTAGAAGTCAAATTAAATCTTTAACGAACAGAATTTTAAGAAAAAAGAAGGGCGATTTTATATAGGCGACAAAAAGTGAAAGCTTTTAAGGATGTCAGCCGTCAATTTTTTGAGAAAAGAGGCTTTAAAGCCATCTTATTCAAACTATAAAAAGATAATACAGATGGGCATATTTTAAAGAAAGTTTTCTATCGTTAATTCACATTTGCTTTTTTTTTCTCTACGCTACTTTTTTACTGAAATGACTAAACGCATTTTAGAAAGTGTGTTACAATATAATTTATATACAGTGAAACCTCTCTAAGTTGGACACCTGCGGTTCCAGGAAAACGTGTCTAACTTAGAGAGGTGTCCAACTTATAGGGGTGCTTACATTTTTTGATTTAATTAAACTGTATCTATGCATGCCTTTTAACTTTTAATCATATCTAAATATAACATAATTAAGTATTCATAACTTATATACAAAAAATTATTAATTTGCCAATTTAAAATCTAAATTTAAACTGGTATATTGTGGCCATAATAACACTTTCTTCTGTAATTTTGTATATATTAGCACCATCCACCAGTTAATATGAATGAAAATTTAATCAATAAAGATTTTGCATATGCGTTTTGGTGCAATTTTATTCAATAGACGCTGTGGTAGTCATATGGAAAATCGGAGAATGTGATTAAAAGTAGCACCACTTTGTCTACTGATACCGATATATACCCAAATTAAGATAACATTAATTTTCATAATAGCCATCTCACTTATGAAGTTTTGTGAATTTATTCGCTCTAAAACATGAGATTTAATTTTTCCGTGAACGGGGAAAACTGCAGCATAGCAGCGACACCTGTCGATTGATATGCACCCATATTGAATCAGCATCTTTTTTCACTATAGATAGATCTCTCACATATTAAGTTTAGGGCAATTATACACTCAAGTAAAACTTGGTAGGAAAAATAAAAGGGACAAATGAAGAGGACCCCGAACAACCGAAATGTATTGTCTAATGCTCATTTTAAAACAGTTTAAGTCAAAACATGCCTGTAGGATCTCTATTGGATATTTCCTGGAGAAAAGGACAAAAACAATTCATTCAAATCAATAAAAAGAAAGACTCTTTCATTATGCGCCAAAATTCAGTTATTTGTGAACTTTTCAATTAAAGAAAATAAATATTTTTTTTACAAGAGGAGACAGATGAATATATTGTGACAAGAAACATTGTTTTTTAGATATTTACAGCTATTTCTAAGGGATAGGTAAAATTTCTAAAAAAAAAAGTGAGAAAACGGAAGTTTTATATGTTTTTTTCCTGTCTCATTGGGTAAAAAGAGTCCAACTTAGGACAGTATTTGACTGTCCAACTTCCAAGTTAGAGGGGTGTCCAACTTATAGAGGTTGGACATAATGTTAATCCTATGGATACATTCCGTTCCGAGAAAAAGTGTCCAACTTAGAGGGGTGTCCAACTTAAAGGGGTGTCCAACTTGAGAGGTTTCACTGTATATATATATATATATATATATATTGAAATGTTTTTCAAACATTGCACTAGATGAAATCAAGTATCACATGAAGAACTAGAAAGAACATGAATAAAGATTACTGAAAAAAATTAAACATCCTTTTAATGAAAACATACAACATTAATACTTTTTCAAGGGCTCAGATTGAATGTTGCATGCAAATTATGTGTTATTTCTATCATACTGTATGCAATTTGCTAAAATTTACAGTATGCTAAGCCCGATAACACCCAAGAGGACGTAAAAATAATTTCAAACTCAATAAGAAAAAGGAAAAATAAAAGACAAACATACTTAAACTACAATCACCAATGTTATTTAAAAATAAAATTATTTCTCAGAAAAAATAATAAAACGAAAATTATAATTTACTTTACAATTGCAAAAATCATATATATATTGCCTCAAACATTTTAGTTTAGCCACGAGGCTAAATAGACTAAATCTTGCAGCTGAAAATTAAATTGAAGATAAAATTCAACTAATAATTATTTTAAAAACTAAACCAAAAAATTAAATTTGATCAAATTTTAATTTAAAATTTTACAGACATACAAAATTATGAGATTCATTCGCAATTACGGTTGTAACGTTCGCATTTGAAGGTTTATTTGGATTCAAAATGAGTGAATGATGGCGCCCTCCATTTGCCCATTAAGAAATTAGTCAAAATTATCTTAAAGTGAGACAATAAAGAGAAAACAAATATGACCCATATTTTATTATTATTATTATTATTATATGTTTTGCTTATGTAAACCACTATAAATTGTTCTTTAAAAAAAAAAATCCTATTAGAAAATCGGACACTTAATATTTTTTCTTTGCATGTTTGATTGTTTGTATGATATTTGCTCTTGTGTATTAGACTTTAAAATGTTTATTTATTTATTTATTTGTTGTACTAGATAATTTTAAATCTAAATTTTAATAACGAATTTAATCTCAATTTATCTTTATTATAAATGCTTGGGGAAAGAAAAGTTGTTATATGGTAAGTGCACCAGTGATTGACACTTTTAGAGCAAACTCTGATGTTTTTTATGTTCTAGTCATCAGAAAATATTTTTAGAAATCTTAAGTTAGTACTTACGGCATGAAAGACATTTAGGACCACATATATGGTAAAATATATGCATTTGATAACAATTAATTTTTTTTATGAATTTTTATTTGACACCCACTCAATGTTCCAATAATTGACACTGCCATTTTTTCATTTTATCAGTAATTGGCCCCCTGTGTTCCAGTGTTTGACTCTGCTAGTTATTCATTTTATCAATTATTAGCACCCTATGCTCCAGTGTTTGACTTAAAATGTTAAAATTCTTATATGTAAAATATATGATTTAATTATTTTTCTTATTTATTAATTATTTCGGGATAGATGTCAATTACTGGAGCATGCTAATCACTGGAGCACCTACCCTACTGCTGAAAAATGCTTAAAAGTAATTATTCCGATTCTTTGCCACAAAATGTTCAACAAAATTCAACATCATTGAAATATTATTTATACTGTGATATTCGGGGTGGTGATTCCCCCACTGTTCCCAAATTGGGGAAGATGACCTGGTTGTTAAACTCGTGTGGGATTGGTAAGGACGTTTTTCACCTCCGTTTATGTAAGTGGTCCTTTGACTTGTCGAGCTCAGTTGCCAAACCTGATAAGTCTGAGCTGTCTTTTCGGTGAGACTAGCTAAACGGTACCCAAATTGCTTGATGCAAAGAATAGCACAAGAAAAGTAATCAATTCCGTCTAACCAGGAAAGCGCCGATTTCTGCCCATAAAGACTGCAGTAACACAGCAGGAGCGATGGACTTCTGATTTGCAGGCATATGTAAAGATGGTCGGGGGTAAGCAAATCCGAAATACTCCTTCCAATGTGGAATGCGTAGGCGCTAGAAGATGCATTAGGAATGTTCAAAAAAGTATTCACAACCCGAACGTATTTTTAGACGTCAGCGTACTAATCCAAAGAGATTGCTTGAAAGAATTTTTAATCTGATGCAAGCAACTTGGTCGCTAGCTCCGAATAACCAATATGTGTAGGTATGCGTATGTAACTAACTGTTGACTGTTTTGCGACACGGCAAATATTGGCAGCGCGTATTATTCTCCTTGGAAGCTATGGGGTTGAATTCGTTTAACATCCTTGCAACTCCCGGCTCCACAAGACAGGTGCTGGCAAATTGAAGAAAATCTACTCTGACATCCAGTATTGCCGCTCCGTCCTTTGGTGGACCACCACTCCTTCGGATGCGCTGAGGGAAGTCCTTGAGCTGTGGAGGTCTATGTTTAAAGGACTTATCAAACAAAAAATAGCTCGTTAAAAGATAAAACTATCCCCCACCACTTCTTTTTGTATTTTGGAGTTTATGACAAAAACTTGTACCTTACAAGACGTACAACAATGAAAGACCCATTAAAGTAAGAAAAAGTGTTGAGGTAACAAAAGAAGAGGTGGGAAAATTCTAACAAAAGAAGGGGAGAAATGAGTGACCTTGGCTAGCGCCAACAGTGAGAGTGACATTATCCATGTCGCCAAACAACATGTGGTTTTGTTTATTTTCGGTATCAGTTTAAGTTGAACAGACTATAGGTAACCTGTGAAAAAACCCATTTTGAGTCGATTTTTCTCGTCGTAAACACCATAAGGGTTACAACAGACGGAAGAAAAGCTGGGTGAAAGAGGGTGAATATTTTTGACGCTTATAACTTTTCTTGGCGCAAGTATCGCACCATCATTTCTACTTTGATCTACGTTACAACTGTTGTCATTTCGCTAAACGAACATAAAAATAGTTAATTCAAAATTCTTATCATTAAACGATTTAAAAAAAAATTCTTAGCAAAAATTTCTTTTTTAAATGCCTATTTTAAACGATTTCCCTGTTCTGCTATCTTGGAAATATAACATATCAAAATAGCAAACCCTGATTGGAGGAATCTGAGGAAAATTTGAGTATAGAGGCAACTTTATCAAGACAGCACTGAAATACAGACAATTTTTTCCAGAAAATTGGTGCTAATGAGTGATTGCCTATAAAAAGCGCTTGTAAAATTGTCCCGTATGTGATAAGCCCTTAACAGGAACATTTTACCGTGCTTACCGACAGGAAACAGCCAACAGTTCTAAAGCTGCGTTCAAACGCTGGCAACAGCAGGGCGACAAGTGCCGGCTCTATTCAAATCCCTTTGATGTGTGATTTGAGTCGTCGCAAGACCGTTTTCTCCTCTGACAAGCCTCCTACTTCGATAATTGCATGGGGAACTTGGGTCTCTTTTGTAGAAAAAGCAATAAAAAGTAATGTACTTCATAAACATGTGCAAAATTTCAAGGGTCACTTTCGGACAATGGATAATTTATAACTTTGTCGCTCTGCATCGTTGCCAATGTTTGAACGCAGATTAAATCTAACCATGAAGCTCCTCCTGATTCATATAGTCTATGTGCAAGGAATCACAACGCTCTCCTAGGGTAATGATAGCAGACTCCTTCACTAACAATACTCTTTGGTCATGTTCCAGTGGGTCTGATAAAACGGTTTCGTAGGGTTCCTTGTATCAGGTGTCTAGTACGGACATCTCTGTACTTCTCTAGTATTCTTGGTGTTGCAGCCTACGGTCCCTGCAGGACATTGTGTAAACTCTGCGGCCAAAACTCTATAAAAGTTTAATGTCGCAACGATTTGACTTTCTTTTTTTTTTTTTTTTTTTTTTTTTTTTTATGATGAATGTGTACTAAAAAACTGAATGAACTCAAAAGAGCTTTGGGCAGCTGGTTGAATTATTCAATATTATACTGTGGAATCCGTGGTTTATATTTTAACTTTTTTTTTTTTTTTAACTAGAAAACCTTTTTTTAATAATTCACTTTTTAAATAATAATTTCATTGAATACATCTATGTATTTCTTTATTTTCTGTCTTTATTTACCCCCCCCCCCCCCCCCCCCAAGCAAAAACTGAACTATGAAACCTAAATTACTTAAAACCTTTTCCCTTTCAATTTATATTCGTTTAATAGCGAATTTAAATAATGATACACGATAACAAAAGAAAAGAAAAGAAAAGAAAATATTAACTTTTCGGGAGAGGGATGGAAATAAAACTGATTATCGAAATTTTGATTTACGATATTCGCTTTAGTCGATTGAATATTAACGATTAAAAAAAAGAAAAAAAGCGTTAAATCTACTAAAAAACAATGATCGTTTTATAATTATCGAACGTCATAATTGGATTCCACTTTAAAAAGGGAAAGAAAACAAAGAAGCCTAAATATAGGATTTCGCAAAGAGAAATGGAGAGGTAATTATGATTTTAAAAATTCTTCTAAAGCACTAATGTTCGCAATTAGCATTAATTGCGGCTGAAAACGGTTAGTAAACCCCCTTTTAAAAGCAATGTAAATTAAGAGAAATTTAAATGTAGTTAAAGGTAAAGAAAATGCATCATTCATTTAAGAACGGAAAGCATTAGCGATTGCATTCCCGATCTTTTATCAGAAATTTTCTGTATATTAAAATTAAACTTTGGATATATTTGGTATAACACTTGTGAAGCATGATAAAAGAGACATATACCTAATCAAAGCAGCCGTCACAATCCTCTAACTGGGATTTTGAAACGTTACAAAATTTCAAAAGATGATTCCAGTTCGATAGCAGAAAGTATAGAATAACTGGAGAAGTTAAAACTATAGACGACAAATTTTATAAATTAACTTCTTAGTTCAGTTCTAAATAAATTCAACGAAAATAAGAGACGTTATTGTAAAGAATATCACATTAAACTAAATAGATAGATATAGATATTGATTCCTCTTTTTTTTTTTTTTTTTTTTAAATAATTTTTTTTATCCATTCTACTTAAATTGACGATCGATACAAAGTAAATTTTTAATTAGAGCTTACAGCATTTACTTGTTTATTTATTTGTTTTGTTAATTCGTTTTACAACATAAATGTTTATAATCAAGAATTTATATTTAATTTTCATTTATGAATAGTTATAAAGATAAAACCTCGAATTTTAAATGTAAATAACTATCAACAATCCATATAATTTTTACAATACATACAATATCATTATGATTATATATGCTAGCAGTACAATATGAATAAAATGACACGCGTAGCATCATAAAATAATGGTTTTCTGGTAAGTATGTGAGCATGTTTATCACTTTTAGTTTCAGGGCAATGGAAATACCAACACGAATGTCTACATATTTTTGCTTTTTTTTTTTCCTATGTAGTAGCGTTGTGGGTCGATTCTAGGTTTTAATATACTTACTGTCCATTAAAATTACAATGCATGTACATATACAATAACTACAAAGGTGCCAATACATACTCTGTGCTGTTTTGTGTATCTTTTTAGTGTGTAGAAAGCGTATGTAAAAGAATTGTCAAGAAATATATGACTTTGCTTTCATTTTAAAGTCCTTTTATAACGACAGTAAAATATATCGCTAATAAGCATGAATCTTATTTATACTATCGCATTGCATCCGAATTAGTGAAATATCAATCCACGTTCTACAATATAATCAAAATACTAATCACTTAGCAGAAGGTTAAACCTAGAAATCAGCCTAGGGTTAAACCTAGGAATTCCCCCCCCCCCCAAAAAAAAAAAAAAAAGCTTTACGTTTATTTTGCAATTTTAAAAATAATTTTAAATGATTTAATATTTTTAAAAAAAATTGCGACTATTCAGAATTATGGTGAATAACAACAACAGTTAACAACTATTTGGTACTTTTAATATATTCATAAATATTAGGGGGAGAAAAAGATAAATAAAATACAGCATAACTTCTTTTTAAATTTTGGAATTATTTAAAAAAAAAAAAAAAGGCCAGTTGACAAAAAACATGAGTCATTAACTCACAAATGATTCATTAAAATTTTTCTTTCCATTCAATTGCTGTCAAAATTCCGAATAAATAAAATGAAAGTAAATAAAATTCTCTTTCGGTATTTAATTACAAAACAATGATAAAATAACCTCATCTATCAAAAAGAAAAGGAAACCACTACATACGCGAGTATTTTATACTCAAAAGTCACAAAAAGTTTTAACCAACTTTGCTTCAATTTATCTCAAAAAATAGTTTTCCATACCCCTTCTTATCCCTTGAAATGGAGAGTTCAACTGTAACCATCAATTTAGAAAACAATTTTTTTATACTTATAAAAGTCAAAGGTTTGATGAATCAAAATTTCTAAAATACCCTTTAAATAACCGTGAAATATTTGCGAGCGTGTATCAAAGAACACAAAAAGAGAAAGAAAAAGAGAGAAAGAAAAGTGTGGAAGAAAAAGATAGAGAAAAAAATGCGTGGGTGATTGGGGGGGGGGGCAGAAATTACTTTTCAAAGAGCAAAAATAACTTCTAGGAAAGTTTTATTTTAAATAAACCATATCTAAGCTTTGAAATTTTTTTATTTTGTATGGATTAAGACCAATTATCTGCACTAAAAACCTAAACCTGTGAGTGATGACCGCCATAGGGGGTCTTTTTGTAGCCCGTATTTACCGAACGATTAAATCCGGGGGGGGGGGGAGGAGAGTTTTATATCTTTATTCTATAAAAGTATGACAAGTTTTTTTTTATTTTTTTCCTTTGAATTATGGGAACAAAAGAATTTTTTTTTTTTTTTTTTTTTTTTTTTTTTGGGGGGGGGGGGGGGGGTGTACAACTTTAAGCTTTATATCTATAAATATATGTTTATCACAAATATTACCAGTGTGAGTGTAATATGTCTTGGACTATTCTACATATCTTACCTTAAATCTAGTTTAAATGTGAAAACCATAACTTCAAGCAAAAATGTACCACAACTTATTTCTGAAGTACTGAAATTTAAAAAAATAATAATAATAAATAATCCAATTGATAAAAATGTGAGTCATTAACCCACGAATGATTCATTCATATTACTCCATTCTATTCAATTGATGATAAAAATCTGGCTAGTTAAAGTAAATAAAAAACAGATCTTCTTCAGCACTTAATCACAAAACAATGATGAATAACTTCATCAATCAAAAACAAAAGAAACCACATACGAGAAAATATTTTATACTCAAAAGTTACAAAGAAGTTTTAACCGACTTTGCTTCGATTTATTTCGAAAAATAATTTTTCACATTTCCCCCTTCTTCTCCTTTGAAATGGAGAGTTCGACCATAACCATCGATTTAGAAAACAATTTTTCATACTTATAAATGCCAAAGGAATGATGAATCACAATTTCTTAAAAACCTTTTAAATAACCGTGAAGCATTTGCAAGCGTGTATCCAAGATTACAAGAGAAACAAAAAAAAAAAAAAAAAAAAAAAAAAGCAAAAGGACGGAAAAAAGAAATCAAATTTCAAAGAGAGGGAGGAAAAAAAAAAACTTTTAGAAAAGTTTTGTTTTTTGTTTGTTACTAGTAAACCGTAGAATTAATTTTTCTCAATCTTTCCACAGTAAATGTCGCAGATGAAATTTCAAGAAATTTGCGAATTGGGTACAGTGCATAAATCAGAAAATGCAGCTCTCGTTCTTTCCTTTTTCAGTTAAACATTATGTTATTTATCTTGAATTGAATTTTGTAATGTAACCTACAGAAGAAGGGATTAGAAAGGGAAAATTTCCAAAAAATGAAGATTATAAATATTGGGTTGTTCGATAAATAATGCCGTTTTTTAAAACCTTCGCTTCTAAAAACCAAGGCTTCTTCGAACGTGGAATTTTTCAACTTACCGAAAGATGGCAAAAGGTCATCCAACAAAATGGTCTATATATCATTGATTAATGTTTGTTGTTAATATAAATAAATTCACTTTGAAAAACATGGGGGGGAAAAAAAAAAAAAAAAAAAAAAAAAAACGACATTATTTTTCGAACAACCCAATAAATTATAATAATTGCTATAATTATAAATAATCAAATGGTTATCATTAAAAAAGCTGAAATTTATCAGGCAGTCAGTTAATATACAGTTAAATGATTCAAATTATCTGACTAATACTTGCTTCGTGTTTAATACCTATTCAATGTAAAACAATTTCTCATTATAAAATCATATAGTATCTGTTTCATTAGAAATGTAAACTATTCATTTAGTGTTATTATTATTATTATATACATAGACGGATAAATTATCAAGTAACATAATAATAATAATAATAATAATAATAGTAATCTATTGGCGTTTGTAGAAAAGCTAAAAAATAATTCAATTTTTGCCAATGCAATCTGCTATTTAATTGGGAGGGAGGGGGGACCTTGTAAGCAAACACAAAAAAAGGAATTTGTTTCAGGCTAAACTAATCGAGCAAAACCCTTCATTAATCGAAAAAAAGTTGATAAGACTACATCATAAAAGCAGAAATGCATCGAACCTTTTTTAATGTATGTTAAAATAAATAAAAAGTTTACATTAACTGAAATACCATAAAACTTAATACCATGTTTGTACTTTCATTGAAGGATCTCGGAGAAAGCACACAAGTTATCATTGTAATACTTTTTTAATTTTTGAAAAATGTTATGTAAAATGTATCATCTATTATAATAAAGAAGATTTATTTATTTTTTTTTTTTTTAGGTCTAAAACTGGAGATGGCAGAAAATATTCATATTATGTTCTTATTAAGAGCTGCTACACAATTTTTTATAGTCTCATAAAGTCTTAAGAAAATTAATGGTTTAAAGGTACTTGGCGCCACTGAAGGTTTCATATAAAAGCCTATATTTCCATTTAATATTTATAAATTGAACTACATTAGGTTTGTTCAATAAAATATGTACTCATGCAACAATTCTTACGGTTTTATATGAACATATATATTTTTTCTTTAAATATGTTTCTTTAAATATGTGTATTTCATCCCCTGATAAATTTTTTTCACCTTTCTGAGCTTCTCCTATATAAATCTTATTATTATTATTATTATTATTATTATTTCATTCTTATTGGTCTTTGTGGTTTCAGTGATCTTGTATCTGTTGCTTGGCTTTTACTACGCTTAATAAATAATCATTATTATAGATAGATAGATAGATCAAAAACCATTAGAATCGTTGCTTGAATTAAAAAATTTAAAATATTTTGTTGAACAAATCGAATAGAGCTCAATTTATAAATATTGAATGGAAATATATGTTTTTATATGAAACCTTCAGTTGTGCCAAATCAAAGGTGCCATGTCCTTTTAAGGAAAATATTTACATAACTAGCAAAGAAAAATAATAAATAAATAAATAAAAATAAAAATTCATTACAGCTTACGTAGAAAAACCAAAAGAGCAGGTTTAATACAACATAAAATATCATAACCATAAAATCTATTTGTAAATATATTGTTTACAGCTTTTTCATCTAAAACATTCTGCACAAAGGTATATATAACTCACTTCTTTTATAAGACAATACAAAAAAGTTCACTCACTCATTTAGATATTTAAACTTCATTTCAAAAAGAAAATATTCACATACCTGAAAAAGAAAGAACACCATTAAAAATATGTTCATAATATGATAAATTAAATTATTAATTAATATTGTAATGCAAAATAACACACTTACTGAACATTTATACACATTACATCAACTCACAAGTCAATGCTCGAAAAGATTTCATAATGGAATAAACTTGCGTCGATACGCATAGAACAGCCCCTACCGTTCTGAATTTTACAAAACTATAATACAGACAAAAGCAGACTAAGCAACTAATATTTCTCTTTTTGTCTGTTTTTTCATCGCCATCATTACAATAATAATAATTATTATTATTATTATTATTGCATTCACATCACTATCAGTTTCTTTGCTGTAATTTTTTATTTTTATTATTTATTTATTTATTAACTTGCTTACTTGTTTTTTCGTTTATTTGTTTGTCCATTACAAATCTTGCAATCGATTTTTAACTAAATTCTCGACTAGCTAAACAATTGAAACTTTTAAAATAGCTCAGAAAAGGATGACAATGCATTTTTTAAATACTTTTAGCCAATTGTTTCGGGTCCCCGCTGCCTTCGGTAGCGTCTATATGATTCAACAATCATATAACTTCCCGACTAGCTAGACACTTGAAGCTTTTAGAAAAGTTCATAACACGATGACAATGCATTTTTTTTAAATACTTTTAGCCAATTGTTTAGGGTCCCTTCGGTAGCATTTATATGATTCAACAGAAAATTTAAAAACATGGTATATAAAAATTTCTTTTTATCTTGTAATTTTTTTATTTTTTTATTTTGTCTTTCTACTTCGTTATCATGTGGTCTTGCAGAGGGTTTGCGGAAAGCTGGGCGCATGGAGAACTTGTTTAACCCGCTTCACCCGTCTTAAGCCGTGGTGGCCTCAGCTCCTTCTTCTTCCAGTCATTATATATGGTATACATGATCTCATCTACCAATGTTTCAGAAACAATTCATATGAACTTTGTAAATATTTTTTGCCTTGTAAAAGGCTTCATTGCCATATGTGATTCTTTGTTAATTAATTCACGTCTTCCTTCCTGATATTTGATCATTATAACGATGAATTATTATGCATGTAATAATAATAATAATTTCAACTAAATAAATAAATAAAAAAAAAAAAAAAAAAAAAAAATGGAAAATACATAAATAAAAGCACTTTCATAAACCTTTTCTTTCTTTCTTTTTTTTTTTTAAGAAAATTCAAATTAATAAATTTTATACTTAATCAATGTTTTAAATACAATATTTTCAAACATTGCTCGGAACTAATAATTCTTTAATCTTCAACAGCCACAATAATGCTTTTGAAATTTCTGCAGGTTCAAACGTTTCCTAAAATTCTCCGAGTCTAATAAACTGTTAAAGAGGTTTAAAATTCATTCATTAAGTATGAGAAATGAAGATTACAAATTTTGAAGTTTTGAAACTCAAAACATCCCATCTCAGATAAACTTTTAATAGACTTCCTGAAAAGTGGGTGTAACGTTAGAGTATTGACAAGCTTGAGTGATAAGTCAATACATAACATCTAAAACTTTTAGAAATTTCGATTAAACTATCAATCACTTTAGCTTTAATGCGTAAAAATTCTAACAAATAACACTTCAGGCGTTAGATTAACTATCGATTATCATCACACAACGGAAGTACGGTCAATAAATAAACGGCAAGCGTTGCACTACGTACGATTTTCATTAAGTACCTGGCTACTGATCTACGTAGAGACCATTGCAGAAACTAGTTTATACCTAGTCGACCGTACATGAATGCTTAAATCACAAAACGATAACAATCAACTATTAGCTATAGCCTGTTATTTTAACCCAAACATCCAAATTGTAATTTTCTTTATAGATGAATAGATTAGAGCTTTTAATCTTTTCTATAAAGTTATTTTAGTCGAGTTAGTCCATGCATAAATAACCTGGTGTGTCATTAATACTACTTTTTTATACACTGCATTTCTATAAAAAGGCAAAATTACACTTTAAAGTGAGTTATAAGAGTAGCTATATTTCAACATTTTAAAGATACTTTTAAAAAAGTTTAAAATGTTTTAGAAATGCTTTTATTTGGCATACACATTGCGTGAGGAGATTATTGTAGCTTATATTCATAAAGCATTTAATTTTGTTAATAAACGTAAAAGTTTATTTTAAATTATATAAAGGATTTTTTCCCAGACAGTTTTCTGAATTTATTCGACTAATTTTAGAAATGCTGAATATCGAATATAGTATAAGCCATACATCATATAGTGTGCTTAAATTTAGTACAGTTGTACAGTAAGAAAAATATATATCGCATCTTGAAACACACTTCAAGCAATTTCTAACTATAGCCCTAATATATTCGAATTCTTTGTGTGGTTCTGTAAACGAACTGTGAATGCTTTTAACGTCACATTCGTTACGAAGAATGCTTTTAACGTCACATTCATTACGAAGAATGCTTTTATGCATAGAAAAAAATATATGTTAACTTACTTACCTTACTTACTTTTAATGCAGTCTAAAGATGTTAAAATGTAGCAACGGGAAACTACCACCATAGCATACTTGCCAACCTAATCCGGAAGATAACTAATTCCCGACCCTTTTTGTACACCACTTAATTTTTAGAGTAATTCTCCTAAAATATATTTACGATTGATTACGAAGAAAAATACTCTAAAAAAAGACTGGTGTGAAAAAAATAGGCGGAAAAGGCGGGACTAACAATCTACCGGGTTAAGTTGGCAAGTAGGTCATAGAAAATAATCTACTTGAAATCATCTGTATGTCCCTTAACACAAACTGTCCGATTGTAATAAAATGTTTCAAGTAACATTTCAATATGATACAGGTTTAAAATCTCAGGGGTCGATCCAGGTTTTAATTTTTGGGTCCCTTTTTGTGAAAAACAAAATATTTTTGTGAATTTTTTATTTATTTTTGTGAAATATAAAATATTTTTGTGAAAAAGTAAAATATTGTGTAAAATCTTCAGTTTTTACAATCACTTTGTGTAATGTTTAATATCAAGTTAATAGAGTTTCGTTGAGCCAAATTAAGGCATAAATTAAAAGTAATACTGAAAATATGAAAACATTTAATAAAAGGATCATTTTTATAAAACAAAATCTTGTGAAGGGACTCATTTTATAAATTTGAATTTTGTGAAGGGTCCCTTTGTATGGATTTTAATTTTGTGAAGGGTCCCTTTTTATGAATTTGAATTTTGTGAAGGGGCCGCAAAAGGGACCCAAATTTTGCCTAGATCGACCCCTGAATCTTGAATTTGGACTTGCTAATTATATCAATCTTTTAATTATGCTGATAACAGATGCTGATCGACCGATAAAACCCTTATTTTTGTATTCAGAAGACCTCAAAAGGTATAATTATAAAAAAATCTCAGTTTCAAAGATTTCATCCAAAACAAAACTTTCGCAATCATATATGGATAATAGAAAATAATAAATAATAATAAAATGAAGAACATAAGCATTTTTACAATTCTTTTCGTCAAAATTTTAATAAATTCGATTAGCCATCGTAAGAAATCGGATAAAATTGAAACTTGGAAATATTTGTTAAAAATTAATTTAAAAATAATAAAATAAATTTACTTAATACTGTTTAATCTAGTGTAAATCAAATCTTCAGTAGCAGAAAAGCAGTCAAGACACTTTGCAATTTACTTAAGAAAGATAAAAACTTTTCATAATAAACATAATCTAAACCACAAACTTTGTAAACAAATACCTTTTCAGCATATAAGTAGTAAGTACGGTGTTCCGTTAACTTCGAAAATGTTATGAATTTCATTCAAGACATAGTGTATAAGGCAAAAAATATTCGTGGGAAACTATAATATGCCTATTTATTTATTCATTTTAATAATATAATATTTACAATTTATAATTTTCCTTATAACTTGAGAATTTTAAAAATGTGAATAACTTATAAATAATCCGTAGATAATTTGGACATATACCTAAATATTTCATCTAGAGTGTTTCAGTTTCATTTTAATACAGGGAATTTAAAAAATGTGTATGGGAAAAAAAAAAAAAAAATCAAAAATCAAAAATCCCTGCGAAAAAATTAATACTATTATTATTATTATTATTATTATTTTAATTAATGCTCTAAATGTCTTCGGAGATGAATACAATAAAATATTTCAAATAGGAACCACTTCATAAATGTTACACACGTCACAAAATTTTAAAAATTAAATTTTAGAAAATTAAATATTAGAATTGTTTTGCTATTGCTTTAGATCATAAGGTGCTAAAAAATTATACGAAAGCAATAGCAAAATTTTAATTTCCTAAAATGTTTTTTTTTTTTTTTTTTTTTTTTTTTTTTCTGACGGGTGTCACATTTCATGGAACAGTGCATAAATTGTATGTAGATTTAATGAAAAACACTAAATTTTAACAAAACGTAATATAAATTAATTCAATATTTATCAATGCAATATTTCAATTTTTCAACATTTTATCCTTGCTTTAATTCATGTTTACTTCCATTATCCGATACCGTAGGTAATGCAAGTATTGTATTCGATACAAAAATTCGATATCGAAATTTCACTTGATTTGCATGTTTTAAGGTCTCCTGGGTCTAAAAAAGTAGTTTCTGGATATTGGTCAGTGTGAGTATGTGTGTGGGGAATATTTTAACTTTAACTACCATATCTCAGAAACTACTAAAGATAGAACCACGAAACTTCAGAATCGAGATAGATCTGGAGTACAAATGACTTTTCCAATTTTTGGTGAAAATTGGAAAAACGGAAGCGGGACTGTAAGTCTGAATATCAAAAAGGGTTTTAACTATTTTCTCCAAATTTGCTATGAAGCATTCTATTAGATGTCCTTTCGTATGATATAGTTGGTTAGTTCAGGAAAGTTGAGAGGCACCCTGTATAAATAGCTCAATTTGAGGTCTCGGAAGCGCGTTCTTTTAAAAACGGCTGTACAGAATTTTTTCAAACTCACCATATTAAATCCCCTTTAACTTTTTGTATGTAATTGTTGTTTTCCGGTCAAAAATTGAGTACGTCAAGTTTTGGTAAAAGTTGGTATCTCATAAACGGCTCTAATCATTTTCTTGAAATTTGTACATAAATCCACTTTAGATATCCTTTCTCAAGTATTACACAGTTGTTATAAAGAAATTAACAGTTATCCTGATTAAGTACGTCAGTTTTAGGTCTCGGAAATTGGTGTTTCACAAAATGGATAGACCGTTTTTTTTTTTAACTCGCTATGTAATCTCTGTTTTATGTGTCTTTACATATGTATCAGCTATCTCTTACCAGAAAATTTTTAGGTGTCTGCTTTCTTGTGTTAATTTTATGTGTTCTGATCACATTATTTCCAAAAAGTAAGTGCATATAATACGTGTAATAGTGGGTAATGGAAGTCGTGTGGTTGTTTCACACCAGATTTTTTTTTAAACCGTTGTTCTTTTCTTTTCGATAGATAGCAGCACTATTCGGAGAAAAAGAAAAATCTCATTTCAGAGGAACCCATATGCAGAAATAACTTTAAATTTCTTAATAGGTGCGAGTGCACCTAGCTGCTTCGACGGTGCACTCGTATCTAGCTTTTCACCTGATGTAGGACCATGCTATTCTTTGACTGAAACAACTATTGCGATTTTTAACTTGCAAAACTATTTGTTTATTAAATTAATTATTATTTGAATTTGGTCGGTTTCATACGGGGGGGGGGGGATATATTTAAAATCAGGATACATAGATGTTTCAAACTTAATCATAATATCTCGAAAATAACTGTGCTGATTTCTTCTTTTCTCATAGTTATGATCAGCTATGTGTCTAACAGCTATTTTTGAGATTACTTTAGCAATTTTTAAACGAAAATTAGTAAAGAACGTTAAAGAGTTAACACATAAAATTGACTAGTTTAAAAAGAAACTATTATATTATCCAAACTTGAAGTTAAACAAATAACACAACATTTGTTCAGTTTACATAAGGTATGACTACTTAAGAAAATGGCGACAAAATAAGGTCATTCCCTGAGTATTCAAATTACATAATAGAAACAAACTCAACGTTCTTTTAATTCTTTATGCAAAATATTTAATGAGAAGAGGTTTAAGCAAAGTTTCATCAATACTGCATCAACATTAGCATAGCTAATTACATCTCAGACAACAGAGGAGGAGGATTGGAAACTTACTTTAAAAAAGCAGAAAAATACAAATTAGTTTCATAGAGAAAATACACTAATAGGATTTTCATCTCTAAGTTAATTAAATAAATCATTAAGTGCATGGGAAATAATTCATTTTCAAATCGAATGCATACAAAAGTAGAAAATGTATTAATGAATAAATATTGCTTTTACGGAAGCAAAGCTAACAAAAAAAAATATATTCAAAATCATTCAGTCTGTCAAGTAAAGAGATTTAGTAACGCAGAGATGGCAAAGTAATATATTTCACGTGAGTGTAATTTTATTTGAAGGATTACATTACTAAGTAATCACTCATCTTTCAGCACTCTATTAGTATGCCGGTTTTGAAAGATTGGATTATAAGGTATTTCAGTGCGAAGTGGAAATAAATGAGGTGGGAAGTATTAGTTGATTTAATTGATGTTTTGCATGAAGCGATAAGTTATTGCCGTATCAGAAAAATTACTTAATGGAGGATGAATTATTTTATAATAATAAGATTTGGCTGGAGAAAAGTGAAGAAGAATCAGTCAATTTCCTCATATATTGAATTAGTAATAAATTTGTTCGGAGTGGGAAGTGGAGAATCAAATTTTAAGTTTTCATCCATGCTCTATGTGGTCCCTTAGATAAAAAGCGCTCGTTATTGATTGCACATAAGTTGTATGACGTAACAAAATTCTCGTAATTCTAAATTTATATTTAACAATTATAATAATGCAATTTCCGAGGAGAAAAATAAAATGAAAAATAAAATCCTGTTACATATAATTCAGAAACAAGTTTTGTTGGGGAAGAAGAATAAAGTTTAAAATTTTGATCTATGCACTACTTTAGATAAAAAGCTTACACAATTTTAAATTAATTTTTTGTACGATATAATAAAAATAGATAAAAGCCTCATAATCCCAAGTTTTTATTTAACTGTTAGAATCTTTGTTGTTATAATTTAAATTAATTATTTGGACAAATTGGTAAAAATAAATAAAATCCTCATAATCCAAAATTTCTATTTAACTGTTAAAATCTTTATTGTTACAATTTAAATTAATTATTTGCACGATATGGTATAAATACATAGTATCATCTTAATCCTAAATTTCTATTTAACTGTTAAAATCTTTATTACAATTTAAATTAATTATTTGCACGATATGGTATAAATACATAGAATCATCTTAATCCTAAATTTCTATTTAACTGTTAAAATCTTTATTGTTACAATTTAAATTAATTATTTGCACGATAGGGTATAAATACATAGAATCATCTTAATCCTAAATTTCTATTTAACTGTTAAAATCTTTATTGTTACAATTTAAATTAATTATTTGCACGATATGGTATAAATACATAGAATCATCTTAATCCAAGTTTCTATTTAACTGTTATAATCTTCTTGTCACTATTTAAAATATGTGTACGATACGGTAAAAAAGATGGGATAAAATTAAGGTATAAGGATTACATCCTTATAATCATAAACTTCTATTTAACTGTTAGAATCTTTGTTACTACAATTTGAGTTAATTATTTGTGCGACATATTGTGGTATAAATTGAAAGAATCCTCGTAATCCAAATTTCTGTTTAACTGTTAGAATCTTTGTTGTTACTATTTAAATTAATTATATGTATGGTAAAAATAAATAGAATCCTTCTAATCCTAAATTTCTGTTTAACTGTTAGAATGTTTGTTGTTATTATTTACATTAATTATGTGTACCTACGATATAGTAAAAATAAGTAGAATCCTTCTAATCCTAAATTTCTATTTAACTATTAGAATCTTTATTATTACATTTTAAATTAAATACATGTACGATATGATAAAAGTAATATAATCCTCATAATCTTAAGTTTCCATTTATTTGTTTGAATCTTTGTTGTTCTAATTTAAATTAATTAATTGCATTATATTGTAAAATACAATCTTCATCTTCCTAAATTTATATTTAACTGTTGGAATCTGTTGTATTTTAACTTTTAAATTTTCAGTCAGAAAATTATCATAAAAATTGATTATGAATAAATCACGTAGCTGCCAACATTTTAAATTATTCCGGAGTATTTTTAGCCCCGCCTTTATTTCATACCACTTACTTTTGAAAAGTTTTTTTTTTTTTTTTTTTAATACGTAAAGTGGTGTTAAATAAAGGCGGGCTAAAAATACTCCGGAATAAATTAAATGTTGGCAGCTATGAAATTATTAGAATGTATCACATTTTTATCTATAAAATATAAATGCAATGAAGTTTCTAATAACAATAAACAATACTAAAATAATGTTACATATATATATATATATATATATATATATATATTATATATATAAAAAAGCTGTTTAGTCAAAATAAATAAACTTCATTATGTCAATGACCTTTATATATATAATATTTATTGAAATACCTGTATATTGTGTCAATTTAAATAAATTAATAAAAACAAAAATATTTAAACATTTTGTAAAAAAAGGTTATTTGTATGTTCATCGTTTTTACTAGTATTAGAATTTTTATACATCCCGCTTTATAGCAGACGGTTTTATACAATAGGTCATGAAAACAATAACCCAAAATTCTAAATATAACATACTCGTCAACAATACTAAATTAAAGAAATAGCGTACAATTTAAAGCTTGAAAAACATCTTTACACACCATAAAAGTCTTGCTTTTGCCACTAAGGTAGTACCACGTATTTTGCACCTGAAGAAGAAAGGCCACGTCCTTTCGAAACCAGTAGTGCTTCCACTAATTTTACGGTGTGTGAAGAAGTTTTCAAGTTTGAATATACTTGTCAACATCTTAATTATAAATCGGAAGATTTTTAGTACACGCCCCTTTTTCCACACCACTTTATTTTTGGAGTAATTATCTTCAAATGTAGTTACGATTACATAAGTATTAAATCACCCTAGATAAGACTAGTGTGGTGAGGGTAAAAAATAAAACGAGTGCGAAATATCTTCCGATTATTAATAAGATGGTTGGCAGATATGATATAAAAATCCTGAATAAATAAACAAATAAAATATATAACAAAACAACATTGGCCATTATTAATTTATCCTAGCACTTCTATCTCCACCGCCTGACAGCAAAATTAACAAAATAAATTTCCAAACATCAGCACACTGAACAATAAAAAGAAATTTCAAACAGTCGCCTACGTGTTCGTTTACTTTCCACGCCCACATTTCAAACCTAAATTTCAATTTGAAAAAAAAAAAAAAAAAAAAAAAAAAAAATTATCTTATAGAAAAAATAATAAACCATTCATATGGAAAAACCTCCAGTATGATGTCTTACTTTTAATAAAATAAATCAATTCTTTAAACACTTTGAAACCAGGCTTTATAATCCGTCTTCTTCTCCACCTCCTTCCTTTATTAATATCAGACTTTTATAATTTCTTTATAATGGATAAAAAAATACTTTAAAAATAATGAAAAACTAGTATAAGTTGTGGCCATCACAAAACTTTCTTCTATATTTTCCTATGCAAATTATTTCCTATTACAGTTCAAATTATTTAATTAAATTATATCAAAATTATTTTCCATGACGACTGCAGACGATTATCATCTCAGAAAAGCATAATACTAAATGTCGAAAAAGTCAGTTTTGTGCCCTACAGATGATATCTTAAGAAATTCCTTTTTTCACAACTTTTTTGCTAAAAACGAAAAAAATCTGTAACTTTGTCCCACATTATTACATATCTATGGTTCAACCATTCGTTTTGCATGCACTAACAAGATCATTTATTATTATTATTTTTTTTTTTTTTTATCTTCACACAGAAATTTTTTTTCGCAAAATAGGGAGTACTCACTTCCTCACTTCTAAAGAGAGGGAGGTCGGTGCTTACTTCATATATTTATTTTTTTCTCTAATAAACTGTTACTATTATAAATATACACTCTATAACAAAACAAAAAAAAAAAAAAAAAAAAAAAAAAAAACGACGCGCCAAGAAAAAGTGGGGACAAAAATTGGTAGATGGGGTGGAATGGATGGTCCGAATGAGACAAAAATTGGTAGATGTGATGTACATGTGGAGAAAAACAATTGATTACAGTTTCATAAAATTTGAATGATTTAATCAAGAGAAAGGGCGTCACAAAGTAAACAAGTCAATAACGCGTTGGTCCACTTCTGGCTCTTACGTACGCAGTTATTCGGCTTGGTATTAAATGATAGAGTTGGCAGATGTGCTCCTGTGAAGTATCGTGCCAAATTGTGTCCAATTGCTGTGTTAGATTGGTAATATCCCGAGCTGGTTGTAGGACCCTTTTTATGATGCTCAAACATCCTCAGTGGAAAAGAGATCCGGGGACTGAGCTCAACCCTACTGAGCCGCCTATTAAGGGTATTTGAAGTCACTGAAGTACCAGTTGCACGCAGGATCGACGATAATGATGAATTGGTGCTTGATTCCATCAAAACCTGTAAGTATGTCGATTTGTGTCCAGTTTGAATTACTCCTTCTTGGTGCGTCACTTTTTTTGTTATAGAGTATACTTTATTTCTCACAATAAGCGGTTAAAAATAGTCCTCATGCATACACTTGTCCTACCCTGCCATTTAAATTTTTTGAAAAAAAAAAAAAAAAAAAAAAGGAACAACAGCTCCACCTGTTGAACGATATGCTCCAAAAGCTAATCAGCACCCACTTAAGTCAAGGTTCAACCAAATACAAAGTTATATTGAATTCCATCCATTGATTCATGAGGTACAGATTCCACAAAATTTTGGTAACATACACACACTCTGACATTTCTAAAAAAAAGACCAAATCATGTTTAAGATATCTTAAAACGAAAATCATCGTCATCGAAAACCAAAGGTCAAAATTTTGTTCGACTTTCTTCTTGTGCATATAGAAAAACAATAATAAATAATAATTTAATTAATCAGTTTAAAATAAATCAGAAGCTCCTATTTCTTTTAAGATCGTTTTATTTTACTGTAACCACAATTTTCTCAAAGATTTTTTTTTTTTTTTTTAAAGGTTTTAGTGCTACTGAAAAACTCAAGAAAATTTTCTTTTTGAAATTTGTGGTGATAGTAAAATAAAACGATAATAAAAAAAAAAGTAGGAACAATGCGACCCCTGATAAAATGGAAAAATCTAGATAAATAAATCACAAATGCACTACACTGGTCATTATTAATTTAATCAAACATTACAATTTCCACCGGCTGACAGCAAAATTAACAAAATAAATATCCGAACATCAGCACACTGGACCATAAAACGAAATTTAAAACAGTCACCTCCATAATCAGCGAACAAATGCATTTGTTTACGTTCCACGCCCATTTCGGCGAACCAAGTTTGATATGCATTCCAGGAAACGAAATGAATTATGTAAATACCATCTATGCGCGAATTTAATGAGTCTCAACATCATTTAAATTCAGTAGATGACCATTATGATGCTATTGTGTCTGTCTCAGCTGTCGATAGAATAGCGCACGGTGCATTCAAAATCATTTTGGTCGGAATACTTTGATCCCCACAAAAGTTAAAACTAGGGCGGAAAAATTTCATTTCAGAAGGTTTTTTATTCGATTGTTAGAAGATAAATTAACTTAATTCATCAATAAGAAAATGAAGCTGGTATGATAAAATATTTCAGGACACATTATTTTTCTAATTATTTTCATAAATTGCAATTTCTTATTTTTCATAGTTCATCATTATTATCAATTTTAAACTTATTTGAATTCAAAAGCAACTTACGCAACTATTAATTGGGAAAGCAATTTAATGATGTCGACTATTAGAAGATAAATCAACTTATTTATTAAAAATGAAATTGTGATGATAAAAAAAATTTGAAAACACATATTTTGTCATATTATTCAGTTATATTATAATATTTTATTTTTCACTTTTATTGTTATTATTATTACTACTATTTTAACTTACTTATATAAATTAATTTTGAAAGCAATTTTTGATTATTTTAGCTTTGATTGAATGATTTAAAAGTATATAGATTTATTAAAAAGCCTGACGTTATCTATTGTAGCATAGGTTATATTTCTCTTTTCCGAAGCAATTTAATAAATACAAGGCAGATTAATTTCTGGGAAATGTAATATTTTTCAATTGGTTTTATTTGAAATAGTGGTAGAATAAAATGTGATTTCATCAAAGAACTAATTTCATATTTCAGTTTCTAGGAAACAGAATTTCATAGTAAGAAATAATAATTTAAAATATACAATGCCTACAATGCTGTCGCCTCATAACAAAAGAGGATAATAACAATTTATTATAAATGTTTTCCAGAGCCGCTCTGAAGAAATGTCGTAGCAAGAATTCATTTTAAAATAATTGGAAAATAATTAATCTGAATATACGTAAAATGCATGGCAGTCATTAAAAGTAAATAAAAAATAACCAAGCGTGAAGAGAAATCCTTTTTATTATTATTATTACATAGTTTTTAGTCATATTTCAATCGAATTTCAAAATCACTGAAAATTTCTAAAGTAATTTCAAAATGCATCAATTAAAAAAAAAAAAAAAAAACATTTTGCTGAAACTTAATTCCACTGAAAATCTAATTATTAAAAGTCTTCTCTTAATATTATATAAAACATTGTCTCTAGTCAAATTTATCAGAAATAATAAAAGCATATCTCGAACTTTATATTATTTTATTTTCAAGGGATTTTCATGTTTGAGAATTGTATTATGATACAACTTCAGCGGAAAAAATTTTTAATTAAAAAGTAATACTATTGGAAAAGAAAATATGTAAGGTGAAAGGGAAAAAAAAAAAAAAAAAGTTTTTTGTGAAGAAAAATTTTCCTCTGAGATTAGAAAAAAAAAAAAAACATTTTTTATTAAATTTTATTTTTAATCCCTTGAGTATGAATATCCTGCTAGACGATAAATTCACAATTTGGTTACCAATAGTATTTTTCAGAGAATGTTCTTATACGATGGATAATTAATTATTTATGTGCAAGTAGATTCATATTGTGATCTAGAATTATACGAAATTAATTTTATTAATATTATTATCATCTGTTGTCTAGTATTTATTAGCTATATTAGTGAAAGGTCATTTTGTTTTCTTCTACAACAATAAAAGAAAAGTCTAGATTCCGGAAAGTTTTTGACTTTCAATGTTTACGTATACACATGTTTTTGAAGGCACTAAAACACTGTTTGACTATACTCAAAAATTACTTGTTTGTATTTTTCAAAAATATTTGAGCACTTAACATCAAAAATTAATACATGAAATTTCAGGAAACTTTTTAATAAGTATATCAGATTTTTCCACCAGACAGTTTCAAGATTGTGCCGTGCCTGCCTGCCCTTCGGCTAAAAAAAAAAAGAAAAAAAAAAAAAAAAACATTCTTGCCTCTAATTAAATATATACATATATATATATATATATACCCTTCTTGCCCCTCATTCAAAAAAATTAAACCCTTCTTGTCCTCAGCTAAAACAGTTGCCCCCTTATTTTATTACCCTTTGCAGAAAATAACATTCAAACTGAAAATAAATGCTATTCAGTATAAATAAAACTATTGTGTATAATGATCAACATTCGTTCATATAAGCCATGGACGTTCATATAAGCCATGGTCGTTCATATAAGCGCAGGGCTCCCTGCCCTGCGATTCAATAGCTATTGAATCGCAGGCAGCCATGTATAAGCAAAAGTAAAGCTTTTTTTAGGCCGGAGGACTATTAATTTCGATCTGGATTTTTTGTAGACAAGTTTCTTGTAACACCAAAATAAATTAAAAATATCAGTCCTATCGTTACAAATTCGGTACCAAATGAAAGGGACGATATTTCTGAATCTAGGAGTACAATCAGTTTTTCGATGCGACGATTTTTTTTTTTTTTTTTTTTTTTTTTTATTAACTAAAGTATGAAAGTTAGGTGGCAACACTTCATTTTAATTCATTTCACTCATTTTAAAAAGTACGTGGTCCATTTGTACAGTTAAAAAATGAGAAAAAAATAAATTAAAATAAAAAAAAATTACAGATTGAAATTAATAGTCCTCTGTACTGAACAACAGAGGAATTGACAGAATTTTTGGCGTTTTTTTTTTTTTTTTTCCTCTCTTTACTTTTACTTTCAGTTTTATAAGCCCAAGTTTGCTTTTAAATTAATTTAATATTTCAGAAATTATCATAACATTTTTTTTTTTTTTTTTTTTTTTTTTTTGTATGCACACTTATAACTGAATTTTCAAATTAAGTTTCCGGGTTTTAAATGTTAAATATGACTTTAAGAATCTAAAACTGCACTCAAGAAATTAAAATTGCTCTTTTCAGGGATGAGATTAGCAAAAATACAAAAAAGCTTAAACTGAACGCCAAGGCAAGATGCTGAAATGAAATACTAGAATTTTGATGATAAAATCTATTATATCAGAGTAATAAATATTTATTTTAATCTTCAATGTATAAAAAAAGAACAAATGCACATCACAAACATAAAAAAAGCTGAAAAAATAAATGTACAAAACAGCTGAAATCAGCTGAAAAATCTCATCCCTGTCTTTTTTTACTATCGCACCCTGACCTTTTTCAAACCTGGGGAAACTACGGGTATTTTTACTTATTATTATATTATTGTTTTATGTATAATTATATGTGTCACATTAGACCTTAAAATGCTTTTTTGATTACAAATGACAGTGCGTACATATTATAAAGTCGGTACTCCAGGCATATTTAGAAAAAAAAATTAGTTACGATACGTTAATTGTTATCAGTTTTATACGCCTTTGAATATGGAAGCAAACAAAGTGCATTATAGGCATTTAATGTTTGTTTTTTACCGGAAAGGCAAAAATGCCACACAAGCGGCAAACAAAATACGCGCTGTATGGCAAAGTTGCTGTAAGTGAAAGAACTGTGCGGAAGTGGTTTGCTATAGATTTAAAGCTGATGATTTCAACCTTCAAGATCAAGAACGCCCGGATAGGCTCTCCACCACAGATGAAGGTCAGGTTAAAACACCGATCGAAAATAACCCACACTATACGAAACGTGGATTAGCAGAAATGTTAAAAACATCAAAATCCACAATCCACAAGCATTTAACACGTTGAGCGCCACGCGAATTCAATAAAATCCATTAAACTTCCATAATGATTCCTCCTGTAATAAATAAAAATTAAGCAAATTTTAAATAAATTTTCAATAATTACTTAAAATTTTTAATATTTTTAGTTTTATGTCCTATTTTACACTGTCAGCCACCGATGGTTGACGCATCTACATACGGGCGATCATATTTGATACTGTCAGCCATCGATGGCTGACACGGCGCTCAATGTGTTAATTGTTTATTGGTACTGCTTTTACTTTCGGTCCGGGGTAAAATTTTCACTGACATGTTTGAAGTATAACATGTTCTGCACCAGTGCTGGGCATAATTGATTAAAAAGTAATTGAATTACAATTGAATTACAATTGAATTACAATTGAATTACAATTGAATTACAATTAAATTACAATTATTTTACTGTCAATCAATTAACAAGTAATTGATTACAAATAAATTGAATTACTTATTCAATAACTTGAATTACTTATTCAATTTATTTCTAATGAATTACTTATTAATCGATTAACATTAAAATAATTATAATTTAATTGTAATTCAATTGTAATTCAATTACTTTTTAATCAATTATGCCCAACACTGTTCTGCACACTCCTAAACTTTCAAGTTAATTCTTTCAGTGTTTTTTGCGATATATGACAAAATGTCTGGAATCTAGAATGGCGCTCAACGTGTTAAATGTGTTGCGTTTCAATTTTCCTAAAAAATCGGCACGAACTTTCTGGACAACCCAATATGAAAGGTGCTACTATTTATTTTAATAATAACTGTGTATATATATATATATTTGTTCAGGAATCGTTCAAATTTGATGTCGTCATCATCCAATTTCAATTCCATGGCTGGATGCGGGTGACCCCAGACTTTTATCATTTATTTCTATATCAAGTGCTTTAACCATGCGATTACTCCAGCTTCTTTTCAATTTTCATCGCTCCTCTCAGTTGAGATCGTCGTCGGTGTTGTTTAAATCTCGTAAATCAATGTAAGGTGTTTACAGTCCGTCTTTTGCCTTCTGTTTGCGCTATATGACCAACAAATTTTCATTATAACAGTTTAATTCTGCTATCGTGTCAAATATTTTAGTTTGTCTTCTGATTCTTACTATTCCTTTTTCTGTGTGTTTTTTTTTTTTTTTTTTAATTATGTCTAGTTATATCTATTATTCTACTTAGTTGTGATGTTTGTAGTACTTCTGCTATAGTTTTTATAACAGTCTATACTGCACAATACACATACATACTTACCGTGTATAAATTTGATATGTTCTGTTTTGCCTTTGATCAGTTAAAAGCGAACACTGCTACGTATGTTTTTTTATGATCAAGATTATAGATATTTTTCAGATTCCATTATAAAAAAAAAAAAAAAAAAAAAAAGGTGGAAAAAGTGGAGGGCAATTAAAAGAAATACAAATAATACTGTGAAAAGACAAGGATTTATATTTCAAACACAAGTTTGCTATAAATATTATGCGATTAATTAAGTTATATGTATATAGGTTTCCTTTCATAGTTATTTTATAGTTATTTCATGAATTTTCACTTTTTTTTTTTTTTTTTTTTTTAACTTTCGTTTAATTAAATTATACATTTTTCCATATGTTATCTTCGGTTGTATTTTAAATTCTTAATAATTTTATATACATATTACGTACATGTATAAAATTTAAGTTCCACTGAATAAACTATTTCTTACTGAACACTGCAGTTGAAATTATAATATATAACCTCAACTTATACAAGATTGGTTGGTTGTAGGGTTTAGGGCCGATTGACTACGCTAGGGTCCAAGGCCTGAGAGGGAGTGCCCCCAGTGTGGGTTTTTCTAAAGAATCCTAGCCCGTATTTACGCAATTTCGGAGAAAACTACGGAAAACTCAAGACGGGTAGGTCGACGACCGCGACCTGGGATCGAACATGGCCCCTCACGTCTACCAGCTTTGAGTGCAGAATCGCTCGTCCGCTGGTGGGCCCAACTTATACAAGAATAAACAAGATAATAAATAATAATATTCAACAATTTCCCTCAACAATTATAAGTCTTGAATGAATTGTTTTATCACAACACTTAAATTTATCTGGAAAATAACAATTCATTTTATTTTTCCAGCACTTATACTCTTCATCAAAGTTTTACAAAGCCTTTAAAGCTTGTTTTTTTTTTTTTTTTTTTTTTTTTCCCCTTCAAGTTTCACTTTTCTCATCTGCTTGTCAGACAAGTATGTCCACAGGCAAAGACATTCATTGAAGACCTCTAAGCGAAATAAAAGATGCACAACCGGTTTCATGAAAGGCAGAATTCAATCAAAGGAGATGTTCTTAAAAGCGTTTTGGAGAACTATTTACATCAACTACAAGATATTTAATACCGAACGAGATATTAAAATATGGCATAAGGAAGTCGTGTTGAAAAAGATATTATATTTATTTAGCTTTTGCTTAGCTAAACTGAGTAAAAAAAAATACTGTTTATCTAATTAGTGTAATATATTTTGATAATGAGTTATACTCGGGTTACAGAATCAAGGACAAATACATTAAAAGTTTTGCGGTCCAAGTCCAAACACAGAAAATTTTCATCCCATAGTTTCTTGAACCCCAATAAATATTTTCCAACAGTCTCTAAATTACATAAAAGAGAATATATCTGTCTATTAAAATCGGAAAAACTATTAAAGGGTTCTCTCAACAATGCCATAGCTACTGTAACATTAAACCCGTTCGGGATGAGGAAGATCACTTCAGCAATTTTGCCTGTTTGGAAAAAAAGCTGTTGTTAACAGGCTTGCAAATTGCTGCACAAATCAGGAGGGGAAAATTCCCTGAATTTTCCCTGTCTTTTTTAAAAGCAAAATGTATGACACGCAACCCATACAGCATTAATATAATTACAAGTTCATTAAAAAACCTAGGGTATACTGATTTTATTAAATTACTATAGTTTTAGTTAGGGAAAACAAATATAATTTACTTTTTCTTATTCATTATAAAGCACAAAAATTTAAAAAAGATTTAATTATTAAAAAAAAAGAAAAAATTCCAATTCTTCCCCCTCCCCCTCAAAAAAAAAAAAAAAAAAAAAATCCCTAAATTTGCCTCATTTATGCAATAAATTTTGAAATTCCCTGAATATTCCTTGGTTTTTTTTTTTTTTTTTTTTTAAATCTTTCTAATTCCCTGGGTTTTTCAGGTTTTTGCTGAATACCAGGTACTGTTGCAACCCTGTTAGTTAATACATACAATATATTCGAAAAGTTATTTAAAAACTTCTGTATAGATTAGTAATGATATAAAATTAAACAATCCAAATAAATAGGCCAATTATTAATAAAGTTATAAATATATTTTTAAAAAAAAGTTATTAAGGGACAATTCCGCGGGGAACTGACTGAAATTTTTGTTTTTTTTCAAAAATAGTCATAAATTATAATAAAAAATTCAAAATGTTGGCTGCCATGCAATATCCACTGAATATGCTAAGTACTTATTATCAAATGATTAATGTAGGAAGCTTATTGCAAAAAAACTTAAGACATATATATGAGAGGCATATAAACTATGCTTAACGGTAATTATAATTAAGTTATTTCTTGTTTACAAAATTACGGTTTGCAGCTCTCTTTTCAAAAATAGTGAATTATCACAGATACAGTTCATATTTAAGATGTTAATTTTAAACAGATATAATTTTATCAAATTAAGAATTTAACAACTTAAACATTTAATGTAAAATAAATGTATTTAATTAAATCCTTGGGTAACTATTTAAATTGCTTTAAAATGGTTGTAAGTTATTTTAAATCGAAAAAACTATTGGATGATATTTTATAGATTCTTAGCAATTTTTTAAGAGGGACATTAAGTATAAATCTTTTTCATTGTGATTATCATTAGTTATGTATAGAGACGCCTAAAAAGATGAATATTGGATAATACTAGACTACATACAGTGTAGATGATTAATTAGCAGAAATTAAGATTTTGAATGATACACTTTTTTTTTTTTTTTTCAATCTCATGTTTTTATTAAAAACTAGTATTACATCTCTTTTTCCCATAAACATTTTTTTTTTTTTTTTTTTTTTTTTTTTTTTAAGTTTATAATAATAATAACAATAATCAGGGGTCTGTTCAGAGGTAAATCTGGGTCCGTTAAAGGACCCTTTACAAAAATTTTTATCTTAAAAAATGACCCTGCACAAAATTTTATATCCTGAAAAAGTACCCTTCACAAAGTATTATATTCTAAAAAAGGGCCTTTCACAAAATATATTCTAAAAAAGGACCCTTCACAAAATTTTTCCCATTAAAAACAGACCTTTGATAAATCTTTTTCATTTCAAAAACTAATCTTCCATGGTGCGAACAGGCTGCCTGAATAATAGGACATGCTTTGCTGTATTTCCCAGAGAAGCTGATATTCAATTTCTAATTTATAAATATAAAAGTGAATATAAATATGTGTGATTTTAGCTCTATAAAAATGAACCGCCATTGTCTAAAATGAAACCTTAATTGTAATTTTATTTTGCAAAATTCGTTTTTTCACAATTTAACAAAAAGGGGACAATAGCCGAAAAGTTCGGAAGAACTTTATTTTCACACTGAATTTAGATGAACAAAATTATGTGTAAAATTTGTCACAATTTCACAAAAACGGGACTCCGAAAAGTCTGGACAGACCCCTGATAATAATAACAATAATAATAACAGCGTTTAAGACACCTAAAATGTTTAAGAGATCAATTTGTATCATTTCATGTGCACTTATTAAATATATATATCTGTATATATATATAAATTACGTGTCACGATGTTTGTCCGGGGTAAACTCCTAAACTAAGGAACCGATTTTAATGAAATTTTGCACACTGTGTGCAGTTTAGTCCAACTTGAGAGATAGGATAGTTTTTATCTCAATTTATTGTCACAATATTATTTTATTGCAATTATTTGTTAATTATAGACGTTTATTAAAGTTGCTCCGAAATATCTGTGAGTTCCATTAATTTACTTGTTGCCAAAAAAAAAAAAAAAAAAAAAAAAATACGAGTTCATTTTCTTTCGACATAAAAATAAATACATTTAATCAAACGTGAACGTTAAAAAATTATAAAAAGTTAAATTATGCATCTCACGAAAATTGACGTCATAATCAATTTAAAGATTTTATACACATTGATAAAGTGCTAATGTAGTTTTATCATAGATATAGTAATATATATAGATCTCTCATCCCCATGTTATCGTACAAAGCTTTTTGACGCCGAAAAATAAATAAATAAATAAATAAAAGCTTTGGAAACAGCCATTAAGTGGTATTGAAAAAAAAAAAAAAAGAAAAGAAAGAAAGAAATATGAATTTGAAACTGTATCTGGAGTCTACCATTCCCCTTTAGCAAATAAATTATTCATAAATTTCATTTGCTAAAATATTAGTATGTATTCCCGTGTGTATTCACTCGGGGAAAGACGGCCATATTTTGGTAAAAACGTCGTCTTTTCCCAAATGAAAAGGAATAACTTTTTTCTCCCCAATGATCACTCTATTCTACCAGGTTGTCCCTAAAGTTCTGCACCATACAAGCGTCGAAATAAAAAGCAATGGTATCAGAAACACAAAGTATTTTATTCAGCAAAATACAGGCCATTGTGATTCAGGACAGCTAGCCATCGTTGTGCCAAAAGTTCAATTTGGTGATGATACCAGGAGGCAGGTTTCGAATCGAAAAACTGTTGACAAGCGTGTTTCACCTCGTCATAGTCATTGAATTGTTTACCACAGAGGAAGTGCGTCATGGAACGAAACAAACCGTAGTCGGATGGGGCAACATCAGGGCTATAAGCAGGATGCGGAAGAACCTCCATGCAATCGAGTTCCGCGAGTTTCGCTTGCACTTTTCTGGAGCGATGAGCTGGTGCGTTGTCATGTTGCAGCAATACTCTCTTTCTGTTTGTCAGAGCGGGGTATTTCTGCACAAGTACAGCGTGAACACGCTCCAGTTGTTCGGCATAGAGGTCCCCTGTGACGGCACGGCCCTCAGGAACCAATTCGAAGTGAAGAATGCCATGGATATTCCACCAAACACACAGCATGACCTTTTTGCCGAATCTGTCTTGTTTCGCCTGGGCCTGGGTATCTTGACCTCGTTTTGCCCACTGTTTGCGATTGTCTGGATTGCGGAGAAACACCCACTTCTCATCCCCAGTAACGATGCGTTTCCAGAACCGATCATCCCTTGGGTTTTTCAAAAGTTCTTGACAGAGTTTCACTCTGTTCTCGGCCTGCAGTTGTGTCAGCTCATGTGGACTTTGTCTCGGTCGCTTATTACTGAAGTCCTGTTCAAGGAGCCTCCGGTGCACTGTATTTTTGGATACCCCTAACCTGTGGGCTATCACACGCGTGCTGGTTTGAGGTTCGGCCATGACAGCAGCTGCTACAGCGGTCCCAACATCCAATTTTGGCCGTCCACTTCGAGGCTGCTCTTCCAGGCTCAAATCGCCAGACGAAAAACGTTTGAACCACCGGGATGCTGTCGATCGATTGATCGTATCAGGTCCTTCAACTGCACAGATTTCCTCGCTAGCCGATTTCGCACTTAGGCCTTTTTTCCATAGAAAACGAAGCACGGCACGTGTCGCGGTTTTTGAATCACACATCTTTCACGATTTCACACTACTACTACGGACGCTATTCTTCTCAATGAGCATACACACTATTCTATTACCTCTACCTGTTCACCTGGCGGCACTTTTTAGCGCATGCGCATCTTACTCTGTCGTCCGATCCACGTCGAAATCTGCATACCATTGATGGTGCAGAACTTTAGGGACAACCTGGTATATATGCTATACTATATCTATGAGTTCTATACGCAAGCGAAGTGTGACTCACTGACCGTCTGTGCAGCCAAGAAAAAGATTTCCTATGTTAATTGTCCACTGGATTTTTTGTAAGAAATTATTAAAAATCGAGGAAATTTATTTCCCGATTTTAATCCTTATATTTGGGTATAGATATGTATTAGTTATCGCGGGTGTTAGATTGAATTATTTTGCTGTCAAATTGACAAAATTTTAATTTTAAATTTCAAAACTCTGTCGCCCTTGGCTTGTTTATTATTATTATTATTATTTGGCGATCAAAAGCGTAACACGAAAATATACATGCCAGATGTATGCATTGTACGAAATGTAATATGTATTATTCATTGTACGTATGTATGACATGTAATATGTATTGTACGAAATATTGTTTCATATTATTCATTACTCTTTTAATAAAAGTTGTTAAAATAACCATGATTTTTGAAAGGAATTAAATATTTTCGCCAGATAATTTTGCGATATTCTTTTTTTTTTTCGCCAAGGATGACAGAAATGAAATCTATTCCGCTGCAAAATATTAGTATCTTACATCAGATATTTTATTTAGACATTTGAAAACAAATTTGACTTCAAACTATGATAGAATATTTATCATTTTCCTTTTAATTAGTATATTATTAGTATATTAAAATTTAAAAGCATGGTATATAAAAAGTTTTTTTTTTTTTTTTTTTTTAATCTTATAATTATTCTTATCTTAATCCTCAATGTTTCCCATCTTTATTAACTTGAATTTACTATTAAAATTTTAACATACTCAAAAACTTCTCATCACTTCGTTAAACTACACTAAACTTTTCCAAAATCTTTTTCTATTTAAAATGATACATGTATTTACTTTAAATGTCCAATATTTCATAAGATTTCCAATTTTAAAGTTTTAAAATATTTATCAAATTTACTTATTTTTCTGGTTTAGCCTTATTGTTTTCCTTTTTATAACTACAGCTGTTGCCCTCTTTAAAATATTTAAATTGATGAGGTCATTTTATAGTAAAATTATCCATTATAGCATATATTATATTTCACTCTTCCATAAAAATTGATTTTAAAATCGTCTGTTTCTTTTATACTTTTATTTAATAGAATTTTAATAGAATTTAATTTATATATTAGTCATTTTAGCAATTTTATCCAAAGTAGCATTAGAAATAATATATATCACTTCTCCATTAAAATTTATAGGACCCTACAATAAAATTAATTTGTGCTTAATATCAACACTACGAAAATTTTTATCAATCGCTTCCAAATTTTGACCTAAGTTTCAAATCTCAACCCTGTGGGTTTTTACATTGGCTACAACGTTTTCGCCTTTGTTCGTAAATAATAATTTGACTGTACTAAATAGTTTACAGCCGTATAATTCAACGTATAACTTAGTCACAGCAACGCGTGGCCGGGTCTGCTAGTATATATATATATATATATATAGTGAAGAATTTAATAACATGATAAGATGTAGCAATTAATAGATACATGATAATACCAACAACACACACATAAAAGTTATTGTAATTCAATTTAAATGTTAGCACATATTTTTTCTACGATTCATTTACAGTATCACTTAATAGATAAATGCATTATAAATTACTTAGGCTAATGTTATCATTCAGGACCGTAACACTACGACCAACTAGATGTGATTTTTATAGGAAATTCATGAAAATTATACGTAAATAATAATAACTGGACATGAGAATTGGAATAAGAAATGCTCAAAAATAAAAGTATTCACTCTTCAGAGAACATGTACTTCTACGAGCAGAAAGATCGCAAGATTTCGGAAAACTGTATAGTTAATTCAAGCCAAAAACTACAGTACATGTTCCTATCTTGCAACAAAACCCAAATTTAATGAGGAAAGAAATAAATTATTAACACAATACACAACACTACAATAAATCAAGATAATATATATATATATATGTGTGTGTGTGTGTGTGTGTGTGTGTTGTAATATATATATATATATATATATATATATAGGATTTATCCACATGTCATGCGGACACCAAACTCAGAGGGTAACACATAACAAGTTGCCAAATGCCAAGATACAGTGGTGGACATAATTATAAGACACCTATCTAACTTGACAAATAGTGAAAGAAAAGATTCAGAGCTTTAAAATGTTTTATCAAATACGTCAAAAACATAAATTTATTCTGTTATCATATATAATTATTTTATAATGATGATATTTTCATACAATTTAATGAAGAAAATTAAAAACATAATGGACAAAATTATAAGACACCAACCGTTTTTTCCAAATATAGTGGTCAACATAATTAGCAGACACTAATGGTCTAAAACAAAATCCTCTAACATTATTATTCAATATTTGGTGGAACCGCCATTGTTTTTTATAACATGAAAGATGCGATTCAGCATTGAATCTATCAATTCTAACAAAATATCGCATGACAGTTCTTCCCAAGCACATTTTATAGCATTCTTTAGGTCTTCGACGCATATAAACTGCCTCCCATTTCGGTAAACCGCACGAGCTAAGATCTCCCACAAGTTTTCGATGGGATTTAAGTCTGGGGAGCGAGAAGGCCACGGGAGAACATTGATACTTTGCTCTGAAAACCACTTTTTTTGTTTCGTGTGATGCATGAATCGGCGCGTTATCGTGCTGGAAAATGTAGTTTTCCCCACAAAGAAGTTCACCGTATAGCTAGTTGATCTTTAAGAAGATTCTTATACTTTTCAGAATTCATTCTTGAATGCACAAAAACAATATCCGTTTTTCCTTGAGCCGAAAAACCAGCCCAAACCATTACTGAGCCTCCATCCATTTGGCGGCTCATTAGTACATGAGGAGACTTTCGTAAATCATGCCAATAATATTGAAACCCGTCAGGACCATCCAGGTTAAACTTTTTTTCATCAGAAAATAACACAGAATACAATTTGGAGGTCCAGGCCATAGTTTGTTTAGCGAAGTTTAGACGCTCCATTTTGTGCCCGCTTAGAAGCGGTGAATTTTTCTTCATTTTTTTATATTTCACATAGGAAGCATTATGCAACACTGTGCGAATGGTTCTCCTTGAACAATTCAGTTTCAAAGCATTATGCCTGTAGTGGTCATCTTATTCTGTGCAGTGAGCGAAAGCACATGGCGTCTGTCTCTCGAGGACAAGCAAGGAGTACGTCCAGATCTTTTAATCACCGATCCATTAATTCCTCTTTTCAAAACATTTCTAATTGCATATCTAGAGCATTTAATAACTTTTGAAATATTATTAATTGAAGCACCAGTTCCATTTATTCTCCAAATTTCGCGAATTTCACTTTCTTTTAATTCTGTACCTCGTGGCATGTTTGTAAATGCGTGAAGTCGGTTATCGTCTGCTTTAGTTAACTGCTGACGTCATAACATCGTGCAGAAAAATTGCATATTGCACATTATTTTCGAAAAAAAAGCAGGTGTTTTAATTAAAATGTTAGGGTGTCTAAAAATTTTGTCCATGGTATTTTTAATTTTTTTTATTCAACTCTATAAAAATATCATTTCTGTAAAACAATTACGTGTGATAACAGAATAAATTTATGTTTTTGACATATTTGATAAAACATTTTTAAGCTCTGAATCTTTTCTTTCACTATTTGTCAAATTAGATAGGTGTATTATAATTATGTCCACCACTGTACATATATATATATATATATATATATTGGCATCATGATTGAAAGTGTCCTATACTGATAACGGATACTATGAGTTTTCTTCATTGTTATTCATATATTTAATATAATGCATACAAATGACATAGAAGATTAAAATATTTAAAATATGAATTCGGATATATATTTATAAGAAAAAGAGAGAAAGGAAAAAATAAGAAAATTAATCTTTTGCGTCATATTTGAAGCTGGCACAAAAGTTAGTGTCCTATTAATTACGGCACTTGATAAACGATAAATCCTAGTTATATCGCTACTTTTGGAAGCCTCTGTGCATTAGATTAATGAAGTGGCCTTTACAATTAATGATGCCGGCGAACCAACAAAATTAGGAGTCATTAGTTCCAGAAGAATGTCTTCATACAAAGGTGCCACGACATAAATATTTCCAAGGATATGGGTTAAATTTTATGGATGTCGACATTATAATCATAAATTTTAAAATTTTAAGCAACATATAATTAGCTTTTGCATTTAAAGAGATAAACATGAGTAACACGATTTAATAATATTATCAGGTGCTAATAAAATCCCTACACTTCACTGAAATACGAAAAATGTAAAACAAATATTGTGTTAAAATATTTCATTACGCACTAAAAATAATTATATAACGAAATACGCAATATATATTTTAAATTTAAAGTACTACAACAAATGCATATACTTTTTTTTTTTTTTCAAAAATCACAGAAATAAAATTAAAGGAAAAAAAATAATAATAACATGAGCTTATCAAACATGAATTAAATTAAATTTCATGGGATATTTTCCATAAACAAACAATTGTTTTAGAAAATACAAATAAACGTCATTAACCCGTTAGTAGTCGCTAGTTGGTCGATTTGCCGCCCATCCTTCAATTTTTCCAGATTTTTTTATTCAATAGCCACCAAAAATTTTTAGAAGTGGCATTTGATATACATAAAACGCGAATAAAATCGAAGAAACGTCGATCACATCACTTCTTAAAATTATTGATGACAGTTAAATAAAAAGCGCGCAATGTGTAATAGGTGGCGCTGTCTATAGCGACTACTAACGGGTTAAACATATATACACTAAAAAAAATTAATAAATAAATAAATAAATAAATACAAACATATCACAGATTAATAAGATTATCAAACAATAAAAAAATTCTGTTTCTTCACTTACACTTTGTATTATGTTAATGGAATATTGGGGAAAGAAATTGTAATCTTAATCAATTTAATAAGATTATCTGACAATAACAGAAAAATCCCATTCTGTAAAAGTAAATAAAGATTTTAAAACTGGTCAGTTCTTAGCTTTAGTGTTGATCCCTTTGAAATTTTTTAAAATGTACTAAAATGGAGCTACAGTCACAATGAAATATGCGATTTCATTTTATCCATTTAAAATATTAAACAAATAATGGCTAACTCATGGAATTAATAAAATACTTTTTACTCCCCCTTAAAAATAAATAAATAAATAAATAAAAATCAAAAAGGAAATTAAATTTAGATGTTAGTCTTAATCAAATAAAACTATTCTTACTCAAATATAAAACATAATACAGTATAAATTAAAATGAAAAATTTAGATGTTAGTCTTATTCAAATAAAACTATTCTTACTCAAATATATAACATAAGGCAGAACAATTAAAATGAAAAATAGGCACAACATTTTTATATAAGTGTACCAAATATTATATAAATTTCTTGCTTGTGTGTGAAATATATCGCAAGAAAAACTTCAGTGAGTAAAAATGCTTACATTGATCATGAAAATGGTTACTCCCTTTAGTTTTACGATAAATCCTCGTTAACATCGTGTGAGTTGTATTTATAATAATAATAATAAAATGAAAAAAGTTGTCGAAGTCACAATTTAATATATAATAGCTATTTTCAATTTTAAATGGAAAACAAACGATGGTTGAACATGAACATAGTTGCCGACATTTTTATTTATTATGGAGCATTTTTAGCGCGGCCTTTATTTCGCACCACTTTATTTTTAGAATATTTTTCTCCAATATATAAATAAGATAAAATTTACTCTTTAAAAAAAGTTGTATGGAATTGAGGCGGGGCTAAAAATGCTCCGGAATATATTAAAAATGTTGGGAACCCTCCATGAATACCTGGGATTAATAAGATATTTTTCCATAAAACAAAAAAGAAAAATAAAGAAATTTTTATTTAGAACTACAATCATACAAGAGTATCAAAAAGGAATGAAATTGAATTCCATGTGATGTTTTTTTCAAAACACGCAATTATTATATTAGAAATCATACTTATATTACAGGATTCTAAGCAGTCACTATTTTCAATAACCCCCCCCCCCCCCTTTAAAATAATAAACTTCATTAATCGTTTGTGTAATACCTTCGAAAGGATAGTACAAAGATTGCTTTACATAAAAAGTGGTATTTAAAATAGTTACTGCTGAGAACCCCGTAGTTATAATCTTATTCAAACTTTTTTTTTTTTTTTTTTTTTTTTTTTTTTTTTTAAGAGGACAACCAACCTACCACAGATTAATTATTATCAAACAATAACAGAATTTTAATTTTTCATCTGCAACAGAAAATATTTTAATAACACACTGCGACAAAAATAAATAATAGTCTTTGTCAAATATAAAACATTTACAGTAGAATTTAAGTCAAGAACAGGAACAATATTTAATAAGATTATCTTACAAAGCTAAAATTTGCATTTCTCGTCTGCGCCAGAAAAATATATCATGACAAAATTAATAGGTACCTAGCAATAAAATAAAAATTTTACAGTTGTAGTTAAAAAATTATTAGTTTTAGAATAAATCCCCTTGAAATCTTTTGAAATGTATTTAAAAAAAAGTTATAATCACAATCAAATATGCAATATTTTAAAGCAGAAAACTAATAAAATATAGATATGTAAGAGTGCCTTTGATATAGAAGGTATTTTTTCATCCTTTTGAAAAAAGGGCAAGAAATATAATTAGAAAATAATAATTACAAGTGATTATCGAATATGAATGAATACGAATTGCATGGGATATTTAAGAGGAAAAAATATAATTATTTTAGAAAATGTATTTATAAACTTCATCAAAATTATATAATAAGTAAGCTATATACAAACTACAGATTAATAAGATCGCCAAACAATAACAGAATTAAAAATTTTCCTCTTTGCAGACAATATTTTATCAACATTAAAAAAAAAAGTCATGTTAGTTAATATAACACAATGCAGTACAATTAACATGAGAAAAAAGCAAAGCATGTTATAAGATTATTAAACGTTAACAATGATAACGTATAAGTTTCTCGCCTGCACAAAAAAAAAAAAAAAAAAAAAAAATTGACTGTACTACTAAAAGTATAAAAGGTTACCGACTTAGTTAATATTGGTCAATTCTTAGCTTCAAGATAGACCCCGTTCAAAAATCCTTTAAAATGTATGAAAAAGGCATTTATAATCACAATAAAATGTGCAATATCAGTTTTTAAGTGGAAAGTAATAACAGCTATATAGAAATACCTAGGATTAAAAAAATAAGACATATTTTTCTTTTTCTTTTTTTTTTTTTTTTTTTTTTGCTTGAAAATTGCAAACATTGCAGATTAATACGATTGTTAAACAATAAGAGAATTTTAATGCCCACCTACACTGTTAAAAATTTTCTCCTAGGTTGAACCAAAACATGGTACATTTTTGCTGCCACCATACGATGGTGAAACCTTTTACCATTATTTGGTGCTTTACTAAACCAAAACTTGGTACTTCAATAGCTACATCCATAAGACGGAGAAATTTTTTACCATAATTTGGTGCTTTTTTTAATCAAGAAACGCCAAATCATAGTAGAAGGTTTCACCATCGCATGGTGGCAGCAAAAATGTACCATGTTTTGGTTCAACCTAGCAAACTGAAGCTACTGTAGTACCAACATTTGGTTCAACCTTGAACTGAAATTTTTAACAGTGTACAGAATGTACTATTTTAGTAACATACTGCAACAATAAGAAATTATAATCTTAGTAAAAAAAAATAAAGCATATGCAAACAAACACAGCATTCAACAAGATTATTTGACAATAGTAAAGTGTAAATTTTTCGTTTGCTTTAGACCAATCTCATAGGAAAATTAACTGCAGCAAAAGTGAAAAAGGTTATAATGATAGATTCATTAGAAATCTTTTGAAATGCGTAGCAATTTTATGTGCAATACATACTTTAAATGCAATGCAGAAAACAAATAATTGTTAAACAAGAATACTTGGGATTAAACCTTTTTTTACGACGAGTGCCGCGCAAGTATATAAACGCACAGCTGCCAACTTTTTAAATTTATTCCGTCATGTTGTTAGTGCCGTCCTTTTTTTTCATACCTTTTTTACTGAACAGTAAATTTCTCCTAACTTAATCGTAATTACATGTTAAAAACGGCGGGTACTAACAAAATTACAGAATAAATTTTAAAAACTATATAAACGCATTGTTTGTGGATCACGTAAAAATGCATTTGTTAAAGAAGAACAAGCCCTACGTTAAAGCGTTGTTCTTAAAAAATATATGCATACCTTTATGAAAAAAAAAAAAAAAAGAAGAAGAAGAACTTGCGAGTTCGTGTTTAACATTTTATAGCTTATAAAAGCATCAGTGCGAAAAAGGACACTTTGGTCCGGTCGTTTTGGTCCCGAGGAAATTTTGGTCCCTGGTCATTTCATTTTGATCCCGAGACATTTTGGTCCCGCTATTTTTCGCGATCTTTTAAGTATATCAGTTTTTTTTAAATTTGATTGAATATTTGTTGATACGGGAGAAATGAAGTGTTGTTAGAATAGATTTCATTAAGGAATAACATGTAAGTAAATATAAAACTTCAACATTACGATTGCTCCTTAGCCTTTAGATCCGGAGAATTCTGGTCCCGTTGATTTTTTACGAACATTTAAGTATATTTAAACTTTTTTAATATAACTGCAGAATTTCCTCACGAAATGGAAAAAAAGTTTTTTATTTATTTATTATTATTATTATTATTATTAATTCAGATTTTTAATTACTACTTTTGTTTTCAATATGTATTAATAATTTAACTTTATCATCTCTGTTGGTATTTTATATTGATGTAATTATGAACACAATACATATAATATGCCATTGTAAAATTTGTGAAATAAATAAAATCAGAAAGGGACTGACACGCTAGCTCCCTGCACATAAGGCAATCGGAAACTCTTTTCAAGTATTTTCTTATTTTAAAAAATGTTTAGATGAGGCTAAAAGTTAGCAATCTTGTAAAAAAAAAAAAAAAAAAAAAAAAAAAAGAAAGAAAGAAATTATTCAAAACATATATATTTGAATAACGCTATGCAACACTAAGAAATAAAAAGTTAAATGTTTTCTTTTACGCTTGAATTGTAGCAACATAAAATTACTAAAAGTTCCGCAAATTCAAAGGAAAATATGTCGGGTATTAATTGCTGAATTTTGAATGGTATAAAGTATTCTTAATAAGAAATGACACATTATTCTCATTTTATCTAAGACTGTCGAAATTTTAACTGAAAATGAAATATAATACTATAAAATTGCAACCGATATAACTCATCCAGTAATTCTTACAATGAGCTTTTATAGCATAAGTGAGGCTTATGAACTCCTCATAATATAATATAATAAGAATAATAAACTTTGATGTTGAATAAAAATTCATATGTCCTACGAACGTTAATCTATAAATAGTTGAAATGATTTCAAAACACTGTATTTTTAGCATGTCATCGGATATAATAAAAGCCATAAAAATTAATATACAGTCCCTGGCCAAATTATTAGACGCACTGTAAGATTCTATGTAAAATCTTAATTATCAGGTGATACTATACAGCTTTATTGTTTTTACTAGATACAATGTATTTTTTTTTTTTTTATTATCCACCTTATTACCTGTTTTTTAACACAAATAAAATACCATAGTTATAGAAAAAATATGTATTTATTAACTCTTGAAAAAATTTGAAATTAATGCAATTAAATGTTAACATTTTGTTGAGTCACCTTTAGCCGCTATGAGAGCTTCAATTATGCATCTGAGGATGGTGATTCCACACATGAATGACCTTTTCTAAGAGTTGCGTTTTGTTTATGATCACACCTTTAGCCACTTCTGTCGTCATCAGCTCCCTCACGTTTTCAGTAGGTTTCATATCTGGGCTTTTACCCGGCCAATCCAACAGAGGGATTTTTGGCACTTCCAAACAATCTTTAACAGGCCGTTCTGTGTGGCAGGGAGCTCCATCTTGCATAAAAATGAATGGTTATCCATTTGGAAACCATTCTCTGAGCTGCAAAACATGTAATTATTAAAAAGCAATAGTGCGTCTAATAATTTGGCCAGGGACTGTAAATAGCTGTATAGAATTTAATAGGACATAAATCAACGACAATCTCGCTGCTTTTGGGGTCTTTTTTCCTTAAGCATGACTATTACCCTTATATTTTTCTTTTAATTTGTAGGGCTTTACATATTTTTTGCACTAAAAGTAATGGGGCATTTGTACTAAAAATAATGAGGGCGTGATTGGTAATAACACCGAATATATCAACAAATTCATATGACACATATTTACCCGCTCAAGTTTAGCAGATATGTAAAAATTAAATCCCAAGATCATTATTTGTATGTCTCGCATGTCATCTTTTCTGATTAGACTCTAACATTTAAAGGGATGCTTGGATAAAGCATCCATTTCGAGCAAATTTTGTGTTCGAACACTGTAAATTTGAATGCGATAATTAAGAGCCGCATAATGTTAGAGTCTAATCAGAAAAGATGACATGCGAGAAATACAAATAATGATCTTGGGATTCAATTTTTACAGATCTGCTAAACTTGAGCGGGTAAATATATGTCATAGGAATTTGTTGATATATTCGGTGTTATTACCAATCACGCCCTCATTATTTTTAGTACAAATGCCCCATTACTTTTAGTGCAAAAAATATGTAAAGCCCTACAAATTAAAAGAAAAATATGTCAGGTAATAGTCATGCTTAAGGAAAAAAGACCCCAAAAGCAGCGAGATTCTCGTTGATTTATGTCCTATTAATTCTATACAGCTATTTATATTCATTTTTATAGCTTTTATTATATCCGATGACATGCTAAAAATACAGTGTTTTGAAATCATTTCAACTATTTATAGATTAACGTTCGTAGGACATATGAATTTTTTTTTATTTAAACTGAAATTGAGGAGGCTTAGATGAATTAACAATGCCTAAATCTTCGTGTATAACTGATACCCTTTATCATTCAAAATTTGAACCGAGATAATAAATTTTTAGTTCCATGAGTTTTTTAGTTACATCATTTTCAACAAAGGTTGTAGACATTTAACCCTCCAGTAATAAATATTTGTCTTAGTTCTCTTCTACCCGAATTTTGCACATGTATTTGCTGCTTTATTCCTTCCATCGTACAAAGAAAAAATATTTAAATTTCTAAATTTTAAACATTTTTTCAGTTCTATTTATTGCTAGAACTTTCTGTTACAAAATAATAATAAGAAAAATAGTAATTTTAACTTTTCCTACCTATAACTCTTTATGTCAAGTGATAAGAATTCGAAATATAAAAGAAAATCCCCGCCCCCCCCCCTTTTTTTTTATACTTTGATTGCCCCTATTATCGCGACAAAAACGTGGGACCAAAACAGCGGAATCAAAATGGCAAGACCAATGCGGCGAGATCAAAATGACAGGACCAAAGTGGTGGCACCAAAACGACCGGACCAAAGTGTCATGCACCCACATCAGTGGCATTTACTGCATGTATTCATGAGGATAAAATTTAAATGATTTAATCTCGACAACTTAAAATCATTTTGTTAAATAATGTAGCATTTAAAAGGAATACCAAAAGGTGGGGCTTAAAATTCAAAATATAATATAATGTAGCCACATTTCTCGCGCCTAGCACTGAGGACGATTCCAAAGGCTTGCAGAGGTGTCAAACTGACTGCAGGTTGCAGGACCGCAGGACTGCCTCAACCTGCAGGACTGCAGGTTGCGATTTGGTAAACATCCAATCCATACACACACAGGATATAAAAAGTGAACTACAAACTTATCACATATTAACAAGTTTATCAAACAATAACATAATTTTAATTCTTTACTTACACCAGACTATATTTTAATAACATATGTTGTACACTCATAATCTAAAAGAAAGAAAATGCAGCAGAATTAAACTGAAGAACCAGCAAAGTCAACATTTAATCAGATTAATGTAATAACAATAAAGTGTAAATTTCTCGTCTGTACGAGAAAAATCTCACGAGAAAATTAATTGCAGTAGAAGTGAAAAAGATTCCAGTAATATAGTTAAAAACTAGTTAACGCTTAGCTTTCGGAATTTTTAAAATGAGATATATTAATATTTCAATTATTTTTAAATGTCCTGTAACATGATGCTTTTTACTTCTACGGTGTTTGGTGTTTGGGAATAAGTCCGATTGACACCCCTAGTTTTACTTTTACGGAAAATATTAAAAATGATAAACATTAATTATATTTTCTTCATATTAAATTCCATTATATAATGGTTTCCTTAAGGGATCTCAAACCTTATAAAATCTCACAGTTATCTGAAAAATAAATCTTTTTAAGTTGGTTTATTTATTTACATTTAAGCTCGAATGAAAATTATACAAATACTAGTATCGCCCAGTGGTCGAAATTCGACCACAAATTTATTCAAATCTCAGAATTCTTTTAAGTTAGCACTAAATAAATAAATTTAGAAATTTAAAATCTCTCTGTAAACAATGTTCTTTGTAAATACTCTTTCGTCACTTTTTGTTGCCAAAAGACAAATAACAAAGAACATTTGAAGTTTCAAAAATTAAATAATATATATTATTTACATATTAATACACAAACATGAAATTTATCGTACGGCTAATATGTCTTTAAATTACAGCTGACATAAATCATAAAACAAAAAAGAAAGAAATTAGATCATAAATAAATTAGAAAATAAAAAAATGATTTCTCATAAATCAAATCCTTAGGAAATCTTTTTTGTGGTTCCACGGACGGCCAGTGACGTCATCACTTCGCTTGCGTATAAGGATGCTATACAAATTACTGTGTCTATGGTTTTATTTGAGTTTTATGAAATTGCCAGATTTAACAACTTTCCACTTTTAAGTATTTTTTAATGTGAAGGAATACGTGTATGAAAGGGAAAAATGGGGGAAAATGCATAAAAAATAAAAGTATTTTTAAATACCTTCTTGACATCGTAAGAAAATAATATTTGTATTCGCACCTTCCGGCTAACCATACCTTTCGAATGATACCATTTTCAACCCTCTACTCTCATAATTAATATGTTAAAAAGGGACTACAAATTTTATACTTGCCTATTAATATATAGATTTGTACGCAGTTTAGGCTTGTTCCAAAATTTTGAAAAAGCATAAAATTAATATCCTTAATTATATATATATATTATATATAAAAAAAATCTGCATTAATTGCTGTTTATATATATATATATATATAAACAGCAATTAATGCAGATTTTTTTTTTCCATATGTAAGATAACGTAACTTATAAATTTATATATTAAGATATAATGAAATAAAATTTTCTCAAAACTTCCTCCTGTGGAATGAATTAACACATATTTCAGATAAATAAATATTATCATCATCTTTAACAATAAAATATTATTATTTATTTATTTATTTATTTATTTATTTAAGTTATACTCTATATGGCATTTCTCAAATTTTTTTATTTTAGGTTACAAAAGCTTAAAAAAATTTTCCCTTAAAAAAATAACGGTATCTAAATTTCTAAATATCGGAATAATTGGCAGCTATGTTAATTCTAAAAGATATATTTATATATAATTAATTAATTCTATAGAATGCAGTTTTTGAAACATTTTATCATAAGTTACCAGTTAATACGCAAATTCTAAATTTTAAATTAAGTTACTTAGCTGGTCGTAAAACAATAGAACAACACTGAAAATATTTCTCTACATTTTTTTTGCATTTGATTAAAAATTAGTATGTTGATTTTATAATATTCCAAATCTTCCAAAAGCCAGAACTAACACAATGTAAGAAATTTTGTGGCGTTTTAAAAAGAATTAAATATATATATATACATATATACTGAAATAGTACACTTCTTATTAAATTAGTAGTAAAAGTAAATTAATTGATTTACTTCCTTAGATATTTTTCTGACCTACTAAACTTGAGAAATTGCTGAATACAATTCAACTCTCATAGTATTTTGAATGACACTTTACACGTGTCTTGATTTTTCATTGCTATAATTTTAGTTATTTTCCATTTGTTATTATTCTTTCATTTGTGCATTTCATCTTCCAAATTTATTATATTTTTCTTTGCAGAAGCAGACTGCAACCAATACTATTTGGATTAATATGAAAATTACATTTAGTTTGAAATCTTCCAAATTTTTATGCTCTCTGAAGAATGAAACGATCTTCATGATAAAACTTCATAGCTTTTGAAAATTTTTCAAATTTTTTTGAAAAATATTTATTTTTATTTTATTTTAATATTATTATTAGCGAGCGTGTGTCTGAACATGGGAATGTGTAAATAATAAACAAGCTACTGTTGTGGTTTTTTTCATGTCATTATTAAAACTATTACTGGATGTATCTGTATTTTTGGCTCTTGTGGCTAATTCTGCCACGTGATCATCATATGCTTTCTTGCATTCTGCTATATACAAATATGATAGCTTCAACACATTAAACGACTCAAAAATAAAATTGATAACAATAAAGAAATAAGACTGCAAAGCGAAATTTTTTAAAACTAAACACAAAATCTTCTTACTAAAAAGCGTGATAATTTTTTGATAATTTAATTAATTGACTAACAACATGTCTAAAAACTATCTACATGAAAACAGATAAACGAAAAACGAATTTTAGATGTGAAAACTGATAAACAAACAATCTATACCGTTTGGAAACTAAATCTCAAGAGTGGTTTCGCTTCTATAAATATTTCGCGAAATCAATAATAATTACAAGAAAAGTTCCTTGAACGAACTAATTGGATAAATATTTTGATAAGAAACATTTTTTGCTTTAAACATAACTAAATCGATTATCGTACACGGCTGTAAATGTGTGTATGTGTAGTGTATATATATCGTTTTTAATATAATATATTTAAAGTTATTTAAATGTTAAGTATTAATCTTTTTTTTTTTTTTTTTTTTTTCCCCTACTAATTTATATTTAAGTAATTCAAATATTGTTGTTTTTGGTATTCATTTCTTAAAACTGATGCCATATGAAGCACATTCAATAATTTTAAAATTTTCACACTTAATTTGGGAAAAAATAATTGCTAATGTTGATTTTTTTTTTTTTTTTTTTTTTTTTTGCTATTTCAGAAGTAAAAGTTCCTCTCGAAAGAAAAATCTTTAATAAATGATTCGTTTATTTATTTATTATTGTTATTATTATTATTTTAAGCAATGCCTTAAGAGCGGACAATACCTAATCTCGCCGGCAGCCTTCGCCCATGTTATTCTATTGGAAAATTTGTTTACATAATTACTCATTACCTAATGAATATTTTTCAATTCTGTTTTCACATTTAAAAAATTCATAAGCATTAAATCAGTACTTGTTTTCCAAAAATTGATTTTTTAAAATTTTAGTATTTCATTTTGCGATTAGAAAATGAGAAAAATGCATTTTGTGAAAAATCGCATTTTTGAACTCAAAATTAAAAAAAATGAATTTTTCAAAAATAAGTACTCATTTAACGATTATGAATTTTCTGACTGCGAAAACAGAATTTAAAAATATTCATTAGGTAATGTGTAATTGTAGCAACAAATTTTCCCATAGAATAACATGGGAGAAGGCAGCCGGCGAGATTAGGTATTGTCCTCTCTTAAGGGCTTTCATTCCCTTTAAATTGATTTCGTATAAGTAAAAAATAAATCTTTCAACTGATCACAATATATATATATATATATTATTACTTTCTCTTACCCATAGGGTTGAGAAAGTATTGTTTTAGGGTCAAATTTTCGAACGTGTGTTTTTGTTATATTTACATGTTCTGAGGTCCCCTGAATACGAAAATCATGTTTTTAGCGAATGGTCTGTGTGTCTGCTATCAGCATATCTCAAGAACAAATAGTAGCAGAAATTCCAAAATCGGTATTCTAAATGTGTATCACATAGGGATGCTACAGTAAGCTTTTCGTTGAGATGAAGCAAATGGTTCGTGTACAGGGACACTCAAAAGTATTCAAATACATTACGTCTCTGGGGGAGAGTGCAGGTAAGTAGATTTTAACATCTATACTCTGCACTAAATCAAATGAAACGAATATATATTTTTTGTAATAGAGATAGTAAACTGGTAAAAAAAAAAAAATTGTGTATGTAGAACCCTTGCCTCCCCCCCCTGGGGGGGGGAGTCCCCCCTCGAAGGAAGTAAATTTTCATGATGGGTATATTTCAAAAGAACTCGCCAATACCTTTAAAACAAATGGTTGAACCATCGATCTGCGATAATTTAAAATAAAGTTATCATTTTTGTTTCATTTTTAACAAAAAAAAAATGTAATATTGAGAATAAATTCAACTTTTTTTTGGATATTTATTGTTATACTACTTCTCTAATGTGGAAATCGTCTGTATTATCATAAATTTTAAAATAATGATTTTAATAAATTATTTTTTAAAAACAGAATTATTTTTTAATAACCGAATTAAATTCTATATAAATATAGGTGCGTTAATGAAACGGGGGGTTGAGTGAGAGGGCGGTAGCCCCACTCACACAGATTTAATTATCATATAAAACTCTTCCGAAGCCTAATTTGAATTGTTTAACATAGGTTTACATAACAGTACTCGTTATCTTACCTCTTAATCTTCAACCTGTATTTATAGTATTAAATTTCAGGGTAAAAGAAAGTCGTGTGAGTGACACACCAGATTATTTTAATTCTTATTAAAATTACATAAAAATATTCCCAAAACTACGTTCTGAAGATAATATTAAATATTTTCACTGTTTTAAATGATTAATAATATCATACATTTATGCTTTTTTTTTTTTTTTTTTTTTTTTTGCACGATATTTTTAAATACTTTATCCTAAGGGGTACGTATATAATTAATTCATTCTATAAAATAAAATTTTTTGAAGTCTCTTAATGCAATTATATGTTGATATGTAAATTCCAAATTAAATTATCTTACAGGTCATGAAATAATACTGAAAAAGTCTGGCTACGTTAATAATTTGCTACATTTTATTTTTCTTATTGCAATTAAAAGAATTAATTTTATAATTTTCTAAAAGCCGAAAAAAGTCGACATCATACCAAAAAGTTAAACATGATAGTATTTTTCGAGTAATTTTAAGAAGAATTTAAAAACTCTAATAAATTTGAACAGACTCACTTTTAACTGTTCAAATAAACTAGAACATTTAATGTATAAACTTAAAAAAAAAAAAAAAAATCTTGATTCAATCATAATTTATGAGATGTTAAGAAAGAACAATGGTATATTAAATTTCTAAATTTCTAAATAAATATGAAAAGTAAAATCTATGCAATAATGTTTATAAAAACTTTTAATACATCACTTTCAATTACTGTAAAAGCGGTCATTGCTAAATGTAATAAAATATAAAGCAGTTTTTACGCTCACATTATATTACCTACCAATTAAAATATATATATATATCAATCTGTATAGACAATGGTGCATTAGAAAACTTGGCATCCTTGACTTGGCACCATTGAAGGTTTCATAAAAAACTATTTCCATTTACTAATATTTATAAATTCAACTATATTTGGTTTGTTCAATCAAATATATATTCAGGCAACAATTCTTATGTTTTCTGATATATTTTTCACGGATTTGAAAGTCCTTAAATTGTGTTTTCTCAGTTTGCATTTTTTTCATGAATTCATGATTATGATCACGATCTTCAAAATGCAAAACTTTACAGATATTTAAGTAGGAAAGAATTTTGAAATCTGTTAATTAGTTTTGGGGGAAAAAGTTAAAAAGTTCATGTCTATATAAAAATCTGAGGGAAAAAAATAAAAAAACATGATTTTTGTTAATTTTTATTTTTAATATTTCTTCTTTTAAAGATATTACAAAATCTGTCTCTAATTCTTATAAGTAAATTCTATTAAACATCCAAGAAAATATTAACCTTTTTCTTAAATATCTATTGAAGTTTTAGCATTTTCAAGATCATAAATTCATGAAAAAATGCAAACTGAACAAACGCAATTTATAGATTTCAACTCTGTAAAAAATATATCAAAAATTATAAGAATTATTGCCTGAATATGTATTTTATTGAACAAACCTAATACAATTCAATTTATAAATATTAAATGGAAATATAAGCTTTTATATGAAACCTTCAGTTGTGCCAAGTCAAAGGTGCCAAGTTCCTTCAAACTTACAAGGAAACATTCAAAAGGTGTCGTCTTAAAAAAATATTGAAAAAAAAAATTATGTGATTCTACTCTTCATAAAACACAGAAAGTGGAAAAATTATCGGCCGAAATGAATTACAGCGACCACAAAAAATTATCAAAATTAAGCATATTTGGCGATTTCACACTGTTAGGTGATTGATTTTGAGTACTTGGCGGTGAAGCGAAACACGGTTCTGTTCGTACACGGCAATCTCGGTGCTAGTAAACTTATCGCCTAACAGCGCTAAATCGCCAAAAATGCTTAATTTTGATAATTTTTTTTTTAGTCGCTGTAATTCATTTCAGACGATAATATTTTCACTTTCTGGTATTTTATGAAGAGTAGAATCACATATATTTTTTTCAGTATTTTTTGAAGACGACATCTTTTGAATGTTTCCTTGTTAGAAATAAATATAAAACAATTACGAAGTTGTGCCAAGAAAACTTAGTATATTACTTTTAACTGCTACAAGAGCGGTTATTCCTCATATCTAATTTTTATTATTTTACACGCACAAATCATATTCCCTTTTACAAATTACCAAAATTCGAAAAAGTAAAACTCAATTCAAACAGATTTAAAAGTAATCACTAGAAACTGATGCTTTTTCAAGCATTTCATTTTCAAACGAAGCATTTGTGAATATTACTTAAATTTATCCCATTAAAATAGCGAGTTTATAGAAACACATTGTCAGTAAACTGCACTTCCCACTAGATTTATTGTTAAGTTAATTTAAGCATCCTCCCCAAATACCCTTTATCCCTCTTGGGAGCTTTTGTCAGTGATTCTTCACCCCAACGTTTCCGCATACGACAGAAGTTAAACAATAATGATTTGAACTTTTCCACTCCTCATCAGTTATTTGCAAATATTATTGCATGTTTAGCTTGGCCTCAGACACTATTCACATTGAGGAGGGGGGGGGGACTTTTTTCTTAAGCAACAACAAATTATGAGAATTAATTTCAAAATTAAAACCATGAATAATAATGATTCTATAAAACAATAAGGATTTGACATTTTCCCACTACTCTAATCAGTTATTAACGAATATGATTACGTGTTCAGCTGTAGTTGCTAATCACACTTATAATAATAATAATCTCCTTATATAATAATAATAAAAGCAGAATATATATTTATCTTTTTTTTTTTTTAAATAATAATACATCATCTGTACAGTTGTCCTTAAATTTAAAACCATGATTCAAAATAACAAGTCTAGTTTTTTTTTTTTTTTTTTTTTTTTTCTTAAAAGTTTTGTGTTTTTCAAAAAGTGTATTTTAACTTTTTTACTTTATTTTTATTAATTAATTAATTAATTTTATTATTATAATAATAATAATTTTCAAATTCTATTCCTCTTGCGAGCTTTTGTCAGTTATCATCCCCTCCCCCCTTCAAACTCCGACATCTTAGCTTACGGCAGAAATTAAACAATAATGATTTAATAATAATAATTATACACCATAAAATGCAAGAATTCACAACAATTATTTTTTTAAAATAACTATATTTAATATTAGATCCTCCTCGGTAGTGCAAATTATTGCGCTTTCTTAATTATTAGTATCTCTTATAAAAATTATATATATATAATTTTTAATATAGAGCGCTTGTATTATATTATATTTATATTAAATAATATTGACAATGAATAGGTAAGATTTCACTTACCTGGATAAGACAAACAGCACTGGTACAGCATGCGTCCAATTAATTATTTAATCCATTTTAAAGCCACATTCTTGATTCACCAACGGGCTGAAAAATAAACTTGTGAACATATTAAACTATTATTTAATTGTGTAAATTATGATAAATGATTTTGTAATTCTTCTTTTTCTTTTGTAACTTTAATATTCTGGATTAGATACAGATCTTTTATAATAAAAGGGTAATATAAAATATATAAGAGCGTTTTCAAACGCCCTGCTTAGTTGCTGCTACATATTCACAGAAAGACAACATTACATATACATCGGAGATTGAAATCGAGCAGAAGAGAGTTTTATAAAATGATGACTGGACAATTTCACTTCCTCCTTTAGCTGGGAGTGCCGCGTATTTTTCTCTCTACGTTTGCATTGAAATTTACTCGGGATAACTGATAGTCTTTAAGACAATTCTTGATTAAAATGAAAATCATCGGTCACACAAATGTCAATTTAATGCAGTTTTGTGACACCCCTACTTGACCGGTATTTTCAATGTTCTACTAAATTTAGTTTATTTTTTAAAGTTTTAAAAGCCGGCCCTGGTAGGGGTTTAGTAAAGATGTCAGCAATCATTTCGTTGCTGGGGATATATTGTAATCTGATGGTTCCTTCTTCATACAAATGTTTTATTAGATGAAATTTAACATCCACGTGTTTAGTCCGCGCTTGATATTTGTCAGACTCAATTAATTTAATCGCTGATTGGTTATCTTCATAAATTGTGATTGGTTTTATTTGATCTAGATCTAAGTCGTTTAAAAGTCTAATGATCCACATGCTTTCCTGAGCAGCGCATCCTGCTGCTATATATTCCGCTTCTGCGGTGGATTGGCTGACGCATTTTTGTTTTTTTGAGTACCAATAGATGGGATTATTCCCAATAAAGAATACGTTTCCTGTAATGGACCTTCTGTCCTGGGGGTCATTCGCATAGTCTGCGTCCGCATATGCGGTTAGTATAGCAGGATTCTCGTTGTCATATTTTAATTTTAAATTAATTGTAGTTTTTAGGTACTTGATGACTTTCTTGGTACTTTCCCAGTCACACACTCTAGGTCTTTCGTTGTGACGAGATAAAAGGTTGACGGCAGCACTGATATCAGGTCTGCTGACAGTGGCTATATATAGAAGTGCCCCTACTGCCTTTCTATAATCAGTATTGTCAGTTAAATAATTTTCATTGTTATAATCCTTTAAGTAATTTGTATCTATGGGAGTATTAGTGGGTTTCGCATTTTCTAAATTAAATTTATTTACTAATTGTTTAATTTTGTTTGACTGATCTATTAGCAAAGTATTGCTGTCTGGTCGTGTTATATTTATTCCCAGATAATTAGTAACGCTCCCAAGGTTGGTAATACTATATTCACGCCTAAGTTCTTCTATTATTTTGTTTATATCATGTTTGGTTCCAGCAATTAATATATCGTCTACATACACTAGTATGTAGACGGTTTTGTTATTTGTGTTTCTTTTGTAAAGGCATTTGTCAGTGGAACTTTGTGTGAAATTCAACTTTGTTAATGTTTCGTTTATTTTTGAATTCCAAGCCCTGGCTGACTGTTTCAGCCCGTAGATGGCTTTGTGTAATTTACAAACTTTATGTTCTTCACCGGGATTTATGAATCCCTCCGGTTGTTGCATGTAAATTGTTTCTTCGAGCTCACCGTGTAAAAACGCGGTTTTTACATCCAAGTGGTTTAATTCTAAGTTTTTATATAGGGCCATTACAAGAAAAGATCTAATTGTCGTATGAGACGCCACCGGGGCGAACGTCTCGTCATAATCTACCCCATACTTTTGGCTAAAGCCTTTGGCGACAAGCCTGGCTTTGTATTTTTGGATTTCACCCTTATCATTATATTTCGCCTTGAATGCCCATTTTGAGCCTACTATGTGTGTGTTAGGGGGAGGGTCTACCAATTCCCATGTATTATTTTTGTTTAAAGAAGCAATTTCATCTTTGGCTGCTTTTAGCCAATTTTCCCTTTCTATGGAATTTTGTATCTGCAATATTTCATTGAAGGTTTTGGGTTCGTTTACGTTCATAGTATTTGTCATTAAAGCAAATCTGTCAGGTGGAACACCTTTGTTAGCTCTTTCCGACCTTCTCGGAATTGTTCGATCTGTTATGTCACGATTAACATCCTCAGTTTGGTCCGAATTTTGATTTATTTCATTTAGTATCACCGGGAAGTTATTTTTATGATCGTTTGTTTCGCTAGAATTCCCTTCATTTGTATTATTGTTTGTCTCTAACAGTTCATTATCGATAGACTCAAAATTATTATCCTTTGTTTTTGTTTCAACGAACTTTACGGTTCTACATATCCTAACATTATTATCTATAAATACTCTATAACCTTTACTTCTAAGGTCATAACCAACAAGTATTCCTTCCTTTGCCCTGTTGTCTAGCTTCCCTCTTGTGTTTTTGTGAGTATACACATATGCCTTACAACCAAATGATTTTATATGCGAGAGATTTGGTTTATTTCCATTCCATTTTTCATATGGTGTTTTATCGCATGCACTCGTTGGCAATCTATTCTGCAGATAATTAGCGGTCATAAGGGCTTCACCCCAAAATTTATTTGGCAAGCTGCTTTGTCTTAACAAACATCTGGTCATTTCAACCAATGTTCTATTTTTTCTCTCCGCCACGCCATTTTGAGGAGAACAATGCGGTACTGTTAATTGGTGTTCGATTCCTTCATTCGCGAGAAAGTTTTCAAATTCATTGCTTGTATACTCTCCGCCGTTATCGGTACGCAATATTTTTATTTTCCTGCCGAACTTGTTTAAAGTGAACGCATAATATTGTTTAAATTTATCAAACACCTCACTTTTATTTCGCAATAAGTATGTAAATGTGAAACGACTGTAGTCATCTATAAACGTTAAAAAATAATTTTTCCCTCCTATTGTGGAAGTTTGAAAGGGTCCGCAAACATCTGAAACAACTAGATCTAATGGTTTTTCTGCCCTAAAAGTTGCCTTTTTCGGATATGTGTCATCCTCCAATTTTGAAATGATACAGATTTCGCATTCTGTGTTGTGTTTACATTTATTTAGCTCTATTCCGGTTGCCATATTTTTGTCGACGAGTTCTTTTATTTGTTGTAGATTTTTATGCCCTAATCTTTCATGCCACAATTTAGTACAATTCCTGTTTTCGCACGCTTCTACAATATTTACACTTTCGGAAAATTTTTCGCTCGTTTGTAGTTCATATAAATTATCTGTCAAATTCGCCTCTATATAAGTTTTATTCCCGAATTTGATTTTACATTCATGATTTTTAAATATGGCAACACAACCATTCTCTGTTGCTTTCTTTACCGATATTAGATTTGTGGCTATATTGGGTATGTATAAAACCTCTTTTAAAGTAACATTGTTTATTTCCTTATCCGAGTTAATTACTTTAAGATTTACGTCGCCGCAACCCTGTGAGACTACGGAGTGCCCGTTCGCTAGCATAACACTAACCTTTTCGTTGTCTTTCAGATTTGTAAATTGGTTTATGTCGTTGCAGATATGCCTGCTACTCCCACTGTCGACTATCCATGAGTTATGCTCAGTTTTATCAATGATAAATGTAAGATTCTTTAATTTATTCTCAGTTTCCCTTATGAGTTGTGTTTTGTTTTTGTTTTTGTACTTGCTGGGATTGTTACCGCTGTTATGAAAATTATTATAATTCCTTTGGTTATGATTTGGTCTGGCGTTTAAATGCCAGCATTCGTTACGGGTGTGTGAATTCTTTCCGCAAAAATTGCAATGTTTACTTGGTGGTGTTTTACGCTTAATTTGAGTTTTATACGCGTTTTCACCTTTTGTTTGGTGATTTTCTGTCCTTTTAATGTATTCATCAAACAATTTACTTTTAATGTACTCTGGTGTAAGTTCATCGTCATTTCTGGCTTCGATAGCCGTTATCAGGGTATCATAACTAGGAGGTAGCGAGCACAACATCAACGCTGATAAGTGCTGTTCATTTATTTCTTCTCCTATAGCTAACAATTTGTCCCTTAACTTATAAATACTAGTTATGTGTTCTATCAGATTTCCCCCTTCTGTTAGTTTGGTGGAATATAATTTTCTGAGTAAGAATAATTTGCTGCTCAGATTAGCCCTCTCATGTATATTTTTAAGTGCATCCCATGTCTCCCTGGCTGTGGACAAATGCTTAACATATACTATTTGTGTATCTTCTATAGCTAAATTAATTATGGCACGCGCCTTTCGATCTTTAGATCGCCATTCATCAGTTAATGGGTTTGGGGGCGCTTCTATAATAACCTGGAAGAGATCCTCCTTCGTGAGGAGCATCTCTATCTTGAACTTCCAGTTATCATAATTACTGGAGTTCAATTTCTCAACTAATGTTATTTCTTTTGCGGGAGCTGCCATTTTGTTTATTTATTATTTTTATTTTTTTTTTTTTTTTTTTTATCAAAACATATTTTTATATATCACGTATATTTATTCTTTGAAAAGTTCAAATAATATTTGGAGAGAGAGTATTTACTGAGTGTTTATCAATGTCTATCAGTTATAAAAATTTTATGTTTAGTTATGAACACATACCAGTTGATTTCAGTATATAATAATTTCACACACACTTATACTATTTGTATATATATAATATGCTTAATATTGAATTTCTTCAAACACATATATTAATTGTATTTTATAATTTCTTTCCTTTTAAGTCCCAGTGCTGTAATTTTATTTTGCGCTCTTTTATTTAAGAGACCTCTTTAATTAAGAGAATCAGGTCTCGTAATCTTTTTTAAAATAACTATATTTAATATTAGATCCTCCTCGGTAGTGCAAATTATTGCGCTTTCTTAATTATTAGTATCTCTTATAAAAATTATATATATATAATTTTTAATATAGAGCGCTTGTATTATATTATATTTATATTAAATAATATTGACAATGAATAGGTAAGATTTCACTTACCTGGATAAGACAAACAGCACTGGTACAGCATGCGTCCAATTAATTATTTAATCCATTTTAAAGCCACATTCTTGATTCACCAACGGGCTGAAAAATAAACTTGTGAACATATTAAACTATTATTTAATTGTGTAAATTATGATAAATGATTTTGTAATTCTTCTTTTTCTTTTGTAACTTTAATATTCTGGATTAGATACAGATCTTTTATAATAAAAGGGTAATATAAAATATATAAGAGCGTTTTCAAACGCCCTGCTTAGTTGCTGCTACATATTCACAGAAAGACAACATTACATATACATCGGAGATTGAAATCGAGCAGAAGAGAGTTTTATAAAATGATGACTGGACAATTTCACTTCCTCCTTTAGCTGGGAGTGCCGCGTATTTTTCTCTCTACGTTTGCATTGAAATTTACTCGGGATAACTGATAGTCTTTAAGACAATTCTTGATTAAAATGAAAATCATCGGTCACACAAATGTCAATTTAATGCAGTTTTGTGACAATTATTTCGGATGAAAGAATGCAGCACTCCTGCCTACTTCGTTCGCCTGTCGAAGGGACGTGTCTTCTTTCGACCGGAAACAATTGCTACGAATTCTTGTATTTTATGGTGTTTATTCAAACGTTTGTACTTATTAATAATGATTTAACACTTTCCACTCCACAAACAGTTATTCATAGAAATGTTTACAGATTTAGTGGTTTCATCTTGTATGGTAAACACGTGGGGGGGGGGGTTGAAAGAGAATTTTATTATTGATATTTTTATTTATTTTAGTTTATTTTTAATAACACATTACGTAAATTTCTTTTCAAAACGAAAATCACGATCATTTACAATTTTAATATACCCAGAAGTAAAAAGTTTCAAAAATACTGCTCAGATTTTAAGCAACTCAATTAAATTTTTATTTTATTTGTGAACTGAAAATGGATGAAACTTCGTTTTAACTAACTGAAAAAGTCTTATATTACAGAAAATATTATCATCAACTGTTCTATACTTTTTTTTTTTTTTTTATCGATAATGTTATTTGTGTTATAAGAGCCAAAATTCTAGTTCTGATTTAAACCCATTTTTTTTTTTTTTTTTTTTTTTTTTTTTTTTTTTTCAGTATACATTAATACTTAGCAGCAGTTAAATCAAACTTTTACAGAAGGGTTTATGAAGGTGTAAAAAGAGAAATTCAACAATCAAGAATAATTAAAAAGGGATATTTTAACGCATCCTTTCTTTTACCCGAAGGGACAAAATTATACTTCTCACCACTTATGATTTTTAGTAACATTCAACATTAAAACACTTTGAATAATCAAATCCGATTCATCCGATCCGAATCCAAACATTCCCTAGATCATTCATAAAAGCATCTCATTATTATTTATCTTTCAATTAACTTTAATTAAATCCATTATCAGGGACCTTCGCGGTTCTTTTATGGATAAATAACGGTTGAATGGATAAAAATCGAGTTTTAAAAGGGAAAAAAAAGATAATCAAATAAAACAGACAACAATCGATTAATCAAACGTGTAATTAAAACAGTAATGATAAGTGGAATTTCTACAATTACAGTGACAGTGCTTTATTTATATATATATATTGTACTTCTATTTTAATTTATATATATTTTTTGATGGGGTAGGGAGAGAAAATGGGAGTTTCACAGTAAATAAATAAATAAATAAATAAATAAAAATTAGGAAGTCTACTTATTACATCATGAGGCAATGAATTACGAAACTGTCTATATTTTCCATATGTATTACCAAACATATTCGATCTGAAGCCAGGGTTGGCAAAAACCCAAATGGGTTGGATTTTTTCTTTCGCGTTTTTTCGAATAAAACCCAGTTTTATTTGTTTTATTTATTTATTTTTTATTTATTTTATATATATATATATATATTTTTTTTTTTTTTTTCCCCGAGAAAAAAGTGTTTTTTTCCAAGAAAATGTGGGGTTTTCCGGGTTTTTCAAGATTTTTTTTCTTTTTTCTTTTCCAGAAAAATCTTTTTTTTTTTTTTTTTTTCGAAAGTAATTAATGAAAACATTTAAAAGAAGTTTGAAAATCAAACATTTTATTTATTTTTCTTCTGCCTAAATGTTCGTGTAGTTTTTGGCTAAATTTAACTTTTAGGAGATATTGAAAAAATATTTTAATTTTTTCTTTAAGTTCTAATTATCACAACATGTTTTGTTCTTATGGTGATCTTTGTTAACCAAAATTCATGACATGCAGTTAGTCAGCTTATTGTTGGTTTGTGTAGACTACTATAAATGAATGATTTTAAAAATTTAACTAGATTGAAAATAGTATCCCTTATGAACTGGCCAGAACCCTCATTTAAATTTTCTAATTTGTAATCTTTGCACAAAATTTAAAATTTTCATAACATAGCTGAATAGGGCAAAATTTCATTTTAATGTGCCTTATGAGAATTACTGCATGAGCAATTAAATGCAAAATTGACATCCATAAGATTAAGCAGCAAACCAGTAAAGGTAAATTTGTCAAAGCAAGTGAAGGTTAGCCTAGTTGATGAGGCATTTCAATCTGTGACTGGAAAATGGCCGCCAGCAAAGTTCGTTGCTCTAATCTTGAATATAATATATTCTATAGTAAATATTTATGAGAGCAAATATACATTGGAGAACTGAGCAGATATTACTTATGCCATCTATTTTCTAGTTGTATTAAATATCTAAATGTAAATATAATACTAAATCTTCTGTTTGTAAAAATCAGAACTCAAAATAAAACTCATTTTTTTTATGTAAACTGTTTTTAAATGAAAAAACTGTATTTCAGTTGCTTTGAAAAATCTCAAAAGTGGGCAAAATTGTGGTTTTTTTTTAGAAAAAACCCATTGAGTCCAAGCCAGCCAACCCTGTCTTAGAGCTGTCACAAAGTTTTTCACAGGCAGACACCATTCAGAACATGATCAAATCGCAATCAGGACGTACATAACATTCAAAAAATGGATTTATATATCTAATACTTTCTTCTGTTGAATATAGAATAAAATAAAGTAAAAATAAGGCCGAGGGTGAAACTTTTCAAGAGCAACCTTTTATTTAAGTGTTTTTGAAATTTTTTTTATATCTTTGAATTTCATGTTAAATTATTTTGTTTTTATGGAAATTTCTTATTTTAAACCTTTAATTTGCCTCATAATGCATTAAGAACCTCCAAATACCATTCATTTTATACGATACGCTATTCATTCTACATGCAAATAGAAGTTTTGAGTAGTGATGTGGATTGGGTAAATACCCAGTGGGTAGGTAAATATTTTTGGGGTATTTACCCAGGTATTTACCCGAAGCCTGGGTAAATACCCAAAAAATGGGTATTTTGGAAAAAAATTATATATGCTTTATTCCATACAATAATTTGACTGACTAATGCGCATAAAGAATATTAATTACTGCTTTAATTATATTTTCTGGATTTTGTTTATTTTTAATTTTTTTAATTTCATAAAGGGGCTTTTACTTATTAAATGTTAATATATTTGATCAATTTTAAGTGGGAAAAAAAGGGAAAGAAAAAGGTCCTGCTTTGAACTTTAGGCGACTGCTTTGACTGTTAGGCAACTCTCTACTTATTTTCACTGGAAACTAAAGCCAATATTGGGGGCTCGGGCTTGTATGGGGAATTTTGCCCTATTATAAATCATTAGCCAATACATATTTTTAAATTCTGTTTCGACATTCGGGAAATTCACAACTGTTAAATTGATTATTATTATCTAAAAATTGATTTTTAAAAATTTTTAAGTATTGTATTTTGAAGCTGTAAAATTCAAAATATCACTTAATCAAAATTTGCAACATGCTTGGAATATACAGTACCCGCTGCTTATTAAAATCACATTCGTCCTGACTCCTGAACCAAAGTGATTTTATTAAGCAGCTGATTTTTATATCCGGCGAAAGATCCTGCAACTGCACTCAAGAAAGAGGTATTACTTTCTTGAATACGGAAAGAAATTTCAAAAGGTAACGAATAATGTAATTAATAAATAAGCAATATTAATTAAATTTTGATAGATAATTAATTGATTGTTCATTCAAAATAAATAAATTAAATACATCCCAAGTTTCGATGCTCTTTCCTTTGAAGAAAATCATTATTACTTTCCCTAAAGTTCATGCATTTTTTATTTATTTATTTAAAATCTTTCCGTTTAAATCTCTTGTTTCTTAGTTATTTTAAAATAAGAATTAGAAATTATTTTTTAATAATTAAAAATTTAAAAAGAAAAAAAACATCACTTGCGAACCAAATCAAATTTGTAACTTATTACCGCAAGAAAACGTTCCTTGAAATTGTGACTGAGACAAGGGATTGGGCGTGTTTAATTTGTAACTATGCTGCAAGTGTAAAATTTTGGACAAAAAGAGATAACAGTGAGATTGCTTTCCTTTTTAGTTTAAAAAAAAAATAATAATGAATTACATTTTTTGCTGCTGAAAAGAGTTTTTTTTTTTTTTTTTTTTTTTTTTTAAGTCTATTAACCAACGATGCTGATTTTACTAAGCAGCGGTTTAAAAAGTAGTTTGTATTGATTTGATTACGGTTCTGGTAATTTGATCAGATTAACCAGCTGATTTTATTAACCAATGAATTTATTAAGTGGCGGTTACTGTATTTTATTTTTGATCTTATTACAGAACTTAAAAAGTCTATAGTTATATATATTTCAAGTTTAAACCCCGCTCTCTATCTCTTAATCTCTTGGTTGTTTTTTTTTAAATGTCATTTTAGGATCATTTTAATATGGTTGCAAAAAACCCTGCAATAATTCTCAGGACTTTTAAAAATAGTATCACAATTCCCCTTGCAAATGTATCTAGCTATCTTTTTTTTTTCTTTCCATTATCAGTTTCCTTTTTCATTTGAAACCAAACTCAACAGTTTCTTTCAGTTTAAATTAATTAACATTGCTATTAAAAATCTGAAAATACTTTATAACTAAAAAAGTGCTAATATTTAAATCAAATATTTTACACAAAATGCATGATGTCGTATTGCATTTGTTTTTCTGGTTAATTTTAGTTTTATAAAATTAAAAAATTTATATAAGTCTCAAATGTTTCTAACTTTTCTTTATACACTCTGTCTTTCTTCCTTTCTCTCTCTCTATATATAAATGCCATATTATACACAAACAGATATTTTATTCGAATAAAGTTCATTGAAAAATAAATACCCAGGTAAATACCCATTTTGGGTATTTACCTGGGTATTTACCCTTAAAAATAAATACCCGGGTATTTTACATCACTAGTTTTGAGGGGTTTTGATAGTTTCAAAACTCAGTTGTAAATATAAGTTGAGTATTATTAGATACATAGTTCCTTCGAAAACCTTAACCTCATCTTTAAATCCTTAAATATTCATGTTAGATATGCGTATCGAATCACAAAGTAGTGGAAATAAAAAGTGTGCAGAATTCTATAAAATCGATCAAAAGTTTAGGGGGTAGAGTTTAAAGAATTATAAATTTTAAAATTTTACGTTGTCCCTCATGTAAATGAGGGACAACCAATGAGTAAAAATGATCCCAAATGGATCCCAATCAGTAAAATGCATCCCATATTCTAAGAAGGTGATGTACAAAATTTCGGCATTTACATCATAAAAAGTTTTAGATATATGTTTAAAATTGTTTTGGGCCGCTAGAATTACCTAGGAGACATGATACACAAACAAAAGGGGTGCTTCTTTTTTTTTTTTTTTTTTTCTTTTTTTGAGGGGGGAGAGGGGGTAAATTTACCTACTTAAAATTATGAAATTTTCCATTCATATGCATTGAAATATAACAATAAGTAATTTTAAAACGTCTTCAAAATAACTCAAATTTAAAATTTTTAAAATTGAAATCTTTAATTACTGTGGAAAGTTCTTTTAATGTTTCAGACTTTTTAATCTTAATTTTACTTTACTTTTCTTCAGTTTCACAATATTTTTGTTCAACTTTATATTCTAAGCCTTTTTTACGTATTAATTTGTTCAGATATTAAAAAGTTAATTTAAAAGAACTATTGTTATGTTTGGATGGTAAAATTCATATGAATTTCAGTTTTGAAATTTTTTTAACTGCGTTCTAAAGCCCAAAATAAATTTGAAACTAAAATGGATGATAGATAGATTTATTTAAATTTAAATGTTTATAAGAAGTCTTCACTATAACTTTTATAGGATTTACTCTGAAATTGAGTCCCAGGACAAAATATTCGTCTTAAGAAAACAGTTATTTAAAATATATTTTTAAATTTAAACAATAAAAATCACTATTTCAGAGCCATAAACTACAGGTAACTATTATTATTATTATTGTTATTATTAACATGTATTATTGGTGACATTTTGGAAAAGTGCATTGTCCCTTAAGTTTATTCCTGATTTTAAATAACTTTTGAATTTAACAGCATTTTGCACATGGCTAATTTACTATAATAAAAAAGCATTTCAGAATCAATATGTTAAACCAACTATGGATCATAAACCCGCAATCTCCGCAACACTGGTAGTCCATGAAAATCCGCTAGGATTGAAACAGGAAGCGGAAAAAAGCTTTTGTCTCATTACGTAAGCAAAGGATTGGTTAAATAATACAAAGAAGTTTTCTATAAAGAAAAAAAATATATATAGCTAAAGAATAAAAGAAAAATAATTAATTGCGTCTGTTATTTATCATTAAAAGCTATATAAATATATTAAATTCAATATAAATGACAAAAATTAATTTGTATAAAAAAGGCGCTAAAAGCAGCACTAAATTATATATAAAAACTTATATACATTTAAATTATGATAAATGATGATATGAAAGTGGAATGTAATAAACAACAAGAAAAATTATTTAACAATGTTAATAAACTAGAAAATTTGTTAAACACTATTCAAGCCAAAAAATTAAATTATGCTGTGCTTTCCTCTTCAGCAGGTGGGAACACAGCTATTAATAACTGTGTAGTACTAGCAGGTTTCAGAAGAAATGCAGGCTAGCATACTCCAATTATATTTCAAACTGAATAGCAATGAAAAATTTAAAATTATAAAAACTGAAAGGAGATTTATTTTAGAAGTATTTTTATTTCTCGAAAATTAAATATTGAAATTTGAAAAACATTTATTACAGCTTATTGAAATTAAAAAGCTGTTTATAATAAAGCTTATTTATACAGATTTTTATATGAAAATGCTAGCCCAACATACCCCCACCCGAACCTGCCAGAAAAAAGAAGTTTGTTTTAAGTGTTTCATTAAGGTAGGTTTAAGTTTTTCATTACTATTCAGTTTGAAATATAATTGGAGTACGCTAGCCAACATATCTTCTGAAACCTCCAAGTACTACATAGTTATTAATAGCTGTGTTCCCACCTGCTGAAGAGGAAAGCATAGCATAATTTAATTTTTTGGCTTGAATAGTGTTTAACTTTAACTAATTTTCTTGTTTATTAACATTGTTAAATAATTTTTCTTGTTGTTTATTACATTCCACTTTCATATCATCATTTATCATAATATAATATATATATATATATTGGTTAATTTCTTTCAATTCTTATCTTGTGTTGCATGAATTTACTGGACTAATGGATTCAGACAACTAACTCATAGTTTAGGTTTAAGTGATATACGTCATTTCTCTTCTGCGTAAGTACTTTAACATGTTTTTACTATTCAGTGAAATTTACTTAAATGGTAATTGTGACAATAAATTTATACGTAATACATCTAATTATTAAATTCATTGTTGGTATTTTCATCTTTCTCTCATTTGCTGAGTATTGTAAAGGAATTAAATAATTTAATATATTTACATTTAAATTTAATCTGCTGCTTAAGCGCAAAAAATTTTAAATGTAATTTATTTATTTATTAAATTAATTTCATAGTTATTGTTTATTGTATATATTATTACTTATATACAAATAGCCTATTTTGGCATTAACACTATTTTAAAAATTTATACACTTTGACTATAGCTGCTAATGCGCTTAAACAAATGTGTATTATTTCAATTATTTCAATTATTTTTCCTGACATTGATTTTATGCAATTCATAAATATTTTCTTATAATATTAATATTTGCATTTTATACTTGGCATTTAATTGGATGTTTGAAATATCAACTCTTTACCTATAAATAGTAACTTGTTAATGACTCCATTTAGTATGATTTAATTTACATTCCTTAAGATGTCATATAATCTTACTTAAAGTAAAATTAAATGATTCTTGAACTATTCATTAAATTAGTGATAGTCATCTTTCTTGCTCATGATTTCAGACTATTAAAAATTACTGAATTCTCAAATGAATTTTGACGGATTTCCTCATTGGTTGGTGTTTTGATAGGCCTAAGTTTTGCATTGAGATAAGAATGTTATTCTTGGAAGTTTTTGTACATATTGTAAAAATGTGAATATGAATATACCAATATGAATTTAACCTAGAAAAATTGAAAGGATTAGGAATTTAAACAAAAAAATTTTTTGGTATTTTTCATATTGGTAATGCATCATTTAATCAAGAATTATTTTCAAAATGAATTATTGTTATTCTATTTTTTATTTATATTAATTTTCATATTGTTAATGCATCATTTAATCAAGAATTATTATTTTCAAAATGAATTTATTGTTATTATATTTTGTATTGTTAGGTTAATTTTATTTAACTAAAAACTCATTAATTTATGATATGAATGTTCTAAGTAAGTTTATCGTGCCTGGCAAGAAATACTTTGTTAATAAACAGTATTGTGCTCGGTACAGGAATGTTTATAGGGACATTCCTGGATCGTTATCAAGTTACCTATTGCCTCCTCCTTCCAAACTTGTTTTTAGGAAATGTGAATCGTCTCGATGCAAAACTTGCCCTAATGCGCTGAAATCCCAACTTTGTGATAATAATAAATTGATTCCTTTTTGTCAGGCATATAATGTAATTTATAAACTTAGTTGCGGCATATGTACTATGCAATATATTGGTGAAACCTCTTCTCCTTTACATTTACGAATAAATCAACACCGCTCAGACTCCAAAAAATTATCTTCTAATAGCATTCATCTTAAATCTACTCTTGAGTTAAAACATTTTAATCAACACGATTTCTGTTCATGCACCATTGAAATTATAAAGATTCAAAAAAATAAAACTGAAAGGTTATTCTATGAATCCCATTTTATGAAATATTTTAATACTATTTATCCTTATGGTCTGAATCATGAGTATTTCAATAAAGTTGTAAAGGTTTATTCAAATATTAATCCCCTCCATGATTATTCCCCTATTTACAATGAACTTAATCATAGTATCAACCAGAAAACCACTAGATTCAAACGTGGTAAAAAATCTTCTGTTCATGCAATATCAAAAAATGCTATTAATAAACAACTTCATGAATTGCAGTCAAATTATCTTGATAATTATAATTGGCTCTCTGTAAGAAAGTCTATATTTGCTATTAAAAAATCTTCTGTTCATGCAATATCAAAAAATGCTATTAATAAACAACTTCATGAATTGCAGTCAAATTATCTTGATAATTATAATTGGCTCTCTGTAAGAAAGTCTATATTTGCTATTAAAAAAAAGTTTTTAACTAATTATCTACATGAATTTCAAAACCATAGTTATAATCAACACTTTTCTGACATTTTTTATGATATAATTTTATTTCGAATTAAACAATTCAATCTCAAAATTTCTAAAAAAACCTCAAAAAATACAATCTAATTCTCAGTTAATTATTAATTTTTCAAATCAAATATTTAATAAAATCAACATCACTTCAATTATTAATGATAAATCTTGTATGTTTCCCATCAATGATTTACAAATTTCTCGTACATTTAAATATCCTATTACTCTTGGTCGATTGTTATTCAATTATAATTCAGTGTCAAAATCTACCTTTTCTACTGGTGTATCCTGTAGTTGTGATGATCCTTCTTATGAAAAATATGTAGACAAGAACCATGGACATATAATTACTGGAGATCTTGAATTTGTTAATAACCGCAATTTAAATAAACTTATGCATTATGGCACAAAATTTAGACTTCCTTCAAAAACTAATATTCCACAGATTTTACAGCTATTAACTTTTGATATTGACTTGTTTATCTATAAAATATCTATTTCCTATAATAAACCTATTGAATATTTTAATCAATGGAAAGTTTTAGTGATTTCGAAACTGAAAAATGAATTAATAAAATATAAAACACATTTAACTTATTACAGTAAATCCGATCTATTTAATTCTATTCATGTACTCAAACAAAACTATGTTATTACTTATGTTGATAAATCTCCGAATAACTATGCCATAATATGTAAAAAATATTATCTTTCTCTACTTGAAAAAACCATTTCTTCAAGTGCTAACTTTCATCCCACCTGTAGTGACATTAAAATTAATAATAGAAAAATTCATAACTTTTATAAATTATTAAAGCTTCCATTTAATAATTTCAATTATCCTTATATTGTCCTTATTCCTAAATTTCATAAAAATCCCATTAAATTCAGAACTGTTACTATTGGTTGTAATACATATAACAATAATGCTAATAAAATCCTCCTTGATATTCTTAAACAAATTTATAACTTCATTAGTAAATCCAACAATTTCTATTGTCTTAAAAATAGCTATCAACTCAGAGAAATTGTACAAACTATGAACAATGTTAATGATATTAATACTTATGATTTTGCTGACTTGTTTAATAATATTAATTTAACTGATCTTCATCAAATTATTTACAACCTTTATTTGCGATTTAAAAGTGAACTTTCTCTTCCTAAATACTTTAGTGCAGCTTCCTTTAAAACTCTTTTAAATTTTATTATTCGCAATAATTTTATTCTACATAACAACACTATTTATATCCAAAAGGTCGGTATCCCACAAGGGGGATGTAGCTCAAGTCTGTTAGCTGACTTATATCTATACCATTATGAACAAAGTTTCTGTAATGATAATGTCATTATTTATAGATACATTGATGATATTATAATTTTTTATGTTAATAACTCTACTCCATCTTTATTAAAATTTCAATATCCATCTCACCTTACACTAACACATAATTATATTAACAATAATTGTATTAGCTTTTTAGATTTACATCTTAAATTAAATGATGGTAAAATATCTACTGATCTATATGATAAACGCAAAGATTTCTGCTTTAAAGTAAATTTATTTACACATTTTAATTCCTGTCTTTATTTATCTGTATACAGAAATATTATTCTTAATCATGTATTTCGAATAAACAGACTTTGTTCATCTCATAACAAAAACAAGAATATTAACAATTTAATTAAAACTGCTACTGCTATGGGTTATCCTAAGAGATTTATTTATTCGATTATTTATCAATAAGTGTTCATTGTCTCAAAAAAAAAAAAAATGTATTTGTGTATGTGTATATATGTGTGTATATATATATATATATATGTATATATATATGTATGTGTACATTTCTATATTTAAAAAAAAAATAAATAAAAAAAAATAAATAGTAATAATTAACATGTGGCGGATGGGAGGGCAGATGTTTGATTAAGGAGGAAGGGTGGAGTTGTTTGGCTGGTTGGTTGGGTGGGTTGCCGAATTTAATTTAAAAAAAAAAAAAAAAATAGAAGCTTGGTTTTATTGCAATTGCAGGATACATCATCTCTTTCTGGTTGATATTGTTTAAGTTTCAACAATATATAATTCATTTGCTTAATTAAAAAAAAAAAATAAAAATAATAAATAAAAAAAAAAATAATAAAAAAAATAAAAAAAACTAGATATCATTCAAATTTGATGTGTTCATACTAAACGTAAATACTAATAATACTTCACAATAATAATTATACTAATAACAATAATTATTAAAATTATTAATAATAATTATAATAATAATATTAATAAGAATAATATTATTAAATTTTAAAATTATTCACCAATTTCCTAATCATAATGACTTTATCATCACTTGTTGACCTATTCTTTTGTTAGTTTAAGACTATTATTACTAATAATAATTATTAAAATTTTAAACTTAAAATTATTCACCAATTTCCTATTTCATAATAATAATAATAATATTAATAACAATAATAATTTTTAAAATTAAAATTATTCACCAATTTCCTAATCATAATAACTTAATTATCACTTGTTGGCCTTTTCTTATGTTAGCTTAAGACTATAAATTACACTCATATAAATAGAACATCTATCGTACACTTTTTCTTAAATCATTTAATAGTAACTTATTTTTTCCACGTTAGATGGCGCGCTCATACGTTGAGTCGAACGTATGCCCTACTGTGAAAATCGTTTTAATCTTATTTATACTTAAATTTACCTCTAGAATATTATTTAATTGTGAATTCAGCTTTTAAATTTTAAGAACAATATTTATCACTTCATGCTTACATTTATTTCATTTCAGAAACTTTCGATTAATCGATTCTCTACTTTTAATTATTTCTTTACAGTTTGTTCGTTTTGGCAACCGCCCGGACTTTTATTCGATTTGGATTTGATTTACTTGTGGCCAGCACCTTTCACGAATTCCAATTTTCATTATGGTTAAGTTATTTTATCCGCCAATTTCCTTTTATATATCTTTCTTTCTTTTTTTTTTTTTTTTTTTTTTTTTTTTTTATGCAAGATTGAAACTAGTGTTGTATATTGCTGAAAAGCTATACAATATTCGAAATCTTGCATTAATTGTTGACAGTACTGCTAGTTTCCTGATGAGATCAGTACTGGATTTCAGCATTTTTAACTCCATTTTTCCTTCATGCATTCCTTTTTATTTCAATAGTCATTTTGGTTAATTTCTTGTGTTGCATGAATTTACTGGACTAATGGATTCAGACAACTAACTCATAGTTTAGGTTTAAGTGATATACGTCATTTCTCTTCTGCGTAAGTACTTTAACATGTTTTTACTATTCAGTGAAATTTACTTAAATGGTAATTGTGACAATAAATTTATACGTAATACATCTAATTATTAAATTCATTGTTGGTATTTTCATCTTTCTCTCATTTGCTGAGTATTGTAAAGGAATTAAATAATTTAATATATATATATATATATATATATATATATATACAGTCGAACCTCATTAACGAGCACACGCTTAACGTGAATTACTTTCAACATGAATTGTTTCCACTGGCCCCGTCAAAATAAAGATTAGTTTCTGAGTTACTGATAACATGAACAAGTTTTTTATTCTCCTCAAGATTCACATTAAGGAGATTCGACTGTACATATATTTAAAAAAATCTGGTGTGAAGCAGTCACACGACTTCTATTACCCTCTATTACACGTATTATATGCATTTTTTGGACATAATGTGATCAGAAGACATAAAGGTGACTTTAAGAAGTAGTAGGAACCTAAAAATTATCCGGCAAGAGAAACTTTATACACATGTAAAGACATATAAAACAAAGCTTACATATAGTGAGGTAAAAAAAAAAAAAAGAGTCATTGACACCAATTTTAGAGATCTAAAACTGATCTACCTAACCAGGATGACTGTTAATTTTCCTCTAATAACCACGTAAAAGAAAGGAATGGATTTATATAATAATTTCCAAGAAAATCATTAGAACCGTTTCTGAGATACCAACTTTCATCAAAACTCAATTAATGACCGGAAAACAATAATTACATACAAAAGGATATTTAAAAGTGAGTTAATATGGCGAGTTTGAAAGAAATTCGTACAGCCGTTTTTAAAGAATCGCGCTTGCGAGACCTTAAATTGAGCTATTCATACAGGATGACTATCAATTTTCCTGAATTAACCAACTATATCATTCGAAAGGACATCTAATAGAGTGTTTATTTAGCAAATTTGAAGAAAATGGTTAGAGCCTTCAATATCTCAAAAAACGTTGTTTTATATTTCTTTTAAAAAATATATGTTATTCTTACGTTTATTGTCTATAATTACTGTGAATTTCAAGATGGGAATACCATGGGATGCTGAGTTATAAATTAATATGCAACCCTAAATCAGTATTTTCATACTAACATGACGTAAGTTTTACTCATACTTTGTTCCCTAATTAACTTAGAGATATAAAATTGGTATCATTAGAAAGCTTATAATACAGGCTTTCAAATGATAGCTCACATGTATGTGTTTTTAAAATTTTTCATTTTAAGGTCAAACATATTGACCTTTGACCTTCAATATCTCAAAAAACATTTATTTATTCTTCTTTTAAAAATTATATGTTATTTTTGCATTTATTATCTATAATTAAATTATTGTAAGTTTCAACACGCCACAGTCAAGGGATACTGAATTATAAATTAAAATGTGACCCTCTATCAGTATTTTCATACTAGCTTAAACCTAATTTTTACAAAATAATGGCCGTCCCATAATAAAACTTACAATAATTATAGATAATAAACGTAAGAATAACATATAAAATTAAATATTTATATATTAAATACTTATATTTTTATAATTAAATAATTATATTTTTAAAAGAAATTTAAATGTGTACTTTTTGAGATATTGAAAGTCAAAGGTCAAAACCTTTCACCTTAAAAGGAAAATTTTTTTAAATTCAAACATGTAATTATCATTTAAAAGCCTGTATTATAAGCTTTCTAATGATACCAATCTTATATCTCTAAGTTAATTAGGGAACAAAATATGGGTAAAACTTACGTCATGTTAGTATGAAAATACTGATTTACGGTTGCATATTAATTTATAACTCAACATCCCATGGTATTCTTATCTTGAAATTCACAATAATTATAGACAATAAACGTAAGAATAACATATATTTTTTAAAAGAAAAATAAAAAAAACGTTTTTTGAGATATTGTAGGTCAAAGGCCAAATTGTTTGACCTAGAAATGAAAAATTTTAAAAAAATATGTGTGATATATCATTTGAAAGCCAGTATTGAAAGCTTTCTAAAGATACCAATCTTATATCTCTGAGACAATTAGGGGAAAAGATATAAGAACATTTGTAACACAAGAATTTTGAAATTTGCACTTTTTACCCACTTTTGCAGCCCTGTATATCAAAAACTAAAAGAGATAGGAACTTATTAATTGGTATACATTCATTTCTCTGTAAGACAAATAAATGAGCCCAATTTCATAAATTTTTGAGGGGGTGGGGTAAGTTTTTCAGGTGTGTTGATTTGACATGGAATGACTCTCGTACCAAGGGGCCTTTTCTAACATTTTAAATGTTCAGAGGTCTTTAGATGCTTTTCTTACTGACATGTAACCTTCTAGCAATAGTTATACACCATTCTTGGAAGAACAAATGCATATAGCCTACATGTATATACACGTAAAATTAGTTAATTTACTTTTGTCACGTATAAAAATCACAACATAGAAGACCACAAACTATTTTCTTTTTGAAAATATGTTCCCCGTTTTATTGAATTCCTTCCAGCGGCCCTGTTACTCTAGATTCAGTACTAGTTACTACACATTCAACAAACATAAGCTATCTGGAACTTTAACTAAACTAAAAAAATGTTAATAATAGGTTCTGGTTCTGAAAATATATTTACAAATATTTTGCACTAGAAAAACATAAACGTTTATTTTTATTTATTTATTTATTTATTTTTCTAGTGCAAAATATTTGTAAATATTTTGCATAAAATGTTAAATGTTATGTATATGAAATGTTAAAAAGATATTAATGGTTGACAAATTCAACAAACATAAGCTATTTTAATTAAACTAAAAAATATTAATAATAGGTTCTGGAAATATATTTACAAATATTTAACACTAGAAAAAAAAAATATATATATATATAACATTTATTTTAACAATAAAATTACAAATTCAGTAGAAATTTTAATTATTTTTCTTTTTTCACATATTCAACTTAATTTAATAAAAATATCCGATAACGATAGAAATTTAATGAAGTTTTTCTAATTATGCCGGGAGCTATAATTATATAATTAAAAAAAGATAGAAAAGTTATCTCAATTTCTTTCTAATTAAACTAATTAAGAGATTTTTCATTAATAAGTCCAACTATACAAATTTACGGATGATGTAATTAATACAATCACAGACATCTACAGACATACATAACTAAATAATAAAAATAAATTCGTTAAAATCATTATAGCATTTCAGTTATAATAAGATAATGATATATTGCATTCATACATAAAACACTTTACTAACTGATTTGATCGAACAATGAATAAAACCAAATGTAAGATAAAAATAGAGAATTCTTGACAAAATTTAGATTTCTCTAGAGAAATTTCCGGTAGAATGTTCACAATAATGAGCAAAGTTATGGCAGACATCGAAATATTAGTGTAGTGCTCCATCCTCCTCTGAAAGCAGCTCAGTGCTGAAACGAAACGAAACAACTCTTCTTATCTTTCGTTTAAGTATGTGTTTCAGTAGCGACGCAAAGACTATTTTAGATTGCCTTATTATAAATACGAAAAATATATATGTCTCAATATTTGAAAATTATTTTTTCTTTTTGAATGTAAGATAGAATTAGTTAAAACGATTTATATTTATGTATATATAATATTTTGTCATTATTTCATCTAATTCATTTCCAGTTAATTTTTCTTGTAGGTTCGTGCTATCAATTGATATTTTGCTAAAATGCATATCAATTACAGAAAACCTACAATTCTTCGCTCAATGCTATGAGGATAGCACTTGAAAACGTCTTAAAGGATTATGAGCTTTTAAGGACAAATTCAGTTTTGTTCTGTTTTGGAGCGATCTTCTTTTCCTCATCTTAAAATTAATAGGTTCGTTTCATAACATTGTTCTCTTTTTTCCCCCTTAAAATAATATCCTAGTGTCAACTTTTTTTTCTGCACAATATTATTACACGGCCTTATTTAATTTTCATCAGATATTGTAGTCTTAAAAATTAAAGTAAGTACTATTAATTAAATCAATTTAAAATCAATAGTTATTTTGTTTGGCTTGTGTATGTTTCTTTGGTAAATTATTCGACTGATTATTCGTCGTTCTCATTCTTTTCTTTTACTATAAAAGGATTATATATATATATATATATATATATATATATATATATATATTTATAAATTTATAAATTTTTAAAACGTAGTAAGAACCCAAAAACTGGTGATTTTAGACCCCCTAAAACCACATAGACCAATGAGAACAAAATTTCATCATATTAAATTTACCTGTGAAGACATTTTGTTATGTTTTGAAACAATTAATTTTACTTATTGTTTTTTTTTTTTTTTTTTTTTTTTTTATTATTATTATTATTTATTTAATTTACCATCAAACTTACCTTAATATTATTGCTAGATAGTTAAATGCAATTTAAATAAAGTTGCCTTTCCGATAAATCGACATGAAACCAAAATAAAAGAAGCAAACAAGCAAAGAGAGAATAAACCAACGATGACAACTAAAACACTTCATATGACAAATTACTTTTGAATTAAGATAAGCTCAAAACGGGGAAGAAAACTTTTCAGGGGACACCTTTTTCACCGTTGAGCACCAATGTACGATTTCGCGCGCTAGTGGCTATAATAGCAAATTTCCTGTTACATATATATACGCCAAATATCAGGGCAATGCTCTGTCCTCCACGAAACTCATCGTACATTTCATTAGATGTGCGTTTCAGTAACGACGCAAATACTGTTTCGGATTGCGTTATTATATACGAAAAACATGTATTCCTTTATTTATTTTATCTAGGTATTCAGTAAAAATAGTGTAAAGAAATTGTATCTTAAATTAAAAAAGAAATTAAATTTCAAAACGTAGGATGCAAGTTAAAATAAAATAAAAATAAATTGTAATTAAAATTATTTTTATTTTAATTTATATCTTACGTTTTCAAATTTAATTCTTTTTTTAATTTAAGATACAATTTCTTTACACTATTTTTATTGAATACGTAGATTAAAAAATAAATACTATAAATAAATAGTAATGTTAAAAAAGTATAAATAAGAAGCAAGCATTGATTTATTTATTAGTTTATTGTTTTAAAGAACATTTTCTTGCAAAATCGGGTATAACTTATACGCGAATATGTACCGTAATTGGGTTTTGAATTATGTCTGGGCTTTCCATTACACTTTTTATGCATCCGTAAGCCTAATAAATAAATAAACAAACAAATAATAATAATGCTTACATTGCAATAGTCATTTTGAAGTTTTGTTATTTTTATGATACTCAAGTCATAAAGTGATATAAGTTAAAAGTTAGAATATAGAGGTTAGTTTGTGAATTAATGTTAGTTTATAACTTCTAAATAGAGATTAATTTAAAATATTAAGTGTTTTTAGATTGTTTCATATCTATTTCTTAAATTACTATTTCATAATTCATAATAGCAGAATGATCAGTATGAGAATCATGCACTTTTAATCATTATTGAAATAGAGATAATCACGGTAGAAACTTAATTCTTATTTGATAATACTTTTCTTTATAGTTACCATCCAGAGTTACATATTCCTTCTAGTATTTCTTGACCGAAGGTCAGATAATGTCTGATTCCTAGTATTATGCGAATATATATATAAAGGTGGGGGTTGGGTGGGCAGATGCTTGGTTACGGAGGATGGGTGGCGTTGTTTGGCTGGATTATTTAAAAAAAGGGGGGGGGGGGGGAATCATTACTTTTTTCACTCTAACAGATGGCGCTCATTCCTCTATAACTTGTTCTTTCTATGAAATGCGAATTTACGTAACTCAAATTGATCTCTGTAATAAATTAAATTTTGACTTAATTAATTAATTTTTAATTTTTAACTTTAAGGTTTATTTGTTAAAAATTAGAAGAAACTAATTAAACTAAAAATTATTTTTACTTAATCGTTCAGTAGATGAATTTGTTTCCCTTATTAACTGTGAATTTAACTGTTTTCGGCCTCATGGCTGTTGTGGAGTGTTTTACCTTTTTCGGCGTGCTTTTTAGAAGTAAAGAAAGTTAAAATTTAGATTTATTAAATTTTCTTAGGGTTAATTTATTATGAAAAAATTTGTGTTTAAAGTTTAATATGTTTATTTCTCTCATGGTTTTTTCCGCTTCATAAATTTATTATGAAAAAATTGGTGTTTGAAGTTTAATATGTTTATTTCTCTCTTGGTTTCTTCCACATATTATTTGAAATTATTTTCAAGTCTTTTAGGTGACGTCAGGTATTGCATATTGTAAATTTTTAGCAGTTTGCATACAGTGCGACAGAAAGATAACCTAACTTGCATACAACATTCATTCAATGCTCTTGAAAAAGTAATGAATTTGTATGTTTCAATATCAGTTTCCTTTTTTTTTATTCGTCAACTTTATTCATTTTTTATTGTTCTTCATGTGATGCTTGGTTTCATATAATGCAATGTTTGAAAAGGTTTTCAACATATAGATATCGAGAATTCAACACATAGAAGATGGCTTACAAATTACTTTTGAGTTACAAAAATTCTATTACACTTTTTTTGTAATTACTTTTTTCTTTTCAATCTTTATTTTATTGTTTTACTACATATTATTTTTTTTTATCTGTTTAAAATAAAACAATAGAATCAATATTAATTCTGTTTATGTGAAATACATCATGTGAATTTCATTGCTGGACATAGTTTAAAAAATAAATAAACAAATAAATAACTCAAAAAAAAAAAAAAAAAAAAAAACTATGATGAAGCTACCTGTCCGTTTCACGTTATTGACCTCTTTAAATACAACAGGTACCGCTTCAGTGACCTCAGAAGTAACAAAAGACATCCTCTATTTCTAAGCGTTGATAAGCCACGCTATAATTATAAGTGTGCAATTGATTTACCATACAAATGCAGTTATTTTTTATTTATTCGGGATGATGATCGGTCTTTTTGTTTTCATTCATTCTCGTATAATGCAATGTAATTATTTTTTTCTTTCCACACTTACTGTAATAATAAATAAATAAATAAATAAGAGAAAGTAATAGATTTCATTCTTCTTAAAATTAATGATCCGCATCTTAGTGATAAACTCTGAGTACTTTATTTGCAAAATATGTTGAAAACGTTACAGTTGCGCTAAAAATAATTGCATTACAAAAAAAAATAAATTATGCAGGAAATGTTAATAATTTAATAAAAATATTTTAGAGATTTTAACATCATTCGATTTAAATACCTTTACTGTTTTCAAAATGCTATTTGTATTTCATTACATTACACCAGTTCTTTTGTGTAAATATTGAATCTAGTGAAAATTTCGTATACATTGAAATTGGAAAAAAAAAATCAAATTTGGAATCAAATTTCCCTACAATAAGTAATTAGAAAGCACCACACAACTGGCATTTGAAAGTAATAAGTACAAAACTTTGAATAAACTCCATAAAATGCAATAAACTCGCAACAATTGTTTCGGGTCGAAAAAACACACGACCCTTCGTCATGCGAACAAAGTAAGCACGAGTGCGTTGCCGCTTTGATTGCAGCACTCGTGCCCACTTTCTTTGCCTGACGAAGGGTCGTGTGTTTTTTCGACCCGAAACAATAGTTGCGAGTTTATTGCCTTTTATGATGTTCATTCAAAGTTTTGTACTTATTGCTACAATGAGTATATTATCGTTACAATTGTCAATAATATGTGATATCGTGTGATCCAATTTCTTTCACTATCGTAGCGGACTATGGCAAAAAGAAAGAAAAAAGATTCACATTTATAATTATAAAGAAACACGGCAGAAATAACTAAAAATATTAATAAGAGAATTGCAGGGAAATAAACACTTTGAACTTCGAATGGATAGAAGAAAGGTGGATTGTTTAAAACAAGTGTGTGCAGGCCGGGACTTCAGGTCCAATCACAAAATTTGAGGTAAGGTAAAGCTAGGAGAGATTGCGCACATAGGGGATCGGCAGGAAGGGGTGCAATGGGCGCTCTGAAACTCCAGGTAGTTCTACAATATCGATAGCGGAGTGCCCAATTAAATGTACATGTTCATTGCTTGAACAGTCTAAGGTTAAACGTGGTTATTTTGTCTTATTTTCAAAAATGTTTGCTTAAATTTCCAAAACCCTTCCTAAGAATATTTATAGAACGGTAACATTACAAAATATTTTTTAATTAAGCGATTACCCATGGGCTTGTTTAAAAATTTTACTTAACGCATGTGGTTACATGAAAGTTGCATCATTTACAACAACAAGTGCAACGATTATAAATAACGACAGATTAGGTCAACAAACAAGAAACCATTCAAACTGAAAAGGAGTTAAATATATTATCTAGTAACTAAATGTTACTTTTTATTATCTAGTATTGTTTTTTTTATCTGCTTCCTTAATTTATTTTCTTAAAATAAAATTTTTTAATTCATTATTACTATTATTATTATTATTATTAAATTGAAATACCTACATGTAATACAAAAATATTTATTTGTTTACAAAAACCTTATACCAATGTGCAATCATCATTGTTAATAATTTAATTGTAGTTAAAATTGGGCGCAATCGCTCCTACCTATCTGCTCAATCTCTCCTACCCTATATGGAGAGATAGCGCAAAATAGCTCTTTTGGTTTTATTACAGCTGTTACTTTAAATCATAGTATAACAACAAAATAGTAATGGAAATGCATAGAAGAAGGATCACTTCAAAGCTATGCACCAACAGTTCAGCAAAAAATTAAAATTTAGATTTTTTATAACGTTTTGTTGAATTGTGCGCAAACTCTCCTAGCTTTACCTCATTAGTAATTAGTTCAAGGGCTTCCAATCAGTTGAGTGCTATATGAGATAATCTATATTGTTGTATAATATTTTATTTTTAATTGTACAAGTAACGCGGATGATCCAAAAGTCACAGAAAAAATATTAAAAATACATTATTCAAAAAGTGTTGACCGTAGCACTAGCGCTGCAGAATAATTTAACATATGATATCAAAAAGAAATGCTACTCTTAAAAGTAAAAATATAATTTACATTATGGCTCTACATTACTACTTTACTTTTTTTTTTTTTTAATCTTAGTTTATTATATTTGCAGATGAAACTATTATATATTTTATGAATTTCTAATATTTCTTGTGACAACAGACTTGGACTGTTATTCCTGGATCGCAGACAGATTTTAATTTGCTGCATCATAGATATAGAAAATTCTGGTATTGGGAGTAATTTTATATTTTTTAATTTTGAAACCTTTATTCAGGCAGATGGGAAAGGAATAAAAATAAAAAAACGAACTTATAATGTTCTCTCTCTTTTTTTTTTTTTTTTTTACTCATTTTTTAATAATATAAATGAAATGTAGTAGTAAGACTATTTTAACTCTTCTACATTCATAGAAGAAACCAATATACGAGTATTAATAAAAATTTTAACTTCCGGTTTTCGATGGAATTACACTTTTTGGTAACTCTTTGACGCGAATTGACCATATTTAGCTGTGTGTGTATGTAATAAAAATTTGTAAGACTCTAGGTCAAATACTAATGCACAGTAAATGTAATTCCCCCTCCCCATACAGAATTTCATAAAAATTTATATTTAGCTGCAATTTCATATAAATTGGTGACTGTCAAATTTTGGTGCATACCGCCTAACCCTTTCCGACCCGAAACATTTTTACCTTAAAATATTACATTCTTATGTTTTTGGAAACTGAAAGAAAAATATGGACTATAACCGACGTTTGTTGATTGAAAATTGTACTTTACACTTTCTGCTAATTAGCTCGATCGTTCATTTCCTGATTTTATTACATACAACTGTTCCAGATATAAAAATGTAAATGTAAGTGGATGTCGTGGATGTCTAACCCACACGATCGTACGGCCTCGGTTGGAAAGGGCTAACAGGTGGGGCTGCTATGGTACAATTTCACCCAATTTACGGGAAGGCTATGCCTCGTTTTCAATAACGTATAATTTCGCAACATTTGATATATAAGATACTATTACGACAAAATATGCTAATTCAATTTGGGTGCCTATTGAACGACAAGTGGCTTTGCTATTACTCACTTTCTTCGATTTTCCATATTGTTACGACTCAGCATTAATTGGTTAAACTAAAACAAACTTAATTTCTAAACCCATTATTGTGAAAAGTTATGATTGAATTTTTGTGCGTGATAACCAGTAGGTGGCGCAGTCATATAGAACGATATAGAAGAAAGTTTTGTGATAGCAAGGAAAAACTAGATTTTTAATGTGCTAATTTCAATCTTATTTTGGAAAACAACTTCCGAAATACAATGCTTATAGAAGCATAAAATATCTGATTACAGTAAGATAAAATTAACTATATAAAGCCACATATGCAAACTAATTAAGTAGTAGTTAAGGATTAAAGAGTCAATAATTCATTAACATATGCAAATATTTTCACTTCCGTTCTTCTTTATTACATTTGAAAAAAATTAGACAGAAACTTTTCTTTTCGTTCTTTTCGTTCTTTTTTCTTTTTTTTTTTGGTAATATTATTTTATAAGAAAATTTTATGCTTAAGGTACCATATAAAAGTCGTCAAATAATCATTTACATGCATTACGGGTGAAGAAATAAAAATTACTAATTAAATACATTGATTAATACAATTCGATGACATTTAATAGAAAAATTAGAAGGTTTTTTTTTTTTTTTTTTTTTTGTATTGTATTGTATAAAAACTTAATAACTCCCTTTCTTTTCCGATTAATACCTCTTAGGGTTTTTTTTTTTTTTTTTTTATGGAAATCATGTTTGCGTCCATAAAACGAATAAGTGGAATAGTTACGAGATTTGAGCGTTTCATTGATCTTTATTTTCTTTCGCAATAGAAAAAAAATACTCAATATATCAAAATAAATTCTTTTTTTTTTTTTTTTTTTTCTTAAGAAATCAGTTTGTTAAAATAAATATAAATCCAATTACATTGAAGCAAACTTGAAAGGGGAAAAAAAAAAAAAAAAAAAAAAAAACTATCGTAGTTTTTTTAAAAATGCTAAGAATCGATTAATTACTACTTATAAATTCTTAATACAAAATTTTTATTAATAGCACAAACATGCGAAATATATTCCCTTTAGAGCTTCTCAAAAATTTTCACAATCTTTTTAAATGGGCTTAATATTAAAATTTAATTTAATTAATTCTAAAGACAAATAAATATGTAATCACAAATGGTTGGCTAACACAAAAATTGTTCCCAGACATACGAAGATATACTTTCTTTTAATACGTCTAAAACCATTCAATAGATTCACTTTCTTTTGCATTTTCTTTTAAATGTCAAAATTAAAATAACAACAACAATAAAATTATAATAAACTAATAAATATTTAATGAAAATGAATGCGTAATGCAAAAAAATTTCATAGATATCCTTTTTTTTTTTCTCCTCCCTTCCTTTCATATTTTCAAAATATTCAATATTTAAATGTAAAATTAAAATAATAATAATAATAATAATAAACTTTTTTAACTAATGAAAATTAATACTAAATTAACTAATAATATGCTAAACTGTTAATAAAATACCTAATAAACCTAATAAAATACTAGATTAATACTCATTACTAATGCTAAATTGATTAATAAAAGCTTCGTGATAAATAAATAAATGCTAAAAAGAAAAATGTTCGTAAATATATATGGAGGTTTTTTTTTTTTTTTTTTTTTTTGAATTATTCAAAAGTTTCGCTAATTCTTTATATAGTTTATAAAAAACATACTTAAGTTTATACAAACTTTTCAAAGAATTTAATTAATATATATATATATATATATATATATATATAATATACCGTATATACATACCTAACACAAAAAGCATTGAGAGTAAAAAAAGTTAAGAGAAAAATGATCGAATTATATTTTCATGGACGCCATTCAAATTGCAAATGAAAATTTCGCCGTAAATCATTTTAAAATTAATAACACTCGATGCAAAATGTTTCTATGAATTTTTCAACTTTAATTTAAAATACTGTAACTTTCACTGTGCGTTTCAAAATCCAGCGCTTCAGATACTATCCATCATTACAAAAATTGAAAAGTGAAAAGATTTATGATCAGGTAAAATTAGGATGAATTTTGAAACAGATAGATGGAATTCCAATATGTAAAACTATACTTTTGACAACAGTACAATATTTTTAGGTGTGCTCTTCCAGTGTTGAGAGAAACAGATAATTGAATATAAGAAATTTTTTATATTATCTTTTTTGATTTACAGGGAGGGAAAACAAAAGAAAAAAAAAAAAACTAATAACATTATTTGTATACCCTAAAATTATAATAATGATAATATGATATTACTTGTGTTCATTTTTAATATACAGTAGTTATACGTAATGTACAAGTGTTGTCTGAATAAATAGATAAGTTTACACATTTAAATTTCAAATATTATATTAAATCCTTAAATAAATTTTAAAGCGATTATAACAATATTTGTATACCCTAAAATTATAATAATAATAATATGATATTACCTGTGTTCGTTTTGTATATAAAGTAGTTATAAATAATGTACACGTATTGACTGAATAAATAGATAAGCTTAAACGTTTAGATTTAAAACATTATTAAACTCTTAAACAAATTTTAAAGCGATTCTCAATCCCTGCTGTGCGGAAAAAATTGACCAGTCCTTGGAGGGTTTTTTTTCTGTCCCCGTTATTTAAAAAAAAAAAAAAAGTAATAAAATTTCGGGCTTTTTTTTTTTTTTTTTTTTTACGGTAATTAATTAATTTTAGGATCTAGAATCAACTATTTTATTTTTGAAGGTTAGCAACACAAGCATAAGTATGTTATCACATTTGTCACTTGTTAACATTTCGTTTTTTTATTTATTTATTTGTTGTTTGGACTGGAGGTGGTAAAGAGTTGCAAAAAGTTCATTGAGAACAGACGTGTAAATGCCGTCGCCAAATGTGTGTGCGCCGCAAACAACTTCTCGTGCTAATAATAATAAAAAGAATAAATAAATAATTATAATAAGCCTGATTTTAAGTGTTTTCATAGCTGCCAACAAAATCCGAAGTATTGTTAATACTAGGGTTGGCTAGATTTTGTCCGACCCGAAAAAACCCAAGAAAAAGCCCAAATGGGTTTTTTCAAAACCCTTGTTTAAAATTGTACTTTTGTTTAATTTACAACAAACATACAAGTATAAAACTAATATTATATACATTATTAGAACATGAACAAAGAATTTTCAGAAATATTGGAGATGCTCAAACTGCTCTATAGAAAAAAAAAAAAAAATACAATTATCTTATTAAAACAGAATAAAAAATTATATTAAAGAGAGAGAGAGAGAGAGAGAGAGAGAGAGAGTCGTTTGTTAATATAAAGTAAACTGTAGGACTCGAGGAATGTAAAATGTAAATAAATCAAATTTTTTTTAAAAAAAAGGGGAGAAAGAAAGTATTCCTGAAAACTCTGATAAAACCCGAAAATACTCTGAAACAACCCTGATTAAATCCGATAAAACCTAAAAAAAAAAAAAAAAAAAAACTGATAAAGCACGAAAAAACCCAGTGGGTTGTTTTTTTTTTCTTTTCTTTTTTCTGAAAAAACCAGGGTTTTCTCCATCCCTGGTTAGTACCCGCTCCTTTTCCACACCACTTAATTTTTAGAATAATTCTCTTCAAATATACTTACAATGGAATAAGAAGAAACGTACTCTACAAAAAAAAAAAAAAAAAAAAAAAAAAAAAAACTGATGTGAAAAAAGGTCGAGTACTAACAATACTCTGGATCATTAATTAGGATGTTGGCAGCTATGTGTTTTAATGCAAAACTAACTTTATATGTTGCATATAAATTAAAAATTATGATAACTGAATTTTAAATATTTAACATGCAATTAAAAAATGTATGGTTACTTTTAAAAAACGAATAACATTTTTCAGTTTTAAAATACATTTCCCTTTCATTAAAATTAAAAAAGCATTGTATGAATATTAATGAAAGCAAATTTCTAAACAAATTGACTTTGCGTTTTCCATACCAATGATAAACAAGAAATGGCGCCGCATGCTAATCCCAGGCTAATGAAATGAACACTATGATTTATGAAAGGAGGCTAACAACACTATAATTAAAATCTATTAGCAATCTTAATTTACACTACTGAAAATTAATCAAATTTGTTTGGATAATTATAAAAGATGATAATTAAAAATCACATAATTATTCAAAAAAAAATTATTTTATAAGAAAGTAATTTTAAAGAAAATATATTTTCTTACTTTAGAATTTTACTAGTGAATCTCCAATGTCGTCATCGCTCAGTTTTTATCGTTAATAATAATAATAATAAAAGAATTTTAGAAAACAAAATTGCATTAAAATAATAATACTAATTATTATTGATATTATTATTTAACTGAAAGAATGTGCGCAAAAATAAATAATTCAAAGATGCCCGAAAAAGTAAATTTTATACATGATGATTAAAATTAAAATCACTTACTATGCAAAACGGAAGGAAAAATTGTTTTCTCCCTTAAATATAACAGACTGTGAAATATATATATATATATATTTTTTTTTTTTTTTTAATCCTTTAAGATCGCTCTGGATCAGCTTCCAGTAATTTTAGGTTTTGTACATTCCTTGTGATAATTTGTAAATGAAAATCTAAATACTCTGAATAATTTAAAAGCTGCCTAAATAGGAAAGTGCACTCGTTTTAAGTCTAAGTATATATTAATACGATTACTAGTTTAATGTTTCACAAAACTTTAAAATTTGAATTCAAAATGTTACAGCATTTAACTTTTCATCTAATATATTATAATTGCCGTCAATCATTAGAATAATGGAAAAGAGAAAAGTTTTATGATCACATACAATTAGATCCAGTGAGGATTTTTGAAAAAGGCAGATAGAATTTCGATGATTAAAACTGAATTCTCACAGCAATTTATAATTATTTTTACAATTTGCCAAAATTGACAAACAAATAAACAGTTTTTCTTTCTTTTTTTTCTCTCTCTGATTAATTGATATGAGAAACACGCTTTTTTTTTTTTTTTTTTTTTTTTCTCGGTTTACCTTCTAAACAACTGTTCAAAATACAGTTGCGTAAGTGCATATGTATAAACCGAATTCTAGTTAAAATTTTTATAATAATATAATCTCGTATTTTAAAATCCTTGATATGTCGTATATTTAAATAAATGAATATAATCCTTGATAATAGAAAATTTTAAAAGGGCAGTAAGGGAAAATATTAATTTGAAAATTTCACAACGCTTATAAAATAACTTTGTAATAATAAGAAATTTTTAACTTATATGCTGTTTCACAAACCGCATATACTTGAAGTGTACTTCCCCCCCCCCCCTTATCTACACAGAAATACTAAACGCAAAAAAAAAAAAAAAAAAAAAAATACTAAGTTAAATATTATGGTGTAACTATATTTTTATTTCTAGAATGTTTATCAGAAATCGAAAATAGCCCATAAATCACTTCATAAATCGCATACAATTAGATCCAGTGAGGATTTTTGAAAGAGGCAAATACAATTTCAATGATTAAAACTAAATTCTCACAGCAATTTTTAATTACTTTTACAATTTGCAAAAAATGAGATATAAATGAATATTTTTTTTTTTTTTTTTTTTTTTTTTTTTCTCCCTTCAGATTAATTGGTAAGAGAAACAAAGTACTTTATTTGTACAGTGAAACCTCTCAAGTTGAACACCCCTATAAGTTGGACGCTTTTTCTCGGAACGGAATGTATCCATTAACATTATGTCTAACCCCTATAAGTTGGACACCTCTCTAAGTTGGACACTTTTTCTTGGAACCGTAGGTGTCCAATTTAGAGAGGTTTTACTGTACTTTATTTTCTCGGTTTTCCTTCTAAACAATTGTTCAAAATATAGTTGCGTATGTGTATATATGCATAAACTGAATTCTAGTTAAATTTTTCTAATAATATAATAACAAATCTCGTATTTTAAAATCCTTGATATTTTTAAATAAATGAATATAATCGCTGATGATAGAAAATTTTAAAAGGGCAGTCAGGGAAAATATTAATTTGAAAATTTCATAAAGCTTATAAAATAACTTTGTAATAATAAGAAATATTTAACTTATATGCTGTTTAAAAAACCGCATATACTTGAAGTGTAATATTTTTTCTCCCTTTACCTACATAGAAATACTAAACGCAAAAAAAAAAAAAAAAAAAAGTACTAAGTTAAATATTATGGTGTAACCGTATTTTTATTGCTAGAATGTTTATCAGAAATCGAAAATAGCCCATAAATCACTTCAAAACCAATAGCATTATTTAAAAAGTATTTCACTACACTTTTAAAGTTCCATTTAAAATACAACAGCTTTCCATTCTCCATTACAAAATTCAACACACTCAACTGCCATCAATCATCAGAATTAATCGAAAAGTGAAAAGATTAACGATCAAGTAAAATTACATTCTGTGATGATTTTTGAAATAGACAAATGGAGTTTTAATAAGTAAAAAATTATCACCAACTTATTGTTAATCCTTAAGGCTACTTAAGGCAACTTTATGTTAATCCTTAATTAAGTAAGAAGAAATAAATATATGTGTATATGATAACAATAAGAATGAGAACGAAAAATATAAACAGATGAATAATTTGCCATAACAACCCACAAAACCTAATTTAGTGACTAGTTAAATTAATTAAAGTATTTTGATAATCTGACCAGTATTTTTTTATTTATATTTCAAAAAAGAAGAATACTCACTTTAAAAAAATTCGAATGAGAACAAAACATACAGAAACATAAAAAGAAGGAGCTTTTTAATGATAGTAATCAAAAGTTTTTCTATTTGAACGGACAATAACAAAATGAACTAAAAACAAAATATGAGAAAAGCTTAATTTATGAACAAAAATAAAATAAAATTCTCAGAATGTTGAGGTAATACGTCAGGAGTCACTACCACCTCATTTAGCTAAAAAAATGGAAGGTTTCATTTTTTGACAAGCGATATTATATATAAAATTGTTTTTCTCCCTTGCAAGAAAAAATAACATTTAGAGCACCATGATATTTATAACGTATTACTTAATTGATCTTTGCACAGTTGGCTATTGCAATTGCTACATCCGATATGAAAGCAAACAACAGAATTATATCTTTTACACGTACGAATAGAAACACAAGATTAAATTTAGAAGGAGTTTTCAATTATAGAACATACAGAAATCTGTACCAACAACAATATATTCTGCATCATTAATAGCTCTAAGATGATTGGGAATCACATCGAGAATTCATATGCAAGAACGTGCTAATGCAGTCTTATGCAGTTTTAATTCATGTTAGTTACAGTATGAAAAAGTTCTTTGTTGGTGACAGCTAGCATGCACTCTGTCGGCAATTATTAATTGAACTTTCTCAGTTGAAAGTAGATCTGGACCTGGAGAACGTACTAACCAAGTATAATACATAATCGAAAATCTAAATGAAGATCCACCAAAACAATATAGACAGTATGTAAAACGAAACTTTTGAAATTTGTGATAAAGGCTTCGATGTCCAAATTACTGGGTATGTCAATTAAAGCTCATATTAGGATGTGTACTCAAACGCAACCAAAATCTTTACGTCATTGCAAAGTGCAGTAAAATGATAACGAATGCAACCTGGAAATGTTTGCTCCATAAGACACTTCAATAAACTGATACCACCACCATGGTGTTCTATGCAAAACCGAACAAATCTTAGAAAAATCGACCTGACTGACACTAATTTTATGTTCATACCTGATGTCGAACGCACCACTGCATGTGTGTCAGCAACGAAAAAACTAATACAGTCTCCATTTCTGAACTGAATCCATGATCGTTGTTCTGATGATATGAAATACTGCAGACACTGTTGCACTCTCCTTATGCACACTTCTTGTTTTGAAAACGATCAAAATAATCAATTCTCTGCCCGACATATGTACTGGATCCTACACCCAAGAAGGTAATAGTATAAATTATTTTTCAGGGGTTAAATGACTCAAAAGCTCTTGAGATCTCCTACGGTATTTCGTATACAGTCCTGGATTTCATGATTATAATCATAATATTATAAAGTTAGGTTAGTGATGAAATCTCGACAAAATGTGACCAGCACCAGAAAGAAACGATAAAGTAACCTGGTATGAGATAAGATTCTACTACAGTCGAATCTCTTTAACGTGAACCTCAAGGGAAATAAAAAATGCGTTTATGTTATCAGTAGTTCATGCTATCAGTAACTCAGAAACCAATCTTCATTTTGACGGAGATTGTAGAAACAGTTCATGTTAAAAGTAATTCACGTTACGCGAGTTCACGCTAACGAGGATACATGCTGGCAAGGCAACCTCAAAAAGAAGTGAGGCAACATAATTTTAAATTTGCTTCAAGATAGTTCTTGTTCTTCGTGGGATCAGCGCTAAGAAATAAAGAATAGAAAGTACACAAAATACTTGATTAATACTTAATGGCGGCTTTTAAAATTATTGTTCTGAAGAATTTTGAAAAAAAATTGCACAACGCGCAAGTCATTGATTTAAATCGATCTTTGGGAAGCGTTAATCCTTTTTATACGTAACAGAAGACCTTTAGTGAAATAACCAATGAAGTTAATGCTATTTATGTCTGAAAAACTTGCTTTATGGTATTTCCTTTCATATATTCTGTACGCCATGCTTCAACTTAGTTTGCGAGAATACGATAAATGTAAATCATTTGCGCATCCCAGAGCATACTTTACACTCAATTTTTGCATTGTTTGAACACCGCCTTTATCATATGGTAACTTTAATAGTCAGCAGAAAGCTTAGAATATGTCATGCTTTCTTTATTTATATACTTATTTTTCAGTAAACTTGCTGAAATTGGCGAAATATGAAATGTATAAACTGCACAATTTTAAAATATCTATATTCCAAAAAAACGTAAAAAAAAAAAGTCTCATAGGAAAATTACTTTAAAACTATACAAATGTAAAGAAACATTCTTTTAAAAATTAGATAGAAATACAACATGTGAGAAAAGAACAGATTTAAATCCTGCTTTCTAAGACGCATTAGAATTCTCTAACACTAACTTTGCCAAAACAAATGCTAGAATTAATAACACTCTGAAGAATGAAATCTTTAAAACTTCTAAACTTTCAGTTAAAATGCACTATAAGCTTTTCTCATTCCACTACAAAATTTAACAATTCAACTGCCATCAATCATTACAATAATCGAAATGCGAAAAGATTTACGATCACCTAAAATTAGATCCAGCGATGATTTTTCGAGACAGACAGGTGAAATTCTAAACAGTAAAAAACTAAAGTTCCAACAACAATACAATATTACATATAACGTTCAGCAAATGTTGAGAGGGAAAATCCTGAGTGAGGATTTTTCCGAGAGAGAATGTTGAACCTAGGATGAATATCAAATGCAGATGTTTAGCATAAAAGAGAGTAGGGATGGAGAGTTAGGTTTTGGCATGAGTAATGCATAGAATCTTAAAAAAAGCTAGACACCAACCCAAACATTCTGCTTTAATGTTTTCGATAAAGATTGAGGAAAAAAAGAAAGAAAGAAAGGATACTGGAGCTTAAGTAGAATAATATATATATTTTTTAAATATGGAAAGCTGATTTAAAAAACAAAACATGATTTTACAATTTTGCAAGGGGGAAAAACATAAAAAAAAAAAACATATTTCTAAATGTGAATTTGTAATTATCAAAATTGGACAAAAATCTACCAGTATGCAATCACGAAAATATTAAATTTATATTAAATTATACGCAATAAAGAATATTCTACATTTTGTCTACAGTTTACGAATAATAATAATAATAATAATAATAATGGACAAAATTAGCAAAATGGAATGCATTTTTCAGTTTTATTTAAAACCAAAAGTAATATAATATTTTCCCCTCCATTGTGTTAACCCCTTACCTGCCGATGAAAATTTACAAGATTAGCTTCCCGGTGCCATCATTTTTCACACAGGCGCGTGTAGTTATGCGTTCACTGTTCCAGAAACATTCTTTTTCCGATTCCTCCCCATCTTTGGTGAAATAAGCAAATCGTTTGAAAACACTGTCATGGTCATTTAATTGCATTTCAAATCCGTTTGACTGGTTTCATTGGTAGCAGCGTAACACAAAGGATCGTACATCGGTAAGACGTAGGGTCATACGGGGGAATTCTGGGTCACTCTCTTTTCGGGGTAAATAATGGTCACTAACTTTTAAGCATTAAAAAATGTTTTTACAAAGCAATTAAATTAGTCCAAGTCATCCTTATACATTCTATTTCCTTGTATCAAGTTCAAAATTAATGTAACTGTGTAGCAAATAAGAGAAAAAAAAGACTTTTCAAACCACTAGAAAAACATCTTCAAAAAAGACTGCTTCTAAAAATCATGATTTTTTTAAAGATCCATACCAATGAAACGTTTTTGAAAGAACAATTTTATTGGTGGTATTTTTCAATAGCAAATGGCCTAAACTTCTCATACATATTTATACTTTTTCTTCATTATATTTAGAATTAATTTTAAAAGTATACTGATTTATCTCCCAGTTTACTGGGGTAATTCTTGATCACTGGGGTAATTCTCGGTCAGTTATAGTTTTTGATATTGTAGGTGTTTTTCTACTTATTCCTGAGTAAATAATATTAGTATTTACTTCAAATGTTATATTGTATTGTAATCTTTAAGTATAACTGTAAGTTATGCTTTAACAATGACCATTTTTTACTACTGAAATTTCTATTGAATATCACACACTTCTGGTGAACAAATAGATTTCAGCTTTGAAGAAATATTAACTCAGCAATTAAGGCACACATCTTGAGTACCGAATTCCAAAATAAGAAGGCAGATTTACACAAATCTGGCTGTTATTACAAATCAGACTTTCTTGGATCTCGTAACAGCAAAGAAAGAAAAATCAAATGCAAAGAAGAAAAAGAAAACTCCCAAGTAAAAAGATGTAGACATCAAGAGAAACCTTGTTTGCAAAAAAGTGAGAGCACTTCGAGATGATATAGACAGTCTCTCAAATGCAAACTGAGCTAATTTGGAATTGTTTAGCGATGAAGAATTGTTTAATGACAATGAAAATAAGATTGGAGATGTTCTAATAAACCAGTTGCAAAAAAATTCCTCTTCAGAAAATTTGAAGAAGGTACTACGAGAAATTCCTTCTGTTCTTGAAAAGCAGAAATATTTTGTTGTGTATTATAACAACAATCCATTCTATATTATAAAATAATTAAAATTTTGGACAAGGAAAAAGTAGAAATGAAATTTCTTGAACAAGGTGTCAGAAATTTTCATTGGCCCAAATGAGATGTTTGGGAAATAATTCAAAATAAGTACATACTCTATGAACCAGTTGATTTAAATGGAAAATAATCCCTTTGTTGTTGATAGTAACAGGATAAATATACCATACAAATGCTATAAAAATTTCTGCCCAGAATTGTGGGGTAGAGCAAAAAAAAAAAAAAAAAAAAAAAATCGTAGCACGCTCTTAAAAATAAATCTTAGGATTTAAATTAATGTCCTTTTCCTTAAATATAACACATTATATAATTAAGAAAAGTTCTTTGTGTACTAAATAATGATAATTTTGAAAATTTATCCCCTTTTGACATGTATTACTATGAAGAAAGACGTTGACCCATATTTGCCCCACGTGTGACCCATAATTGCCCGAATCCGGGGTAATTCTTGGTCACTCAAAATTTTAAATAAAATAAATAATATTTTTAATTTAGGTAAAATAATTGTTTAGATAATTTCTAAATTATTTAAGCTTACTCCATATCAAATTTAATCATTTTATCTTTTATACATTAGAAAATATTAAGATGTTGTTGTTTTTTGACCCATAATTCCCCCATATGACCCTATATATACGTCCGGGACAGTTAACGCATCGGCATAGCGAAAGGAATATACAAGTTGATACCGTTTTAAAGAATACATATATTAATAAAAATATTGACAGATATTTAAATGTAAAGGAATTAATACATCACTCTTCATATATTTTTTGCTTCCTCAGGTTCACAATTTGAATAGTTTATATTTTAGTATATCAGCTATATTACATATTAAAAAAAAAAAAAAAAAAACGTACAACGCGCACCAACCTTTGTGTTTAAATTAAAGTTAAAAGGAAAGTTTTAAACGAAGGTTTTACGACGAGAATATTGAACTCGGGAGAAATATCAAGTACAGATGTTTAGCATAAGAATAATATATGCTTGTCGTTTAACCGTATATTAATGCCACTATAATGTAACAACAGAAAATGTACCTGGGACATAAATTTAATAATAATAATAACAATAATAAAAGTACTATGACTTAATTAATGAAAATTATTTTAATGTAAATTAAAAACTAGACATGCTATGAATGGTCATTTGACCGAATACTGAATATTCAACTAAAACGAAAGCCGAATTGTGATTTCTTTTTTTACATGAGAAATATAAGTTTTTTTTTTTTTCCCAATTAAAAAAATAGCTTGAATATTTTATAATACAATAACAATGATAAAATTTTAAAATATTAATTCATTTAAAATATATATATACACATTCGTTGGTTTTTGTCTAGACATTGTCAAAAGAAAGAAGTGAAATATCTTCAGAATTAAAGTATGAATTTTTATATTATAATATTAAAATTAGTTCATGAACTTTCAAATTAATCAACAAAAAAAGTAAACAGACCTAAAATACATTATGGAATTAATTCAAATAGATATCACAAAGAGATTTATAGACAAAGCATAAAGTAAAAAGAAACCAGTACTATTATTAAATCGTATACTGAAGTGAAACTAATATATATATAGTTAAAATTTAATTTACTATAGAGATATAGAACGCCGAATCTCGAATTCATTACAGAAATGCATAACATTTCTAAATCAAAATTGGAAAACGTGCTCTGATGTAGAAATAACTAACTAAGCAACTGCAGGAATTAAAAATAAAATTGAGCTCTCTGAATGTTTTAACTGAATTAATTCTGTAAATGGCTAATGAAACATATAAATGTATTTAGCACATTCAAAGGAGACTTGTATAACTACAGCTTTCACAAGTGATTCGAAAAGCAAAACAAATCAAATGAAATATATTTGCATTTAAATGTGAAGAATAAACATCACTAAGCTGAAATGAAGCACACGCAATTAAATTTTATAGGTTTCTTTTCATTTGTTTTTTGCTGCCCAATGTAAACATTCTCCATATGCTGCATATGAAAACAGTATTGAACAAATCTGAATTTACAATCTGCATTATGCACTGACAATCTAAATCATAGTACAAGCAAAGCTCGAATCAATGTTAAATCCATTAGTGTGAGGATTATAGAAGTATCCAAGGACATACATAAAACTGGTGTAAAAGATAATGATAATGTTTTATAAAATAAGAGGTCATAATATTTCCTACACCTAAATCGGCTTAGTTCATTTGGTGTTTAATAAAACTATTGAAAATATTTTTTCGAAAGAAAATAATAGTAATAATAAAACAAATCATGCAGTTAGTTTAATGTTTTAGCTTCTCAAATCTATGTTTAAAAAAATTACGATTTTGTCCTAAACAAAATTTAATTTTAGAAAAAAAAAAAAAAAAATTCTTGTTTGGGAAAAAAAGGAAAAGGAAGAAAAGAAAAGAGAGATTTATATATGGGTTGGGAACTTCCTGTTTTAGTCAAGGTCTACCCCAAAATAATGACGACGCTTTTTTTTTTTTTTATGTCTGAAAGAAATAGTCCTCTCGTCCTACTAACTTTTACAAATTTTAATTTATTGTCAAAGACCTCTTATATTCATATATGCTTTGAAATTTTTTCGAAAGCCAGACAAAAAGCACAAAAACTTATGCTAGCCTTAATAAAATTAATTTTTAGTTTAAAATATGATGCTGCGTCCCTCAGCAACAGTTACTTTATTAATTTCTAAAAATTCCTTTCATACGTTTTCCTTTATTTCCTTTATTTATTTTTTGCCAAAAATAATAATAAATAAAAAGAATAACCCGTTTCCCTTTGGTCTCTAATTTTACTTGAAAGAAGCAGTCCTCACTTCTAAAAAAAATCTTCGCGGTACAATGCGTAACTTTCTGATCATGCTTATTCTGACACATGCTACGTTTTTAATGATAATCCCCAAAATTTTCAGGAATTACTTTTAAAATAATTTTCAATCACTAATTTTTTCTTTATTTACTAAGCGTAATAGAGTTTGAATTATTTTGAATTTGAGTCCTTCGCGGGTGAGAAAAACTTGACCCGCATCCGAAACGCAAAATTATTTTCGACTGGCAACCCGACCCGAACTCGCAGTTTCTGACCTGCAATCCGCATAATGTTAAATTTATGTTATGAAATAAAAAATCTATTACACAAAATATTACACACATATTATATTACTAAACACGTATTTTAGAGAATATTGTATAAAATATACAATATTATATTATATTATGTTATATTATATTATATTGTATAAAAATTACAAGTATGTATGTCTAACGTAAGTATAAAAAAAACTTCAGTTATATATAACAAATTTTCAACATACTTTGAAAAGTGAGTACTTTAGTATTAACTTTTAAAAAATTCGCAGTTCCAAATATTTTGACAGTATAAAAATACGTAATGTATACATTGGAAACTTTTGCATTACCGTGTTAAACGCTAAATTAAGTATTAAAATTTACTCCAGTGTAATAAAATTCATGCTATGCGTCATAATATTGCTTTAAAATTACTACAGAAGAAGAGAATGCCAGCTAATCTATGCATTCAAAAGTTTATTTATCCCCCCCCCCTCCCCAAAAAAAAAGGCTTAAAAATATTTTTTAGAAAAAACATTCAGCGTGTAGACCCGCAGGTGAAAAATTAATGCAAATTCGACCCGCATAGCGGATAACCCGCGTGTACCCGACCTGATGTAAGACTCTATTTTGAATTAAACCTTTATGATGATCTTTGATTGGCATCTCCTGAAAATCGATTGAAGCCGATAAACTTTTTGTCTTTGTAACAATGTAAAACGCCATTCAGTTTCAAAATTCTATATCAAAATGACTTAAAATTTACTGCATTCAAAACTATATATGAAAAATTAGTCAATTTGGATTTTAAAACAGGTTTCGATGCAAAGATCGCAAAACATTTTTAATCTGAAAATTTCACTGATTGTTCAGTAAAACCGACTTATCTAAAAATTACTTATATAAAGTTCTAACACACAGGAACTTTTCTAAAAGAAGATTTTTACTTTTAGCTAATACATATTTTTTTTCTCTCTAATTTTTGTTCTTAAAAAAAAAAAAAAAAAAAAAAAGACATGCAGGTCACGTCATTTCTTTAATCTACAATAATTAAGATCCTCATTTATCCTGATAATATGTACAGACATATATTTCTTAATTTCTAAATTTAATTTCTCAATTCCTTATTTAGTTCTTTCGGCTTTCTAAGTTAATAAAACGAATTAAACTAATCACCTGAATGGAAATTTAAATGTTTCTTCTATCAATTAGATTACAAAGACAACTAAAAACGAAATATTATGTTATTTTTAATTGATTAGTCCTTTATAAATATTTCTGGCTATTTCGTTGGTTTGAAAAAAAAAACTAATTCTGGCATGATTTTTGAAAGGTCTTTCACACTTAAAAAAAAATTGAGAAATATTGTTCGATTTCTACTATCTCAATTGGAATGATTTCAAACTTAATGCGTTATAAAGTAGTAACAGTTTACGCGTTGTGCACATTTCTCACTTTTTTTTTTCTTCACCATAATAAAAACTACACTGATTGTCATCAAATTTAAACTGTATTAACTTCAGGCATGAGAGTGCAGAAAATTAAAAAAAGAGGAAACACGCGTGTTCATAATTCATAAAATTTATTTCAAATGAAAAATAATGCTCACAGGAAAAAATACCAAATTTATATGATCATACCAAATTTATATGATTATATCCAATATTTGATGTTTTTAATTTTCTAATCATCAGAAAATATTTTTAGAAATCTTAAATTAGTACATATGGTATGAAAGACATTCAGAACCACATATATGTTAAAATATATACATTTGATAAAAATTATTTTTTTGTTATGAATTTTTATTTGACACCTACTCAATGTTCCAGTAATTGACACTGCCAGTTTTTCATTTTATCAGTAATTGGCATGGCACCCTATGTTCCAGTGTTTGACACTGCTAGTTATTCATTTTACCAGTTATTAGCACCCTATGCTCCAGTGTTTGACATAAAATGTTAAAATTCTTATATGTAAAATATATGATTTTATTATTTTTCTTATTCATTAATTATTTCGGGATAGATGTCAATTACTGGAGCATGCCAATCACTGGGGCACCTACCCTAAATGGTAATAAATCCCCCCCCCAACAAAAAATAAATAAATAAATAAATAAAATAAATATATATATATATTAAGTAATACATTTGGGGGTATTTAGGTATTATTCCTTCGACAAATAAACTAGCGACGATTTTGATGAATTCGCGCTGAAACTAATTTTCACAAATCATTAAATTTGAATTACATGTCCTGACTCGTATTCCATTATTTTAATTTAAAAAAAAAATATTTTTATTATTATTATTATTACTATTATTGGCTATGAATCACGACATTTAGGCACAGTTTTTGATTTAGCAGATATGAAAATAAGTTCATTTGAAAATATCAAGCACTAGGCGGGGGCGAAGTATACAGAGAACAGCGAAGCAGGCAAAGCCCTCTATTTCATTCTATACGAAAAAAAAAAATAAGAAAAACTGCAGTAAAATACGTTTGTTTAAAATTACATTTTCAAAGATTTACGATTTTCAAAGACCTTTAAACCAATATTAATGATTAAAATATATTTGTTTACATTTTTTATGTAAAAAGCGAAAGAAAAATAAATACAGGTTTATTTATATATATATATATATATATTAAGCATTAGAAATATAGTTAAAAAAAAAAAAAAAAAAATCTGTCAAAGACAGAATTTAGTTTAGTACGGAGTACGGAGGACTATTAATTTCAATCTGTAAAATTTTTATTAAGACTGAGGACTATTAATCTCAATCTGCGGATTAATACGATACCAGTTTTACGGTAGCTGGACATTTATCGAAATCTAAAATTTATCGAAAATATAATTGAATAATTTGAAAATAATGTTATAATAATTTAAAAAAAAAAAAAAAAACATAATAGTTCTCCGTCCTAAACTAAATTATGCTTTTGCCAGAATTTCATCTTTTTTTTTTTTTTTTTTTTTTTTTAGGAAAGAAAAAAAGAAAAAGAAAATTAAAATTAATAATAATCAGTATCGAAACAAACGCTATCAAAAAAGTTTTTTTTTAATAATTTTGAATTAGGAAATAAAAAGCCCGCGTGCAAAATGAAATAAAAAAGTTTGAATTTCAGTTGATAATTTAAGGATGCCATTGATATAGTAACTTTTTTGTCGTAAATTGTTTTTAATAAATTAAAATGCGGATATCATAATTGCGCTAGTAAAAACCTTTGCGAGAAACGTCCGAGATACTTCGGTGAGAAATTTCAAATTTCGCCAAAAGAGTCCTACACTAAAGCTTTTTTTTTTTTTTTTTTAAGTTTTATTCGAAAATTTTCAATACATTTAATATTGATACAGTTCAATGCACATGTATGCAAGCTTTCATAATTTTAGGGCAGTAATTTTAAAGACCAATTTTGAACGTCCACTATCCCCTTAGGTGGTCAATTACGTGTCCATATGATCAAATTCTGGCAGATATTTCAAAACTGGACCAACTGTAAAATATCTAAAATATGTTTCAAGAATTTAATAATCTCAATGAGTTTTTTTTTTTTTTTTTTTTTTTTTTTTGTTGTTGTTTGTTTGTCTATTTTTTTTTCTTTATTTTTATATTTGTTACTCAGGGTTTTGTTTGTATAGTTATCTTATTTTTATTTTATTTTTAATTTATTTTTTACCTCATTTTTTGACCGTAAAACTGGGCCACGTACTTTTTAAAATGACTGAAATGAATTAAAAATGAAGTATTTCTACCTAAATACTTTAGTTAATTTAAAAAAAAAAAAAAAAACTAATTGTGTCCAAAAAATGTTTGCCCCCCTGGATTCAGAAAAATCGCCCCTTTGAATTGGTACCGAATTTGTAACAATAGGACTGATATTTCTAATCGATTTTCCCCTTTTTTGGTGCTACACAAAGCTGGTCTACAAAAACTGGCGACATTTTTATCCAGATTGGAACTAATAATCCTCCTAGTCCTATAAATAAATAAAAATAGGCGACAAATTGATCATTTGTGTGTGTGTGTGTGATTTCGGCCACATTTCTCGATAACTTGGCGATAACTTTTGTTAAGCCATAGCCACCATGCTAGCACGAATCTTATTCCCATACAAATAATTATTCAAACTAATAAATGATATTTTGGAAAGAATATTAATAGGGGAGAAATAAAAAAATTCAAATCTGCGTGGGAGCGAAAAAAAAAAAAAAAGGGGGTTATAAATTATAAATATTGTTTATTTTATTTTATTATTAAAATAACTTTCTATCTATTTATATATGTGAACGTGTATATGTTTATAGTAGCAAACGTTGGTGGGAAAAAAAAAAAAAAAAAAAAATCGAAACACTGACAGATGTGCAGACTAGCATATTTTCCCATGATAAAATGCTCGAGGGGGAATACTGCCGGAATCGTGAATGCATCGAGTTTCAAACTTAGGAAAACAGAGGGAATTTTATAATTACTTGATGGGGAAGGTGAATTAAGATTGGCTTACTTATCAGGAGGCAACACTGAGGTGAAAGGAAAAAGTTTTAGGGTAATAATTACTGAATATGTCTACTAAGTAAGTATGTATAAAGAAAGTAAAACAAAATTACGAAAGGGAACATTAATTGAAACTACTGAAAAAGTGTAAAATGCAGGTAGAGAATGACAATTGTGTCGCAATGCAAATTAAAATCAGATTGTTATAAATAGGGATTATTTATAAGAAATTAACTTAAATAACAGTTAGGGACATTTTATTATTTGCAGATGTATGACCAGATTTATATATGTATATATATATATAATTTTGTGTAAATAATATAGACTCCTGACTAAAAAAAGTATTAATTACAAACTACAACTCTATATATTTCGATGAAATTTATTAAAATGCCTTGAATTACCTTTTGTATCATCCGTTCTTTTTGTTAAAAGTTTTGAAGTAATATTATAGTCTCCTTATTTATCTAAAATGCTTAGTAAAGTTAACATATCACATACATATTTTTAAATGTAACGTTGCTGTTTTTTATAAAATGCCTAACAGTAGCGCATATAAATTTTATAATTTTTTTTTTTTTTCAAAGAGTACTTTAAAATTTTCTAACATTCATATGTTCATTATTATTTTTTTGGCCCCATAGGGAAAAAAAAGTGTGTGTGTGTGTGGGGGGGGGGGAGGTTATGGGTGTCGTGGGTTTATGCCAATTGTTTACACGGGAGATCCAGCGTGAGGGGGGAGGGGGGTATTTCTAAGAAATGTTGGTGCGTGCGTATTAATGCTAGTTTCGGAGAAGACCACGGAAAACTCCGAATAGGATCAAACCCATAGAAATGTTATAAATCATGATCTCTGACTGTAATGATTTAGTCAAATGAGAAATGAAAAATATATTTCTTTTTTAATTAAAGAATAAGCTTTAAAAATTCACATGGATCAGATTTATTTATCAAAGCAACCCTAAAACATATTATATATCTACATTATATTTATATATTTTTTAATTTTCTTAGTCAAAATAAAGTGCTATAAAACATAATTTTATATTGCCTTTTCAAGAATTTTGCTGTTTTTTTTTTTTTTTTTCTCATAATATAAAATATAAATTTTAGAAATATGCATTCTCTCATTCTTTTTCTTAACAGAAACTCGAAAATAATTATTATTTTGAGGAATTGTCATAGAAAATCTTAAATTATTCATATTGCAAATTTAATTTTAAGAAATTTTTTTAAAGATTTTTTACGTAATTTTTATGAATTAAAATATTAGCTTTTTAAGCCCACATATAATTAATAGTAATACAATAAATAATACGAAAAAGCAGTAGAAATCTACAACAGCAACATTAACACGATATTTTTATTATTATTATTTATTTATTTATTTTAATAACGTTTAAAAAATATATAGGTATCCAGCAAGCATAAATAATAAATGATAATAATAGTAATAATACCATGTAATATAATACCAAGTAAAATTCACTTTCAGGCACAGTGTAAATATAAAGTTACAGTTTAAAATATGAAATTTAAGTATATCCTAGAATGTTAAATTATTATAACAGAAAGATCATACAGTAATGATTTTTATAAGCTTTCACTCCTGTCTCTTTTTATTATAAAACTATGATCCTTTATTTATTTTTCTTTTCCAACTTTATTTGCATTTTAACTTAATAAATAATTTTATTATAAAACTATGATCCTTTATTTATTTTTCTTTTCCAACTTTATTTGCATTTTATAAACTTAATAAATAATTCGAATAAAATATCACTTTTTTTTTTTTTTTTTTTTCGTTATAATGTATACACGCACCGTAGGAGTTTGTGACTGTTATTGCCACACAAAGAAATTAGAATTTTAAATCCACATTAGAAAAATATAAATTTATATCTTAATAATAATTAAATTAATAATGTCGGTGATTACTTAGATAACATCTGGGGCATATGCATGAAATTTTTAACTACGGAAAAAGAAACCTAAGTACAAGAAAATGAACTTTTTTTATCCGCTTTTTAATTTAATTACACAATAATTCTGCGTCTGTCACTGAAACAGCTGGGAAATTTTTGCTACTGGAACCCCTGCCACGAGAAATCTTCTAAATGCACGCATAACAGATTTTTAAAGTGGGGAAGGGGGGATAATGAATTTAAAAAAAAAATAACTTGGCAACAAGAATAATCACCAGGTGACGATTTCCCTCCTCCAACTGCTTCAGTTTTTGGAGCAACAATTGCAGGAAAATATTCATTATTATTACTATTATTTTAATAATTCATAAAATATGGAGTCATCTTCTTGAATTATAAATACCACAGACAGACTAAGTAAAAATGTGTAGCAGGATTAAATATTGGTTAAATTTAGGATCATTAAATCAAGCTATGAATAATTTAAAAATAATCTCCAGTATACTTAAACATTTGTGAAAATCAAAGTTATTATTTATATATGTGTAAATGGTACTACTATAAATAAATAACAATAATGGTTAGAATAAGTAAATGGTGGAAAAAGGTATACTCAAACATCTGCATACAATATCAGCTGTCAACAGTTCCAATTTTTTAATACTTTTTTTTTTTTTTTTAACAAAAATTTTCAACTTATTGAATCATAGACAACTGCTAAAAATTTTTATGATAAATTTCTATATAAAAAAATTACCGGTTTTCAAAAATTGGAATGGTTGGCAGCTATACATGAATGAAAGCTTAATTTACATGAATAGTACGACAGAATATAATAGAATAAATAGACATTTGTACAATTACGAATATTTTTTCAAGAAACAAAATCTGTGCATGAAAAAATTGTCTACATGCATATTGCATACATATATTTTAGCTAATAAATGAATATATAATGTAAAATTTTTGCAAATTAGGCGACAGAGTCGCAGAAATTACTTATATTTTCCATACAATATTCAACCAAACGCTTGATAAAGTACTGATAGTGTACGCTTTCATCATGGCAGATTGGAATCACCTAGGAGAGGCCTTCATCCTGCAGTGGATTGATAAAGGCTGAAACTGATGATATTATATATATGTGTGTGTGTGTGCATTACGGGGATTTTTTAAAGTACATCAAAAATCACTATATTTCTTTAAAAAAATAAAGAAAGTAAGTAAGTACGAAAATACAACAAAAGAAAATGAAATAGATAATGTCCGATGAAACCAAAAACATTTCTAAATGTTACGTAAAAGAACCTTAACACTTTAAAACATATTTTAATTTTATTTATAAAGAAAATACATTCTGATTTGAAAATTACCAGCAGCTAATTTAAATAAAACTTAAATCTTATTTTTATTTGCGCATACAGCAGAATACAAGACCTTTAACAAGGATAGCTGAGGGTATATTTACACCCAGAGGGCCACCAACGAATAAAAATAATAAATAATAATAATAAAATGTAAGTGTAAACAAAGTAGGCTAAACCAGGTCATTGCATCTAGCCCTGTCCTTTAAAAAATTGAAATGACATACCAACACACACACAGCACAGAAAAATGAAAAAACATGAAATGATGCTAAACAAAAGCATCCCTTGCATAATTCAAAATAAGGGGTGCAGCTTCAAACAAAAACTTTTGACAGGCAAGACATTTAGTATTAAGAAAAAGAAATATAAAAGTAACCTTACCTTTATAAAATATCCTTAATCGATTCCATAAGAAATAGTTTTGCGATATATTATAAGTTTTCCGAAAGTTTATTAGCAAGAAAAAACGTTGATTCCAACACTATAAAACCAAACCCACGCTAAACGAATAACATACACTTCGACAACGTGAATAGACAACCGTCCCGTTCGCGAGTTGCAAAGCAAACTAGAAAAGGCGGAGGGGAACACTTGGTTTCGGCCGAACTGCTCACCCACCCTTCCCCTCAGACTTCCGGCGCGGAGAATCATGGGAAGGGGTCGTAAAGAGGGGTAGAAAGATCGTGCATTTCGTCTGTGCTATGCTAGCGACCGGCAGTGTCGGCTGAGAGAGAAATGTGGAATAGATATGACAGTTGTTCGCTGAACTTGGGACGCCTACGGATTGGAATGAGGGTTGGAATAATTGCAAAGGAAATGTCTGGGTGTTTTTTTATCCTATTTTTCATGAAATTAAAGTCAAGGCCTTCTTTTGGTCCGCTCGATTAAAAAGAAGTTTCTTTACCTATCACGGAAGTGTCGGAATGCAAATTATAGGTGTTTAGTGCAAATATAAATTTAAAGAAAAATAGAAATGACTATAATTTCGGTTACTTCAAATTTATTAGATTTTTATTTTTGGGGCGATGTCTAAAATATTCTTTGTCTTTTTCTGACTTCTTTCTTTTTTTTTTTTTTCTTGAAAGAATCTATGCATGTTTGCCGATAAGGTTTTATTTACGTTATTTATTGCAGGTTTTATACTACTTAATGATTTAGTCTTCACAAAATATTAATTTAAGATAAGAAGACAAATCCGGGAAAGTTTGTTATGAAATTTCTTTGCTTGCGGACGAAATTATATGTATTTATGACAAAAATAAAGCGTACCAATGAATTTTGTTCCACCAAAATATTACGTTATACATATGTACAGTGTATTTGAATAACCTTGACCTCAGCCTGCTTTACTATTTGTCTAAGATACTATACTTTATATTGCAAAATTGCGCTGCAAGAAAAAATATATATTCATATAAATATACTAGCAGCAGGCTACGCCCGCTTCGCAGGTCACTATTTTTAAACGAATCACTATAATTAATGAATTCCCAAAATTGTATATAATTTTTATCACGTGGGAAAAAAAAAAAATTGATAGGGAAAAATGTCGCACCGGGTCCCCACTGACTTCGGCAGTGCAAGCCTTTGTGTGCTGCGCGCGTTCATTTATGTTCGTCATTCTTAATATCTTAATGAATCACTGTATTATCGTAAGGGAAAAACATAAATATAAAATACAAAAAAATTCTTCTCTCATCGGTGGAATAATCGGTCCTGGCCCTCACTGCCTTATAGGTATAAATAAATAATAAATCTTCCTTTGCCATTCAATTCTAAATTACAAGTAGGGGAGGGTTCTGATCCCTCCATACGGTGCTTTATCTCGGAAAGTTGCGATCCCAAATTTACGAGATTTTAAATTTGGAGTTGTTTAGATCTTAGTATGGCAGAGACTGCACCATTGAAAAGGGGGAGGGTCTTACCCCCTCACGAGGCCTTATCTCGAAAAATTACGGTCCTAACTTTACGAAATTTTAAATTTGGAGTTAATTGGGGGATAGTATGACAAAAACTGCACCTTTGGAATGTAGGAGGGTCTGATCCTCACGGTGACATCACAGAGCAAATTACAGTCCGAACTTTACAAAAATTTTAAATTTGGACTTTATCGGGTGTTTGTTGGCATGACAAAAACTGCATTATTTAATAGAGAGCGTCTGACACCCCCACCCCCAATGCTGGTATTTTACAAACTTACAGTCAGATCTACATGAAATTTTAAATTTGAACTCAGTTGGATATTACAAAAACTACATCGTTTGAAGGGGAGGGAAACGAATTATTTAAACGAAAAAGCGGTAAAAGATTGAAATGAAAAACGTATGGTACACTACAGATAATTGATACTTGAATAGTTTTCATAAGTCATTAACAATTTTATTGCTCTGCAAATGATGTACATTGTTGTGTGAGTTTTTCAATTACAGATACTCCCTAAACTCCTTACTATTATCTATTTCAACACCCCGGGTTTTCCGTTTCAAATACAATAAGTATTTTCATTTTTAGCTAATAAAAATTCACAATCACGAATTTTCAGGAAAATTTGTATGGAGCTAGGAGAAATAAATTTACACTTATAGAAACGTGGTGTATCTTTCTTTTCTTTTCTTTTTTCTTTTATTATTATTATTATTTAAATAATTATTGATATTTCAAGTAGGTAGTGAATCTATCAAGTGACGACTTATTTCGATTTTTGAGTTTTACTAGAAAGTCATTTAAGTTGTTTTTAATAATTTTATGGAATATGTATATATATATGTGGGACGCATTCCTTGTACAGTCAACAGATGGCGCTGTCTCTGATGCTCATCTTTCGACGAGAGAAGGCAGTTGAGATGAGAGCTGTCAGCTGTCTGCCATGGAAAGCTGTTGAGACCGTCAGCGCGAAGGCTGATATGGTCATTTTCTTCTAATTAGAGCTTGAAGTGCTCTTAATAGTTTGGTAGAGCCATGGAGAGCTCAATACCTCAATCTCACACATTTAAAATAGTGCGCGTAGGTACTATTGTGAATTATAAGAGCGAGTGAGTGCTCATATGTTACTTTGTGATAGTTATTCTGATGAAGTGAACTTCTTAGTTCTGTGTGTTAAGCCTCGAAACCAGCAGTTGGTTAATGATACAAATTCTGCTATTATCATTTTATCTTTGTGTAAACTGCGTTGTGTATGTTACGTAATAAATGTTTAGTTATCTAAGTCGCATCTCATCATTGCCCCACTCCTAGACGCCCAGCCAAGATCCTACATATATATAGGGTGCCGTTGTTTGGCTGGTTGGTTGGGAGGGTTTGATGTTGAATAAAATTATTTTTTTTAAAAAAAGGGGGGGGGGATTACTGCAAGTTACATTCTTCTTATTTTTTCTGGTTGATACTATGAAATTTGAACTCTTTTATCGTTAAATTTAATTGTGTGCATCTGGCTGCTAGAGGCTTCCCTTGTTAAGTTTGAACAATCAATCCATTTTACTAACAAAAATAATATCTTAAAAAAAAAAAAAAAAAAATCATCTTTAAAATTATAATTTTAATTATTGATGACTGCCTTATAATGCTTATCCTTATATGTGTGCTCTTTGGCATTATTGCTTGTGATTGAGTGTTTTTACAACTTAACATTTAATTCTTCTTAATACTTTGACTTCAAGTTTAATTAATTTTGGGTTAATAATAAGAAGCTCAATTCTTAGCTTAATTATTTTAGGTTTAACTTTAACATGTTCCAATATTCATAACTCTTATTATTTGATTGGTGCTAAAAATTCTCTTAATCATGCAGTCAATACTTCTTAATTACACTCTTTATTGCATTGGCTTTTTCTCCTGAAATAATTTAACTGACTTATTGTTTAAATAGCTAACCGATAGATGGCGATTGCTCACTGCTGTCTTATGCATTCATTCTTTAGTCCTTTCCTTAAACGATTTAAGGAGTAATGTTTTATGTACGATTTAATTTATTGCTTCTAGTTTAAAATTTAATTAACTTTAAAATATATTTTAACATTCTCATTTAATATTTACTCTGTGCATTTTATTTTTAATGAAAATGCTCTGAAGTTCATTCGATTAATCGATTTTTGTAAAGCTTTTATTTTTAATTTCAATTTTTGTTCTGGCATCATCCTTTTCTCCAGTTTGTGTTAACTGTTTTACATGTGGTTACAATACTTCTTTCTCGTTTTCTTTTTGGTTTCTATGAAGATTTTATTTAATCTTTGTTTTAATTTAATATTTCACTTAATTCCTCATTCTATAAGGTTATGCTGCTTCGATCGGGGCGTGAAATGATATAAATTGCTATGATTAGCAATTTTGTTTTATGAAATCGATGCAGCTTCCACAGCTTTAAGTAGTACTCGCCCCCTGATGAGTATACATTTAATTATAAGCATTTATATCCAATTAATTCTGTGGTTAATTAGTTGTTTTCTCTGTCATTAGTTTAATGCTCCTTTTTTATTATCATTCATGTCGGCGTAAGTATTTTAAGTTATTATTGTAACTCATTGGTTCTTAATTTATATCGCAACAATTTGTGTCAGTCTTTCCTCTATGTTAAATTCCGTTCTATATTTTTGTGTGTTGTTATTGTTTTAGTTCTATTAATTGCTAAATTTTAAGATTAAATTTTATTACGTTATTTATCATATATATATATATATATATATATATATATATATATATATATATATATATATTTAAATGAAAGCAAAATACTTTTATAAAATATTTTTTATTTAAACAATTTGTATAATGTTATTATATATTAAATTCAGTGATTCTTTCTACAAAAACTTTGTTGATAAAGGCCACGTACGGGATATGGAACAAAATTTAGACTTCCTTCCAAAATTACAATTAAACAAATGGTTATACACTTTGAATATGATTTTTAACAAACCTGTTGCTTTCTTTAAACAATGGAAAATTCTTGTTTAAAATAAATGTACTCTTGCCTTTCAGAATAATTCAAAATTCATATCATCATACAATAAAACTCTATTTTTTTCAAAATATTAAAAAGTTGCAAGAAAATTTTGTAATAACTTATGTAGATAGATCATCTAATAATTATGCTATTATCTGCAAATCATATTATCATAAACTATTAAATTCATCTATATCCTTGATAAAATTTTTGAATTAGCATCTCGCAATACCATTATTAATAACTAGTATGTTGTGGCCACCACATGACTTTCTTCTATCTTTTCCTATACAAATTCACTCAGTAACAATAATTAAAAAAAAAAAAAAAAAAAAAAAAAAGTGGGACTTTGACAAAATTTTGGGTAAAATGTGAAAATTATTCTAAGTTTGTCAAAACACGGAAACCGTGGGACTTTGACAAAATTGGGGGAAAAATGCAAAAATTTGTTTAAGTTTGTCAGAACACGGAAACCGTAGGACTTTGACAAAATTAGGGGAAAAAGCAAAAATTAGTTTAAGTTTGTCAGAACACGGAAACCGTGTGAGTTTGATAGAATTAAGGGGAGAGGAAAAAAAAAAAAAAGTGGGACTTTAACAAATTTTCACATTTTACCCAAAATTTTGTCAAAGTCCCACTTTTTTTTTTTCCCTCTCCCCTTAATTCTTTCAAAATCCCACGGTTTCCGTGTTCTGACAAACTTAAACAAATTTTTGCATTTTTCCCCCAATTTTGTCAAAGTCCCACGGTTTCCGTGTTTTGACAAACTTAGAATAATTTTCACATTTTACCCAAAATTTTGTCAAAGTTTGTCAAAACATGGAAACCGTGGGAGTTTGATAAAATTAAGGGGAGAGAAAAAAAAACGTAAAAAGTAAAAAAAAATCGATAACTTTGTTTTAAATTATCACAGATTTATAGTTCAACCATTCGTTTTAAAGGTACTGACGAGACCTTTCGAAAGATACCCATCTTGAAAATTTTTGCCCTATATCACCCTGTTAAAAATTTAGAAAAAGCGGGATGGCAACGCAACCTGTAAGACGATTTTTACCAAAAGTTGATAGGCACTAATTTATGTCAAGGTGCAACTACATACCAATTTGTATGAAATTCTGTGCAGTAGTTCCAGAGATACAGTTGCCACAAAATTTTGTCGCACACACACACACAGACAGACAGACAGACAGACAGACAGACATTTTCTAAAAATGGTAAAATCGTGTTCTACACCTCTCAAAACGTGTAAATCCATCAAAAACCCGAAATCGAAAATTTTTACGAATCCAATACTTTCTTCTATTGAAGATAGACGAAAGTAATAAATAGATACATGCACTCTATAAACTATTGATACTTTTAAATGAAAACTTAATAATGGAAAGAAACTCCTTCTTAATATTTTAAATCAAATATATAACAAGCAAAGATAATAAATACTGAGTAAAGAACAGCTAAGAACTTATTTACTATCTTAAGAATATTAATGATATAATTACAGTCCGACCGATAATATACAAACTTTTGATTTTAAAGATTTATTTAATACTATAAAACTGACTGAACATAACAAATAAATAATCAAAATATTGTTTTACTGTTGAATTTTTTTTTTTTTTTTTTTTTCCCGCTCCTTTTACCACTGAAAAATAAACAGACATGGTTTATGCGCATGAAGTGTTTTTTCACAGATGTTTTACTTTACTAATTTAGTCTTCATAAACTTTTAATTTAATGTTTAACAATTTGGTTAATTTCCCTATTGAAATCACTTCGTTTATCTATAATATATATATATATATATATATATATATGTATATATATATATACAGTGGCGGCTCGTGCAAATTTTCACAGGTGGGGCCCGATCCATCGCATGATGCGTAATTTAACTTTAATACTATTCATTATTCAAACATGAAAACAAACATTAATAAAATGGGGTGTAAAACGAAATTTCGGATTCATTTTTTTATTTATTTATTTATTTATTTTTATTTATATTTATTTATTTATTTATTTATTTATTTATTTTTTATGGCGAATCTTAAATTCAACACTATGGAAAACATTGCATAAAATTATCACAAAAATTAAAGTTTTATAAATACAATTGAAAACTTCTGCAATGTTCTGATCAATGGAATACCAAAATTTAAATATCTGGAAGCTAGTAGACGGAAATTGCCCAGTTCGATACCAGATTGCTTTCGTCGACATATACATTTGGAGTTTACTATGGTTTTCTCCAAAACTCAAATAAAAAAGGCTATGTAGCACTTAGAAATACTTTCTACAGAGAGTACACCACTCAGGTCTATGACCCTCTTTTAGTCAACTGGCTTTAACCCTAACACTGCACACCATTAAAATTTAAATTCAAATATCTCAGAGTGTAATATTATTTAGCTTACGCTAATTATATCCCTAAATCTTTTAATTATAGAATTTCAAGTGTTATATTCATGTTTCTTATCTATTGGAATTTAGAAAGTCATGATTAATGTAATGTGGATACATATTTAAAAAAAAAAAAAAAAAAAAAAAAAAAAAACACCATGTTTCTCACTTAATTTTAGATAATTTAAATTAACTTTCAATAAATAAATAAATGAAACGGGCTACCATCTTAAAAAAAAAAAAAAGAAAGAAAGAAAGAAAATAAAACAAAGAAAAAAGAAACATTGCGGATGTTTCTATTAAACCGCATTTAAAAGAAAAATCCTTTAATAATACTAATAATAAATCACAATTTTATGCAGCTATTTAAATTTTACAATTTATTTACATAAAAGTTTTAATACACTAATCTAAAGGGAAAAAAAAAAATAATAAATCGCATATTATTTTTATTTTTATCCCCCCCCCCCCCCCCCATTTAAATTCAAAACACTTTAGTTAAAGAGGTCTTAAATTCTTATACAAGCTTTTATCTCAAAGGCTAGTCTAGAAAATATTTTTGACTATTACCAGATTTCTTTTTTTAAACACTAAAATTTTAAACTGTCATATATATATAACTCTAAAGAATTCACCGAAAAATCAATGAGTCAAAAAAAAAAAAAGAAAAGAAAAAAAAAAAAAAAAGAAAGAAAAGAAAAAGAAAAACGTAATGCAGAAGTCGCCAAATATTATCCGGGAATTGCATGGTTAACAGACAGGTTTTTTTCCCTATAGTTTTGTTCCAAAGGACAGGAATCTGCTGGCCCATCGACGACAAAATTACAGCGTGCTTAAACTGGTAAAGCAGTTAGTCGCCAAATATGTTAACCTGATCTTTTAGTAGAATAAACTGTACAAATAAACACGCCAATTTCGGGCCGACTGAAAACGGCCCGCTGTATTAGATAAGGAAAAGGGAAGTTGCGGTCTCTCTCTCAGTCATTAGTGATTTGTGACAGCTGGAAAAACATATTGACAAATAAATGATAATGAAAGAAGATTAAGAAAAAGTTAGATAGACGTAGTTATTTTGTATACATGTTTTTGAACAGTCATAAAAAACAAAATTATTATTATTATTACTATTTTAATCGAGTGGAAATTTTGTCATCACGATAACTTCCTCAATAATGAACTAAATCGAACCAAGGTTGGACAGCGAACTTATCTTGCGAATACCTTGCTTGAGTTCGTTAACCAAGTTGCTCCGTATTTTGTTTCCAAATGGCAACCACTTATTTTCAAATTCACATTATAAAAAATTCCCATTGTTATGAGTTTTAAGAAGACAGTTCTTTAAAGAAGAAGGTTGGGAAAGGTGGAGTGAGAAAAAGGAGAAAAAAGGAAAAATTGCAATTTTTTTCGTACTATGAATTAAAAATTATCACTATTTGAAAGAAAAAGAAAAGAAAAAGATTCGATAATAATTGATTAAATTAGAAATTTCCTATAGCAATTCGTAGATTTTTAAGAGTTTTAGCCCAAGAGGAGGACGAGCACGACGTGATTCCGCCGAAGCATAGGACAAATCCGCCGAAAACTTCCTCAGCTGTTTTCCCCAATAGGACAACTCCGCCGCGTTCCTTTCCGCCGTTTTCCCTCGATAGGACAATTCCGCCGAATGAGGAGGGGAATGCATTACCTTTGCGAAGTAAAAGTTGGCGACACTTCAGGCATTCAAATTTTGTTAAAATTAAATACGCAAAAGAATAGTAATAATCTATATATTAATACGCAAACATGAAATTTGTCGTACGTTTTTAACATAGTATTAATTATAGGGGTAGAGGATTGAAAATGGCATTGTTAGAAAGTTATGGTTAATGAGAATTTAAGGGGAAAGATTAGAATGTCAAAAAGGCATTCAAAAATATCTTTATTTTTATGCACTTTTTCATTTTATACACGTAACCTTTTTTATTAAAAATTTTTATAGAATAAAGTTGTTTAATTTGCCAATTTCTTAAACTTCAGTAAAACCCATAGACACAGTAATTTGTATAGATGTAGCTTCCCTATATTTCTCAACTACAGATTTTTCCTTTTAAAAGCCAACAACCTTCAGTGTTAGAAGTGCTTATTGACTGAACGAATGAAAATTCGTAATTTAATACTTGAACATGGAGGCAAATTAAAACAAACAAACAAAAAAAAAAAAAAAAAAAAAAAAAAAAAGATTTGATTTACAAAAGTTATAATTATTTTTTTTCTAATTTATTTATGATGTAATTATTATTATTGTTATTATATTATTATTATTACTATTATTATTATTATTATTTTTTTTTTTTTGTGATTTACGTCAACTATAATTTGAAAACAGATTTTTTATTTTATTTATTTATATTTTTTTATATATATAAAATGTAATGCATTCCAATTAACTGAAACTTGATTGCTTATTTTTTAAAGTGTATTTATTACTATATGCTATTCATTTTGAATGCATATTGGACAAAAAATGACATTGCTATGCTGCAATTTAACTACATTTCAATTTAAGACCATCTCAGCTTTTATGTTATATACCGGCAACAAACTTGCTATATAAAATATGTATCATGAAAGATTATGCTGATTTTATTCGGGTGTATATCGACCGATAAGTGGTACTACTATTACTTTGTATGATTTTCCAAATGGTTATGCCTCAGCATCTCTTGGTAAAAACTGCATCAAATTTCAAGTATAAACTTTTCATACAAAAAAAAAAAAATAATAATAATAATAGCAGCGTCACCTCTTTGTACAGTGTATCTGTGTGTTTTGTAAGTTTTGTACACCTTTTTGTACAGTGTATCTGTAAATCTCAATAAGTATATTTTTTTATAATTTGTACATCTTAAACCAAGTTTGGAGTATCTATCTGTATAACATAGAATCTGGGATATAGTGTTCATGTAAATAGGATAAAATTTGAGTATAGCACTTAGCGACTGATATGCAACCAAATTAAATCAGCAGAATTTTACATGATATACAGAGTAGAAGCTGAGATATAACCTTCCTTAAATGGCGAAAACTGCTACATGACAGAGCCACCTGCTATCTCTAAGGATAATTAACACCAATTTTAGTTACAGGTATTACCAAATATTAAATTTGAATAACATTCTATAATAATCAATTTATCATTTATATTACTAAAAGTCGTCTATTTAAAAGAGTTATTTTCGGACATTTCTGTTCCATTATTTTTATTTTTAATCGATCCAGAATACCATTATAAAATTCTTTATACATTAATACATGGGCTCTTTTTGTGGGAGATATTTTTCATGGTAAAATTTTCTGTTTTTTTTTTTTTTTTTTTTTTTTTCCTTCCCAGAGTGATTTTTTTTTTTTTTTTTCAGTCTTCCAACAAAATCAGCTATGTTACTAATAAATATCTTCTGAATGTTCCTCCAATATCAACTAGCAGTTATGTTATAACAACCATGAAACTTTCTTCTATACTTCTTCTATACAAATTCACGTAAAACTATTTTCCACGATATATGCAGAAGGAGATTCTTTGCGATTTTCATCGCAGAGAATTATTACTGTTGTTATTACTGTTATTTATCACTGTTGAATAAAAAAAAAAAAAAAAAAAAAAAAGCAAAGTAAAGAAAATATAAGTTAAGAATAGAAGATTTAATATAAGTTGATACAAGTTAAAGTTAAATAATATATATTTGAATATACCTTAAGTACAGAAAATTTAAGTTCTTATTTATCCTTTAATAATTTGTAAATGTAATCGGAACAATTTGAACTAAGTTGAGTAATTTTTCTTAAGATAATTGTTACTTGAATCTTATGATATTCAAGTGCTACACGAAAATTAGAAATAAGTTTAATAATAGAAGAATTTATTATTACGAATAAATAATTATTAAAGAAAAGAACATATAATAATAATAATGAAAAATTAAATTAAATGCATGTTTATGAGTACAATTTTTAATTCATATTTTGGTTAAAATCTGCTTTACTTTTATTTAACTTTCCAAAGCGAAGGGGAAGGGCTCTTATAATACTAAACGTGCCGCCAAAGTGCGACGCGTCGCCAAAAGTGGAAGTACTGCTGCAGACCCCCTCTTCTCGTCTCAGGAAAATGGCGCGGCGGAGTTGTCCTATGTGGGAAAAGGGGGTTAAAATTCTCGGCGGAATAGTCCTATGTGGGGAATAGGAGATTAAAATCTCAGCGGAATTGTCCTGTTCCGAGGAGGACAGGAGGCCAATTATTAGGCCTTGGATAAGGATTAAGAATGTGGCATTGTGATGTTAGTTGGTAGGAGAAATAGGAATGAGTCGGTGTCCCCTCTTCACCACAGGAGCATAGAGGAGTGCGCGAATAATGAAAACGGAAAAATTGATTTTTTTCATTTCTCAGATTTCATTTTTAAGCTCAAAAATGAAAAATTTCACACTGTGAAAATTTGCATTTTACAACCTCAAAATAAAATATTAAAATTTTTTAAAAAATAATTTTTAGAAATCGATAAATTGTTCAATAGTTGTGAAGTTTCTGAATGTGAAAACGGAATTGAAAAATATATATTAGTTAATAAGTTATAATGGGGCGAAGTTCTCCATAGAATAACATTTTTCTGGGGCTTCCGGGTACGATAAGTGAAGAGGCCTCTTAATATCTGACTGCCATTTGAAAACTTGTCATCGTGATAACTTTTGAAAAACTGAACAAATTCGAAAATTCGATCCAGATTTGGGCAGTGGACCAATTTCATAAATGTCTTGAATGAGTTCGCTGAGTAACTTATTTCGCCATTTTGTTTCCAAATTTCGGCTACGTATAAGACTGCCACTTGAAAATTTGTCATCGCGATAACTTTTGAAATACAGAACTAATTCGAACCAGATTTGGGCAGTGGATTTATCATACAAAAGTCTTGGATGAGTTCGCTGTTAAATTTGCTCCATTATTTTGTTTCCAATTTGCGGCCACATAAAAACAGGCTTCTACTTGAAATTTTGTTGAAATAACTTTTGAAATACTGAACTATTTCGAAACGAAGTTTCAAATTTCTTAGGTGAGTTCGCTGGACAACTTATTCTACCATTTTGTTTCCAAGTAGTTTCCAAATAATTTCCAAGGCCACTTGAAAATTTGTCACCAAGATAAATGTTTAAATACTGAACCACTTCGAACCAAATTTGTAAAATAGACTTATCTTAGAAATGCATATTCTCATAAAAAAGTTATTCATGAATCGATTTGTTATATTCACAATGTACTTCATACTTCATCACACTTCATATGTACAAAGCCCATATCAATATCTCCATCAAGTCCATAAATAAATTTTATCCGTCATTTTCTTTCAAAATGGCAGCGATTTGAAAAAAGAAATCAACCTACTCTTCCTAACGAGCCGGGAGGACTTGTTTTTAAGCTTGTTTTTATTATATATCAGACTCACAAGGAAGGTCTAAATAGGCGCATGCACAAAAAATTTTGGAAAAATTACAAAATACTCTCCTATCAAGGTTATGTATGTTTAAAAAAAAAAAAAAAAAAAAAAAAAAAAAATCAGGCTGAATCATGATATATTGATCGTAAAAAACATATTGAAAATGTCCGATTCCTCGCTATTTATCGTTTGTTGGTGACACAATGAAAACTGATGCAAAACGTTTTTTTCATAAATTCTCATTATAGAAAAACTTTTAAATACTCTTCATACTGAACTAGTTTAAGAAAATTTCCTTAAAATAAATACACTTTCATAACTACAATTTTGTCAAAATATTTATAAGTAAACCTAACAATCAAATTATAAAACTTTTAGTTTAACGTGAAATACCTAAACTAAACTTAATTTTCATTTGAGCTTTAAAATGGCTTAAAGTAAAACAGTACACACATTCCTTTATATTGCATAATAAATTTAAAAAAAATCTGGAGTGACTCCACTCGACTTTCCGAACATTGAGTAATTAACGGTTTTGTAGCTAAAGTAAAGTAAGAGGAGTTGTTAAATAAACAAAAGAGAAAAGTATAATAGGGTGTTTGGGTATTTTTCTTTATATAGTACACGATGTTTAATTTAATGCTATTTTACCAAACACGTAGATCATAATGATAAAGAATAATTCATTGTGTCCTGTAAAAACCTACAAATGCTAGATTCACCAAAATGCTTATAGTTAGTGCAACAGTGACTTATAATATTTATATAAATTTTCAGCTCCATCGGATAAGGCATTTAGACACTATTGCACTTTAAAGTTTGAGCCTATATGCCACAATTATAAAAAAAATTTGCATTTTGTCCCTGTAAAAAAAACCATAAGTGCTAGATTCTCTAAAATTCATAAAGTTCGTGTGACGGTGACGTATAACATGTATATAAATTTTCAGTTAATTTGAATAAGGAGTTTAGTCGTTGTCGCACTTTAAATAATTTAAGCCTATAGGTCTTTATGATTTTTAATTGTGTTCCTGTAAAACTCGTTAAGTGCTAGAGTCACCAAAATCCATACAGTTTGTGCGATGGTGACCTATAACTCGTATATAAATTTTCCACTCAAACGGATAAGGCATTTAGATGCTATCGCATTTTAAATAATTTCACCTCATAGGCCATAATGATACAGAATTATTTATTGTGTCCCTCTAAAAAAACTAGAAGTGCTAGATTCATCAAAACCTATATAGATCGTGAAACTGTGACCTATAATATGTGCATAATTTTTTTGTTCAATTAAATAAGGCGTTTAGACGCCATCGCACTTTTTTAAAATTTAGTCCCTTAGGCCGTAATGATAAAGAATTTTTCTTTGTGTCCCTGTAAAGAAACTATAAGCGCTAGATTCATGAAACTCTATGCAGTTCATGCAACTATTACCTATAATATGTGTATAAATTATTTTCTCATTTTAACAAGGCGTTTTGACGCTATCGCACTTTTTAAAATTTGGTCCCATAGGGCATAATGATAAATAATTTTTCTTTGTGTCCTTGTAAAAAAACTGCAAGTGCCAGATTCTCCAAAATCTATACAGATTGAGTAACTGAGACCTATAATATGTGTATACATTTTTTGCTAAATTGAATAAGGCGTTTAGATGCTTTCGCACTTCTAAGATTTTGGTCCCATAGACCATAATGATAAAGAATGATTTTTTGAGTCCCTGTAAATAAACTATAAGTGCCAGATTCACCAAAATCAATAAAGTTCGTGCTATGGTGACTTGCAACATTCGTACCAACTTACAGCTCATTCGAACAAAGCGTTTAGACGCTAGCGTGTTCACACACACACACATACATATATCATCGTAAAAATAGTGAATACGGACTCAGGGGACCTCAAAACGTATAGAAACACCAAAGAGATTTTTGATATGTGTACAATACTTTCCTTACATACGTACGTTCGGAAAGTTAATAACTTACATAACACATTGGAAATGGAACAATGGTAAACGGCAATCGCTTATCAGTGCGTTACTTTATCTGATCGAAGAATACTGATTTCACAACCGGTAATTTAGATAAAAATTTAAATTGATAGAAATTATTTCAAACTTAAATTTAAATTTGTAATTTCAGTACACATTAATATTGAAAATTCACAAATTTTTTCATCATAATTTACTTTTTATTACACTGATTAGATAAAATTTAACAAATTTTTTTTAACCCTACGAACTAAATTAATTTAAACAAGTTCAACTTAAAAACTAGTTGGCATAGGTGGACTCTGCTCAGTTCCCCGACATATTTATGTTATCATAAATTTCTAATGCGAGACATATTATAATCATGTTAAAAGAAATGAATTTGACCAAAGCTTGATAAAATGACAGAATGAAATCTCCGCCTTATAGGCCGTTCACTTCGATATATTTATCTTATTCCAATCTATTAATTTATTTTATCAGGGTCAATTTCGTTGTTTAGTTTTCATGCTACTATTTCCAATGCAATAATCCTCAAAATTCATATTTATATGAAAAATTTACAATTTCGCTAAGTTCATAAATCGTAAATTACGAATAATTTACGAAATTTTCCTATTAGAATATTTGTATTCAATCATGTTCAAACAAATATCATAAATGTAACTTTGAAGTTGTCTAATGTATTTATGATCCTCAAAATGGAGGTTTATGCTGAATTTTGATTTATTCTGACATGTTAAGTAAATCGTAAATTCCAAATAACTTACGAATTTTTTTTAAATTGGAAAAATCATACTCTATGATATTCATGCTAAGTATCCAAAATAATATTTAAAAAGTGGTTTGACATCTTTCAAATATATCCCTCAAGATTGATGTTTATGTGAAATTTTGCTCTATTCTGCCATGGTAAGAAATTCGCAAGTTTCCAATAACTTACGAAATTTTTATATTGGAAAATTCATTGTCATTAATATTCATGCCAGTGTCCTAAATAATATTTCAAAAGTAGTCTGACATCTTTACGATGAAAATATCTCTCAAAATTGACGTGTATGTGAAATTTTGCCCTATACTGCCATGTTAAGAAATTCGTAAATTTCCAATAACTTGCGAAATTTTCAAAGTAGCATATTTATACTAATTGATGTTCATTCCGGCATCAAAAGTGATATTTTAAAACTGGTCTGACATTTTTACAGTAAAAAGTTTCCATTTAATGCACGTTTAAGTGAATTTTTGTCCTATTCTCCCATGTTAAGAAAATCGTAAATTTCTCATAACTTACGAAGTATTTTAATTCGAATGTTGCAAATGAATAGGGTCCTTCCCAGTATCGAAAGTAATATTTTAAAACAGATCTGACCTCTCTGCGATCATTTGTTCGTGAGATATCGTGTAAACAGACTTATTCTTATCATTACGGCCTATGAAAGGAATTTGTATGTATCGCGGTAGCGGCTGCAAAAATAGCGCTATTGACTTGAACATGTGAAATTTGGTACACATGTTTATAAGCCCCGCGAAATCAGCTGTATAGTTTTTGGTATGTATTCCATTTGTAGTTCGTATACAGGGACACGCCAAAGTTTTTCTTATCATTACGACCTAAGGGAGGAATTTGTATGTATCGCGGTAGCGGCTGCAAAAATAGCGCTATTGACTTGAAATTTGGTACACATGTTTATGCCCCGCGAAATCAGCTGTATAGTTTTTGGTATGTATTCCATTTGTAGTTCGTATACAGGGACACGCCAAAGTTTTTCTTATCATTACGACCTAAGGGAGGAATTTGTATGTATCGCGATAGCGGCCACAAAAATCACGCTATTGACTTGCAATTTGGTACACATATTCATGAGTCCAACGGAATTAGTTGTATAGTTTTAGGTGTGTATTCCATTTGTAGTTCGTGTACAGGGACACGCCAAAGATTTTCTATCATTACGGCCTGTGGGAAGAATCTGTATGTACCGCGATAACCATCGCAAAAATCAAGCTATTGACTTCCAATTTTTGCCGAAACGTCAGTGGAGGCCTTCTGTTGAGACTCAATAGGATTTTGTGTTCCGCCTGTCTGTCTGTCGTTCGATAGCGGCCGCAAATATCACGCTATTGACTTGAAATTTGGTACACATGTTCATGATCTCCACGAAATTAGCTGTATATTTTTGGGTGTGCATTCCATTTGTAGTTCGTGTACAGATACACGCCAAAGTTTTTTTTTTTTTTTTTATCATTACGGCCTATGGGAAGAATTTGTATGTACCGCAAAAGCGGCCGCAAAAGTCCTTCGATTGACTTGCAAATTGGCGCACACGTTCCAGCTTTGCATATAAGTAGCTGAATAATTTTTATTGCTCTATTGTTTATAAACTGTGTATAGGGACACGCCAAAATTCTTAACATTACGGCGTATGGGGTGAATTTCTTTTAAACGCATTTTAATATCTTTACTTTGCAATGAAGAAAATGAAACTAGCGTACATGAGTAAGATTCTTAAACTCATGTTGTTTGAAGAAAATATGTAATCTTAAGCTTTCTAATTAATGTACAGGGCCTTACAAAAGTGTTCTGACAATGTCACGTAGTCATCCAAACGATGTTAAATTTGGAACAATTATTAATTTTAAACGCAAAATAAGCTGAATAGTTTTTACTGGTGCATACAATGTTTATGGTTTGTTTACAGAGACACAAGAAAGAATTTCGTAACATTAGAACCTATGGAAAAACTTTTATTTAGGCGCGCACTTTAATGCGTTTATGCTGAATTGGACTTAATAAAATTAACATACATTATAAAAATGCTTAAAATTATGTTTACTCTTAAAAAAGGTTATGTATAGACTAAATAATTTATGGGACCACACAAAATAATTCCGAGTATGTACTGTAATCATCCAAATGATGTCAAATTAGTTTGAAAAATTAATGAGTTATAATTAATTAGGTTTATTGTTATAATTGGCGTTTATAATGACTGGGCTACTTTTCCGGGATACATAAAATAATTTCGTACTATTACGGTCTATAGTCGATATTTCTTAAAAGTTTATTTTAACATGGTTGCACCCCATCAAATATAATGAAATATTATTAGAATTTTAAAAGCATGTTTTCCTGTTGATAACTGTGGACATAGAATTCGAAATTAGTTTAAAGGTTGCGCAAAATATTTCCGATATGCTATGAAATTTTTTTTGTATGAAATTTAGTATAGTTATGAAATTTGGTATTTACGAATTTCAGGGAAATAATACAAGACCATCGTTTATTAAGAACACATATTGTTGCGTACTTGGGGGGTCCGTAAGTTGTTCCAGAATGAAAGGCGAAACTTGCAAAAATTCAGTGATGTATTCACAGAAAGTTCCAGAAAAATGCAGGTCTTTAAACCAAGTATCAGCTTCAATTTTTTCCGACTGAGTGAAAATAATGCCTGGACCGGGAGTCGAACCCCGGTACTTGACTAACAAGCTCAAGGCTCTACCAATTGAGCTATCCAGGCCGACACCCCGGTCAGCATTACACACTCAGGACAACCTTTAGGTAGAAACATCTCTGGTCTATCATGTAGATAGCTCGACAGAAATAATCCGCAGGAAATGGAAAACACCATTAGATAATGGGAGAAAGAAATGCAATTTTTATTAAAATCACACAATCAACTGTGGAAGAAAATCATATTTATTGAAATTTAAAGGTTGTCTGAGTGAGTAATGCTGACCGGCGTGACGGCCTGGATAGCTCAATTGGTAGAGCCTTGACCTTGTAAGTCAAAGATCCGGTGTTCGACTCCCGGTCCAGGCATTATTTTCACTCAGTCGGAAAAATAAAATTTCATTAAATATGATTTTCTTCCAATCAGTTGATTGTGATTTAATTAAAAGTTGTATTTCTTTCTCCCATTGTTTAATGGTGTTTTCCATTTCCTGCGGCTTATTTCTATCGAGCTATCTACATGATAGACCAGAGTTGCTTCTGCGTAAAGGTTGTCTGAGTGAGTAATGCTGACCGGGGTGTCGGCCTGGATAGCTCAGTTGGTAGAACCTTGACCTTGTAAGTCAAAGATCCGGGGTTCGACTCCCGGTCCAGGCATTATTTTCACTCAGTCAGAAAAATAAAATTTCAATAAATATGATTTTCTTCCACAGTTGATTGTGTGATTTTAATAAAAATTGCATTTCTTTCTCCCATTATCTAATGGTGTTTTCCATTTCCTGCGGCTTATTTCTGTCGAGCTATCTACATGATAGACCAGAGTTGCTTCTGCGTAAAGGTTGTCTGAGTGAGTAATGCTGACCCGGGTGTCGGCCTGGATAGCTCAGTTGGTAGAGCCTTGACCTTGTAAGTCAAAGATCCGGAGTTCGACTCCCGGTCCAGGCATTATTTTCACTCTGTCGGAAAAATAAAATTTCAATAATTATGATTTTCTTCCACAGTTGATTGTGTGATTTTAATAAAAATTGTAATTCTTTCTTCCATTATCTAATGGTGTTTTCCATTTCCTGCGGCTTATTTCTGTCGAGCTATCTACATGATAGACCAGAGATGTGTCTGCCTAAAGTTTGTCTGTGTGAGTAATGCTGACCGGGGTGTCGGCCTGGATAGCTCAATTGGTAGATCCTTGACTTTGTAAGTCAAAGATCCGGGGTTCGACTCCCGGTCCAGGCATTATTTTCACTCAGTCGGAAAAATAAAATTTCAATAAATAGAGAGACGACTGTTTTGATTTCGACGATGGTAGACGGTAACTTGGATGCAGATCTGTCGACGGCCGAAAATGGCAATTGAACTTCATTATTTTATTTTGACGAAAGTTATGCCGAACATTATATCATCTAGTGATATAGAGTGAACTGTTAAAATAATCTAGTTGAACGGTAAACATCAGACGGGTGTTTTATTATAAGTATAAGCATAAACTTCTGATTTGACTTTTACAAGTGTCTGTTTTGGTCGGCTGTTTAATTTTAATTCATACAATAATCCTGTATATAAATGTAATATAGTTAATAGTAATCATGCATTAGTTAATTTTTAACGCCCACATAAGTTCACCACTACATATATATGCGTGTGTTTATGAATATATATGAAACAAATTGATTTCATATATATATATATATGTAACGAAATACGGGGTCCCGTAATATTAAGTGGGTTGGTATTCCAGTAATGTGAGCATCTTATAAAGGATGAGGAGTCCATCAGATTCACTAATAATCCTTTATTAAGTTCAAGATGCAGTCTTGGCCTGAAAGTTAGACATCCTGAGCGTCATATGTCCCGTAACTACGCCGAAAGTCGGCCCTTTTCCGTAGCGGCGCCCCACCGGGCCCGTGGGTTTCGTTAGCGAGCTGTTACATGATAAGATTAATATTTAACGTAGATTTATTAGGCTAGTCAATATAGGAAAAAGCCACGATTTCTCGTGTGTCGCAGCTTAAATACCGTCTATTCCGGCGGGAATATTTAGTCCACCCCTACTTAATCATGGCTGTTAACTTTATGATTGACAAACCAGCTCAGGCCTGGATCCCCAGGATTAATTAACATGCATTACTTAACCACAAGAAAAGGAAGATTGCACTTACTCAGCACTTTTTATTCTGAAAGTTGTTCAATTTTTCTGATTTTCGCGTTATGAAGTCTTCTGCTGTGAAACAAAGTTTAAAGGCGCACTTACGAATTATTAGCGATTTCTAGATTTTAAAATGGGGTTTTAATTATTTAAATTTAACTATTTTTTATCCCTTTCATATACATATATATCTTTAAAAAAATTACATATCAAGAAGATGTTGTAATTATATAACATAATTCATTAAAGTATCACGTAATTTTTTCTTTCTTACTAAAATGATAAAACAGTTCTTCAATGACAGAAAAAGAAAAAAAAAAAAAAGAATTTCTGAAAATTTTTGTCATTTATCAATAACTTTTTTCTTTCTTTCTTTTCTTTTCTTTTTTAAAACGCATACATTTTTCAGTTAAACTTAATATAACGGTGCACTCTTCGGTGGAAAATTAATTAAAGGTGAAAAAAAAAGTTTATAAAATGCGAACCAACTGACTGCGGTGCTACTTTGCAATTTATATACAAATCATTTTTATCAAATATGAATTGTTTTACAACCATTCATTTCGTACTCATTTCTTCCTTCCTTCCTTTCTTCTTTCTTTCTTTTTTCCTTTTCCTTTTTTTTTTTTTTTCGTTAACAAAATGTCAATTGTTTCGTATTCAAAAAAGATATTTTGTCATAATCGAAAAATGCATGTGTAACTGAAATAGTGTAGCATGTATAAATGCGCTTGCAGTAACGTACTATTTTCGATCAAAATCACTTTAAAGCTAAAGCTTGACCGAAATTGTTTCAAGGCTTTTTTTTTTTTTTTAAATAATAATTTTTTAAAGTGAGGTGGGAACGGCAGTAACTTATACCTCACTTAAGAGGTAAGTACCTGTTTGCTAACGACAATGCTTTAATTCGAGAAACATGCATATTTAATATTTAAAGAAAATTAAATTATGAACGTCTTTTTTTTTTTAAAGTATTCTTTACAATTTCTGAGTAGCTAATTTCCCCTTTATCTTTAAATTACTACACTGATATATATGTAGATCTTTGATTATCTAATGGTATAATTTATTTGAAAAATTATATTTTATATTATTAAAAATGAAAAAGCGAAAAGTTTTTATTAGTGGATTTTCCGACAAAATATTTCATTTTTACAAAAATTTCATTTAAAGTTGATTTTTTTTTTTTTTTTTTTTTTTTTTTTTTTTCAAAATAAAAATTCACAATCTTCAGTTTCAAATATAATATGTCTCTATTTTTGCTTTTTGATCGAGATAATCAGTACTGGTAGGACGAAAAGTAGCGAGTATACCAAATCAACCGTCTAAATGGGCGAATCCCATCCCAACTAGTTGTTTTACAAAATGAAAAACTTTAAAATAAAAATTTGTTTAATTTAGAAGCTTTAAAAATTGTAACGAGATTTATATATAAGCTTCAAATCAGATCACATCAACAAGGAATATATATATATATAAAGCTAAATAAATAAAATAAAGCAAATAAAATGACGAAGGCATCTACTAGAAATAAAAATGAAATTGCTGAAGAAACAGAATTTTTCATTTATAAAATAACTATGGATGTAGTTATTTGTTTTCGATTAACTTTCACTATATTATTATTCTCAAGTTTCAGCTTTATTGTTAGGGTATGAGAATAGTATTACTTGTGTAATGGGTATTGAAAAAGCATCCAATCATAAAAGGGAGACCACACAACTTGTTAATAAATAAAGCTTCGAAAATAAGATTGATTCGGTGTTCTTGCTTTTCTCTAATAAATTGAACATTTATTACAGTTACAGATCTGAAGGATAAAAAGATAGAAAATACTCCAGTGCTTGAAATAGAAATTGAAAAGGAAGAGAGTGGAATTTTATTCCATGAAAACTTCATTTTTATATAATAAGTATTACTACATAACTCTTAAATGAAAACTTAACCAAAGAAAAAGGCCGGCGTAACTATGACAACCGCATACTTTTATTTATTTATCTTTTTTACTTTTGCTGTTTAAGGGTGTAATGCTTTTTATTTCCTTTACGAAAACTACTGTATTATTAAGTATTGCTATTTTTATTCTTACACATCATATTAAACTTAAAAAATGGCTTTATTATTATTATTATTATTAATTAATTAATTTATTTATTATTTTTCTTTTCCAGAAAAAACATTTATATCAACTATTTTTATATAATAACTAGGGGGCTCTGCCCCCTGCTCGCTCCGCTCAACAATCCCTGAGGAAAGGTTCGCCTCCCCCCGACTCGCTTCACTTATTAACCCCTGCGGCGCTCTGCCTTAGGCGCTCCGCCTCTCCTTTCGCTGAATAGGAATTGCTGATATTCGCTTCTTTACCTTTCACTGAATAAGAAAATTAATACTGCATATTAAAAAAAAAAGGGAAATATCCATATTCAATGTCAAATTGAAATACATAATATTTAATACCATTTTTAAAAATAAAATAATGTGCTAACAATCAGGGTTTTTTTTTTTTTTTTTTTTTTTGAAAAGAAAGAAATGGACTCTTCTCACCTGACGTCAGAGATCACATGATAGGTTGAAAAACAAACAGCAGACGAAGTCTTCTATATCTATAGCGATTTCTGAAATAACATATTTTCTATTCTTATTTTTGATCAATTGTATTTAATCTGTGTTATTTTTTTTATACATCATCATTTTTAATTCATTTTATATCATTGTTCATCATCTTTTGTTTGCTGTATACATTTGCAATCATCATTTAGTTTATATTTGTTATTGATGTTCATGGAGAACATGTTAAATACTCTGAATTTTGGTACTTAAATCATTGACAGTGCAACATCGTACGGTGTAGAGTCATTTAGACCAGTAACTAAGTTAGTTAATTTGTTGGAACACCTTTATGCAAGGTAAATTTAATTGAAAACATTTTAAAATTTCAACTTATAATCCGTAAACATTCCACAAGTACAAGCTATTATTTATTGCTAGATCAGTTAATGTAACAGTTACACTACAACATACAAAAATCGATTCTTACAGGTGAAAATAAATAAACACGTAAAATGTTTTTTAAAAATTATTAAATTTACAAATACAATTATTCTACTGTTTACAAATGCACAATATTACTTTTATTTTATTTTATAATAAATATTAACACTTTTGTTCTTAAGAACAATATTTAATTGAATTCGATTACTTGTTTTCCCCTATCACATGACTGAGCAGACGACGCTGGGAAGAGTCCATTCGTAACATCTAGATCATTTTATTTTACAGATACAGTATGGGAACTACTTGGGGACATTTAAGTTTTTGTCACTATTTGGTGATGGATTTTTCGGATTTTTCGGCTTGTTAAAAAAAAAAAAAAAAAAAAAAAAAGAACCTTTAAATTACATTAGAATAAACTTTTTAAAAAATTAGAACCTATTTTTTCTAATGCCCGTACTTTTTATTTTTTTATTATTGAATTTCTTTAGTTAATTTATGGCAGTATATACTTCTCTGTATGTATTTATTGAACTGCTAGATAATAATTTCAGATATTCGAAAATATCGAAAACAGAAAAAGTTTATTATTATTATTATTATTATTTTAATTTGGAAAAACCTCCTGCAGCTTCAATTATTAATTCTCTTCGGTACTTTTCCATTTTGCCGGTGAAGCGATAAAGTTGCCAAGAATGATATAACCGACGCCAAACATTAGGCACCTAAGACAGAGTAATTGTTTCAAAACACTTCGAATAATAATGAGAAAAAAATTAAAGAAACTTATTTTACGTTTACTTATTTTATTTTATTTATTTTATATTTTTAAGAATTAAATTTACTGAAGCTTTGCTTAAAGCTAGCTTTTAAAAGAGTTGTCCCATAAAAAATATAACATTTAAACTTTAAATTTGAAAAAGAAAAGAAAAATCTAGTTGCAAATTCACTTTTAATCCATAAATGTATTGTTGTCGCCAATAAAGTTTACTTGGCGAGAATTTCGCCGGCGAAAGGAAAAGTACCTTCTCTCCTATCTACTTCTTACATTAACGAAGAATAAAATTTATAAAAATTTTAGGTGAATTTTTTCTAGCCATAATTAGAAGTATGAAATGTATCATGGAAATGTCTATTACTGTAATGTTAAAAAATTATCAATGCTAAATAAGAAGATTTTTCTTTTATAAATGAGTTTGAATTTAAATCTAAATATTTTTGTATACCAAAATCTATCCAAAGTATTTTAAAAAATGTTTTCAAATAAAAATAATAAATATACTTTAATGGTAAAGAGAAACGCGGTTAGTTATACAGATACGACATTATTTCGTTATTCACAAAAAAAAAAAAAAAAAAAAAGAACAAATGAATAAAATAAGCATAAATATTGCCAGTAATAAAATTAATTTTCTAAAAGTAGAAAAAAAAAAGATGTTTGCGGAATTTATTTCATTTTTTTACACCAGTAATAACATTTTTATTTCCCTCTGGAGAATGACGTCATTGTGGAATTATTTCTTTAATGACAAATAGAGTACCTTTAATAAACACAAGGTCTTTATTTAATAACTTCGTTAATTAAAATGATACAGATTTCTAACTACCTGAAATGCCTTCCTTGAAGTATACGGAACACATTGATACCTCCCATGATGCAGAGCATTTTGCTCTCCGCGAGAAGATGCTGTCGCAGACAAAAAAATTTGACGCCAGCTACAGAAACTTTTTTTTTAAATATATAGAGATATTAAGACATTTAGAAACAGTTTCATATTTTATTTTAATTTAAAATAAAAGTTCTTTTATAAATTCACATTCTTTATTTCATTTTTATTTATTTTTTGTTTCATACACTTGAAAAAAGTAGATATAAGTATTAATAAGTTGATAAAAAATAACTAGGCTAATATATGTATAATTGTCAGGATAGAGATTTCATTTCACAATATAAATTTTCTGTATATTATTCAAATGTTTAGAGAACTAGTATGTTGTAGCCACCCCGCAATTTTAGTCTATATTTTCCTTTAAAATTTCACGCAGTATATATTATTTAATAAAATTATTATTTATCAAAATTATTTTTATGGTAGATGCATACGATTTCATCACAGAGAAGTATAAACTAAATCTAAAAAGAAAATCAATTTTAAGCTATACAAAAAATATTTTAATTTAATGCTTTTTTTTTTTTTTTTTTTATTGTAAAAAAATAATAAGTTTGTTTTAACTTATCAGAGATTTATACTTCAGCTATTTGTTTTAAAGGTATTCCCGAGTTGTTTTGAACGATATCTATATTGAAAAATTTCTCTTCATTGTGTAGGGGGGCGATTCTTCTACATGCACATAATTTGATTTCTCTTTTACCATTACTATTATCAGTAATTCTTATTAATTTCACAACCATGTATTAAAAATATTTCTTATTATGTACATAAAAACGGAATTTTGTCTTATACTGCTGTGTTAAAAATTTCGAAAAAATTAATAATAATAAATAAATAAAATAAATAAATAAATAAATAAATAAGAAAGAAAGAAAGAAAGAGGAAGGATGAACGCGCTGCCTGTGGAATAATTGGTCTCCAAATGTAATCAGCACCAATTTAGATCAAAATCTGACACACAAAGTCCAAAGTCCAACTTTGGTTGAATTTTATTCTTTGGTTCCGGAGATACAGTGTCCACAAAATTTGTGATATGCTCACAGAGACAGACAGACATTTTCTAAAATTGATCAAATCGTGCCCAGGACATCTCGAAACGTGTAAATTCATTTTAAACCCGAGGGCGAACATTTTTTAGGAATCCAACATATTCTTACATATATAGAAGAGAGTAAAAACAAAAAACTCATGAAAATTTTTAAAATCGATTTTTAAAGTGCGTCATGAACATTGAAACTGACCTCGATGTGAAATTTTGTATCTGTGATGATTAGAATATAACTAAATATCGTGTGCGCATACATGCACGTAGATAAATTATGGTACTACCCTTCATTTATCGAAATAAAATGATACTTTTAAAAAAGTAAAGAACACGCTTTTATAGAAATGTGAACTAAAAAGCACACAATATCTATCATAGCATTAAAATGCAGGGTAAGAGAAAATCGTGTGAGTGATACACCATAATATTTACAGACACTTAAATATTTAATTAAATAATTTAGAATTAAACAAAAACCATTTTTAAAAAATCTCCCCTGACAGGGCTCGAACGTTAGACCTTTAGGTTTGTAGCCCAGAGCTTTACCTCACAGCCACAGCGTTCACGTAGGGAAAGTCTTTTTTTACAATATAGATTTTTTGTTTGCTCGCAGAGCGGTTACAAACATACATACAAACATACATACAGGTGAAACTAATAAAAGCGTGTTAAAAAAAGAAAAAGAAAAAATGGAAAGAAAAGAAAAAAATCCTTTGAGCTATGGCATAGTATAAATGATAATCTAATATAAAATTATAAACATTTGGATTTTCATAATTAATTTTTATAATGATTTATAATAATTTAAAAATGTACTTATGCATTTCTTTTAACAATATTTTTCTAAATAATCTTTTAATACGATGTATTGCAATTATTTTTGTTATATTGTGTAAAAAAAATCATCAGTTAAAATTTAATGTAAATTTCTGCATTCATAAAGAAAAAACAGAAAAATGGAAGAGGAGAAAAAAAGAGAAAACACGAAAACTATTTAAAACCAATCAAATTTTAATTAAGAGAAAATTTTTAATAGAGATCAAGATTAATTAAAGTGAAGGAAACAGTTTAAAAAACCCTTAAAAGTTTTTTTTTTTTAAGTGGCACACAGATAATTTATTTCAGTCAAGGCTTCAAGCATTTCTATTATAAGCCTAAAGGAAAAATGTTTAAATATAAAAAGATAAGAATCCTAAAAAACAATTTAAAGTGAAATTAAAAAAAATTTATTATATTTTTAATAAATCTGTAATTATAGTTTCACTAAATTTGAGGAATATTTTAGTTTCCGATTTAAATTATTAGAAGGAATAATTACATACTTCGCAAATAAAATTAATTAAGGTTTAATAATAAATATCTTTTTAAAATCTTTCAAATTGGGCTTTAAAACACAAGTGAATGTTTTGATGAAGGTGAAAAATAAATTTTGTGATAATTCTGATTTTCATTTTAATTCATTTTATTTTTATTTTCTGCCTTATACTATTTTTAAAAATTAAAGGAGAAATAAACTAAAATATTTAAAGAAATGGATGTTAATGTCTATGTTTGCAGTTTAATATTTATGCAGTTAATAATTATTATAATACTTTTTAAATGTTTAAATTTACAGCATTATAAACTCTTAGCTGTAAATCTATACATCTAAAATGCGTGTTTGAATTATTTTTCAATTGTAACATGAACCGATCTTGTTTCTTAACTCTTTCAGGATAGGTGAGCTACTATATCCCATCTAATTTTAATTTTCAACTGCAAAACCTCGTACCAGAAGTCTTTAACATCATTTTATTTTAATAATGTAGAGATAAAACTTCATTTCTTTTTTTTTTCTTTCAGACTTGTTCTGGTAGCTGTTGATTTTAAATGAGCGAAGTCACCCAGGGGCCAAAGGATTAAAATATTGTTTACTTATTTTATTTAGGTATAAATAAAATATTTTCATTTCACATTTTTATTTTAGTCTTCTAATAAATGAATGGTGCTCATTTTCTGTAAATTGTTGGCTTTATGCTAACAGAAGAACATAAATCACTTTTTTTTTCAGCTATTTCCTTCATGAAATACTCAGAGATTGATGGCAAATTTAATAACTTATGATTTTTAGATTTTGATAATTTTGGTTCTATGTTCTTTTAACACATTGCCGTCGGAGTATTTTCCTGTTTTAAACAGTAAGCTTCGTCTTTCGACATTTCTCCGAAATCTTACAGTTTTAACAAAATAATTATGCGTATTTGTTTAAAATCAATTAAAATTTATCCTCAGCAATCGATGTGGTATACTATTGGTGTATGTAGACGTTAAAGGCATATAATGTGTTTAAGACAAATGCCCAAAATCCTTTTTTAATTTAAATTGTTGTTTTAGAGGAACACCTAAGGGTGGGGTTAATTTTTATATTAAAGGAGAATTCTCATTTCCCGAAACGAATGTGTTAACACGTTAATCTTTTATTTATTACTTTCTTCTTTTTACGAAGAAATTATTGGACAAAGAATATTAATCAGACGTCGTATATTCTTTTTGTATTGGATTCGAGAAAATTTCTGGTTGTTGAAAACTCCTCTGGTTTTGAGATGTCCTGAAGACAATTTGACCCTTTTCAGAAAACGTCTGTCCATGTCTGTGATAATGTTGCGAAAATTTTATCGACGCTGTGTCTTTCGAAGCAATGGACTGAACTCAAAATAAGTTTACATTTGGTTGGACTTTAACTTAATTTGGTGCTGATTACTTTCTGGTGCATGTTGCTCTACAAGTAATACTGTCGTAGCGTTTTTTTTTTTTTTTTTTTTTTTTTTTTTTTCAAAACTTTTACTACGGCAGTTTAGGATGAAATTAAGGATAAATGTACAAAATGAAAAATATTCTTAACCAATCATTGTGAAATTAAAGGAAAATACTTATAATGGTAACAGTAAATCAGAATAAAAATTTTGTATATGTAGGATCATCTCTCCCTACATAGACGAAAAAAATATTAAAGAGTATTTTTGAAAAGAACTCGTTAATACCTGTAAAGCGAATAGTTAAACCACGGATATGTAATAGGTTGAAACAAAGTTAGCGATATTTTTCATTTATAACAAAATGTGAAAAAATGCATCTCACAAGATATCGCTTATAGGGCACAAAATTGGCATTTAAAAAATATTTTCTGATATATTTTACCAGGAGGAAAAACGTCTGCATCCACCATGGAAAATAATTTTGACGAATAATAGTTTTAATAAATGATTTGTACCGCGGGAATTTGTAAAGTGAAAATATACTCTACCTATTAATAAATATTTGTGCACTTTCGAATTTAAACGTTTTGTCAAAATCTAGAAAAACTCTTTAGGAATTATCTTGAAACTTTGGGAGTAGTATAATGAACATGCTTTACCTCATATATTTCAGCAAAGATTTTGCCCCGAAGAAAAAAAATGCACCAGTAAAAAAATACACAAAAATCAAAACGTTTTGGAACACCCTGCAAAAAGTAATGCTTAAAATACATTTTGGCTGTAGCGTGTGATTATAAGGATTCTTCTAATTATGTGTATAAATTTTTATGAGGCTGCCACATATATTTATGGAGATATAACGGTTTCTTCAAAAAATTTCAAAGGGGAAAAAAAAAAAAAAAAAAAAATGGCACTTTTTTAATCATGACGCGTAGGGTATTAGACCCAGTGCAAGGACACTTTTAGAAAATTTGGAATACTACATTAGAGACATCATACTGACGTAATGTTAAATATATTACAAAGTATGAATATTTTTACTAAATATTTTTTTAACTACGCATGCGCAAGCTTTATAAAAATTTTGTTTGCATAATTTAATAGCCCTAAGTATTGAGCTTCTTATATGAAACCCTAAAAATAATATCGTGTAAATTCAAAAAGTTGTAAGAGGTAAAAGAAATAAGATTTCACTTCCTTTCTCTCTCTCTCCAAAAAAAAAAAAAAAAAAAAAAAAAAAGGACGATGATAGAGGGTTTTATCAATATTTTTTCATATTTAGCGAACACTGTATTACCATTGACAGAATCAAAATTAAAACGTGAGTAAAACCCCTTATAGTCGCTTTTAGAGGTTGTGCATGCATAATTAAAAATTATTTAATGAAAATGCTTATATTTCATAAGACATTAAACAATTTTGCATTCTGATTGCTATGCACTGGTATCTAATGTACTAAGCTGAATTTCCTAAAAATGGCTTTGCAATGGGTCTAATACCTTACATGTTATAATTAAAAAAGAGGCAATTTTCTTGGCGATTTTTGTAAAGAAATCGGTATATCACCATGAATATATGGTAGCCTCATAAAATTTTATGCAGATAATAAGAAAGCGCCTCATAATCCCACACTATAACCAAAATACATTTCAAGCATTACTTTTTACAGGGTGATCCCGAACATTTTGATTTTTGTTTAATTTTTTACTGTTACCCTTTTTCTCTTTGGGGTAAAACTTCAGCTAAAATAGTATATGAAGTATGACATGTTCTTCATATTCCCAAAGTTTCAAGATAATTCGTCAAGAATTTTGACAGAATGTCAAGACTCAAAAATGTCCAAATATTTATTACTAGATAGTTTAAAGAAAATTTTATGATGGCCATATAGTATTTATTAAAATTTGCTTATAGAAAGAGTATTTGCATTCATATATATAATTCCTTAAAAATTTATTACAGTAGAGCTTGGATAATTCAAAGTTGAAGGGACCTGAGAAAAATTCGAAATATCCAAAAATTCGAATTAGCTATACTATTTCATACTTGCCAACATACTAATTAATATTCCGTATTATTGTTAGCCTCGCCTTCTTTTTCACACTTCTTTTTAGAGTATATGTCTTCTTATTTAATCGTAATTGCATTTGCAAAATATTACTATAAAAATTTACTGGTGTGAGAAAAAGGGCAGGACTAACAACACTACGGAATATTAATTAGAATGTTGGCAAGCATGCTGTTTCGTCAAAAAGAAGAGAAAAGTTAAAAAATTAAAACTCTACGACCAAAGATTTAACATATAAACTTTACATCTAAGAATACTGCTACATACCCCCCTCCCATTAACTCAATATTTTTTACGAGCTTAATTATTAGACATTTTTTAAAAAAATGTCAGATATTTTTTTATCTTCTTCAAGTGCAATCTTTGTGTCATAGCATATGACTTCAACCTATCAATTGATACACAAATAAAATCTTCTACATTCGACATGACTTTCAATTAAAAAAAAAATTTCGAAGTTCATCTACATGCACCATATCTTCTGATGCACTATGTAGAGGCTTTTCTTGTATTTCCTGATCCACCTTTTGAAAGACTATAACATAAATAATGCACTTTAGCTGAGAAAATCTCCGGGGAGGGGGGGGGATTTTACTGTAATATTTTAAAGGTAATCGTATGAAAAATTCGATTTATCCAAAATAGAATTCGAATTATCCACGATTATTTAACATTATTTCAATACAAAATTCAAGGGACCGAGTAAAAAACTCGAATTATCCAGAATTTCGAATTAAACAAGTTCGAATTAGTCAAGTATCACTGTAAAATAGTTTCATGTTTAATGTTATTACACAGTAAAAAAAAAAAAAAGTTTTGTTGAGACAACCATTTATATGAAGACTACATCAGCAAAAAAATTTAATTGATTTGACAAATTGTTTTGTTTGTTTCAACGAAATTGCTTCGTTGATAGAGTCGATTTTTTTTTTTTATTTATTTATATTTTTTTGCTTCAATACAATATATTTTTCTGTGTGTTACAGGTTAGTTATAAATATCCTCTTTAATAGCCTCCTGTAGTGGAAATGGGTAGACAGATTGCCGCCAAAATTGATATCTACATACATTTCTAGAGATGAGCTCAAGGAATTAATATACACTAAGCGACAAAAAAAAGCCGCACTTGGATGTTTTCCTTTTCGCCTTCTACAACCGCCAATTTTATCGTTTAAAAAGCAAATTTTCGAACAGATTTTACTATGTTGTCCTCCACATACACTTTAGCTTTGAGTCTAGTGTTAAAAACAAAATGCAATTGTCAGGAAAATTGAAATTTTAGAATTTATTTCAAAAATGGTAAGAATAAGGCAGTTAACGATGCCACAAAAAGTATTAATTTTTAAATGAAAATCGAAAAATATTTTAATACGTGAGATGGCAAAATAATTAAATGCTAACGAAATATTGGTAAAATGAATTTTAGCAAAATATAAATTTTTTTGGCCGTTTAAACTGGGAATTTGGCTTTAGGCGGTCATGTTGTCATCCAAGCAAGATAACCGCAAGTAAAAATGCGAATGTTTAAAAAATCGATTTGTATCATTTTCAGAACTTAAAAAAGATTTTTAAAAAGTGTATAGTAAATTACTTTCTTCAAAAACAATGCGTGAACAATTAAAGAAAGCAGGTTAAAGAACGGAAGATCTGTGAAAAAATCCATTATTAAGAAAAAGAATTAGAAAAAACAATACTTTAGTTGACCAAAATTTAAAAACATTATCAGTTAATTATTAGGCTGAACTGGTTTTCTCTTATGAATCAAGTTTTCTTTATTTCGTGCAGTAGAAAAAAGCTAGAATGAAGACGAAAATGTGACTGACTTAATGAAAATCGCACTTTTAAAACAGTGACACATTCTCCGTACATTATGGTACGGAGGTGCATAACTTTTCAAACACTCGGGGAAATTTTTATGCTCAAGGGATCAATTAACTCGAAATAAAACACAATCTGCATAAAAGTGGTGCCTAACCGACTATTTTGGAGGTATCTTAGACATTTCCGTAAACAGCATTTGAAGATAATAAGGCACCTTACTACACGGCGTCTGTGGCAAGTTTATTCTCTTCAAATTGTCAAAATTTCTTATACATTCCCATTAGTAGCTAAAATTCTGTAAGTAATCATACTTGTTTTCACTTTAAGTTAAATACCACAAAGGATATAGTAGAATTTCTTCTTTACCAGACATGGAAATGGTCAAAATCGCGATCCGCTCGAAAATGTTTTATCTATAAAAAGGCGGGGGGGAGGGGAGAGGATTCGAAATTTGCAGCCTATAACTCTGCCAGAACTAGAAAAAATTATTTGTGATATTTGGCACATGAAATTTCTGAGATTTATATTAAAACACTGTATAAAACTATGCCATTGCGCATTAATGCAGTAATTCCATATAAAGGTGGAATTAACCCAATGCAGAATACATATTTTTAACAAAAAATTGCTTAGATCTAACAAATGAATAGTTTTATTTCATATATTAAAATATAACTTGTTTATTTCATGTAATAAATCATAATAGAATGCAAAGTGTATAGTTATTGCATTATGTTCAAAAAGAAAGTTTTATGCAGATTTTTAAAAAGTACTTCGTAAAGTGCAATAAAGCGAATTATTAAATCGAAAATATACATAGGTATCATTTCATACCTTTGGTATTATGCAAACAAGACAGTTTTATTTGTTTCAAACATTAATTTTAAATTTATTACAAATAAAAAAGTTATAAGTCATTTTTTCTGCAGTGCGGCTTTTTTTTTGTCGCTTAGTGTATATACAGTCGAACCTCGTTAACGTGAATCTCAAGGGGGATAAAAAAATTTTCATGTTATCAGTAGTTCATGCTATCAGTAACTAATCTTTCAATAACTAAACTAATTTCCATTTTGACGTAGGGACTGTGGAAAAAGTTCATATTAAAAGTAATTCACGTTAACAGTGTTCACGTTACGAGGTACGAATGTATATATATACATGGTCTGTCCCAAAAGTAATGCGCTCATTTTCTTCTGCCGCAACTATCCGTCGCACAGGGTTGCCGCTTGCACGGAAGGTTGGGTGGAGTCTTGGGAACACAGCGCCACCAGCGCCAGTCTGCTCCGAGCTCCTGCAGAGTCTCAGTGCCTGTTTCAGTGAACCCTTGTGTGAGTGCTCGGTCGAAATCAAGATGGAACAAACTCTCGAGCAGAATTTTTGCAGTGTTGTGAGAACGATCCGACAGTTTTGTACAATGTGGTAAATTATGACGAAGCTTTTACCTTCTTGTACGACCCAGAAACAAAATGACAGCGCAGAGTGGCATACGACGTCGTCACCACGCCCAAAAAAGGCAAGAATGAGCAAATCGCAGGGCAAAGCGATGCTCATTGTTCTTTTTGTTGTGGTTGTTTGTTTGTTTTTTCTTTTTTTTCGAATCCAAGGGAGTGGTCCATTTTGAATTTGTTCACCTGGCCAACCAGTCAACGCCAAATTTTACGTTGAAGTACTGAAAAGGCTAAAGCAAAGGGTCAACCCCGTCAGGCGCGAGATCAAGAATTCCTGGAAGCTGCACTATGACAATGCTCCCAGCGTCTCAACGCTCCTCCAACCGCCTTACAGTCCTGATCAGTCCCCGTCCGACTTCTTTTCATTCCCGAAGATTAAAAAAATCCTCAAAGGACAGAATTTGGGGGCCCTGGAGAACATCAAGTTGGCTACGACGAGGTTAATAAAGGACATCTCTTTGATGGACAGCCTGGACGCATATAAAGCAGGGAAATCGCGTCGGAACAAGTGTGTTGAAGCAGGAGAGATGTATTTCGAAGAATATTGAGTAAGTGTACGAATCGGTTCAATAAATTTCTTAAAATAAAAATGGGCGCATTACTTTTGGGACAGACCATGTATGTGTGTGTGTGTGTGTGTAATAACAATAATTAAAAAATTTACACTAGTTAGTGTGTTGCATAAAAATAAAACAGAAATTACAGCAAAAAATGACTCTTATAGACATTTTGGCTCAATATGGTTTGGTTTGTGTATATACGATCATTTTTTGCCTCATATATAAGGCATAAAACAATTTTGAACATGTGTTGATCATTTGTTTATGTTTTGTGAGTCAATCCATTTGTTACATTTTACATTTTCCAAGTAAAGCGCTATCTGGTGGAAATTTTAAAATATTTGAAATTGGAATATGAAACAAGTTTTGTTGCTAGTGTTATTACCGATATTTTTTATTTATCTGTCATCAGTCCAAATTAATTCCCTGGCATATGAACTTAAGAGTATATGAATACTATATAATGGTGTATCAGGAAATGAGTGTATATTAATTTTATTTATTTATTTATTTTATTTTATTTTATTACTGCAGCTTTTCAAGATATTGATGGTGTAATTTGTTTATTAAAAATATGTTAATCTTTGTAATATCCCTCCACCCCCCTTTTTTTAGTTGCAATAATTTTAAGGTTTCAGAAATATGTCACAATTATTATTACTATTATTAAATCAATGATTATATTTTGCAAAACTTTATGTTCATTTAAATCAGAATAATTAAAGGAATTTAAGTATTTTAATTCTGGGGAAATTCTATAAATATTTCACATTGTTAAAAGAAAAAGGAATTTAATTTACTTTAAGTGAAGAAGTATAATCTGCATAATTATAATTAATGTCATAATTATAATCACTTTACAGTTTTAAACGTAAATGTGTTTTGATTAAAGTAAATAAGGAAAATGGGGTAGTTTATTAAGCTGAAGCAGTTAAAATACAGTAAACATTTAGATTATAATTAAAATTTGGCGAATTACAACATTCTTAATTAAATATACTTTTAAAAAAAATGTCTCTTGATCATTTAAATAATATCGCCGAACAGATTTTCCTTACTTAGTGTAATACCCCAACAACAAATTATGTAAAATTAAATTATTCAATATTTTTAACACTTTCCAACAAAGTTGAAAAGTATTTATGACTTCGGTTTGTATGTCAGTCCATCCATCTGTCTGCGCTCAAACTCCCGTAAATATTTATAAAATTTCTTGAAACTGATATATATTGGGTGAATGCAAAAGTTCTACCCGTTTTTATTACCCATAAAGAAGAAAAAATAAACACAAAATGAACAGCACCTAATATTGTGCATAATCCCCATTGCTATTTATGACATGACCTCTTGTCATCTTTCCGGTGGGAGATGAATCCCACGGCGGTAAAATTCCGGCGGTTTCAAGTCAAAAAAAGTCTTGGATGGCAGTTTTCACAGCATCATCAAAGATTTTCTCACTGAAGGAATTGTTCAACGAACGAAATAGGTGATAGTCAGTTGGTGCCAAGTCAGGAGAATAGGGAAGGGGAGGGGAAAGCCTCCCAACCAAAGCCCAGTAACTTTTGGCGAGTGATGACAGCATGTGGCCTGGCGTTATCATGATAAAGGATAACACTGCGACGATTGGTGAGATCTGGCCGCTTTACCACGAAATTTGAATGCAGCCTGTCTAACTGTAGACAGTAGAAGGTAGCATTGATGGTTTGGTTGAATGGCAGGACCTCCCAGTGAATTATTCCCTGCACATCTCACCACACACTCAACATCACCTTCTTGGGATGAAGTTCAGCTTTCGAAATCGATACAGGCGGATCAGAAGGGCGACGCACAGTCCTACGACGCTTTACGTTACGGTACATAACCCACTTCTCATCTCCTGTCACAATTCGTGTTAAGAAGAAACACAGGTGGCGATTCGGTCACCCCATTGATTAGCTGTCAGGTTATGTGGAACCCAACGAACCAATTTTCTCGTAAAACCCAACTTAACCAGACGTCTCTCGACCGTTGTCCGGTGTTCGTTGAAGGTCCCCGCTTGTTGTTTATTGGTCTAATCTAAACCTGTAGATGGCGCTGCGCGCCGATATTAATGTTCTGTTTCTTCTTTTCTCTTTAGTGTGTTCTTCGTGTTCGTCATTGTAAGTGTAATAAATGTATGTCTCAAAATGATATCATTAATTTCGTTTAAGACTTCAATCGACTCCAATGTATAGAAAGGAACCTACAGTGGCCGGCAGTCCCCACGAATCTGGACCGATAAGGTAAGATATTTACCTTATTTAAATATAATATTCTGAAATGTTTATTAAGATTTATATATGAAACGATATATCTGAAATGAGTCGCCAAAGTAGCGACATGTGCTTGAATGATGATTTTTATAAAGTCGTTAAGAATTTTAGCGACATAATTATTGGCGCCCGAACAGGGACTGCCAGGCCCTTAAATATGATTTTAAGCTGTTACTTATACTATAGTCCAAATTTGTAAATTAAATCAATATGGCTACCGAACTTGAAAAATTGAAGAGAAAAAGATCTACCCTAAAAGGATTGTGTACAAAATTGATAAACACGATAAATATAAAATTAAATGAACCCGACGAAGGGTTAAATGTTTTTGAATTAGAATCACAGTTAGAAAAACTGCAAGTAAAGAATAACGAAATTATAGAAGTTGAAGATCAAATTGAGGCCAAAATCACGGATCTCAACGAGCTACAAACGGAAATAGAAACGAGACAAGAATACAGAGATTCAATTATTGATGTAAAAGCTCAAATTATCAATAAGATAGAGAAAATTAAAAATTTAAACGTTACTCCGATCTTATCGCAGCCAAGAAATGAGCAAACAACCAATCTGCATTTAGAAAGAATTAATGATAGTTCTGTGAGACTACCCAAGTTATCAATTCCTGTTTATGACGGTTCTCCAGAAAACTGGATTGAATTTTGGAGCCAGTATGAGATTACAATACATAATAACAACAAAATTTCTAATGTGCAGAAATTTGTGTATTTACGCAGCTTTTTAAAAGCCCAAGCTTTAACAGCTATTCAGGGTTTAGCACTTTCAGATCAAAATTACAATACTGCAATTGATTTATTAAAATCTAGATTCGGAAAAAAAGATATTATAATAAGATATAAAATTGACGCGTTATTAAATTTGAACCCTGTTAAATCTCCAAATCAAATTAAAGAATTACGCTTACTGCACGACGCCCTTGATATTAATATTAAATCTCTCGAAAATTTAGGTGTGGATTTAAAATCTTACGGAAATTTGTTATTTCCAATTGTTACAAAATTAATACCTACCAGTATTATGATAGACTATAATAAAATGAAAACAGAATCCGAGGAATGGGATGTACAAGATTTGTTAAAACATTTAAAATTAGAAGTTCAGACTAGGGAAAAAACCTTTTTATTTTTAAAACGCGAAGTAGAAACTCACAATAGCGGATATAAAAACTCAAATTCCAGATTTGATTCAAAATCATCGGAAAATAATAATAATAATAATGCTTACTACCGGAAATCTGGTTCGGGATATAAAAATTCTAACACAATGCAAAAGGCATCAGCCTTTAAATTAACTGTTAGTAAATGTATATTTTGTGTTGATGCAAATAACGATCATGACAGTAAAATGTGTAAATTAAATTTAGAGGATAAAAAATTGTCTTTACGCAAACAGGGAATCTGTTATTTATGTTTCAAAAGAGGTAAACATACCGCAAAATTCTGTTTATCGGGTCTCAAATGTGACACGTGTTCAGGAAAACACAATACATTAATTTGCTATAAGCAAAAATCGGAAACTCCAACGGCTCATATGAAAGATAAAAATCACATCGAACATACCCAAACAAATAATTCTGAGAACAGTGTTTGCGAAAATGATAATTCTGTATTGTCCTATAAGTGTCCTGTACAAAATCCGCTTGAGAATAATGAAATATATTTACAAACTTGCTTCGCAAGAATAACAAATAGTTCTAATTTAAACTCTCTAAAGTGTGCCGTATTATTCGATAATGCATCCCAAAGAAATTTCATAAACATATCACTCGCCCGTGAATTAAAATTGCCGGTGATTAGAAAGGAAACTGTTATAATATATCCGTTTTCGTGTAAACAACCCCAATCTAACGAATATTCAGTCGTAAATTTCGAATTGTCTCATTTAAAAAACCACAAACAGAAATGTTATGTAGAGGCATTGGTCGTAAATCAAATCTCTTTTACGAAGTTACAGATTCTGGATGACGCATCATTTCGAAAACTTTGGGTTTCGAGAGAGGGGGAAAGAAATAAAATTCCGCAATTGCATTCGAAGGCTCCAGACATTCTAATTGGCGGCGGGTTATTTTGGAAACTGCAAAAAAATAAAAGGAAAATTAATCGTTCGTTGTTTGCTGTAAATACATTATTCGGATGGACATTGTCAGGAAACAATAATTCAGGAAACGATTCAGACAACTTAATTACTGGCGCCAGCGTGTTAAAGATTGAATGTGGTAACTCTTTTTATTTACATGAAAACCATCCATGCGTGAAAAAAAATGAATCATCCGATTCTACGGGTAATGATTTGCAAAGGTTATGGTCTTTGGATTTTTTGGGAATAAATGATGATAAATTGATTTCTGCTTCCGATCAGGAAATAATAAATAAATTTGATAAACAGTTAGAATATAAACAGGGTCATTATGTTACTCATTTATTATGGAATGATCATAGTATTGACAAATTTGAGAATAATTTTGAAAACGCTAAACGCCAATTCAATTATTTGAGAAAAAGATTAAAGGCGGATAAATGGATTTTCGAGCAATATAGGCAGATAATCACAGAACAAAAACAATTGGGTATCGTTGAAGACTGCGGTCGCACAAAAAAGGAGTATTTCGCTCCACATAGAGAAATTGTAAGACGGGAAAAACAAACATCAAAGGTACGAATTGTTTTTAATTGTTCCAGTAGAGTATCGGGGTGTAAATCTCTAAATGATTGTCTCGTAAAAGGGCCATGTCTTACACCTCCAATTTTGGATGTAATTAATAGATTTCGAATGTTTAAGATTGCGTTTTGCGCAGATATTGAAAAGGCGTTTTTAATGATAGAAATCGCGGAACCCGATAGAAATTTTCTAAAGTTTTTATGGTTTGACGAGGATACCGAGAATTATAAAATAATGCGAATGACCAGAGCTACATTTGGTTGTACAACTTCTCCTTTCTTTTTAACGGCAACAATTAAGAAACACATTAAGGAATATAAGGAAATTTATCCGGATAGTTATGAAATGTTAAATTCAGCTCTGTTTGTGGACGATTTGCTTTATGGCTCAGACACCGCAAACGGTGCCTATGAATTAACTTCTACTGCGGTAAATATTTTAGTAAAGGCTGGAATGAAATTAAGAAAGTTTAGTACGAATTCACAGAAATTAAAGAACATGTGGGATAAAAATGATTCTTTTTCGGAGGTAAATAATGAAAATGTAATAAATATTCTTGGATTGGTGTGGGATAAAGATAGTGATAAATTAGGATTAGCTTTGAAATCTATAGTTGAAAATTTGGATATATCGGTATGTACGAAAAGATATGTATTACATACAGCTGCAAAATTTTTTGATCCTATTGGGATTATATCTCCCTTTTTAATTAGGATAAAGTGTTTTCTTCAAAGAATGTGGGAAAGAGGTATGGATTGGGATCACGAATTGCCGGATGATCTTAAGGGAATTTGGATAAAGTGGTGTAACGAAATTAAGGATTTATTAGAAATTCGAATAGATAGATGCTATTTCACGTATGTTGATTTGAAAAATTCGCGTGTAGAACTACACATTTTTTCAGATGCTTCACCACTTGCATATGGTTGCGTTGCATATTTTCGGGTTATCAGTAATGATAAAAAATGTTATGTAAGTATGATTATGTCAAAGGCTAGAGTTGCGCCGCTAAAGAAACTAACACTACCAAGATTGGAGTTAATGGGAGCGGTGATAGCAGCTAGAGTAGCGAAATATATTTGTGATATATTTAAGGAAATTAACATCGAGAAATTTTATTGGACAGATTCTACTATTGTTTTACACTGGGTGAAGGGATCGGCGAAACAATGGAAACCCTTTGTTAAAAATAGAGTAGTTGAAATTCAGGAATTGTCAGTACCCGAAAATTGGTCATATTGTAATACAAAGGATAATCCCGCAGATTTAGTTACTCGTGGTATTAGCGCAAATGCGTTAGTTAATAATGATTTTTGGTTTAAAGGTCCAAAATGGTTATCTGAGCTAAATGGTAAAGGTAATGATATTGGGGAAAAGGTAGACACGCAATATATTACCGAAGAAAAAAGGAAAACACCTGAAAAAATAATTCAGTTTAAAATCTGTATAGAAACAGTTGAACCAATATTGGATCTAGAAAAATATAGTAACATTTTAAGAGTCCTCAGAATTACGGCATGGATAAAGAGATTTCTTAACAACGCGAATCCTAAAAACGAGAAAGTTAGCGGTCCATTATCGGCAGAAGAAATTGGTAGTGCGCAAACAATATGGGTTAAATATACACAGAAAATTAGTTTTCCGAATGAATTAAACTGTTTGGTAAATGGGGAACCTATTTCTAAAAATTCAAATTTAATTGAGTTCTCACCATTTTTGGATTCCGTAGGAATAATGCGCATCGGAGGAAGGCTTCAGAAATCAAATTATTCCTTTAACGAAAAACACCCGATCCTGTTGCCTTCAAAGGGTAAATTAATTGATTTGTTAATAAAAAATGCGCATGAAAAAGTTTTCCATTTTGGCATTAATGATACATTAGTACAATTACGGGAGGAATTTTGGGTAATCAAGGGCAGACAGGCAGTAAAAAGCGTATTAAGAAGATGCAGAATTTGCATAAAATTTAATTCTAGAGCTGGAGCCCAGATATCAGCTCCGTTACCTGCAGATCGTATCAATGAACAAAAGCCATTTGCAGTGATAGGCCTTGATTTTGCAGGCCCTTTATACAGCCGAAATACGGATAGCAAAATATATATTTTGTTGTGCACATGCGCTATCACAAGAGCAGTGCACCTAGAATTGGTAGAGAACCTTTCTACAGAAACATTTTTATTGGCCTTCAGAAGAATAGTAGCAAGGCGGGGTCTTTGCCATACGGTTTACTCCGACAACGCACGAACCTTTCATCGAGCTGATATTGAGTTAAGGCACATCTGGAAAATAATCACCCATCCCGACGTTAAAGATTACTATAGTAGTAATAAAATAAAATGGAAGTTTATCATGGAAGTGTCGCCATGGTGGGGAGGCTTCTATGAACGACTTGTGCGATCTGTAAAATCTGCCTTAAGAAAGGTGGTTGGCAAAACCACTTTAACACACACACAACTACATACAGTTATATGTGAAATTGAAGGGTCAATAAATTCCCGACCCATTACATATACATATGCAGACTCAGGAGAACCTTCCCCAATTACGCCAGCACACTTCTTGGTAGGCCAGCGACTTACTACCCTACCTATCGTGCATATGAAACCACCTGTGCTTCCTGGAACTTCGGCAACATATATCAAACGTTTTAATCAAAAGGAAAGAATATTGGACCAGTTCTGGTCAAGGTGGAAGAAGGAATACCTTCTACAGCTTAAAAACGCCATGACAAGTCGACACTCCAGTATTCGTGAATATACTCCAAATGATATTGTGTTAATCCACGATTCCAAATTGCCACGGCACTTGTGGAAATTGGGAGTAATAACACAAGTGTTTCCTGGTAGAGATGGAAAGGTTAGATCTTGTGAGATAAAAACCTCTACAGGAACATTGAGACGTCCTTTCCAGTTGATTTATCCAGTTGAAATTTTTGAAAAGGACTAAACAAAGTTTAAAAACTTTCATTTAAACTATGACATTTGTGTGAACTTACAATTTGAAATATATTGGATTTAGAAATGTCAGATATAATTACAATGGGAAAATGAACATAAAGTTAATGTTCATCCGGGGGCCAATGTGTTGTTTATTGGTCTAATCTAAACCTGTAGATGGCGCTGCGCGCCGATATTAATGTTCTGTTTCTTCTTTTCTCTTTAGTGTGTTCTTCGTGTTCGTCATTGTAAGTGTAATAAATGTATGTCTCAAAATGATATCATTAATTTCGTTTAAGACTTCAATCGACTCCAATGTATAGAAAGGAACCTACAGTGGCCGGCAGTCCCCACGAATCTGGACCGATAAGGTAAGATATTTACCTTATTTAAATATAATATTCTGAAATGTTTATTAAGATTTATATATGAAACGATTAGCGACACCGCTAATTCTTGCACGGTTGAGTTCGAGTTGTTCCTTACGACTTGTCAATATCGTCGTTTCCAACATGTGATAGCCGTCCACTCCTATCAAGATCTTGGCAACTTCTGTCTCCTTCCCTAAATTTACGAAACCATCGATGACATGTGCTTTCGCCTATTGCATCCTCCCCATAAACTTGACAAACATTGCGACATGCTGCGACTGCCGTACTCTTTTTATCGAACTCATATAACAAACAATGTCTTATATGTTCCTTCTCGCTTTCCATGTTACAGCCTCTGATATTTTTTTTTAGATGATTAACTTTGTGAGACACGATGCATTTATATGTGAGGCATCCACACATTTGATTGGCCGACGATTTACGTCATTATAGTGTCATAAGTGACGTCAATTACATTTCAAATTTGCATACCAAAAACGGGTAGAACGTTCGCATTCACCCAATATTATTCAAGTTCACTGTGAGATATTTTCCTATTGAAATCGGAGGTAAATACCACCACTGTTTTTTTTCTTTTTACAGGGACACCCGAAAGAACTCTATAGCGTTGCGTTCTGTGACAGGTATTTCTATAAATCACATTTCAATACTTTTGTTTTGCATAAATCGTAATGAAACTGATATTAATAATACAGATGCACTAGTAAAGGCTTCCTATAGAATAAAATATGGTTAGCATTAGGATTTACAAGGACATAAAAAATTTCAGTTACATTAATGGCTATAATTGTAATTTGCTGGAATTGCATTCTTTTTTTCTTTTTCTTTTTCTCCATTTTTGTTTGCATTAACTGTTTTTAACAATTTATAACGATGTTTAAGAGTGATTATGATTTGAATTCATCTATCTGTCTGTCTTTCTGCAGGTCTGTCTGTCTGCACTGTAACTCTCGCAAATATTCATGGAAAATCTTGAAACTTATATATGTTACTGAAGTTCACTATGGTATGTTCTGTACTGAAAATAGGGTAAATACCACCGCTGGTTTATATTCAGAGACACCCGAAAAATTTCCAAAGTATTGCGTAATGATATTGAAATTTATCATTCATATGCAGAAAAAAAAATGCTTTTTATAGAATACTAGCAGGCTTTGCCCGCTTCGCTGGTCACTATTTTTAAATGAATCACTATAATTACTGAATTTTCAAAATTGCATTAATTTTTATCACGTGAAAAAAAAAAAAAAAAAAAAAAAAAAAGCGAAACAAAATCTGATTAGGAAAAATGTCGCACCGGGTTCTCACTGCCTTCCGAAAAAATTCCCAAAATGCTCTAACTCTTATTTCCCCCTTCGACCCCCCCTCCCGTCTATCCTAATAATTTTACAAATTCAAAAATATCCGCAATCGATTTGTAAATATCAAAAACCTCTATGCACCAGTTTTGAACGATCTATCTCTATTTTTATTTTTTTGCCCCACCACTCTCCCCCTTCCCAATAATTTTAAAAATTAGAAAATATCCGCAATCGATTTGTAAGTATCGAAAACCTCTATGTACCAATTTTGAATGATCTAACTCTATTTTATTTTGTTTGCCCCTCCGCCCCCCTTCCGTCCGTCCTAATAACGTTACACTTTCGAAAATATCCCCATTCGACTTGCAGGCATCTAAAACCAATCTGTACCAATTTTGAACGGCCTAACTGCATTTCTATTTGTTTTTGCCCCCCTTACCGCCCCTCCTAATAATTTTACAAATTCAAAAATATCCGCATTCGATTTTAAGTATCGAAAACCATTTCTGTACCAATTTTGAACGATCTAACTCTAATTTTATTTTTTTGCCCCCCCCCATCCCATCCCCCCCTTCTCACCCCTCCTAATAACTTTACACTTTCGAAAATATCCCCATTCGACTTGCAGGCCTTTAAAAACTATCTGTACCAATTTTGAATGCCCTAACTGTATTTCTATTTGTTTTTGCCCATAGCTCCCCCCCTTCCCGCCCCTCCTAATAATTTTACAAATTCGAAAATATCCGCAATCGATTTGTAAGTATCGAAAACCTCTATATACCAAATTTGAACGATCTAACTCTATTTTTATTTTTTTGCCCCCCCCCCCTCTCCCCTCCCCCCTTCTATCCCCTCCTAATAACTTTACACTTTCGAAAATATCCCTATTCGACTTGCAGGCTATTGAAACCTATCTGTACCAATTTTGAAAGGTCTAACTGTATTTCTAATTGTTTTTGCCCCCCCCCTTGGGGATCAAATTTCGAAAATTCCAGGAATAGGTTTTTAGACATTTATATTAGCTATATTTTAAAGCAAAAATTTTACGGATATCTGTTTCTTTGTTTGAGCTATGAAGGATATTTTGAATTCACGTTTTGCCCCCTCCCCCCCCCTTGGGGGCCGAATTTTTTCAATTTTTTTCTTTCCTAAACCATCCCTGACCTATAAGGAAAAAAACAAAAAAAGAATGATCGAAATCGGTCAAGCCGTTTACAATTTTATAATGGACATACAGACAAACATTCATTTATATATATATATATATATATATATAGATTATAAGAAAAAAAAACTTTTTATAAACTGTGTTTTTAAATTTTCTGTTGAATCATAGAACTAACTACATTAGCACTTTATCAATGCGTATGAAATCTTTAAACCGATAGTGACGTCAATTTTTGTGAGATACATAATTTAATTTTTTACAATTTTTTAAAGCTCACGTTTAATTAAATTATTTATTTAATCACGTTTATTTATTTTTATGTCGAAAGAAAATGAACTCGTAAATTTTTTTTGGCAACAATTAAATTATAGCTAATATTTTAATGGCTATCACGGATGGCTATTTATAAGGTATTAGGAGGTTATTATTTTCATATTTTAATTAATAATAAGAAAACTATTTGAATTTTTTCGAATTTTTTTTTTCCTAAACCATCCCTGACCTATAAGAAAAAAAACAAAAAAAGAATAATCGAAATCCGTTCAGCCGTTCTCGAGTTTTAGTGAGACTAACGAACAGCAATTCATTTTTATATATATAGATAGATACAGACAAACATTCATTTATATATATATATATATATATATATATAGATTATAAGAAAAAAAACTTTTTATAAACTGTGTTTTTAAATTTTCTGTTGAATCATAGAACTAACTACATTAGCACTTTATCAATGCGTATGAAATCTTTAAACCGATAGTGACGTCAATTTTTGTGAGATACATAATTTAATTTTTTACAATTTTTTAAAGCTCACGTTTAATTAAATTATTTATTTAATCACGTTTATTTATTTTTATGTCGAAAGAAAATGAACTCGTAAGTTTTTTTTGGCAACAATTAAATTATAGCTAATATTTTAATGGCTATTTATAAGGTATTGGGAGGTTATTATTTTCATATTTTAATTAATAATAAGAAAACTATTCGAATTTTTTCGAATTTTTTTTTTCCTAAACCATCCCTGACCTATAAGTAAAAAAACAAAAAAAGAATGATCGAAATCCGTTCAGCCGTTCTCGAGTTTTAGTGAGACTAACGAACAGCAATTCATTTTTATATATATAGATAGTAATGACTAGCATTAAGATTGACCGGGTCACACAAAAATATTCAGTTACATTAAAGGCTATAATTAGAAATTGCTGGAATTGCATTTTAATTCGTATTAATCGTATTTAACACTTTCTAACGATGTTTAAGAGTGGTTATGATTTTAATTCGTCTGTCTATCCGTCTGTCTCTGACTGCACGTCTGTCTATCTATACGTCTGTTCGATTCTAGCATCCGTACATATTTCTAGAATGTATTACTAATTATATATATTATTCAAGTTCATTATGACATTTTCCCGATTTAAATTGATAAAAATAGCACAACCGTTTTGTGTACAGGGATATCCAAAAGTATGCTAATGCATTGTGTTTTATGAGAAGCAATTCATGAACTATATTTAAGTAATTTCAAACTGCCTTAATCATCATAAAATTTACATTTATTGTTCATATGTTTTCTATTGAATATGGTATGTTTAGCGTTAATATCTACGGGGGTGCACTAAAATATTAAGATGCATTAAGGTATACAATTGGAAACTGTTGGAATTGCTTTTCCGTTTACATTAAGCATTTTTACACTTTCGAGCAATGTTTAAAAGTGATTATGAATTCAATTAGTCTATTTATCTGTAGTTCAATCCTACTTGTCCGTTGTGTGATCACGTAGGCAAAATATCCTTGAAAGTTAAATGATGCAATGAGTACGTATAGTTATAAGGTATTATTAATAATCTGTGTGAACTGCATGATTTATCGTCCTTGATTTTTTTTAATTATTATTATTATCGTAACATATAGAGTAAGTGATGACTATAGAAAATGGAATTTCAAGAAAAATGTCGCTAAAGATACTAAGGATTCACAAACTGGCGGTATGATACATGTTTGATAAAACGTGCGGAGTGAAATAACGCATTTTTTTAAAAAATAAGATTTTAACCAAAAGTGCGTATTTACTTTTCTGATCTGATTCATTCAACAATTCTTTTTTTTTTTTTTTTCTTCTTCTTCTTTTTTTTAATTTTTTTTTTTTTAAATTTTAAACTATCATATTTCATATAACCATTCCATGATAGCAAGATTTTCCATGAGCTATCAACTTGAATTTTATATCACCAAGTCTGTCCGCAATATTTCGTCTCGTCATATATTAAAAGCTTGGTATATATAAGCAGTAATATATAGAAAGCATACCTAGAGTGAGGACTTAAGTGCAATTTCATTTCTGATTCATCTCAAAAACATATCAGTAGACTGAAAAATTTTGCTGGTGGCCTTATTCTGTTGGAGCTACACATGCAGTGAAGATTTTTTAGTTAAAGAAACGTTTTCTTTGAAAACGGATGTTAAAACATTTTGATGGTAATCCGAGTTAATATTCCTTTTTATCCCTAGAGACAAGGGCAGCTGAAAATAATTATTTTCGTTTTATACTCTATCGCCTTTAAAACCATGTACTATGATGAAATCTATCATATTTATGCATATAGCGAGTTTTAAAGGATAGAAGTAAATTTAACGTTTGAAAAGCCTTTTTAATAGAGAAAAAATGCAAAATAATGTTAAATTTCAAAATGCCTCATGCGAATTCTAAATTATTTTATGTTCCCCCCCCCCTTCTTTTTTTTTAACTGTGCATTTCTGGTATGTAACTTAGCACATATACGCATCTAATTTTTTACAGCTCAAATACAGAATCAATTACAAACAAAAAGTATAAAATTTGAAATTTTTAAAAGAATTGAATGAAAACAATTTCGCATGGAGCATTATAATTAATTAGTTATTCTCGAAATCTGGAATCCAAGAAAAATAAAATTAAGGCTCAAAAATTTTTAAAAGCTTTTAAATAAGGTTTGGGGAACTGTATAAAGATATTATTTAAAAGGTATTATACAGTTCATACATTTTATTATAGCTATCTTGATATTTTTAATGAATCGATTTTGATAATTTTCGCCATCTCTCGCTCCCTTAAAATAGAAAAAAAGTTTTCGGTTGTAAAGAAAATCACGTAAGAGATATATAAAAGCTCGAGTAAATTTTCTTTGTTTTCCTTGAACGAAAATCTTACATCTTTCCTATTGTCAGTAAAATATATACAAGCTTCATTCTTTGTAACTACTTATTATTTATTTTCCTCTAACAAATAGTTGTCCTCTACAAATCTGCACATATTCTTATTCTTGCAACAGATTAAACCTCGTTTCTGTCTTAACTGAGCTGTCGTAGGGAAAGTAGATTTACAGTTAAATTGGAAATAAAGGGCCATTCACTGCCATTCACTTCCAGTAAGATCGGCCTTGACATTCAAATTTGGCGAAAAGTGGTAGTATAGGGTGTATAGAAGGTAGTATAGAAGCCGATTTCTGGATCTTTCCATTGGATTCTAGCTCAGAATTTACAAAAACTGCGCCAAATTCCACCTGTCAAATAAGGGAAGATTATATTTTAGTTTCTCAGTGGTGTTCTGAGAGCGGTTGTGAGAGATTGCGTTTGGAGATTCTGTTCCGAGCGATTAACATTTGTTCGTGAATCAGAGAAATTCCTTCTCTGTGGAACATTTAATGCTGTTTGTTTTACTCTTGAAAAACAAGTGATTGTTTTCTTGGACTGTCTTGAGACCATTCATCGCGTAGTGACTTTTGTGATACGAGTGACAGCTTTATTAGATTGCGTCGATAATATTCATCAATTGACAGTTCTGTTCGACTGTTTCGAGTATATTCATGGAAATCCCCAAATTTGTTGAACAGTTTCGAGAACTTACGCTGAACAAAGCGTATTCATCGATTAGAACCTGTCTGTTTTTTTTTTTTTTTTTTTTTTTTTTTTTACGTACTTCATTCTTCACACAAGAAAGTCAATATTTTACATAACATTACGTTTTATAACTCAGTGATTTTTTTCCTTAATTATTAGCTTTAAACCAGATTTTATAAATGTATTAATAGTTCCTAAAAAATATAAAGGTTTTGGAAGATTGGATTTCCTTTTGAAACATGCGATGTGATATTAGATATATAGATTACAAGAGTTCAACTTACCTTTGTTAGGTATGTATTTTGTACACTTTGTTTCCAATCAAATATAAGTTCTAACATTTCTTTTATTAATTACTTACATTCATAATTGCCAGATTTAGCACTTTTTAGCTACTGAAAAAAATTCAATAGAAATTTTTATTTGATTTAATCATTGAACACGAAAAATTTAATGGTTGTAAATATTATAAATATAAAAAAGGAGTATATATACACACACACATATATATATATATATATAATACATTAGGTAAAGAACAATTTCCATAAAAAAAATTTCTCCTTAAATTAATGTAACAGTATCATCAATATTGTTAAAGGATTGAACAAAACTTATTACAGTGTTTTGAATGAGATAGTCTGTATATTTTGACTGATTTACTAGGATCTGTTGATAAATAAAAGGAATGAACAGATTTTAAAAGCAGTACTTCCGAATTATAATTTTTTAATGGAAAAAAAAATATATATATATAATAATATTGTGTGTATTAAAGGAAGTCGTGTGCTTGTTGCGCACCAGATTATGTCAATTATATTAATATTTTTACCTGATCAAAATCATTACGAAAATGCTTGAACACATCTATTACAGAACTATATTCCTGTGAGTGGCTTTTTAAAGTAGATATTTATTTTTTGATTTTAATTAATAAAAAATTTATATAAAGAAAAAGAAGTACGAGTTTCAAAATAAAAAAAAAAAATATTTTCAAACACGTACGCTGAAACTGCGTATTTAGCCGAGAATTCCTGATATGTTACACAAGTAGATTATTTAGTAATTTTGAATTGAATACGGCAACTGGTTGATACTTGAATAAAACTAGCGGCTTCAATACTTCGTTTCTTCATCTTTTTTTTTTTTTTTTTTTTTTTTTAATGAGTTATTTTAATGAAATGTTATATTTTATAAATTATCTTTGTTTTTCCATAAATTATCTAAAGTGATTTGAAATTAGAACAAAAGAGAAAGAACAGGCAAAAAAAAAAAAAAAAAAAAAAAAAAGCTACTTTTTATTCCTCAATCTATCCTTAGAAAAGTTAATAATGCTTTCCGTAAAGCTAAAAATAATAATAATTAAAATAATCTGGTGTGTCACTCACACTACTTTCTCTTACCCTGAAATTTAATAGTATAAATACAGGCTGGAGAATAAGAGGTAAGATAACGAGTACCATTATGTAAACCTGTGTTAAACAATTCAAATTAGGCTTAGGATGAGTTTATATGATAATTAGTTCTGTGTGAGGGGGGAGGGGGTATCGCCCCATCAACTCACTAATGTACAAAAACAAGCGATGAATATTTAGCTTAAAACATACATTATTTATCATATCTCTATGAGGAATTTATTTCAATTCCCGAACAGCTTTCCTGGAAATGGTAAAATATTATTAGTAAAGCACATCCACTAACAACAAATAACTATTGTGTTGTGGCCACCACACGAATTTCTTCTATATTTTCCTATACAAATTCACTCAGTAAAAATAATTTATTAAAATTATTATTAAAAAAAAATATCTTCCATGATAATGAAAAAAATCGATAACTTTATTTTAAATCATCGCAGATCGATGGTTCAACCATTCGTTTTAAAGGTATTGGCGAGTTCTTTTGAAAGATACCCATCATGAAAATTTACTCCCCTCGAGGGGGAACTCCCCCCCGGGGGGGGGGAGGCGAGGCTCCTACATACACAACATTTTTTTCCCAGTTGACTATCTCTATTACATATTCGTTTCATTTGGTTTAGTGCAGTCTATAGATGTTAAACTCTACTTACCTGCAATTTCCTCCAAAGACGTAATGCATTTTAATACTTTTGAATGTCCCTGTACACGAAATATTTGCTTCATCTCAACGAAAAGCTTAGTGTAGCATCCCTATATGATACACATTTAGAATACCGAGTTTGGAATTTCTGCTACTATTTGTTCTTGAAATATGCTGATAACAGACACACACACAGTCCATTCGCTAAAAACATGATTTTCGTATTCAGGGGACCTCAGAACATGTAAATATAACAAAAACTCACGTTCGAACATTTGACCCTTAAACAATACTTTCTCGACCCTATGGGTAAGAGAAAGTAAAAACAGAAATCTAGTTATTTTTCCTTCGATTTTTCTAGTTTTTTTTTTTTTTTTTTTTTCCGATTTTTTCCTGGTGAAAGAATGTCTAATAAAAAGATTAACAGATCAGAAATATAAAAACAATGTTACTCTAAATTGCACTTTAATTAAAATAATTAATTTATAAAGTATTAAAGTAAGCTTTAAATTAATTAATGATATTATTTAGTTCAAGAAACAATTCAAGTAAGTATACATAAACAGCATTACTTACAAACAAATGAATCTTTTTTAACTACCGGGGTATTCTTACCTTATATTAATCAGATATCAGATAAAACTCGAAATAAGAATTTACTCGCTTTACCAAAATACTTCTTCCTATCAAGAGGATATCTAATAAAAAGATTAAACAGTTAGAATTTTAGAAAACGGAGCAAAATCTTCGTAAGATACGATCTAGATAATGTCTTGAAAAGAAAAGTAAACCCAGTGAAATAAAAAAAGGAGCAGAGAAACTGGGTAAAAGTGAAAAGAAAAATAAATGGTTATATTGGAAAAGAAAATGAAATATTCTCAGGAAATGAAATTTTTCCTTGATCAGAATGTAATCTCGATCCAGTTATTTATTTTCGATTAACCTGCAGTGTGTTAACCGTCCTTCAGTTTAATTTTCAAAAGCGGGGGCTGAAGGCTACGCACAACATGGGTGCTAACAAAACCTTCAATCAATAAAGAGTGAAGGACAAGAGCAAAATATATTAAACATTGATTGATTTCTTTTATGTTATACTTCTATCATTTCTTTCTGTCCCAGCTATTTGCTTTTAAATATTATTAGTTTAAAATATTAAGAAACAGTACTTTTTTTCTTTCTACAGAAAATACAGTTTTGGCATTATATAGTGCATTTGCAAAACCTGATAATACAATGTATATATATATACATATATAAATTACCTATTATCTCTAGGTACTGCAAAATAATAATTAACAATAACTAACTACACCCCTTTATTAATTATAAACGATTACCAATAAATAAATAAAATAAATTTTAAAAATAATCGTCTATAAAAGATTATGTACAACGAGGTAAATAAATTAGAGTGCTGTTTCAATGGATGAAGGATTAGCTTTCCGTGGTTCAAGGTGAATCACGTGACATGAACCAATAGACTGGCCCATATAATTGGCCCATTATCGCTATTTTGGCATTTAAAATTTCAGTTCAGCAAATTATCATTATTATTAGGTAACACGACAGTACTATAACTAAAATAAATTGTTTTTTAAAATAATTTTTCACATATTTCACATAATAATAAAATACTTATTTTTTCATCATTTTCCAACAAAGTTTAAAGGTGTTTATAAAGAAAAGTTAAACTTTTAAAAGAGCTAAATTTACCAACAAATAATAATTTATCAACTATTTTTAAATATTTTGTCAGTTAGATTTCAACTACAGGAAATAAAGAAAAAGTAAAATAAAAAATAACAAAACAATCTGGTATGTCACTCACCTCACACGACTTTTTCTTACCGTGAAATTAATACTATAAATACAGGTTGCAGATTAAGAGGTAAGACAATGAGTACTGTTATGTAAACCTGTGTTAAACAATTCAAATGAGGCTTCGGAAGAGTTTTATATGATAATTAGTTCTGTGTGAGGGGGGCTACCGCCCCCTCAACACCCCATTTCATTAATGCACCTACATTTATATAGAATTTAATTCGGTTATTAAAAAATAATTATGTTTTTAAAAAATAATTTATTAAAATTATTATTTAAAAAAATTATCCTTTATGATAATGCAGACGATTTCCATATTAGAGAAGTGGTATAACACTTTAAAAAAAAAAAAAAAAAAAAAAAAAAAAAAAAAAATTGTTAAAATTGAAAAAATCGATAACTTTATTTTAAATTATCCCAGATCAGTGGTTCAACCATTCGTTTTAAAGGTATTGGCGATTTATTTTGAAAGATACCCATCATGAAAATTTACTCCCCTCGAGGGAGGACTCCCCCCCCCCAGGTGGGGAGGTAAGGCTTCTACATACACAAATGTTTTTTCCCAGTTGACTATCTCTATTACAAAATATATATATTCGTTTCATTTAGTTTAGTGCAGTCTATAAATGTTAAACTCTACTTAACTGCAATTTTCCCCATAGACGTAATGTATTTGAATACTTTTGAGTGTCCCTGTACACGAACCATTTGCTTCATCCCAACGAAAAGCTTACTGTAGCATCCCTATGTGATACACATTTAGAATACCAAGTTTGGAATTTCTGCAATTATTTGTTCTTGAGATATGCTGATAACAGACACACAGACATCCACATAGACAGACACACAGACCATTCGCTAAAAACATGATTTTCGTATTCAGGGGACCTCAGAACATGTAAATATAACAAAAACTCACGTTCGAAAATTTGACCCTAAAACAATACTTTCTCGAACCTATGGGTAAGAGAAAGTAAAAATATTAAACTACATAATTAAACAAAAACACTGGCGGTTACGATTTTCGCCAAGTACAATCTCCAAACCGTTGCCATAGAAATTTATAGAAAATAAGCTACCAAGGGAAAAAACGCGTAAATGGTTCATATCATATGACTCATGTTGAACCATGTCAGGGTTACCATTTATCACTCTACTTTATTTATTTCGTTGCTTATGTATTGGAAATATGCCACCAATTGCCAACTTCAAATCAACTGCCAGTTTAATGACTTAATATTTTAATTTCAATTTAATCTTAACTAGCTGGAACCCGTCGAATTCGACGATCATTTTATTGACCGTAATGTTTCAAAAAACGTCGCATCATTATTTAAATGTATTTCAAGTTAAAACATCTGATATAATTTACGACATTTCACTTAAAAAAAAAGAAAGTCAGAAAAATGCTTATAAATAGAAATACTATATATGACATCACTTTCTACAAAGTACAGTCAATGTGACGTCAAACTGACTCCAATTAAACAGTTACTATCTTTCATTTTCTATTTCGTTTAATACTAAGACTACATGTTAGCTGACCCATCCGGCGTTTCCCGGGCCCATGGTAATAACCTTAAATGAACCTTAAATTTGTATGGTTTTACATCTTTAACTCGATTTTATTTGAATTTCTATTTTTAAATAAAAGCATCGCGAAAAAATAATCAGCTGTAACAAAAAAGATTACTTCGAACCGAACGAAACTCTGCCTTGTGACGCCGGTGCCTGCGGCAGCGCATACGCCGGCCGCTAATAACATAAAAATATTCCCAAAAATTAACCTGGAACTGAACGAACCCACCAGGTGTTGCTCAGGCCCATGATACCTTAAATGAACCTTAAATTTGTATGATTTTATACCTTTAACTAGATTTAGTTTGAATTTCTGTTTTTAAATGAAAGCATCACGAAAAAAACAATTAGCTGTAACAAAAAAAAAAAAAAAAAAAAAAAAAATTACCTCCAACTGAACGAAACTCTGCCTTGTGACCCCGGTGCCTGCAGCAGCGCATACGCGGGCCGCTAATAACATAAAAAAATTCGAAAAAATTAACCTGGAACCAAACGAACCCGCCCGGCTATGCCCGTGCCCATGATAATAACCTTAAATGAACCTTAAATTTGTATGGTTTTATATCTTTAACTGGATTTTGTTTGAATTTCTATTTTTAAATGAAAGCATCACAAAAAAAAAAAAAAAAAAAAAAAAAAAAAAAAACCTTAAACAGAACGAAACTCGGGCTCGTGACCTGGTGCCTGCGGCAGCGTATATACAGGCCGCTAATAACATGAAAAAATTCTCAAAAATGAACCTTGAACCGAGCGAACCTCTGACTCGTGTTACCTCTGCCTGTGGCTGCTGCACTGTATAGCAGGCATACATGCTACGCACGCGTTGCAAAATCCACTTTCCTCCACCAGGGGATGCAGTATGTTGTATACGAACAACACCAATCGCCTCGAATTTCCAAGACTTTTCAAATAAGGTGTCACTGGTGTTGTTAACTGCAAAATCCTTTAGTTGCACTTTCCACCGCCAGGGGGCACAGCGTGTTCTATACGAACAACACCAACGGTAAGGAAATACCAAGACCTTTAAAATAAGGTGTAACATGATAGGGTCGACTGCAAAATCACCTAGTTCCATTTTTAACCACCAGGAGGTGCAGTATATATCATACGATCATCCCCAATCAACATGAAATTTCAAGACCTCTGTCACCAATCGCCTTGGATTTCCAAGACCTTTCAAATAAGGTGTCACATGGTGGTGTCAACTGCAAAATCCTTTAGTTGCACTTTCCACCGCCAGGGGGCGCAGTGTGTTCTGTGCGAACATCACCAACGGTCAGGAAATACCAAGACCTTTAAAATAAGATGTAACATGATAGGGTCTACAGCAAAATCACCTAGTTCCATTTTTCACCACCAGGGGTCGCACTATATTGTATACAGACATCCCCAATCGACATGAAATTTCAAGACCTTTAAAATGAGGTGCTACATGTGTGGGTCTAGAACGGATTTCCCTCTCAAACTAATTTCTCCCCTTCCCCCCCCCTCCAAATCTATTTTCCCCCTTTTTCCCCCTTTAAAATCGAAAATTCCAAATTCGCATAAAGTGATTTTTTAGTATCCGACTCTAGTCCCCATATGTACAATTTCTTCACTGTGAAGTAATTTGGAGCTTAGTTAAGCTCGTAAACGTGTTTTTAACCCGAAACGGGTGGGAAACGGTTTCCCACCCGTTTCCCCCGGGGTGGAAACGGTTTCCCCCCCAGGGGGTAAACCGTTCGACTTTTTTTTATTTTTCTCTTCTCATAGCACATCTACTGACCAAGACCTTTTTATAGACACCTCAACCAAATTTTTACACCAAGTAATTCTCTCAATATAGTGGCGACAGGCAAAAACATGTTTCAAATTAATATATAGATAAAATTATTATTTTGACACTATAAAAGCTTGAATTCATTAATTTTATTCAGAATTGAGGAATCATGTTCTTTTCCTATAACTTTAGTTAGCAAGTAATGGAAATTTACTTACCCTGAATAAAAAAAGCTCATATAACCGGGATCTTTTTAAACATTTAAATTGAAAAGTGTTTATGACTTCGATTTTCCTGTGTGTCCGTCTGTCTACCAGCACCTTAACGCCGTTAAATATTCATAGAATTTCTTGAAAGTGATATATATTATTCAAGTTCATTATTGATGTTCCCCATTAAAAAAGGAAGTAAATGCCATCACCGGTTTATATACAGGGACATATGAAAGAATTCTAAAGTACTGCGTTTTATAAGATATATACCTCTAAACGGTAGATTCCCAGAGACCACCCCGACCCCTCTCAAGGGTTGTGATTGCTTTTGTTGAAGCTGTCAGGGAAAAGAGCGATAAAGTCTAGCTATGGCAGTCTGCACTCCTCATTGAAACTCATTGAAACCTTTGGACAGCCCCTGCCCGCCTGTCCAGCATGTTCCCTCTTTCGTTCAAGGTTCAAGATAAACTGCTATCGGAGAAATTATAGAGGGTGAAAGTGAAGAAGATAATATTTTTACAATCCTTATATAAGATTTATTGAAAGATAGAAAAAGAGCAGAATTTCTAACGCATTTAAAATTGTAAATTTTGTTTTCTCCATAATTATCTTTTACAAGTTTATAAAAATTAAATAAATAAACTAATTAATTAAATAATTCATAAATAAATTCATAAATATTAGAATCGCCCGGTGGTTGAATCTTTATTACTTTTTTAAAGTAAGCATTGAAATAAAAAATATAAAAATTCAAAATTTAAGTATAAAAAATGTTCTTAGAAATTACACTATCCATCAAAATAAATAAAAAATGAAATGAATGAATAAACAAATAAAATTAAAATTAATAAATATAAGTAAATATCATCATCTTTTTACTTTCCAAACACTATAGTGAGGAAAGTATTGTAATCATGTCAAAAATCCGAAATTTTAAAATTGTAAATTTTGTTTTCTCCATAATTATCTTTTACAAGTTTATAAAAATTAAACAAATAAACTAATTAATTAAATAATTCATAAATAAATTCATAAATATTAGAATCGCCCGGTGGTTGAATCTTATTACTTTTTTAAAGTACGCATTGAAATAAAAAATATAAAAATTCAAAATTTAAGTATAAAAAATGTTCTAAGAAATTACACTATCCATCAAAATAAATAAAAAATGAAATGAATGAATAAACAAATAAAATTAAAATTAATAAATATAAGTAAATATCATCATCTTTTTACTTTCCGAACACTATAGTGAGGAAAGTATTGTAATCATGTCAAAAATCCGAAATTCAGATTTTGATGTTTCTATACGTTTCGAGGTCCTCTGAGTCCGTTTTCACTATTTTTACGATGATGTATGTATGTGTGTATATATGTGTGTATGTATGTGTGTATGTATGTGTGTATATATATGTGTGTGTGTATGTATGTGTGTCTGTGAGTGAACACGCTAGCATCTAAACACTTTGTTGCTGAAAGTTGGTACATATATTGCAAGTCACCAAAGTACGAACCCTATTGATTTTGGTGAATCTAGCACTTATAGTTTTTTTTACAGGGACACCAGGAAAAATTCTTTATCATTAAGGCCTATTGGGCCAAATTTTTAAAAGTGCGATAGCGTCTAAACGTCTTATTAATCTGAGCAAAAAATTTGTACACATGTTATAGGTCATAGTTGCACGATTTGTTTAGATTTTGGTGAATTTAGCACTTACAATTTTTTTACAGGGTCACAAAGAAAAATTCTTTATCATTATGGCCTATGGGGCCAAATTTTAAAAAGTGTGATAGCGTCTAAACACCCCTAATCAAATATTTCTGCAATCTGCATAAAGAAAATCAAGATAAAATGGCAATTATTTGTAGAAAAAGAGCAGAATTTCTAACGCATTTAAAATTGTAAATATTGTTTTCTCCAGAATTAACTTTTATAAGTTTATAAAAAGTCTGATGAGAATCGGGATCCCGATGGAAAAGTTTAACGGCAAACAACGAAGTTAGTAAAGGTTTTTAATGTATTAATTTAGTAATTTCACTTCGTTTTTTAATTAATATAGTTTAATGTTAGGTAAATAAGTTAATTAAGTAAATAAACTAATTAATTAAATAAATAATTAGAACATTGAATTCAAATGTGGAAAAAATGTTTATTGATTTATTATCTTTAAATATGAACAGATATTACAATTTTTTAAATAAATTTAAAAATAATACATCAGTTAATGCAACTAAATTATGTTGTTTAAGAAAATATGATAAACTGTCATTAATTCATTATAGAACTTTAAAAAATAAAAGGATCGAAGGAAAATTTTATAGTAAAAAATAGAACAAACCTCTTACCGATTTTAATGAAACTTTGTATAATCATGTACAATTTGTGAAAAAATTACAGTAAGTGTCAAACATACTTGGAGGAGGGGGGGGGGGACAGAGGAAAATATATTAAATTTTTAAATTACCATTTTAGCAATTTTAATAATATATTACCACTTAATTTTTATGAAGATTACAATGAGTGTATTATATACCTGGAGGGGCACAGGGGAGGGGGGGGGTAGATGGAAATAAAAAATATTTTCATTTAAAACACCCTATTATAGATTTAAGCAAAAACTTTGTATAATAACATACAATTTGTGAAAAAAATCACAATAAGTATCAGACATACTTGGGGGTGGGGGTGGAGTTAAAGAGAGGGGGGAGACAGAGGAAAATAAAATATTTTTTAATATCACCATTTTACCGATTTTACCTAATTTCTCCTTGTAAAATTGATGCTTAACATCAACGAGAGTGGAAGTGTTCTATTTCTACATAGGGCGGGGGAGGACAAAAGAGACAGATTAAAAGAAGAAAATTCATTTTTGATTAACTTTTTTACAGATTTAAATCATATATCGAATTTTTGCATAACTCACTATAATTATTCATTAATAGTAATCGATACACACAAAATATAAATAAACAATAAAACAAACGATAATAAGTGTTGTTTAAAAAGATTATTTTATTTTCCATCTGTCCCCCTACAACTTTAGTTAACTTTCACTATAATTTTAATAAAATGAAAGTGATAGTCGTACAAAGTTTCATATAAATAGGTAGCATGATGATATAAAAACAAACATTTTCTTCACTCTGTCCCCCCCCCCCTCCTTAGCAAATCGTCCAGATATGTGTACACTCACTGCGATTGCAATTTTTCATAAGCAGAAAGTTGCATAGATACAAAGTTTTTTTTTAATCGACAATGCGGTTGTTTAAGGAATAATATATTTTACTTCTATCTGCGTCCCCCTTGCCCCCCCCCCCACAAATATATAATGCACTCATTTTGAGATCTTCATAAAAAGCAAGTGGTAGCTATAGAATATGTCTTTAAAATCGGTAAAATGGAGATATAAAAAATATTTTATTTTCCTCTGTCCTCCCCCCCCTTCGTCTTTAACCCCCCCCCCCCCCTATCCATAAGTATGTCTAACCTTACTGTGATTTTTTTCACAAATTGTGCGTTATTATGCAAAGTTTTTGTTTAGATCGATGATAGTGTAGTTTAAAGAAGAATACATTTTATTTCCATTGGTCCCCCTTCCCCCCCCCCCAGGTATATAATACACTCATTGTAATATTCATGAAAATTAAGTGGTAGTTATAGAATATATCATTAAAATCTCTAACATGGTGATATAAAGAGTCTTTATGGGAGTGAGCTATTTTCAAAACTATAACCATATTATTTAATATTTTAGAGAATATAACATTTTACATGCTGAAAAAATCATTAGTGAATCAATCATTTGTGAAGTTATAAAATGTTTCATAACTTCTATCGACAAAAAAAAAAAAGCTAGATTCATTGTAGTAGTTCAGTCCATAAAACAACTCCTCTAGCGTATTTTGTCAAAGTTTCATAAGATTTATATAATAACTTTTGGAGTTATGATGTTTTGTGAAAAAGCAAAATGTTAAAAATCTCATTCTCAGAAAAAGCAAAAAACGTAATTAAAAACCAGATTTTACCTATTAAATAAAAAATAATTTTAATAACTTTCCTGATTTATTTCAAAGTTTTTTATTTCTTCTTATTATTTTTAAATTCATTTTATATTCAGTAACAAATTTTGATGCTTATACTGAGTAAAACTTTTATGAAAACAAACATTTCCGGTCACTTCTGGTTTCAAAAAGTTGCGAGTGACTAATATTTAGATGCCTGTAACTCAAATTCTAAGCAAGATAGAAACAAAATTCAAACTGATTTAGAAAGTTTAAATGTCAGGCTTTAATACTAAACCAAAAATAAAAAAATCTTAGTTTTGACTGAAAATTGCATTTTAAAGGTAGGCAGGCGCCTTAAAAAGTATGTAGGAAAGAATTTAAAACTGAAGCTGTAGGAGATTTGTCCACAATAAAACATTAATAGACTATTACTTTTTTCCCCCAGATATTTTCGAGTGTGTAAAATTATTACCTCGCTTTATCTTAAAAATATATAGAGAGTATTATACAATGCTATAATTAACTGAAAAATTCCATAATAAAAAGTATAGACAAAAAAAAAAAAAAAAAAAAAAAAAAAGTAATTTTCCTTCTTTCTTTTTTACAAGTAACTATGTATAACCAAAAAAAAAAAAAAAAAAAAAATCGACAAATAATGACAAAAAATTAATAGTTTCTAAGTGGTCGTATATTAAAGCAGTAGAGCAAATGGTCTGGATATTACAAATTTCTTTCTATTATGGAAAAGAAATTATACTGATTTTTAGCATAATATTTCATTTTAAGAAATGGGGTACTAATTGTTATGAATTTCAATTTAACATTGAATATGGGAATTTCTGTAACTTTTTTTTTTTTTTTTTTTTTTTAATCTTTTGTTATAGACTATTAACACGTTGAGCGCCACGCAAATTCTTAAAATCCATTAAAATTCCATAATGATACCTCCTGTAATACATGAACATTAAGCACATTTTAATAATTTTTCAATCATTAAATGTTATATTTTTAGTCTTATATCCTATTTTATATGCGCACCGATGGTTGACGCGGCTTTATATCATATTTGACACTGTCTGCCACCGATGGCTGACAGGGCGCTCAATGTTTTAATTTTTAATTTTTACTGCTTTTACTTTAGCGGTAAAACTTTCACTGAAATGTTTGAAGTATAACAGGTTCTGCACACTCCTAAAGTTTCAAGATGATTCCTTCAGTACTTAAAGATATATGACAAAATGTCTAGTATCTAGAATGACTGACATGGCGCTCAACATGTTAATATCGGTTTTCAATAAAAAGCAAAGCAGCGAATAGGCGGGCAGAGCTTTGCAGTGGTTCATAAGTAAAGCGAGTAGAGTGGAGTCGAATCATCATTCATTAGGTCAATTATATGTCTTCTGAGTGCAATTCTCTTCAAAAAGTGCACATAATACTTGTATAATGTGTAATAGGAGTCGTGTGGTTGTTCTTTTTTTAACGCATTAGCGCCCAGTATCCTCATTTGAGGACAGCTAATAAAATGACACGTATATTTTTTGTGGTTTCTTGGAATGATTTCTGCTTTTTAGTGACAGTTTATAGCGTCACTCTAAATGATCCCTGAAAGTTTTATGTGCCTACTATTAATTATTATTTCATAATGTGGATAGTCATTTTAAGATTTTTCATTCGTCGCACATACATTTGCTTTTTGCGCAGGTATACTAACTTAAATCAAGTTGAATAATAATATATATTATAATACTTTACTTTTGAAATCTTCGTCAACATATAACAGGATATTAATCTGTTATCTCAAAGTTTTTCTATCTCGAAGTTTTCTCGCTAGAACACTAAACGTCAATAAATGAGGATAGCCTTGAAATTTAAAACTATCAGAAGAATTGTTTAAGTTAATATATTTTTCTGTCAGTTGTGTATATTAATTTAGAAGTGAAATAATCAGCTAATAATATTTTACAAAATTAATTTGGGCGTTAACGGGTTAATTACCCAAGATTACTATGAGCTCTTGATGCTCAATTAGCTTTCGTGCTAAGTATACTATTCTCAGAAATATTTTTTTTTTATGTTTTCTTTCATTATTCATATAAAAAAATATTTCATGTTTAAAAAGAAAAGATTGGTAAATTGTTTTTGGCGCTAAATGTAAACTAATATTTAAATGACTAACTTTTAAAACTATTATAATATTATTTTCTTATTTTAATTAAATAAAAATAATAATAATAATGAACATTTCAAAAATGGGGCTTCGAGATGCACTAAGACACCTCAAGCGAATTCTTGTTGAATCTCTTGACTGTACGAGTACCAACCTTACGCTTCGTTGTCCACAGACACACCGACACGCACAAACATTGGTTTTATATAAATAAAATATATTTATATTAAATTCCCTTTAAAATTCCTTCTTTTATAAGTTTACGTTTTTTGTAACCAAAAAAATATTAAAATTAGAAAAATAATTTTATTAACTTTTTAATACATTTAAGTTAATATATAACTGTTCAAATAAATTTAAAACACCAAACTAACTTATTTAAGTTAACTACTTATCTAATCGGCTTCTGTGGGTTTCTGTGGTGAATTATTTTCAACTGTTTGGTTTCCGTTCTCATTCTTTTCATTATTGTCATTAAAAATTATATATATTTGTGTGTGTGTGTGGGGCGGGGGGATTTATTATTATTATTATTTTTTTTTTTTTTTTACCTAAATTGTAAAATTATTTTTTTTTTTCTTTTACTAGACAGTTGTTCTGCGTAATACTGCTCAAATAAAGTGAGATATATGTAATATTTAATTCCGTAGTTTAAGTAATTTTAAAAGATTTTTTTCCGTGCAATTATTTACCAATTCATTCACTGTATTCAATAAAAAACAGCAAATTATCAGCTTCTTTATCAATCTTCTTTCCCTGTTCTAGAAAATCCCATGGCTCTCCTCTTTGAGGGACCATCTTTAACAAAATTACTCAAATGCAAAAAAGGTAACCCTACTCCGTACCAAGGGGAGATGAAGATAGTGATTGATGATCATTTTCCCCCACGGTGTTGTGTGGGATATAATCCCTATAAACTACATTTTAGTGCTTTTATTTTGCAGAATTGACATTTAGTATTATGCACAAAAAAAATATTTTTTATATGGAATGTAGTATAATTAAAATATTGTATACAGGGCCACATGAAAGAATTCTAAAGCATTGCGTTTTATAAAAGGTATACCTTATAAACCTTATTTTAATACTTTCATATTGCCGAAAATTGGTATTTATTACTCATATGCACAAAAACATGCTAAATTAAGTAAAAATATAAAACTAAGATTTACAGGGCGAAACAAAATTAATCAGATACATTAAGGGCCATGATTGGAAATTGATGAAATTTCTTTTTTGCTTTTATTATGTGTTCTTAACACTTTCTACCAATGTTTAAGAGTAAGTATAATTTGAATTAGTCCTTTTGTCTGTCTTTCTGTCCGTTCGTGTATCTCTCCGTCTGTCCGCTTCCAGCGTCCTAAAGTATTTTCAGAATTTCTTCAAATTGATATATGTTATTCAAGTTCACTATGGCATTTTCTCTCTTTAAAATGGTACAAAAAGCACAACTAGTTTGTGCACAGGCATACCCAAAATAATGCTAATTTATTGCGCTCTGTGAGAGGCACTTTTAAAAATCACATTTAAATAACTTTGTAATGTACAATTTATAGTGGAATAACATTTATTTTACATACGCTAATATATATATATATATATATATATATATATATATATATATATATATATATATATATATAAAGCAAAGAGTTTGTCGGCGGGTGGAACACATCCGAGTGGACCACTCCTATTTTTGATTAGTCTAGATTTAACTACTTTGGTGATGAATGTCGGACATTTTTTTTTAAAGTAAAAACTGATGATTTTTTTAAAAAGATACTGCATAGAGGTTATACTTTTTAAAAACAGTTCTAAAAACTGCTCATTTTTTGTGAGAACACTATATACATCAAGTCAATGGATTTAAAGATATTGCGTTGCAAAGTTTCACAACGCGATACTATTCGATTGCTTTTATCTTAAAATAAGAGTCTAATACTAAACAAAAAATAGTCTAATATAATAATGAATAACTTTTTAAAAAGTTAAAGTATCAGTTTTAAAGTTCTACGAGCTGCAGTTTTTAAATTACAGCGTACTTATTTCCCATACATAATCTATTAAATTTATACACAATTGTTGATTCATTCCTGAGAATCATTCACATAAGACCAAAGAGCATTGTTGCAAAACGAGTGCATAGTTGGTTGTTTGGGTTTTACGTTACCAGTGCTGCGCAACGGGCAATTGGCGACGGTCTGGGATTCACCTCTAGAGGTAGTCCGGAGACATACTATCATAATTTTGGTCCTACTCGGAAGCAAAACCAGTGCTAAACGGACGAAATATTTTATTTAATACTAGCAAGCTTTGACCGTTTCGCTGGTCAGTAAATTTAAATGAAACTATTTTCTACATAGTTTTATAAAAATAAAATAAAATAAAATACTGAAATTGCTCAAAAGCTCGCTTCAGGTCCCTGTTGCCTTCTACAGCGATTTGGTCATCCGCTGAAACTCGGGTGCCTGTTCCTATTACCTGCGACAATGGTTTACCTATGAGCTTCCATTTAGGTGCATATTATATAACAGTTTCGAAATAGATAGTATCGAAAAAATAGGAGTATCCCTTTTACATTTGAATCCCAGTTACATATGAACAACACTATACGTGGTGCACATAATAGTTGCTTTTACGTTATTTCCTATGTTTATTTTGTTTATCCAACCAACCTTAAAATGACAGCAATTTCACGCCAAATATTACAATATGCTATGACCGGCTACGTCTGTCGCATGAGATAATTAATTTTTTGTGGTTATATATAATTCATGGTCTGTAAGCCTGATTATAGTACAGCCTTAATATAGTTCTCTTTGGCGACCTTTGAATTTTTGTCACCATTTTAGACTTAATCCCTTGTAACAATATGCTATGAGCGCTATTTCTGCCGTATTTTAGACAACTAATCTTTTTATTTTTATATATATTTCCCATTAAACATATTTTTATTTTTATTTATTTATTTAAATATTAATTTGAATTAATCAAATATTTCTGTTCAACAGCGTTCAAGTGCAGCAACTCACAGAGGCGCATTTGTTTGTATGATAAATTAGCATAGTGATTATTATATAAAAAAAAATAAATAAATAGGTAAATATTTTCGTGCTACACAACTTTATTATGTCCCTCCATTGGCGACTTTTGGATTTTTGTCGCCATATTAGCGATGATTTTTTTTTTTTTTTTTGCATGAAAAGTGGAAGACTATTTTGCTAATAATTTTATCAGACACCTTTTTGTTTATACATAAGAATCCTTCATATTCTGCTTTTATTTTTAATGGTTTTTAGGTTTAAAATAGTGCTTGTTGAAATAAATTTGCTGTCTTTAAAACTTCATTTTTTCTGTAAACTTTCTATAAAAAATAAATCATTTATGTTTTTATGTTTTTGATGCGCTACTTAGATTAAAATGACCGTTGCTATATTAAACTTCTTGTCAAAAAACGTTCGGTGTACATCAACACCAAAATTTAAAAAATCGCCCAGCAGGATCTATTAATGAAACTGATAAAATAAAAATATGGTTCATAGAGTTTAAATAATCCATTTAAAAAAAACTTTTAAAACCCAAATTCTTAATGTATCGTATCACATAAATATTTTTCGAAGTTAAAATAAAATTTAATAATAATAATAATTAAAAAAAAAAAAAAAAAAAAAAAGTAATGTTTTTGTTTATTAACCAAAAAAAATTGATGAAATTTGAAATGCTAGTTGGTCATGTGGGGTACAGGCTGTATATTATAATTTTGTGTTCGTGAGAGAAAATTTTAAAAAATTTGAAAACTGCAATTTTTAATCTCACTTCAAAAACATGTGACTTAATGTGAAGCAGATATTTTTTTATTTCTCCTAACGGTTTCCATGCAATCTTCTGCTGTTACCACCTAAAATTCATACTTTAGTTAATTTTAAAAAAATAATTGTCCGATCGATAAGCTGTTTAATCCATCGGATTCACAAAAAATTTTCCCTTTCATTTGGTACCTTATTTGTAACGATACGACTGATATTTATAATTTATTTTCTAATTTTTCTAACTTATTTTCCTCATTTTAAATAAATGCACGTTTTTTTTTTTTTTTTTTTTTAATTTTATTTATTCGGTCTAAAAAATAATTGGCAACAATTAAATTATGGATAAAATTTAAATGGCTTATTTATCAGAAATTAGAAGGTTATTATTTTCACATTTTAATTAATTAAGAAAAAACTAATAAAAAATTCGAAAATCGGACTTCGAGGTGCATCAGGAAAGGTCATTACGAACCTCCATGCAAATGTGCGTAGCTCTGCGATCAGCCGTTTTCCTAAAATGCTTTGGATATACATACACAATTACACACACACAAACATCTTATTTTATTATATGTATAGATTAATTAAGAAAAAACTAATCAAGAATTCGAAAATCGGGCTTCGGGGTGCATCAGAAGAGGTCATTACAAACCTCCATGCAAATGTGTGTAGCTCTTCGATCAGCCGTTTTCCTAAAAGGCTCTGGATATACATACACAATGACACACTCACACACAAACATCTTATTTTATTATATATATAGATGATATAAAGAGCGGGGGACATAGACAACGGGTACCAGAAGTCAGGTTTAGAGCGATTTCAATGTAGGAATATATATATTAAGTTTTCATTTATAATGTGATATAAAAAAATAAATGGTGATTGAATTCTTTTGAAAATTCATTTAAATACAGTGACCAGCAAAGCGGGCGTGGCCTGCTAACATATATATATATATATATATATATATATATATATATATATATATATATAGAGAGAGAGAGAGAGAGAGAGAGAGAGAGAATATAGTGCGTAAGCGTTGAGACTTACAGTGCTACACTAAAATATTCAGATACATCGAAAGCCACAATTGGAAATAGTATTTCCGTTTGCGTTGTTTTTAACACGTTCCAACGATGTTTAAGTGTGATTATGAATTCAATTAAACTATTTGTCTGTCATTCTGTCTGTCAGTTATCTGATCACGTAGACAAAGTACATTGAAAGTTAAACGATGAAACGAGTTTGTAGAGTTGGAAAGTTTTAATAATCTAAGCGAACAACATGATTTTTCGTTGTTTGATTTAAAACCAAACATTTAAGATGGTCTAAACAAGGTTTGTTAAGTTTATTATTGATTCAAAAGAATTTAGAGAATGTTTTTTTTTAAAGATAACACCCACGAGAAAAGCAGATACTTCCCAAGACATTTTTTGAAAATTTTAATATAAATAAAATACCAAATAATTACTCGTACTTGTTTAGAAAACTACAATTAAGAAATTCATACCTAGGTAAGTTTTTATGTTTAATCTTAACTAAATTTTCAAATCATGCAAAATTGAAAAAAGCAATACATTTGAATATCACTCATTATAGAGGATGGTTATAATTAAACTTCTGCTTTAAAACTTGCTGCTAAAATGGCAAGCTGAATGCCACCAAATTTGGTATGTAGACGATTACGATTCATAAAATACGCAGCAGGAGTTAAAAAGAATAATAGTTCAAAAATGTGCATATTACATGGCGTTTTACATGGGAATGGTAAAATCTAATAAAGAAATGACAAATATAAATTTTCTGATCAGTTTTCTATTGGGTTGTTCCATAATTATTGGCAGCAACCGATATAGGCAACTTCTACAGATCGCTCCGACCAGTACAGTAGCGATGCAACACCAACTACCCCTGCAACGTGAAGTGGAAGAGTCCACACACTATATAAATGCCTGTCGGGGCACTGGAAAACTTTAAGGACGTGATGGAGCAACGTGACGTGCGAATCGTTATTCAGCACGAGTTCCGTCTTGGACATACGGTGGCTGCAGCAGTGGCCAACGTCAAGAAAGCATGGGGTGCAGGTAGGACAAGTGAGCGGACAGTCTATAGATTGTTTGCCAAGTTTCAAATCGATGATATGGATATTGGCCATAAACCTGGAGTCGGTCGTCCAGTGCGATGTAATGTGGACCATTTACGGCAAAAAGTCGACGCTCGACCACGTCAATGGTACGACAGCTAGAAGTAAAACTCCCTGTAGCACCTCAGACAATCGCTCAACATTTGGCGGCAATGACCATGGCGAAAAAGCTCAAAACGTGGTTAACACATGACCTAACAGAGGAGCAACGTCTACGACACCTGGAGACCTGTAAATCTCTACAGGAGCGCGAGGTTAGAGAGTCATTCTTGCATCGTATCCTGACTATGGATGAAAAATGGGTGTTGTACGACAATCGCAAATGGAAAGCACAGTGACTGCATAAAAACGAACCTGCGAAACAGATCCCAAAACCAAACCTCCATCCACAGAACATTCTCGTCTCCGTTTGGTGGACCGCCAAGAATGTGGTCCATTATGGATTCCTCTCGAGAGACCAGACCATTAATACGGACGTGTACTATCGTCAATTGGATGAATACCACAGGAAACTTCGAATCAAACAACCAGCACTCGTCAATAGGTCAGGTCCCATACTCTTGCAGGATGGAGCTCAACCTTATGTCTTAGTTGGTAGCTGGAAAAAGATCCAGGAGTTGGGGTACGAACTTCTGCCGCAACCACCTTATTCTCCAGACCTGGATCCGACTGATTATCACATGTTTTGTCATTTGGACAGATTTGTGAGGGACAAACAATTCTCGGACCAAGATGCTTTGTTTCAGGGGGTTAGTGATTTCTTCGACCAATGTGACGCCGACTTCTGCCGACAAAGACGCCGACTTCTGCCCCGTGCCATTTTTTCGCTCAAAACTCTTTGGTGAAATAATGTTTTGCCGATGGCGGCTACTTTGCTGAATAAAATCCATTTGTCTCTTTGTGACTCATGTTTTCTTTCGTGTCTCATTTTCCGCCAATAATTATGAAACGACCCAATATTTTCTGTTATTATTATTATTATTGTTATTTCAGGAGCGCACCTTATACATTATCTAAATACCAAATTTGGTAGCAATTCACTCGCAACTTTTAGCTGCAGGATGCTGTTTATAGCAGAAGTTTATTTATAATTACTCTGTATATACAAGTAGAAAAACAAATTAAAGAAAAAGAAAAGAAAAGAAATAAAGAAGAAAATGCAAGATAGACTGTCTTTGACAGATTTTAATTTCGTATTTACAAAATATATTTTTCAAAAAGAAATATTTGTAACTAGTATGTTGTAGTCATCTAAAAACTTTTCTTTACATTTTTCTGTGCAAATTTATGGCGTTTAGACCAAAGATTTTCTTTTTTACTTCCTTATACAAAGTATAAGGTGATTGGGTTTTACGTCGCACTAATGCTGCGCAGATGGGCAATTGGCGACGGTCTGGGACACACCGCTAGAGGTGGTCCGGAGACATGCCATCACAATTTTGATCCTCCACGGAAGGGATGGCTCTACCGCTTCGGTAACCCCCAGAGGACAAAGTATAAGGAAGTATAGTAATCCCGATTTGTGAAATGGATTTTATATATCGCATAGCTCAAAAACAAATAATCGTAGAATGTTGCAAATTCATATTGGTGTCGATGAACGGACATTACTTAATGAATATTCAGCCCGTAGATAGAGCCCGCAATCTTGTTATTATGAAAGTTGTACATCTACATTTCTGCGCGTAGAAAGTAATTTTTAAAGTCATAAGCAGGTTCTAGTCCATGAATGCATTTTACTTAATGAATATTCAGAATACAGTTGAATAAAACCCTTTTATGTGCTGTAAAAATGAATAATAAATGAATATTCTCGAAACAATCCAATGAAATAATCATTTTTACTACAGAAATAAAATAAACACTGTTAATTACGCTACAGAGCAGAAATTTTGCTAATTTAGGAAAAACCAAAAATTTCGAAATCTGAAGGAAATTTGATATCATCGAGAGTATTGCTCCAGTGGTTTATAGAATTTTCGAGGTAATGATTTATTACCTCGAGGTAATATTCATTAGTTTCTGAGCTAGAAACTGAGGAATCGTTACAAAAAGTTCTAGAACTCGACTCCTATTAAAGTTAGCTACCGTGGAGGATCAAAATTGAGATGGCATGTCTCCGGACCACCTCTAGGGATAAGTCCCAGACCGTCGCCAATTGCCCATTGCGCAGCACTAGTAGTGCGACGTAAAGCCCAACCAACCAACCAAGCAACCTATTAAAGTTAGAGTTTACAAACTTTGGTAATCCTTAATTGCCAGTTTTCACCCCATTTAAATGCTTAATTTGACGCTGAACCAACGCCCACCCTCGTGGGAAAAAAAAAAAAAAACTTACCATCTATTACTCTTTTTACAGGAATACCGTATAGAAAGTGGCACTTAAAGATATAGGCAAGTTTTAAACTACAATCATCAATAATCACTCTTATATATATATATATATATATATATAGTCTTGTTAGCCACTTATAAAATTCTCAAAGAATTTGGTTCTGCGCTATAAATCAATGAAAGTTTCCGGAAAATTCCAGAACTTTGCTCTTATTGTAGTCAGAACTTCCAAACGTTGGCAACCCAAAACTACAAATTTTCGCCAAATTCATTCGCTAAGTCGACAAATTCGATGCCAAACTGCCAAAATCGATGATTATCTATGATCAAAAAATCTGCATTGGCTACAAACTTGGTGGCATGACGAGGTTAGCGATCAAATTTGGCGCCAAATGTTGTTTCAATATAGCCAGAATTAGTAAACTTTTTCTCAATTTTAACAGAATTAATTGTTTTGGTAAAGTATATAGTTTCTCGTAACTAACAAAAAAAACCTACTATATTTGTCTCCGCGGTATACATAATCCAATTATCGTGACTTTTGTGGTTGCAGTAGCGTTTTTTTTTTTTCTCTTGCTTGTTTTCAGGAATTTTCTTAGGCTGGTACCTGCCTGTTTATTTTCGAATCAGTTACCTCTCAAAAATGCGTATTCTTCCATAACAATATATATATTCCAATAGGTGTATGAGGATATCATGTGGTGCCCACATAAGATTTTTTTTACAATGAAAAGAAAAACAACTTTGTTTCAAATTTACAGTTATATGGTGCAACCACACGTTTTAAAGGTAACTGGCAATCTCTTTTGAAAAATACTCTTACAGAAAATTGACAACCCCAAAGGGTGTAATTTTCCCCTCGGAGAGTTAGGTGATAATCATAGACATATAAAATATTTACCTTGGTTGAACATTATTATTATAAATAAATCTCTGTATTTCACAATAATTAGTTAAAATAATCCTTAATCCTTTATACAAAAGTTTGTCTACACTTCATATTAAAAATAAGGGTATCGCAGCAGCACCTGTTAAGCGATATGAACCAAAAGTTGATCGATCCTAATTTATGTCAAGCTGCAAGTACCACAGAATTTCATGAAATTCGGTGTATTTATTTACGCCTGCTATAAACTTTTTATCCCACACAGACAGACGACAAATAGATTTAATAAATACAAAACTTTGAATAAAACACATAAAGTGCAAGAACTCGCAACAATTGTTTCGGGTCGAAAGAAAACACGACCCTTCGTCAGGCGAACACAATAGGCACGAGTGTTGCAAACAAATTGACAGCGGGCATGTCCCACACAGATAGACGACAGACAGACACATCATATCAAAAATAGACAAAACGCGTTGAAAAACTCTTTACAAAACCATCGAAAAGCGGAAGCAGGAAAATTTGTACTAATCCAATACTTTTTATAAATATAGAAGAAAATGAAAACGATACGTTTTTATGATATAAAATAACAGAAATTTTAAAACCAAAAACGTATCTTCACACTATGTTTTTCTCTTTAAATGAATTTATTATAATTTTAAAAATGCCTCCTCAGTATTAAAAAAATTCATTTCATTTTAAATTATATTATAAATAAAACATTTAAAAAATATCGATGGATTTTTTTTTTTTTTTTTTTTTTTTTTTTTTTGTTACGAAACTTGCCATTTTTAAATTATTTTGAAACACTTTCAAATCTTTTGAAATTTCTCTGAAACACATTTAATTTCACATATGGATTTATTTTATTTTATTTTTTATTTTTATTTTTATTTTTTTAACTTGCCATTTTTAGATTATTTTGAAACACTTTCAAATCTTTTGAAATTTCTCTGAAACATATTTAATTTCACATCGATAATATGATTAAATAAGACTATGTTAAGCTCGCAAATTTAAGTTCTGTTATGTTCGTTGCTAATTAACCAGTCAAAAGTTATTTTCTCGACTTAGCAAATTATCTTTCCTAAATTGCTCTCTAGACTTTCCCATAACTAGTTATTGGTTGACAGACACAGATGGCTAACTAATTGTTACATTAAAGGCAATATTATTTAAGGGTTATGAAAGGATTGACATATTTAGTCGACATTAAATTTATTAGACGTGAAAAATAAACATTTCTGAAAAACAATACTTTAGGATAGGAGAGGAGATAAATTGCAAAATATGAAGATTATAAAACTCTTTCATCTGATACAACATTTTTCATAAATTAGTAAAAGAATTATTGTCAACATGTTTAATATTTAATATTCATTAAAAAAATTACAGTCTTTATATGTGTTTGATTTTTACTTCCATTACCCGCAGGGCCCGACTATGCTTTTCGAAGACCCGGGGCACTGATGCAATTTAGAGGCCCCCCTTACCCTGCTCTAAAGAGCTCCCCAAAAGGACCCATTCTCAAAAACAAAAATAAATAAATAAAAATAATTCATTTTTAAAATATTTCCTTCAATTACGAGTATACCTTCTATTTCCTCATTTTTTTAGCAACCTATAACAAAATCATTAGTTTTATGTTCAAGACAAATGAAAAACTGAAGCACATTGATCAGCCAATGTTTAGTAAATTAGTCACAAAATTTAATAATTGTTTAAGCTCTCTAATAAAATATAGAAAGAAAATTTAATCTATTTTTGTTTTTAATAGACATATAATGAAAAAAATTGTACTATTACTTCTCAATTTTTGAAAATGAGGCCTCCTAAATTTGGAGGCCCTGGGCCAGAGCCCCATGTGCCCGTGCCATAATCTGGCCTTAATTACCGGATTACCGTAGGTACTGGAAGCATTGCATTCATTTTGGATATTGAATTTTTACTTTGATGATTTATACTTTTTATCCAAAAAAGATTTTTTTTTTTTTTTTTTTTTTAACTGGTCAGTTTTTATGTATGCCTGTGTAAGTGACTTCTGACTATCATACCTCCAAAACGAAAAAAAAAAAAAAAAAAAAAAAAAAAAAACAGAAATGGGACATGAAAATCCGGAATTGGCATCGTAATTTCGTACCTCAAAAATGACCCTAACTATTATCTTCAAAGTTTTATAATCAAAAGAATTTCTTGACACAATGCTGAAATTTTGATCGTGGAAAATATTTAATTTTGTAATTTTTCAAACTGAGTGAACTGAAATTTTGAATTAATTAAAAAGCAACTTTGTAACTTGTATGTTTAAGACGACTATTTAAAAAAGTCAAACCGAGATCAAGATTTTCGAACACACTGTATACTCGCGTTCATATTCAAATATGAAACGGAATCTGACGTGGACAATACATGACTTCATTATACACTTCTTAATCTATACATATATAATCTATAAATATACATACACTTTGTGTAGCAATATGGCAACTTTATAATTTTGCATTGTACACTTATTAATCTATACATATTGATACAAAATTGTTGACGTCTTGTAACGCTATGTATCGATTTTTTGTAACAAGAAAACACTATATATTCACCTTTATGTTAAAATATGAAAAAACATATGATGGGCGCAATTCATGACTTCTTTATGCATTTATCAATATATACATATTTTTGCGTGAATGCTCATTTTTTTGTAACATGCAGACCTCCTGGAAAAAAAAAAAAAAAAAAAAAAAAAAGAAAAAAAAGCAAAGTCGTACATATCTCTAAAGTAAGAGAAGTTATGTAAAGACCAATATTGAAGTGCACAATTAAATCTTACAACAGTCTCATATCGAAAATTTTACCATTCTACGACTAACCATTTTTTAATCATGCAAGATACAGTCGGTAACAAAAGTGTCCGAACACTAGCAAAAATTCCTATGTAAAAAAAGTACACTTCATACGGTTTTGTTAAATAAATCCTTATCGAATAGTGTTCTTACACTGACTAAGAACAGGATTAGACAAGGATTTATTTAACAAAACCGTATGAAGTGTACTTTTTTTACATAGGAATTTTTGCTAGTGTTCGGACACTTTTGTTACCGATTGTACAATCGCTACTTTGCAAATTGAGTTCTTTATATTTCCCAATATTCGTACAAAAGTGTATAATACACACACAATATATATATATATATATTGCAAAAATACTTTTATAATAAAGCGAAAATACTTTTATAACATTAAATAAATTTAATTTATAGTCTAATGATATTTTTAAAAAGAAAAAATATTTCAAAAATATTATATTTATAACATTAAAATAAACGATTTCTTAGCTTATAATTGTAATAATAAATGCATGCTTCTGTTTTTATCCACCATGTTTATATTATCTAGTATTACTAGGTTAGAAAGTTAACTGTAAACCGTTAATTTTTTAGCTGTATTCAACTGCTCTATGCATTTAGTTGGAATGTAAATATCGATTCGTTTCCATTTTTTACATCTTTTCTTATTATGATTTGGACATTGAAAGGTTGAAACATTAGCAATTTGTACTTATTTTTATAGAAAACATTTTGTGTGCACTGTTTTCAGCTTCTGATGACGTTGGCCTGCTTATATTAATTTAATTTCGTCCAATTTTAATTGTCGTCCACTCTTTTTTTTTTTTTTAATCAGCTTATTAAACTTGTCCTTTTTTTTCTCTCTTTTTTTTTTTTTAATCTTTTATATTTTGGCAATTTTCTATAAGTTTTCATATAGTACAGATACATACATATATATTGAATTTACTTATAGTAGAGCTTCTGAGGAAAAAAAATTACAGATAAGAAAAATTTTCTTTTAAATCAGATAATCAGTGATTTCTCGATTTTCGATTCGAAAACAATTAATTAGCAGCTAATTTGCTCAGCTATGGCTTAGTTGCTAAGAGTTGTTATCCCAGCCCAGATAAAAGCCTTTTTACCTTTATTTTTATTTTCGTGGCGATAAGACTTTGTTACTAGCTTGAGTAAAAGAACTGCTAATTAATTGCTCCCAAAAGTGTAGTTGAACAATTGTATGTGATCTAGAACGAAAGAGGATTTCTTTTTTCATAAAAATAATATAATGCATCCGAAAAGGGAAAAAAAAAACTAATTTCAAATTATAGTGTTAAGAAATCAAGAAATTTGTCGTTTGTGACTTTATATAGAGGAACAGAGACTATTTTACATGTATCTCATCTTAGGTTGATTTATTTAGAAATCGATCTATTGCAATCATTATGTTTATCTCTTTCTTTATATAAATATATCATAGAAACTTTGTCGAAATATTTTATGTGTTCATTGACCAACTTGAGACACCATCTTCTTTCAAAATAGTGACTATTTGAAAATTACAAACTCGTTAAAAAACATGTTTATGAGCCAATTTTCTTGAAACTCGATATGCATTGCCTTTATAAAGATAAGATCTGAATCAAATTTATTAATCAAGTCGATCCAGTATCTTGCTTCAAAATGTTAGCCACTTGAAAATTTCGAACTCAAATGAAAAAGACATATCTATGAGCGACTTGCATGAAACTCGGTAAGTACAGTCAAGGCAAAAAATAAATAAATAAATAAATAAAAAATAATAAATAAATAAATAAATAAATAAATAAAATAATAAATAAATAATAATAAATAAATAAATAAATAAATAAATAAAATATAAATATAAATATAAAAAACAAAGAACGCCCTCTCACTCTCCCTCTTTCCTTTTTTTTTTTTTTTTTTTTTTTTTTTTTTACAAATCATAGTATAAACGCACAGTTTGTGCCGATCGATTAATAATAACGTCTCGGTATTACCTGCAATCAAATTTTGTTTAGGGGTTGTCTACATAATAAAACTTGCATCAACTTCATTGCCGAAACGTCAGTGGAGGCCCTCTGTTGAGACTCAAAACGGTTTTGGGCTGTGTCTGTCTGTTTGTCTGTCGCGCGATAGCGGCCGCAAAAATAGCGCTATTGACTTGAAATTTGGTACACGTGTTCATGAGCCCCACGAAATCAGCTGTATAGTTTTTGGTATGTACTCCATTTGTAGTTCGTATACAGGGATACGCCAAAGTTTTTCTTATCATTACGGCCTATGGGAGGAATTTGTATGTATCGCGATAGCGGCCGCAAAAATAGCGCTATTGACTTGAAATTTGGTACACGTGTTGATGAGCCCCACGAAACCAGCTGTATAGTTTGTGGTATGTACTCCATTTGTAGTTCGTATACAGGGACACGCCAAAGTTTTTCTTATCATTACGGCCTATGGGAGGAATTTGTATGTATCACGATAGCGGCCACAAAAATCACGCTATTGACTTGCAATTTGGTACACGTGTTCATGAGCCCCACGAAATCAGCTGTATAGTTTTTGGTATGTACTCCATTTGTAGTTCGTATACAGGGACACGTCAAAGATTTTCTTATCATTACGGCCTACGGGAGGAATTTGTATGTATCACGATAGCGGCCACAAAAATTACGCTATTGACTTGCAATTTGGTACACGTGTTCATGTGCCCCACGAAATCAGCTGTATAGTTTTGGATGTGTATTGCATTTGTAATTCGTGTACAGGGATAACGCCAAAGTTTTTCTTATCATTACGGCCTATGGGAGGAATTTGTATGTACCGCGATAGCAGCCACAAAAATCACGCTTTCGACTTGCAATTTGGTACACATGTTCATAAGCCCAACGGAATCAGCTGTTTAGTTTTAGGTGTGTATTCCATTTGTAGTTCGTGTACAGGGACACGCCAAAGATTTTCTATCATTACGTCCTATGGGAAGAATCTGTATGTACCGCGATAGCCGCCTCAAAAATCAAGCTATTGACTTCAATTTTTGCCGAAACGTCAGTGGAGGCCCTCTGTTGAGACTCAAAAGGATTTTGGGTTCCGTCGGTCCGTCCGTCTGTCTGTCTGTCTGTCTGTCGTGCGATAGCGGCCGTAAAAACCACGCTATTGACTTGAAACTTTGTACACATGTTCATGATCCCCACGAAATTAGCTGTATAGTTTTGGGTGTGCATTCCATTTGTAGTTCGTGTACAGGGACACGCCAAAGTTTTTTTTATCATTACGGCCTATGTGAAGAATTTGTATGTACCGCGATAGCGGCCCCAAAAATAACGCTATAGACTTGCAATTTGGTACACATATTCACGAGCCCAACGGAATCAGCTGTATAGTGTTAGGTGTGTATTCCCTTTGTTGTTCGTGTACAGGGACACGCCAAAAATTTTCTTATCCTTACGGCCTATGGGAAGAATTTGTATGTACCGCAATAGCGGCCGCAAAAATCCTTCGATTGACTTGCAAATTGTTCGCACACATTCCAGCTTTCCATATAAGTAGCTGTATAATTTTCATTGCTATATTTTTTATAAACTGTGTACAGGGACACGCCAAAATTCTTAACATTACGCCGTATGGGGTGAATTTCGTTTAAACGCATTTTAATATCATTACTTTGCAATGAAGAAAATGAAACTAGAGTACGTGAGTAAGATGCTTAAACTTATGTTGCTTGAAGAAAATATGTGCTCTTAAGCTTTCTAATTAATGTACAGGACCTTACAAAAGTGTTCTGACAATGTCACTTAGTCATCCAAACGATGTTAAATTTGGAACAATTATTAATTTTAAACGCAAAATACGCTGAATAGTTTTTACTGGTGTATACTATGTTTATGGTTCGTTTACAAAGACACACGAAAGAATTTCGTAACATTAGAGCCTATGGACGAATTTTTAATTTAAGCGCGCACTTTAATGCGTTTATGCTGAATTGAACTTAATAAAGTTAACATACATTATAAAGATGCTTAAAATCATGTTTACTCTAAACAAAGGTTATGTATAGACTAAATAATTTATGGGACCACACAAAATAATTCCGAGTATGTACTGTAATCATCCAAATGATGTCAAATTAGTTTGAAAGATTAATGAGTTATAATTAATTAGATTTATTCTTATTATTGGCGTTTATAATGACTGTGGCTACTTTTCCGGGATACATAAAGGAATTTCGTACTTTTATGGTGTATAGTCGGTATTTCTTAAAAGTGTATTTTAACATGGTTACACCCCCATCAAATATAATGAAATTTTATTAGAATTTTAAAAGCCTGTTTTCATGTTGAAAATTGTGGGCATAGAATTGATAATTAGTTTTAAGGTTACGCAAAATATTTCCGATATGCTATGTAATTTTTTTTTGTATGAAATTCGGTATTTATGAATTTCCGGGAAATAATACAAGACCGTCGTTTAATAAGAATGCATATTGTTGCGTACTTGGGGTTTGTAAGTTGTCCGAGAATGAAAGGCGAAACTTGCAAAAATTCAGTGATTTATTCACAGAAAGTTCCAGAAGAATACAGGTCTATAAACCAAGTATCAGCTTCAATTCAACCAGTAAACATATCTTAAACAACAGCCGTTAACAGCAAAACAACAGTACAAACTGTTTAGCAATAACACATAAAGCAAGTCTCATTCAAAGAGGCTCAAAGCAAAGCAAGCATTTGACGAAACCGACACAGATCTGAGATTGGAAGCCTTGGCTAAAAAAATGCTCCTTTTATACTATTCTATCGAACACAGACTGTTCTGGAAAATTATCGTATCTCATCAGCCAATGAGATTAGAGCTTCCATATTTGGTATATCCCTAATAAGGATTTTCTCGCCAAGGTCGCCAAAAAAATCGCCAAGGAGGGAAACAGTCGCCAAATTTGGCGCCAAATCCATTTCTTCCCTTATTGGAGCATTTCAATTCGTTTTTAAAGGAAAATTACGCTATTTTAACGCTAAAACGACTAGAAATGCACAAAATTAGCATTTTATCGACTTACTAAGCCTCTTTGAAAAAATTTATACAAAAATAAATGCAATTATTTACAATTCCGTAACACTTTATATGATACAGCGGGGGGTTGAGGGGGGCGGCAGCCCCCCTCAGGAATGTATCTGATTATGGTAATAAGTCGATCGAATCAATATATACTATTATATAATAAGAAATAAATAAAAATGACCTTTTGAAAAATGTCTGATGCAAATAGGACGTTGAGGCTCCTGATCTGCAGATCCACTAGTTTATATATTCTTTTAATGCTAATACCCACTGACTCAATATTCAAATTTCTAAAACCAAGGCAGTTCGGAAAAAGGTATAGTTTTGTGAAAATTTTAGATAAAAATAAAATAAAGTAATCCTAATTATGTACATGTATTTAGAATAACATATTTTAATTTCTATTTATGCAGGGTATATGATAATTACCAATATCTCAAATGCTAATACGATAAGTTGCACTACTATATTTTTAAATATTTGTTCAATAAATATGATTGTTACGCTCTGATTGTTTTGCTTTAATTGGATAAAAATAATATTGCACCTTTTCTCCGGAAAAAAGAGAAAAAAAAAAAAAAAGATTTTGTACGCGAAAGAACTTTTCAGCACTGAATACCTTAGTATGGTTTCAATTAATAATAATAATAATAATAATAATAATAATAATAATAAACATTTACTCACGAAATTGCTGTTAAATAAACTGCCATTACTTTACGAAAAATATAATATTCTCTTTAATTCTTTAATTCGTCTAAGTCGTACAAATTTGAAATAGGATTTTCCTTCTTTTTTTTCTTTCTTTTTTCTTTCTTCTTTTTTTTTTCCCCTTCTTTTTTTCTTTTTTTCTTTTTTCCTTCTTAAATATGGTTATAAAGAAGGATTTTTAAAAATATTTTTTTATTAGAAAGGAAATAGTTTATTATATTACTTTATGTGTTAAAATTTAAGTAACTTGAGGCATACGAACCCCACAATATTCAAATACAAAAATATGGATACTATTTTGTGGATTCATTGGTAAATAGTTTCTGAGTAGCTTTATTATATTAATATTGTTATATTTCAATGTATGTGCGGGTACAATTTTATAATTTTAAGACAGTAATTAAAAAAATATATATAACGAGCACTATCAACATAAAAAATGCATAATTTTATTATTCGTAACATTTATTCATTAATAAAATATTTACAATGCTATTTTCATTAAGAATGAAAAACAGATTTTATTTAAATACTAATATAATATATTCTTTTAAAGCTCTTTTAACTTCATAACAGTATCGAAAAAGATACTAAACATTTTTTTACAAAGTAAATTTACTTACAAAATTTTAAAGAAAAAAATTAAATTAATTTTCTGTATTATAAATAATAAGTATATTTATTATGAACAAGTATATCTCCAACGATACATATGTTAGCACATATATCTTTAAAAAAAAAAAATAGAAAATAAATAAAAATGCGTTATTTATTTATTTTTATATTTTTTCATAAAAAAATCTGGAGTGACTCCACTCGACTTTCCGAACATTGAGTAACTAACAGTTTTGTAGATAAAATAAAGAAAGAGGTGTTGCTAAACAAACAAAAAAGAGAAAACCATAACAGAGTGTTTGAGTATTTTTCTCCATATATCACGCTACCGAACTAATTTTCATGTAAAACTCTCTCGAAGCCTAATTTCAATTGTTTAACATAGGTTTACATAACACTACTACTTATTTAACGCTACTGAACTTTGAGCCCTTAGATCATAAGGATAAAGAATTTTTCATTGTGTCCCTGTAAAAATCTATAAATGCTAGATTCACCAAAATGCTTATAGTTAGTGCAACAGTGATTTAAAATATTCATACAAATTTTCAGCTCAATTGAATAAAGCGTTTAGATGCTATCGCTGGTCTCATAGCCCATAAAGATAAAGAATTTTTCTTTGTGTCCCTGTAAAAAAACTGTAAGTGCTAGATTCACCAAAATCTATACAGTTGGTTCAAATGTGACCCATAACATGTGTACAAATTCTTTGCTCAGATTAATAAGGCGTTTAGACGCTATCACACTTTTAAAAATTTGGCAAAGAATTTTTCTTTGTGTCCCTGTAAAAAAACTATAAGTGCTAGATTCTCCAAAATCTATACAGATTGAGTATCTGTGACCTATAATATGTGTATAAAGTTTTTGCTCAATTGAATAAGGCGTTTAGATGCTATCGCACTTTTAAGATTTTGGTCCCTTGGCCATAATGATAAAGAATTTTTCTTTGTGTCCCTGTAAAAAAACTGTAAGTGCTACATTCACCAAAATCTATAGGGTTCGTACTATGGTGACTTACAATATACGTACCAACTTTCAGCTTATTCGAACAAAGCGTTTAGACGCTAGCGTGTTCACTCACAGACATACACACATACATACACACATACATACACACATACATACACACACACATACATACATCATCGTAAAAATAGTGAAAACGGACTCGTTGGACCTCGAAACGTATAGAAACATCAAAATCTTGAATTCGGATTTTTGACATGATTACAATACTTTCCTCACTATAGTGTTCGGAAAGTAAAAATATAAAATAAATAAATAAATAAAGTAAAAAACGCCACAAGAGCGGTAATCAACTAAATCTTTATGCTCATTAAAACCGAATCACGAAACCGCGGTTTAATCCATGACGTAACGTCTAGTAATTTGGTCGGCTGTTAGTGGCGCTATTAGATAACTGCCAACATCCTAATTTATAATCCGGAGTATTGTAAGTACCCGACTTTTTTTTCACACCAATCCTTTTTTAGAGTACTTTTCTTCTTATTTCATCGTAAATACATTTGCAGAGAATGACTTTAAATATTAAATGGTGTGGAAAAAGGGGAGGGTACAAACAATTCTCCGGATTCTTAATTAGGAGGTTGGCAACTATGGTAGTGTCTATGGGAAATTACAATGTTAAAATTTTACCATTGACTTCTAAGGAAGTGGTGACTCGTGTCTGTAAGTAATCTCTAATCTGTGGTGTCTAATGGTCAACTCCCGTAAATATTCATAGAATTTCTTGAAACTGTTATATGTTATTCAAGTTCACTATCGAATGTTCCCTATTGATAATGGAGTGAATATCTTTACTGGTTTGTGTACAGGGACACCCCAAAGTGTTCCAAAGCATTGTGTTCTAAACTGAGAAAAAAATTCTGTAACTGACATCTAGAATTTAAATTGTGGCTCTAGGAAAAATAGTTCCATGTCATCCTTATAAATTCTATTCCCCTTGGACAGCGAGTTCTAGAAGCCCCTATTAGAATTCTAGAGCGTTTGCTGCCTATATTCTCGAGGACAAAGTTATTTAAAAATCTCTGCAAATAAATGAGATTATAAGAGGTGGGTTTCTGCAACTATAATCTTGGTTTATTACCAAATTCTAGAAAATCAAGCGAGAATTTCTCGCAATATAAATGATTCAGAATATTTGGAGTATTCAGAATATTATTTCACCATCTAGAAATCTGTACACTAGGAATTCTCGATAATTTCGTCTATTCAGTTTATTGGCGTGCCTTATGCGCATAGCTCGGAAATCTATATTTCTAGTTAAGGGATTTAGAAAATGGCCACTTGTTCATTCTAGAGAAAGGCGGTATATATATATATTTTTCTCAGTGTATGAGAGTATTTCTATAAACCTAATTTTAATGTCGTTACTTTACACAAATCTTAATTAAATTGAAATATGTTATTCAAGCCCACTATCCCCAATTGAAAATGGGGTAAATAACATCACTGGTTTGTATACAGGGGCACCCGAAAGTATTCCAAAGCATTGCGTTCTATGAAAGGTATTTCTATAAACCAAATTTTAAGAACTTTACTTTGCACAAATCTTAATAAAATTAAAATGCATTATTCATATGCACAGAAGAATGCTTTTCATAGAATACAGTATGATTAGCATTAGATTTACAGGGTCACACAAAAATATTTAGTTACATTAATGGGTATTGTAGGAAATTTGCTGAAATTGCATTTTCGTTTATATTAATTGTTTTTATCACTTTCTAAATGTTTTTGACTCTTTCCAACAAGGTTGAAAAGTGTTAATGATTTCGGATTGTCTGTTCGTCTGTCTATCCGCACTCTAACTCCCGTAAATATTTGGAGTAAATAACACCACTGGTTTGCGTACAGGAACACCAAAAGTATTCCAAAGCATTCATTCTATGAGAGGTATAAACCAACCCTATACCTATGAGAGGTATAGCTATAAACCAAATTTTAATAACTTTACTTTGAACAAATCTTAATAAAATTGAAATATGTTATTCATACGCGGAAAAGAATGCTTTCTGCAGAATGTAGTATGATTGGCATTAGATTTACAGAGCCACACAAAAATATTCTCTTACATTAATGGCTTTTATCGGGAATTTGCTGGCATGGAATTTTCGTTTACATTAATCAGTTTAGCACTTTTTAATATTTTTTAAGTGTGACTATGATTTAACTTTGTGTACATATCTGTGCGACTGCCCATCTGTCTATCTGCCAGCCCCCAGCGTCCGTAAATATTATCCGAATTTTTACAAATTTATATATGTTATTCACATTCACTGTGGAATGTTTTATATTTTAAATGGCATTAATAGGTCTTGACTCCTGTGCAACTGGTGTCTGTACAAGGACACTCAAAAAAAAAAAAAAAAAAAAAAAAATGCCAATGCATTTCATTTTAGGACATACATTTTTATAAATTACATTTAAAGAACTTTCTATTGTAAAAGTCACAAAGAAATTGACATTTATTGTTAATATGCTAAAATAATATTTTGTATAGAATATGATTTTGTTAGCCTTCAGATTTACAGGACTACACTAAAATATTCAGACACATTAACGGTTGAGAGTAGAATAAAAGGGTTACGTTTTCTTTTGAGTTAAGCATTTTTAACACTTTCTAACAATGTTTAAGAATGATTAGGAATTAAATTGGTCTATCTGTATGCCTTTTAGAACTACTGTCTCTCCGTTGTGTGATGACGTAGACAAAGAGCATTGAAAGTTATACGATACAACAATTACATACATTTAGAAAGTGTTCATAATTAATGCGAACTGCATGATTTTTCTTTCTTGTTTAATTTGTTTTAGTTATTTTCAAAAGAAAATATGGACTGAACATTAAATATTTAACCACAAAATAAAGAGAAGCGCTACCGTTTTCGAAGGCCACACGCACACCCTTCTCTTTATTTTATGGTGTGTGAGTAGGTTTTCTTTTTCTTTTTTATTATTTATCATACACCAGTTTTTTAATTTATAGTTGAACATGAATTGTTTGAAGCACGGTGGTATGTATTATATACCACTACCACTTAGTTTTTATTCTCAACGGCTAAGATTCATCGAGGAATTTTTTTTTAACGAAATTTTATATTAAAAACTTAGCAGGGGAAAAAAAAAACCTTTATTTCTTTTTTTCTAACTTTGTAAAATTTCTAGTAACTATCGATGTTTAATGAGCTTAATTACCTCGTGCCTCAAAGGCGAAAGTTTATCCCACGATACATACCTAGTGGGATACCCTATGTATAACATTTAAACTAAGGTATTAAATAGACGTTATTTTTAACCTTTTTTTTTTTTTTTTTTTTTTAATCTAAATTGTAATGAAGTAAAAAGTAGTTTTATTTAAGGGTTATATTACAAATCTTGAACATTTTTGAAAAATGTTGCTAAAAGAGTGCGGTAAAATTTCTCTTAAAAATATATTTCTATTCCATATAATTTCTTTCTCACATTATGAGTAGCCTTGGTTGCTTGGGGAGGGGAAAAAAGATAAAATATAAATAAATAAAAGGAAAGAATATAGGTACTGTTCGACTCACTGATAAGAAATTTTGAAAATTAACTCGAATAACATGTGTGGCAGGAATTCCAGTGATAATATTAAATTAATAATGATAATTTAATTCTGCTTTTTAAATGACTACTTCTTTCATTAATCATATATATTTTCACAAACAACCCGAATCAAAAATATATTTAAAATGAGAACATTTTTGGGTTAGATCTAATATACAGTCGGCTGCAAAATTATTCGAGCACTAGCAATAATCCTTGCCAAAAAAAAAAAAAAAGTACACTTAATACAGCTTTGTTAAATAAATCCTTGTCGAGTCATGTTCTTAATCAGTCTAAGAACATGATTCGACAAGGATTTACTTAGCAAAACAGTCTTAAGTGTACTTTTTAAATATAGGAATTATTGGCTAGGCGCATTATACTATATATAAGTGAGGAATAACTACTGTGTAAATTATTGATATAAAAATTTTTAATAAAAACGTACGTTTTTGTCGACACTAAATAACACTTTTTCCACTTACAGCAGATGTTGACATAATCTCCAAAGAACGCCAATATCTAAGAGCAGCTCTTTTCTCATTTTAAAAGAAAAACATCCATCTCTGACACACAGTTCTTTAAAGCATCAGACTCACCCCTCGATTTAGAGGGGGTAAACGAATTTAGAATAGTGCTCTGGACACTCAAAATGGATCACGAAGAGGGAGACATGTTGGATCAGCAGCCTGACTTGGGAAACGTCCATCACTTAACTTCAAATAATGCATAAAACTGCAGGAAGGGAGCAATGCAAATTTAGAAGGAGAATCAAAAGTTTTATTTGCGAAATGGATTATTTTAAAAGGATCGGCATTCAACCATATTAAAGGACTTTTATAGAGAAAAATTCAGATTACTTTTTAAAAAAGTGGATAAAAATACTTGCTTTCAGGTTTATTTCTTTGGAAATTGACTTATTGTAAGCTCATCGTTTATATAAACTAGTTAACATAGGTGGACTCTACTCAGTTCCCCATCATATGTATGTTCTCATAAATTTCTAGTGCAGGACATATTATATTCATGTTAAGAAAAATGAATTTGATCAAACGCTTGAAACAGTGATAGAATGAAATCCCCGCCCAATAGGCTACCCACAATTCAGTTCGATATATTTATCTTATTCTAATCTATTATTTTATTGGGGTCAATTTCGTAGTTTAGTTTTCATGCTACTATTTTCAATGCAACAATCCCCAAAATGCATATTTATATGGAATATCGCCCAATTTTGCTATGTTGATAAAATCTTAAATTTCGATTGACTTACGAAATTTACGTGTTAGAATATTTGCAATAAATGATGTTCAAACAAATATCTTAAATGTTATTTTGAAGTTGTCCGATATATTTATGATCCTCAAAATGGATGTTTATGTTCAATTTTAGCCCTATTATGCCATGTTAAGTAAATCGTAAGTTCCAAATAAAGTACGAAATTTTTAAATTAAAAAATTCATGGTCTGCGATGTTCATGCCAGTATCCTAAATAATATTTTTAACGTATTCTGACATTTTTACGATGAAAATATCCCTCAAGATGGACGTTTATGTGAAAATTTGCTCTATTCTGCCATATTAAGTAAATCGTAAATTTCAAATTATTTACAAAATTTTTAAATTGGAAAATTCAACGTTAAGGATGTTTATGCCAGTATCTTATATAATATTTTAAAAGTAGTCTAAACGTCTTTATACGATGAATACATCCCTCAAAACCGACGTTTATGCGAAATTTTATCGTATTCTGCCATGTTAAGAATGTCAAAATGCTGAACCGTCTAGAACCAAAATAGACTATGGATTGTTTTTGCTAATATTTTGAATGATTTTGTTTATCAGGAAGCTTTCATAATCCGTTTGAAAATAAAGGTTATTTGATAACACGGATAATTTTGCAATTAATGGAGCAGTATTTTAAATCCATTTTCAAAAGGTATTAAACTCTACTGGTTTGAGTAGGATTTTAAAACTCTATCAATGATAATGAGCAGGATTTTAATTCGTATTTTCTCCTATGGGAAGGCACTCTGGGACTAATGCAAAATCTGCATTTACTTTTTGCCTATTGGAAAATTTTGTACCTTTTTAAAGTCATTGTACATTGGAAATCTGAATATTCATCTTCCGAAAACAGAAGTTGGATGAAGTGATTTTCACCGATAACCTTTAGAAAAATTGGTAGAAGAAAAATTTAATTTAATTTTTAAAAAATTGCAATAACTTTTAGAAAAATCATTGTTTTAATTCTGTAGTGATAAGTATAAAGGATTTAAGTCCATATTCTTGATTTTTCAGGAGACGAAAAATAAAATTTAACTAGCTAAAAACAAATCAGAAGAATCGATTAGGAAAAGGGTATTTCGTTGATTTATACCCTTTATACCATTCAGTGGTTGTCAACCTTCATTTAATAACGGGAAAAATTGAATTAAATATTTTATACCATACATGAATGGTAAATTTCTGAATTGGTCCTTTTTTTATCAATGGATTTTCTCAAAGACTAAATGACATAGAATTAAATCCTTTATACCAATCGATAGAGAATTTTTTTCTGAATCTGACTATGTACTTAACTCAAAATCGACATTTTTGTACTTAAATCCTTTATACTTATCAGTACAGAATTTATAATTGATTATTTTATGACGTAGTTTTTCACTGAACATATAAGTTATAGAGATTATCTAAATAAATTTAATCATTTTAGTTATAATTTATGTGACTGTGGCCAGGATTGGAAAATCTTGAACTTTTGTTTCTTTACTACAAAACTTAAATTATCTGAGAGTTCTGTTTTCATTCTGGAACTAAAGAGACTTTTCATCTCCTAAATATATACACAATTGTCAGTCACCGATTTCTTCAAAAATGGTATCGTTGGTTAATTTTTGCAATCTGGAACCGGAAATGCATAGAAATTACTCGTCTAAAACAAACCGTTTATATGATATGGTCTAATTTTCTGGAACGTCATGCAAATAACCAGAGAATTTGTCTCAGAAACATGATTCTCATTTGCGCTTGTCCAAATAAAATTGTTGGAAACGCATGTATTAACAACACCAGAGACAGACTACGATTAGCATTGTTCCGCAATTGTCGTGGATATTACCACTGCGAGAATATAAATATTTCAAGAGAAATTTTATGGAGTAGTTAAATAAGAAAACTGAATTCGATTTCAGCAGCTTACTTTATTTCCTAAATTTCTGTCTCTTCTTACTGATTCGTAAACATAATTAACCTGTTATTAAAATTATTTTAAGCGTAATGTCTAATACCTTCTTCGGTAATTCAGAGTATTTTGTATATTTGTAAAAGCAAAAATACAAAACACCGGTACATATAAATGATATTGGTACACTTACTCCTACAAATGGGAGGGCATTTTCGATTTTAGATGCTTTGTCAATTATTCGGAAAATTACTTGACGAATTATCCTGAAATTTCACGGGTGTAAATAGCATGTTATACAGTAGAATTTTACTAATCTGTCACCTACGGAGTACAGTTGGAACGCAAAAAAGGTCGATTTATCAGAATAGGTTTATTTACGTTAAAATGTGATACAATTAGAAAACAATATATACTGCTTACATAATTTAGTTTTCATTTAAATAATGCTGTCTACCACACTACTACTTTTCAGCATTATATAAAATACATAAGTATTTAACTGATCGAAAGCTGGGATCCATGTTCCGAATTAGTGCCTTTTGAAATGCATTTTGGAATTGCATTAAAAGTGAGATATGAGAACTGGTTGTAGACAAAGAAAAACTGATTAGTTTGGATTATGTTATCTCTAATGTTGATCGGAATATCTCTAAATAATTTTATTAATTTCAAATATTCAATAGATTTCTACAACATGCACTTGTAGTTTTGAGAAAACTGTAACATCAAACGGTTGAAGGTACTTTATAGAGCCAAGAGGAAGAAATATAGGCTCAACATTGAATCCGAGATAATGAATCCACATATTTTCATCTTTCTGGCTACTTCATGTATCTTTTACTGCTTTTTATTCCTAAAAGCACTCCACAGTTTTTAATTTTTTAATTTTTTTTTTTTTTTTTTTTTTTTTTTTGTGTGTGTGTGTGTGTGTGTGTGTGTGTGTGTGTGCGTGTTTGCCTGAATTGGAGCATCTGAGAAGTAAATTCAGGCATGGTGAGTTCTGTTTAACTTTAGTGTCAAACACTCTTATTTTTTTATTTCTGCAAAACGTGCATTTTTAAAAGTGATCTATAATTCATTACATAATTCTGATAGCTATTTTTAAACTTCACTTTTTTTTTTTTCTTTCTTCTCGAGAAATACAATTTATTAAACAGTTTCAATAGTTATTTTTAAAATGAATAATAAAATTTAATACTGTAATATAAATTACTATGCTATGTCTATCGCAAAAACCCTCTTTCATACCTTTGTATACACAACAGCGCCACACCACCTACCAGTTAACATGCACAAAAATTGCTTCTCAAAAAATTTTATCTGTGTAGTTTAGAAAATTTTAATCAATAGATGCTCAGATATAGTTAACTGGTAAATCGCATAAAGTGAATTATAACAGCGTTACCTAAAATGCAGCTAAAATAAATTAGCAATTTTTGATAATGGTTATTTCACGTATGAAGTTTGGTGCACTTATACGCTATAGAAGTTGATATATGGTTTTCCTGTAATCGAGGTTATTTTTATTGCCCTCTGCCGGCCGATATACACTTAAATTTAATCAGAATATATATTTTATTATGACCATCTTACATATCAAACTTTGTACTTTTATACACTGTAGACGTTTAAATGTTGCCTTTCCATAAATGGGGAAGATTTCTGCATAGCTGTACGATCTGTAGGGCGATATACAGTAAAGGAAAAAAAAAAAAAAAAAAGAAGGAAAGAAAAAGGAAAAAGAAATTGCGCAGTTTTTATTTTTTCTTTGAAAAGCAGTCAATCAAATTCGGATGAAAGATAGTGATTTTGCCGGATATCGCATATCACTATTAATCACGTAACAGAGTTCCAGATATTCCATATTTGCCAAAATCACTATCTGTTACATCCCTAAATTTAAACGCTAAAATTGGTGTTTTTTGAAAAAAAAAAAAAAAAAATAAATAAATAATAAAACCACCCATATAAACCTACATAACCCAGGAAAAAGATTTTGAAATAGAGCCGAAGCTCTTTGGAGCCGGTGCACCAGCTCTGTCACTTTTAACTGAACATCCATAATTTTCAAACAAAAAATTCCAACTAATGTAATGAATTAAATAAACAGCTAAAATTATTTGAGGAGAGAGAAAAAAAAATTGTAAAAAAAAAATCTGATCTTAACTGTATAACTTTCTGTTATGCCTAATAATAATAAAAATTACGCCAGTTTTTCTATAATAATAATAATAATAATAATAATAAATCTGAAATTTACACCAATATGGAATACATTTATCTTTTACAAAATTTAAAACAAAATTTTACTCTGATAGTCAAGTGTAAAAAGTTTAAGCTTAAAAACCTTTTAGTATTTATCACATAAGTTGTGAATTATTTTCAGAGCAGGAAATTTTACTGTGGCGAGTAAAATTTCGGTCTAAATGTAGATAGAATTCTTACAGTATATGGTGCTACAAAAAAAAAAAAAAAAAAAAAAAAAAAAAATATATATATATATATATATATATATATATATATATATATATTTGATTTGAAAAGTAAAATCTACGGTGACCAAATATCCTATTTTTAAGAGGACAGTCTTCTTTTTCAACGCTGTGCCCTCTTAAATGAAAAAAACATTACAGGACTAAAAAGTCCTCTTTTTTTATGTTTTTCGTCCTCTGTCCTCTTTTTCAAATGAAAAGTATTTACTACTTAATTTCAAAAATTTCGCAAAACTGGGAAGCTCAGTAGGCTGTTGGCTGTATCGAACGGTGAACACTAACTTTTTTCTGCGTTAGGTTCGCAAAAGAACAACTTTCTAATAAACTTGCCAAAGCATATTATGGTTTATGTCCATTCCGATTCTTCGAATCACAAAGAAGTAAAAGTATTCCCTATATTTGTACGGTTCTTTGATTCAGAACACGGTGTCACTATGCAAATTGTCATGAAATCATTAAGAAGGTGATGCTCCAGTTGATACGTGGTGGGTTGACGTGTGTTCTCACTTTTGTATGAATAATATTCCTCATAAAAATAGGCCCACCAGTGACCGAGAGGTTCTGTCCTCAAACCTGGTAAACGTGAGGCGCTGGGTTCGACACCCGGTCGCACTCGTTGGCTTGGCTGTTAGGAGTTTTTCGTGTTCCGAAACTAGCGTAAATATGAGCTTAGAAAGACCCTAAGCAGGACTCTCCTGCTCAAGCCTAGAGCGCTAGTGCAGACAATTGACCTTAATGATAACATTACAACCACCTCACAAAAATATGCAAAAGTTAGTTGAATTCATTTTATGTCCTCCTGGCGAAAACGCTTCCACAAAGCGACTGTTTTCTTCAATGAACAAAATGTAGACATGTGAAAAAAATCCCCTTTATATACCTACTTTAAAAACCTATTATCTGTACTAAGACTAATTTAGGTTATACTTGTGACAACTTTTATAAAATGTTGATAAAGGCTGTTCGTTAAAACAAATCATTTCATCATTAATTTTATTTTTTCATTTGCCAATTTTATTTTTTCTTTTATGATTATGATTTTAATAAAAAAAAAAAAAAAGTCTACCAACTTTTTTTTTAATCTAACTGCATGAAAAGTACCACAAGAAAAAAAAAAAAAAGTTTTTGTCTATAGCAAAAATTAATAATAATAAAAATAAAAATCTATATTGTCCAGTGACACATATAAAAATTAGGGATTTTTCCTCTCGTATCCCTATATTATTAATTTAAAATAAGGTATACTGATCTAAATTCATCATTTGAGATAAAAATGTTTCCACCACTTGTGTGAAGTACCTTTTGAATCGGTTTTTAGTTTTTATAATCATTTTCATTCAATTTTGTGTCCTCTAAAATGATCTCTTTTTCAAAATTGAATGTCTTCTATTTTCTTATAAAATAAAAGACATTGCATAATTTCTCCTCTTTTTCCAATAAAAAATTCTGGGCAACTTATACGTAAAAAATAGAGTAAGTTAATCATGTTTTGTGGCGAGTAACTTTTTTTTCAGCGAGTATAATCTAAGTTGAAATTTCGGGCCCTGATTTAGAATGTAACAAATGTTACGATATAATCATAATAAAACTCATAAAATTTTTGGTACCACGAACACACATGCGCACACACTGACAAACAGTTTCTAAAAGTGGTTAAATCGTGTTCAGAACATTCCAAAACATATAAATCCATAAAACACGGAATTTGAAAATTTTCAAGAATTTTCTTGTGCATAGAAGAAAGTAAAAGCACTATTACTGATACTGAATTTATAATTTTTGCACTGTTTCGAATCTTTCTTTTGTTTCTGTCTTAGTATAATAATTTTTTTTTGCATTGTAAATCCATTTAATCTTTAAGCACTATTATTTATTGTTACGTTTCTCTCAAACGATCTCTGAATCCACCTACAATCAGTACGCATGTGTTTATATTCAACAATTGGTAGCGCATATTCTGTACATTTACAACAGGTGCCGTTGTCTTGTCAGTTTCAAGGACAAAAAGAAAATCAGTCAACCAAAAAAGCAGGTGGTGTATTTTTGCAAACCACGATCTCGTTCTTTCCCCTTTAGCCTTCCCTCCCACCCCTTCGTGCGGGCATTTAGGGAATTCGCTCAAATTCCGACTGAATAAAAAGCCAACCTCATTTCATGTTTCATTTGCAGAAAGTAGAAATAAATGGTTTTTGAAACTTTTTATGACCGAAATGAGTATGCTATAAGTGCATCGCTTGTTTATTTGATAACTACGGAGAGTAAAATAGTGCAAGTGAGAAAGGAAATAAAGTCGATCCACAATCAAATTATTTATAGCGAGCTAGATTAGAAATTAAAACTGATTTTAATGCGTGAATGAGAAATAATATTTAAAATGTAGAATTTACTAACATTGGACAGTTTTTAAATAGAGGGATAACTCTCCTCCGAATACTTTAAAAATAAAAGAACTTTAAGAAATCTATAAATCATCATCATCATCAATCAGTCAACAGTTTCAGCCTTGATCAATTCACTGCAGAATGAAGGTCTCCCCTAGGGATTCCAATCTGCCCTGCTTTCTGTAATTCTCCATTCAGCTCTTTGAAACTTCACAATTTCATGTCTCCAAAGACACAGGGGTCTCTTCCTTGAAACAGTTGACTAAAAGTGTTTAAAAAAATGTATTGTCTCCTGTTCTGAGTTATCCTGAAAGTTTCAAATGTCGGAAAGTTAGGAACTAGTCGGAAAGTTAGTTAAAAATCGACTGCAAGATTTGAACTGGACAAACAAACAAACAAGAATCGAAGTTAATAAAAACATGGTAATAACAGTTTAATCAAAAGTCATTGCTATTTATTAAGATAATTTTCATTCGTCACAATGAAAATGTTTGAAATATTTTGTATTTTTGGAAAGACATAAATATACGTCAAATTTTTCGCATCTCCCTCTGGTACAGCTGGTAGTTTTGCAACCTACACTTCCTAGCAGTTTTAGGACCATCGAAACAAGGCCAGTGACTTGTTGCATCTAACCTCTTCCCTTCAGAGGGTAGCTTTTTGGGTAGATTGTAAAACTTTGATCTGTAAGACTAAGTAACATCAGCTTCAGTCTCCTCTTCTTGTCCATACTCATCATCAATGTCGTTGTTGATTTCTTCAGTTTCAGTAATATCGTCTTCATGACTGAGGTCACTTTTATTGGAAAAATCCTATTCCATAATTCCAAGATCTCCTTTTGCGTCAAATATTGTCTTCGGGCCATCTAAAATCCCAAGAATAGTAAGGCCTGCATATAATTCTTGAAATGGTAAATGCCGGACTTGCACAATTGTGTAGGTTGCTAGTTTTCCCAACTTCTTTAAAGTCTAATTAATATTATCAAGACTAAAATGCATTGAAATCATGAATACAATATTAAGATAAAATTCGAATCTAAGCAAACATTAAAAATAATATTTTACAGAAATTACAACAGTACTTACGATTTGGCTTTTGTTTTCAGAAGATGGATTCTTGACATAAGCAAAAAAAAAAAAAAAAAAAAAAAAAAAAAAAAAAAAAAAACTATTCCTGTCTTGCTACTGGTGCCATATAATATAGTCATGTTTCATTGAAACATCTGAAATAAATGAACTCTCACAATTGTGCATTTTCAGCTTTGAATGACACGAAAAAAAAAAAAAGAAAATGTTAGTATTTCTCATTTAAGTTTCATCAGCACAATTGTGTAGGTCAGTTGTCAGTTCGTAAAGGGATATTAGACCTGCTTCTTAAACCTAGAACCAATTTTAAGAAGGCTTATGTATAATTACCATCGCTTAATTAGATAAAATAGGAGGTAATATTTTTAAAAACTCTTTTATTTATGTACAGGACAATGACAGTATAAAATGCTAAATTCTTGAGTTAATGAATCAGATCTTCAAATCAGCTATAAATCCAACAAAATAGTGGGGAAAAAATAGTGTTATTAAGCACTGTGTTTAAAACTCTTTCTTTTTCTATAAAGTTATTGAAAAAATTCCCAATGACATAGAAACCTTAGTACAAAAAGTTAAATGATAAAAGAGGAATCAAATAATAGTACTTTACATTTTTAAGTATTGTATAGTTTACTACTATTAATTAAAAATATTTGGACAGGCCAGTAACTTCCCAGTCATGTTAAAATTTTTATAGGAAATAGTAATTGAGTATTTTTATGTGAATGGGAATACGATAAAAGAACCGTGTCTTTAAAAAAAAAAAAAAAAAAAAAAAAAAAAATCTATATCCAACTGTTTTTGGGATATTTTGCTCGGACATCATATTGTTCAGGTTTCTATGGAAAATCACCCAGTAAGTTTTTTTTTCCTTTCTTTCTTCTTTCTCTTTCTCTTTCTCTTTCTTTTGTTCTTTTTCTTCCTTCTTTCCTTTCTTCCTTCCTTCCTTCCTTTCTTTTCTTTTTTTTCTTATTTCATCTTTTATCTTACTTTATTTTTCTTATTGGTCTTTAATATAAAGTAAGCAAATGATTTTAACGTTGCTTTTGTTACAATAACAAATAAATGAAAATATCTGAATAACAATTTGGGAAAAAAAGCTACTACTACCGTTCCTGTATCGCTGAATACAATTTCTAGGTAGCTTGTTGCCTTAATTTTTTTTTTTTTTTTTTTTTTTTTTATGTTAAACTAAATTGATATACAAATAATCGCTACCGCAAAAGATACTGTACTTGAATTTTGATCTACTATTGTAAAGTAATATGTGAAAGAGGATAACAATTTTTTTAAAAACAGAAATTAGGTAGACTATATATTAGAATAAATACATGCAGCCTGAAAGACGTGTTTCTATTTACTGCATACATGCTGCACTCGTACCATCTTCTTTTTGCATAATGAAAGACTGGGCTCAATTATTTCATCCCAAGACAAATATTACGTGTTTTTCCGTGTTTTTAGAATTTTCAATATTTATTTCTACATTTTCTCTCCTTATCATCATTCAACGAGGATATTCGTTATAATTTACTTCATAAAACGAATAGTGTAGAAAAATCTATTTGTTACTCCATATTTTCTAAAAGTAGAATACTCTACAAATATTAAAATTATATTAATGGAATAAATTATTAAGCACTAATAAAGTTTATATCCGTAAATTTCTTTTTAAACACCCATCATACCTTGACTATATCACATCAACTAAAAATCCATTGGATGATGCATACTGTAACAGTTTGGACAGTTTTGAACCATTTTTATCTACATGTATATATACTGACAGTCAGTGAACGAATTTCGGCAAATGTGAATGTTTGACATTCAATTTTCAGATTTGACGCGACAAATGTCACTGAAAAATGTCGAAGAATTCTAAAATTTTGACTACATTTCTTTTAAAACTAAAATATAAAGCATCCCTTTCTCAAACGTCATTCATGGAACATGTTTATGCTTTATAAAAACATGTACACAGGAATAAAATATGTTTAATAACATGATAGAATAAACGTAAGATATATAAAATATATGAAAATATTTATTTATTTTAATCTTTACATGTGTTTATTATATACTATGTTCTTTCCATTTCAAAGGCGAGTTTTGTTATTAAAAAGTAGTATTCTATGACCCAAACAAAACTTTTTTTTATATCATTCTTTAAAACAGCGCCACCTACTAATTAGCAAGCATAAAAATTCAATCCATGTACCTGCTCATAAGGATTCTATATAAAGAGTTTGGTTCAATTTTATTCACTAGATGCTGATGTATAGCCATCTAGAAAATCGCAGAAAGTTAATAAAGTTAGCGACAGCTACACTGTAAAAAAAAAAAAAAAAAAAAAAAAAAAAAAACTGGTAGATTTACAGCATAATAAGCTGGCAATGTGCGTGCATGGAGGGGGGAAAGTTAGAAATGAGTAATTTACAGCAGAAACAACCGTAAAAGAGTCTTTCTTTACAAATGTTTCTACTGTAAATTACCTTGCCAGCATATTTTGCTGTAAAAGCTTCCTTTTTTTTTTTTTTTTACAATGTATCTGTTGATATACATCTAAATCAAATAAGCCCAGTTTTCATAATCGCAGTCTTGCATCAAATTTAATTCAGTTATAATTTAGAGAAGTTCATACATAATCTTTCCTTAAATGGGGAAAATTGCAGCATAGCAACATCAGTTGTTTGTTAAAACGCATCCAAATTTAATGAACATTAGTTTTTATAATAGTCATCTCATATATCAAGTTTTATGCACTTGTACACTATAGAATCAGCGATAAGACTTCCTATAAATGGGAGAAATTGCAGCATAGCAGCGTCACCTGTTGGTCGATATATGTAAAAATCTAATCAGTCACAATTAGTATTAAAATCCAACCAAATATTATAAATGTTTGTGGAATTCGAGATTAATTTAGTGAGGTGCAAATTTTGGTAATACACGGATACACAGACAACGTTTTTCAAAAAAGTAACAAATCATGTTCAGAACATTTCAAAATGTGTAAATAACGAAATTTAAAATCTTCTCACGTGTGTGTGCGGAATAAATCCAGTCGTTTTCACGGGGGACCCTGGCCGGGTAGTTTCCTTCGGAGTGGATTTTTCTAAAAGGTCTATTTACTCGAGTTTTGGAGAAAAACATGCAAAACCCTGAAAGGCTATTCAGACGAGCGCAATTTGGCTTCGGAACCGGCACACCTCGTGTTCTAGCATCAAAAGCAGAACCACTTGGCCACTGGGGGCTAAATCTGAAAATTTTATCCAAACCAATATTTTCATCTTGTATATAGAAAAGAAACTAATAAATTTCTCAAGTAAACATTGTTGCAATGCTTAGTATAACACAATTCAAAGATAAAAAGAAGGAAAGAAAATAAAAAGAGATTATATTCATTAATACTTTTTAATTTTTCCTCACTTATTTTTCAATTTTTAATGTACCTTGGAAGCAAAATCAAGACTAATTATCTTGCTTTTGTCTCCAAGGTGCTTTTTGTACCTGAAGAAGAAACACCAAGTCCTTTCGAAACCGGTTGTGCTTCTCTTTATTTCGTGGTGTGTAAAGAAGTTTTTTATATTTAAAATATCTCCTGTGTCTGATTGTTGATATCTTCAAAATAATTCTAAATTTACTTTTTAGTACAACTGGACTATTGCTTTCAGCCAGTTTATCACCATTTGTTGTGTTTCACCTTGAATTTGTCAGGATGTTTTTTTTTTCTCGCATCAAGTTAAAAAAAAAAAGCATATTTAAAAAAAAATTGAAAAAAAAAAAAAAAATTAAAGAAATGGAACAGATTTAGTCTAGAACTTCCTTGGCGAAATTTGAAATTGGCATTGAAGTAGTTCGGACGTTTCTCGCCAAGGTCTTTGCACTGAGAAAAAAAAAAAAAAAGATACCGCTTTCATCTAGAAAGAATAACTAGCCGTTTTCTAAATGACTGAACTAGAAACATAGATTTCTGAGTTATGCGTATAAGGTAAACAAACAAAACAACCTAGATTAGATAGTCGAAATGATCGAGAATTTCTAGTCTACACTTTTCTAGATTGTGAAACAACATTATGAATATTATGAATCCTTTGTATTGCGAGGAATTCTCGTTGATTTACTAGAATTGTGTTATAAAACAAAATTATAGTTATTAAAATTTGCCTCTTGAGTTTGCATCTACTAACAGAGATTTTTAAATGAGATTGACCACCATAATATCGGAAGACGGTCTAGAATTCTAATATGAGTTATTGGAACTCGCTAGAGAAAGGAGCTAGAATTTATAAGGATGATATGGAACAATTTTTACAAGAGCCACAATTTAGATTTTAGATATTAGTCACATAATTTTTTCTCAGTGTACTCATGTAATGGCAATAGCCATTTTAATTCATCGCCAGAATAGTAACAACAACAACAACAAAATAAATAAATAAATAAATAAAAATAAATTAAATTAAAATTAAATTAAAATAAAATTAAATAAAATAAGTAAAAAATAAAATTAAATAAAATTAAATAAAAATAAATAAATAAATAAATAAAAGTCGCCAATATGGCAGTTTTTGAAAAGGGCAAGATTGTAATGTTGTTTTCACGGCATGTTTTTCTCCAATGTATTAAAATAATGCTTATTTGAATTTTAGATTAAAGCTGTGCGCATGATTATAATTCTTATGGCTATTATTTAAGACCTTCAAACTTGAACTAAAAAAGCAAAAATTTTTTGATTATATAATTTTGAATTATATAATTATGAAAATATTGTGGAAAAAGAACAGATGAAGAAATTAATATAGTTAGCATTGCTAAGGAACACAACACCGTTATTGAATGACTTTATATCGAAGATTAGACTAAAAAAAAGGTCTGTGGTACTAAATTAAATTTCGTTTTGTACAGAATTTTATAGAAAAAGTAGTAGTAGCAGCAGCAATATACATTTGATAATAAAAAACAAACAATTGATTTTAATTTTATTTATTTATTTATATATTTCGAAATAATTTTTATGAATTGGCGAATTCCAGGAAATTGTATGGAATTCCAGAAATTTCATTGAAATTCTAAAATAAATATTTCTTTCGTCATACTTCTTAAGTGCCTTTCAACGTGAAATATATTTCACAACATTCGCTCTCATATCAAAGTCCGCAAAAAAATTTATACCTATTCACGTATCGGAATTAGATTTGATCCTCTCTAAGGAGGGATATGAATCCATCAGATTTCAGTACAGGAAAAGGAAAGAAACAAAATACCGTCAATAAGTGTCAAGGAAAAATGTTGAATTCAGTTGAATAGATTTTTACTTCTAAAATTCTCTCTAATATACGAACAGGATGGATATTTTTTAGAGTTTTGTTTCTCATTTTTATTTATTTATTTATTTCCAGAAATCAACGATTTATATGTATTTTAATATAAAAATTAATGAAGTTTTAAATATAGAATAAATAACAAAGTTCCTTTCTTTTTTTTTTTTCTCTTTCTTTTCTTTTTCTTTTAGTTTTCACTAATTTTTTCATTATTTGAGATAATATACAAGACTACACAAGAACAACATGTTTTATTTTATTTTATTTATTTATTTTTTTCTAAAATTCTTTCTAATATACGAACAGGATATATATATATATATATATATATATATATATTACTTTGTTCTTCACTTTAATTTTTTAAAAATTTATTTATTTATTTTGTTTATTTATTTTTAATTACATTTTTTTTTTCTTTTACAGATATCAATAATTGATTTATACGCATTTTAAGATATAAATTAATAAAATTTTAAAAATGGTATAGATTTTTTTTCTTTTTTTTAGATGACCTATAGGGCTACACACATAAAAAAAAAAAAAAAAAAAAATTAGTTTATTTTATTATAATTATTTATTTATCTTACAAGTAAAGTTATAAAGATAACTTTTGCAAAATTCCTTTCTCCATACATAAAAAAAAAAATATATTTTTGTATATTCTACAAACAAAATAAAAAATACATTTTATCGTAGTTCTGCAACTTTTTAATAATATACAGGGCTACAGAATATAAATCTCTTTTACATGCTTTATCTTTAAATATGACGCCATGAAGGAAATTTTAGTTCCCCATCAGGTCATCATCCTATAGGTATGGGAAACTTAGGTGATCGTGAAAATTTTCCACCTCTGTTTTTGAATTTTTTACATATGTTGAGGCGGGAGGAATCCGGAAAACCGAATATCGATATGGTGTCATGATGTCCATTTACAGGGGGTCAGTGTATTAGTGAGTTAATTTATAAGTCTATGTTCACGATATCTGAAGAACAAATGTTCGCTGAGAGGTCGGATCTCATGAGAGGTCACTCATGATAATAGCAAGTATTGATTTGCAATATTCTATTTAAAAAATTCGCAAGTTATTTGATATTTATGACTTTCTTAACATAGGAAAATAACGGAAATTTTCCCTTAAACGTGCATTAAAAGGGATATTTTTACTGTAAAGATATCAGACTAGCTTTAAAATATCAGTTATAATGATGTTTGCATGAACATAATTATTAATTATTAAAATTCAACTTTGGAAACTTCGTAAGTTATTTGAAATTTAGGAATGTCTTACCATGGCAGAATAAGGCAAAACTTTGCATAAACATCCCTTTTGAGGATATTTTCATCATAAAGATGTCAGATACCTTTAAAAATATCGTTTAAGATATTGGCTGGCATGAACATCATTGACTATGAATTTAATTTTAAAAAATCTCAAGATATTCGAAATTTACGATTTTTTAATAAGTCAGAAAAATTTCGCGGTCGTTTATTTCTATTTTTATTAATTATTATTATTATCTGCGGGATATTTTCGTCGTAAATATTTCAGACCACTTTTAGAATATCCTTTATGATACTGACTTGAACATAATTGACTACAAATATAGTACTTTTAAAATTTTGTAAATTATTAGAAATTTAAGATTTCCTTAATATTGCAGAATAGAGAATTTTTTATAAACTTAGGATTTCATTTTTGGATAACTGAATTAAAATAGTGCGAAATTGCATTAAAACTAAATATAAAACTAACCCCAATAAAATGAATAACAAATTAGGATAAGGTAAAGGCATCGAACTGAACGATGAGTAGCCTATTAAGTGGGGCATTTTAGTCTGTTTCATAGTAATCTTTATTTTTATTTTAATTTTTAATGGTTTTTATTTTAATTTTTAATGGTTTTTATTTTAATTTAATTTTAATTTTCAATTTAAATGGTCCTGGATTGTCATATTTGGGTAATGGTTTTATTATAATCTTCGTTTTTTCTGAATCACTTTGTGAGTTTCTTTACATGTGTATTGTTTGAGCTAGGTCCATTTCAAATACTTGGTATTAAGTATTTTTGTATTATGGTATTTTTATTTTAATCTTATATGGTTTTGGTTTATCATTTTAGGTAATAGTTTTATTTTGATCTTTATTGGATTTTCTATGGGTGTTTCGGGCCTGTAAACAAAGAAAATCTTAGCTTTAGCTTTCTTTGTGACAGAAAAACATCCATTTTTTAGCATATTTGCATTCTACCAGGCCCTTGAAAATGTTAGAATGCAAATTATGCTTTTTTCTCATTCCAATTTCCAATATTCATTTCAATTTCTCTTTAATTCTTTTTAGATTTGATATGGGTAGTCTTTGCTTATGATCCGAATAATTGTTTTAATACTGAAGTTAATTAATATTTAAATTTCAAAAAAAATTTTGCACTGACATTATTTTATTAATGTATTACTTTATATATATATATGACGGGGAACTGAGCAGAAGCCATCTTCCTACTAGTTTTATGGGATTTCTTCTTCGGAATTAAAAGAATAAAATATATTTTAAAATAATATGTTTATATAACTGATACACATTATATATATATATAAAGAGAGATTTAACCACGGGAATCATTCTTTGAAATCTAAAAAAAAATACATGTTCAAGTAAAATAATTATGATATTCAAACAGCAAACTATACGAAAAATATTTAAGTTTGTTAGAATAAATGGAGAACTTGCAATTTAAATTGTTTAAATGTACTATATTTAGTACATATAAGCTGTTTGGAGCATTTTCACCATAGTTTTATTTCTTTAACATTGTTATTACTGTTATTATTATTAGTCTTTATTGTTGTTTCTATTATCAACGGAACAATATCCCTTAAAAAAAGTATATAAATGATAATAAAATCTAATTAAAATGGTTAGCTATACTATATTTAATATATTTAGGCTGTTTAAAAAACCTTGACCCCAGTTTTAATTTTTTTAGCATTCATAAGTAATTAGAAAAATGTTTAAATAAAAAGTATAGAATTTATTAAAATTTGATTAAAATTTTCAGGGGATTCAATTTTTATGAGTTACAAAAAATTTAGTAAAAAGTGCCTCTTAACCTAATAAGTTCATGTACAGAATTTCAGCACTGTATCATTGTTGCACATGTAAAGTAGACTGTAAAAATGGTTAAAACCTATGTGTAAGCTATATGACTTTATTTAGTGTTTTATAAATAATACTATAGTTAACATATGTTATTGTTAAATAATACTATTTCATTGACCTGAACAATAAATGCCAGAAAATCATAGCTTAACATAGTATCATTTACTCTCTGCATAAACGGAATTAAAAAAAAATAACTTTGCTGCCTCTTACAGTCCTCCAAATTATGGAGCAGAAAGTGAATTAAAGTGTATTTGATAGTTCCGTTAGCTAAATAGTTATTAATTTCTTCTTCACTGATACACAAAATTCTGATGATTTTTTTAATCTCATTATTAGCACAACAAAGTTGAAACCATTACTGTTGTATACTAAAGTATGCATACATGTACTCGAAATTCGAGGATAGTCTCTATTTAAAAATCCTTAAATAAATCCTTAGAAAACAAGCAAGGCAAGAAATATAATTCTGACAATTATTATCTCTTTGATCCACATATGATTAGAATAAAAAACACCTTCGTTATTGATAATAGCAATGTTTTTAACACTTTTTTATTATGAAGGTTTTCTAATATGGTTACTATATATATATACACTTGAACGCAGCTGAACGCCTTCCCTTTGCTAAAAAATGTTATAATGCCTCCGCAACAATAATAAAAGCACTTATATGTATGTTTGAACAAAGTTGTTGGCAGATTAGTTGTAAATTAAAATGTAAACGTGTTTATTTATTAACGTTATCACAGTTTTAATTTGTAATTTGAATATGGTCCTCAAAACGCGACCTACTAATATCATTTTTTTCAACGGAGAATTATGCGAAAGATTGTTTTTGTTATACCTCGTAAACCTTTATTAAATTTTGAATTATTTTCTGAAACTTTGTACATGTATTTATTAGGCTATGACGAGCATTTGCCTTATTGGAATTCTTTTTGTATCGGTCCGTATTTGAATTTAAATTTAGTTTTTGTGAAATATTTCACCTCCACTGTGGCACATAAAGCGCATTTGAAAGGCATAGATTGGTTGGTTTGGTTTTTAACGCCGCACTACTACTGCGCTATGGGTACATGGCGACGTGAAAGGCATAGAAATTCAGTTACTATGTTATGGCAACAGTTGTGAACAGAAATTAGGTTCTGAACGCATAAGAGAGAACACTCTCTAAGATATAAGTAAATGAAACATTATTCTTTTTAAATTTCGAGTAAATAAGTTTCGATTAGTTCATTTTAATTTAACTTTTATTTTAAATTATTAAGCAATCACTGAACTAATTAAAATTTAAAAATATGATATTAGCAGTAAATTATTATTACTGCGCATTTTTGTTTAATTCTGTACTCTTCTTCTTCTTCTTCTTTTTTTTTTTTTTTTTTCTTTAAATACAAAATTTTGCAATTTATGTATTTCTAAGATTAATATTTAAAGAATTAAAGTCCAGGTCAATGAATGCACTGCATACTGCGTTATTTTGTATTTGATATCATTATCACATAAGAAATATTTTGTTGTGATTGAAATAGAAAATGCCTGTCGAATGAACTAAACTTTGAACTTAAAGTACACAGGAAGTCATACAGGGTGCGCGGCCAAAATTTTCTGATACATTTTAAACTTTATTATAGAATTAAGTGTTGCCCTACGAGAGTAAGGTTTATACTACAATGTTTCTTGTTTTTTTTTTTTTTTTTTTTTTTTTTTTTAAGGAAACAAATAAATAAATAATAAAAAAAATGTTCCAAATTTACTCATAGGCAGCGCTGCACCATAATAACGGCAAGAAAAAATCTTTAAGAATGCTGGGGAAATCATTAAAAAGCATTTATTTTATGAAATTCACAACTATATGTCACTATGTAGGTCCTTTGTAAATTGAATCACATCTAAAAGGTAATTCAATTCTTAGAGCATATACCGGGTGATCCAAAAGTCAGGACAAACTTTAAAAATTAATAATTCGAAAACGAATCAAGATACAAAGATACGGTTTGCAACCAAACGGATGGAAAAGAAGCCGGGTTTTGTGTGGCAACGAAAAAAAAAAATAGTTCTGTTGGCGACCAACAGACGGCGCTGTCGGATTTCTGATGTAGGATTATGCAAAGCAACAAACGATATAAAAAGGAGCAACTGCGGCAGGTAATGGTTATCGAAGCTTACATGCATCGAAATATTCTCATTCTCAGTCGCCACTTTAATTACGCATGGCCTCCAAGATCTCCCGATCTGACACCGTTTGACTTTTGGCTGTGGGGATTCTTGAAGTCAAAAGTGTACCGCGACCAACCGGAATCACTAGCAGCACTGAAAGATGACATCCGCCGAAATGTGTCTGCCATAACGCAAGAAATGCTGCTAAATCCTGTGAACGGTGTGGTGACTCGTCTCACATCTGTACTTCTGAATGATGGACAGCACATTGAGCAGTTATTGTAGTAGTACTAATTAACTGTAATTAAGCTGACGTAAGTTATCAACACTTTTTTCATTTGTAAATCGTCTTTTGGTGAAATAAAACACTATAGCGCCATCTGTTGGTCGCCAACAGAACTAATTTTTTTTTCGTTGCCACACAAAACCCGGTTTCTTTTTCATCCGTTTGGTGAAAACCGTATCTTTGTATCTTGATTCGTTTTCGAATTATTCATTTTTAAAGTTTGTCCTGACTTTTGGATCACCCGGTATACGAATAGAGAGAGCATTTAGTCCTAAAGTTCCTATTCAGAGAGTAACCAAGATTGAGAGTGATTTTCGTCGGTCACATGACAAGTGAAACGGCCAGATCCGTTCGCAATCAGAGGATAAGGCGAAATCTCAAACACCCCTTATCCGAAAGCAGGTTGAGGGGAGTACCTTGAATGGTGAAAACTTGAAATACACTCCTCAAGTGACTTTTACGTTGGTTACATTATTCGATAAAAGATACTCTGTCTGTAGTCTGCGGCGCGGCGGTAGTAATTAAAAAATCATGGGAGAGGCTCAAAAATTTCATTTTAAATATAACTCAAAATTATACTCAAGAAAATCAATTTATAATTAAATGTTAATTAATATTCACTATTTATTAGTATTAATTACAAAATATCTATGAACATTTATAAGACTTTAAATTTGGTTTTAAATGGGTGATTCTTTCATTTGAATCATAATACGCAATCCCTCTCCCTTTCCCACGTCCCTGTCTCTATAGTCAAATACAGGGTGATTATATATAATTAAAGTTACGATTTCAAAACGCTATAATTTTAACACTAACGGTCAAAATGGCTTGATATTTTACCAGAACAATCGTGAGGCAATGGAATTTTGTTTAGTGAAGGGAAAAAGTATTTATAAAATGTGCGTATAGATGGCGCTGTCAATGTAATCTCAAAAGAAATGCTTAAATAGATTCATTATACGCAGGAATGTTGTTAGCAATAGAATAAAATTCCAGGAAACAATAGACTTTAAAAGTTTACGACAACTTTTTTAGCAAAAAAAAACAAGAATACGTGTTTACACCAAAACAGTGATAGTGACAAGATAAAAAGAGGAGCTTCATGAAACAAACATCTTACGAACGATTAAAAGTACATTTTGGAACTCTTTTTTTTGTTCTGGTAAAAAATCAAGTGATTTTCAGTGGTTGTTTTAAAGTTATAGCGTTTTGAAATCGTAACTTTAATTATAATCACCCTGTATATGGTCTAGGATCCAATCTCCCAGTTCGCTAGAGTTGACCGCGTGAGGGACTGGGTTACATGCGTTATTCTTATCTTCAGTATCTCAGACACAAGGAAAGCATATATTTCGTTCGTTCGTCCTTCGTATAGCTCCACAAGCAGGGCTTGTGGGCACTGCCCCTAGCCCTAACCATGCTAATTTGCCTTTTTTTGTCTCTAAAAAGGAGAAAAAATGGCATCATAAACTGCAAATTTTGTCATTTTAGTCCCGTATACAGGCATATATGTACTTTTACTGATTCGTGCACATGCACAGTGTGAGCAAGGGGGAGGGGGCACGAAAATATTTGTGCGTCTAACTTCACCTGAAGTTAATCAGGTTCTGTCTACAAGAAGGAAAATGAATTAATCAAGCTCGTGGTAGCTATACCAAAACTACAAGAAACACCATATAAACATGACATAAGCACAAGTAGCTCCACCAGATGGAACATTTTGGAACTATATTTTTCTTTCTTTAAGCCAAAGTTTAAATTTTAATGATTACTGTAGGGAACTTGGCGTGTATAATTAAACGCCAAATGCATTGTCATTTTTGTGCTCCAGTTTTGGAGCTCACACTTGCTTATTGAATATTGACCGTGTAAGAACTCAAGAGAGATTTGGGCCTGGGGCCCGGCCTGAACTTCGGTAATGTTTCCCCGCCCCAGATTGTTTTCGTGAAAAAACCTTATTATGTTCTTTTAACAGACTATGGTCACGTGCGTTGGAAAATTTTGAATAAACTTGCAAGAGAACAAAATATGTTTCTGAGTTTAATTTCGAGCCTGGACGTTGAATGTTTAATAAGGTTTTTATTTTTCAGCCATCGTCATCAACCGAAATATTCTTTTTATGACGACCAAGTCATCTCCTTAACAGATGGAAAGCTTTCGAATTCTTTTTATAAAGAAATATGTATGTAATAGCTTCATAAGAAAAAAATATATACTGCATATTGATCAAAATATTTAAATTAATAAATTAATTTAGAATACTGAAAAGTAAGAGAATGACAGCTATAGTATTTTATTAGCATACGCTGCTTTTTAATTAATTTAAAAGTTACAAGTACAGTAAATTTAAGATAATCATAACAAGGTTTTAAGCCAGCATGGCGAGAAAGTGATAATTGTCGCCAAGTAATAAACAAAATCGAGAAAATCGCTTATATGAACAACAAATATGTCGCCAAAATATTTTTCCTGTTATCTTTATTTTGAATTTATATTTTTAAAAATGTGAAAAATATATTTTGATAATCACAAAATGGCTGTAAAGTAATCCTTTTAAAAATTGACATCTATTTTAAATATTGTTAATAAATCAGTCGATTTTAAGGCTGTGCACTAGTGCTGCTTTCTCGCTGCTTCAGTACACTTTGCTTTCACATTGCACTTGTGAAAACTACAAGTGTTTTATCTTTTGAAGGGTTGTGCTTTAAAGTTTACCCCAAAACAATTGCTGTGTGCTTCTGTAATTTATGGTGTTTGCACCATTCTTTCACCTTTGTGCATCAATTTTTAGCGCATATTAATTAATACAACTTTTTAAAAATAGCACACTCTTGAGTAATTTATTTAATTTAATTACGGAATTAATCAGAAACATCTCATAATAAATTAAATAGTATATATCAATATCAAAGAATTCCACGAATATTTAAAGGAGTTAGAAACAGGGCTCTATTAACTTCAATTGAGGCCCGGGGCACACATGCTTTCTTGGGCCCTCACCATTCCCTTTTTGCACTTAAAGAAAAGTTTCTATCACGGTATTTATGTAGTAAAAGCAGAATTTGTTGAATCAAGTATAAGAAAAATTAGTTTTAGGGCCCCCTTCTGCTCTCGGCTCGGAACACGTGATCCATGTGCGCCTGTGATAATCAGGATCTGATTAGAACGCGTACAGACAGACAGACGGAGAGTCAAAAGTATAAAAAGACATACAGGTAGACTGACAGAATTCATAATCACTCTTAAACATTTTTGAAAAATATTAAAAACGCTTAATAAAACTGAAAGTCCATTTTCAGCAATGTCCGGTTATAGTTCTTAATCTATGTGAATCTTTTTGAGAGACCCTGCCCTGTAAATCTTATTCCTAATAAAACTGTATTTATAGAATTTTCGAGTGCCCCTGTGCACATACCACAGGTAGTATTTACTGTATTTTCAATAGGGGTCACTGCTTACTAAACATAAATAATATATATCCATTTCAAGGAATTCCATGAATATTTACGAAGTTAAATAGCGGACAGACAGACAGACGCAGAGTCAGACGGACAGACAGATGGGCTAATCCAACTCATAATCACTCTTAAACATTGTTAGAAAGAGTTAAAAATGCTTTAAAAAATCGAAAATGCAATTCCAGCAGTTGCAGCCCTCAAAGTATCTGAATACGTTTGTGTGACCCTGTAAATCTTAATGCTAATCATACTGTATTCTATAAAAAACATTTTTTTGTGTATAAGTAAAATTAATGTCAATTTCATTATGATCTGTGCAAAATAAAGGTATTAAAAAGAGGTTAATAGAAATACCTCCCATAAAACTAAATGCTTTGGAATTCTTTCATTGTCCCTGTATATAAACCAGTGGTGATATTTCCTCAATTTTCATAGAGAACATTCCATAGTGAACTTGAACAACATATATCAGTTTCAAAGAATTCCGTAAATATTTACGAGTGTTAGAGCGCGGACTGACGGACAGACAGACAAACCGAAGTCGTAAACACTTTTAAACTTTGTTAAAAAAAAAAAAAGAAAGAAAGAAAGAAAAAGTTAACACTTTCCAGATTTGTTGGAAAGTGTTTTTAACACTTTCCAAAAGATTTACCTGCAGTTTGTCTCCCTTTTTACTAATTACTCACATTACCTCACAGACTGCTCACTTTTCCCTATGCCATGGGTTAAAGTGGATATAAAACTTGGTCTATTTCAAATCATTATTATTTATTTATTTTTAAATATTGAATAAAAAAGTCAAGCGCAATGCATTCTCAACACTTGCAATGTATATATGCAACAAAAAATTACCATATTTTTTGAAATATTATATAAATTTTCTGACACTGATTTTCAGAAACAGTGTTTTTATACCCATATTACTCCACTTGACTCTAAGTAATGCAAACCGCATTCTCGTAATGCCACTTACCAATTACTTATTATTACAAATTTACCACTTACTTACTGGAAATGTGTCAGACTATTTGCCCACTCTATACTTTTCATTTATTCTCCTTGGTTGATACTTATCAGTTACTACAGTTATTCAAACAAATAATGATTTTTTTTTTTTTTTAGTACTTTTAAATATTGATTCGTAATTTAATTTAAAAAATCTAATATTAGTTTAAGCTTTTGAATGTTGTTTTTATACTTTTAGAACTTGAAAATATTTTTCCATTTTCGGGAAAAATAAAGTAAACAAGAAATACATTAACAAGACCAAAATATCTATCAGATGAAAAAGTAAGCAGGAACCTGTTAAATAAGACATCTTTTTCAATCAAAATTTTAAATTTAATCTTAAAAGTATATTTACAAGATCTTCTTGCATTTTGCTCTATTTTGAGAATATTTGTCTTGTTATTCGATCACTAAGATAAATAATAATTTATTTTGGTACAAAAAGAAAAAAAAAAAAAAAAAAAAAAAAAAAAATTGGATATTTTTTAAGATTATATTAAAATCCAGTGTTATAAGAAATAGAAAAGAATGAAAAATCATGCGTTACGCTTAGATTCTATGACGCTTTCCGATTTTACCTCCCGTTATATCATAAATACTAAATCATAATTATTTTTCAGCGTCACTGTAAAATGAAAAATTGCATAATACAATTGAAAATGCTCTTCCTACAATTTCTATTAATCAATTCGAATATTTCTGTGAGGCCTTTTTCAATTTTTAAGATTGCTTATAGGGCTAGCTTGACTTTCTCTCAACATTTGAAGTAATATACTTTTCTGGGAGGAAAGTCCTCTGCACTTACAACGGCAAACGAATGACTAATGTTAATTATAAGCTTTTCTTTTTCTTTTAGTACGACAGGTCGCACTATTTCTTCCAGACAGAGATTTTGCTTTGTTACCATTTTGTGGTCTATTACTTTGAATGAACGTACAAACTTTTTTTTTTTTTTTTTTTTTAATGTGTATAAAGTTGAAAGTTTGTCATTGTATCTGACCGAATATTTAGATGCACTATTCAACCGATAGTTAAGAAAATTAGTACACCTATTAATCAGGATAAAATCTGGCTAACGCTGTATTTTTTAAGTTCAATCGGATAATTGCTTCAAAAAATATAAAACCTCATTTTAACTTGAAAATTGTTATAAAATTAAAAAAAAAAAAAAAAAAAAAAAAAAAAAAAAAAAGAGATACCAAAAGTAAATAAACAAGTGAAAAAGAAAAAAAAAAAAAAAAAAAAAAAAAAAAAAAAAACTAAAAATTGATTAAATGAAGAAAAAAAAAAGTAGAAAAATAGTGCTAAAGAAATGGAAGAGCTTCAGTATTGAACGTCTTGGGTCTTTGCATATGCAGTTGCGAGAGCCATTTTAATTCATTAATAAATAACAACAAAAATTTAAAAGCTGCAAATAGACTCCTATGCTAAAGCTATACCAAAATTTTTTAAAGAAATGAATATAGTAACCGATACTAGGGAATGAAACACAGTTACTGCATGGCTTTATGAGGAAGAAGAGATTAAAATAAACCAGGGTTGTAGTGATTTAAATCAATTGATTTAAATCGCTGATTTAAATCATGATTTAAATCAATTGATTTTTTTGAAAAAAAATCACTGATTTAAATCACTTTTTTTAAATACCAAAGTTATTGGCTTTAATGGAATGAAATTGTTTATCTAACTTTAAAAAATGAGATTTTTAATTATTTCTTATGTAAATTTAAATAAAAAGTTCGTAAAATATTACAAAATATTTCATTAGACGAACTAATATTTCTCATTTCTTAACTTTAGCTTCATCTCTACTAATCAACATTAGTAAACACAAAAATGAATTATACCTTAATTTTTTTTAATTATATTTATACATATTATTATATATTTTAATTTAATAATTCATTATATTTTAATAATTTATACAAGCACTGGTGTATAAATTGTAAATATTTAATTAGTATACAATTCATTAATTGATGTTATACATATATTCCAGTTCGCCTTTGCTCACCTTGCGGGTGATATTTCAGAAAGAAAATATTTCCTTGTTTATTTAGCTCTCATACCAGTTTATGTCATTTAACAATGTCTCATATGATATTTTAAAAATAATAGCATATTTTACATTGTAGAGTTTAAAAAGCCCTGAAGGCCCCATAAAGTTTTAAAAACATCATAACCTTTTAATTTAACAACATACAACCAGTTAACTATAATTCGAGGCTGCTCTCACTGCTTGTTTAATGAATTGTACCCTATAAATACAGGGGTCTGTCCAGACTTTTCACACAGGGTCCTGTTTTTGTGAAATTGTGAAAATTTCTGCACGTAATTTCGTAAATCTAAATTTAGTGTGAAAATAATGTTCTTCACAAACTTTTGGCTAGGGTTTTCTTTTTGTGAAATTGTGAAAAATGTAATTTTGCAAAATAAAATTACAATTAAGATTTAATTTCTGACAATGACAGTTCAGTTTTGTAGAACTAAACTCACACATATGCACAGAAGTCCTTTATAAATTAGAAATTGAGTATCAGCTTTTCGGGAGAAATACAACAAAAACGTCCGATTATTCAGGCAATCTATGTTCGTTCCACTGAAGATTAATTTTGAAAATGAGAGATTTATCAAAGGTCTAAGGAGAAAAATTTTGTGAAGGGATCTTTTTAGGCTAAAAATTTTTATGGGTGGTCCTGTTTTATGATAAAAATTTTGTGAAGGGTCCTGTTTTGGGATAAATAATTTTGTGAAGGGTCCTTTTTTAGGATATAAAATTGTGAAAGGTCCTTTAATGGACCCAGGTTTGCCTCTGAACAGACCCCTGAAATATAAAAAAAGATAAAAGAATAAGTGAAAATATTAAGACGGTAATGAAAATGTGAATTCTGTTAATGGGTAAAGTGTGAAAAAATTTTCTTGATTCAAATGATATTTATTAAACTTAAGTAAGAATTTTTTAGGATATAATATTTTTTTCTCCCTTTAATTCCTTATTCTTTTTATTTTGATTAGAAACTATGAGTAAAAATTTCTTTTTCTTAATCCATTGCTTCAGTTTTATGTCATTTTTCCTATTGAATTATCCTTTTCCAAAGTTATTTTACGTGTTCAATACTATGGGTAAGATTTTACTTTATTTCAATACATTATTGTAGCCACAAGTCAAAGTTACAAGTTGAGTGGCTCTTACTACCGCATTTATGATTGCCATAAAATTACACTTATTACGAAGATACCATGTTAGTTGAATAAAAATATTGGTAATAAATGCCTACATGGATTTTTTCTGTGGGAATAGAATACTATTTATATTTTTATAATTTATGTAAAATAATTGATAGTGTGTGTATTGTGCATATATATTTACACACACACACATATATACACATAATAAAATGCAAATGTTGTACAATAATGTATGATTACATAATAAAAATCATTAAAATCAAATACATCTTGATTTAAATAAAAAAAATCCGATTTAAATAAAAAAAATCGATTTTTTTGAAAAAAATAAAAAAAATCAACAACCCTGAAATAAACCCTGTCGTACTAAATTAAATTCTGTTTTGTACAGAATTTTATATCTATTACTTAAAAAACAAAAATAGGTATAGTGTTTTTTTTTTAAACAAAAAATTTGGAATAATAATAATAATAATAATAAAAACATTAATTTCATCATGTGTAGAAGAGTATAAATACATTCAAGTATTCTTTATGGAAATATTTCTCATTTCTCATAATGTATCTATATTTTATTTCTACAGTCCCTGTACACAGGATATGCTATTCTTCAATAAGAAACATGCCAAAATTGTATTAGTTTTAAGGTATTTAAAAAATACTTTTGGAAATTTTAACGCGAACAGAGAAACAGACAGAGCAAAAATCAAAAACACTTTTGAACTTTGTTGAAAATTGTTAAATTGCAATTAATTCAAGCAATTTTTACTTATATCTTGTAAAGGATTTGAATATTTTTACATTCCTTGTAAACTTATCATTATACCGATTATACCCTAATATATATATATATATATAACACGCTTTTCTGAATAATGTGTGTTAATTTAATTCCGTTATGTTTTGCGCAATATAAATACACTAAGCGACCAAAAAAAAAAAAAAAAAAAAAAAAAAAAAAGCCGCACTGAAGAAAAAATGTCTTATACCTTTTTTATTTGTAACAACTTTAAAATTAAAGGTTGAAACAAATAAACCTGTTTTGTTTGCATAATACCAAAAGGACGAAATGATACCTATGTACATTTTCGATATAATAATTCGCTTTATTACTGTCTAAGAATCTGTATAAAACTTTCGTTTTAAACCCAATGCAATAACCATACACTTTGTATTCTATTATGATTTATTATATGAAATAAACAAGTTATATTTTAATATACGAAATAAAACTATTTATTTGTTAGATCTAAGCAATTTTTTATTAAAAATATGCATTCTGTATAGGGTTAATTCCACCTTTATATGGAATTACTGCTTTCATGCGCGATGGCATAGTATTATACAGTGTTTTAATATAAATCTCAGAAATTTCAATGCGCCAAATATCGCAAATAAATTTTTCTAGTTCTGGCAGAGTTGTAAGCTGCAAATTTCGAATCCTCTTCCCCCTCACCCGCCTTATTATAGACTAAACATTTTCGAGCGGATCGTGATTATGACTATTTCCATGTATGGTAAAAATGAAATTCTACTATATCTTTTGTGGAATTTAACTTAAAGTGAAAAAAGATATGAATACTTACAGAATTACTGGTTCTCATGGGAATGGACAAGAAATTTTGACAATTAGAAGTGAATAAACTTACCACAGACGCCGCGTAATAAGGTGCATTATCATCTTGAAGTGCTGTTTGCAGAAATGTTCAAGATACCTCCAAAATAGTCGGTCAGGCACCACTTTTATAAAGGCTGTGTTTTATTTCGAGTTAATTGATCCCTTGAGCGTAAAAATTTGCCCGACTGTTTGAAAAGTTATGCACCTCCGTACCATAATGTACGGAGAATGTGTTACTGTTTTAAAAGTACGATTTTCATTAAGTCGGTCATATTTTCGTTGTCAGATCTACTTATTTTCTTTTGTTCAAAATAAGTTAAACTTGACTCCTCAGAGAGAACCAGTTCAGCCCAATAATTAACTAATCATTTAAAAAAAAATTTTTTAGCCGTCTGAGGTCTTGCTTTCCTAATTCTTTTTACTAAGAATGGAATTTTTTTCAAATTTTCTGTCATTTAAACCTTCTTTGTTTAATAGTTGCTGCACGGTAGTTAAAGAAATTATGCTGCTAAACACTATTTCTGAATCTCTTTTATGTTCTAAACGTAATACAAACAGATTTTTAAAGCAATGGATTTTTAACTTACGGTAATCTTGCTTCGATGAGCAACATAGCCGCCTAAAGCCAAATTTCCAGTTTAAACGGCCAACAAATTTTATATCTTGCTAAAAACCCTTTTACCAATATTTCGTTAACATTTAATTATTTTGTCATCTCACGTATTAAAATATTTTTTGATTTTCATTCAAAAATTAATACTTTTTGTGGCATCGTTAACTGTCTTATTCTTACCATTTTTGAAATAATTTCTAAAATTACAATTTTCATGACAATTGCATTTTGTTTTTTAACCCTGGACTCAATGCTAAAGTGTATGTGGAGGACAACTTAATGAAATCTGTTCGCAAATTTATTTTTTAAACAATAAAATTAGCGTTTGTAGAAGGTGAAAAGGAAAATATCCAAGTGCGGTTTTTTTTTTTTTTTTTTTTTTTTTTGTCGCTTAGTGAATATTGTATGTGCATACATTGATGTATGCTTTAAACAAATACCTCTCATAATTTGGTCAATTATGTTTGAAATTCTTTTATTTTTCTCTTCATACAAATTAATAGTAATTTTTATGCTATTTTCTTTGAGGGCCATGCCATAATAAAGCTAACTAATATATATCAATTTGACTTCTCATGGAAAAATGTGTGCCATTGCCTCGGAGAGGTTGGACTTCTACCTGTTGGTCCGCGGAAGGTATTTTAACAGACTGAAAGAAAAACACATCAAAAAGGAAATCAACTATGTGTTATCAATGCAGACAGGATGATTACCAAGACTATCTCCAGACTTAGAACCCAACCCTTTGGTGGAATGACAATAAATACCGATGGCACCAGAACTTACAAATCATGTAGGAACTGCCTGGAGGAGGAACTCACTCCAGAACACATTTTCAATTTGCCCGGCCATCATAAGAAGCTTACAAACCTTTGACGAATTTCCCTTTCAGGGAAATCTCTATAGTAACAAAATTGTGGACATTGCCAAGGCCGTGATTTTGGCACATGGAATGATTTGATTTAACTTCAATTGGACACGACACCAACCAACCAACCAATATATATCAATTTACAGGCATTCTAAAAATACATAGAGAAAATGTACGACAAACCGAAGTCAGATAAACATTTTTTTTTTAACTTCATTGGAAAATGTGAAAGGTAAAAAGAAAAACTATTCGAATGATCGTTAAAGGTTAAAGTTAATAAATTTTGATGGAAAAAATTGAAATATAGTTTTTGGTGATAGAGGCTTGTTTCATAATCAGTCGGCATTAAAAGCAGTTTATAAAATAAAAAGAAACATCCGCCAATATCAGTTTAAGCAATATTTTTGTCTGTCTTTCGAAAAAAGAAAAGAAATAAAAAGCAGTAATTATTTTAGTATGAAATTCTTCCAAGATTTAAAAATCGATCTAATTTGTCTGTAATTTTGTGAAAAATTAGTTTTCACTGGATAACTGTGCTTCACCTGAGGAAAAATTAAAGAAAGTAAACAGCTATGAACATTTCAAAGTAAATCAAAGATTAAAAGTTTGTTAAACATAAACAGACAGCTTGCCATTTCCAAAACAAATATATATATATATATATATATATATATATATATATATATATATATATATATATATACATATATATCTTTTTTCAGTAGTAATTTGTTCTTTAAATGGGAAAAAAATTGCTATAAACTAATTACATTCAAAAATATGCTTGAAAACTTAAAGAGTCGACAAAAGTCCGCATCGCTACATCAGAACCTCTGCACTTATATACTTCCAACATTAAGTTATAATCTGTCAAAGACAGAATATTATTATTATTATTATTGTGAATACTTCAATACAGACCTCTTCATTTAGGCTTAAAAAGTTTTGGTGTCTGTGATGTGTGAGCCTGTACCACGATAGCTGTTGCAAAAATTACCCGATTGAATTACTAACTGATAGACATGTTCATCAGCCCTTAAAAATTAGCTGTTTATTTTTTGTGTACAGAGGCACACTAAAGTATTTCATATTATTGCAGCCAATGAACAAAATTACTTTTAAATACATTTTAATGTGTTTATACTGCATTGAATAAAGTGAAATGAATGTTGATTAAAACAGTTTTCTGAAGGAAATATGTGCATAGACCTTATAATTAGTGCACAGGACCACACTAAACAGTTCCTATAACATAATATAGTCATCCTAATTATGCGAAATTTAGTACTGTAGAAAAAGATGTACATAGATTTAATAAATATCCACAGCACGACACAAAAGAATTTTTCTATAATCATCTAAAATACGATAAATTTGGTACAAATATTACATATGAATTAGTTGTATAGGTTTCTCGTTTCTCGTTTATTTTTATTTAATTTTTTAAATGTATAATGTTTGTGTCTAGAGTACAGGGACATAAAAAGGAATTCTGTACCATTACGAGCTTTGAACGACATTTCTTTTACACTTCATTGGAAAGTTCGTAAATATATTAAAGAATAAGGATTCGCTGTATAGTTTTAGTTCCCCATCATACTATAGGTATGGGGAACTTAGGTAATCGTGAAAAATTTCGACCTCGGTTTTTTGACTTTTCTACACGTTTTCAGGTGTGAGGAATCCGAAAATGACAAAATTTCTATGGTGTCTGTCTGTAGGGTGTCTGTTAGTCTGTTAGTCTGTTAGTCTGTTAGTGTGTTAGTCTGTTAGTGGGTCAGTCCGTTAGTTTGTTAGTCTGTGTACACGATATCTCAAGAACGAATTGTCGCAGAGAGGTCAGATCAGTTTTAAAATATTACTTTCGACACTGGCAAGAACCCTATTCATTTGCAACATTCGATTTTAGAAACTTCGTAAGTTATTCGAAATTTACGATTTTCTTAACATGGGAGAATAGGACAAAAAATCACTTAAACGTGCATTAAATGTAAACTTTTTACTGTAAAAATGCCAGACCAGTTTTAAAATATCAGTTTTGATGCCGAAATGAACATCAGTAACTATAAATGTGCTACTTTGAAAATTTCGCAAGTTACTGGAAATTTACGAATTTCTTAACATGGCAGTATAGGGGAAAATTTCACATAAACGTCAATTTTGAGAGATATTTTCATCGTAAAGATGTCAGACCAGTTTTGAAACATTATTTAGGACACTGGCATAAATATTAATGACTATGAATTTTCCAATATAAAGATTTCGTAAGTTATTGGAAATTTACGAATTTCTTAACATGGCTGAATAGAGCAAAATTTCACATAAACGTCAATCTTGAGGGATATTTTCATCGTAAAGATGTCAAACCACTTTCGAAATAATATTTAGGATACTGGCATGAATATCATAGACTATGATTTTTCAAATTAAAAAAATTCGTAAGTTATTTGGAATTTACGATTTATTTAACATGTCAGAATAAAGCAAAATTGAGCATAAACTTCCATTTTGAGGATCCTAAATACGTTAGACAACTTCAAAATTACGTTTATGATATTTGTTTGAACATGATTGAATACAAATATTCTAGTAGGAAAATTTCGTAAATTATTCGTAATTTACGATTTTATCAACATAGCGAAATTGTAAACTTTTCATATAAATATGAATTTGAGGATTATTGCATTGGAAATAGTAGCATGAAAACTAAACAACGGAATTGACCCCGATAAAATAAATTAATAGATTAGAATAAGATAAATATATCGAAGTGAACGGTGGATAGCCTATTAGGGGGGATTTCATTCTGTCACTGTATGAAGCTTTGGTCAAATTGATTTCTTTTAACATTATTTCCGAAACGTCAGTGGAGGCCCTCTGTTGAGACTCAAAACGGTTTTGGGCTGTGTCTGTCTGTCTGTCTGTCGCGCGATAGCGGCCGCCAAAAAAGCGCTATTTACTTGAAATTTGGTACACATGTTCATGAGCCCCACGAAATCAGCTGTATAGGTTTTGGTATGTATTCCATTTGTAGTTCGTATACAGGGACACGCCAAAGTTTTTCTTATCATTACGGCCTATGGGGAAAAATTTATATGTATCACGATAGCGGCCACAAAAATCACGCTATTGACTTGCAATTTGGTACACGTGTTCATGTGCCCCGCGAAATCTGCTGTATAGTTTTGGGTGTGTATTCCATTTGTAATTTGTGTACAGGACACGCCAAAGTTTTTCTTATCATTACGGCCTATGGGAGGAATTTGTATGTACCGCGATAGCGGCCACAAAAATCACGCTATTGACTTACAATTTGGTACACGTGTTCATGAGCCCAACGGAATCAGCTGTATAGTTTTAGGTGTGTATTCCATTTGTAGTTCGTGTACAGGGACACGCCAAACATTTTTTATGATTACGGCCTATGGGAAGAATCTGTATGTACCGCGATAGCCACCGCAAAAATCAAGCTATTGACTTCCAATTTTTGCCGAAATGTGAATGGAGGCCCTCTGTTGAGACTCAAAAGGATTTTGGATTCCGTCTGTCTGTCTGTCTGTCTGTCATGCGATAGCGGCCGCAAAAAACACGCTATTGACTTGAAATTTTGTACACATGTTCATGATGCCCACGAAATTAGCTGTATAGTTTTAGGTGTGCATTCCATTTGTAAGTTCGTGTACAGGGACACGCCAAAGTTTTTTTTACCATTACGGCCTATGGGAAGAATTTGTATGTACCGCGATAGCGGCCCCCAAAATAATGCTATTGACTTGCAATTTGGTACACATATTCATGAGCCCATTGAACAAGCATTTGACGAAACTGATATAGATCTGAGACTGACCGCCTTGGCGAAAATAATGCTCCTTTTATACTTTTCTATCGAAAACAGACTGTTCTGGAAAATTCTCGTATCACATCAGCCAATGAGATTAGAGCTTCCATATTTGGTATATCCCTAATAAGGATTTTCTCGCCAAGATCGCCAAAAAAATCGCCAAGGAGGGAAATAGTCGCCAAATTTGGCGCCAAATTTATTTCTTCCCTTATAGGAGCTTTTTAATGCGTTTTTAAAGGAAAATTTGGCTATTTTAATGCTAAAACGACTATAAAGGCACAAAATTAGCATTTTATCAACTTACTAAACCTCTTTGAAAGAATTTATACAAAAATAAATGCAATTATTTACAATTTCGTAACACTTTATATCATATACAAATAGGTATACAAAGAGAGATACAACGGGGGGTTGAGGGGGGCTGCCGCCCCCCTCAGGAATGTATTTGATTTTGGTAATAAGTCGATCGAATCAATATATACTATTATATAATAAGGAATAAATAAAAATGACCTATTGAATAATGTCTGATGCAAATAGGACGTTGAGGCTCCTGATCTGCAGATCCACTAGTAATATGTCTCGCACTAGAAATTTCTGAGAACATAAATATGGTGGGGAACTGAGCAGAGTCCACCTATGCCAACAGTTTAATGTATGGCTTGCAGATCATGTGCAGAAACATGCAAAACTATTTCTATGCACTACGGTCTATAGTTGCCATTTTATTTAAGTTCATTTTGACGTCGATACTTTTCATTTAACATAATAAAATTAACTTACATTATTAAAATGCCTACAAGCATGGTTTCTGCAGAAAATTTTTGGCATAGAATAAGCAATTTACTTATAGGACTACGCAAAAGCATTCAGTTACGATTTGTAATAGTTTGATTGACTGGATATTTCGTACAAATATTTATGGGTTACATAGAATTAAATGAATTGAACAAAAGAATTGCAATATATTTCCGGTTTTCAGACAACATTTATTTTATGTGCATTTGATAATTGGTACAATATATTCAACAAAACTAATTTAACATCAATGTTAAAATGTTCAAAAGCGTGTTTTCTGTAGAAAATGATATGTATAGAATACATTTCATTTAATTGTTTAGAGGGTTAAACAAAAGAATTTTGATAAAGTATGTATCAAGAATATTAATTACAAAAAACACATTTTATGTTTTAAATATGTACTATTCATTTTGTGAAATTTATATGCACACATAGACAGATTGATACAGACAGATATATAGTATTTTTATTTTTATTTTTATTTTTTATTTTTTTTTTTGGGGGGGGGGGGGAGCAACGCGTTTCAGAAATGTATCTCATTATGTAACGCGTTAATTATATTTTTATATATATATTAAAATATTTCAAATATTTAAAGAATATTTCCAAATTAAACAATTAGTACGATCATTCTCAAAGCTATTATGAATCCGATTAAGTTTGAAATGAAACAAGATAAATGAAAAATAAGTGAAAGCATGCTAATTTCCTAAATTTATCAAGGGCTTGGTAGGAAAACAAAGCATTCAAAGTAAATGATTTTCTGTTCAAAGAGAGCATAAGCTAAATTTCTCTTTCTATCAAGCCCGAATCATTTACTAATCAAAATCAAGAAAGAAAATGAACTTAAAGTAATTTGAAAAACGTTAAATTAATTGAAGCGGTGATTGAATATATATATATATATATATATTGAAAACCTTTTCAAGCATTGCAGTAGATGAAACCAAGTATCACATGAAGAACTGGAGGAAAAAAAAAAAAAAAAAGAATACATTGAGCAATCAGATGTTAAAACGTACAACATCGTTACTCTTTCAAGGGAACAGAATAAATGTTCCATGCAAATAAGGTGATATTTCTGTCATGCTGTATGCAATTTGCTAAAAATTTACAGCACTCTATGCCCAATATCACCCATAAGACACGAATATAATTTAAAACTCAAATAGAAAAAGGAAAAAAACCAAGTGAGAAACATACTTTTATATCAACAAATACCAAAATTACTGAATAAACAAATTTATTCTTTACATTAAATAATAAAACCAAAATTATTACTCATTCTGCAACTATAAAACACTCCGAAAACAGCTCAGATGCGCAACCACAGCCATGAGGCTGAATATAGTTAAATTTACAGTCAATTAGAGAATCGTATTTATCTACTGAACTATTAAGTAAATAAAATTTAGTTTAAATTGTTTCTGCTAATTTTAATAATTAATAAACCTTAAAATTAAAATAAATTTATTTGATTAAATTTTAATTTATAACTTACATTATTTTGAGATACGTATATTCGCAATTCATAAGTAACAAGCGAAGGTATATAGAATGAATGTTGCATGCAAATAAAGTGATATTTCTGTCGTGCTGTATATCTATATCTTCTATATCTATATCATTATATAAAGCGCAAAAAATTGTATGTTTGTGGAGGGTAATCTCTGAAACTACTGAACCGATTTAAAAAATTCTTTCACTGATCAAAAGCTACACTATCCCTGATTGTTATAGGCTATATTAAATTTTGATAAAATAAATTTTAGTTTAAAATCTGAGCATTTTAATTAAAATCCCCATAAAAGCCATAATAGAAGTGGAAATAATGAAATATTAAAAAAATTAGCTGTTGCCAACATAAAAGAAACATTTACATTTTGTTTTTAAAATATCCTGACATGAAAAGAAAAGAAATTTATTTGCACGTGAATTAAATTGAAATTCATATACAGCTTTGCAAAATGTTAAACTTACACGTTAAATCTGACGTCATTATAAATTTAAAGTATTTATTTTTCTAATAATATAATTTGATATGATATGATATAATGTTATGATGATCTAAGCGTTACTTCTAAACTTTTATTAAATTATTTATTTTATAATTGTTGCCCAAAAAATTTACGGGTTAATTCATTTTTCGACATATAATAAAATATATTTTCTCGCGAATCCGCGATTGTAATGAAATGCTCTCCCTCTGGTGGGCTAAGATGAAATTACAATTAACATGCATAGCTTTCGAATTCATCTAGACGCCATTGCTGGACGATATTTAGTTTCACATATATTTATTGAATAAAAATGAATAAATCCGGTAAAAAAGATAACACTTACTGTTGTGTGCCACAGTGTAACTCAAAGAATAAAAAAATCCAGAATTAAGCTTCCATTTATTTCCAAATGACAAATTTAAAATTTCAGTTGCTTCGGGTAATGGAAGTAAAAAATTAATCAGATGATTTGAAACTAATATTTGTTCAGCTTCAGTTAAAAATCTACTTCCGATCGAACGTTGAATAAACTGAAATATTTTTTCCAAAAGCAATCAATTTTCCATGATGTAATGGCGGAGAAATTATTGCACGAATATTAAGTAGTAACACATATAGAACAAAAATTAATACACGTGGCCATTATATTTACTAACAACAGAAACTGAAAAAGCGCCATCTATCGATCATTACAATCGCGGATAATAATATAAAAAGTGAATTAAAAAAATATCGTCTGCAATTCATTATGCATTTGTTAAAAGAATAATTGAGAAGTTTAAATTTATTTGACGACTATTTTTAGCAACTAACAGTTATGACAAGTAGCTCAATATACATAGCGCATACAACCATTACTGCAATGCAAATAGCATTTAATTCTTTGAGTTACATTATGTTGATTAGAAACCTATTTAATCTATCTATGCTCTATACTAATATATAAAGAGGAAAGGTTTATATGTATATGTAGAGAACGATCGCTAGAACTAAAAAGCCGATTTCTATTTCTTTCTTTTTTTATACTAATCAAAAGTTACACTGTCTCTAAGTGCTAGAGGCTATAATAAATTTTGGTAAAATACATTTTTAATTCAAATTTTCAATATTTTAATTGAAAACAAAGCATAGATTTGATATCGGTCGTCCTTGGCGATTTTTGTATTTCGAGATCGAAAACGTAATACGAAAATCTGTATATTTTCGTATTAAATACGAGATCTATGTTTTTACTTCAATTACCGTACTACCGTAGGTAGTGGAAGTATTGTATTCGGTCCAAAAATTTGATATAGAGTTTCACCTGATTTATATGTTTTAAGGCCTCCTGAGTCCCAAAAAGTAGTTTTTGGCAATTGGTCAGTGTGTGCGTGTGTGTGTGTGTGTGTACGAATGTGTGAAATTTTCCGGGTGTCATATCTCCAAAATTAATAAAGATAGGACTACAAATCTTTACAATTAATTCAGGTCTGATGTACAGATGAATTTTCCAAATTTTGGTGAAAATTGAAAAACCGGAACTGGGTCATCGAAAACCGGAAACGGGACCGTAAGCCCGTACCTCATAAACAGCCCTATCGATTTTCTTCAAAGTTGCTATATAAACAATCTATTAGATGTCCTTTCGAATGATATAATTGGTTAGTTCAGGAAAATTGATAGGCGTCCTCTATAAACAGCTCAATTTCAGATCTCATAAGTGCCTTCCTTTAAAAACGGCTGTACGAATTTTTTTCAAACTCGCCATGTTAACTTAATAATAAATATCCTTTTGTATGTAATTATTGTTTTCCGGTCAATAATTGAGTATGCCAAGTTTTGGTAAAAGTTGGTATCTCAAAAACGGCTCTAACGATTTTCTTGAAAATTGTTTCATTAATTCAATTTAGATAACCTTTCTCAAGTATTACGTGCATATTACAGGAATACTAACGGTCATCCTGATTAGGAAGTTCAGTTTTAGATCTCGGTAATTCGTGTTTAAAAAAATAACTATCTATTTTTTCCCCTTATTTTTTAACTCACTATGTAAACTTTGTTGTAGGTGTCTTTATACGTGTATCAAGTTTCTCTTACTGGAAAATCTAAAAAAAAAATACATGTACTTAATATCTCCAAGAAATGTATATAATACGTTTAATAGTGGGTAATGGAAGTCGTGCGGTTGTTTCACACCAGATTTTGTAATAGTATATATTATACGAATATTGTTTCATATTAATGATTTTTCCCTTAATATACATTATTAAAAACCATCAGTTATGGAAAAAATTAAATATATTTGCGAGATAACTTGGCAATCATTTTTTTTTTCCTTTCCGCCAAGGATGATTGATATAAAATCTTTTCCGAAAGCAAGTAGCGCAATATACAGCCGCTAGGGAATTGCAAATGACATTTGATTATGCAAGTTTCATTATGTTGATTGGAAACACGGTTCATTTAAAATAAATTAAATGTGCATTCGCGTTAGAAATCTACTTTTGTATAGGGCTTCTTTGGCGATATTTAAAATTTGGCAACGCAATAGCTAGGACGTTTCACTCGAAGGACTTTACGTATTTGCGATAACCTTTTTAATTCACCGCCAAAATCACAAAAAATATTAACGATCCCTAATGGAGAACCATTACTAAAACAATAACCAGATTACTTTGCGGACGTTAAATTTAAGAAAATTAAAAACACATAAGCTCTGTGTTTTATAGAAATTAATATTATAAGAACAAATAAATAATAATTAAAGCAATTATGTCGTCAACTTTATCAAACACATATTCATGTTATCCGCGATTGTAATGAAATGCTCGCCCTATGGTGGGCTAAGGTGAAATTACAATAAACATGGTTTAATTCGAATTCCATACAGCCGCCATCGCTTGCCGATATTTAGTTTCACATATATTTATTGAATAAAAATGAATAAATACGGTAAAAAAGATAACGCATACTTTTGTGTGCCACAGTGTAACTCCAAAGGATCAAGAAATCCAGAATTGAGCTTCCATTTATTTCCAAATGACAAATTTAAAATTTCAGTTGCTTCGGCTAATGGAAGTAAAGAATTAATCAGATGATTTGAAATTAGTATTTGTTCAACTTCAGTTAAAAATCTACTTCCGATCGAACTTTGAATAAACTGAAGTATTTTTTCCAAAAGCAATCAATTTTCCATAATGTAATGGCGGAGAAATTATAGTACGAATATTAAGTAGAATAATAAAAAGAACACTAATGGAACACACGTGGTTTTGTTTACTAACAACTGCAGTGTTCACAAAGCGCCGTCTATCGATCATTACAAACGCGGATAGGTTTATTTTTCAATATTTTTTATTCATGAGTAAAGACATGCTTCTTTCTATGAAATAAATAAATAAATAACATAAAGTAAAAATTACCAACATTTAACAACTGATTGAAAAAAATAATTGTAAAATTATATTTTGACTTTTCAGTTGATAATATTGCCTGACTATAACATATAAACTGATATTTTTTTTATTTTTTGCAAATCAATTCATCGTTAACTAAAATTTGTTCATCCGTGCGAAGTAGGACGGGTCAGCTAGTCATTATATAAAGCTCAAAAAATTGTTTGTTTGTGGAGGGTAATCTCTGAAACTACTGAACCGATTTTAAAACTTTTTTCACTGACCAAAAGCTACAGTACGCCTGATTGTTATAGGCTATATTTAATTTTGATAAAATAAATTTTAGTTTAAAATCTGAGCATTTTAATTAAAATCCCCATAAAAGCCGTAATAGAAATGGAAATAATGAAATATTAAAAAAATTAGCTGCTGCCAACATAAAAGAAACATTTAGTACATGTTCATTTTGTTTTCAAAATATCTTGACATGAAAAGAAAAGAAATATATTTGCACGTGAATTAAATTGAAATTCATCTAAAGCTTTGCGAAATGTTAAACTTACACGTTAAATCTGACGTCGTTATAGCGTTAAAAGTGTTTATTTTTCTGATAATATAACTTAATGTGATATGATATGATATGATATAATGATCTAAGCATTAATGTTTAAACTGACGTGTGTAAACGAAATTGGAATTAAAAAAAAAAAAAAAAAAAAACTTACCTGAAGCATTAAATAATTTTTCATATTAAATGCTAACAAAATGGAATTTATAATAAAGTTTATACACCTTATTAAAATAAACATGATTTTTGAAAGGAAATTAATATGTGCGCGAGATAAGTAAGCGATCCTTTTTTCTCCAAATAACGAGATATCAATTATGTTCCGAAAACTCCGAAAACTTCATAATAGCCTTCATAACAAGTGAATATAGGCTGGCGCAATGAAATCATATCTTTAACATTTCCCTCTTGAACATTTCCAAAAATTAGTGAAAAGTAAGCAATTCTGTTTCCTTTCTTCAATGATTATAATTTATTAAAAATATTTGTCTACATTCTATGTGTTAATGCTTAAATATAATTCTACTTTTTTCAATTTTATGATGTCACGTAATTTGGCGCCTTTGGCGATTTAGAAACATGGTTAAATCAGTGAACATTTCGTGGCTGTGACCGCAATTAACATTTAATGTTTAGCGAGTTTCACTAATGAACCAGTAAATGGTAGAACTATAGTATCTCCCCACAACTGGATTTGGCGATTTTTTTTTGCCGATTACGATGTCGTTCTGGATTCTTTACAATACAATATGGCAGCCAACATGCTGTTTATTTTAGATTTTAGATTTTAGATTTGTGATTTATCTTATGATTTTATCATTTATGGCTTATAATTTATGATTGTTATATTTATGATTTAACCATAATCGCCAAAAATAAATCGCCAAATCCAGTTGTGGGGAGATACTATAGATGATCCTTTTTTCCCCATTAATATAAATTACACTGTCTCTAAGTACTAGAGGCTATAATCAACTTTGGTGAAATAAATTTTTAGTTCAAATTTTCAATATTTTAATTGAGAACAAAGCATAGATTTGATATATGTTTTCCTCGGGGATTTTTGCATTTGACGATCGAAAATGCAATATGAAAATCTGTATATTTTGGTCTGGTGTACAGATGAATTTTCCAAATTTAGGTGAAATTTTAAAAGGCGGAAGTGGGTCATCGAAAACCAGATATGGAACCGTAAGCCCGTATCTCAAAAACAGATATAACTATTTTCTTCAAAATTGCTACATAAACAATCTATTAGATGCCCTTTCGAATGATATAGTTGGTTAGTTCAGAAAAATTAATAGGCGTCCTCTACAAAAACCTCAATTTCAGATTTCACAAGTGCGTTTCTTTAGAAACGGCTGTACGGATTTTTTTCAAACTCGCCATGTTAACTTCCTACTAAATATCCTTTTGTATGTAATTATTGTTTTTGGGTCAATTATTGAGTGCGCCAAGTTTTGCTAAAAGTTGGTATCTCAAAAACGGCTCTAACGATTTTCTTGAAAATTGTTTCATTAATTCAATTTAGATAACCTTTCTCAAGTATTATGTGCTTATTACAGGAATATTAACGGTCATCGTGATTAGGTAGTTCAGTTTTAGATCTCGGAAATTGGTATTTAAAAAAAAAAAAACTATCTTTTTTTTTTTTTTTTTTTTTTTTAACTCGCTATGTAAACTCTGTTTTATGTGTATTTATACGTGCATTTCTCTTACCGGAAAATCTTTAAAAATGCATATAATACATGTAATAGTGAGTAATGGAAGTCGTGTGGTTGTTTCACACCAGATTTTTGTAATCATATTATTGATTTCTCCCTTAATATATATTATTAAAATAACAATCAATTATGGAATACATTAAATGTATTTATGAGATAACTTGGCAATCGTTTTTTTTTTTTTTTTTTCGCAAAGGATTATAGATATTAAATCTTTTTCGAAAACTTCTTAATAGCCATCAAGTAAATAAATACTGAAAAAAAAAAAAGGTCTGGTGATATATCATAGTAAAATCATTCGTTTCAATATTTCGCTCTCGCGTGTTTCTATAAATGAGTATTTAAAAATTAACTTCTCTGAAATGTACGAGTTCTATATTCTTCCTTTAATGGTTATAATTTATTTAAAATTTCACATTTATAATTTATTCACCATTCTAATTGTTAACGCTTAAACATATTTAAACTTTATAGTTAACGTTTAACATTCAACAGAAGGAATTTAAAGCCAGAGTTGAATTTTTTTTCACTATTTACTTTTAAATTATGTTTAATAAATATTTTTTAAAGGAACTAATCGGAGCAGATTTGATATCTGTTGTCCTTGGCGAAAAAAAGAGCGCTATGTCAACTGGCAAACATACCTAAATCCTATCAAAATCATGGTTATTTTAATATCGTGCATTAAGATAGAATTGATAATATGAAACAGTATTTCGTACAATTTATATTGTGAAAATATACATCTGGAATATATATTTTTGTGTTACTTTTCGATCACCAAATAAAATATCGCCAAAGACGTCAGTTATCTAATATAAGATAAACAATCGCTAAAATACATATTATTTCTCCCCGCTTATTTTCAGTTATACTACTGTTACGTAATTTGGCGCATTTGGCGATTCACACACATGGTTAAACTAGAAAACGTTTGGTGGCTCCGAGACTGCGACTGCAATTACCACTGAATGTTCGAACCAGTGTATTAAAAATGGCTGACGAGCTCACTATTTGAATCACTGATGTTCCATTGTGGAATAAATGTAACTTTACTCATTGAATTTTATTGCCCGCTTTACTCTGATACGTAAACGATTTAATTGAATAATTAAAAGTTTAAAATTATCTGGCGAACATTACCAGCAATTAACAATTATAACAAGTAGCGCAATATACAGCCGCATGGGAAGTGCAAATGACATTTGATTATTCAAGTCTCATTATGTTGTTTAGAAACACGGTTCATTTAAAAAAATTAAATGCGCATTCGCATTAGAAACCTACGTTTGTATAGGACTTCTTTGGCAATATTTAAAATTTGGCACCGAAATAGCTAGGACGTTTCACGCCAAAAATTTTATGCATTTGCGATAACCTTTTTAATTCACCGCCAAAATCACAAAAAATATTAAAGATCGCTAATGGGGAACCATTACTAAAGCAGTAACCAGATTACTTTGCAGACGTTAAATTTTAGACAATTAAAAACACATAAGCTATGTCTTTAATAGAAATTAATATTATGAGAACAAATAAATAATAATCAAATCTATTATGACGTCAATTTTATCAAAAACATTTTCATATTAGAGGTTTCATTTTTGAATATTTTTTATTCATGAGTAAAGAAAGTTTTTTTTTTTTTTATGAAATAAATAAATAACATTAAGTAAAAATTGTCAACATTTAATTTTATCTTCATCAGCTTGAAAATTTAATTTAAATAAATAATATTGAAAAAATGAGTAAAATTGCATGAAACGTAATTTTTTAAAAGTTCTAATAGGAATTCAAAAATATAAATGTATGTTGCAAATCTGTGCGTATTTATTTTTATAGAAAAGAATTTCTAAACTGAACTTACCATTGTGTGTACACTACGTCCAACACAGGAAGGCAAATTATTTTTTCTATTTATATGAATACCTTTTCGAAATTTGAAATTTAGCACTGAAATAGCTCAAACATTCCTCGCCAATAGCTTTACTTACTCAATAGAGATACTCATCTTAGTACATTACAAAAATGGCAAAGTAATAGTAATAGTAATAATAATAATAATAATAAACATAAAAATTAATATATAAATAAATAAAAAGTCGCAATGAAGGTCCTTTAATAATCTGTATCTTATCTATTTACCTATATATTAATTTTTAAGTAATATTATTCAATTTTTTTCTCTATCTTTCGAAATTTCTTCTTTTTAGGAAATTGTCTTAGAATATGCTTAAAAGGAAATCACAACTTTATATACAAACATCCAAATCGAGGGCAGCCAAAGTACATAGAATTGGAGAGTCTTCCTCCGAGCATACAAATCGACTTGCAAGTCAGAGAGAGTATGCATCGCAAGAGCGTGCTAGAGAAGTTATCACCATACGTTCTCAGAGGCTAGCTGAAGAAAATATAAGAATCTCACGGGCCCGCACTAGAGAATCTAAAACTGAACGTTTGCAGAGGCTTGCAGCACAGAGATCAAGATCTAGATGGCGTTCATCTAGAGTACGTAATCGAATTTTAGCTCACAGTAATAGGTCGGCTTTCACTTATGATCCAAACATCGATTATGCTCAGCAGAGCGCCGTCCATATTGGAAAAATGAATAAGACCTGCTCCAAGTGTTCTGCTAAAAAATGGAAAGATGAAGTGAATACTTTATGTTGTGCATATGGAAGAGTAATTCTCCCAGATATACAGGAGCCACCACAACCAATAAAAAACCTCTTAACGGGCAATCATCCATTATCTGCACATTTTATGAAAAATGTACGTAGGTTCAATAGCCTTTTCCAAATGACTTCATTCGGCGCAAAGGAAATTCGTGAAAATAACTTTATGCCTACTTTTAAAGTAGAAGGGCAAATTTATCATCTCATAGGAAGCCTTCTGCCATCATCAGGCCAAAACCCGAACTTTTTACAAATTTACTTTATCTCCGATGCAGATCAATTGTCATTGCGATCAAATATTGCCCCTACTCTAAATATGCATTTGATAAATGAGTTACAGACTATATTAAACAACCATAATCAATACGTTCGCAGTTTTAGATACAATTTAGAACATAACTCAACAGAAAATTTAAAATTAATAATACACGCTGATCGCACATCACAAACCCTACATCAAGGTAGGTGCAATGCACCGACAGTTAATGAGGTTGCCGTCCTATTAGTCGATGAGAATAAAGGACCAAGAGATGTTGTATTGCACGCTAGGGATGGCCAGCTTAAAAGAGTTTCCGAACTACACAGAGCTTACGATCCGTTACAATATCCTTTGATGTTTGTAACAGGAGAAGACGGTTATTACCTCACTATTCCTCAGCAAGCTTCTGCAAGAAATAAAATGGTTTCCTGTAGGCAGTTTTATGCATACAAATTAATGATCAGAGATAACTGCTTTAATGCATTACATTATTACAAAGATTTGTTCAGTCAATATTGTGTCGACATGATGGCTAAAATGGTATCAGAAAGATTAAATTACATTTTTCGAAACCAACAAAAATTAAGATCTGATAATTATATTCATCTAAGAGATGCACTAAATCAAGATTCAAATGTAAATGCTGCAAATATTGGACAACATGTTATATTGCCTTCATCTTTCACCGGATCTCCGAGATACATGCACGAAAAAACACAAGATGCTTTGACCTATGTTCGCAAATATGGAAGACCAGACTTATTTGTCACATTTACGTGCAACCCGGAGTGGGTAGAAATCAAGCAGGAATTGTTTGTTGGCCAGCGGTCTTTTGACCGACATGACATTATAGCTAGGATCTTTAATTTAAAAAGGAAAAAGTTTATTAAGTTGATCACAAAATATGAGATTTTTTGGAAAAGTCAAATGTCATATGCTCAGCGTTGAGTGGCAAAAGCGGGGATTGCCGCATTGCCATGCATTGTTCTGGTTGGAAACTAAAATCCAGCCTGATGAAATTGACCAAATAATAGTTGCTGAACTACCAGATAAAGACAGAGACCCGATATTGTTTGACATCGTGACAAAAAACATGATACATGGACCATGTGGGGAAAACAATCTATCATCACCATGTATGAAAAACGGATTCTGTTCAAAAAATTACCCACGACGTTTTCTAAGCGAGACCATGACCGGTGAGGACGGTTATCCTGTTTATCGCCGCCGAGATGTTAACAATGGTGGCCAAATTGCAAACTTAAATCTTCTAAGAAGAATGATTACTATAGACAATAGATGGGTTGTTCCGTACTCTCCAATATTGTGTCGCTATTTTAACGCTCACATTAACGTGGAATATTGTCATTCCGTGCAAGCCATAAAGTATATATGTAAATATATAAATAAGGGATCAGATCAGGCAAATTTTAGCATCAGAAAAGCTCATAACGAGATTGAAAATTATTTGAACGGGCGCTACATTAGTACATCGGAAGCAGTATGGAGATTGTTAGAATTTCCCATTCACGATAGACATCCTACAGTCGTCCATTTATCCGTACACTTAGAAAACGGTCAAAGAGTATACTTTTCACTGGGAAATTTACGACAGATTGTTGAAAGTCCACCCAAAACAACTCTTACGGGTTTTTTTTATCTATGCAACTCTGATCAATTTGCAAAAACACTGCTTTACCCTGAAGTTCCTCATTATTATGTATGGGCTAACAATAAATTTTCACGAAGAAAGCGTGGTCAAGATGTCGATGATTATCCTGGTATAAAAAAAGATTCTGCTTTAGGAAGAGTATACAGTATTCATCCTTCTCAATCAGAGTGTTTCTATCTCAGAATATTGCTTCATCACGTACGCGGTCCCCTCTCATTTCAGGACTTAAAAACCGTAGACGGGGTTGTTAAAGAAACGTATCAAGCAGCTTGCCGGGCCAGAGGTTTATTAGAAAACGATGACCAGTGGGAAAAAACTTTGAAGGAAGCTTCGGTTTTCCAATGCCCATTGAAACTGAGGGAGTTGTTTGTAGTGATACTGTTATTTTGTCACCCCTCTGAACCACTGAAACTGTGGAATGATTTCAAAGATAATTTATGTGAAGATGTTAGACACAATATTCGACAGCAAAATCTGGATTTTAATTTGCCTTTCAATAATGACATGTACAATGAAGGTTTGATACGAATAGAAAATAAACTTTCAGAATTGAACGATAAACATTTATGCGATTTTGGTTTACCTACCCCTAATCGATCACGTAATAATGAAACTGACACGATGCTAACACATAAATACGATATTAATGATTTGTCAGCTTTTGTTAATAGAAATTTACCAAAGTTGGTAACAGACCAAAAGAACGCTTATGACGCAATAATTGATAGTATTGAAAATAACAGAGGTAGATTATTCTTTTTGGATGCCCCAGGAGGCACTGGGAAGACATTCCTCGCAAATTTGATATTGGCAAAAGTGAGACAATCTGGAAAAATAGCACTAGCAGTCGCGTCTTCTGGAATTGCAGCAACTCTTTTAGAGGATGGTAAAACTGCGCACTCCACCTTTAAACTACCACTAACTGTATCTTTGGAGCAACAGTCAGTATGTTCTATACGGAAAAATGGACCACTTGGAAAATTGTTGCAAGATATATCATTAATTATTTGGGATGAATGTACTATGAGTCATAGAGCGCATATTGAAGTAGTGAACCGAACGCTAATCGATCTAAGAAATTCAAGTTCCGTCATGGGTTTGACTTTTGTTTTTGCTGGTGATTTTCGACAAACACTTCCTATCATAGCAAAAGGAACACGTGGAGATATTATTAAAGCATGTCTTAAATCGTCTGTGTTATGGGATTCAATTCAAATACTTAATTTGCGCACTAATATGCGAGCTCATTCAAACGGCAATAACAATGACGACTTTCCACAAAAACTGCTCAGGCTTGGAGAAGGAAAGTTCCTTTCTTCAAGCATGCATGGCAATAGCACTGAAATAGAATTGGACAGTAGATTAGATCGTATAGTCCATAGTATCAAAAATCTTATAGATGCAATATATCCTGATGTAGAAAATCTTCTCCAAAGAGATTATCACTGGCTTTGTTCAAGAGCAATAGTATCACCAAGAAACGAAACAGTCAAGGAAATAAATGATTTTATATTGCAAAAAGTTCCTGGCCAAGTAAAACTATATAAATCTATTGATACTGTCGCTAATGTTGAAGATACAATACACTACCCACAAGAATTTTTAAATTCCTTAAAACCCTCTGGCCTGCCACCACACGAATTGATGTTAAAGATCGGTATCCCCATCATGCTCTTAAGAAATTTAAGTCCACCTGACATGCGTAATGGAACAAGACTGTTAATAAAAGACTTACGAGATAATTTAATTGTAGCGACCATTCTCACAGGGGCAGCAGCTGGACAACTAGCACATATTCCGCGAATACCGATGATACCGACTGATTTGCCTATATCTTTTAAACACTTGCAATTTCCGGTACAAGTGTCATTTGCCCTCACAATAAATAAATCTCAGGGACAAACGTTTTCACTGGTGGGTGTAGACTTTAGAAAAGAGTGTTTTTCCCACGGACAGTTATATGTTGGTTTATCACGTGTAGGATCACCTGAAAACCAATATATTTTGCTACCAAAAAACAATCGAACATTAAACATAGTATACAGAGAAGCATTGATGTAACGTACTGTTGTTAATCTTCATGGCTAAATTATTCATTAATATTTACATTTAAGAAGCCATTTCATCCTACTTTCAGTTAAATGCATTAAGATGTTACGATAGTTGTTTTCTATTGTTTTAAAATAAAACTAAATATAAAATTATATTTTGACTTTTCAGTTAATAATATTGCCTGACTATAACATAAATTGATATATTTGTTGATTTTTTGTATGTCAACCCAACTTTAACTAAAATTTGTTCATTCGTGCGAAGCCGGACGGGTCAGCTAGTATGTATATATATATATATATATATATATATTAATAATAATCGCTAATTGTTACTTATCATTCACACATATAATTTTAATCTAGATTTATTTCAACAGGTTATCAAGAATAAAAAGAAAGTACTGCGCAAGTGAAGAAACATTTATACACTTTATGAGAAAGAAATCTTTGCACCCAACCTTGAAATGTAATCAAATGAGTAAATGAATGTACTTTTCGTTATTTACGATGTATACATTTAAGTTCTGTAAACACTATCTATATTATTCAGAAAATCCCTCTGACAATAGTCATATTGTTAGCCGACTGAGGTTTACGCCCGCTCAGTTAAATAACTTAAGTGTTTCTTTTCACACATTCTAGTTACTTGTTGAAAATATAATGTAGATATCACAAAACAAAATCCGGGAAAAATAAACTTTTTTATAAAAGACCTTGAGGTTGTTGGCAGTTGGTATCATCAAATTGCTAAAAATCTCCATCGAATTAATTAAAAAGTAAGTAAAAAAATCCAGTATATAAAAAGTGAAGTATTAAAAGATTGTATTAGTCATAATTTTAATATTTTTGATTTTGACTACACTAATTAACAAAAGTAAAGAAACCTTATATTATTTGACACACGATATGTCTAATTGCATGCTAAATAATCTGAATAATTTTTCTTACTTCCATTTTTATATTATTAAAATTTAAAGTATGAGATATGATATACTGTATTTGAACATTTTTAGTTTACTTTAAAAAACAGCTCAAAATATTTTTAGAAACAGGTTTAATTGACAAGATTTCCTCGAAGAGGGAGAGCAGTCTCTTCCCTTTATCCCCTTCCTTTTTATTTTAGTATTATAATTAAATTCCTAAAAAATATTAAGTCTTTTACTAAATTTAAAACTTAATTTAAATTATTCAGAGAATTTTCGCCCGCACAATTCATTAAGACTTATTCGACTAATTTTGGGTAGTCCTGTATATTAATTATAAATCGTGAACGTATCGCACACTATACTCTTAAATTTCGCAAAAGTAAAAATTAAACTTATAATTTAAAATGCACTACTAACCATTTACAACCATGGCTATTATACATACAAATTTTTAATGTGGCCCTATAAACAAAGGCTAAATGCTTTCCCTATCAAATTATATGTGAAACAGGTTTTTGTGCTTGTGCACATAAAAAATATGTGTTATTTTCATTTCGTTTAGTGCAGTCTAAAGATGTTATACTGTACGGTGCCAAAAATTTCGCCCTTGCACGCAATGCTTTTGAATACGTTTGTATGTACCTATACACGAACGATTTATCGGATCTCAATAAAATTTTTCAAGAAATATTCCCATACGATACAAATATTGGACTTTGGACTTTTTACTGATATTTGTTTCTGAATTAAGCTCATAAGAAACTCACACACAGAAACACACCCAATTACTAAAAATGATGTTCGGATTCAGGGGACATTAAAATGCACATGTATAGTATTAAGAAAAATTTGTAAATTTGACCCCAAAACAATAATTTCTCTATACCACATATAGGTATAAGAAGTAAAATGCAAATTATCACTTACTGTCTGCTTTTTATGCATTTCCCCCTAATTTTAGTGTATCGTCAACTGCCCATAGTGTAGCACTAGTACGACGTAAAACCCACTTAATCAACTAACCTAATTTTAGTGTTGTCAGGTGTTGGGTTTGAACCCCAGGAGTGGATGTTCGAAGTGGTTCGAAATCCATTTAGGTCTAGACCTAATGAGCCTTAATGTGCAAAAAATAACCGTAGAACGACACCCGAAACGTAAAACGAACTAGAGTTTAAACCTAAAGTCAGATAAGATTTCGACATACTGTAAACTAGTACGTTGTGGCCAACACAAGACTTTCTTCTATATTTTCCTATACAAATTCACTAAGTGCAAATGATTTATTAAAACTATTACTTATTAAAACTATCTAACATGATGAATGCAAATGATTTTCATCTAAGAGAAAACTAACAGTAAATATCCAAAGAAAGTCTCTTTTAGTGTCTATAAATAACATCTTAAAAATGTGTTTTTATACTGGTTATCTCACATATCAAGTTTCGTACAGTTATATGCCATAGAAGTTGAGATATACCCTTCCCGTTATCGAGGAAATTTGCAATATATGAGCGCCACCTACTGGCCGATAAGCATTTAAATTGAATCAGCATAATATATCATAATGGCCTTCTTACATATCAAGCTTTGTTTGATGATACGCAATAGAACTTGTGATATAGCCCTTTCCTTAAATTCCGAAAATCACTGAGTAACAGCGCCACCTCTTGAGCGGTTGACACCAAAAGCTGATAGGCACTAATGTGTGTCAAATACCTCCCGCGGACCAACAGATAGAAATCCAACCCCTCCGGGCTCTGGTGACCATCCATTATGACTAGTGCTAGCCATGAGTTTGAGAAGAACAATAGTGATGAAAACAGAAGGAAACTTATAGATATCAGTCACAAAGTCGAAGATGAGATCGCAACATGTAAACGGGAAAAATGGATTGATCTCTGTAGCAAACTTGATCCAAGGAAGAGTTATCAGCACTGGAGAGTAATCAACATTCTCAACAACCGCTGCAGTCAACAAAATAATGGACCAACCTCTAACATTATTACCTCTGGTGGATATACATCCAAGACTGACAAGGATGCTGCAAATTTACTGGCCCAACACTACGAACCAGCAAGCACGCTGAGCTTTGGCCAGGAAGATAGGAAACAAAGAAGAATCTATAAATAGGTGTTAATACAAAGTAAATTCTAAAACCAAAAAGATGAGAAAAACTACGGCCGTTTTCCTTGACCTGTCAGCGGCCTTCGACAGAGTATGGAGACAAAAACTCATTGAAATTATACATACAAAAGGTATCTCAGGTAACATCCTGTTATGGATCAACGACTTTCTAAGAGATAGAAGGTTTGTTGTGAGAGTTAATGGAAAGTTCTCTAAGACACATAGATCTTGGGCAGGCGTCCCTCAGGGATCGGTCCTTAGCCCACTCCTTTTTCTTCTCTACATGAACATTGTTCATGACCAAATTGTAAATGAAGCAAAAATTGCCTGCTAGGCAGATGACATTGCCATTTGGCACTCACATACTGATATCACAATCTCTGAAAATGTACTGAATGACAATCTGTCTCATATTGAAGACTGGGCTAAACAGCTGAAACTGTAGATAAATCCAGAAAAAATCAAATTCTGTGTGTTTTCTACTGACAAGAGGAACAGAGCAACCTTTTCCCCCAAAATAAAGATAAACAACTCAATAGTTGACAAAGTCTCCCATCCCAAATACCTCGGCTTGATGTTAGGTGCGGATTTGAGGTTTACCAAGCATATCAAGAATATTTCGCAAAAAGCTCTGAAAAAGCTCAGTGTCCTCCGAAAACTCTGCGGATCCCCTTAGGATTCTAAACCAAAAACACTTTTAAACACCTATACTGCACTAATAAGACCTATCCTCCAATACGCAGCACCCGTATAGGCTCCATCTGCTTCCACCTCAACAGAGAAAATCGACTCTGTTCAATACAGGGCGTCCAAAATTATCATTGGAGATGTGTCCTCGACAAGTAATGCGACAGCTGAAAATGAGTGAGGCCTACCATCATTGGAAAGTAGGAGGAAACTTGCCAACGTCAAATTTACAAACAAAATCAGAAGCTGCAACGAACAACATATCTCCAACATCACTTTCCGCTCCTGGACAGCTAAGAATAGGCTGAAGAGATCTTCAACACTTCAGTTTGATAACGACATAAGAAACGACATTAAGATGAAACACACAAGTCTTGATATCATCCAGGAACCATGCTTTCCAGTCAAACCACCTCCCCCTGTCAAAATAATTTTGGACTTACTTGAGCCGTGCACGAAAAAGGAACCTAAAGACATAATTAAAAGGAAAGGCATGGATATATGGATACTTATGATGCCTCGTCTAGTAACTGCCTACACCGACGGCTCTTCAGACTCAGAATGCAATAGGGGTGGTTCTGGTGTCTTCCTTAAGTACCCAGATAATACAACTTAAAAAAACAATGTCTCAGCAGGGCAAATTGCACCCAACTTTACGTGTGAACTAATAGCAATTAGGACAGCCTTAGAAATGTACCTTGCATGGACAAACATTGCTCCGACGGCATCATTGTGTTCTCGGATTGCAGATCTGCTCTCGAAGCCGTCAAGGAAGGAAAAATAAGGCTCACCCAAGAAATCAGCTCACTTCTGTTCTCCATTGAAGCTATGGGCAAATCGTGTACCCTTCAGTGGATTCCTGCCCATGTAGATATCGAAGGGAATGAGGTGGCCGATTTCCTTGCCAAAGAAGCCAGAACACTCGAACCTGTAACTCTGTCTACTACGGGTTTTGATGCAGTTGCAAAACGGAAGCTCTGCTCAAACCCAAAGAAAAAATTCTCGCTGCCAGAATTAAATTACGACCGAGAAATAACAACAACCATAACAAGACTAAGGACAAAGCTCTTTAAGACATGAATATTCTGCCTGATGGTTCCAGGACATATGTGGAATGTAGGCACTGCCCAGGCACGCAACTGGATCCCAAACACCCTTCTAGCTGCCCTTCCATAGCTGGTGCCCTCTTCAAGATAGACAATGACTGCAACATGGGCATTTTATACACAGAAAGAGCCATAGACGAGGCTGTGATCATCGCTTCTGGCAATATTTAGTTTTTATCTCCCTTTTTTTTGTTATTCTTTTTTTTCTATTTTTATCACTTCTGCACTTTGTCATACGCGACAACAACAACAACAACAAGGTGCATCTACATATAAATTTATATGCAATTCTGTGCAGTAGTTCCTGAGATATATCCTGACTTTAAATTTCAGAAATCGTTGTATAGCAGCGCCACCTGTTGGCCGATAAGCATACAAATTGAATCCTCATAATGGCCTTCTTACATATCAAACTTTGTTTGATGATATGCAATAGAACCTGAGATATAGCCTTTCCTTTAAATTCCGGAAATCACAGTATAGCAGCGCCACCTGTAGAGCAGTTGGCACCAAAAGTTGATAGGCACTAATTTAGGTCAAGTTGCATGTACATATAAATTTATGTACAATTCTGGGCAGTAGTTCCGGAGATACAGTTGCCACAAAATTTTTGTCTCTCACACACACACAGAGACAGACAAACATTTTCTAAAAATGGTAAAATCGTGTTCTAGACCTCTCAAACGTGTAAATCCGTTGTAAACCAGAAGTCGAAAATTTTTACGAATCCAATATTTCTTCTATTGAATATAGAAGAAAGTAAAAATAACGGTAGCTTTTACAGCAGATTGTACTGGCAAAAATGCGTGCCAGCACATTCTGCTGTTAAAAAGAAATAATTTACAACAAAAACATCTTTAAAAAGTCTCCCTTTACAGATGTTTCCGTTTTAAATTACCTTATTTAACAGCAGAATGTGCCGGCAAAATGGGTGCCAGTATATTCTGCTATAAAAACTATCGTTATTTTTTATAGTGTAGTTTTAACCGACTACCTAAAATCTATATTATTAGCTTTAAGTTATGTTACATCTAAACTATATTCTTTATAGCTTTAAATATATCATATAAAGAAAATTGAAAATGTAAAATCACATATTATGTACCATACAAATACAATAGGTTTTACATAGAGAAAAATGTTTATGTTTGCCCAATGATCTATTCTGGAAACTTATGTGATAATCCATTTTGATATATATGTATAGTGACTTACACTAGAAACTAATGCCTTTTGGGATACCCTCTACAGGGAAATCATTAAATTAAAATATGTGAATTTTTCAATTAAGTTCAGATTCATAAATATATATAGGGGAGAGTGGGGATGAATGGGACATTTTTCATTGTTTTTATTGACAACGTCGCCATACGTAATTTAGAATTTTGCATCATTGCTCATAAGTACACTTCCGTAATCAGTTACACATAAACATACTAACTTTAATAAAAAGTTATCATTTTTAATTAATAATATTTTTTTTTTACATGCATGCGCATTGTCCCATTCATCCCGACCAATGGAGATGAATGGAAAAGGACTGGATTTAACATAGAAAAAACAAAACAAAATGGAAAGTAAATAAATTTTTTAAGTTAAATTGGTTTACGAGATTTTATTACACACTATGAAGTTACTGAAATTAACATAAACTGATGTATTGACTCAAATTAACATCAAAAGACAAAAGTCCTTTGGTTCGTGCAGCTCCTAGTGCTGTAGGCTTTGGTAATTTAATCTAATAAGACCTAATCTAAAAATAAATAAATAAATAAGACACTTGAAGGAGATAAATCATTATAATAGAATACAAATTTTCCAGATAAATTTTTGTTTCCGACTAATCGGTAAAATTAACATTCTATTTTGTATTTCATTAATAATCACCAGAATTTATTTAATTAGCTTGATTGAAATTGTGATTTTAATCAAATTATTATTAGTTTATATATTTATTTTAATTATTGATTTAATTTGCATTGAATATTCAAACTTATAATTTTTTTTAATCATAATTATTATACACAAAAGTCAGAGCATTTCATTTCATTTCATTTTTTTTTTTTCATTTTTTTTTTTTTTTGTGAGTCCACAAAATTAAGAATCCTGATAACCAATATGGCTAAATTACGTTTTAATATAATTCTTGTTTAAAATTTTAAATTAGTACATAGTGGGGAATGTTCCATTCATCCTCATTTAAACTGTCCCATTCATCCTAACCATCACATGATCATATAAAACAGGAATTAGGCTTAATGAACAATTGTCAATATTTATTCTTGAATATATTAAACACAATAGAAGGTTATGCCTTTTCACCATATAAGAGATATTAACTTTAAGCAAATAGTTAATTTCTTAACTACTACCTAACTGAATCAGTAAAAACATACTTTGGCAGCTGAAAAAGACACTTTAATTTTTTTCTGCCCTTCTATGAATAGCACAATTCTGAAACTACATTTGATGAATGACCTCCGTGCTGTCATATCTCAGAAAATTTGCCAAGATTCGGTGCTTGTAAAACATAAAAATTTTGCTATTGTCCCATTCAACCCCACTCTCCTCTATATAATATATATTTGAAATTGCATAATAAACAGGTTCTAATAGAAAAGAGCAGAGAACCATATTTATTCCACTTGAATGTGCAGTTTACAAAAAATCATTATTTTGATAATATAATTATTACTATTTTTTTTTTTTTTTTTTTTTTTTTTTATAAAACAACAACAACAATAATAATAATAAAAGTAATAAAAAATCTTAAGGAAGAAAATATCTTTCGATTTTGGTATTGTTATTAGCACATCAAGTCGTATTATTTCTTTCAGACAGCGTCGTTACCAATTTTAACAGTCAATGAAAGTACAAACATTTTTGTTTTTATCTGAATGTAGAAAACTGAAATATCTGTCCCGATTATTAGATTTTTTCAGAAACTGGTTCTTTTATTAATCAGGACAAAATGTAGCTCACGTAGTACTTTTTAGTTGAATCGGATAAATAGTTCAATAGATATTGAATATAAACCCCACCTTAACTTTAAAAAAAAAAAAAAAAGATGTTTACGCCAAAAATAAATGAATAAATAAATTTCTTTTGATGTCGTAAAAAAATTAACGTGCAAATATATTGCCCCCCCCCTTTTTTTTAAAAAAATAATTAAAACAAAATTGAAAAATATCGTTATAAAGAAATGGAACAGCTTTAGTGTAGAACCCACGGAGTATTATTGAAAGAGGAGATGAAAGTCCAATGGGAGGAAGCTTTAAAACTGCGATGTGAATTTCTGCCAGCTATTGGGGGCGACACTTGTCCCTTTACCCTATATTTCGGCGCGAAGTACTATTGTTTTCAGTTTCATTCTACTGACGTGCTTTTCGAATTTTGAATTTTAAACAGTTTAATATTTTTGTACGTGCTTAAAACTACTAAATTGAGATGGGTTCATGTAAATGCTTCGTTCCTGGATGTAAAACAGGTTATGATAGTGACAAAAAAAAGAGAAAAGCCCAAGGACAGAAATGCCCGAGTTTGTTTTCTACTCCACGGGTAAGTATTATTATTAGAGTCCTGCGCGGGTCGGGTTTTACCCGACAGATGATTTTTAAATCAACCCGAAACCCGACCCGAACTCGACAAAAAAAATTTCATCGACCCGAACCCGACAAAAAAATGTTCATCAACCCGAACCCGCAACAGAGAATTTTTTGCGACCCGAACCCGACCCGAAACCCAATTTATCTAACCCGAACCCGACCCGAAAAATAAATCAACATTACTTATTCATCTAAAAATCATGCAAAATAAGGTAAAATGATATAACATGATATAAAATAAAGTAAATTTTCATTGTCACACAGTTGGTAAATTATATATATATATATATATATATATATATATATATATATATATATATATATATATATACATAAACTAGTATGTTGTGACTTGTGACCACCACAAGACATTCTTCTATATTTTTCTGTCAAATTCACTAAGTGCGAATAATTTATTAAAACTATTATTAAGAAGTTTAACGTGATGAATGCAAATAATTTTCATCTTAGGGAAATCAAACAAAGAAAGACAGTTTTATTCTCCATAAATAGTATATTAAAAAATGCGGTTTCATAATGGTTATTTCACTTATCAAATTTTGTACAGGTATACACCATAGACATAGAAGTTGAGATATAGCTTTTCCATCTCGGGAAAAACTGCAGGACAGCAGCGCCACCTATTGGCCGATATGCATCCAAATTGAATCGGCATAATGTCTGATTATGGTCTTTTCATATATCTTTTTTTTTTTTTTTTAATTATACACAATAGAACCTGAGATATCTCTTTTCCTTAAATTAAGGAAATCGTTGTATAACACCGCCACCTATTGAATTATTGGTACCAAAAGTGGGAAGACTATAAATTATATCATGGTACATCCACATATAAATTTATGTGCAATTTTGTTTAGTAGTTCCAGAAATATAGCCTTTCCTTGAACTGTAAAAATAACTGTATAGCAGCGCAACCTTTCAGAAATTGACATAAAAAGTTGATAGGGACTAGGTTATGTGAAGATGCATCTACATATAAATTGATATGCAATTCTCTACAGTAGTTCCTGAGATATAGCATTCCCTTAAATTATGGAAATCACTGTATAGCAGCGCTATCTGTTGAGTGATAGGCACCAAAAGTTGATAGGCACTAATTTATGTCAAGGTGCATTTATTTATAAATTTATATGCAATTATGTGCAATAGTTCCAGAGATACAGTCACCACAAAATGTTTGTCACACACATACAGGGACACAGACTGATATTTTCTAGAAATAGTCAAATCATGTTCGGGGCTCCAAAAACGTGCAAATTCATCAAAATCCGGAAGTTGAAAATTTTTACGAATCTAATACTTTCTTCTACTGAATATAGAAGAAAGTTAAAAAAAAAAAAAAAAAAAAAAAAAAAAACTTGTAAACTGCGAAATCTTTTCAATTTCCAGAATGTAAATGCGAGGTTATACTGTATTTGTATTTCTTTAATTTATATATTAACAACAGTGGAGAAAGATTAATAATACTTTTCTAATTTTCATACAATTTGTACAAAAGATACATATTAGTTCCGTTGAAGGAAAGAAAACAGATCCAGATACAAATACGGATCTAATTTTCTAGCGGATATCCGCGGATACGAATAGGGAGCTCTGGTACATGTCTGCCCTCCAGCGGCCGAGCGGTTCAGCGCTCGAAGCCGGTAGATGAGAGGTGTCAGGTTCGATCCCAGGTCGCGCTCATCGACCTAGCCGTTCGGAATTTTCCGTGGTTTCCTCCGAAACACGCGTAAATACGGGCTAGGACCCCTTAGAAAGAATCAAACGGAGGGCATTCCCCCTATAGGCCTAGGACACATCTGGAGTCAATCGACCTTAAATCCTCCAACCAAACAACCAACCGATACATGTCTAGTATGTGCAGAATGTTTAAATTAGTTACATAGTTGTAAACATAGTTACACAGTTGTAAAACATTCTGTCAACCCGACTCGAACCCGACCCGCGGGTCGGGTCGGGTTCGGGTTAAATCGGGTTACCCGACCCGATGCAGGACTCTTATTATTATTTGTTTTTGCTGCTTATGAATTATCTTGATCCGTGTAATGCCTGCCGTTTCTCGAGATAAATTAATGCTGTTCATGATAGAGGTTACAACATTGACATATTTTTTTCAATATTAAGTGTGTGTTGGTGTTGCGGAATAAGACCGATAGTCTACTCTTGGGTCCTAGGCTTCAAAGGGAGTGCCTTCCATGGAGGTCTTTCTAAGGGGTCCTAGCCCGTATTTACGCAAGTTTCGGAGAAAAGCACGGAAAACTCCGAACGGCTAGGCCGACGAGCGCGACCTGGGATCGAACCCAGCACCTCACGTGTACCAGCTTTGAGCGCAGAACCGCTCGACCGCTGGTGGGCCTTTCATTATTAAGTGCGACATCGATTGCAGGACATTCTATGTCTTATGTTAAAAATGGGTAACATCCTTAATTAGAATTCGGTAATTTTTCATCTACTAATTTACAATATGCAATCTAATGTGGTGCAGTATTTAAAGTATCAAAAATTATTATATATAATACCTATAAATACTCTGTAATAATAATAGTTATTATTATTATCGTTGTTATTATTGTGTAAATACTCTGTGTTTAATAATTCACAAAACTAGAATTTAAAATTTAACATTGCAAGATAATTTTCACTTATTAATTATAAATGATTTTTACTTTGTTTTAGTATTTTATAACTTGTATATCTAATTAAATGGAATAAATGATTCATATAATATAATATTTAATGTTTCTCTTCTCACTACAACTATGCAGTTCCCTCCGACCTTATGCCTGAAATTTTTTTAATTTCCGTTGCTATAGTATGCCATATTGTATGCCACGATTTACTTAATAAAATTTTACTAAAATTAATTTGGATGAAAGTTTTTAAATTATGCTAAACATAAAAGTTACACTAATTGTTCTCTTAAATTTCTAATATCAAGTATCCTATTACATTACTATTATAAGAAACGAAATGTATTATTAACCCAGCATGATCTCAGAATGAAATGCCTCACTCACTAAGCTATCCTTTCTTCCTCCACTTTGATACATTTACCTTATCCTAGTTTTTGTTGTTTAATTTTATTAGGCTCAGTTTTATGCAACGCCATATGTACTATTTTTAACGTAATAATTCTCATGATAATCCATTATTATGCAAAAATTCAACTTAATTTTGTATGTTAAAAAAAAAAAAAAAAAAAAAAAAATCGTGAAATTTTAATAACTTATGCAATTGCGTAAGTTTTTTACGGGTTTACTAGTATTATGTTAAAATAGTGTACTGCTGCACTACATGATACAGCAATGCTTAGACTTAGATTCTTCATTGTCTCTGATTCTGAGAATGACTCAGGCAGTTGAAACTGGTCATAATCTTAATCAAATATTCAATTAAAAATATATATATATATGTATCAGAGCAAAATTTAAAAAAAGCCTTAATTACAAAATTCGCATGCATTGGTGAAAATTTTAGAGAAAAATCTTTACATAAAATTACAACTTTATTTTTTAAATCACTTTTTAAAACTAATTTCTAAAGTGCGAAAAAGAAAATGAAAGAAAAAAAAAAAAATGCATTTTATAAAAGCTACATGAAATAAATTTTATTACCAAACTAAATAAAATGTTCAAGTTTAAATCACAAGATGGTCAAAGTTTATGATTTATTCAACTATTCAACATAGACTAGTGATTTATGAGTTAATGACAGTAATTTATTGAAACTGCAAATCACAAATTATGATTTGTTAATTTAATTTAGTTCATTCGAGCATATAATCTTAAGTGTTTCTGCTGTATGATTTAACATGTCTATTCTATTTTTTTTTTTAAGGTAATTTTTTATCGGGACTATATTCGAAAATTTCATACCAATAGTAAACCAAAATAACTTTTCCTTTTACTGAAAAATATAATGCCAACACTTGAAAATTTATTGAAACAGTATGTAATTTTATTACACATCAGGTTATACAGAAAGAAAAAAAAAAAAAAAAAAAAAAAATGCAGAACAAAGAATTATTTTAAGCTTGATGTTGGTAAAAGGAAATGAATGAAAAAATCAAATCGCTAGCAACTTCTTAATTTTTTTTTTTTTTAACTATTATTATTTTATTACACCGTCAAATATAGCAACGACGAAAAATTATAAGACTCACTGCCATAAGATATCCAAAAAAACCAACATTCTCAAAAAAAAAAAAAAAAAAAAACTATCTCTCCATAACAATGTAGTTTAGCTTCGGTTTTACACATACAGATCAACGTCATTTTAAATGTTCTCTCACTAAGTAAAATGCTTAAAATAGTTCTTAAAAAAAAAAAAAAAATGTTGTCAAAAAGACTATATTAAATGAAATCTGCGTTCAACCGAATTTTTTTAAGCTCAATATAATTCTTAAAAAATTAATAAAAACGAAATATTTCCCTGTTGAATAACGTTACGGAAGCTGGAAAGCAGGGTATAGTGAACGCTGGCGCCCTCTCTTAACGTTAGAAAGCAACATCGCAAAATTTCAGCGTTTCTTTCGTCTCCTCTTAAATAATACTCCGTGGTAGAACCCCTAGGCGAATTTTGAAATTTGGCACCGTAGTAGCTCGGACGTTTCTCGCCAAGATTTTTACTTGCGCAATTGCGATAACCATTTTAATTCATTGCCAAAATGACAACAAAAATTTAAAAGCCACTGTAGTGCTCCTATGCTAAAGCTATACTAAAGAAATTTTAAGAAATGAATATAGTAACCGATGCTAGGTAATGAAACACAGTTATTCCATGCCTGTATTTGGAAGAATAGATCACAATAAGTCCTGTCGTATTAAATTGAATTCTGTTTTGTACAGAATTTAATATTTATTACTTTGAAAACAAAAATACGCTTAGGTCTTCTTTTATTTGTTACTAGTCAGCTTTGCTCATTTCGTTGGGCGCTATTTAAATGAGTTGTCAAAATCCCATATCACTGCTAATGACCTAAGTTAAAGTTCTCGCTGTGTTCGGTAGAGGATTTTCCCGCTCTCAACGTGAGAAGTCAGGGTCCCTACTGCCTTCGGCAGCAACTTTCCCGCTTCTTACTTCCCCTTTTCCAGCGGGTAAGTTCGAAGTTTTGGAAATCCCGGAGATCTCATAGATTTCCCAAGACAAATTTTGTGCTCAAATATCCAGACTTTCTGAAACTCCCCCTCGAAAAACGATTTCCCCCTCCCTCCTGCAAGAATCAAGAATTCCAAAATGGCACATAATGTTTTATTTATATTCAAGTCTAGTCTCCTTATGTACAATTTCTTCACCGTGAAGAAATTTGGGACCGAGCTATACTTACAAACGTTTTTTTGCTTCCTGCCCCCAAGGGGAAAGGGGGGGGGGGTTCAATGAATACCGTTACTTTAAAGGTCGGATACATATCGGAAACAATCCAAGCACCAAACTTTGTGACCGCAGCTTTCATAAATTTCCCAGGACAAATTTAGCATTAAAAGGGAAGTTTCGAATTTGCCCTTCATAACACGTACCTCCCCCCCCCCCCAAAAAAAAAAAAAAAAAAAAAAAAAAGGAGATCGCAAAAAATTGAAAACGTGTTTTGGAAATATCCTAAAGAAGACGCATAGCTGTTTTTAACATCTTTGCTCTATTTTTGGTAGCGTTTTACACAAAAATCCGGAATTCGCAAAATTTCCCGTTAAAAATCGATTTTTCCCCTCCCTCCCTTAAAAAATCAAAATTTCCTAAATCGCAGATAGTGTTTTATCTGTACTCATCTGTAGTCTCCTCATGTGTGATTTTATCACTGTGAAGTAATTTAGAGCCGAGTTATGCTTACAAACGTGTTTTTACCTTCTGTCTCGATGAATTCCGTTACTTTAGGTGTCGGATACATATAAATAATCCAAGCACCAAAATTCGTGACCGCAGCTCCCATAGATTTCTCAGGACAAATTAATCGCTCAAAGGGATGCCCAGATTTACCCCCCCCCCTCGTAACCCCCTTCCCAACTCCCCCTAAAAAAAAAAAAAAAATTAAAATTAAAAAAATAAATCGCAAATCACAAAAAACCAAGAATGCGTTTTTGGAAATAACCTAAGGAAGTCAGATAGCTTTTTTCAATATCTTTGTTCCATATTTGGCAGCGTTCTACTGAAAAATCCGGAACTAGCGAAATTTCCCGCCAAAAATCGCTTTTTCCCCTCCCTCCTCTTAAAAATCGAAAATTCTTAAATCGCAGATAACGTTTTATTATTATTCGTTATATCTAGTTACTCCCTATGTGCAATTTCTTTACTGTGAAGTAATTTGGAGCCGAGTTATGCTTACGAACGTGTTTTTGACTTTTGCCCCCTCCCCCACAGGGCGGGAATCTTGGGGGATTTCGAAAAAGTTGATAGATATAATTTTAAGTTGGGTAAAGATCTAAATTTCTGCCAAGCGCCGTTGAATTCCGTCAGACGTTCTCACGTGATACCCGGACAAAAATAGCGTTACAGACATACAGACACGCAGAGACAAAAATTTCTGAAGTCATTTTTGGCTTTCATAATGTGTGAAACTTGAAGATATCGCAAAATTTTTTGATTCGGACAAATTTACAGACAAAAGTCTGATTTTATTAATATAGATTATTTCAGTCTAAAACAGAAATTAATACAGAACTATTTTTAAAATGTGTGTAAGCAATATACTATAGCAAATGTACAATGTCTTTCTCCATGTGTTTAATTTTTTTAATTGTCTTTATATTATTCCAGTTTCTCATGCATTTACTTTCGATATATATATGTTATTATTTATTTTTTTGTGATGGCCTATATTTTGTGATGGCAAAATGACAAGTGACAATGCATTTTTGCTGTCTGAAAAAATAATCCCCATGTCCCCCATTACTTACAAGGAGATATATTCAGGATGAATGAAATGCAACACAGTAAGTCTATGCGAAAAAAAAAAAAAAAAAAAAAAATCTATCATTATTTACATAAATCCCGTCACAAACTACGGACCAATAATGCTTAAATTGAACTACGCAGTCAGCGGTATGAGTCCAAAATATTTGTAGTTTATTATTCCATAATTTCTTGTACACGTGGCTGATGAATTTTTAAAAAAAAGCATTTAACTGTTAACTTTCTAATGAGAATTCAGACATTTTCATCTGTTTCGTTTAAAATGTAATGAATTTAATTTAAATTGAGAGCATAGCAAACTGTCGTCTCGAATTTCGCATTTGATTTCCATGTTATTTTTCTGTGACCTATTTGACCAGATTTAAATTAAACCCACATCCGACATAGGCTGCAGTCCACACCGGATGCGGGTTTCAGTTCAATTACAAGCTGACGTTGATATGTAATATGCATATACAGGAATCAGAGGTCTGCACGGGATCTGAACCTGACTCTGGCCGATTTTCTTCAATTTGATTCGAATTGGATTGAGCTCAGACTTTATATTTTTCCGTGTATTCTTCTTTTCTGTGTATTTTTCTGTGCCAAGACTATAGCCTGAAAAAATTTCGGAGGGGTTCAAACTTTAGTACATAATTTTGAGTGTTAAAAATAACATAAAACTAAAAAAAAAATTTTGGTAAATCTGCAAAATTTCGCCCTGGCTACGGCTTTGAGCCGGGGTTTACATAGATTACATTTAATCGGGCCATGTCAGGACGGGAATTTTTTACACTTTTCTCGTTAATTAGTAAAGAAGATAAATAAAAAATTTCTTTGTTATTTTTATTTTCATTTATTTTACATAATTTTATATGCTTATATGTAACGTGAAAATTTATTTATTTATTATTATTTTTTTTTTTTTTAAAGTTTGTAATTCGATTTGATTGATTTTCTGCCCGTCTGATTCGCTATCTGTTCGTTATTTCTGTAATTATTCGTAGCTCGAAGCATATCTAGCATCTGATATATGTTATTGAAATGAAAGTCACAATATTTCCTTTTCAAAACAGAAAGCACGGCATAATTAGTTTATGCCATGCACATTAAAAGAATTACGACAATATAGGTACATTATAGTCTAGGAGGAGTTTATGACCTATGGTCTGTAGAGTCTATGATTTATGAAAGATTATTTTTAAGCGCATTTTAACTACTTTACAGGGCACTTCATACAATGAAATTATCATACATTTTTCAGATGTACGAAAGCATGTTTTCCATTCAAAATTATAGGAATACCATTAATGATTCATTTACAGGGTCACATAAAAGGTTGGTTGGTTGGTTGGGTTTTACGTCGCACTAATGCTGCGCAGATGGGCAATTGGGGACGGTCTAGGACTCACCCCTAGAGGTGGTCCGGAGACATGCCATCGCAATTTTGATCCTCCACGGAAGGGATGGCTCTCCGGCTTCGGTGACCCTCAGCGGTATAATTTTTGATGGGAACATGGAGGACATATCGGCCACGACAGATTTTACGTGCACCAGCCACCATTAGTGTACACGACGGTCTTTGGCCGGCTCGAGAACCGAACCCGCAATCTTCCAATTACGAGGCCGGCGCTCTACCGACTGGGCTACCGCGGCCCGGGTCACATAAAAGGATTCGTGTACATTATGAGTAAGTGTAAAAAACTAAAAGCAGATTTTGAGTAGTATTAAGCATTTTTAATGCTTTTGCAACATTGTTTGACAACTTATGTTTTCGGTTTGACCGTATGTCTGTCCGTCATTTGCTTTATCTTTTTAAATATGAATCGATTGTTAAGTAAATTATAGATGTTAGTAACGTACATTACACCAGGTTTCCTAGTGAAAGTCATATTTTAGAATTTACGGTACTTTTACAGAGACTTACGTAAATTGCACTCAAGACAATCGTCACTATTTCCTTATTAACAATTTTAAGGTGCGTAAACTATTATAAAAATATTTTAACTGTAAAAATATTAGTCGAACATTTAGGATAATATATATTTGTGACTTAACTTATGTTTTCTAAAGTTTATGCAGCTGTTGTTAAATTTGTTTTCCTTTAATAAATTACAAGTAAAAATGTATTTTACTTTCACTTAAAGATGTTTTACGTTACCATATAATTAATTTTTATTTTATAATACATCGTTCATTAATGAATTTCTGCTTGTATAAAATTATCATGTCCCAATCACTAGTAGTTTTGTTAACAGAAATTCTATTGCTTGGATTTATGAAATCTCTGAAAAGTACGATACTAAAAAATTCTTGCATAGAAATGTATTTTTGTTCGGGCCAGGACTCATTCTATTGGATTTTATTGGACGGGAACCTATAACATACGTACCAACTTTAATCTCATTATAACAAAGTGTTTAGACGTTATCGTGTTCACTGACATACATACATACTCACATACATACACATATACATCATCGTTAAAACAGTAAATATGAATTCAGGGATATCAAAACGTGTAGAACCTCAAAATCTCAAACTCAGATTTTTGACATGATTAAAATAATTTCCACACTATAGTGTTCGAAAGTAAAAATTATTCACTTAATTGTTATTTAATTGTTATTTTAACTGTGTATAATGTAATTTCATCTTATACAAGACCGTAATGTTCCTAAATGTAAAGTATGTTAGTAATATTATTATTATTGCTCTTTATAAACAGTTTTCTTTCTTTCTTTCTTTCTTTTTTTTTTTTTTTTTTAAATCTAGATATGTTTATCTAAATTTGTGCGACATAAGCTGCATGCATGATGTAAACGAAGAGGAAAAATCTGAGAAATTATTTTTTATAATAAATCGTTAAATTACGTGAGAAAACGAATTCATATTTTTTAATTTATTATACCATTTATTAATTAATAAAAGTTCATGTATATCATTATTATATTCATTATTATTATTTGCAAAAAGTACTGATATAAGTAGTTTATTCGATTAGTAAAGTGATTAATTTTGATTCACAAATTGAAACTCTTGTAACATATAAAACTTGTTTTTCATTTCTCTCTTTTTACTTTCTTCTATATTCAATAGAAGAAAGTATTGGATTCGTAAAAATTTTCGACTTCGGGTTTTTGATAGATTAACACGGTTTGAGAGCTGTAGAACACAATTTGGCCATTTTTAGAAAATGTCTGTCTGTCTGTCTGTCTCTCTCTCTCTGTGTGTGTGTGTGACAAAATTTTGTGGCGACTGTATCTCAGATACTGCTGCACAGAATTTCATACAAATAGGTATGTAGTTACACATTGACATAAATTAGTGCCTATCATCTTTTGGTAAAAATTATCCAACAGTTTGCGTTGCCATCTCGCTTTTTCTAAATTTTTAACATGGTGGTATAGGACAAAATTTTGTATAAATGTGCATAAAGAGAAATTTTTTTTAATAATCATTAAAAATTTAAAAGAATTATTTGTAATAAAGATAGTGAACGGGGGAAAAAAATTGTGCATGTAGGAGCCTCGTCTCCCCCTGGGGAGAAGTCCCCCTTCGAGAGGAGAATCTTTCAAAAGAGCTCGCCAAAGCCTTTAAAACGAATGGTTAAACCATAGATCTGCGATAATTTAACACAAAGTTATAGATTTTTTTTCATCTTTAACAAAAAAAAAAAAAAAAAAAAAAAAAAAAAAGTAATATTGTGAGTAAAATGGACTTTTTTTTGATATTTAGTGTTATAACTACTTCTCTAATATGGAAATCGTCTGCATTATCATGGAAGATAATTTTTTAAATAATACTTTTAATAAATTATTTTTGCGGAGTGAATTTGTATAGGAAAATATAGAATAAAGTCATGTGGTGGCCACAATATACTAGTTTTTAAATAAAGAACTCGAAACGTGTTTTAATTAACAGAGTTGTAATATTATTTTTAAGCGTTTATTAATAACTGCATAAAGTTCTCTTATGCTACACTGAAATGGACATGTAATAAATATTTTCTAGAAAAGGTAAAAAATGGAAAATTTTCGTCTCGTGTAATATGGAAAATGTACACTAATTAAAATATTTGCATGTAATTGAGAAAAATAAAAATAAAAATCGTTTTTAATGGGACCGTCTGAATATTATGATATTATTATAAAAAAATTATATTGATCCATGTTTTATAAAGCATATTTGCATAAAGTTTCTACACCATTGATTTGGTAAAGGTGAAAATAACATTGCTAGTGGTGTTTTTTAATATCTGATAGAATTCCCCAAAACTCTTTCGTGTTAAGATAATTTATTTTTAGCTTAAAAGATGTCAATAACACTGATTTTTTCCCTTTCTTAATTCAATTCATAGCATATCATTTATATCTTCTTGAAAATAAAAATAATATATATATATATACATAATTGCACTTTTATGAAAACTATTTCTAAAGCATCAGATTTAATGCAATATACCTCAAAATTTAAAATTTAATTTTTCATATGATAAAGTACCAAAATATTTTCTGCTTTCAGAAAAAATCATAGTAAGCTTGTAAACGATGTAGTTCTCAAATTTCATGAAATATATTTTGAAAATTAAATTAGCTTCAAAGGAACAATACTTCATAAATTTAAGGAAATCTTATATTGACAGACTTTCTTTTTTTTTCCTTTTTTAAAAGAAGATAAGAGAAGAAAGCCTTTTAAGGTTATCGTCCAATTTAAAATTGTTGAGAAGAAATTTCCGAAAAGCTGAGTTAAACTGCTACATTAATTATAAACGATATGGTTCAGTAATATCAAGAATTTAATTCCAATTTCACATTAAAAGTGTGACCTTTCTTTTAAAGATACCATTAGCTTATTTTCTAAAAAAAAAAAAAAAAAAAATAATCTGGTGTGTCACACACAGGACTTTTTCTTACCCTGAAATTTAATACTATAAATACAGGTTGCAGATTAAGAGGTAAGATAACGAGTACTGTTATGTATATCTGTGTTAAACAATTCAAATTAGGCTTCGGAAGAGTTTTATATGATAATCAATTCTGTGTGAGGGGGGCTACCGCCCCCTTCAACCCCCCGTTTCATTATTGCACCTACATTTATATAGAATTTAATTCGGTTATTAAACAATAATTCTGTTTAAAAAAATAATTTATTAACATTATTATTTAAAAAAAAAAAAAAAAAAATTATCTTTTATGATAATGCAGACGATTTCCATGTTAGAGGAGTAGTATAACATTAAAAAAAAAAAAAAAAAAAAAAAAAAAAAATGTTAAAAATGAAAAAAATCGATAACTTTATTTTAAATTATCGCAGATCGATGGTTCAACCATTCGTTTTAAAGGTACTGGCGAGCTCTTTTTAAAGATACCCATCATGAAAATTTACTTCCCTCGAGGGGGGATTTCCCTCCCCCCCTCCCAGTGGCGGCTCGTGATCCGAAAATACGTAAAGAGCACAAAAATAATATTTAAGTATTTTTAATACATATTTTTTATTAAGCATGGTCTTAACTAAAATTAACAAAAAATACTTACTTAAATGTAAATTTATATTCAATAAATGAATACAGTGTAAAATACTGTGTGCCTCTTCACCTATTTTCGGTGCCCGAGCCGCTACTGCTCCCCCCCCCCCCCAAGGGGGAGGCGAGGCTCCTACATACACAATTTTTTTTTCCCAGTTCACTATCTCTATTACAAAAAATATATATTCGTTTCATTTGGTTTTGTGCAGTCTATAGATGACAAACTCTACTTACCTGCAATTTCCCCTATACACGTAATGTATTTGAATACTTTTGAGTGACCCTGTACACGAACCATTTGCTTCATCTCAACGAAAAGCTTACTGTTGCATCCCTATATGATACACATTTAGAATACCGAGTTTGGAATTTCTGCTACTATTTGTTCTTGAGATATGCTGATAACAGACAGACAGACATACACACAGACCATTCGCTAAAAGCATGATTTTCGTATTTATGGCACCCCAGAACATGTAAATAGAACAAAAACTCACGTTCGAAAATTTGACCTTAAAACAATACTTTCTCGACCCTATGGGTAAGAGAAAGTAAAAAAAAAAAAAAAAAAAAACTGTTACAAACTATTTGCTAGACATCAGGTTGATGGTTGTTTGTCGGCAACTTTCATGACTGTATCATTAATGGCTCTATTTGTCAGCTGAATATTCATTAAATGAAGTGCATTCGTAAACTAGAACATGCTTATATCTTTAAGAATTACTTTTTACATGCAAAAATGTTGACAACATTCATAACAATATCTCATTATGAGCTCTACCTACTTGCTGAATATTCATTAAATAAAGTGCATTTGTCGATTAGAACCTGTTTATGTACTTTCTATACGCAAAAATACCGATAACTTTCCTAACAATAACATTACGGGCTCTATCTACGGTACTCATGCACATAAGAAGTAGCTACAATCTTTTTGTCGTTGCTTCACAGTATGTCTTATATTGAGACACGAAAAAAGAAAAAAAAAAACTTGTTTGTAACAATTTCACGACTTTCATTATCCACTACTACACATATTATACTTTTGGAGATAGTGTGGTCGGAAAACATAAAATTGACATTACCAATCACGTGCCAACGATTTTCCTGTAATAAAAAATTAATAAATTTTTTTTATGTAAGACATATGTAAAAGAGAAATTATATAGCGAGTTTAAAGAAAATAGGTAGAGCCTATTTCTTGAAACAATAGTTTCGAGATCTAAAACTAACCAATCTTATCAGAACACCTATAAATTTAAATATAAATAAAATAAAACCAAGTAATACACACAAAAGGGCTTTATGTAGTAAATTTGAACATTTGTTTACCGGAACCGATAATGATATATGTAAGAACGTATAAAAAGAAAGTAATACAACGAGTTTGAAGAAAATATGTAGATCTGCTTTTTAAGAAACCGACAGTCTCAAGACCAAAAATTGACCTGTTTATTCCGGTCTATCAATTAAGCTGGTCTTTTGATTTTAAAAATTACATTGTAAAAAATATGTTCTATTTGCTGCCAGAAATTCTCTGTAATTTGAGAAAATACGCGTAATTTACGAAAACATTACGTTGTCAGAACGTTTTTTTTTTTCAAATTACAGAGAATTTCTGGCATCAAATAGGACATATTTTTTACAGTGTACCTGAAGTAACTGACTAATACTTACGACCGAACATCTAAAAGAAGTTTATATAGCAACTTTTAAAATACATACATATGCATATATTTGAGCAACTTTAGATTGGTTTCTTTCGGTTTTCCATGTTCCACTCCTGTTTTTTTCAATTTTTACCGAAAATTGGGAAATTCACCTATTATACACCGGACATGTCTTAAATATAAAGTTTCGCTGTTCTACCCTTTTCCATTTAAGAAGATTTGATAGTCAGAATGTTTCATCTCACACATACATACACACTAACCAATTTCTAAAAACTACATTTTTGAATACATGAGACCTTAAAACATACAAACCAGGTGAAAACTCGATATCGAAATTTTTGACCGTATATAATACTTCCATTATCTTCGGTAGTCGGAAAATGGAAATGAAAATTGTTGCAAACGATTGTTACATATACATTCTTTGAAATATCCACATTCGTGTCTGAGGGTCTAGATACAAAAGATCCGTATTCGCATCCGTATCCGCGGATACAGAAAAACTGATATCCATATTGATATCTGTATCTGCGGATCACATTTTTTCACGATCTGGTACATCCCTAGTAAGAAATAGTCATTATGGTCAAACTACTAAAATCTGCAGGTGGCAGATTTTGGTTTTATTAGTACGACAGAACTATTATACTTTCAGTCAGACATTTCATTTTGCCATCCTCTGCTGTGTTTTAACTTGAACATGCCAGGTTTTTTGCTATACAAAAGTACACTGTTCAACCGATCCCTGCAAATATCGATAAACTTAGATTAAAATAATATTGTATCAATAATTGCAGTTTCAAAAATTATTAATTTATATTAGTGGGTTTATGCAGTTACTGTTGTATATTGAAACTAACTATAATCTTCCAAAAGTACTCAAAATACATTTTTAAAGAGTAAATAATTAAAGAATAAATAATTAAAGAGTAAATAATTAAAATATTTAAAATACACACATACTTTAGTTTAATATTAGTCTGAACATATTTAAAACTTTAAATAGTTTCAAAGTTTTAAAAGAAATCAAATAATAACACTTTCCTTAAACAAGTGTGAAGATAGATTTATATATATATATACTAGCTGACCCGACAAACGTTGTTTTGTCATATAAATTATTTCTAGAGAATAATTTGCTAGAAAAAAATAACTAACTTATTGTAAGTGTGTAAGGATGTAGTATATAAGTGAAACAGGTATGGAGCGCTGTGAACGGTGACTGTGAATTCCGATTATAACGTAAGAGACATAATTACCGAAACTTTCGCTACTTGCTTCTTGCTACTTGCTACTTTCTACTTTCTACTTGTTATTTAAAACCTCCGCTGAATGTCGAACAGCACAAAATTTTATTTCATACGGCAAATATTTCAATTTATGAGAGAATCTCTGATAGCAACAAATTTCACATGAAAATTCCGTCTTTTCTGAATAAGCTGTAACAATCTGGACCGATTTGATGAAAATTTTTATCAAAAAGTTATTACAATATCTAACATCATTACATGTACATTTATCACAATTCAATCAATCGATGCATGTGAGTATGTGTATAGTATGAGCGAAGTGAAAAGTAGAGTTCGTATTAAATAAAAACTTAAATTCGTTTTAATTAAAGGTGAAAAAGTTGAAACAATTTATTTTATAACAGGTATATTTTTTTAATCTACAAAAACTTAATTTATCGTAATGCCATTGGATGTGCAATATTTTTGGTTAATCCTTGAGGAATATACACAAACAAATTCGAAGGTTTTCCAACCCTGGAACACGCAACATATAATTGGCCGTGAGAAAAGCACGGATTTTCTAAATCTAAGCCACAAATTGGGACCCCTTTGGTGACTTTAAATATTTTAAGCCATTTTTGCGATGAATTGAAATGGTATAACATAACTTCAGCATAGAAGCCCCTTGATGCCTTTAAATTTGTCAATTTAGTGATGGCATTAAAATGGTTATTGTAATTGTGGAACTAAAGATCTTGGCGAGAAGCGTCCGAGCTACTTCGGTGCCAAATTTCAAATTTTACCAAAGGTGTTCCATACAAAAAATAAATAACTAAAATATCAGTGACATACACACGCACAAAAGTATGCGAGACCATTGGTGACTTTAAATATTTTAAGCCATTTTTGCGATGAATTGAAATGGCTATCTCAATTGTGGAACTAAAGATCTTGGCGAGAAGCGTCCGAGATACCTCGGTGCCAAATTTTCCATACAAAAAATAAATAAATAAAATATCAGTGACATGCACACGCACAAAAGTATGGGACCCCCTTTGGTGACTTTAAATATTTTAAGCCATTTTTGCGATGAATTGAAATGGCTATCTCAATTGTGGAACTAAAGATCTTGGCGAGAGCGTCCGAGCTACTTCGGTGCCAAATTTCAAATTTTGCCAAAGGGTTCCGATATTAAAGGTGTTCCGTTCAAAAAATAAATAAATAAAATATAATAAATTAGCTACACAAATAAATTTGTAGGTTAGGGTGGTTGTTAATCAACGCGCGTGTAAATTTGATAGAAAATTATATAAAATACTCACTCCAATTCCGCACTAAATTTGCAAAATGTATAGTTTTTTATGCACACTTCAAAACTCTTCAAACACTAATTACATCTTGATGTAATATTTCAATTAGGACTCGCTTGTGAAATATACGCGCTGGCCATTTTCAAGATGGACGGCTAAATGAAGAACTGCTGGATCCCGTTCATGAATTGGGAAACCAAAGATACGCCAAACAGCTTCATTGGAGCTGATGTACCGGCCAATTTGGTAAAGTGTTATTTCATCGTTGTTATTCACCGGAGGAGCATTCAAATTGGTATTTTCAACTCGAAATACAGCCATATCACTGCCTTTATTCACATACTTGCAAATGTATTTGATGCTCTTCACTGAACTGCAGAACTGAACATTAATATGAGCATTGAATGTTTTGCTCAGCAGAGGCGAATATGGGAGCACCCAACGGTTATCAATGTCAATGCCTATGTTGTTGACATAGATGACCGCCATAGATGATAAGATTTTCCGCCATTATCGGGATTTCTTCGACGATATATTGGATATCCGTCAACATTTGTGATCGTATCGTTAGTGAAATTTTTCGGAAAACTTTTAGTACATTTTCCATCTGCACAAATAATAATGGCCTAAAAAATCAATTTTCATTTTAACATAAAATAACTCTGTCGGATATTGACGAATTGTTTAAAAGAATATACCATTTTAATCCTCAGGCTAAAAATATTAACTTTGAAAAAAATATTTTAAACACTTACGGTTAAAAATTCATTTTTCATTTCAACATTAAATAAATTCTGACATCGGGTTTACGATTCTAAAAATATTAACTTTGAAAAAATATTTGAATCACTTCGTAAGATACGGTTACGATTCTAAAAATATTAACTTTGAAAAAATATTTTAAACACTTCGTAAGATACGGTTAAAAATTCATTTTTCATTTCAACATTAAATAAATTCTAACATCATGTTTAGGGACAACTCACGCCATCTAGGTGGAAAAGTTGTTGAAAGAGTTGGTTAAAAATTAATTAAGAAAGAACTAATTAAGTTACAACTTTCATTTGTAAATCTAAACCATTCTCGAATCCACCTGAAGACACACAAAAAATTTCATTAAACTCGGTCCAGCCGTTTAGGAGGAGTTCAGTGACATACACACGCACAAAAGAAATATATATATAAAGATAATAAATAAATAAAATAAATAAAAGTCTTAAATTTAATTAAATATTATCTGCTCATATACAGATAACGGTAGAAAAAGTTTTGCTTTCGCGTCAGATTTTCGAAATTGATGTTTTGCTATAATTACATGTTTTGAGGTCCCACAAGTAATCAGATTTTCCTCGGTTAGTTTGCATGTTTGTCTGTGTTTTTTTTTCCCTTTTTTTCCCTTCTTTTTTTAAGAGTAAATTATTAAAATAATATATAAAAGCTACACACAATTTAGTTTAATGCTAGTCTGAACATATTTAGATACTCTTCCAGAAATCGAATAATAACAAACTGTTTCATTACAAATGAGTTTATTTATTTATTCAAAAATTTTTTACAGGCTTTGAAGTTGATTAAATATGTTCATCCATATAACGCTAGAGACAGTAATGTTTTGGAATCAAATTTTCGAAATTTAATTTCTGTTATAATTACACGTTTCGAGGTGCTCCAAATCCGAAAATAAGGTTTTATCGGTTGGTCTGTGTGGCTGTCTATGTGTATGTCTGTACGTCTTTTATCAGCATAACCCAAAATCAAGTAGTAGCAGAAAGTCATCTCGGTGTTCAAAATCTGTATCGTGTAGGGATGCTACAATAAACTTTTCATTGAGATCGTGCAAATCATTTGTGTACAGCAACTTCCAAGACAATTTAAACAGATTAAACCTATGGGCGAAATTTTTGGTAGATAATGTTTAACACCTTTAGACTCCGTAATTTTTGTAAGAATGAAAACGTATTTAGTGTTGGATATGATACGAAGATCATTTACGATTCATTACGAGGCCACACAAAAGAATTCGGATACATCAATATTACACTTGAAAATTACTGGAAGTGCATTTCAAATTGTGTTATGCGTTTTCATACGTTGCTTCTTTGCTAAATTTATATACAGTGTGCGTGGTGTGTATATAATTTATAGACAATGTACAGAGTTTCCGAAAATTAAGTAAATATATTTTTCGTTATTGAATGTAATTAATGGAAGTGTTTTACTAAATTCTACCAACTCCAGGAGGATATTTTCCAAAAGATAAAATTATGAAGGGGGGCGGGAAGGGGTGGGGGCAAAAAAGTAGAAATTAGAAATCGATTGCTGATATTTTCGAAAGTGTAGAATTATTACGATGGGCGGAAATGAGGCGGGCGCCGGGGCAAAAATATAGAAATTGAGATAGAACGTTGGAAATTTTTGAAAGTGTAAAATAATTAAGAGGGGCAGGAACAGGGGCCGACGGAACACGCTGCCACAGGCAGTGGGGCCCCGAACCGATTATTACACCGATGAGAGAGAAATGTTTTTGCATTTTATATTTATGCTTTTTCCTTACGGTAATATAGTGATTCCTTAAAAGTGTCGAACATAAATGCGCACGCGCAGCGCTCCATGGCATGCGCTGGGGACCCGGTGTGACATTTTCCCCGATCATTATTTTTTTTTTTAAATATATATAATGCAATTTTGAGAATTCATTAATTATAGGGATTCATTTAAAAATATTGACCTGCGAAGCGGGCGTAGCCTACTAGCAATAATAATAATAACATGCAGATCAAACTAGGATTACGCTACGCTACCAAACTTCGAAACATCTGAAGGTAAAGATCCTCTTTTAAACTTGTGACTGATCCCTTGCGTTTTACGTATTTAAAATAGAGTTATTTTATCCCCTCAAAGATGCATAGGTAAATTCGGGTTCAAATGTCGGTACCGAATTTAACTACAAGTTTGCTCGGCTCATCCCTTTTGGTCCCGAATTTACCTACACCCTTGAAAACGATTGGATTCAAAATCATGCAGTATATTTTTTTTTCACACGTTTTTACAGGTAAATAATAAATAAATTTGAATGTAATTCATAGGGTAAGAGATTTTAATGTAGATTTTAATTTAGAAAGCCGAAAAGAATTCACTGAAGAATTAAAAATTATGGACCTTGATTTACGAACTAATCCAAAATACTATATAGGATGAGAGGCTATATACGACAATAGACGCAATATTTTTCAGTAAATTTATGCAAACGAGGGTTTATACGATTGTGTACAGTTATCACATGCCTTTTTATGGAAGAATAGAGAAAAATAAATAAATAAATAAATAAATAAAATAACAAACTAACACAAAATAGTTCTTTTGTACTAAATTAAATTAATCTCTAGCAGTTTTTTATTTAAAATTTAAATTTGATGCATTTTACTTAAGATACGTTTTACTACATTTCTTGAAACTACGTTCTTTTTTACTAAATACTTTCTAAAAAAAGTGTATATTAGATTATATTCATAACTGCAGGTAAAAGTTTTGATTTTGTGCTTTTGGTTCAACTAAATGTAATAAAGAAAGAAACTTCAAGAGTCATGGTGTTTTTACAGAACCTCGTTCTACTTCTATGGACTGAAAAATCTAACCTAATATATGCTGGGAATGAACACAATATATTTTCGTAAAATTCTCTACAGTTTCTCATATAAAAGTGTATTTTCTTTCATCGCTCGCGCTTTTCTCACAACCGAAAGCTTCATTTTAAAATACATAAAGTATGATAGCTATTAAAGATAGATGAAAATGTAGAAAAGTAGGGAAGGTTGATTTTTACCTAAAATTTTCTATTACTGTGCTGCTTATTTTCGAGAAATCCACATATATTTTTCAATTGCTAGGGAGTAAAAATTTCTTTTCCTTATTTGAAAAATCAGTTGCAAGATATGAGAAGACATATAAATTCATCGTAGATATCTTAGATAAGTTGGACTTCTTTAAATATATTTAAAATTTTTCAATTTTTTTCGTATTTTCTAGATATTCTATCTCGTTCCATATTTTTGAATGATATGGTACGAGAAGAAGTTACTCAATCTAAAGAATATACGTTTATTTAAGTTTTTAGGGACGTTAATACAAAATCTTGGATCAGTTGAATGTACATTTATGCTGGTATCGAATGGATATCAGAATTTAAAACTGAATTTTCCCTTTGAATAATTAATTCACGTAATTAATTCCCCACGTAATTAATTTGAAAAATCAGGCATAATTAGGCATTTGAATGTTCGACATTTTTCTTTCTTTCTTTTTCTATTCTGTTTTTTTTTTTTTTTTTTTTTGTACGTTTATTACATAACAATGCGCATTTTCTTTTAAAAATATATTTAAGTTATTTGAAATGAAAAAAAGAAATATTTTGAAAATAGTAGGTGGTTGACTGGTTCGTTGATCACCTCCTACACAAGTAGTAGCTTTAATAACACTGTCCAGTGTGCACTGTCCAGTGGTACTAGACATTGCCTATCAGTTGAATATGTTCACTCTTTTTGACTCTTATTAAAGAGAGAGCTTTAATACTTTGGTAACCCTAAACTACCATTTATCGCCAAATTTTCTATAAGTCGCCAAGTTTGTCACCAGTGTTGATTTTAGTGGAAGTGAGTAGTCTGCTCTTGGTTTTCCCCTTTAATTGTAAATCTACTTTTACTATAAAAACAATTTTGATGCCGGAAAGAGGTTTTATCCTTTGCAATATTATTATTCTACATGCATGTTTAGTAGGTGTTTACTATTGTTACAAAATTGTAAATAATTGTGTTTATTTTTTGTATAATTTCTTTCAAAGAGGCTTAGTAAATTGATAAAGTGCTAATTTTGTGCATTTCTAGTCGTTTTAGCGTTAAAATAACCTTATTTTCCCTTAAAAACACATTAAAAAGCCCTAATAAGGCAGGTAATGGATTTGGCGCCAAATTTGGCGACTTTTCCCACCTTGGCGATTTTTTTGGCGACCTTGGCGAGAAAATCCTTATAAGGGATATACCAAATATGGAAGCTGTAAGTTGATTGGTTGACCACTTTCTAGAGTTTTCTCGAAAAATCTGGGTTCCATGGAACAGTATATAAGGAGCGCTTCTCGCCAAGGCAGTGAGTCAGTTCAGTTCAGTTTTCAGCCAGCTTCGCTAGTACTTGTATTGCTCTGAGCCTCTTTGAGAGAGACTTGCTTCAAGTGTTATTGCTATACAGTTTGTACTGTGGATTTGCTATTGACAGCTGTTGTTTAAGCTGTGTTTACTGCTTGAATTGAAGCTGATAATTGGTTTATTGACCTGTATTTTTCTGGAACTTTCTGTGAATAAATTACTGAATTTTTGTAAGTTTGGCCTTTATTCTCGGACAACTCACGAACCCCCAAGTACGCAACATTTCTGGTGTCAGGAGTGGGGTTGTCTGTGAATGGTGATAACGAGAGCCACGGAGCAAGAGATGAAGAAACTTCTAGAAAGCTTAGCTACCCAGATGAATGAAATGAAAGAAGGGCAGAGAGAGATGAAAGATAGCCTGAGTCAAGAGATGAATGAAATGAAAGCCGGACAGGAAAAGATGGAAGCATCGCAAAGAGAGATGAAAGATAGCCTCAGTAAAGAAATGAAGGAAGGACAAAAAGAATTGGAACCCAGTTTGACTGAAGAAATGAAGGAAATGAAAGACACTATGGGTGAAGTTCAGGAAGAAATTAAATCTAATCAAGATGAGATGAAGAGAGAGCTGTCAACGGTGAAAGAATCAATCGAGGGTAAATTAACGGTGATGGAAAATAGAATGGATGGAATAGAAGAGAAAGTTATAAAGATAGAAGAAAATTTTGAAGAGAAAGTTTTAAAAATAGAAGAAAGTTTTGAAGAGAAAGCTATGAAGATAGAAGGAAATGTTATGAACGTTGAAGAGAAAGCTATGAAGATAGAAGAAAATGTTATGAAGGTTGAAGAGAGTGTTACGAGGATAGAACGGAGTTTCGAGGAGAAAGTTAAAGAAAATTTTGATCAGGAACTGAAAGGAAGGTTTTCAGAGATAGAAAGTAAACTGAAGAGAATAGAATAGAAGAAGATCTGGAGAGAAAAGTGGAAGAAAAGTTAGAATCCATGCCCCAGGAAACTGAAAAGAAAGAGAGAAGAATCCAGAATCAGGAATTTATTAAGCTATCCACCTACGACGGCAGTTCCTCCTGGCATGTATATAAGACGCAGTTTTCCATCGTAGCTGAGGCTAACGGCTGGGACTCTGTTGCAAAGACGGCTCATCTGGTAGGGTGGTTGCGGGGTGACGCCGCAGATATTCTGGAGACCCTTTCGAAGGAACAGCGATATGACTTCGAAGCTGTAACCAGAGCACTAGAGCTACGTTTTGGAGCGAAATGGTCCGAAGAATATAGTCGACTCCAGCTCAGGTCCCGTCGTCAGAGACCAGGGGAAAGCTTACAAGAACTGACATCAAACATCCAGAGGCTTTCACATTTGGCTTTCTCAGACTGTCATCCTGAAACACGTAATGATCTGGCTCTAGAATATTTCATTGATGCTGTCGGAGATCCAGATATTCAAAAAGCCCTCAGACTCTCCGGCGTGAAGGATGTGGAGTCAGCCTTGGTGTATGCCCTAAAGCTCGAGACAGCCCAACAAGCCTCCTATAAACATCTCCAGAACAGCACAGCAGACAAAGTAAACGGCTCTCAAGATGATCTTAAAGAGATTCAGGAAACGATTGCAGAAATTAATAGAAGGCTACGCATTCTTGAGAGTAGGAAAGAAGGGAAGACTCCAACAACTAAATGCTGGGGCTGTGGAAAAGACGGGCATATCAAACGAAGCTGCCCAGTAAGAACACCTAGAGACGCAACCAAGAATGTCTCTGAAGTATGCCACCCAGGAGGAGCTCTTCGGGAAAATTCAGATGCCTTCTTCCGGAAGCCTCCATCTGAAGATCATAAATACAGCTGTAAAGCCGATGATAGACCCCAAAGAATACAGCCGGTTGCTCGCCAAGTTACCGTCTCAACACCTTCAGAGCAAGATCCCGACCCATGGAGTGACGAAGAAGTTAGAAAAGCCCAGATGGAAGATCCTGACGTAAAGCCTATATTACAACTGAAGGAGACGACCAGCAACAGACCTACCTGGCAGGACATTTCCAGATTCAGTCCCATTACGAAAAGTTATTGGGCACTTTGGGACTCTCTTCATATCAGAAACGGCGTATTATACAGAAAGTGGGAATCTGATGATGGGAAAAGCTTCAGATGGCAGATTGTATTACCAAGATCAAAAATTCCAGATGTTTTAGAACAACTGCATAGTAGCTCTACCGGAGGCCATTTTGGGGTAATGAAGACTCTGCAGAAAGTTTGGGAACGCTTCTACTGGTGCAAGGCAAGGGAAGACGTGGAGAAATGGTGTAAATCCTGTGATGCTTGTGCGGCACGTAAAGGCCCGCAGAAACGAAGTCGAGGAAGACTGCAACGGTATAACGTGGGAGCACCATTTGAACGGATTGTACTCGAAATATTGGGTCCTTTGCCACGGACCTCCAGTGGAAATAAATACATCCTCGTCGTGATGGATTATTTCACCAAGTGGCCTGAGGCATATGCCATTCCCAATCAAGAGGCAGGCACAGTCGCAGAGGTCCTAGTGCAGCAATGGGTGTCAAGGTACGGCACGCCCCTACAACTTCATACCGACCAAGGTAGGAACTTTACCTCTGATGTTTTCAAAGGACTGTGTCAACTACTAGGCATAGACAAAACCCAGACAACACCCGTACATCCCCAGTCGGACGGCATGGTCGAGAGGTTCAACCGTACCATCCTGAATAACCTCTCTCTTCTAGTATCAAGGAACCAGCAAGATTGGGACTTAAAGTTGCCATTGTTCCTGCTGGCTTATCGAAGTGCTGTCCATGAAACCACCGGCTATACTCCAGCCCAGATGCTCTTTGGTCGTGAACATCATCTCCCATGTGATCTCCTGTTTGGTTGTCCACCCGATGCGCCTTCATCGCCGGAGGAGTACATCCAAGATCTCCAGGCACGATTTGAGGACGTACACAACTTTGCTCGGGAGCGGATTAACATGGCAACGGAGAAAATGAAGACAAGGTACGATCTAAAGGCTACACAACATGAGTTCCAGGAAGGAGAGAAGATCTGGTTATGGAATCCTGTTCGACGCAAAGGACTCTCTCCCAAGTTACAGTGCAGCTGGGACGGACCATACACAGTCTTAAAAAGGCTGAATGATGTAGTGGTGCGGATCACTAAAACACCTTCATCAAAACTGATAGTGGTGCACTATAATAGGCTAGCCAAGTACCACAAGTAACGGTAATATTAAAATTAAAAATGTAAATACTGGTAAAATTTGCGCATGCGTAATATAAATATTTGTATATAAATACTTGTACATATTTGTGAATTTTGTAAATATTTCTCACTTGATTTTTGTTTCTATTTTGTCGTTATATGCAACTTAGTTTTTGTATTTGAGATTGTGTAAATTTGGTTAGTTTCGCCTCTTAACAAAGGGTTGCACTGCCCGGGACGTGCAGTCCTTGGGAGGGGGGCAGTGTTACAAAATTGTAAATAATTGTGTTTATTTTTTGTATAATTTCTTTCAAAGAGGCTTAGTAAATTGATAAAGTGCTAATTTTGTGCATTTCTAGTCGTTTTAGCGTTAAAATAACCTTATTTTCCCTTAAAAACACATTAAAAAGCCCTAATAAGGCAGGTAATGGATTTGGCGCCAAATTTGGCGACTTTTCCCACCTTGGCGATTTTTTTGGCGACCTTGGCGAGAAAATCCTTATAAGGGATATACCAAATATGGAAGCTGTAAGTTGATTGGTTGACCACTTTCTAGAGTTTTCTCGAAAAATCTGGGTTCCATGGAACAGTATATAAGGAGCGCTTCTCGCCAAGGCAGTGAGTCAGTTCAGTTCAGTTTTCAGCCAGCTTCGCTAGTACTTGTATTGCTCTGAGCCTCTTTGAGAGAGACTTGCTTCAAGTGTTATTGCTATACAGTTTGTACTGTGGATTTGCTATTGACAGCTGTTGTTTAAGCTGTGTTTACTGCTTGAATTGAAGCTGATAATTGGTTTATTGACCTGTATTTTTCTGGAACTTTCTGTGAATAAATTACTGAATTTTTGTAAGTTTGGCCTTTATTCTCGGACAACTCACGAACCCCCAAGTACGCAACACTATTAATGGCATGTTTAAACTTTTAAACGGTTTTTCATGTAAAATGCAAATAATTCTCTCTCTCTTTTTTTTATAATATACATTAAAATACTTTAAACATTCTCGATATTTTCCGGCAACGTAACCCTGACAAATATTAAATGATCATTTTGTTAATAACAATTTTAGAAGAAATTTTTTTTTCAAAGGACATATATTTGTTTAGTTATCTATATTTAAAAACCACGCCAAAATATATAATGTTTACACTTATAAAATAAAAAAATGCATCCGTAAGTTGAATAATCTTTTTTATTTCTCTCAATAAACGACACAAAATATAAATTTGTTTTACACACTGTTTGATAAAAATGTTAAGATATTCAATTTTGGAAACACGTATCACTTTTATCTGAAATAACATTATCATCTAACTTTCTTATTTGATGTCAGATTTCCTTTATATAATGGCAAAGATGTTACATTAAATTCAACAAATCCATTGACGATGCTCATAAAAATTTATGATCCAAAATTAAATTTGACAAATTCACACAATCATTGTGTTTCTGCGGGGAATTTTGCCGGAAGATATATTTTGATTTTCGAAGAGGAAGTGAAATCTCATGAATAATGTGAAAATAAGTTAGTTAAAATACTTAAAAATTTTACGTTTGGGATTCGATTATGTTGTATTTCAGAATGTTAAATATTACCTTTTCTTAAACGTTTTTCCTTACATTCGCAATCCAAGGCATATTATTATTATTATTATTATTTTGGTGTGTGTGTGTGTGTGTGTGTGTGTGTGTGTGTGTAATATTTGAATTCGTATAGATATTTTTTTGTATGCTTAACAAGTTATATTTCATGCATCTTTAAATCTTTCATCATGTTGCATAAGTTCACGAGCATTTTTAATCGAATGTAAATATAAATTGTAATGTATTTAGAGATGTGCATGAGTTTCATTTTTTACACGTTTTGAGGTGCGAGGAATTCGAAAAATAACAAAAGTGATATGGTGTAGGTATGCAAGGTGTGTGTTAGCTTGTTAATGTGTTAGTGAGTTAGTTTTTTAGTCTGTGTACACAATATCTCAAGAATAAACTAGTTGGCATAGGTGGACTCTGCTCAGTTCCCCATCATATTTATGTTCTCAGAAATTTCTAGTGCGAGACATATTATAATCATGTTAAAAGAAATGAATTGGACCAAAGCTTGATACAGTGACAGAATGAAATCCCCGCCTAATAGGCTATCCACCGTTCACCTCGATATATTTATCTTATTCTAATCTATTAATTTATTTTATCGGGGTCAATTCCGTTGTTTAGTTTTTATGCTACTATTTCCAATGCAATAATCCTCAAAATTCATATTTATATGAAAAATTTACAATTTCGCTATGTTGGTAAAATCGTAAATTTCGAATAATTTACGAAATTTTCCTAGTAGAATATTTGTATTCAATCATGTTCAAAGAACTATTATAAACGTAATTTTGAAGCTGTCTAATGTATTTAGAATCCTCAAAATGGAAGTTTATGCTCAATTTTGCCTTATTTTGACATGTTAAGTAAATCGTAAATTCCAAATAACTTACGAATTTTTTAAATTGGAAAAATCGTAGTCTATGATATTCATGCCAGCATCCTAAATAATATTTCGAAATGGTCTGACATCTTTACGATGAAAATATCCCTCAAGATTGACGTTTATGTGAAATTTTCTCTATTCTGCCATGTTAAGAAATTCGTAAATTTCCAATAACTTACGAAATCTTTATATTGGAAAATTCATAGTCATTAATATTCATGCCAGTGTCCTAAATAATATTTCAAAAGTAGTCTGACATCTTTACGATGAAAATATCTCTCAAAATTGACGTTTATGTGAAATTTTGCCCTATACTGCCATGTTAAGAAATTCGTAAATTTCCAATAACTTGCGAAATTTTCAAAGTAGCATATTTATAGTTACTGATGTTCATTCCGACATCAAAACGGATATTTTAAATTTGGTCTGATATTTTTTCAGTAAAAAGTTTCCATTTAATGCACGTTCAAATGAATTTTTGTCCTATTCTCCCATGTTAAGAAAATCTTAAATTTCTAATAACTTACGAAGTTTTTAAATTCGTATGCTGCAAATGAATAGGGTTCTTGCCAGTGTCGAAAGTAATATTTTAAAACTGATCTGACCTCTCTGCGACAATTTGTTCTTGAGATATCGTGTACACAGACTAACAAACTAACGGACTAACACACTAACAGACTAACACACTAACACATTAACAGACACCCTACAGACAGACACCATACAAATTTTGTCATTTTCGGATTCCTCACACCTGAAAACGTGTAGAAAAGTAAAAAAACCGAGGTCGAAAATTTTCACGATTACCTAAGTTCCCCATACCTATAGTATGATGGGGAACTAATAATTGCAGAGAAGTGGGGTCATTTTTTCAAATAATTCTCATAACACTAACAAGGAACTTATTGATTTGCAACATTCTAATTTTAAAATGTCGTAAGTTATTTGAAATTTACGATTTTCATAACATGAGAGAATAGAGCAAATTTTTGTTTAAACATGCCTTTCGAGGATATTTTCATCGTAAAGGTGTCAGGCCACTTTTGAAATATGATTTATGATACAGGCTTTGATTATCATTGAATAAAAATATTCTAATTTGAAAATTTCATAAATTATTTGAAAATTAAGATTTTCTTTCTTTAGCAGAATAAAGCAATATTTAATATAAATTTGCATTATGGGGAGAGTTGCATTGGAAATAGTATGCAATTGCATGAAGACTAAACTACGAAACTGATAGCAATAAAATTACTTAGCAAATTAAATAAGGTATATGCATTAAATTGAACGGTTGGTAGCCTATTAGGTGGGATATTTTAATCTGTTGTTGTGTCAAGTGATTGGTCAAATTTATTTATCTTGACACTAATATGTCCTGTACTAGAAATTTATAAGAACATATACAATGAGAAACTGATCAGAGTCCATATATGACAACTAGAATCCATTAGGCGCCAAAACTCCCGCAGCGGGAACAATTTTTTAAGATTTTTTTTTCTCTGCAAGTAATTAAGATAATTATATATTTTTTATTTTTTCATTAAATATTGAAGCGCCTAGCTTCGTTGGTAATTTTTACAAAAAATTTGTAATGTAACTATTTTTTTTTTTATTTTATTTTTTTTTTTCAATTATTCAAACAAAGATGTTTGTTTTTTTGCAAAACGTCAGCGAAGAAAAAAAATCAGCAAAAATAACTGTTTCTAGTGCAGGGGTTTTAAATAATGGATATGAAATAAAACAGTTCTTTTCTTAAATTATAACAAACAGGGATCAAGAAAACTAATTTAAAAGGGTTTTGCAGTTTTTCAACATCTGTTTTACCCCAATTTGGTGTCAAATCTCCCATTTTGGAAATATATTATATCTTCTAACAAAATAAATAAATAAATAAATAAATAAAACTACAACATATGATTTGAAATGCACATTAAAGCTCAAAATATACGAAAATTCAAAATTTTTCAGTGGGATTCAAATAGAGGCGTTTAATGGGTTAAGAGGCTTTTCGGGGCTTCTTCTTTTTTTTTTTTTTTGTTGTTTCAACCAATTTTTAACATTTCTATGTAGACGATTTAATTATAAAAAGGAGTTTTCATTTTTGGATGCATTTCTAAGCTGAAAATTTATTGAATTCATACAATTAATTGCCGTAGTTACCTAAAAGAAAAACCTGCATCTGCATCAGTTTTCTTTTAAAGGAAGCCCATTAGTGATTATTTTATCCATCCATCTCCCTGTAAATTTTGTTCATAATAAATTCTTAAATATTGTGTTTGTATTTTCAATTAAGATAATTCTGCTCCTTTTTATTCCCTACTTACTGACAAAGTTTGTATCATTAACAGAAATAGTATACAGCAAAAGACATTCGTTACTGTTTTTATAATACACTCGTACTAATTTTTTTTTCACCTAATGAAGAGTCATTATTATTTATTTCGGCATAAAACTATTGTAAAATATTTTTTAAAATGTTGTTTTACAATATCTTGATAATCCAACTTTCAGTACCATATTTTGGTGCATTTTTCTGCAATTTGAAGACTTATTATCTGATTTAGGGTCCATGATATTAACAGCAAATATAAATTACGCATGAGTAAGGGAAAGCTGCATTCGACTGTTATTTTAACAAAAATCATCGTGATATACTGGGGCGATGACACTAAATATATATAAAATAATCTTGTTATGAAAATAGATTTATTCAGAATGGGATAAAATATTAACTGCCACGAGTTTCCGACACAGGAAGCTAAAATACAATATTCCATAAAAGCACGCAAGACTCTAGTGACACACTTGACAGACGTCCAAGTATTTCTCATAATTTTTCTCAGTAATAGTTTCATATCTTTTTATCAATCATTTTTTCGTATATTTTATTCAATTTCCTATTTCATAACTTTTGTAAGTGATTAAAATATATAGTTTCTTTGAGCATAGTAATTTATTAATTATTATTATTATTATTATTATTATTTTCAAACTTTCTTTTACACATGGTGGAGAAAGTAATTTTTTAAGATCCAGTACTGAATATTTGCTATAATTACACATTTGAAGGATTATCAGGAACCATAAAATAATGCTTATAGCGGTTGGTACAGTGATGTCAGATGGTCGAAAATTATTTCCCCAATCAGGTCTTCGAATTTTCCCATATCAAGGTTTTTTTTCGAAAAAATTACCAACTTGATTTCTACTAAAAAGGGAAAAAAAAAATTCAAGCGGATTTAAGTGGATTTAAGCTCATATTTTTCCCCAAATGAAGGCAATTTTTGAAAAAAAATCCCCAAATAATAAAATCCCCAAATAATAAAAATCCCTGGTCGTAGGGATAAATCATTACGTTGCCAACTTTGACAGAAAGTTGAACTCCCCAGATTTGTCCCCAAAAATTTTAGAATTCCCCACAAACATTTGGTCCCCAAAATTGTCCCCAGAAGCCTCAAAACCCCCCAAAATGGGGACAAAATCTCCAATCTGGCATCACTGGGTTGGTATGTGTACTTGTCTCTTATGTGGTTAGGTTTGGATTGTAGCGCTGCCGTCAAATTTTGCACATTACGGATGATTTAAATCGGAATCTATTGCTGAAAGTGAATTCTGACCTTCTACGAGCATCCATGCTTGAATCGAACCCAGCATCTAGATACTAAACTGCTTCTTTATGTCTGGGCAATTGTGTATGGGTGGGTGTGTGCATCTCTGTGTCTTTTATCAGCATTACAGAAAAACAGCAGGAACCATATTCAGTATTTTAAATCTATATTATCTGGTTATAAACTCTGAAACTTTTTACCGAGGTTGGAAAAATGGTCTGTGCATAAAAACACGCAAAAATTATTGAAGTACATTATGTATGTGCACTGAGAAAAAAAAATGTACCGCCTTCTTCTAGAATGAATAAGTGGCCATTTTCTAAATACCTTAAACTAGAAATATAGATTTCCGAACTATGCGCATAAGGTACGCCAATAAACTGAATAGACGAAATGGTCAAGAATTTCTTGTTTACACATTTCTAGATGGTGAAACAATATTCTGAATATTCCGAATATTCTGAGTCTTTTGTATTGCAAGAAATTCTCGCTTGATTTTCTAGAATTGGGTGATACACCAAAATTATAGTTGCTGAAACCCGCCTCTTGTAGTCTCATTTATTTGCAGAGATTTTTAAATAACTTTGTCCTCGAGAATATAGGCAAACGCTCTAGAATTCTAATAGGGACTTCTAGAACTCGCTTTTCAAGGGGACTAGAATTTATAAGGATGACATGGAACTATTTTTTCTAGAGCCACAATTTAAATTCTAGATGTCAGTTACAGAATTTTTTCTCATTGTGAGTAGAAGTTCACGTTAATACATTTTAACATCTTTAAAGACAGCACTAAACATAATGACATCGATATATATTTTTATATGTACGAAAGCAGCTTCCTATTTTAGGTATGGAAAGCATTCATTTGCAAATCTATACAAAATAATTCAGATGCATTAGAGTCTATGGATAGAAATGATTAAACAAGTATTTCAAGTTGTGTTATGGATTTAGAAAATAAAATACTGTGTTAAATTTTTGCCCATTATGTGGTACTTAGGCAATCTATAGTCAATATACAGGGCTATCCAAAACTTAGGGAATGCATTTTTTCTGTTTGTTATACTTAATAAAATTACTTTAAAAGTGAATCAGAAATATTCAGATACAATATCTGTTATGTTACACTTTAGTCTGTAATATATATATATTTAATAGCTTTATATATAGGGTAAGAGAAAAAAGTATGAATGCTATACTACTTCAACGTTTATAGTATTTGGTAAATTTATATAAAACGACAAAATGATTACGGAGATGAATATTTTAAGCATTTCAAGGGAGGTGGTATGTTATTTATCCTATCTATAAAAATTCGTCTTGGAATTTTTCTACAAAATTTTACTTTTATAACTTGGCATTAAAAAAAAAAAAAAAAAAAAAAAAATCTTTTCTTTTAATTTTGTTTCAAAATTTCGGTGAATTATTTACATTAAAGGAACATAATAATTTTGCCCATCAAAAGGTTAAAGACAATCTGATTTATTTAAACAGGAAATAGTATTTCTCTTTTTAATCGATTTTTTTTTTCACCCCAATTTGTCGTACATAACTAACTTTAAAATGCCCCGCATAACCCAAAATTACTGAAATGATTTGAAATATTTTCTGATTTTCAAACTTTATAATAATGACAATATTTTCACTATTTTAACGTAAAAAATTTAGATTCGTTCCCTTAATGCATTTAGGCCTATTTTGATTTCCCAATCCTTAATTATTTTTACTTTTCTTTATACACATAAGAAGAAAGTACTGGATTAGGGAAAATTTTCGATTTACGGTATTCAATGGAGTTGAACATTTTCGGATGTTCTGAACATGATTTTACCATTTATAGAAACTGTCTATCTCCATGTGTGTTACCAAAGTTTTGTGGAAGTTGTATCTCACGAACCAACGAGCGGAATTCAAACAAACTTGATATTTAGTTGGACTTTGCTTTAAATTGGTTATGAATGAATTTTCTGGTCATCTAGCTCAACAGTGGTGTTCTCATCTCATCTTTTCATAACTATGAATATATAAGTATAGGACCGGATAAATGTACATAATATTTTAAACAAATCATTATGAAACAAAAAAGAAAATAGTTATAAAAGTAATATTCAACTAGAAAAAAAATTTGTAGGGGCATCGCCTCCTCCTTCCCTTTAAGGAGTAAATTTTGAATATGGGTATTTTTCAAACGAACTCGTCAATATTTTTAAACGAGTGGATGAACCATAGAACGGCAATTATAATAATAATAATAAAACGATTTTTTTTCTTAAAAGAAAAATGTCTTCTTTAGATGTCGGAAAATTGAGTTCCTCTTAACATTTCTTGTTATAAATAGAAAGAAGCACCACAGAACTGGCGTTTATAAGTAATAAGTAAAAGACTTTAAATAAGCATCATAAAATTCAAGAACTCACAACAAATGCTTCGGGTCGAAAGAAAACGCGACCCTTTGTCAGGCGAACAAAGTAGGCACGAGTGCTTCAAAAAAAAAGCAGCAGCACTCGTGCGTACTTTGTTCGTCTGACGGAGGGTCGTGTTTTCCTTCGACCAGAAACAATTGTTGCGAGTTCTTGCATTTTATGGTGTTTGTTCAAAGTTTTTACTTATTGTTTATTGTTATACATCACTAAAAAGAAAATCGTCTACAGTCATCAAGGAAAATAATGTTAATAAATCATTTATAGTACGTGAATTTTGAAGTAAAAATATAGAAAAAAAATTGGGATGATCACAACGTACTATTTTATAAGAGTTTTTTTTTTTTTTTTTTTTTTGGATGTTTAGGAATTTTTTTTTACAAATTATAGAATGTTTATTAGTATTAAATTTTTATTTCAATATCTACCATTGTCTCTGCATAGTAACTGGTTTCAGGAATTTTATTCTTTAAATACTGGAATTATTTCATTAAAAATCTAGCTATTATTAAACTAAGTTGTAGACTAGAATGTACTATAAAAATAATTTCAATATTGTTTTTTTTGACGCAATCTTTCATTATGATAATTTTAGTTTATTGATGATTTATGATAATGATGATTATTAATTATGATAATTATGATATAATTTTGATTAGTAATTATGATAATTTATGATTTTAGTTTATGATAATTTTAGTTTATTTATTTATTTGTTTATTTTAAACATTAAACTAAAATTTTGCTTATTTTGAGTTAAGAAAAATATTTTCTCAGATCTTGCACCATTTTTCTAATGTCAGATTGATTTATCTGTTCACTAAACTTACGAAAATAAATGATCGTAGTATAACATACTAAGATCTAATTCTATAAAATAAAGTTCGGCTTTTTTAAATGATGTAGAAATGCATGAGCTTATTTATCCATTTACATGGATAATTTCATATTTAATGTCAAAAGAGATGTTTTGAGCGCTGTTGCTTTTAAAGCATCTTATGAAGATTTATCTTCATGTCTGTTATATTAAACAGAATTTTTTTAAATTACATTTTTTCATTTTGATCTACAGATATTTTGGCATCCATAGTCAGGGACCGATTTACTCATTTGGAGGCCCAGCGCACTCATGTTCAATGGGCCCTTTTCCTAATACTTTAATATCATAAAAAAAAAAAAAAAAAAAAAAAAAAAATCGCATATTTTTTATTCACGCGTCTAAAAATTCTCTCCACTTTTCATTTTATCGGTGCGCGTCCCGGATTTAGTTAGCCTGTAAAAGTTTGGAATGCAATATCAGTAGTACGCAGTTTTATTTGCGTTTAGCGAAAATATTGCAATTTTTTCAATGAACTGATAGTTTCCTTGAAAGATCATACTACTGATTTATATAACAGTGCAGTAATACCTTCAACCATTGACGAAAAAAGCAAAAAACAACGATCGCTATAGCAAAATTTGAAAAATTTTCATTTTAAGTATTTTTTTTTTAAAATGTATGATGGAATTTCTTGGAGGCCCCTTCAGTGTCAGGGCCCAGGGCACATGCCCCTAATGCCCTGCCTTAAATCAGGCACTGTCCATAGTCTCATTTTCATTCAAATTTCTGGAAAAAACCATTTGAAATTAATTTCGATTAAGATAGTCTTTTATGATTTTAAAATGTTTTTCATATGTCCCAGGTGTTACAGTTATCGTGTAATAATCAGTCTTTCAATTAAAATTCAATTATCTGAAAACGTAATTCCATTTGACTCATAAATTAACTTTATTATCTTTACTTATCAGTTATTGATTTTAACGGACGTAATACAACTTCATGTACTAAAACTATATAGATTTATGAATGCAGATCTTTCGATGAAATCGAAACCAAGTTAAATAATGAATTCTGTTTTAAGCTGTTTGCCAGGTTTTTGACTGTATTTAATTAAATGATAAATTATGTTTTAAACTGTCTAAAGAAAATATTTTTCCGTGTTTCCTCATATGGAATCTTTAAAGTATAAAAGTTTATCACTGAAATAAATCAGAATTTTTCAAAGTATATTTTAACTTCATTTTTTCTTTGTTTGTTTATGTATATGTGCATATAATTTTTAACTTAGTTACCATTTTTTTTTCTTCATTTTATTTGCCTTTAAAAATAATTTTATAAAGTGCCTAGTTATGAACAACTTTAAAAAGTGTTTAAAAATTTTTTCTATATTTTTTAACGAATTGAAAAGATGAAAGAAAAAGAAAGACAGAAAAAGAACGTAACAAAAAATCATCACTGCAGAGAAACAATCCAGAAAATATAACGCTTATTTTTGTGTGCTAAAGCTGTCAAATGAAAATTTAATAACGGTGCAACCAAAGCAAGTACAAGATAAATGGAACAACATAATACTAAAGAAATGTCCGCCGACTGCTTAGATTGGTTGGGCGACAAAATATAACCTGTGGCAAAGAATTAAAAATAGATAAAATAAAATATTTAACAAAAAACAACATTTACATTATAAGATAGATTAGACAAATTTTAACGTCAAGTAACTATTTAAACAAAATAATATTGGTGTAGTTGTTTTTTCTAAAAGAAATCAGATATGAAATTAATGATGTTTATTAATTGTAAACTATAATCTAATCGTAATGTATAATCTAAACTTCGTTTCGGGTACCTGCTGCCGACGGCATCTGCTTTCCTGCCAGCACTGCAGGTTCCGAGTCCAGGTTCCCACTGCGAGCAGAAAGGTCTTTTCCGGGCACTTCAATCTGAGTGTTTATCGACGACAGATGGAGCTGATATTATTCAAGAATTACGATTTTAAAGATGACTGTATGTATCTCAGCATCTATTAAATATTTTACTTTTTGAATCCCGTATTTTATATCCCTCATTCTTTACACTCTATTACAATATGATTCCGACGAATACAATAAATAAAAGAAAAAGTAGATTTTCCTTCAAAAAGAATTAAATAAACAATAAATAAATAAATTTTAATCAAACTTAAATTTTAATAAGTTTAAACCTTTGTACTATATTACCAGTTTCCCGATAAATACAATAAATAAATAAATAAATAAATAAAATCCCTTTCAAAGGAGTTAATTAAATAACTGAATAATAAAACATTTTTATATTATAAAAATTATACATAAATCTATGTATTATAAATAAATTTTTAATTTAAAATTTAATATGTTTAAATTTTTCTATTATTTTACAATTTCATTTCAATAAATATAATAAAGAAAAAAAAGAAAAAAAAAAAGAAATACTTCTCCTTCTTATAAATGAATTAAATAAATAAAACAATAAATAGCATAATAGCCGTTGCTAAGATACGCAGACGATTGAAATGAAAGAATAAATTTTAGAAAATGAAACAGAAATTTCGATGGATAAAGTCGAAAAAACATTTTAAGTAAGCAATATAAATTGCAAAAACCCACAACAGTTGTTTAAGGTGAAAATAATAGCGCGTCCCTTCATCAGGTTAAAAAAAAAAAAAAAAAAAAAAAATACTTGATGCATTATTAAAACAGCAAAAGTACACTCGTGCCTAATAAGAAATTCCACGTGGCTTCTGCATATAGCTCCTTTTGAAACACAATTTGTCTGTATTTAGAGGCGTACTGTCTGCTGAACAGAGAAAAGACAAAAGTTTAAGAATCGATTTAAACTAGGAAAAAATATTTAAAAAATATTGCACAAAATAAATATTAAATGGTTGGTTTCAGTATGAAACCAATAAACGCTAAAGGGTTTAAAGACCAATGCAAAAATGTAAAGACTAGTAATTCGTAAAAATGTATAAACTAGTAATTCGTAAAAATGTATAGACTAGTTTTAAAATAACATTTATGATACTGGCAAGAACATCATTAACTATGCGTATTCAATTTTGAAATCTTCGTAAGTTATTCAAAATTTTCGATTTTCTTAATAGGGTAAAATAGGGCAATAATTCACATAAACTTGCATTATGGGGATTATTGAATTGGAAATGTTATGAAGTTGCATCGAAACTAAAGTAATGAAATTGATCCTAAAAAAAAATAATACTAATAATAATTTGGATGTATAAGGTAAATGTAACGAAGTTGATTTAGTGTAGCCTAGTAGGTGGGGGCATATCATTTTGTGGTCGTGCTGAGTAATCGGTAAACTTCCTTTTCCTTAAAACGAATGAAGTGTGCCTTACAGTAGAAATTTAGGAGAACAAATATGTGATGGCGAAATGAGCAGAGCCCACCTATGCCAACTAGTTTACTTATTTAGTTGCTAAACGTATATGAGGTTGGTTGGATGTAGGGACTACGCTAGGATCCTAGGCCTATTTGGTGGAATGCCCTCAGTAGGGGGTATTTCTAAGGGGTCCTAGACGACATTTACGGAAATTTCGAAGAAAACCACGAAAAAATTCGAACAGCTAGGTCAATGAGCACGACTTGAGATAGAACCTAGCATTTCCCATCTACCAGCTTTGAGCACAGACTCGGCAACTGGTAGGCAAAATAATATGAAGAATTGTATCATTGGTTAGTTGAAGTAAACAAATTACAAATCTAATTTCCTATGTAAATACGGAAAGTCATATAAATTAATTTTACACCAGGAATTTTAATCGTGAGAGAAATTTACAACTGTTTCAGGTAAATCTGAATCGAAGATATTAGTACATTATTTTATTAAATAAATTAATGTTTTAAAACGGATTTATCTGATCTCCGGATTATATTAAAAAAATAAGAGATATTATCATTCAAGAATTTTCCTTGAGGGCTGGTATACGAAGCAACAGTTTTCCCCGCTTAATGAGGCATGCGCAGTTCCCACTGAATACACTGTACTCTGTTAAAGTTCTCTTGTTCTACTCAACGATTTACTTTTTGATGTTTTACTGATGAGGACCCTGTAAAAGGCTCGAAACGTTTAAATTTATGTTTAGTGCATTTTAATGTTTTAAATTGTATATTTTTAGTCTATATTGTCTCGGTTTTTGATGTGATTAAAGTTTAATGAGAGATACATATTTATCACTTTTTATTTTCGTCTGTATTCAAAAGAAAGAATTTGATTCATAAAAAGGTTTTGACTGCCGTTTTTTGATGAATTTACACGTTTTGAGAGCTCAAAAACACAACTTGATCATTTTTATAAAATGTCCACCTCTCTCTATGTGTGTGTGTATGACAAACTTTTGTGTCAGCTGTTTCTCAAGAACTAGTGCATAGAATTTGAGATAAATTTATATGTAGTTACAACTTGATATAAATTAGTGCCTATTACCTTTTGGCGCAAATCGCTCAACAGGTAACTCTGCTATATTACGATTTATCCCATTTAAAAGAAGGCTATATTTATCGTTCTTTGGTGTATAATCGGGAAAAACTTGACATGTGAGAGGACCATTATAAAATATTATGTGATTAAATTTAGGTACATATCGGCCGATAGATGGCGCTGCTATGTTGCGATATTTCTCGTGAACGGAAAGTCTATATCTCAAATTTTATTGTATATAATAGCACAAAACTTAGTAAATGAGAAGCCCATTATAAAACACTATGCTAATATAATTTGGGTGCATACCGGCCAACAGGTGACGCTATTTTGCTGCAGTTTACTAAGTGAATAAGAAGGCTAAATTTCAACTTTTATACCTAATAAATGCCCCAAACTTGATAGATCAAATAACCCTTATGAAAGCGAATTTTGACTTAATTTGGGTGTATATCAGTCAACAGATGTGCTAATATTTTTCTCACCTTCTGTGATTTTTATATGGCTTAGTTTCAGAATCTGTTCATTAGAATTGCATATAATTCCATACGTAAAATATTAATTGCGAAAAGCTGTGATTAAACTTTTGTACATGCTAAACAGTAAACACTAAGTAGCGCTGCTACATGGAATTATATAGAAGAAGTTTTGTGATGGCCAAAATATACTAGTTTTTGTTATATTTTTGTTACATGCATGTAATATTTATTTATTTATTCATTTATTTATTTATATTTACAATTTGGATTTTATTTTATTTTATTTATTTTATTTATTTATTTATTTTTGTCATCCTTTTATTTAACAGGCTGCCAGTTAGTATTCCTTAAAATTTTATAGACAAAAAAAATTATTTTGATATAAAAAAATGAAATCTGAATAAACAGCATTCTCTAAATGAAATATACTGGTTTTTCTACCTTTTTGTATGCTTCCAGAAAGCATATGGTACAGGAAATCGCTAGAATAAATATTATTCCACCATTCTACAGAATTTTTTTCTTTCTTATGACATGCATTTCCCATATCTTTTTTCGTTTACATCCCTTTTCTCAGAGAGACGCAAAAGGGCGTGTAGAGGCGGCTATCCAATTCCGGACTTTTTTCACAAAGTACACGAGTGGAACGGAAAAGCAGTAAAGTTTTATTGCATGTTCTTTAAATCTAGGGTATTTTTAGTCAACTTAATATAAAAGAACAGAGGTTTTTATCTTCTCATTTTATGGTAAATTTTAGAAAGCGTTTTTCATCAAAAAATTTCTTTCGTAATATTTTATAGATTTAGGTAGGCGTGTTCAAATATTCGCAGTATAAATTTATGTAGTTAAATAAATATATATATATATATAGGAATGAATGGCGAAATAAATTAAACTTTTTATTTATAACGCTTTAATGTAAATAAATGAGAAACAAAAATTACAAATGTACACTCCAATAGCAAGTACTATAGGGAATCGCTATAGGGTTAGTAAAAGACATAGCGTTTTTTAACGATCAAAAACGTCGGAAATTTCACAATGACTTAAAGTTTAAAATAAAATGCGATCGGCATATCAATAGCGACTCAAAGATTGCGGAGGGAAATTTTAAGATTGATTGCAAACTCACACTAACAACAACCATAACAAAAAAGAGCTTCGAATTTCTTTGAGAATTACTGAAAAACTAGTGCGCTGTGTCTATCACAAAACTTTTCGTATGTAATTCTAGTATATTAATTAGTCAGAAAACTGAGTAAAATCCGAAAAGAGCTGAATAACAGCGCCACCTATCAACCGATATGCATTAAAATTTGTATTGGCGAACCAATATGCTTCAGTTTTTTTCGGTTGTCTTGAACATAAAACTAATGGCTTTGTTATAGGCTGATAAAAACTGAGCAAATAGAATTTATAACTGAAATTGGAATTTAAAATATGCTTTACGCAACATATTACTTCAAATGAATGAAAAATATTAAATGTTTGTGGTTTACAGTATGAGCACAATTTGGGGAACTCTGTAGAGCAAGGGAGGGAGGGGGGGGGGTCTCCAAATAGCGTCAGTGCCCTGCGTCTTCAAAAAGCATTGTCAGGAACTGGAAAGAGGAAATCTGATTACTGTCTCCCCTTAATGATAATATTATAAAACTTAAGAAATTTTCATTTGCCTGTAAAATAATAGCATATTTTCCATTAAGTAGCGTGTCATTGTGTCTTGTGGATCGTGTTGTGAGTACCATTAACAAGTGCCCTGTATCAAGATAGTCACTACCTTATGCCGTTGAACTCATATGCCTTAGCCATTATTTCTGATAAATTGGAAATCATGTAATTTTTTTCAAATTGTTGGAGACAAGCATCGCTTCTGTTATGAGTTTTTGTCTATCATTTATTTTGAATAAAAATATTTCATAAATTTGCGAAATAAGTTTCAGTGATTAAATAAAGTAAAATGTTTTACTCGCAGATATATTAGTATAAAAGCATTGTAATACTTTTTCAGCTATGGGTAATGCTCTGAGTAATTATTTCGCTTATAGATAAAAATAGGTCAGATTCTTCCACTATAATTGTTGCTTAATGATAATTTTATAAGTATATCAAAAAACCATTATTTCGTACACCTTTAAAGTACAATTTCGAATAAAACAAATAAATAGAATATAACTAAATAGAATATCTTGTACTATGAAAGAATGTTAATATAAGTTACTATAAGAGAAATTTTGAATTTGTGACGTTTTATTTAGGGGGGGAAAAAGTACTTTTAAAATAATAATAATAATAAAAAAAAAAAAAAAAAAAAATATATATATATATATATATAAATGATGAATGTTATAAATAAATTTAAACAAAAAATAAAAGGTAATTTAAAATTTTAAAATTAACATAGTAGTAAGAATTAATAATAATCATAATATGAAAACATGTTCAATAATAGGGACAACATGCATTCCTATAAATGCAAACTATGAGTTCGTTGAATGTAATTCACTAAGTTATTTAATACATTGCAAATAGGCAAACTACCGTTTTAATTAGAAAGCCATTTAAACTAACATGGATTTCAATTCAGTACTAAAGAATACAAGCATCACTAATGATTTTAACTGAGTTGTTTGCTGGTACCTTATCCTTTATACTATTTCCTCATATACATAGTTGCAATCCGAATATTATTTGTACCATACAACGACATTTAAGAATGATGTCATATATTTCCGAACTTATACTGTTTAATTACTACAGAAATTTAAACTTGGATAGTTAAAGTACTTCTGCGTTAGTTTAATTCGGTGAATATTATTAAACTTTAATGTATTTTCTAATGAGACTCAAATACAGCGGATGTATTTGAGTTTCATTTATGGTTAATTATTAAGCATAAAACTGATAATGAAATAGGAAAGATTAAATTTAACTGTGCAGTAAATCAGGAGTTTAGTGCAAAAGTTTCAAATGCATGTTTAATGCGCTATAAAATGTGTATGGATTATCAAGTTGCAGAACAGAAATATTAATTTTAAGGAGAAAAGGCGTTTTCTCCATCTCTTTGTTTGTTAATTATTATTATTGTTAATATTGTTGTCATTATTATTATTATTTTGAGGGAAAGGAGGAAAGGAATAAGCGTTCTTTTAACAAAGTATAAAGCTTTATATTTATAACTTGTATTCCGTATGACCATTTACAGCTGAATGAATAAATCATTAGTTCTTCACTGTATAAAAAATAGTTTATTTAAGGGACAACGCCAGTATAACGACGTAGCCACACAAGTTGCCACGTCATCAACATATGATGCCCCAATCATACACCTGGACGACAAATTTGTCGCCTTGAATACTTTTATAAACCTATATTTTCTATTGTAATAAGTACAAAACATTGAATAAGAACTATAAGTTCAGTGGTAACTTTTTTTTTTTTTTTTTTTTAATATAATTATATTTTCTATTGTTTATTACCTCAAGGGGTGAATCCCAAAACGTCGCCAATTGCCCATTGAGCAGCACTAGCACGACTTAAAAAAAAACCAACCAACCAACCATCTATTGTTTATTTACATTTAAAAAAACCCATAAAACAAATGTAATTAAATACTTGTACAATATATATATATCATTTTACAAATCGAAATTCACCCAAGTTCGGTTTATGCTCTATTACATCATGTGTTTATATCGCATAAAAAAATCAGAATGCATAAAAAATCAAATACAAAATTGACGGCAATAAACTATGCTAAATATTAACATAAATATGCGTATCAAATCGTTGGAAGGGTAGCCTCGTGGGTGGAACAATCTGATCTAGAATTGGTCCCATCCATCCGCTGAAAAATAATATAAGGCATATGTATCAAGTAATGGGGAAGGTAGCCTCATGTGCGAGGCATTTCAGTTTCCGTCTGAGTCTGGATATTAACCGAGATCATTGTTCTTCATTCACGAGAAGAAATATTTGAGGTAGAAGTGAGCAGAGTACGCCTATGCCAAGTAGTTTTTAATTTTTTTCGTTAATTTAAGTTGTAGGAATTCATATTTCATTGGATATTAGACTTTGTAGATATTATCCCAAAAAGGTATCATTGTAAAGATTCGGACTAGTTTAAAAAAATTATTTATGTCATTGGTCAGAGTATTGTTAATTTTTAATATCGTACATTGAAAAAATATTAAATTATTCGAAACTTAATATTTTACTAACAAGGGAAAATGGAGAAAAAATTCACATACAAAGATATTATGAGGAATATTTTTATGGTAAAAATGTCGGGCAAGTTTTAAAATATAATTTATTATAATGGCATTACATTACTGAATATATAATTTTATTATTATTATTATTATTATTTAGATTTTCATTAAAATTTTCCATTAAAAAAAAAAAAAAAAAAAAATCGTAAATTATTCAAAATTAAGTATTTTCATAGAGTGGCAGAATAGGACAATATTCAGCATAAATATGGATTATGGAGACTATTGCGTAAGAAATAACATGAAATTGCATCCAAACTGAAAAACAAATTTGACACCAATAAAATTAAGATGGAAAATTAACATAATGGAAATTTATCGTAGCGTAGGAAAGGGTAGCTTAGTGGGTGAAAAAGTTTAGTTTTTGACCTGTTCGGGCATTTAGTCTGTCATTCTTATGATTTATAATATAGTTTTATGACATCAAATATAATATAGGAAAACTAGGAAAGTATCCACTGATACCAAAAGTTTAGTTTTTCTTTTTTTCCTCGCAGCAGTGAAAAAGTTAACAATGACAGCATTTAAAAAAAATAAAATTTACAATTATATCTCAGTTTCAATTCAATAATAATAAATTACAATAATTTCCATTTAATTAAAGTTAAAAAAAAAAAAAAAAAAAAAGAAAAAGCAAAAGAATGATATGACAGAAACTGATGGCTTCTGAGATGTAATATATATATATATATATATATATATATATATATATATAATATATATATGTAATCGAGAACAAATCGGTTCTTTAATAATTAGAAAACTTTGAATAAACACAATAAACACCATAAAATGCAATAAACTCGCAATAAATTTCTACTACAGATCATACCACGATTAGAGGAATGAACTTGATTTAGAGTTCTACACGGTTACATTTGACCCGCAACTCGACTCGAACCCGCAGCTTCTGACCCACGATATGCAGTAAAATAATGTTTATAAGACATTAATTTGGAAGTTTATTATATAAAATATAATTACTGAATACATCTTTTAGAGATTGAATGTTACATAAAAATTTATAAGAGTTGGTGACTAATAATAATCAAAGCTTGTCTAATGATAAACAGACATTGTACATTAAAACAATATTTTAAATCTATATATAAAACTTATTTTTAAAGTATCCATTGTTCCAGATATTTTAACAGCATAAGAAAAGCTCAGGAAATGAGGAAGCATGTATCCATTGAAAGACAAATAATTTTTGCACATAAAGTTTTAAACGTTAACTGTTAATATTGACGTAATTGTAATTAAACTCGTGTTATGAGTCAAATATATTTAAAGCACTATGGAGGAAAGGAATATCCTAGTCTCCGCATTGAAAAGCTTGTTAGATTTATAAAAATATAGTGTAAAAAGTTCTTCGAAGAAAACTTTTTTGCAGGTAGAGCAGCAGGTCAAAAATTACTGCAAACTTGACCTGCAAAAGTGGGTTATCCACGGGTATCCGATTCGATTCAGTATTAAACTCCGCTTTCACCTCGCAACATTGGAGATTAAAACTAAAATAAAAATTTAAGTAAAAAATCATTTTTTAAGATTAGAAGCTTTTTATTGTGAAGCCCTAAAAAGCATAAAATAAAAATATATTGAGGTAAAGACATGCTATAAAGAAATGGAAGTTTTAACGCTAATGAAATTTTAGAAAAAAATATAGATATTTCCTTTTTGCAAGAGATGAAAATTTTTAAATATTCAAAATATTTAAAAAAGCATTCGAAATCAATATTTTTAGTTATTAGTTTGTTTTTTGTATAATTATTCGTTAAGCCATGAATTTCAAATGTCTCGAAAGCTTTTTAAAATATTTTGAATATTTAAAAATTTTCACCTCTTGCAAAAAGGAAATATCTATATTTTTCTCTAAAATTTCATTAGCGTTAAAACTTTCATTTCTTTATAGCATGTCTTTACCTGAATATGTTTTCATTTTATGCTTTTTAGGGCTATACATTAAAAAGCTTCAAATCTTAAAAAATGATTTTTTACTTAAATTTTTATTTTGTGCTTTTTAGTTACAAATAAAGAATCTTAAAAATCTAATCAAAATATCTTAGGATATTGTGTAGACAACTAAAGATTTTCTTTTAGATACTGACATGTCGGCCTTCGAGGATCGAACCCACGACCAACGTGTTATCAACATGACATTCTAACCAAAAGTCAAAGAACAGTCAAAAAAAGTAATAGAACATGCTAGAAAAATCTAAGTAATGCAAAATAATATTGTTCTTGAATGCTTTTCGAAATACTTTGAATATTTAAGAATTTTCCTCTCGTGTAAAAGTGAAATATCTACATTTTTCTTTAAATTTTTCTTATTGTTGGAACTTTTATTTTTAGCATGTCTCGAACGAACCTACCCACCACCATCGCGTTATCAACATGACTGTTTAACCAACTGAGCCATTGAACAATATAAAAATTCCTTAGATTTACTTTAAAGTGGAAGCGTTTTGTTTTTTTATCATGACACGAAGACGCGATGACAAAATCCAATTTCAAAAATTTTTAAAAAAGAAAAAATAAATAAAAATATTTATGTATTTTTTGCTTAAAACTTTTTATTTGATGCTTTTTTTACTATCAAAAATATTTTGTGATTTTTAATATCTAAAAAAAAAAAAAAATCTTAAAAAAAATTTCTCAAAAAATTCTTAGGATACTGTGTAAGCAACGAATTTTTTTTTTTTTTTTTTTTTTTTTTTAGCAATTGACTCCTTTTCTACTAATTATCTGCAAAAAAAAACTATCACGGTGGACCTTCCGGGGACCGAACTCTCGACCATCGTGTTATTTACGTGATGTTCTAATCAACTGAACCAGAGAGCGATAAACAGAATTATATTTACTTTAAAATGAAGGCGACTTCTTTACTAGCATGACACGAAGACAAGATGACAAAGTCAATTTCATTTAAAAAGCTTCTAATGCCTTATCTACTATTCCCCTTTCTCCTTCTTTGATAAAAGTTTTTGCTAATTAGATACTGGTATCAGTTTTGTATTTTAGTTACCATGCAAAGCCATGCTACTTTCTAGATATTTGACAAAATGTTTAAAGCCAAAATTGTCCGACCTTTTATGGTAAGACAATGTATTATCTAGGCATCCTTTCTAGTATAAAGAAACACAATTAATTTATTGAAAGATATCATGCACTTTTTAAAAGTAAAAGCTATTTTTATTCTGTATCATGGACATTTTCTTTTGTACTTTTATAAAGTAACATTCTGTTAAATAATCATATTTCAAAGGATTTAATATATGATAGAGAATTAGCTTTTTGATACACACTTAATTACTTCTCTATACCCTATATAATAAATGGATATAATTTATTGAATTACTCTCATTCTTCAACCTAAATGAAGCAAATTTAAATTTTCTCTGAATAATAATGAATATTTACATTTAGCAATTTTCTGATGAATAATGGTCATTTGAAAATGAAATTTCATTAACTCACATTTGACAGTTTTAATGTAATGATGGACAATTAATGATATCAATGAAAATTTTAATTTCAATTATTCAAAATTAATTAACATCTGAATTGATGATGAAAAAGGAAAGAATAGATTGGAAAATAGATGATATATTTAATTAATGATTAAGTATGATAGTGTAGTTAGTTTTATATACGTAAAACTAACATGAAAAGTACGAAACATGATCGAAAAAACCGAAACGCGTTATATCGAAAACGAGTACTATGAAATAGTTGTGAACATAGTTGTGAACATTTTTCGAAAAACATTATTACTTTCATTCCTAATGAAATACAGGGTAATTTATGGTGTAGCTATGGTAAAGCTATGGTTTTTATTCATTTTTAGCAACCTTATGGCTCATCAAGACGTCTTTAAAAAAAAAAAAAAAAAATTGTCATGACTTATATTGAAGAATGCACTTCTTTATATATATATATATATATATATATTGATGAAAGATATATTATAAAATATATCTACTTGGCCTAAGAAGCAATGGACTTTGTAAAAATAAATAAAATAAAATAAATTGACATGTCATCTTAAGTGTAGTATTTTATAGGCATTGCTTCCTTATTATTCAATTGTATTTGTGTTTATACGTGACCATAGATCCATATTAATCAGTTACTTGTATAATTACATATATGCTTATTTCATTATATCAGTGTGTTATACTTTATTATATTAGTGTGTTATTTTACTATATTTCATTGTTTATTTGTGTTAATTATATTCCTATACATATGTTAATTTAGAAAGAGCATGGTTGCATTTTTGTGGCAAGGGGGAGAAAATATGTGATATAGATTATCACATATTATAAAATTTATATTTTTCTCTTTAAAGGAATAGGTAAATTATCTAAACAAATTAAATTATAAATTAAATTCTTTAATAAATCAACTATTTAAAATTAATGGAATAACGATTTTATCCTATAAATAATAAATTTTACAATATGCATTTTCTAATTTTTATATCTTCCCTTTCATCCCTTTTTCAATGTAACTGAAACAAAAATCTTTGATCAATTCCCAGTATTCATTTAGCAAGCCTAACGTACTGGAAATTCTTTTTGCTCTGTAAATGATAATGTTTTGTCTTATTTCTATCCTTTTGTTTTGGGAAACAAGAAAATAATTAATTCGGTCTCTTTTAATCTTACATCGAAACGTAACTCCTGCAACCTCTTGTCACCAATTTTACATCAACGATCAAATAAAATATGTGCTTAGTTAGTTGTTTTCCCATGGGTCTAAATCTTGGCGAAATCATGCCAACATTCCCTAACAACGGTCAATAAGTTACTCGTCACTTTTTAAAAATGTACATGTGAATATTCTTAAAAGTAATGCAACCATTCTCTATCATAGAACTTTGAACTTGGCGTATAATTCAACGCCAAATGGATTGTCATTCGTTTTGCTTCAGTTTAGGAGCAAAACACTTTCTTACTGTTTACTGATCAAGAAAGATGTAAAAGCCTCAAGAGCGATTCGGGCCTAGGGCCCGGCCTGATCCTCGGTGCTGTTTCCCCACTCCAGAATTTTTTCGTTAAAAAAAACTTAGTATATTCTGTTAATTGACTATGGTCACGTACATTTGGAATATCTGCAATAAACTGGCATGAGAACAAAATATGTCTCTGAGTTAATTCCGAGCCTGGACCTTTTAATCGAAATTCAGTTTTAATAATGTTTTTTTTTTTACCTTCCAGCTAAAGCCATCAGCAAAAATATGTTTTCTGTTACGACGGCCGCTCATCATCATCACATCTTTCAAAATAATTTCTTTAACGGGCAAAAACATAATTCGGCAATACATCCTTTGGTGCATTGTCGCTTTGCCCACTTTGTTCGGCTGATGAACGGTCGTGTTTTTTCAACCTGAAACAATTGTTGTGAGTTTATTGCACTTTATGGTATTTATTCAAAGTTTTGTACTTATTACTAAACTTGAAGCACATTTTGTACACTTGAAGTACACAACACACCTAAATGGTTAAAAATTATTATTTACCCATTTTTCAGATTTTAAAACTTTTAACTAGGTGCAATAGTAATTACATTTTAAATTATTTACCAGTCGTATAGAAATAAAAAACTTAAATTGCAAGATTTTTAGATGAATTATTAATTTTCATTTTAGGTTTTGAGTCGGGTGTGTGTCATTAAAATTCTCTATAGTGAGTTCAGATCCCTTTTCAGGTTACTATTATTTAGTAGTGTAAATATATAAGCTTGATTATAAACCTAGTATAGTCATTTATATCTTTAAAAAACAAAATTATCTTCTATGAAATTCTACAAGCATCCCCCCCCCCCCATGCAAAAAAAAAAAAAAAAAAAAAAAAAAAAAAAAACTTTGAATTTTTTTTATTTAACATTTAAATTTTCTAAAATATGTATGCTCAAAGTATTTTGTTAATCAAAACAGTACTAATGTAGTCTATTTTGAAGTATAGGAAAGACATCCAAATGCAAAGTTTGGGATGTATAGTTATATACTTCTTAGCTTAATAATTCTTTTCTTCTATTAGTTTTTTCGTGGGGAAATAAAAAAAAATATATATATATATATATATATATATATATATATATATTTGTAGATCTGAAAAAAAAAATTAATACATATATTCCTCTTCTTTATGCAAGAAAAATAAATGTCAATTTTCAACCCCCCCCCTTCCCCCAGAAAAATTAATAGTTACAATATTATAACATTGCACAAATAGTGTACATATGTTTGCAGTTATATGTGTCTGTTTTAGATTGATTTCTATTACTATTTACTTAGATTGTTAATAAAAAAAATGTTTTCAGTTTTTTTTTTTTTTTTTTTTCCTTTTAAGAGCTAATAATGTTGTTAAACAATAATGTTAAAAATAAAGCAAGGTGATATATCGGTAAAAAGAAAAAAGAAAATGAATATGTTAATTTAAAAAAAAAAAAAGGTTGGATATGTCGATAAAAAAGGTCATGAAAATTTTTTTGAGGTCATGAATTTTTTTTCTGTCAAGTCAGTAGACACCCTGTATTTATATATTATTTTTATTTTCAAGAAGATGTAAATGATGTGCTATGAATTGAATTAAGAAAGGGGAAAAAATCAGAGTTATTGAAATCTTTTAAGCTAAAAATAAATTATCTTAACACGAAAGGGTTTTGGGGAATTCTATCAGATATTAAAAAACACCACTAGCAATGTTATTTTCACCTGTACCAAATCAAAGATGTAGAAACTTTATGCAGTATCAGGGAAATATGCTTTATAAAACATGGATCAGTATAATTTTTTTTTATAATAATATCATAATATTCAGACGGTCCCATTAAAAACGATTTTTATTTTTATTTTTCTGAATTACATGCAAAAATTTTAATTAGTGTACATTTTCCATATTACACGAGACGAAAATTTTCCATTTTTTACCTTTTCTAGAAAATATTTATTACATGTCCATTTCAGTGTAGCATGAGAGAACTTTATGCAGTTATTAATAAACGCTTAAAAATAATATTACAACTCTGTTAATTAAAACACGTTTCGAGTTCTTTATTTAAAAACTAGTACATTGTGGCCACCACATGACTTTCTTCTATATTTTCCTATACAAATTCACTCAGCAAAAATAATTTATTAAAATTATTATTTAAAAAATTCACTTCCACGATAATGCAGACGATTTCCATATTAGAGAAGTAGTTATAACACTAAATATCCAAAAAAAGTCAATTTTACTCACAATATTACTTTTTTTTTTTTTTTTTTTTTTTTTTTTTTTAAAGATGAAAAAAATCTATAACTTTATGTTAAATTATCGCAGATCTATGGTTTAACCATTCGTTTTAAAGGCTTTAACGAGCTCTTTTGAAAGATTCCCATCATGAAAATTTACTCCCCTCGAAGGGGGACTTCTCCCCAGGGGGAGACGAGGCTCCTACGTGCACAATTTTTTTCTCCCCCGTTCACTATCTTTATTACAAATAATTCTTTTAAATTTTTAATGATTATTAAAAAAAATTTCTCTTTATGCAAATTTATACAAAATTTGTCCTATACCACCATGTTAAAAATTTAGAAAAAGCGAGATGGCAACGCAAACTGTTGGATATATAGTTTTTACCAAACGTTGATAGGCACTAATTTATGTCAATGTGTAACTACATACCTATTTGTATGAAATTCTGTGCAGCAGTACCTGAGATATATTTAAAGAAAAGATTGTATTAATACGAATATTGTCAATGATTTTATGAAAGGATGAATCGTACAAGATTTAAAAATTTACAAAGTAGGCGGAGTTTTAAATAAAAAAAAAAAAAAAAAAAAAAAAAAAAAAAACTAGACTATACATGAGTAGTCGATAATACTCATGCATGGCAGTAAGTGTTAAAAACACCAGAATATATTCTTTCCTTAAAGGGTTTATATGTTGCTTGCGGTCATAGGTTGCTATGTATTTTTCATTTCTGCAGGTATTATCTGCATCATTTTAAAGCTTGTAGCTCTACGTTTGTACCGCCTACATCTATTTAAAATACCCAATTAAACTACCCGGCATTTAAAGGGTTAAGATGACATTTACGGACATGGATTTCGATGCAATTCTAAACCCTTATCATGTGTCCTAACTCCTCTGAAAGTTTGTCGCTGTAATTTTGGGATATCCTGAATAACAATAAAGGAAACGCATATTAGGACTGTTTAATCCACCAATAGAATTATGCAGAATGTGCGGGATTAGCCTATATGAAATTGAGAAGCGTTAGACATGAAGACCTATTGGCTAATCCCATACATTCCGCCTAATTCTATTGGTGGATTAAATAATCGTAAAAGCCGTAACATATATTATATACATCATGTGTAATTATTGTTACATTATATTGTTTTATGTATTTATTAAAGATTAAATCTGTTGCAATACAGAATAATTTAAAAACAAATTAACAGAGTAGTTTTTATAAAATTTTTACGTGGCTTACCCAGATTGATATTTTTACTAGAATACAGATAATAATAATTATGTTGAACTAGCTTTCGAAAACTAACGTTTATTATAATAAAAAAATTAGTATGTTGTAGCTATCACAAATTTTTCCTCTATATTCTCCCGTATGAATTAAGGTATTTTAGGCTCCAGGGTAAATGCAGACGATTTTCATTTCCGAAAATTATAAACTCAGCTATCGAACGAATGTCAGTTTTGTGCCTTACGGATTATATCTTAGGAAATGCATTTTCTGTAAGAATAATAATAATAAAAATATTATAAATTATTACAGCTATATAGTCAACTAGTTGTTTTAAAGATATTGACAAGTTCTTTTGCAAATACTCATATTAAAAATTTACATCCCCGAAGGTTATTTTCCTCCCGAAGCAACCAATGCTCCCACATATATTATCTTGGTTGACTATTACTGTTTCAAATAAAAGTTTTAAATTTCGCAATGATTGATTAAAAATGATCCTCATCGTGTAATTTTATATGAATATTTGTCCTATGCTGCCATATTTAAACTTTAAAATACGGAACAAAAGCTATTTCGGCTACCTGTTCAATGATACATATTGAAAACAGATAGAAACTAATATATGTCAAGATGCAACTAAATATAAAATTACATGAAATTCTATATTAGTTCTTAATCTAGAAATGTCTAACATTTTTGTTACAGACACGCAGACAGATAGATAGACATAGTTTCCAAAACACCCAAATCTATATTCATAAAATTAGACTTTTGTCTGTAACAGGGTTCGTACGGGCCTTATTTTTTCTCCGAGTCTCACACCAGTATTCTGAAGCAATAACATTCAGGTCAATCGTATAGACTTATTTTATAACGAAAATCGTTCTAATAAGACCCAAGGAAAAAATAAGGCCCCTTACGAACACTGTAAATTTGTCAGAATAAAAGCGGTATCTTCACGTTTCACACACCATGAAAGCCAAAAATGACTTCAGAAAATTTTGTCTGTGTGTGTCATCGTGTCTGTATGCCTGTAACGCTATTTTTGTCCAGATATCACGTGAGAACTGCTGGACGGAATTCAACGGTGCTTGATCAACACCACCTGTAATAATGCCTCCGAGCTGAGCTCTACGTCACGGAAGATCGGCCGATTTCATCCAATCCCCACGATCCAACATGTATCATATGAAGTGTTGATTGGATAAAATCGGCCGATCTTCCATGACGTTGAGCTCAGCTCGGAGGCATTATTACAGCAGGTGTTGGCTTGATGGGTATTTAGATCTTTACCCAACTTAAAATTATATCTATCAACTTTTTCGAAATTCTTCTGGGGGGAGGGCAAATGTCAAAAACACGTTTGTAAGCATAACTCGGCTCCAAATTATTTAATAGTAAAGAAATTGCACATGGGGAGATTAGACATAAGTACAAATAAAAAACTACCTACGATTTAGAAATTTCGATTTTTAAGGGGAGGGAAGGGGAACATCGATTTTTTAGCAGGAAATTTCGCAAATTCCGGATTTTTTAGTAGAACTCTACCAAAAATGGAACAAAGATGTTGAAAAAAAATATGCGACTTCCTTAGGATATTTCCAAAAACCAATTTAATTTTTTTTTTTTTTTTTTTTTTTGTGATTTGCGATTTTTTCTTCTTTTTTTCTTTTTCTTTTTCTTTTCTTTTTTTTTTTATGAGGGGGCAAAATCTGAACATCCCTTTTAGCGCTAAATTTGTCATGATAGATCTATGGGAGGTGCGGGCAGGAATTTTGTTGCTTGGATTGTTTATATGTATCCAACACCTAAAGTAAAGGAATTTATCGAAATTACCCCCGCTCTTCAGAAGGTAAAAACACCTTTGTATGCATTACTCGGCTCCAAATTACTGCACAGTGAAGAAATTGCGCATGGGGAGACTACAGATGAGTATAAATCATACAATATCTGCCATTTAAGAAATTTAGATTTCGAGGGAGGGGGAAGAAATTGATTTTTGGCGGGAAATTTTGCAAATTTTGGATTTTTGAGTAGAACTCTACCAAAAATGGAACAAAGATGTTGAAAACAGCCATGCGTTTTCTTTAGGATATTTCCAAAACATGTTTTTGATTTTTTGTGATCTGCCATTTTTTTGGGGGAGAGGAGGGGGGGGGTATGTGTTACTAAACTGCAATTTCGAGACACCCCTTTCAGCGCTAAATTTGTCCTGGGAAATTTATGAGATCTGCGGTCACAAAGTTTGGTGCTTGGATTGTTCAACTGACACCAGTCACAAACCACAAAATTTTAAATTACATTAGACTATTAAAGTTAGGAGCAGTTGAGTTGGCCTAAGACGTTCGAATCGTCAGACAGGGTCTCCGGCTTTCCATGTATATTAAAAGAATTTATCTATCTAAAATAATTATGATCCCAATTCTCTGTAAAATGCAAACTTAATATAAATATGCATTTGTAAAATTGAAATATCAAGTTATAATACAGCATCGAAAGTACAGCGCCGGTTTTTGATCAATTTGTAAATGTACGAACATTCTAGAATCTAAGACCTTTTAAAACTGTTAGATGACTGCATATCTTAAAATACTCGCGCTTCGTTTACATCTGTGAGTGTCTATGTGTACGAATATTAAGGGGTTTATGGACTAAAATCGTAACGTGTTGAAAGAATTTTAAATTAACCCGGTAGCACTCGCGCGGGGTGACTGAGTCACCCCAGCAGGGAGGATTTAGTTGAATAGGACGCCTGCCTAAAAAAAATCACCAACATGGCGCTTTTCGTATCGTGTCGGAAATTATAACCCTTCACTGCCTACATAAAAGGACGCTTAGTTTCGGTAAACAGGATAAAATGCTAAATACGCGTGGGTTCGGTTAATAGGGTTGATCAATCTTGCGCTAGAACTGCACAGTGAGCTATTATAGATTGTCTGCCCCCTTCCCCCTTAAAGATAGTCCGGAAACATGGTATCTTAATTTGATCCTCAGCAGAGAGGATGACACTTTCACTTCCGTGACTGCCAGAGATATTATTTGGGATGGAAACACAAATGACATTGTGTACACGACAGTCATCAGCCGTCTCGAATATCGATCCCACAATCTTCCAGTTACAAGTTTGACGCTCTACCGACCAGGCTATATATACACACAGAAGAATTGGCTTATAATTGAATTTATCAATGAGATTATATTGCGAGGTTTCGTTGTTTTCAATAACCGCCTAAACAGATATTCTTGACACTAGAAATGTGTTCAAGCTAAACAAGGAAAACGAGGAATTTAAAACACAATTTATTGAAAACTTACGTATAGGAGGAGTTATTTACTAAATGATGTATTTGGTTATCTTATATGAAATGAAAAGAAAGCGTAGAGCGTGTGTCCGCCTAAAATACTGGCGACAATTAAACCTGACTCTACCAACAACATATTTTTCTCTGAATTAAAATATCTTGAACATGAAACTTCCATAAGAAACTCGCGTGTAGGATTTAGTGACCAGGTATTAGTACCTCTATAACACAGAAACTTTAAAAATTGCTAGAATTATCCAATTACGGATATATTTTTTAATTCTTTATAAATAAGGATAAAAATAAAACATAAATGATAACTAATGTACATTATACAATTTTTCAAAACTTAGAAAAAGCCTTCAAACAAAGGTGTCCCCAGAAAATTAGGACATTTGGTCATATTAGTGTAGGTCCTCTAAATTTGTTCTGAAAAATTTCTCCTATGGAAATTTCACTTAAAGTCTTACTATACTTGAACAGGTTGTACCGGGAGTGAGTGAATGGACTTTACGTCCCACTAGTGCTACTCTATAGGCAGTGGAAAATGAGTGGAACACACCCTCGTAGCTGGTCAGGAGACATGCTTTCAAAATTTTAATCTCCACGGAAAGTTAAATCACACCGATGAATCAATCTGAATGATCATCAAAAACAGAACTTTAGGTAAAACACTTTCCAATGCAACTACAAATCCATCCCTCCGCAGAGGATAAACATTTATGACATGTCTCCGGACCATCCCTATAGGTGCGTCCCCGACCGTAGCCAACCCATAGCGCAGTACTAGTGCAACGTTAAACCTAATCAACCAACTATAACTCCGATAAAACTTATAACTGCATTAAATGTGGTAATTCCATTCGAAGCTTCCTTCGCAAGCATCAATTCCATTTAATACCTTGCTCTAACCAACAAAACAATTTGAACTATGTAAACCTTTGTATACAGATTTATTATAGCAGACGTTCGTTTCAAAATACACTTTCAATATCTAAAACTTTTTGCTCCGCGTACTGCCAAGAAAACAATGACGCAAAACTGAGTAGAAGAAACAACAAGAGAGTTTGCTATCTCTGGCGAATTAGCACACTAATGGCATGAGGCTGCTCCAACTAAATTTCAACTATTGAAGGGCTAGCGTGCGCCTTCCACCGGGTTAACGGCAGAATTTGGATATGCCATTCACATTTTAAAAATATTATATAGCTACGCAAAAAATATTTTTGAAATATTACAGATGAAAATGATGAAACGAAAGATGATTAATGCATTCGGAAATTGCTGAATTTAATTCAGATATATCTGCAAGTGTTTAAAAAATAATATTTTCACAAACTGAAATTTTTTATGAAATATTAGCTTAAATCATGCAGTTATTTGTAAAAGTTTAAGACCAGTAGCCGATTTTCAGTATTGTAACACATTGCATCATCTGCGCAGATAATTGTGTCATCTCATGTGCTGATTGCGTCAGACGCATTCTACTGCTATAAATAAAGGTGCCTCTGCACGTTTATCGCCGGTTGTTTATTGGATTTTGTCGTAGATAGTGCTGTTGTGTAATTATTGTAATGGATAAAAAACCTTCACTTATTGTTACAAAAAGGTCAGAAATATTGACCCTGCATAAAATTGGATTTTCTGAACGTCAAATAAGTTCGAAGGTAAATGTGAGCAAAACAGCTGTGCATCCAGCTATTAGTAAATTTAAAATTTCGGAAAAATTTGTGGAACTTAAGGGTCGTTTCTTTTTCACACTTTGAGTAAGTCGATGTTTCCTTTCAGGTTTATGGGATGATAAACCAAAATTTTTGGCCAAACATTTTGAAATAGTACGCAAACTGACGTTGGTGTCTTTTGCAGCCAGAGAATGTTTAATCGTATTGCAGAAGATTCTTGGATCTCGTACGACCATCCTTATCACATGATCATCCTGTGCACTCGTTTTTCTAGGGCAACCGTTTCTCTTAAGGTCCAAAAATTTTCCCGAAATTTTAAATTTACTATTAACTTGATGCACAGCTGTCTTGCTCACATTTACCCTCGAACTTATTTGATGTTCATAAAATCCAATCTTATGCAGAGTCACTATTTCTGACCTTTTTGTAACAGTAAGTGAAGGTTTTTTACCCATTACAATAATTACACAGCAGCACTGTCTACGACAACATCCAATAAACAGCTAGCGATAAACATGCAGGCCACCTTTATTCATAGCAGTACAATACGTCTGATGCAATCAGCACATGAGATGACGTAATAATTTGTGCAAATGATGTAATGTGTTAAAATACTGAAAATCGGTTACTCGTCTTAAACTTTTGTAAATGACTGTAGGTTACTTTAACAGCCACACAAGTATATGAATATAATGAAAAAATAAACTATTTTGGTCATTTGGTGCTTGCAGAAAAGGAAAAGTTCAAAACTCTTATATTATGTGAAATATTTTTCTATTCTGCCATATTCTTAAAATCTTTAATTTCAAACAACGTGAGAAGCTTTTAATGTAACATGTTGACATAATGTTCATGCCACTATCATAAATGTCATTTTAAAATCGGTCCGAAATCTTCAAGATGAAAATAATTCTCATAATGCACGTTTATGCAAAATTGCGCCTTATTCTGCCATATTAAGAAAATTTTGTTTAAATTTCAAATATTTTATGAAATTTTTAAAGTGGAATGAGGAATACTGATGGGTTCTAGTATCATAAATGATATATAATAAAACTGTCCTAACATTTTTACGACCATTAGTTCTTAAAATAATGTCTATACTAACAAACAAATAAATTAATAAACTGACTAAACATGTTAAAAGCATCAAGAAGCCAAGGTGGAAAATTTTCAGAAATGCGTAAATTTCCCATATTTATTGTATGATGGAGGAATTAAAATTAATCGTAACCGTTCGATCAAAGGAAAAAACAGAAAATTTCAATCAAATTCAGATCTTGAATGAAAAAAAAAGCTATTTAAAAGGTGTTAAATAGGAAATTTAATGAAATTTAAATTATTTTATGTAAATTAATCCCCGTCAAGCCACGTGCATTGCTTAAAAGAAAATTTAAATAAATTATAATAATTACTTAAAACAATGCTTTTTTTTTTTTAGTGCTAGAGGCCTATTTCAGTCGGTACAGTTGTCGAATTTTTATACGTCACTCTTAATTAGTGCTAGAGGCCTATTTCAGTCGGTTTATTGAATGGGGATTTATTGAATGAAGTCCCCCCAAGGGACAACTTTGACATGAGTCCCCCCCAGGCCCAACTTTGACATGAGTCCCCCCCAAGGTACCCCAATTTCAGTCGGTACAGCGTTGTCGAATTTTTATAATACACTCTTAATAGTGCTAAGGGCCTATTTCAGTCGGTTTATTGAATGGGGATTTATTGGATGAAGTCCCCCCCAAGGCACAACTTTGACATGAGTCCCCCCAGGCCCAACTTTGACATGAGTCCCCCCCCAAGGTACAACTTTAACATGAGTCCCCCCAAGGCACAACTTTGACATTAGTCCCCCCCAGGCCTAACTTTGACATGAGTTCCCCCCAAGGTACAACTTTGACATGAGTCCCCCCAAATCCCAACTTTGACATGAGTCCCCCCTAGGCCCAACTTTGACATGAGTCCCCCCATGGCCCAACTTTAACATGAGTCCCCCCCAAGGTACAACTTTGACATGAGTCCCACCCCCCAAGGCACAACTTTGACATGAGTCCCCCCCAGGCCCAACTTTGACATGAGTCCCCCCCAAGGTACAACTTTGACATGAGTCCCCCCAAGGCACAACTCTGACATGAGTGCCCCCCAGGACCAACTTTGACATGAGTCCCCCCCCAAGGTACAACTTTGACATGAGTCCCCCTCGAAGGCACAACTTTGACATGAGTCCCCCCCAGGCCCAACTTTGACATGAGTCCCCCCCAAGGTACAACATTGACATGAGTCCCCCCAAGGCCCAACTTTGACATGAATCCCTCCCAGGCCCAACTTTGACATGAGTCCCCCCAAGGCCCAACTTTAACATGAGTCCCCCCAAGGTACAACTTTGACATGAGTCCCACCCCCCCAAGGCACAACTTTGACATGAGTCCCCCCCCTAGGCCCAACTTTGACATGAGTCCCCCCAAGGTACAACTTTGACATGAGTCCCCCCAAGGCCCAACTTTGACATGAGTCCCCCCAAGGCCCAACTTTGACATGAGTCCCCCCCAAGGTACAACTTTGTCATGAGTCCCCCCCCAAGGCACACCTTTGACATGAGTTCCCCCCCAAGGCACACCTCCCCCTCATTGAGAAAAAGAGAAAAAACGTTGTTTTGCGGCTATAAGACAGTTTGGACTTCCAACGTTATTTGTTACAATATCTTCAGCTGAAACACATTGGTTTGATTTAATGAAAACTTTATCATGGAATTTAGATCGTCACGAATTAACTAAAGAAGAATTTGTCGATATTAACAAGTTTAGCAGTAGGCCTCAGGCACTAAATTAAAATCTGTCAATGTCAGATTTTCATGTTTTAAATAATGAAATAATGTCGTGTCTGTATAATTTTATTTTTCTTTTAAGTACTAAAGTTCGTATTATTTTTTTCCGAAAACGTCGTTACCATCTTTTATCTATCGCCTTGAATGAACATATTTATTTTCATTTAAAATGTATAAAGCTGAGAATTTGTCATTGTACCTATCCGGATTTTTAAACCGAATTATAAGATTTTATCAAAAATTGGTACATTATTAATCAGTATAAAATCTAGTTCAGATAATTGGTTCAAAAGATATTAAATAATAACCCCATTTTTACTTTAAAATTATTAAAAAGAAAAGCACAAACTGGTGTCAAATAAATAAATAAATATATTTTTTTTATGCCGAAAAAAAAAAAAAAAAAAAAGAATAAAATAAATAAATAAACGCGAAACCTCTTTTTTTAATTAATTAAAATAAAATTGAGAAAAAGCTGGTTAAAGAAATGTAAAAACTTCAGTATAGATTCTTTTGCGAAATCTGAAATTTGGCACTGAAATAGCTCAGACCTTTCTCGCCAAGATGTATACTTACGCAATTGCGATACCCATTTCAATTCATCTCCAAAATGGTAATAAAAAATTAAAAGCCGCCAAAGGGCTCCTAAATTTTAATAAATGAATATATTAACTGATGCTTGTTAATGAAAGATAGTTACTGCATGTTTTTTTTTTTTTTTTTTTTTTTTTAAACTCTATCTTCTCGTAGAGAAAGTATTGTTTTAGGGTCAAATTTTCGAACGTGAGTTTTTGTTATATTTGCCCTGAATCCGAAAACAATGTTTTTAGCGGTTGGTCTGTATGTGTGTCTGTCTGTATGTGTGTCTGCCTGTATGTGTGTTATCCGCATATCTAAAGAACAAATAGTAGCAGAAATTCCAAACTCGGTATTCTAAATGTGTATCATATAGAGAGGCTACACTAAGCTTTCGTTGAGATGAAGCAAATGGTTCGTGTACAGGGACACTTAAGAGTATTCAAATACATTACGTCTATGGGGAAATTGCAGATAAGTAGAGTTTAACATCTATAGACTGCACTAAACCAAATGAAATCAATATATATTTTTTATATGCATAAAAACATGCCTCATGTATAATACGACAGGGAAATCATTCAATGTTCATTTACAGTGCTACACAAAAGAACTAAATTATAGTGCGACGATAGCTGAAAATTGATGAAAGTGCATTTCAGGTTGTGCCGTATATTATTACTATAGGATTGTATTTAGGTGCACTATGTGGTTTGTACATCTTCTTCAAAAGATATATAGGGCTGCAAATATTTAAGTGATAACATTCTTTTTTATTGTTAGTGGAAGTGCTTTACTATAATATTTTACAATATCCAGGGAAGCTGCTCAGGAATGGAAATGAATTCTTCATAGACATATGATAAATAATGTATGTTTTTAAGCTAAATATTCATCGCTTGTTTTTTGTGTATTTACACGTAATAAGGTTTCCTAATTACCAAAGTTAGGTTTTTTAACGTTTGATTACTGTCTGTGTCCCTTAGAGTAACTTAAAAACGAATAATTTCAGAAAATCCAAAAGTTATATTTTCAAGTTAATATGAATTTGTTGTTGGAAAAGTTTGATCAAGACTGAACACAGAACTAATTATCATATAAAACTCTTCCGAAGCCTAATTTGAATTGTTTTAACGTAGGTTTACATAACAGTACTCATTACCTTACCTCTTAATCTCTAACCTGTAATTATAGTATTAGATTTCAGGGTAAGAGAAAGTCGTGTAAGTGATACACCAGATTATTTTATATGGAAGAATGAATCAAAACAAGTCCTGTGGTGCTAAATTAAATTCTGTGGTTTTTTTTTTTTTTTTTTTTTTTTTTTTTTTCGGGGGGGGGGGGGGGGGGGCTAGATTTTATATTTATTATTTAAAAAACAAAAATAGGCATATATATATATATATATATACTTAATTTTATATCCTATTTTACATTGTCAGTCACCGATGACTTTCGAGGCCTGAAAGGAAAGTTTAGTGTAGCAACCAGTGACTGACGCAGACTAAACGCAAAGTTAAGTGTCATTCACCGATGACTGACATGAGGAATGGAATTTTCTATAGCTGCGATATTTAGCTTAATAGAAGTTCTCCTTTCCGACTTTCTGTAATATATGCATATTAGGCTTTTCAGAAATCTGTAATGAGAGAAAAAGCTCTGTAAGCACAATTGCTGGTAACGGTTACTCTTCCAGCGCCTGCTTTTCGATTCATAAATTTTTTCCGTTTTAGTCTTGTGTATCTCACCCATATCTGGCGAACAATTGATTTCTGAAGGGCAGTTCCATTGAACGTTTCGTTCTTAGAGGAAAGGTTTTCGAACCACACTGTTTTATTTAAAGTTTAGAAACTTACAGTTTGTTCAGTCTAAATCTCTATCATTTATTTCTTTCTCTTACCGATAAGGTAGAGGAAAGTATTGTTTTTGGGTCAAATTTTCGAAATTGATTTTTTGTTATATTTACGCGTTTTCAGGTCCCCTGAATACCAAAATCATATTTTTAGCGTTTGGTCTGTGTGTCTGCCTGTTATCGGTATACCTCAAAAACAAATTGTAGCAGAAAGTTCAAACTTGGTATTCTAAATGTGTATCATATAGGGATGCTACACTAAACTTTTCGTTGAGATCAAGCAAATGGTTTGTGTACAGGGACACCCAAGAATATCAAAATACATTACTTCTATGGGGGAAATTGTTGGTAAGTAGAGTTTAACATCTTTAGACTGCACCAAACCAAATGAAACGGATATATATATGTTATATGTACGTAAAAGCATATTTCATGTAGAATATTGTATAGAAATAATTCACTGTTCGTATACAGGGCTACACAAAAGAATTAGATTATAATACTAAAATACTTGTAAATTGATGGAAGTGTATTTTAGGTTGTGGCGTGTATTATTAATATAGGATTATATTTATATGCACCATGTGATGTGTACATACACAGGGCTGTCAATATTTAAGCCATAACATTCTTTTTTTTATTTGTAAGTGGAAGTGCTTCACTATAATATTTTACCATTTCCAGGAAAGCTGCTCAGGAATTGAAATTAAGTTCTCATAGCCATATGATAAATAATGTATTTTTTAAATTAAATATTTGAGGCTTCCTGAATACCGAAATCAAGTTTTATAGTTTAATCTTTCACTGTGTCTGTTACAGTAAATTAAAAACAAATAATTTCAGGCGATCCAAATGATGTATTTTGAAGTTAATACATTTGTTACTAGAATTGTTTGTTGAAGACTAATAATTTTCAAGGAATCGTGAATGTGAAAGTTGACTGAATAATTTTAATCAAACTTTTGAAATTAATAAGAGATGTGAATTCTATATAAATGTAGATACAATAATGAAAAGGGAGGTTTAGCGGGGTGGTTAACCCCCCCCCCCCTCACATAGAATTATTTGTCAAATAAAGCTATTCCGAAGCCTAATTTGAATTGTTCTAACACAGGTTTACATAGCAGTATTTGTTATCTTAACTCTTAATATCCAGTCTGTACTTTTAGCAGTAAATTTCAGGGTAATAGAAAGTCGTGTGAGTGACACACCAGATTATTGGTTTCAAATAACTGAGGAAATCGGTGCTTACTTCGCGAACGATGAATTTCCGAAGGGTGCGTATTTTGGCTTTTTTTTTTTTTTTTTCCTGTCCTTACAGCAAGTGCTTTTTGATGATATCAGTGATTAAAATCTAAAACATACAGTTCAGGCTCTTTCTTAGTAAGAATATTTAATAAGTTTTAGACAAAATTTGATTTGCTAAAGAGTGTTTAGAGTAGTTTAGAAATGAAATAAATTAAATAAATTACCAATAAATGTAAATAAATAAATTAAATATCATATTTTAGTATATTTGTTTTATAAATCCGAGAACATTTAGCGAGCCTTAGAGAAAATTTACATTTTATCATTCACCTTTTTAAACGTAAAACTCAATAATTCCGGCTAGTTAATGAATGTTTAATTAGCACCGAAACATATTCTGTTTACTATTTTAGAAAGTAGAAAACAAATTTCAAAGGATTTCGATACTTAGAGTGTTTATAAATGTTAAAATTATGCATTAATTTGTATTTCTCAATAAATATGTCAGTTACATGCGGTAATTAATTAAAATTCCTTTTCAAAAATAATTTGTTTTCATAGTGTGTCTAGTCTAAAAATATACTTTTAGACAGTTTATTTAAATTCTGATGTATTTAAAGAGGGTTCAAATTATGTATGTGAAAATATAAAGGTATGTGGTTTTGAAACGGTTGCTAACATTTTATTAAGTAGTTTAGAATTGAAGTCAATCAAATACCAAGATAAAAAAAATAATGTGGTTTCCATAAATTATAAAAATTTTCCAACCGTACTTTTCCACCCATCCATCGTTTAATCCATCGTTTTTCCATCGTTTAATCTTCGTTGTATTTTGCTTCCATGATGACATCTGAAAATATATTTTGTTTTAAATAGGAAAGAAGAAAACTCTAAAAAAATATTTTTATACATTTTTCTTTACATTATACCTTATTTAACAAGAAAATTATTTTATGTGTTTTGATATTTATTAATTACGTTATGTTGTGTGTAGCATAGAAATAAAAAAATATACATTAAAAATACATCCGATAGACTATAATGCATAGGAAAAAATTGTGACATTTTGGGGTATTTATACCATTTTGCGACAGGGAAAATTGTCATTGCGAACTCGAATAACCTATATTAATTTCAATGTATTCTATATAAGTAATAAGGGTGTACATTATTGTTGGTGAATGTGAAACCTGTAGATGGCGCTGTACGCCGTTATTAATTTTTTGTTTCTTCTTCTCTTAGTGTAGTTCGTCATGTAAGTGTTGTAGTGTACGTGTTAATAAATGTTGTGTGTCAGTATTCGGATTCCTCATAATTCTGATTTATGTGTTTTCATCGTGATCTTTGATAAATAATGGAACATGGTGCGGCTGGCAGTCCCCACGAATCTCTGGACCGATGAAGGTAAGCCATTTACCTTATTTCTTGTTAAAGTACTGAAACTGTTTATTTAAATAACATCGCTATAAATTAGCGACAAATGGTAGAGCACGGATATACGAAAATCCAATTGCTTTTAAATCTAATTGAAAACTGTTAAACAGACGTATCACAACTAAAGTTGTAACTCCTGCAAATTTTCATTTATAATCCATGCTGTATATAAATAATTTTATGTAACTCTGTTAAATTTATTTCTAATCTTACCATTCAAATATTTATTTACTGTTCTCACTGACTCACTGACTGACTCTGTAACGCTGTAAGATGGCGTTAGCGTCTAATAAATTTTAAATGCACTCATGTTTAATTATAAATATTGTATGAAATGAAACTGTCAGTGATGGCAGGCCGAATGGTTAAAACATTGAAGTGCTAACCGATAGGTAATCGGTTTGAATTACAATAATGATTTGGTGATAAATGGCCATTGAACTTTACTGGGCCGCAAGTTGGCCATACCTTCATTAACCGACATACAACTTGGGAAGAAATGCTCTCGAATTCCTATTACGATTTCTTTATTTTCTTCATTTAAAGACATCTCTCATTTAAATGTCTTCAAAAAACCGTTAATTACTAAATGTTTGAAAAGTCGAGTGGAGTCGCTTCAAATTTTATAGTTAATAATTCCGAATTCTTTTTTAATTTTTCCGAAAGTTATTTAAATAATATCAGGTTGTCCAAAGTTTCAATTTACTTTGCAAATAAATTATGCACTGTAAAACGCATAATTAGAATGTAAATTTAAGTTTTAATACCGTTTAAATTCATATATCTTTCCAATTTACGTGCGATATCATCACCAGATTGTTCATAATTTTGCAATTATCTTATCTTTAAATATACTTTCAACCCATAATTAGGATAATTAAATTTTATGGAAGCAAACACTGTTATAGGTTTCGTAAATATGCTTATGTTAATACTTTAAGTATAATTTTATGTATACCTTTTCATTCAAAAGTGAACTGCTGCATAAACTTAATGTAATAGTTGAAAAATAGCGTATTATTAAATAACATGAGGGTTTCAAAATAAACAGTTGGAGAGCTTAAGATTCTTGCTTGCATTTTCTAAGCATCGTTGAGATAGGAATTTGAAATTTTTTTTTTTTGTATTAGTAGAAGTATGGAGAATACTAGTTAAAATAGAATACCTTATAATATTTTGAAAATTATTGTGTTAAATTATTTTGTATTTAGATAAATTGATTAAAAAAATCAAAAGAAGGACGTTACAGTTTGTTTAATTCCATTGTTAAAAAAATTTCAAGCATACAATTTCAAAATATTAAATAAACGTTACTTTCGCTGGCGTCATTTTTTTTTTTTTTTTTTTGTCTGAGACCACATCTCCTCGTGGAGGGCAGTGTCCTTCGCGTCATGAGAACTATCAGTGATTGCGGAATGCTCCAAGGCAGACATTTCAGTTGGTTAAAAATTTCTATCATCTTAATTAACGAAATTATTAATTATAACCGTCGGGTTTATAAAGGTACTGTATTTGACATCTTCAAATAAGTTTCTGAAATCGTTGTTCTTTCAGCCTTAGGACGTCATTTTCCACAGAAAAATTAAAATGGGATCAATGGTGTAAAAAATAAAAATAAAATGAATGTCGATGTTGATATTAGTAAGAAAGATGTAATTTTTTCCCTAATTTTAGAAAATTAATTTTCTTACTGGCAATTTCTTATATTGTTTGATTTTTTTTTTTTTTTTTTTTTTAAATAATTAAATAATGCGGTGTCTGTATAATTCACTACATTATTATTATTATTATCATCATTATTATTTTGATTTAAAGTGATTTTTTTTTGTCCTTTTATGAATGATATGAAATGATTCAAAGAATAAAAGAAAAGAGTGATTGATAGTAAAAAAAAAAGATTTTTTTTAATGTACTGTCAGACGATTAAAAATTAATAATAATATTAATAAACTATTATGTTGTCAGGGGTTGATCCTGGCGAAAATTGGGACCCTTTTGCTGCCCCTTCACAAAATTCAAATCTTTAAAATGGGCCCTTTCACAAAATTCAAATCCTTAAAATGGGTCCCTTCACAAAATTCAAGTTCAGAAAATGGGTCCCTTCACAAAATTCAGATTTATAAAAACAGCCCTTTCACAAAATTTTATTTTATAAAAATAATACTTTTGTAAAATTTTTCCATGTTTACAGTATTATTTTTAATGAGTGTCTATACTTGTTTAATAAAATGCTATTAACTTGATATTAAACATTAGATAGAGCTAAAATAAATAGCTAAAATAAAAGGTTTCTAGCGACAATTCTTTTTTTCACAAAAATATTTTGATTTTCACAAAAAAAAAAAAAAAAAAAAAAAAAAAATAAATAAATAAATAAATAAATAAATAAATAAAAATAAAAATAAAAATAAAATAAAATAAAATAAAATAAAATAAAAATTTCACATTCCCCCCCCCCCCTCACAAAAATGGGCCCCAAAATTTAAGACTTGGATCAACCTCTGATTGTACCCACCATATGACTTTCTTATATATTTTCCTGTACAAATTCGTCCAGTAAAAATAATTTATTAAAACTATTATTTTCCCCTGATGAATGCAGACGATTTTCATTCTAGAGAAGTTAGTATCTTACACAAACAAGAAATTTGTGGTACATTATTAATTTATTAATTACGACAGTAAAGGATTGAAAGCGGTATCGTTTGAAATGTATGATTAATGAGAATTTAAGAGGGAATATTGACTTATAATGTCAAGAATATATTTAAAATTATTTTTATCTTTTATGCAATTTTTTATTTTATACATAAATTCTTTTGTATTAAAAATTACTAAACAAAAAAGCTGTTAAATCTGGCATTTTTATAAAATTCAAATATAACCATTGACATAGTAATTTATATAGATGAGTTAATCATTGAGTTAATCATTGAGTTAATGAGCCGTTGATCGAAATTTTATACCATTGAACATATACGCAAATTAAAAAAGAGTTTAATTTATGAAAGTTCTATTTTTTTTTTTTTTTTCTAATTTTTTTATGATTTAATTTCTTTTTTTGTGATTTACATCCGCTCTAATTTGAAGACATATATTTTTAGGTAAAACTTAATGCATTTTAAATAACTGAAATTGACTAATCTCTATATATTAAAAAAAAAGTTTCTGTCGCTGGCGTCAAATTTTTTTTTGTCTGAGACAGCATCTTCTAGCGGAGAGCAGGGTTCTCCGCGTCATGAGAGGTATCAATTTCCGAATACTCCAAGGTCGGCATTTCAGCTACTTAGAAATTTCTACCATTTTAATTAACGGAGATATTAACTAAAAACGTCGGTTTTATAAAGGTACTCTACTTGCTCTACTTGCCACCGTACAAAAAGTTTCTCTTATGATGTTGTTTTTCTGTCATGACATCATTTTCCCGGGAAAATTAAAATTTGATCCATGGTGTAAAAAATAATTTAATAAATGTAAATGTTGCTATGAAGAAAAATATTTCTATTACTGGAAATTTCTTATGTTGTTTATAATTTTTTTTAATATGTTCTTTCTCTCGAATAATGATCATGATTTTTCATTATCCATTATAGGTAAGCATTTAATTTGTCTGTGAAATTTTTATGTCTACGTGTGTATTATAACAAGTTTTTAAAAAAGGAACTGAATTTAGGTTTGGAAATTTAATTTTCCAACATAGCATTGTTTATGATTCGGATCATATATTATGTTTTAAAATTATCATCTTTTGACATTTGAGTGCCATTTCTTTATGTATTTAAAGTGCATTTATCGTTTTTTTTTTTTTTTTTTTTTTTTTTTTAATAGGCAATCATAAATTTTTAATATTACAGAATTAAACATTTTTATGATATATTTCATATACCTTAAAATTTTACGACACGTTATGTTATGTTAACACATTATTCATAAACCTTATATTCATATGATATATTTCATTATGGCAAGAAAAAAATTCCTCACATAAAACTCTTATAGAGAGCACTTTAACCTTCGTTGTTTAAAAAATATACATTATATATATATATATATATATATGTGTACAGGGTGTCCCAAAAAGATTGAAATGCGGTTTAATTCTTTACCTGTTAGAGATGGGAGGATAATGTAAATTTCAAAAGTGTACAAAATAAGATAGGAAATAAAACTACACTAATAAAAATATCTTCCTGTTAATTTTCAAAAAAATACATTTCTTAAATTTTTATAGTCCCCTCTAGACAAATTTGGTCAATTAGAAAGTTTTTATTTTCAGTGCAACAACATCATTGGAAAAAACCGCATTCTTGTATATTTAAAACTGAATGAATTATACTTAATTGAAAACTGAACTCTGATTATAGGGACCATGTATCAAAATAGAAATGTAAATTTGTAACATATTTCAAAAAAATAAAATGTATCATAGCATTTGCAACTATTCTTGAGTATGTTGGATTGACTCGCGATCAAGTCATGCGATCTAAAATTTTTATGTATTTAAACTGACCTTTATTTTTATTTTTTTAAAATAAATAAATAAATAATATGCGCATCTACGTAATTTGTCTAACAATTTGTACGTAATTTGTCTTAATAATGTACGTAACACATTTTAAAATTCTAAGGATTAATTAAAATGCATTTGAGAATTTTTCGACACATTATGTTTTTGATCTAAACATTTCCTTTATCAATTTGTAAATGATCCCTATTTTCACCGAAAAGCCAGCCTTTTACATGATATGGAAAAATGGCCTAAGTTACTTTTTATTTCTGTATCATAATTCGGTTGGTTTTAAAGATATGGTTATGCGGTTTTTTCTAATGGTCTTGTTGAATGAAAAAAAAAAAAAAAAAAAAAAAAAAAAAAAAAAAAACTTTGTAATTGACAAAATTTGCGTACAGGGACTGTATAAAAATTTTAAAAATGTAACTTTTTAAAAATTAACGGGAGGGTTTTTTTCTTAATGTAGTCGTCTTTCCTACCTTAATTTAGACGTTTTTTCAAGTTACATTGCCCATTTATCTGTAACGGGTAAAGAAATAAAGCGCGTTTCAACCTTTTTGGGACACCCTGTATATACGTATATAGTAGAACTTTCAGGCTGGTCCACTATTTGCCGATTTTTCTTTTGGCACCGTTTTGAACGATAACGATGTCGTTCTGGGTTATTTGCAGCATGATATGTCAACCTGTTTGCTGTTTATTTTTATGACCATGGCAACCTGCATTACAAATATTTATGAAGATAACTTGATCGACATTTAAATATGCAGTATTCTATTCCGTTTTTGCTAAAATTCCTATGTTGCTAAAATTCCTAAGTTGCTAAAATTCCTATGTTTTGCTAAAATTCCTTTAGTAAAATTTCCTATGTAAATAAAGTACACTTAATACTGTTTTGTTAAATAAATCCTTGTCGGAAAAGGATTTTAAGTGATTGATAAAAATTAGTAACAATGCCGTCTGAAAGAGATTTTACGACATGTCATACAAATAAAATCTTTTTGTAAAAAAATAGAACCGACTCCAAAAAAGAACTACTATTCAAACAACTAAAAATGAAAGAAAATTGGCAGAAAATGGAACTGTAAATTGCGCCTAAAAGTATAAAATAATTTCCTTCGCCAAACAACCTATAACACTACAATTAATCATAACTTTTGAAGTCGGCGCAAAATTAAATAAAATTTAATTAGTTTTTAAAGGTTTGTCTTTAGATCGGTAGTAACGAATGCTGTTGTCTCGAATGATTCATTTTCACATTTCCTTTATTATTTTATCACTGTATACAATTGGTCCATCAGTAGCATTTACATAGAAGAGTGAACATCACAATGCGGTATTTATGTTTCTACGAAGTTAGAGTTTCCTTTGCAAATTTGGTATAACTTTGATAACTATCATCCTTGATGGCTTTTGGATTTGGCGATCAAAACGTAACGCAAAAATATACACGCAAGATGTATATTTTCATAATATATATTGTACGATGTGTTGTTTCATATTCTTGATTACTCTCTTGATATACCTTATTAAAATATTCATGATATCCCAAAGAAATTAAATATGTTTGCCAAATAATTTTGTGATTTGTCGTTCACCAAGGGCGTCAGATACCAGCATCTTTGCAACCTTTTGCTGCTTACGAAATCTTATTTGCTTTCTTGAATCAAAGTAGTTTTCGGCTGCGTTTTGCAGGTAACAATGTGAGACGTGTATTTTGAATAGGATTTGATTTTTGTATTGAATAAAGGTATCAAGTTTTATTTAATTTTGCGCCGACTTCAAAAGTTATGATTAATTGTAGTGTTATAGGTTGTTTGGCGAAGGAAATTATTTTATACTTTTAGGCGCAATTTACAGTTCCATTTTCTGCCAATTTTCTTTCATTTTTAGTTGTTTGAATAGTAGTTCTTTTTTGGAGTCGGTTCTATTTTTTTACAAAAAGATTTTATTTTTCTCTTTTCAGTGAAAACTTATTAATATTCTGATAGCAGAGCATCAGAAGACGTTCGACGGCAGTTTCACAAATCACAACTTCCAAGAAAAGTGACATTACTCAAAAAATGGTTTATGTCACTGAAAAATACACGAAATGCACACAATGTGAACAAAAATGTTACATCTCCATCTGGAAAGTTATCCACTCGAGAGACAGTTGTGCCAGTTTTATTCTAGTCAAGTTATATTTAAGTTGATTTTTCTCAAATGCTGCATTTTTAAGTTGTGTCACTTTTATTGCCTTTATCGGATATGAGCAAAAAACTATTTATTGAACGAACATACGTTAAATTAAAAAGTCTTTAGAAATGTAAAGAACGGATACGCTGTATTCGTAACCGAAAATTCTGTTAGGCATATATATTGAACTTTACAGTGAATATGTGTCACCCGCTGCGCTGGAAATTGCGCAGCGTAAAGTTCAGACAAAGAGCAAAATATGCATTGCAGCTGACGGACAGAAGTTTCAACATCGATGCAAACATACTGCTTTTACCAGTGTAGTTGCATGCGTTCAGAAGTTAGAGTGCGAACAGACTTTTGTGAGTATCCTGTAATTTGTTTATATCTTAATGAAATCATAATGAAACCTACTTCAGGCCAAGATCATTACGACAACAAAAAAATTATTAAAATTAAATCATCTCTTACGAAGTTATAAGCTAACAATTTCAACAACAACAACGAGAAACATGGTTTCTATTGAGAACCTCTTCCTTTATGAAGTCGGTTTAAAACATCTATGCGTTAATCGATGGGACCGCTTACAATAACCATACTTTGAATTTTACATAGCATAAATGTCACCCGCTACGCTATAACATATGCAATGTTGTTCAAGTGTGCACAAATAGGAAATTGTGAACAAACAAATGCACGTTTTAAGCGTTCTGTTTTTAGCATTAATGTCTAAACTATCTTTGCGTACTACATCGATGATGCTCTGCAATTTTATAATTCACTTTTTCACCTGTCTTTAAACGTTTTCGATAGGATCGCTAACTCCACTCTTTTATACCAGGTGGCGCTTTAGGCGGTTGAATCGCGTAGCACATGTCCACTTTACTATACCTACATACCACTTTTATGACTATAGCTGCAGCTGTTCAGCAGTTAAAAGAGTCGGGACTGACATTTTTGGGCACCCTGTATTTTATTTTGATGGTAAAGATCTTACAATGGGACCTATTTCAGACCAAGACCTTTGCAATAAAACAAAAAGTATCAAAATCGGATCATCCGTTCAGAAGTTATGAGCTAACAAACAAAAACAAAAACAAAAAAACATACGCTTTGAATTGAGAACCTCCTCCATTTTGAAATCGGTTAATTAGAGCATCTCTTACGAAGTTATAAGCTTACAAACACCAACAACAACACATAGCTCGAATTAAGAACACCCTCCTTTCTGAAGTTGGTTGAAAACGACTTTGCGCTAATCGATGTGACCGCTTACAGTAACAGTACTTTGAACCACACAGTATACGTGTCATCCGCTACGCTGCATCAAGTGTGCACAGTGTAGGAAATTGCGAACAAACAACTGCACATTTTAAGCGTTCTATTTTTAGCAATAATGTCTAAAAACTGTCTTTTCGTACTAAATCGATGATGCTCTAGAACTTCGTAATTAACTTTTCTCCAATCTTGAACCGTTTTTGAGATAAAAGCGCTGCTTCCGCTGTTTTTCACCAGATGGCGCTTTATTTTCTTTAGATTGTAAAGATGTTATAATGGGACTTACTTCAGACCAAGATCTGTGCAACAAAACAAAAAGTATCAAGTAACCGTATTTTGAACTATATAGCGTATGTCTCACCAGTTATGCTACAACGTGAGCAATATAGCTCAAGTGTGTATAGTGTAAGAAATTGCGAACAAAAAAATGCACGTTTTTAGCCTTGTATTTTTAGCATCAATGTCAAAACAATCTTTTCGTACTAAATCGATGATGCTCTGCAATTTTATAATTCACTTTTCCCCCCCCTGTCTTGAACCGTTTCCGAGATAGGAACGTTAGCATGAATGTCTAAACTATCTTTTTGTACTAAACCGGTGATACTCTTCAGCTTTGTAATTCAATTTTTCTTTAGAACCGTTTTCGAGATAGGAACACTAACTCCGCTATTTTCCACCAGGTGGCGCTGCAAGCGGTTTAACCTTGTACTGCATGGCAACTTTGCTATACTTTCATACCATTTTTATCACTATAGCTGCAGCCGTTTAGCAGTTAAAAGAGTTGGGACTTATTTTTTTGGTCACCCTGTATTTTCTTTAGATCGTAAAGATATTACAATGGGACCTATTGTAGTCCAAGACCTTTTCAACAAAACAAAAAATATCAAAATCGGAGCATCCGTATAGAAGTTATGAGCTAACAAACATAAAAAAAACATACGGTTTGAATTGAGAACCTTCCTTTTTTTTTGAAGTCGGTTAAAAAGAGAGAAATATCAGAATGGAAAGGCGCACATCGCTCGTTCATTGGCTGTTTTCAGATAGATTTATGGCGTCACTCCACTGTACACTGTAAGATGTTCTTTAGATAAAAAATATATGTTTTTCTGTGTATTTTTGGCTAAAAATAATGAATCTGTAATTATTTTTTGCTTACCACCATTTTCTCCAAAATCCACATCTTAGCTTTTTGATCCATCAAGATCTAGTTAGTAAAACAAGGTGAAATGCTTTCGTGTTATAGATCGCAATATGTCATTAACCCTAGCGGTCTGCACGGGCCCAGGTTCACGGTCCGAGCCCGGATTTTTCAATTTGCTTTCGGGCCGGGACTGGATGAAATTTTTTCGGGCCGTGATGGCCCAGATTTTTTCTACTTTTCTCGTTAATTAACGAAAAATGAAAATGATAAAATGCACAAACAAAATAAATAAGATACGTTACTGTCTATGAGGCTTTGTGTCCTATGATCTGTAGAGTCTAGGTCCATGTTAAATGTGTATGATACAGGGATGCTACAAAATTTTTTTATTTCAGATCAATCAAATCGTTCGTGTACAGGACAACCAAAAATAATTGAAATACATTATGTCCATGGGGAAATTTATGGTAAGTATAGTATAACATCTGTAGGCTGACTTAAACAAAACGGAATGAACAAATTTAATTATATGCATAAAAATATGTTTTGTGTAAACTGTTGTATTGAAATCATTCATCATTTATTTACAAGGCTACCCAAATTATCTGGATATATTGCGGCTATACTTGAAATTGTAATTCCTTTTGTGTTAGAGGTTATTCAAGTAACAGTAAATTTAAGTACACAATATTATCTATAGTGCATACTGATTATAGGCAATGTACAGCGCAACTCAAAATTAAACTAAACGTTTTTTACTTTCTCTTAAGAAAGTATTGTTTTTGGGTCAAATTTTCGAACGCGAGATTTTGTTATATTTACACGTTTTGAGGTCCCCTGAATAAGAAAATCATGTTTTTAGCAAATGGTCTGTGTGTATGTCTGTGTGTCTGTGTGTCTGTGTGTGTGTCTGGGTGTCTGTGTGTGTGTCTCTCTGTTATCAGCATATCTCAAAAACAAATTATGGCAGAAAGTTCAAACTTGGTATTCTAAATGAGTATCATATAGGGATGCTACAGTAAGCTTTTCGTTAAGATCAAGCTAATGGTTTGTGTACAGGGACAATCAAGAGAATTCTAATACATTACGTCTATGGGGGAAATTGCAGGAAAGTAGAGTTTAACGTCTATAGACTGCACTAAACCAAATGAAACGAATATATATATTTTGTAATAGAGATAGTTAACTGGGAAAATTTTTTTGTGTATGTAGGAGCCTCGCCTCCCTACCTGGGGAGGAAGTCCCCCCTCGAGGGGAGTAAATTTTCATGATGGGTATCTTTCAAAAGAGCTCGCCAATACCTTTAAATCGAATGGTTGAACCATCGATCTGCGATAATTTAAAACAAAGTTATCGATTTTTTTTACTTTTAACGAAAAAAAAAAAAAAAAACTTAATAAAATATATTTCTTTAATAACAAACAATTACATACGTCGTAAAGATATATATAACAGATTTCAGAGTCGTGTTTTGAAACACACATTTCTGAGAACTATAACTGGCCTAAAGTCGGCAGAAAAATTATTCGAGCGCTAGCAATAGTTACTGTGTAAAAAAGTACTTAATACTGCTTTGTTAAATAAAACCTTGTCGAGCCATGTTCTTAGTCAGTCTAAGAATATGATTCGTTAAGGATTTATTTAACAAAACACTATTAAGTGTACTTTTTTTACATGGGAATTATTGCTAATAATTTTGCTGCCAACTGCACCTAATTAGGACGCCTATCAATTATCTTGTATTAACCGAGTAACACATGCTAAAAGACATCTAAAAAGCATATTTGTTGCAAATAAGGATTGCCTTGAGAATTCACGGAGGAATAATCACGTAAAGGAAAACGTCCCAGAAAATTGTATAAAATTTTTCTAAGGGATAAATTTTATGGATATTAGCATAACACCCCGTGCATACACAGTCGGTAACAAAAGTGTCCGAACACTAGCAAAAATTCCCATGTAAAAAAAGTACACTTATACGGTTTTGTTAAATAATTCCTTGTCGAATCCTGTTCTTAGTCAGTCTAAGAACCTGATTCGATAAGGATTTATTTAACAAAACCGTATGATGTGTACTTTTTTTACATGGGAATTTTTGCTAGTGTTCGGACACTTTTGTTACCTACTGTATGTTTATCGTGAATGTTTGTTCTATAAAGAAAGATTTTTGAAATTTATTGGTATAGCCAATGCAATTACTGAATAAAATATTAAGCATCTTAATTGTCATATTAAAATATATAAGTGGTAAGATTTGTTTTACTAACAGACATATGTTTTGGGCTTATTATATTAGAGTAATATATTTCTATTTTACAAGAAATTTAACACTTAAACTACAACATAATAGCAAAGTGCTTGAGGATTGAAAATTTTATGACTGTAGTACAGGTTCACACTAAGTATAGATAACTGATGATTTTCTGAAAAGGAAGAATACATAGTCTATGAAACTATGAATATAATTGCATATAATTCCTATTTTATATTTGTTTACAATTATTTTCTAAACGGTTCTTAATCCTAATCTATACAAACACATTTTTAAACTAGTATATTATGGCCGTCACAAGCATTTTCTACATTTTCCTATACAAATTCACGTAGTACAAATTATTTTACGATAGTTATTATTTAATTATTTATATGAAGAAAAGATCTGAAGAAAATCTGTAGAAAATTATCATTCCTCTCCCTGAATTGCCAAATAAGATCTGATTTGGAATTAAGAATATCTCGACAGGAAGATCAAGGGACCGCATCCAACAATGCACCAACTTTTAGGAATATTTTTGCATGACTGCCTCTCATAATGTGGTGACTAAGAGTAAGTTAGAGAAGATGCTGTGTCTGAGGAAATGCTATTATTTATAAAAATATTTTCTATGATAAATTCATACGATTTTCCTTTCAGAGTAGTGTAACACTAAATATTTAAATAATGTCATTTTTTTTGTCATATAGACTACTGATGAAAAAATGCTTTTTTTCCTCTAAAGTTTTCTTTTGCGTTAAAAATGAAAAAAAAAAAAAAAAAAAAAAAAAAAAAAAAAAAAAAGTGGTAACAGATATAAAATTTTGTACAAAACAGTATTTAATTTAATTCTACAGGTACTACTTTCAGTTTATTTTATAATAAAAGCATGTGGTAACTGCGTTGCTTTCCTTAGCCGCAGTTACTACATTCATTTCTTAAAATCCCTTTCTTATAGCTTTAGTACAGGATAACTTTGGCGACTTTTAAATTTTTGTTGCTATTTTAGTGATGAATTAAAATGGCTATCGCAATGGGCTCTTCCCAGAATCGTCTGCTCAATCACGTGACGTTTGAATAACGTAAAATCGAATTCCAAGAATCGAATTTAATTAAATATTGTTCTTAAGAACAAAAGTGTTAGTATTTAATGTAAATTAAAATAAAAGTAATATTGTGCATTTGTAAACAGTAGAACAGTTGTACATTTGTAAATTTAATAATTTTTAAAAGAATCTTTATGTGTTTATTTATTTTTACCTGTAAGAATCGATTTTTGTACGTTGTAGTTTAACTGTAACATTAACTGATCTAGCAATAAATAATAGCTTGTTCTTGTGGAATGTTTATGGATTACCATTTGAAATTTTAAAATGTTTTCAATTAAATTTAATTGCATAAAGGTGTTACAACAAGTTAATTAACTTAGTTACTGGTCTAAATGGCTTTACACCGCACAATATTGCACTGTCAATGATTTAAGTACCAAAAATCAGAGTATTTAACATGTTCTCCATGAACATCAATAACAAATATAAACTACATGATGACTGCAAATGTATACAGCAAACAAAAGATGATGAATAATGATATAAAATGGATTAAAAATGATAATGTATAAAAAAATAACATAGATTAAATACGTTTGATCAAAAATAAGAAAATATGTTATTTCAGCAATCGCTACACATATAGAAGACTTCGTCTGCTGTTTGTTTTTCAAATATCATGTGACCTCTGACGACAGGTGGGAAGAGCCAATTGCGTAAGTAAAGACCTTAATAAGAAACGTAAGAGCTACTTCGATGCCAAATTTCCACTTTCATAAAGAATTTCCTATACTAAATATGTTCCCCTTCTTACTCACGAGTTTTTTTTTCTTTTTTTTTTTTTTTCTTTAAATATATACTTTTTTATTTGATGCAAGAGGTGAAAAAGGAAAAAGCATATTTTAATTGGTCTAAATATACAATTTTTTTTTTTTTTTTTTTTTAAATTTTGTCGTTCAATATTAATAATAACTAGTATCGCCCAGTGGTCGAAACTCGACCATTTTTTTTGCAAAGCGAGGCAAAGCAAAGTTATTGCCTTGTCCTAAACGGAATGCAATTGCAACACTGCTGCGGCAATTGTTTGCCGATATTCACTCTAACTGAATCAGCAGAGTTTTACTTAATATAACTATTTCTCTCTGTAGATGTTAGCCTTTTCTGAAATGAGAGAAAATCGCAACGTGAAAACGCCCCTTGTTGTGTGATAAAGCCCAGAAGCTAATAGGTACCATGTCAAACCAAGGCCCAACCAAGTATCAAATTCTGTTAAATTAATTCGATTGATTCATAAAGTACAGTGTTTGAAAAAAAAAAAAAAAAAAAAAAAAAAAAAGATATTTTTCAAAAATGGTCGAATTGAGTTCGGGAAATTTCAAAACGTGTAACTTTATCGAAAACCGAAAATCTAAAACATTTCTGAATCTTATCTTTTCTACTTATATATGCAGAGGAAAGAATAATAAATCCACGTTTAAAAAATTAAAATAAGTAGTCAATTTCACTAATTTCACTTAATTAAAATGCAAGGAAATCTCAACACGTGTAAATTCATCGAAAACCGAAAATCAAAAGTTTTTATGAATCTTCTACTTGCTTCTTCTACCCACAAAAGCTAGCAATAAAGACACTTTTTTAAAAAATAAGTAGTCAATTTCAGTTAATTGAAACGTAAAGAAAGCTCAAAACATGTAAATTCAGCAAAAAACGGAAATCGGAATTTTTTCCGTATCGTCTACTTATACATGCAGCAGTTAGTAACAAATCCATTTTCCTTTTATTTAGTATATTAGTTCAATATTTATTGTTTAAATATCACCCTTTGAAATGAAATGTTTATGTTTACATTCGAAACTGGAAGTTTGCCATTTTTTTTCTGGAGTTTTGTGATTTTTAATTAAAATTTTATCAATTTTACAGAAAAAATAACTCAATCAAACACATGTAGACAGTAACTTATATATAACTATATCCAAATATCGGAATTAAAATCGGCAGATAATTTCCGTTATTTTTTAATAATTTTTTACAAAAACTCAATGGACAATTAACATAGAAAATCTTTTACATGGCTCCATGGACAGACAGTGACGTCATCACTTCGCTTGCGTATAGTGATGCTACATTATACAAATTACTGTGTCTATGGTTTTATTTGAGCTTTATGAAATTGCCAGATTTAACAACTTTCTACTTTTAGGTATTTTTTAATGTGAAGGAATACGTGTATAAAAGGGAAAAATGGGGAAAATGCATAAAAAATAAATGTATTTTTAAATACCTTCTTGACATCGTAAGAAAATAATATTTGTATTCGCACCTTCCGGCTAACCATACCTTTCGAATGATACCATTTTCAACCCTCTACTCCCATAATTAATATGTTAAAAAGGGACAACAAATTTTATGCTTGCCTATTAATATATAGATAATAAAAAAAACCCCTTTTTTTTTAAGATAAAAATAAATCTATTTCCTCTTTTCTCGAAAACAATCGAACGTTTATTTATTTTATTTTTAAATAATTTTAAAGTTAAAACACTGGTTTTATTTAGTACATTTTAAATTAGAAGATATTATTCCTATTTTTTATTATTCCAATTAAAAGATTGATATTATTCCAATTAAAATATATTATTCCTATCCATCCTATTAAATTGGAAGATATTAACTAGATTTTTTCTGATTAGTTAGTGTACCAATTCTGGCAGCGATCGGTTAAACGGTTAGCTTTGTACAGCGAATTAAAACGTGGCATATTTATGGTGAAACACATCAGTGACTCAAAGTGGGCTACTGCAGATTTCGACAACACTAAAATCGTTGACTAAAAACAATTGTCTTGTCGTACATAATAATAATAATAATAATAATAATAATAATAATAATAATTAAAAAAAAAAAAAAAAAAAAAAAAAAAGATTGTTTGAAACTATCACAGATCTATCATTCATTTATTAGCTTTAAGAATACTGACTTTTTTTTTTTTTTTTTTTTTTTTTTTTTTTCCCGTAAAATATTTTTATTAAAAATCTACATTCCCCCCCCCCCCCCCCCTTAGTTGATTTTTACTATTATGTATATTACTTTTTAATTTCACTACAGTTTATTTGAATTAATTCTCCGTGTGTACATTTTTACGAAATCTTTTCCTATAACACATAATTAAGAGTCATGAAAAATACGATGGTAACACTACTGGTTGGGCAATTTTCATCAAAATTTGATAAGTACTAATTTATGAAAATGCTAGTAAATATAAATTTATACGAAATTTTATGCATTAGTTCTTGAGTAGAGATGCTACAAAATTTTGTCACCGATGCACAGAGATTTTCTAAAAATGGTCAAACGTGTTATGGATTTTTCAGAATGAGTAAATTCATTAAAAACCGGAAGTCCAAAGCTTTAAGAAAAAAATATTTTCTTCTATTGAATCTAAAGGAAAGTATAATAGTAAATTTTATCATAGAATTCTATATACTTTTTATAAAATCCTTTTACATAGACATTTTTTTTTTTTTTTTTTTTTTTTTTACGAAGTAAGAAAAGCTTATTTACATGTATAAGTATTCCTTACTCCATAATTAAAAACGGTACAACTAAATTATTTCAAGCATCTCTTTTCAAATATTTTATTTTACTTAGCTAGTTTATTAAATTCAATATTAATTTCTTTTGCTTTAAAATGCTCACAACTTTTGTGCTTGTTCGAATAATACAATATTAAAAAAAAAAAAAAAAAAAAATGTATGGTATGACATGTTTTTTAAATGGATAGTTCAAAAAGATGAATATATGAATTTGAATGCAGTTGTTTTCTTTGCATAAGATCAAAGATGTTTTGAATTTATCCACGTGAAAACGCTTTTTATCATACTTAATATTCATAAAGTAGCAAAGAAATTTAAAGGAAATTCTCGCACGATTCGTATTCAGAAAAAAATATTTTTCTTCTAATGAAATATTTTAAAAGTTCATGTTCGAATATTAATGATATTGAAGAAATTTTGCTTTAAGATATTGTAAATATCTTTTAAATTTTATTTAGATAATTATTCAGGAATAAAACCAACAGACTTTATAAAATAAGTATATAAAATTGAATGAATAACTGGGGTTAATTTAATTTTCGAATTTTCATGGTGAAATTATTTAGTAAGTAAATATTATAAATAAATTTTACTGACAAGGAAACATTCAAAAGGTGTCATCTTCAAAAAGTATTGAAAAAAATATATGTGATTCTACTCTTCATAAAACAGCAGAAAATGAAAAAATTATCGGCTGAAATTAATTACAGCGACCACAAAAAATTATCAAAATTAAGCATATTTGGCGATTTAGCGCTGTTAGGCGATACGTTTGCTAGCACCGAGATTGCTGTGTACGAACACAACCGTGCTTTGCTTTTTCGCCAAGTACTCAAAATCAATCGCCTAGCAGTGTGAAATCGCCAAATATGCTTAATTTGATAATTTTTTGTGGCCGCTGTAATTAATTTCAGCCGATAATTTTTTCATTTTCTGGTGTTTTATGAAGAGTAGTATCACATATACTTTTTTCAATAGTTTTCGAAGATGACACCTTTTGAATGTTTCCTTGTGAGTGTCTTCCTTCTCTCCAGAAAATAATGAATACTAAATAAGCCCTATAATTTTTTAATTTCTTAAAGTATGCATGTTTAATTAAAATTCCGTACTTATAGGCTATTTTTTTTTTGGAATGTGAAGATGTGTGCTCTTTGGCTCCAAAAATGAAAATCTAGTATGTTCTGGTTATCACTAAAATTTCTTAAAGATAATAACGCTTCCTTATGAATTAGGAAAGAATATTTACATGGTAAATATATTTTCAAATCTTATTCAATTAGTTATTGAAAAGTAAAATCAACAAACTTTATTCATAAGATAAGTACATAAAATTAAATGAATACATAGGGATTACTTCAATTTTCAAAATGTTCTGGTGAAATTATTTACTAAGTAAACGTTTTGAAAAATTTATACTTAATGTCTTCCTCTTTCCTGAAAAATATTAAATACAAAATGAATCCTAATTTTTTCAATTTCTTAATAAATTAAGAAAAATATTGAATTAAATTATGTTTTGTGTTAATTAATTTCAAAATGAGATGACAACTTTTTATTCCAAACGAAAAATTATTATATTTTTGCCGTTACTATTTTTTTTTTTTTTTTTTTTTTTACTAAATAACAATGAAACCTGCCGGTTATCTACATATATAAAGTTGAAAGTTTGTCGTTGTATTTGTCCAGATTTTTAATTCGCTTTTCAAAGATACACCATTCAACCGATCTCTGCGCAAAATGGTACACTTATTAATTAGCATAAAATCTAGCTAATCCCGTATTTTTTTTAATTCAACTGAATAATTGGTTCAAAAGATATATTAAATAAAAACCCCATTTTAACTTTGAAATTATAAAAAGGTAAAAAAATTGATGCATAAATAAATAAATAAATTACACATTTATTTTTTTTCCAGACACTAAAGAAAACACATTTGTATACGCATAAAAAAATAAATAAAATAAAATAAAAATTTAACAGTGTTGGCAAAATTATTAGAGTTTTTTTTTTTTTTTTTTGGACATTTTCTATTAAAAAAAAAAAAAAAAAAAAAAAAAAAAAAAAAAAAAATCTGCAGTGACTCCGCTCGACTTTCCGAACAATGACTAATTAACAGTTTTGTAGATAAAGTAAAGAAAGAGGAGTTGTTAAATAAACAAAAGAAAGAAAATCATAATAGAGTGTTTGAATATTTTTCTCCATATAGAACACGATGTTTTATTTAACGCTTCTGAACTTTGAGCCCATTGATCATAATGATAAAGAATTTTTCGTTGTGTCCCTGTAAAAACCTATCAATGCTAGATTCACCAAAATGCTTATAGTTAGTGCAGAAGTGATTTATAATATTCATAGAAATTTTCTGCTCAATTGAATAAGGCGCTTAGGACCTTTCAGAGACTGGCTTCAAGTTCGGTTTCTTTTGATATTCCTTTGATGTGGGGAATCGAATTGACGCGAGGCAGGAGAGAGTTTCCCTCTGCTGACAACCCTCCTACTGCGATCGAAATTGGGTCTCTTTTGTAAAAGAGCAATAAAAAGTAATGTCCTTCATTGTAAATGTGTGCAAAATGTCAAGGGTCGCTTTCGGACAGTGGATAATTTATGAGTTTTGACGCGCTGCATAGTAGCTAGTCTCTGAAGGAAGCACTTTTAAAAATTTGGTCCCTTAGGCAATAATGATAAAGAATTTTTCTTTGTGTTTCTGTAAAAAAAACTGTGAGAGCTAAATGCACCAAAATCTATGCAGTTGGTGCAACTATGACCTATAACATGTGTAAAAATTTTTTGCTCAGATTAATAAGGCGTTTAGATGCTATCACACTTTTAAAAATTCGGCCCCATAGGCCATAATGATAAAGAATTTTTCTTTGTGTTCCTGTAAAAAAAACTATAAGTGCCAGATTCACCAAAATCAATAGGGTCCGTGCTACGGTGACTTTTAACATGCTTAACAACTTGCAGCTCATTCGAGCAAAGCGTTTAGACGCTAGCGTGTTCACTCACACACATACACACATATATACGCACATACATACACACATACATACACACATCATCGTAAAAATATTGAAAACGGACTCAGGGGACCTCAAAACGTATAGGAACACCAAAATCTCGAATTCGGATTTTTGACATGATTACAATACTTTCCTTACATATGTATGTTCGGAAAGTAAAAATACAGAATGAAATGATCGTGAACTTCAGGCATGAAAAGAACATTTACAAACTCATATTTTACACTATCGATTTAGTCACGTGTGCAACTAGGGGACCAACCACAAATTGAAGTAAAACATAAATATTTTAGATTACTCTGTATCATAAAATACTACAAAGGATTTTCAACTTTAAATATACTTTTACGTGTTATGTGCAACATATGTATGCTTTTTTATGAGAATCGCACGATTATTTTTACATATGTATTCTTTTTTCTTCAAAAATAATTAATTATAAGAATGAATTTTAAGAAAACTTTACAAAACTGCCAGAAATCTTAACAAAATATCAGGGAATAATTATTTCGAAACATAAAATATACTCTTGTAATCTTTTCTGAGAAATGAGTACTTGTACAGTCGGTAACAAAAGTGTCCGAACACTAGCAAAAATTCCTATGTAAAAAATGTACACTTCATACGGTTTTGTTAAATACATCTTTATCGAATCATTGCCTTACACTGACTAAGAACAGGATTCGACAAGGATTTATTTAACAAAACCGTATGAAGTGTACTTTTTTTTACATAGGAATTTCTGATAGTGTTCGGTCACTTTTGTTACCGACTGTAACTTGGTCGGTACCTTAAGTTTTCAACTTACGTTATGAAAAAAAAAAAAAAAAAAAAAATATCTATCTTACGCGCATGCACAATAAAAACAAAAATATTTACTACGAATACTCACATTTCAGCGAAAAGTACACGTGGGTATTTTATGTTTAAGAATAATGATTTTCTAAAGTTTTGTCAAGTTTTCTGATGGTTTTGTGAAAGTTTGTTGAAATCAATTTTTCTTATAAATAAGAAAAAAAAAAATAAAAAAAATTAATTTTTCTATATAAATAAATATAATCAAATAATAATAATAATAATAATTCTTGAAAAAAAAAAAATATATATATATATATATACATCTCTCTAAATTATCGTGCGATTCCCACAAAAAGAATAGAAATATCGCACACAGTATATGATATTATGTGTTGAAATTACAAGTCATTTGTAGCATTTGATGATATAAGGTAACAAAAGTACTTTTGTTTTTCTTCAATTTGTGGTCGGTCCCCTAATTGCATGCGTCTCTAAATCTATAGTGGAAAAATATGATTTTGGAAATGTTCTTTGCATGCATGTCTGAAGTACAAATGTCAAAATAAAAAATATCCCTAAAAATTAGACCAACGCTATATTATTTGCGTGTAAATAAATATATTTCTTTATTAAAAGCAAAAACGTTTTATTTATGAGACAAAATTTTTTAAGTTAAAATACATTTAAAAAAACAAAAATTACATATAAAAACAATTAAAATCAGACGTTTCGAAACCCGTCCGGGTTTCCTCATCAGTAATTACAACACAATATGCAAACATCACATGAACACTCAAGGAATTTAAAGGAGTACTGAATATTGAGGAGCCAGTGCGCATGCTTCATTGATAGTGTGGAGATGCTTAGCAGTGTGCCAGCTCTCAAGGAAAATACGCGATTTATACTTATGAAAACCAGAATTCAGAATTTTTATATTATCGAAGTCAGGAATATGATCGGTTTCTATTGAATGGATTACAATTTTAGAATTTTGGTTGCAATTTTTAAAAGATCGTCTGTGTTCTTGCAGTCTAATTTTTGCTGTACGGCCAGTTTCACCAATATAAACATATTTGCAATTTTTGCAAGGAATTAAATATATTACACCAGTTAAATCCAGAGAAGGGGTTATGGGTTTAAAGTTAAAAAGGACGTTTTTTAATTGTTTAATTGGCCGAAAAGCAGTATATATATTATGTGGTTTAAGTAATTTAGAAATAAATTCTGAAGGAAAACCAAAATGTGGCATAGAAATATAATTGTTTTTATTAATAAGTGAATTTTTCATTTGCATTGGAGTAGAGGGGGAAATTGCAGGAGGAAACGAAGGAGGGGGGAAGCTGGTAATTTTTTCACGATAAATTCGTTTTAAGCAATTAAGAGGGTAATCGTTATTTATTAAATCCTGAAAAATATTTTTAATTTCCAACCTAAAAAGTGTCTCGTTACTGCATAACCAAAGAGCTCTATTGACCAAAGTTCGGAAGACTGCAATTTTATGCGAATTAGGATTAGCGGAATGAAAATTTAGATATTGACCTGTAAATGTGGCCTTACGATAAACATAAGTTTGAAAAATGCTAGGTGAATTCGAAATGCGTTCAACGAGAACATCAAGAAAAGGCAAACTGTTATTCTGTTCTATTTCCAAAGTGAATTGAATTTCTGGGCATAACGAATTAGAAAAAGTAACGACTTCATTTATATGTTTTTCTTCAATTAATAAAAAAATGTCATCTATGTATCTCCGCCAAAAAGGAATTTTATCATTTAAACTATCATTTATTTTATTTTCCAAAAACTGCATAACTATTTCTGCTATGCAAACACTAGCAGGTGAGCCCATAGGCGTGCCACGAATTTGTTTATAGTACACTGTTAAAACTGAAGGTGACAAATCGGTGACGTTTGGGACCCCGGGGTGAAAAAACGGTATCATTTGGAACCTTAGGGTGCCATAGACGTTTGGAAATGTGATCCGGGTGCCAAATGAGCTAACCAGCCAATTTTGTGGACCTGCGCTGGCTCTCAGAGTCGAAATATGGCACCCTATGGGTGACTAGCATTTCGCGCATGCGCACTGTGACGTGTATTTCCATTTCCAACACCGACTCGGAGCGGATGGACAGGACATAAACATAGCACTACTTTTTAAGTGTTCTTCTTGCAAAGCCTGAAATTAAGGTAAGTTCACTAAAAGTTATTCTTTATTTTACTTTTATGTCGTTATATCCATTGTAATTTTAATCTTATGATGTTTCTCTCGTACAAAAAAATTTAGGTATGAATATTTATGGATGTATTCCCCAAATCTAGATTTTTTAGTTCCGATTCTCAAATTATGCTTTGTATTGCTTAAAAAATAACTTACTATTTTAAAAGTATTAATATCAATAATGTATTTAATAACTTAAATATAATAACTTAATTCGTTTCAAACATTTATAAAAAGAAATTACGTTTCAATTTTTATTATAATATGTTTTTGTTTGTACTTTTTTTTATTAATATACGATTTAGTCTTAGACAGAGATGGCAAGTTTTTAGCAAGACAGTTTTAGGCAAAACCGCCTTTAACCTTGGTTTAAAATGTCTTGACGTTTTAAACCATAGTTTACACTGTTACTTCAAAAATCTTATATCTTTTTAATTTTTTTTAAATATATGAACATTATTATTGACATTTTAAACATTATATTTGACAATGATTAATTAACAGCCATATACAAAGCAGTTCTGTTATTAAACTGTTTGTATGAAGTTTTTTAAATATATATATATTAATTTGTTTATAAGATAGACTTTTACACTATATTTATAAATTTTTTCATAGCTAATTGATTATTAGTAAGTGTGTACGATGTGCAAAAAGAGTGTAACAATAAAAAAAAATTCTCGTCTAGTGAAATAAGAAATCAACTTAATAGTTCAATACAATGAATTATATATGATATATTTATCTTTTCAAGGTTGTTTTCGGAGTTAGCGGGGAATTTATTCGCTCATTAAATAAATAAAAAAAGCAGTTAAGAACACATATTATAAAAGATGCCAATCCATAAACATGTCATGTTGCAATGAAAAAATATGCATGTAAGATTCCCCAAAGTATAAATGCCTAGGGGGCCTTAGGATTTTGTGTGACACAATACCAAATTAAATTATTAAATTTGTATACATATCATGTTTAAAGAGTTTAAAAAATGTGCTGTACTTGGATTATTTCGAAAAGCTTTTAAAATTGGTCATTTGGTTTATTTGTTTTAGACCTTGTGATGCTGAAACTAACCATATTGTGCTAATACTGATGCTCAAGATTTGTATCACCCAAAGAAAGGAAAAATATTTAAGCAAATCATTATGGGCAGGTTCTTTTGCAACAATGGAAATTGTGGTCATCGTAGCTTTGCTACATTTCGTCTATTTTGTTTCCACTTACGTACACTTCATGTTGATGATCCTTCACTGTCTATTTCATGCGGTATTGATAATTG